>JASFXZ010000058.1:0-1422493 GCA_032209605.1 Mactromeris polynyma
TATAGTGGAAGAAGTGAGCACCGTAAAAATTTGTTTAGTTTTGCCCCTCCAGGCCTTGTGACCATCTAGTAGAATCATATGCTTTTCATTCTACATCAGCCACTTGCTTTACATTTCTGTGTCATATCTATGTTGAAAGCATCTGTTAAATGCATTATTAAGCATCATACGTGCAAATCTCATGAATGGGTCCTCAAAATTTAAACCCCGAAATGCACCAGAAGCCACCATTTCATGCCAATATTTTCCCCCGAATGCCCCTTACCGGAGGAGGTATAGGGAGTTACCCCCTCCTGTTCCTACCCCCTGCTCGCGAAAAGTGGCGATATAAATCGACTGATTTTGCATTGCTGAAAAGGTTAGCTATGGCTGCTGAATTTGTTAAATAAAGTTGATATCGATCTATTCAGATCATTAAATGGCTGCTATATGAAGTGTTAAGGAGATTTCCCTACTTACGGCATTGCTGACGTAGGTGTGCCACTACTTTTCCGACTAAGGAAAATCACCCAGATTTGGTTAATACATGTTAAGATATCTTGCATTATTGTTAGAGAAATTGACGATAACAGTAGCTTTACCCGGTTTTCGGCGAGTTTGGAGTTGTAGTCCTTCCTATACATATATAGTATTGGTGAATTATTTTTATCAATTTTAGTCCAAACACTGAGTCAAGCTCCTTATGTTACATCTATGCCACCATAGAATTGACACATTTTCTTGACAGTTTTCTTCTTCTCATGATTGCATGGGACACGTCTTAACTTCCTTTTTAAAATACTTAAATATTATACATGCATTTATACCATGATTTACTAAAATGTTACATATTTTTCAGAAAGCTTATTTTTGAAAGGTCAGACAGTGTGAAAATATTATGTTGAATTCATGGCTTCAATAACCCCGACACAGGTAAGTAGGTAAAATTATACAGTTCATGTTCCAATGAAGTTCTTACATTTATTTCTTCTTGTTACTTTTTGCATATATACCCTCTCCCACGGCCAAGTGGCTATAAGGCATCTGCCTAGGGAGTGGGAGGTTGAAGGTTCAAATCCCGGGGAGGGGTCCGTTCTGATATGGCCGGTTGGTGAGCCGCCAGCTAGTTAAATAATGGTGTGCCTACTTGGCGTACATGCCTGGTGCCTGGCATTTAAGGAAAGGAATAGGGAAATGAATGTGCTCAGAAAGTAGGTGTCTCTTAAGTCAGAAATGGCTGGGCCTTTAAATAGGGAAGACACTATAATAAATTAACACTTTACTTTCATATGCAGGGTTTATTTTGGCTATTTTGGGGATATGACCCATACCTGTTAAATTGGGAATTTTTGTGTGTCAATCTTAGAAATTGGGAAAACAGTCTAGAAAATACAGCAACATTTTAGGAATAAAATTAAAGGTTGAGGGATTAATTAATTTATCAACAAATGCTATATATGAACTGTCTGAGAGAGAAAAGCCTCAAAGTTTTTGCTTAATTGAACCAAAACTTTTTCTTCAGATTTATTGGGAATTTTTACAATCAAATTCGGAAAAATATACAGTTTTTGTCATTGGGAATATATAGCCGAATAACGGCTATTAAAACAATTAAAAATAAAACCAGATATAGGTTTAAAGAGATACTAGCATTAAGAATTATGCCTCAAGTCCAGAAGAAAATTTCTTTTTGATCTTACAAACTAGATATGTAGATTAAATATCTTTAAATGGTTTGATTTGGTAGTGTACAAACATGCATTAATGTATAAATTTCGACCTGGTACATAGTTTGAAGAGATGGATAAGTGCTCATTACAATGACTGATACACTCCAGCTTTCTGGTCCAACATACTTGAAGTAATGAAAACTTACATCATTCTGCTAAACATTTGTATTAACTTGAGCTGTAGACAATGTTGACTTATTGTGAAAAAATTGTTTTCAAATTCCTTTCCTTTCCAGACTTTTTTGAGAGACAGTAATTAACAAGAATAGTGCTCAAATTCTAAGTGATCTAGATCCAGCTCCAACATTAGAAATTGTAGCCTAATGTGATATATTTCTGGAAATTTATAGGAGTTACAGCTATATCTGACATAAGAAGAAAGATTCATGATTTCGAAACCGCAGGAAAGGAGTTGATAGAGAGGCTGAGTGTACCACCCCTTTCAACAAAAGCAATGAGTTTTCCTAAAAAATCAAGTGATACAAAAAGAAGTTTGTCTGAAGTTGACATTTTGTACAATCGAACTGACCCAGATAAAAAAAGGGTTAGAAATGATGATAATCTAATGCAAAGACCATCATGGCAAGGAGGATCTAGTGATACAGCTTCAGGTAAAATTGTAGATCATGTTCTTATATCTGATTGCAGTTTCATGCACATAAACTCATTCACTCAGTGTGACTTACACACAAGAAAGCGTATATTAAAGCTATAATTATAAAAAAAGCCCAATTATCTAATATAATAAACCTTTTATTTAAGTTAGTATAGAAGTACACAGGAAATACACATTTGAGTTATGCATGACAAATTGGTTGGTGATAGTTTGGCCAAAGACGTATGAAACGTGTACAAAGCATTCCGAGGGTTCAATGCAAGACTATCGTAACTCCTGTGCACTGAACCCTCAATTTATAAATTGGAACTCAAAGTTTCCCTGTCTGTGTACTTGTTGTAGTAGTTTATGGATGTTGTATTATTTCATTAACCAGGTTTTCGAAGAAAACCAGGTTATTAGAATGGTGTGTGTCATTGGGCGGGCGGGCGTCAAATTGGGGGTTTCCTGCAAATAACTTGAGTTCCGTTGATCATATTGTAACCAAATTTGGTGTATAGTAAGAACATATCGACAGCTCGCTTGGGATTGCTTTTTGGTTTGATCCACTAAAGGTTAAGGTCACTGTAACTAAAAATAGAAATTTGGTTTCCGGCAAATAACTTTAGTGTCTTTGATCATATTGACATCAAACTTGGTGTATAGTAAGAACATGTAGAGAGCTAGCTTTGGATTGTTTTTGAACTCGTTCTGTCAAAGGTCAAGGTCACCATTACTAAAAATAGCAATTTTATTTTCGTTGATCATATTGTAACCAAACTTGTTTTTTGGTTTGGTCGGTTGAAGGTCAAGGTCACCATTACTATAAATAGAAATTTGGTTTCCGGCGAATAATTTGAGTTCCATTGATCATATTGTAACAAAACTTGGTGTATAGTAAGAACATGAATTGTGGAGAGCTCGTTTGGGATTGCTTTTGGACTGGTTCCGTCAAAAGTCAAGGTTAACTAAAAATAGCAATTTGGTTTCCAGCAAATAACTTGAGTTCCGTTGATCATATTAAAACCAAAGTTGGTGAATACTAACAACATTTTGAGAGCTCGCATTGGATTGCTTTTGGGTTGGTTCCGCCAAAGGTCAAGGTCACCATTATTAAAAATAAAAATTCGGTTTCCGGCAAATAACTAAAGTTTCAGTGATCATATTGACCACAAACTTGGTGTAGAGTAAGAACTTGTGGAGAGCTCGCTTGGAATGGCTTTTGGGTTTGTTATGTCCAAGGTCAAGGTCACTTAAAATTTAAAAATCAGTTTCCACTTAATATCTTCGCTATGCGTGGGTGTATTGACATCAAACTTGGTGTAAAGTTGTTGCAAATATGTATTGTATATCTATGTGTGAGTGTGCATGTATCACCTACGGCACCTTTGCAGCATTGATGATCATCGTGTATTCATTATACAAATGAGCCTTGGTTACAAATAACTTGGTTGAAAACCTGGTTTGTTGGCATTCCCCATTTCTTGTTTTCTTTGTAAGGTGATTCAAATTTGATGTTCAATGGGCATTAGTGTTAACTGCAGAATTTCCTTCTCATCTTCTCCTGATTATATAGCCTAATATTTATTTATGTAATTTTCTACCAAGCATGTATGTAACTCCACTCTATTCCAGTTTATAGTATTTGTGTTTGTAAATACAATATATACAACTAAAAAGGTTATTCACAATTTGTGTAAGTTTATGTGCAGTAGATTATCTTAATTCTTTCGTCAGTATCACAGAATTTAATAAAAACTAAGTTTTTTCCACAGTGACACATTTGATGTAATCTATTTTTTAACATAATCTTCCTTGTCATTTATCATGCATTTCCCGTCCATCCTCGAAGCATTCCAACCTCGTGGCAAAGCCCGATTGGGGAGCATCCATTGATTCTATGGTTATATGTGATTGCTTGTTGCAGATATGGGCACAGTAACTGAAGGTCAGCTTAGGAGAATTGCTAGTGAGGCAATTGGGGAAAGCTGGGAATTGATAGCTCCATTCCTAGGTGTTGACAGTGATACCATAGCACGAATAAAAGAAAACACGGCCAGCGTGACTTCGAAAATATTTAAAATGTTAAAAGAGTGGTCACGGCAACAAGGTCCTGAAGCAACTCTAAAAAGACTTCAATCTACCATGAAAGAGGCACCTCACAGTGTTACCATTAATTGGAATGTTTTAAATGGTACGTAAATGCTATGTGTATGATTTAAAATCCCTTTGCTAAAGTAAATAGCTTTTTTATAAAATGTTAATTCTCTTGCAAATGTTATATTGTGCCATTTTGATGCTTTATTTTTAAATTCTAATTTATTGTCATATAGGTACAAGTTTAATATCTTGAGAGCTAGTTAATGAAATGTGGTCCAAAAAACTGCTCAACAAGTGGATGTTCACTATATCACCCACATGAGATTGTCACTAGTTCTTCCCTTTATCCCATCTAGAGTTTTCTCCCTTTGTCCCTTATATTGTATGTAATATATATTATATACTATAGAGGGAGCAAAGGGAGAGAACTCTTGATGGATAAAGGTAAATAATTTATAACAATCTCCCGTGGTAACACCAATATTATCCATTATTGAATTATATCTTCTTGTGGTATTTATATTTCTGAGAAGTTTGATAAAACAATCTAATTTCTTGCACTGATCAGAACTTTTTGAAGGATAGAAGTTATATTTGTATTGCTTATTTCCATGAAATTACTGGCAGATTTGTGATATTGCAGCCATAGCCATATGACAGTTGTGACATCATTGCATTAATATATGCAGTATTTGAGAATTGACATAGCACATTGTTTCCAATGCGTTTGTTGATTGGTATTCCTTTCATTGAAGAACATTATGTCTGTTACAGATATTTATGTTGTTTTTTATTCTACCATATACTTATTATCAATAATTTGTGTTTATTTCAACCATTTTTTGTTGAATTGTAAGAACGTTATATGTAATATTTTTAGATCTCATGACGCAAAGTTCATCTGAAATAAGGTAAAGGATATTATTTTTGAAAACTTTGTAATTATTGAAGTAGATAAAGGGGAAACAGTGCACCTGATCTGGGGTCCGAACCCACGACCTTCTTTGGCCAAACAAAAAATGTTTCTGGTGGCATGGCCAAAAAATACACTAGAACGCCACTCTGCTGACTGAGCTAACTGGACAGCCCTCTAACCATACACAACTACACTCAAGGCTGTTCCAGCATTTGAGGCTCAACCACCATAGGCTTTCAAACACCGCTGCCAGCATTGAAGTAAATCAAGGGGAAAATGTGTGTCCGATGTGGGGCTCGAACCAAGACACCCTAAACACTAGTATGGCGCTCTACCGAAAGAGCTAACCAGACGGCCGACTATCCCCACACCACTACACCATTTTTGGCCAAACTGGTCCATGAATAACTCTCTAACATGTTTGTTTAAGATAATTTCCATTGGTTGAAACGCATGTCCACTGGAGGTTGATCTTGGTATAAACCTAACGAATCTTCTTTTCTGATTGTAATGATGATTTGTTTAAATTGATTGACCATGGATGTATTCCAGAGTTTCCTATTATGCTGCACAAAAGCATCATATCAGTAGTACTGAGCCATATAGATTTCTTATTTGAGTTTTTCCTCATATAAGTACAGTATAAATTGTCTGTAATGACACTTAGCGACAAAGAGCATTCTGCTTATTTGTTAATCTTGGAACTGCTTACAAATCTTAAAAAGATCCTCTCTGAATGGTCTGAATTAAAGGCGATTTCATAGGAATAGCTTTGAAATGGTCATTTTCCAAATGTTATGCCTCTAAAAAAATGTTCTGTAGGTTTTAATTTCTTGTAGATATAGTGCTTTGAAGTCAAATTTACAGGGACATTCATCCCTATTACTAACACTTTTGTTAAATAACACTACAATAAACGTTATGTACAACATTTACCTGTATGCTAATTTATTTATATTTGTTATGTATTATTATTTATAGTTCATCAGAGCTTACATCTTCCACTCCTTTTGGCATAGGGCCTCTTGAAATGCCTCAAAGAATGGTAGACCTGTCTGTGGGAGAAAACCCATCTGATGAGGAACAGGATAATATTGACAGTCCAGAGGACCCAAAATGCTTTGAAGGTCAAAATGAGGATAAAGGACGTTTGAAAAAATTGCATAAGAACGATATTAAAAGTTTGCTACGTTTTTGCACAAAAGAAGTAGGTTCTGGTGGTTTTGGTCAAGTATATAAATGTAAGTGTTTATGTACATTAAAACCTCACTTTTCAAGTCCATTTTCATGGTTTTGCTCATTGTTCAACATCAATATTAAGATGAGAATGAGGCATTTTGTCATCTGACAATTCTCTGCAATCCTTTTGGTTCTTACATCAGGTATCATTGCAAAACACACTACAATATAACAAGGTTCGCACAGGTCTTGAAAAGAGCTGTCTTCGACAGGGCCTACCGCCGAGTAGATGATAGTATGGTAGTACAGTATGGTACTCGACTGGCTTTATGCCCTCTTAGCCCTCTTCAAGTAATTCTCTCATTGTGTAATGTTATATGTGGTGCAGTTGTGGTCATCTTGGGGGTTAACTTGAAAAATACACTGGATCCCTTCTTCTATATACCGAAAACATCAAATTTTCTAGTCCTTGAAAATGGGGAAAAACAACTTGAAAAGTACTTGATCTTTTTGGAAGTTCTATATAAGGCCAACTTTTTTTATAAAGTGGTTTACAGGACATTTTTCAAAAAATTGAGAGCGGCGAAATACAGTCGATAAAAATATAAAATTAAATGTCGAACAAAATAATTTTATTTTGAAAACCCATGTATACTATTATTTTTGCAACATACAAATTTTATAATAAACTAAAAACATGTTTATTTAACCCTTTACTCCATAGGCTTCCAGCCCATTCACCTACTGTATCCTGATAAGAGACTGGTCACATAGCCTATTCTGTCTCCATACAGATTATTGGAAATAATAGGTGATTGACACCTGCCTTGCGTTCAGTTACGGCTAACGGAGGCTTTCAGTTTTTGGAATAACTTTTAATTTTAATCATATATTTTTTCTGGATTGCTCGTTACATTAGGGTCAGTTAAAATTGTGGTACTTATTGTAAAAACCGAAAATTTATTTGAAACTTGCCGCGAGACTGTGAAGAAATTACGCTACCTGTGATGTTTTAAATACTGTTTAAGAAAAAACTTTATTTAGTAACCATATATTTTTTGGGGGCGATTCCGTAAACCACTTATTAAAAAAATGTTGGCCTAAACCATGTATAAATACTTTGCAAATTTCAAAACTAGTTATCATGCCAAAATGCTGGTATGAGTTTTTAAGAAGGTGCCATTGTTATGTTCTTTAATGAAACATTTAAAAACTGCATACAACTTTATTGTGATAAATTTTGGTATTTTCTCAAATTTCATACAATAAAAAATATGATTACAATTTCCAGAGAGAGACACACACAAAACCACTCAAATGATAGTTTACATGTGCATTTGATACTCATTGCTAAAGCAAAATGTCCTTTCTAAGTTAGTAGATTTGGGTAAGAGATTTTGTCGCCTTATTTCCAGAGCCCTGTAACTCAAATTTTGGTGGTTTTGAGTAATTAGTATAATCGTTGAAATCGTCTTTCCAAGCTCTTTCTATCTGTACTACCTATATTGTTCTAGAATGCACATAACTCAAATAAAATGCAATTCCATAACCCTGTATGTAACTTTTCTCTACAGGAGTATAAAACTTTAAAATTGTTTTTCTCAAAAAGACGAACAAAAAGTTAGGGGGTTCTGGAAATAATGCAACAATTGTAAAAAAAGTAGTTCTTTTATAGATTGATAGTTGACAAACATGGATACTGGTTAAGACATTCACAGAGACAGTTAGATGATATGTTTTTGAAAATTCTATAGGATTTCTTTATCATTATAGCCAAAGGTAAACTTTCTGGATTGGATATTTATGTTGTCCTGAAGAAAATACTGGTCAAAGATGATAAAGATTATAAGATGGAATCCATTACAAATGTAAGTTTTTGTCAATTCAATTTACTGTCAGTTAAACTACAGAGGATTGTCAGGAGTTCTTTATCTTTATTTCCCATCTAGAGTTCTCTCCCTTTGCCCCTTCTATATATAAGTATACAATTGTTGAATTGTTGAATAATGCTCACATACATGTATTAAAGAAGGGACCAAGGAAGAGAACTCTAGATGGGAAATAAAGGGAAATAACTTGTGACAATCTCATCTGGATAAGAAAAGAAACCTACCACAATAAGTATATTGACAAAGTAGTTGAGAAGTAGACCATATAAATAGTACAAAATGTAATGTAAATAATAAAACATCTAAGATACCACAATGGTTAAAAAGTGACTGCTATACAAGCCATCTGTGACTTCAACCTGGCATTACGTCCCTTTAACCTCAATACTTGGACACAATAAAGTTAAATATAGTCTGACCTCGTCTATTCAACAACTTTCTATCCAAATACTTGGTATCATCCGAAATAAGTATCAGGTCCCGATGTATCATCTGAGGCATGTCGAATTGAAATGGCCTTGAATGAAAGTGGTCTGACTGTAGTAATAGTTCCATGTAACATGCTTGATATCACCCTTGCTCTCCTGTGTGGTCATTATTTGCTTACACATGAACCTACAGAGCATTTTAATGTTATCATTTGCCGAATATGAGGGTAAAGTGATTTGAAGTCATCACCAATAACCACTCTACCATGGAGGTCACCTATTACATTTATACAATTAAATTCTTGATTTCTAGGAAAAGTTGGCATCTAGAACTATGCATTTTGCTATTGTTCCCTTGTTGGCATATGGAGCTGATGATACAATTCAAGGGCAAGAGAGGTAAGGCTACATTACAAACATTCAGTTAAATTGTGTTTATACATATTTGCTCTGATTATATTGTGTAAGTTTTACCAACCTTAGTGGGTGTTAGATGTATAATATACTCATATTTGATGAGGAGGTATTTTTTTTTTTTTTATGTTTTGGCTTTACATCGATTCCCTGCAGTATTTCTGCTGTCAGTTGACCTAACCAGGACTCCTGGGTTACCAACCAGTACTAACCTACTCCTCGGCCAGCACCTCTGACAACATCTCCACATGAATCAGAAGTCAGAGGTGGAGAACAAATTGTCACAAAAGAACATACTAGTATGCCTCATCTGGGTTTCAAACTCACGACCTCTAAATTAGCAGTTGAGTGGTCTACCGTCTGAACTAACTACACAAGGTTTAGGGTTTTAGTAAATTTGTTCTGAGTCTGTATTCAATAAACTTCCCAAGATCACAGTAGATTTTCATTCTTAGTTTTGTTCTAAATTTCTTTAGGGCTATTGCCAGACTGCTTCCGTTTCCAAATGCAAAAAATAGTAACGGAAACAACACACTATATATATGCTAAATTGATGAAATACTGGTTGAAAAATGTAGATTTAAAAAAAACATAGTGTTTTCGTTATAATTTAAGACCAGCGTTTGAGATGGTGTTAGAGGTGCAGTATGTCTATGTTTTCTGTTGCCCAGTACGCAATATGTTAGATATATGAAAAACATTTTGTCTGAGTTTCCATAATGGTTTGTAAAGTAATGGGCCTCTGTAATCATATCTCATTGCATTTGTTGGAAAGGTTTGCTTTATGCTTTGATGTGAATGAAAGGGAAACGTTTATGGTACACACATGACTGTATAAAGTGCATTATTATGTCAGTTTGAACAATTGTATTTGGAAAAATTGCATTTACACTAAAACCTCACTTAAAGACCACCTCAATAATAAGATCACCTCAAAATTAAGAACACAATTTTCAAGTCATTTTTCAGTGTTTTGCTCTTCGCTCAACCTCAATATTAAGACTTCCTCAATAACAAGACCAGTTTTCAAGGGTCCAAGGAGGTCATATTATTGAGCTTTTACTGTAGACTGTATTTCCATGTCTTTAATATAAATTTTCTTTTTTCGGATACATATACATCGATACACTCTTTTTACACAGTGAACTGCCTCAATTCCATATTTTGTTTTTGCAGAGCATTCTATTTCATAACCCCATACTTGAAGAAAGGTAACCTAGCTGAAGCTATACAGAATGACAATGTGTCTGGTTCACCAGTTTTGACTTTGGCTTTAAGAATGAAGATTATGTATCATATAGCATCTGCTATACATTTTCTGCACACTCCTGTTGCAAAATTCAGGTACAATAATATTAAGTGTTACTCGGACATATAAACCATTGATTGGAAACCTTCTTCTATACCTGCATAGATTTATTTGAACTCGAGATTTCTTTCTCATTGTTCAACCTTGTTGTTTGTATGTACATAATGTTTAGTTCAATAATGAGTTGATAATCATCGATCAATTAAGTTGCAGAAATTCATTTACGATACTTACTGAGCTCTCGCTAAGGATTGTGGGTAAATTATTTCTTGTTATCGTTTCACTGATATCAGCCAGTTTCCAATCCATTGTTTTTATGTCCGTCGTTTTATTTTAGTATAGAAAGAAACTATATACCTAAATATGTCACCCTGTGTCCGTTACTTTCCTGCGGTTTGGAATGAATACTTACTCCATATTGATTGTCGCCTTAATAACATGATACACAATTTACTAGAATTCGGAGAACATTGATACATGTACAAGTAAGGTTGACATTTGAAATTGTTGCTCACTGTGACTGCATATGCAATCTCCTATGCTGTGGTATCCATTGTACAGAGACCTCTCCAGGCAGTCAAGTGGGCCCTACTTTTCTTACATTTCCCTACTTTTTTACCTGCTCCCTACCCTACTTTTTCTTGAGAAAGTCCTTCTAACCCTACTTTTTTTCATACCCGAGGCGTTCAACTCAAAATATTTATTTTACCTGTGTGAAGCACAGTGGTCTTATCATGGAGAATGTACAGTGCAGTGAATTTTTGATATACGCAGGTAGCACACTAATTGCCGAAGGGCCTTGTCTTCGAAGACTGTGATTGCGTTAGTGTCCTTATGGTTGTCTGGTTTCGGCTGGCAGAAGTGGACAGCCCCAACCTCCAGCTATTTTGCCCCCGTATGGTGCATGCCATCCGCGTAGATGTTTCTAATTATGACGTTCTCCATCCTAGTAATTAACAAGTGAAAGGTGACAGCACTATGTAACTGTTAACGGAAGTTGTATAACTCAGCATATAAACATTGCATAACAACGCAATAACTATGACTAAATGTAAAGTATATAGAAAATAAATAACATTGTTTCAAAGTGTAACCGGTGAGCAATTATGTTAAATTAAATAATCCTAACCGAGTACTAGGTATATTCGATATGTTATAAATTCATGATTAAAACTGTTACAGACACACATGCACTTGTTTTTCAAATGTAAGAATATCTTCTTAATAAAAGCTTTTAAACATATGAAATATTTTTCTTAGGATACAGTAGCAATAAAGGCAAGATATAGAAATCAACAAATTAAATACACATTTATAATAAAACTGATAATGAGTCGGACAATGTCCAACTCTTGAGCGATTTTTTAATTTTGCGTGTCCGACTTAACATCATTTTTAATGTTTACATTGGTTGGGGAAAAGGTCAGAAATATTTAAGATAAAACAACGAAATAAGGTTTAATATAAATAATTAATTCACTTATCTATACCATAGATAATATCTGACTAGAATATCTTTTATTTCTAACTAGATAATCCATTTACAAGAAGACAACTTTTTCAGCTATTCTGTTTTTGAAAAGCACGTCTGTAAAGTTATTTTTAGCGACGACCTTCAGAAAGACCGGAGATTCCCGAAAAGGATGATTGATATTCGTCATTAAAATGCTTATAATGTCCTCTTTACCATTCATAATGACAACCCTTAACACGGTAATAGTCACAATATAACTATATTAATATTTACTTAACACTGTTTACAACAGTTGAATCACCCGTGACACAGGAGAAACAAATAATGAACAGGTTTCGGGCGAACACCGTAACATGGTTATAACCTGCCAGGAAAATTACAATATTTACGCAACAACAATTCAAAGAAAACCAGGTTATTAGAATGGTGCATGTCGTTGGGCAGGCGGGCAGGCGTCAAACTGGGGGTTTCCGGTCCGCCAAAGGTCAAGGTCACCATTACTAAAAATAGAAATTTGGTTTCCGGCAAATAACTTGAGTTTCGTTGATCATATTGACATCAAACTTGGTGTATATAATGAACATATTGAGAAATCGCTTGGGATTGCTTTTGGGTTTGTTCCGACAAAGGTCAAGGTCACTGTTACTAAAAATAGAAATTTGGTTTCCGGCGAATAACTTGAGTTTTGTTGATCAAATTGACATCAAACTTGGTTTATAGAAAGTACATGTGGAGAGCTCGCTTGGGATTACTTTTGGGTTTGGTCCGTCAATGGTCAATGTCACCATTACTAAAAATAGAAATTTGAGTTTCATTGATCATATTGACACTTAATATCTTTGCTATGTGTGATGTATAGTTGTTGCATATATATATAATATATCTAAGTGTGAATGTGTGTGGTTGTATCACATCTGGCACCTTTGCAGCATTGATGATCGTCATGTATTCATTATACAACTAGCGGCTTGGTTACAAATAATTAGGTTTAAAACCTGGTTTGTGGGCATTGTCCATTTCTAGTTTTTGTTTTAAGTCATGTTTAGGAAATGTCATGGCAGATTTTATCAAATAGGTTTTGTTCTTATAGGGGAACAATTCTTCACATGGATATAAAGTCCTTAAACGTAGTACTGGATCAGGAGTACAATGCCAGACTAATTGATTTTGGATTAGCTAGGGAAATGGAAGAAGGTCGTGACAGTGCCGATACAACGAGACTACGAAAGGATGTTCAGCTTGATGTTTACGATGACTATCACAAATTTGGTGTGGGTAAGTGTAACTAGTATTAGTCTTTGTTTTCTTAAAACCTTGCTGTTCAACGTGACGTCATGAACTATTGCCACCATAAAATAGTTCTTGCTAAAATTTTATTTTATCTATGCTTTTAAAAGAAGTTATGTCAACTGAGGCATAAGTTTAGGGTTAACGTTATATGCTATCACCCTCCATGTGATCTGATATTTATTTCATTATGCCCAACAAATATTTTGATGTTAAAAGATAAAACAATTAAGTCGGTGTGGAACAGAAACAACTGTTTATTGTAATACTGAATAACCAATATAGCATAACATTACTTTGGTAATTTACTAAGTTAAATACTATAATCTAAGAAAACGTCAGAAGGATAACAGATATCGTTGTTTGCAACTATTACAAGTGCTTGATTGTTACCTATTTTAATAAGTGCCTATCAACTCGGACTATGGGAATTTCCAGTTGTCTATTTTTAGACCCGCACGAGGGTAAAATAATTATATCGACCGGTAAAAAACATGTCACAGGGTGAAAAACGTTATGTCACAGGCTAAAAACATTTTGTCACAGAGTAACATTACGGATTTGCTTATTGCGTGTACATTTGTATATGCGAATTTTGCATGGACATATCATGTGAGGTATAATAATATTATTTGCATACTAGGAAGTATTATACAGGAGTTACAACAGAAAGCATATTATTACTATTAAGGACAAAATCTAGGTCCTAGGTCCAATCATAGTAAAACCTTGTTAACACTCCAGAGGTCACATTTTCGTGCTCAAGGTGAGCTATTGCAATTGCACTGTGTCCATCGTCGTCAACAATTAAGACTGTTAACACTCCAGAGGTCACATTTTATACTTGATATATATGAGACATGGTTCGAATCTGGGTTACCTGGGGTCAAACACTAGGTCACTAGGTCTTATTATAGTATAACCTTGTTAGCACTCCAGCTGTTACACTTTTTACTTTATCTACACGAGACTTGGTCAAAATGTTTGCCAGAAAAAAATCTAGGTCAAGATTGAAACTGGGTCATCTGAGGTAAAAAACTATGTCACAGGATCAAATGATGAAAAATCCTTGTGGAGTCTCTGGGTGTTGTATTTTCTACCGGAACTACATAAAATTTGATCAGAATGTTTGTCTTTATAAAATGCAATTCTAGTGTGGTACTGGATCAAAAAGTAGGTCATGAGGTCAAATTATTGAAAATCCTCTTGGAATCTCTTGAGGCCTACGTGGCAATGTACTCAGGTGAGCGATATAGGGCCACCATGGCCCTCTTGTTATTGTAATTATTGTATTATATGATTTAAATTTTGTTACAGTAATCCGGGAACTTTTAACAGGCAGTAAGCCAAACGATGAAAATGATGAACTGAGCGATTTGTCTACAAGAAAATTAAGAAAGCGTTTAATGGTACATTTTTATTAAATTCAGAAAATCTTCAGGCATATGATTTAGACTTTCCTTATCATATATTCAACTATTACTTCACATTGCTTAATACCATTCTGGTGAAACATCTATTTGGCTGCACAGTCATATAGCAATTTAGACTTGCCTTATCATATTTTCAACTATTATTCCACATTGCTTAATACCATTCTGGTGAAACATCAATTTGGCTGCACAGTCATATAGCAATGGTGTCCATCTTGATAAAGTATTGGTTACATCGACCATGGATTCACGAAATTTTGTTAAGCATTTAATTGCTTGGATAAGCTTGAGCAAACGAAATTCACTGCTCTCAAATTTGAAAGCTCTAAATTTAACAAAGTATCTGAAATATGCAATTGTCTAAAATGAGTGTTATTCAGTAGTTATTTCAAATAACTGTCTTCAAAGAGTTCATATGTAGATGGTTTAAAATATAATAATGATAATTGCCTCTGATAAAGTTTCATAGTAAATTGTGTTAAATAAAATGATACATTGTGCCATGATGATTCACATGTTGTGAAATATCCCCAGGTAAAATTGGTACCAACACATTTAAACATAGAACATATTTGAGCTGAAAAAATATTTTATGTAAGTCTTGCCAGGAATCTTGTTACAAAGAATTCAAGTTTACTGTACATATTTAGCTGATATTTGAGATGTAAGTTGTACAGTGATAATGAACTGTTTGTGTTTATTCCTAACTCACAGACACTCTGGAAATTTCACAGTGAAGGTGAACCTTATCCAGTAGCTGATGATCTACTCGACCTATCTGAACAATGCTTGAAGGAAAAAGGCATCAATTCAAAAGAGATTCTCAACAAAGTTCAGGTATACATATTTTAGCTCACCTGACCACGAAGTGCTCCGGGTGAGCTATTGGGATCACGCTGTGTCCGTTGCCTTTAATTTAGCTTGTTAACACTCTAGAGGTTACTTCTTTTCCCTGATCTGCATGAACCTTTGTCAGAATGTTTGTCTCCCCATTGAACTATAGGTCAAGTTTAATGCTGGGTCAGGTCAACTGGATCATCTGGGGTAAAAAACTAGGTCACTAGGTTCAGTAACAGAAAACCTTGTTAAAACTCCAGAGGTCACAACTTTCACTTTATCTAAATGAGACATGATCAAAATGCTTGCAAAAAATAATATAATAAGCAAACAAATGGTTTGTTACTTACATGTTAATAAGTATTTACCGTCAATCGCTATCTTTCCATATATTTAATTGGGTGGAACTTCTATACTGGTCAAACCAGTTTTTACATTGTTTAATTTTGTCAAAACATTGCATTATTGATACATGTACAGTTTATGTTTGACTGTTCACTAGTAAAGATGAAAAAAAGAATGAAAAGTAGAACGCTTGAAACAAATACTATATATTTTTTTCTTGCATGTATGTAACTGTGTGGTTTTCAGTATGTTTCAATAAATGGTTGTATAAATATATAATGTATGTTAGTGCATCAACATAAGATCCATTAACAAACTAATACAATGCATGTTCTGTATCACTACATACACCTCTAGCTTAGGTGTTAACAAGTAACAAGTCAACTGTTATGGATGTTATAATGAAATTTGTTATATCCATACAAAGAAATTTCGTTGTATAGATATATAAAAGTTTGGATATAACGAAGTAAATCTCAAGGTCCACAGAAGTTTGATATAAACATGTTCCATTGTACTTAGTTTTTGTGTATAATTATGTTAAACACGCCAAGTGATACACAATTTCTAATTAAGGTAATTAGTGAGTTTTTCATGACGTCTCCACTCTTGAGGAGGTTATATAAGATTAAGTCGTTCTTTCAAATCAATTGTATGTTATTTTTGGAATTTTGTACTTTTTTATCTTATTTGATTGCAATAATTGTTTATAAACTATTTTTAGGAACTCATGACTAAGAAACTACATAGCCTTTGGGAATTCGATGGGAAAAAATGTGATATGTGCATGCGGTATGATGCAGGTAAGAAACACATTAACACTTGAAATCTGTACACTATGCAGTCTATTTATTTTTAAAGCCGTAGCCTTTCCTGGCAAGTGACACAGTACCACTAGCCCATGTTGGAATTCCTTAGAAAGTATGTCATCATTGATGATGTCATCAATGTTACCATGACCGTACATTGTAACATTCTCTAATTATAAGCTAATTTAATACCATCAAGTGACATAATTTCCAGGAATTGTCACTTGTGACGTCACCATTTACTGACAGTAAGCAAAATTTGCCCCATATGGCAATATGAAAATGAAGTGACCGTATGGAGAAATATTGTTTCTTGCTTGCAAATAGTGAAATCACATCTTGCGTTTTCTTGAAATGACGTCACTTACAGAAGAGGTTGGAAATCGTAAAGCGGCGCTCATTTGATATTCAGTTATCTTTTTATCCAAAAAATCAATTCAAATTGTAATTATTTCATATCCTATGATATATCAACAGTCGCCCTGTATTAGTGGGGTGCATTTGGGGTCAGTGGGTTCAAGTTCACTGTTACAAAAAGTAGAATGATGGTATGTGCGCATTTATTTCAGTTACATGTATAGTGTGGTTTTATTAACTTCGAACGTATGAATATATTACCTGGTCCATTACATTTCCTAAAAGGTGTAGGGAAGTGTTCGTGTTTTCTGTAAGCTTGACGAAGAAAACGCCACGGTTCTGTTTTGATAGAAAAGTAATCCAAACAGCATTTATAGCTTTACGAACAAGAGCATTTCCTTCCCTAAATTGGATTGGTCCTGAAAGTTCATATACCTGTTCGCGGTCAATCTAACAGCACTATATATCTTCTGATTTTAATGAACATTGGTTGGTTTGTATTGAATGTCCACTGTTATCATGGATTTCTTTTGATGAAAATGCAGCCTACAGTTGGGCATCTGCATCCTCTTGCTATGCATGTGTTTATGTATAATTTGAAACTTGGTGTCTTTCAGTTGATGATTCCATCCTTGAACACAACAAAGAGTGTAAAATGAGAGTGTGTGTCTCTTGTATGAGACATTCATACTGTAATCCTATAATTTGTCATACCTGTGGAAAGGTGATAATCCCGAATATAGGTATTTTTCAGTACTGTAAATACTCATTTAAAGACCACCTCAGAATTAAGTGCACCTCTTCAATATGTCAATATTTGTTATATAGTTATACCATTTTCTCCCTTTTCATCATAACTTACCTTGAAGGTAAGGCCACTACATGTATTCAACTAAGACCAACTATTTTTAGAACCAAGGGTGATCTTATTATTGAGGTTTCACCATGTTTTAATTCATTTTGCGGAAATATTTGTCTTTCTCATTTTCGGTGCAAAAGTTGCCTTGATAATTATCTATTCATAACACATGTCATGTTGCTCTTTGTACATAGGTATTTTGTTATGTTTAGTATATGAGCACTGCCATGACAAAACCTGTATTATAGTGATGTTGGTTATGACATCGAGAATTTCCCAATCAAATTCTGGACGTCTTGACCAAAGATGTATTAGAGGCTTACTTGTGATTTATAGAATTAAACAAATGAGGAAATATTTATAAGTATTGCATAATTTGTTTTTTTCCATTTGAAGGGTAGAAGATTAAAGCAAACGTCTGATTTTAATACTTTTGGTATTAAATGAAAGGTAAAAAAGTATAACTGTTAGAAAATGTAAAATCCTGAAAATGGACTTTTCGGTAACTAATACAGGTTTTTTCATGACACAGGTCATACATGTTTTATGTTCTCATAACCATGTATCAATGTAAAGAATTTAATTTAAAAGATCTTTTGACTATGCAGGATATGGTTGGGATGCTGTTCTTATAGCTGGGAATGACGTGAATAATGAAGCATTAGCCAAGATGTTTTCAAAGGAAGTTGAAGAGGTGAAGAAAGTCATAACCTCTAAATGTCCTCTTGTGATGGGTATAAGGTAAGAAATACATTGATATGACGGGTGGTCAAGATGGTCAAGAATCGGATCAGTAATTATATAATTGGGATATAATGATGCTGGTATCTATCGGTAAAGAATATGCCAAATATTCAAGCTATTGACTGATAGATAATGATACAAATGTAAATTGTAAATAGAGTAAAACCTCACTTTGAGACCACCTCAATATTAAGACCACCTCAAAATATAGAACACAATTTTCAAGCCCATTTTTACTGTTTTGGTCTTTATTCAACCTCAATACTAAGACCAGTTTTCAAGGGTCCCAATGGTGGTCTTATTATTAAGGTTTTCCTGTGAACTCATTCATACTACTCCCGAGGAACACTTTGAATGTACATGAATGGAAACTCTTATGAAGCTATTGTTTATTACTTTCATGCACCTCGTAATGTTGCCTTTATTTTTTTAAATAACAGCGTTTCAAACAATGCAAACCTCATAGATTCATAGAACTATAGACTTATCATGCAATATTGTCACATTTTAACCAATTTAAGGGCATGCTAATATGTGACATATCGTTTCAGTGATTATATTATTTAGCAGGCTAGAAGAAGATCTTTCCAATAAGATTGGCTTTGTCTCTCAATATGTGTAATAAACTTGTATTATAGAAATAATTTTGGTCAATAATTCATGTTTTGAATCTTTCAGCGAAAAGCGAGTGTTAACTATAGAGCCAAAGTCTCCTGGAAGTAGTGAATGCATGATGCCCTCATTGACTGATCGATTAGACGCATTCCGGTCAAATGATCATGAAGAAAAGCAAAATACATTAGTGCTGTATTTTTCTGGCCATTATTTCCAAAATGATGGATTTCAGCTTGGGAATGAAGATGAATTTATAAGCATAGAGGAATTGCAAAATCATTTATTGGGTACTGGAAAAACTGCAGGTAAATGTGTAAGACTGATCATATTTCTTGATTGTTGCTGTGCCCCAGGGGTAAAAGTTGACAATTTTAGAGACAACAAGGATGACGTTATATTAGTGCAGTTGAATGCTTGTACAAGAAATAGTCAGTCATTTGCAGATAAAACAGGAAGTGTCTTCCAAAGACTGTTTACTCAGGCTTTGACAAGAAGAGCACTCTCCTCTGACTGTATGAACACAACATGCGAAGATTGCGGTATTGACAATGATTTTGTGACTCTTTATAACTTACAAGAATACATTGAGAGACATTATAAAGACTATGCTAGTGAATTAAGTGAACCTACAGTTAATGTTTACAATGCTCAACTGAAGGACATACGTATTGGCTATGTTGTTAATTTTTGTGTGGATTTGGAATTTCATTTTGAATATAAAGAAGTAAAAAGGGATTTCCCTCACTCGATGTTTTCCAATATTGAAGAACTTAGAACCATTCTGTTTGATGAATATTTAAGTAAGTATAGTTATGTTTATTCTTTTTGTGATTTGCACCTTTTATCAGTAAATTATCAAATTATCTGATTAGTAAATTTGGACTGCGATCTATCCAATCCATCAAATCAATAGTGTCTGTTGGTTTCATCATACACATGTATACGATTGATATATATATATACAGGGTGTACAAAAAGTTTGTGCTCAAATCTGAGTATCTTTTTAAATGCTCTTTCCATCTATGTCGCTATGGACTAATAGTTCTTTTTCTGCGCGCAAGAGTTCTAAATATAACAGCCATTCATGAATTAACAGTATCTTTCATTATGCAAAATAAAGCTAATGTACACACCATTATTCTCATTTTCCCCACATTCAAACTTTATGAACAAACTTTTTTAACACCCTTTATATGTATATACTTTGCGTGTTTTATTCACCATACTTTTCTTGTGTCACTCATATCTCCAAAAGTATATTAGTCAGAGTCATAAAACTTTACAAGAATGTTAACCAGCATGTGTAGTTGTGCACCTGGGGATTCGTGCACCTGGGGATTCATGTATGGTTACGCCCAGTAAGTGCAAAGTGCAATGGCCCTTGACTTATCACAATAATTAGTACAGTTGTTCACTTGGTAATTTTGATACCTATTCATAAACTGTGAGCAGAATAATAGCATTTGCTTTTGTGACAAAGGCTGCAAGTGGGGGCATATGTGTCCTATGGGCACATTTCTAGTTTAATTATATATTATTCAATGACCAGACATGTACAAAAAAAAGGAGATGAATCAAAACAATGTAAATTTTCATTATACATTGGTTACCATGTAAAATAAAATATAATAAATCACCACGCTGGTTTTTTTCTTAATATATAGTTCATAAGCGTGTGAAATCAATCGCCATAGCATAGTGTGTGACTAAAACAACACAGCTCAACACTATGTTAGTTATTCCCCAGTTTTAACATATATTTTATACTCAATTTGGCGCTGATTTTTTTTAAACAGAAATGACGTCAAGGTCATAACGTCACATTAGGTAGACAAACGTCAGACTTGATAATGGATAATTATAAAAATGAAAAGTGAAACAGGGTCGTCTGTGAAAAAATGTCATTTGACGCAGACTTGAATCTCGAGCAGAGATATGTTATGAACCTAAAATATTTTCGTCTGTAGCGTTCACTTAGCAATGACGCTGTGTATAAAAATAAAAAGATCGGTAGTCATGTTGGACAGGTGGTCACTTATGTACATTAGATTAATGCTTAAAAACTCCTGGGAGGAATTCAGAAAAGACAGGAGGTCACTTGTAAAAGGTGTTCAGAAGGACAGGTTTGACTGTATGTTGTGGCATCCCTATACTGAATGATACAGAATAACATTGACCCTCTTGTTTTAAATACATCTAGATGCTATAAGTCAGTTTTAAGTAATTGTGCGGGGTTAACAATGCATTGGAGGGGCCTCTATTGGCGAGTGGTTATGGTCGCTGACTTCAAATCATTTGCCCCTTAACCCTGCAGGTTCAAATACCACCAGCCATATAAAAACTATCAAAGTAGCTTATGATGGTTCTACCAGGTGTCCAACAGGGGTCGTCCTTCATGCTAATAGCTGTAATAGTCACTACATGACCCTGGCTGTTTATGTTACTTAAAGTTCAGTTTAAAAACAAATCTTTGACATTTGTTTATTTGCAAAGCATTTGTACTCTAGACATTTAATGTGAAATGTTTTATATTTACAGAAATGAGACCAAAAAGACAAGGACCTCAATTTAGTAGAAAGTATTTCCATGATATCCTTTTCATATTCTCCAAACTTGGTCCAAAAGATAAACACAGACATGAGTTGGATACTATAGAAAAGGTGAATATGGCCTGGGATTGTAGAAGACAGTTGCATGTGTCGTTACGTGGCGCCTCAAAAAAAACAGGAGCAGATAAAGTGGGTGTCTTCTTTGAGAAAACATCTGTAGAACCAGTTGTGGACTATCTAATGGAAAAAGTAATGTACTTCTTCAATTTATCATCTTATTTATCAACCTCACCTTTTATATACAGTAAAATCTCACTTAAAAAAAACACCTCAATATTGAGACCACCTCAAAACTAAGACCACAACTTTCAAGTCCATTTTCCTAATTTTTCCGTTATTCAACCTCAATATTAAGACCATCTCAAAAAGAGGACTGGTTTTCAAGGGTCCAAATGATGGTCTTATTAAAGAGGTGTCACTGTTTTTGGTCATTGTTTATTTATAGACATATAATTATATTTGTCAGCTGTAGTGGTTATTAAAGACTGGCATTATGAGACCCTAATATGATATCTGCTTGGAGGTTACAAAGTTTTTTAGCTAACCTAAGCACAAAGCACTCATGGTGAGCTTTTAGGATTGTTGGATGTCCATTGTCCATCCGCAATTTGTTTGTGGACACACTGTAGTGGTCTCAATTTTGGTGTTGTCCTGATGAAACTTGCTCAGAATGTTTGCCTCAACAAAATCTTAGTCAAATTTGTGAATGGGTCAATATGAGTCAAAAAGTAGGTCAAAAGGTCAAATCATGGAAAATCCGTGTGGACACTCCAGAGACCACAATTTCTACCTGAATGACATGAAATTAAAACATTTTGTTTGTCCTAAAAAACATGCAAGTCAAGTTTAAATTGTTAAATTGTTTCTGGTTCACATGGGGTCAAAACTAGATCATGGGGTCAAATCTTAGATCATGGGGTCAAATCTTAGATCATGGGGTCAAATCTTAGAAAATGTGGACATGAAACCTTATTAAAATGCATGTCTCAATGAATTGCACATCATGTGCCATATCGAGTCAGTCGTGTTGGATAAAAAAGCTAGGTTACTGGGTCAAGTCTTAGAAAATCCTTGTGGACTCCCTAGACTTTCTGAATTCTCAGTTGAGAGATCTAGTGTCATCGTGACCTCACCTATTCTTGCTGACAATGGTGTTACACATCAAATAAAAACAAAAAATCAGATTTATATTTTATTTATTTATTGTTATTTACCTTTTAAGTGGCATAACTTATTTTTATATGTAATTAATTAAGAACCTTTTTATATACATTTGTACTTGGTAAAGAATGACATTCCTCTGTCAAAATATTTGCTATTTCACTGAATTTCAGTCGCGAATGAACTAAAAAATACCCCATAACAAAAATTTACAATGATTACTTTGAAAATCGGGAGATCGCAGCTCCCAACCAGAGAGCGTAAGTGGCCTGTCAAATCCGGGAGTCTCCCGCGGAAATCAGGAGAGTTCACATACATGAATTCGACATAAATTGCAATAAATAAGACATTTTACTTTCTTTGGAAAAACTTCGCTGTCACTGTGTAGCTCTTAGACTTGAACTGTAAAATGTGACACTTTCTGACTTGAAAACAAGAATGAAAACATTTCCTGATGTTATGACACCAGGTCATTCCATGTTTATTATTAAAACGCAAGACTATTGTAACTCCTACGTATTTATATGAGAGTTGCCATAGTCTTGCACTGAACCGTTTAAATGCTCTCCGATTTATCGAAATTGCTACTTTCATTTTGAGGTCTAAAGTCAGCTCCTTCGCGTGTTGAAACATGTCAATATCTAACAAGACAACCTTTATAAGTCATTGGCTTTCGGTTTGATCCTTTTTACATTAACTACTGAACAAACTCGTTTTCATGTAAAATGTTGTATATTGTATTTTTACGATGTTCATATATAGTATGTAAATAAATATGTTTAAACTAATATCAAAACATGCAATTTGGGTGGTTAGAATATACATGATTGGTCATAGAATGTTCGAGTGAATATTCGAAAATTTCTTACAACTGATACAATCACACTATAAACTGTTGAACTTGTATTCCTTTCAAAAGCTTGACAAATTATTTCATTGTATTGTTTCAAAACAATATTAAACAAGGGGGCCAAAATGGCCCTGTATTGCCCACCTGAGTATCAAAGCCTACATTTCATTATGAATGTCTGTAATTTAGAAACAAGATGAGACAAGGACAATAGGTCTAGACCAAATAATCAATGTCTGTCAAAAACTAAACTTACCTTTGCTGGTCTGGCCTCCTACATGTCACGCACCTTTTCTTATAATTTCACAGGTATATCACAGTATGTACAACATGTGCTCCCTGGCAGGGAAATATTGAACCTAGGGGCATAATTTGAACACTTTACAGTCATTGATTATCAGGTCTCAAGTTATTTCTCTCGAATTATAAAACATTTTTTGTCTCCTCGTGCTTTTAGGGTGACTGTGCGTTTCCTTCTTGAAATCATCTTTTATTTTTATTGTCATTATCATTGTCTTACAGGGTACACACAACCCAGTTGATGAGAACACTGTGGAATATACTATACTCTTCAAAGAATTCCTGATCTTTCTTGAATCAAAATCAACGTTGAAAGAGGTGTTAAATGTTGTTGAAGAATTGTGTGATGCTAAAGATGAGCTTGAAAAAGAGCAGAAGGTACTATTTACTCTTACTTCCCTTCTTTATGATAAGGCTAGTATCTGTTACATTATTCAAATCATGAACAATTACATAAACTTACAGTATTCCAATGTGGAGAATTATGTCTCATCTATATACATACATTTTACAATAACATAAATACAAATCCAACTATTACTACATAGCCACTCTTAAGTTATAAGAGACTAGACATTACAATAAAACATCAATATATCACATGATCTGTTAAGATATTAAACATTACACAATTTTGTGTAATAAACATTTACATATATGCATAAAAAACGAAAATAAATACAGTTGTTAATTGTCACTAAACTGAATAATAATAAAACAAAAACATATGTATGAAAGTAAACAATATCGTGCACTATTACGCATATTTAAAAACTAATGGTATGAAATCCATTTAGGGCCAATCAGAGTGGTCCTAATATAATTAACAGCTGTTTTTCGGACGTAATAAAACATGTACCGGTAACAAACTATTATACTTTGTGTCATTTCTATGTACATTTAAGGTTGTCTCCAAAATTGGTGTGAAATTTCCATACAATGAGAACACCAGCCCAAAATACCGGACAGACTTCCTCTGCTTCCGTCTCCTAGTGGACACCCAAGATCAAGGATGAAATGAATCTTACAAATTGTCATTTGTGTATGTTTGTCTATGTGAATGAACGAGTACTGTGCAATATGTGTCAGTTATATAAAGAACAATACACAATATGTATATGAATGAGTTATTGGTTAAAATTGAAATAAACAAGTATACACTTGTACATGTAATGTAACGTTTTTATGCGCAGCTGTACTAACATGCCTTTACTATTTGCATATCAGTGTTGTGTAAACCAATCAAATCTTCATATAACCACTAAACCAACTTCTCTTCAACCGAACAACGTTTGTAACCTTGACACAAATTGGTTAACCTTTCGATATGGGGTACATTACCTTACCAAAATCGACTGAATTTTAGTGAATTTACTGAAATCCATTTTGGATCTCGGCTTTTTTATGTTGCACATCCTTCAAATTGCGCCGACCATCTTTTTCAAGATATTTCTTGTTATTTTTGTATTTAGTGCATTAAAAGAAGTGCTATTTATGCGTATGTGCTTAACCATTGCTTTATAAATACAATGGCCAAATGTTAACTTTGCTCAAAATCATACGAAAAGATTCAGGTGTCCTTTTTTATTTATGAAGATTTCGACCATTTTCCTCTGATGCAATATATTTTATTATGTTTCTATACATGCCTAGCGTTATATTTGTACACAAATCATGTAGGACTGGTTGGCATCAAACGTAATGATGCAGACATTATAGCGAGACTAATCACGGTTACAATAGAACTGTGATGAAGCATAGCTCCTTGCTTGAGGAGGATTGCTGATACAAGAATCTGAAACAATATATGATTAATTAATTGTTTTTGTATTTCCTTACAAAAGTTGCCAAATAGTGCCTTTGATAAACATTTTGGTTCTATTTTTACAAATGTTAATTGTCCATGTGCGCTAATGCTTTGGGCCCACAAATGAAAAAGAAAAAAACGGAATTGTTGTTTCCATGCCAGTAAGGTATATTTCATAAGACGATATTATCATTGTTTTGAGTGTTTTATCGAGGTTGTCCACGATCTTAATGATCAGCCCTCGTATTTATATTTAAAAAACAACAACAAAGAAACATTAATCTGATCTCAAACTATAAGTACCATGTTAAGCACCTCATGTCCATTATGACAAAATCCTCAAAGTGTTATTCGGAAGTTTAGGTCTGTTGTATTTCTAAATTATACAAGTGTTCATTTTCAGACTGATTTTATTATTGACTAGTACAACATTTGAAGTTTTGTTCATGTAATTTATTGTATAAGTGCTTGTTGAAACTTGTCCTTCTAGTTTGTCAGCCGAAAATGATCAAATATAATAATTTTGTGATGAACAAATGGCGTTTATGTTCTGTTTTCCCCCAAACGTGTGTTTTTTAAATGTACCTAGGTTTCACAAATCCAGGGTGACGCTTAACATAATTTAGATATAGTATGGGCTAATTTTGTATGTATTGTTGACGTTTGTTAAATTGGTCAGGTAAAAAGATTTAGCTTTGCATAACAGTTCTACAAACTTTGAAAGGTCTTATATTTGATCCTGAAATTTGATTCTTTGTGAACAGGGGGCCAGGTGTTACACGCATGACTCATGGAGATACCACACTGTAAAATACGTCGGTATGTCTTGTTTCGATGCCAAACAACAAACGTGCTACCCTCCCCCAACATGTATAGTGTATGCGGTGTTACACGCATGACTCATGGAGATACCACACTGTAAAATACGTCGGTATGTCTTGTTTCGATGCCAAACAACAGACGTGCTACTCTCCCCCCTACATGTATAGTGTATGCCAGGCTGATCTTTATAACTGGTCCGAGCTCTGATGGTGCGAAATGTGTGAATATATGCAAGCTATATAGCACTTACATCGTCTTGGATATCAGACCGACAGACATACCTATTCAACGTGGTAAATACTTTTTTACTGCTACATATTTATGATCAACCGATAGTTTGGTATACAATCAATATAATATCTGCTAAGATCTACTTATGTGGGCTTTACTCCTGTTCTACCCTTAAAATGCATACATACGGATTGCGAAGAGAGGGAGTTATAAATACCTATAATAATTGTGCATCTTGTCTTTCGTGCACATGGCATGGCCAGGGATTAAACCCATGACCTCGAGTACTGCATTATGTGTATGTTTATTCAGAGTTAACATAAGTGTCGTAATGTTGCAATAAAAAAGGTACTGGAAAATACAAGTTGTTGACATAGTTCAGGTTTACAAAGCTTTTGTTCTTGCTTGTGATTCTTTTAGCAGCCATGATTTACAGATGTATGTTAAGTTTCTTATCCACATGTGCAGTTCATTGACCTGATATAATACTTGTGTTCTCCCCATCGACCCGTGGTCACTGGCTTTCTTAACTTGTACTGTGCGTATTCCATCCATTTCCCCACTTGGTGTCCCGTCCACTTATCCATGGTTGTTATCCACGCGCTGGACAATTCCCTACTTCCTCATTCCCATAGGTGTTTGCCCTTATTTAACACATATACGTATACTGAACCAAAAAATAAACGTTCGTAAAATAGATCTAACAATGTCTAGGTTTATAACCTGTAAATGCAGTAGTATGTATTGACTATGCAAAGTCGGTCAGATAATTACCTGCTGTAAACAAGGTAAGCTTATTCGGCCAATAAAGCAATTCCACCAGCACGGACAGGGTGGGCATATCCGGTCCACACGAAGAAAGATTTTCACTGCATTAGGCGACATACAGAAAATGGTCAAAAACATTCAAAATAAAAGGTTTGACTGCTGAATTTCAATGTCGCGGATTCCAAACAAAATACGAGAAAGAGCCATTGTGATGCTAGAGTCAGGAATTCCTAGTGAAGAGGTGGCAGACACACGTTGGGTTATCTGTACAGTCAGATAGGAGTCTCAGACGGCGATTCGCGCAGACCGGAGGTACCGACGACTTACAACAGAGCGGTAGACCACGTGTAACTACGCCATACCAAGACCGCTATATCTTAAACCAGCATCTACGAAATCGCTTTCCCACTGCAACGGCTACAATATCCGTAACCCCCGGTACTCACAACGCCCGGATTTCCGCACAAATCGGACGTAATTGTTTGGCGGAAAGCGGTTTGTACGGACGTCGTCCCTATGTTGAAACTGTGACGGCCCGTCATCACCGTCACATACTTCAATGGGCCGAGGGAAATACCAATTGGACAAGCCAGAACTAGCGAACGATTCATTTCTCCGACGCATCAATGTTTGCATTGTCCCGGGTTGATGGCCGGATGAGAGTGAACCAACGTAGGAACGAGCGTTATGCTGACTCTTGCATACTGCAGAGGGATCGTTTATATGTTGGAGTTATGAATACTGCCAATTAGCTAGTAATTTGTGACAAATCATAACTAATTGCACATTAATAAATGCTAAAATTAACAATCAAGTCAAATAGGAAAGTCATTGGGAGTTATTAACATTTAGGAAACACAAATGAGTATCATCGAGCATGCTGCATGACTATATTATTCACGTATGTATCCTTACAACGAGAAGTTGGCATTTCGGTGTATGGAGTTTTCGATTGTCAGGCTAAATGTTGAATATGCAATAGTAATGAGTGTGGTTTGATGGACTGCATGAATACAAAGACCTAATTACCATTTACGACGTCATTTTTTGGATGTTTTGATTTATGAATAAGGCCACCATCCTCTGCATCTTCTTCAATGTTTGCAGCAGTGAATCGGGTTATATTGAATACCAGAATTGGGAGGTGTAGTGATCTCGGGGCGTAAAGTCTAACGTCTTACTCCTGATCGACCGCAGGTCCTTTGGTTGAACCACAAACCATACAAGCCCTAATATAGGTAATGGTCAGTGGCCTAAGAGACAGTCATCGATAGGGGTTGGTATAAGTCATAACTTCGTTGGACAATCATTTTAAAATATACAAGTTAAAAAGTAAAATAAATACAGCGGGGAAAATGGTAAGTTTGTGTTGGATTTGACGTTAAACCAAAACTGTTAAATTATACGAAGA
This sequence comes from Mactromeris polynyma, assembly GCA_032209605.1. Lineage (NCBI taxonomy): Eukaryota > Metazoa > Mollusca > Bivalvia > Venerida > Mactridae > Mactromeris > Mactromeris polynyma. Next base: position 29,259 of record JASFXZ010000058.1, read on the forward strand.
CAGTGTTTACTTGGCACGTTATATTGCTGCCACACTGCGAGCGTAGACACGAGATCCCCTTATACCAGTTTTGGTATGTCATATTCAGTGATCGTTGCTGATTGTTTTATTGGGTTTAACTAAACTTTAACGCTATTTTTTTCAACATTGTTTTAAGTTATATATGTCGGTCAATTGACCTCACCGGTTTTCTGGAATTGGTTATCAACAAATTTTAAGAGTCCCCTTCGCATGCATGTCAACAGGGTGTATAATCCGATCTGTATTCCGTCGAATGAGCAAAGGAGTAAAGTCTCAGTCACAACCCACTGAAATCACCGCAGATCGCAGGTCACTACACGATTTGGGTGACCGAAGAAAAAGGTATGCGAATTTTCGGTCATCATTGGTCCGTAAGGGAGTTCAATGTGCCCACGCAGGTCACCACAAGACAGTGTCGAGACATTTTGATGGAATACAAAAAGTGCGTCTTTTGCAGACTTATCAGTGGTTGCATTGAAGCCGCTTGCGGACACGGCAAGGTATCTGCCTCGTCCGCACGGTATTCGCAAGGTAACATTGCGGCTGTCTAAAACAATCCGTGTGAATACCGAGCAATGCCCGCACGTCGAATGTTCGTAGCCCTTAAGCAGACCGCATGGCCGCCGCAATAACTTATGGACTTGTAACTTACATTATTGTACTGGTAAACAGGGCGACATCAAATATATGGACATCATGTGAACGTTCATGGGAAATTGCTATGCTATAATTAGTGAAATTTCTTAATTATCCCATAATAAGATGTCAATTAATTAACATTCTGTATTATTTGGTATTTAATCTGTAAGTTATATATAAAATATAGATTTATGGTGTGAACAGAATGGCATTTCAGTTTTATAGATTTTAACCAAATGTTACAGACTATTTGAAATATATATCCGCTAATGGCTTGATACTAGAGCCAGAACTGTTGACAAAAAGGTTACAAAAAATACAATTAGTTGGAATTAATGGTACAAATCTACGATATGAATACACCTAAATATCAAACTACTGCGTCTGTCTCCGGAGTACACTTCAGCAAACTCAGCACATCGATTTTACCAGCTCCGTAATGTGCACTGTAACAGGAACGCGTTAATGCGTGATTTTACCAGCTCCGTAATGTGCACTGTAACAGGAACGCGTTAATGCGTGATTTTACCAGCTCCGTAATGTGCACTGTAACAGGAACGCGTTAATGCGTGATTTTACCAGCTCCGTAATGTGCACTGTAACAGGAACGCGTTAATGCGTGATTTTACCAGCTCCGTAATGTGCACTGTAACAGGAACGCGTTAATGCGTGATTTTACCAGCTCCGTAATGTGCACTGTAACAGGAACGCGTTAATGCGTAATTTTACCAGCTCCGTAATGTGCACGTAACAGGAACGCGTTAATGCGTGATTTTACCAGCTCCGTAATGTGCACTGTAACAGGAACGCGTTAATGCGTGATTTTACCAGCTCCGTAATGTGCACTGTAACAGGAACGCGTTAATGCGTGATTTAACGGAGTACGGAAACTGCTTGAGTTTCATTTGTTATCATGAGTCACCCGGTCCAAAGTGGAATACACTAACCTACATATAAATGTGACGGATCAGACAAACAACACATAATACAATATATTTTATTATATAATCCATAAATAAACGCTTTCTAAGTGGTCCAGGTGTATAAATGTTGATACCGTTATATGCGATATTCACCAATTATCACTGAGATTTAATGGTTTATTTATAGCAACAGGGAAATCCCAATAAATGTTCCTTTTATGACAGTCGGTTTCTTGCTTGGGCTACGGAAATTGCAGAAACGCGTTTCGGAATACCATGACTAGTGTATTCAATCGGTTCAGTGACAGAGATCATTTCACTTCAACACTTCGCACTCGGCTCAATGGTTAACGTCGTGCATATCTCATCAGTTACAGCTGCTCCAGTCCGTAGTCCAGAATTGATAGTATAGGATACATCACTTGATAAACCAAAGCACTGGAAGTGCTGACAGCAAGGGGCTTACAACAGATCACAAACGTCACTTTGACATATATTTACCTATCACAATAGTCTATCAAGAACACTTCGGTATGTCAGTATACTAAATATCAAAGCAGTTGAACACACAATGGATACTCATCATGTCAAACTCGACAATCTGTCCCAGAAATGGCAGGATTACGCGGTTGACAACTGTCACCCAGTTGCACTGTCTGTAAAAGTTAAACGAATCATTAATGCATTATGTTTCATTTTGAATAAAGTACCGATACAACAGTGTTCTGTTTCTATGTGACTGTTCAAATGCATCTTGTCTGCGCACAGTAGTTCACGTATTTTCTCCGTTGTCGTTCCTTTTCCTTGACGCCGCCAATTTGTTCATTACATGGGAAATATTATTTTATCATTTTGTTTTTGTTAAACTGTACCTTTTTACCTGTCGTTATTAATATTTCAATCGTTAATATTTAATAGTCGACAACAAAATAAAAAGTATGTGAATTTATTCAATTTTAAAACATTTTCCGTAAATCGTCGATATTCAACGGAACGATGACGGAAAATTGCATTTCCCATGATTTCAATATACGTATAATTGTTCGTTGGATATATTATATGTTGCACCGGTTTCTTGTATACGTATCTCTGCCAATTGTACACTAACATACACTATCGCCCGCAGAGTTATCTGCCTACTGCTATCGTCATCTGAGTTAAAGTGCGCTAGCTTGTTTTCAGTGCACATCACGCGTGATACGGCTGCGGCGTAGGCAGACATCTTTTTCTGTAATTTGCAATATTTAGTCAGCAAGTTTCTTTGAGTTTCCTTCTTTTGCGTAAGTGATGTCAGCTCAAATCCGTTTTCTAGCTGATATCGCAGATGCTTACCGCTTTATTGTGTTAGACAATGACTACTTTCTTCAGGAGTATGTAGACTTTGGCGGTTCAGAATTACTGACTTGGGATGACTCATCCGATGAGTGTCCGTGGATTTCGCCTACTATAGAATTTGATTATAACAAGCCCCTTGCTCAAAACAATATAAGGTGGACTATTTCTGCGCTGACATTTCATCACAACATTGATACAGTACTACACGAGGTGCAATCCGGCAAAGGCCAATCTTTTCTTGTGATGCTTTTCATTTCATGCGTTAATGAGTGGCATTTTGCATAATATTTCAATAAAACTCTTTTGTAATTTGCCATGTGGTATGGTTTATAGTAAATAATGTCTCCCTCATATTATGTCGAAGGTCATGGTTACACTTCGAGGTCAAAGATCAAATGGGTATATTTCGTGTCCGCTCCGTATCGATTTTGATCCCCTGTTGTAATATGTGATCTCATATACATGTTTTGCTGTAATATGTGACCTCATATACATGTTTTGCTGTAATATGTAATCTCATATACATTTTTTGTTTTAATTTGCATAATTATTTATAATCTATGTTAACTATTCATATTTTAGGTGACCTATATGATTAACGAGCCGGGTGTATATTGCTATATTTTAATATTTGTACAGTAAGCTCACTTAAAGACCACCTCAATAATACTACCACTTCAATAATAAGAACACTGTCAATATAATCTTGTTGTTGAAATATCCCACAAAGGGGATCAATGCAATGTCTGGTGTAAAAATTCCCTCCAGCTCAATATTTCGGCCACAATGGGCCTTTATCAAGAGCAAAGAACACAATATTTCACAATATCAATATATAATAGGTTTGTAAGTCTACTCATCAACTTGTTTTCAAGGGACCCAAGGGTGGTCTTATTATGAGGTATCACTGTATATGTAACTGCTTAGTACGCATTCTACTATAATAAACAATTTACGTTCTTACATACTTATATGGTGTTGATATAGTTTGTGTTTTACGTCATGTATTATCACACGGGTTCCTAACCTATGAGCTTCATTTTAGCAGTGTTTTACTGGCTGAGCTACCTGGCTGGCTAGATAGCTCTCTCCACACTCAGAGACAGGGTTAACATTATGTGCATTGCTCTGAAAATAAATACGCACTGAATGTGAGACATATTATCGAAAATTTTTGCTCATAAATGGCATTCTAATAGAGCCAATAGCTTTAGCATTTTTTCTTCCTGAATTATTGACAGCAATTATTCCACGAATGATTTTGCTAATATGTTGCGCATGTAACTATCAATGCATTATTTTTAACCGGCGAATTGACATTTACAGGATGGTTGGTCTTTTATCAAATTATTACCAAATACATTCCATTCAAATGGCATATATTGCATGGCTAAGCCACATGAAGGAATCATATTATCAATCATTCAGTTTATTGACAACCAGATTCGAGCTTGCAAACAATTGTGTAAGTTGGAATGGTAAGATACAATTTATTTCGCATTGCACTGTTGTTCGCTCTTCGTATTTGAGAGATAGTCGACATTCGGAGGAGTATCTTTGCTCCTGGAATCACGCTGGGATTGATATAAGTTTAGTAATTACAAAGTTGGACGAGTTAGCGCTTCAGGTATGGCGTTTTGAGCACAGTATAAATATATGTACTTACTACTTGTCGAAATATCATAAGCAATTTGTATTTTAAATTCAAATATCAATACAAAAACAATATACATGTATATTAACGTACTATGTTTTTTTGCAGAAAAAAAGCAGAACGTCCATACCATCTTCATTCGAACAAGTCGGAACGAACAATTGGTTATAAGATTTGACCGATGTAGGACTACTGAGAATAATATTCTTCGAAGAAAAATATGAACAGGCCAACGAACTTGTGTTTTTAGGACTACGTCAAAAGTGGGTCTTAAAATGACATTATGCTAGAACGGACGAAAGGATAATTCAATGACTGGTCCGTTATCATTGATGTTTGTTGGATCAGAGGACGAACCTATAACATTTACTTTACAAGCCGTTACTGAAGTATTCGAATAATACTTTGAACTGACGTTCATTATTTTGTTTCTTTGCGTATATACTATAACGTTAGTATTGTGTCGTTTTGTTACTTTGCTCATGCTAAAATTGATGGAATGGTATTAACTAATTCAGCAGCTACATTGTTTATCAAGGAAACATTTATTTACAACACAGGTGGACGAACACAACAACTACTATATTCTTATCAGCATGAATCTTTCAGTAAATCTGAACGCTTTGACGGAAATATCTAGTGTCAATGGTTCCAGCCAGGCAGATAGTGACGATCTGGAAAATATTACTTACTATTTAAAATACTTCACCTATGTTTTTCTTGGTTTACAAATTGTGGTAGGTTTAACGGGGAACATTATTTCTCTTATAGTGTGGACTAAGGGTAAAAAATGTTCCAAAATAGCTTGCTCCCTATACTTCAAAGAACTCGCCACCAGTGACATATTAGCCCTCATAAGCAGTTGCTGGTATGGTCTTATACGTGATAAATCGCCTTTACCTGTGAATACTGCAACCTGTATTACGGACAACTTTTTCCTTTTCTATGCACTCCAACTATCCACGTGGTTGGTTGTATGCATCTCAGTTGAGAGAGTTCTCAGTCTAGCATTTCCTTTCTCCTTTTTACCACGTGGTGCCAAAACTCGTGCTAAAGTTGCATTCGTGGTTTTGATCATAGTCCTAACAGGAATAAACAGTTATGCATACGTTAAAGAGGCGATACATGACGAAAGTTTAAATGAAACAGTTTGCATAATCAAAGAAGAATACCGGTACTATTATATAACCGTGTACGAAATATCGGGATTTTGGGCGCTAAGCGTGGTTCCATTTTGTCTGATTATGGCATGTAACGTACTGATACTGATACAGCTGTGTTTGAGGAAACGCACACATGCAATTAAGAAACAGAACAAAGAACGCGTTGCCATGTTCACAAGATTATCTATTTCAAGTGGTGTGCTTCTGGCTGTATCGTTGTTTCCTTTGCTGTTATTTAATTTGTGTGTCTTATATCAACTACTTGCTGCTACAAAAGAATCTATATTATATCTGGATTTTTCTGCCATAAATACCATGTACCTCAATAACTGTCTGAATTTCTTGGTGTACTGTTTAAGTAGCAGGCATTTCCGATCCGATTTAAGAAGTCTTTTTCATAGAAACACAATTGAATTAAATACTGACCTGCGTAACTGTAGAACAGTGCAAACGTCGTTGTAAATGTCTTATTTTTATGGCAGTACGATGTTTTTTTCGGCACATCCATATTGTGTTCGCTTTTGCTGCTTGAGTCCCAGCAATGCGTAAGCCAATCAAATCTGAAATTAAACACCGATGCAGAATGGTTCTGTAATTGTGTTTTGATGTATTGTTTTTATATTATAGATATTAAATTTTATTGATCATCAAGCATACCAGTTGTTCCACGCATGCTATTACTATTGAATATATTTATAAGTTCGTATAAATGATCTGAAACATAATTGAAATATTTGGTTGCCATTGTCTCAAACCTCAAGCCTCTGATTTGTTGTCTCTTAAAACTGACCAATTACAAGGATTTATTAGGCGAGTTTTAATTGCAAAACCAGGCCCAATTTGTTAAATCACGTGTACTTTAAAACTGGTGCTTTTGTTGAAAACGTAAATGGAATAAATATGCATGTCATGATGTCATGATGCTTTATCATGTCACCGAATAAATGATGCTTTATTATGTCAACCTAATACAAAATGTTTCGTTATGTCATGCGGATACAAAATGCTTCGTTTTGACGCACTGATACATAATGCATAGTTATGTTACAGGGATACCAAATGTTTTTTAATGTAATCCGGACACATAATATTTTGTTTTGTAATGTAATCCGGACACATGCTGTTTTTTTTTTGTAATGTGATCTGGACATAATATGTTTTGTTTTGTGATGTAATCCATGTACATTATGCTGTATTTTGTAATGTAATCATTTCACATAATGTTTTGTTTTGTATTATTTTGCCTCACGTGGTTTATTCAAGCAAAATTCACATAAACACGCTATAAGGATATCCGTAATGTTACCCTGTGACATAACGTTTTTACCCTGTGGCGTTGTGACATAACATTTTTACCCTGTGACATAACGTTTTTACCCTGTGACGTTGTGACATAACGTGTTTACCATTTGACTTAACGGTTTTACCCTCGCACGGTTCAAGAAATAGACTACATGAAATTCCCAGTCCATATATACTGTTAACTCTAGAATTGTTACGCCTCGGTTGACATTAACTTTCTCGGGTTAACATTATATGCTATAACCCTCCATGGGATCTGATATTTATATTACGTTTTCCATGTATATAATGTTTGGCTTTGGAATGTAATCCATGCATATAATGTTTTGTTTTGTAATGTGATCAAGACACATAACATTTTGTTTTGTAATGTAATCCATATACTAATGTTTTGTTATGTCACGCGGATATAAATTGCTTTGAATGTTGTATGGATACGCAATGTTGTGTTATGTCACGCGGATATAAAATGCTTCGTAATGTTGTTTGGATACGCAATGTTTTGTTATGTCACGCGGATATAAAATGCTTCGTAATGTTGTATGGACACGCAATGTTTTGTAATGTCACGCGGATATAAAATGCTTCGTAATGTTGTATGGATACGCAATGTTGTGTGATGTCACGCGGATATAAAATGCTTCGTAATGTTGTATGGATACGTAATGTTTTGTTATGTCAGCCAGCTACAGAATGCTTGGTTATGCCACCCCGATACACGATGATGTGTTATGTAATTCAAAAAGATAATGTTTCGTTATAATATAACCGTGATATAGGTAGTAGTATAAGCCTCACTTTGGATGTGAGAGCTTCGGTGTTCAATACCATGCGGGGTCATGGTTTGTTTCCTCTTGAATCTACAACAATGGCGACGAGGATAATTTGGTGTGTGTGTAGAGGCCACCGGGGGATCGGTAGCAGGCTAGAAATCGCAGTGGTGGTGCAGTTGAGGCCTGGCTCTAAATTGTCAAAGAGGGGAGAAATGTAGTGATTTAGGTCACTTGCGACTGCCTTGGTGTGGGGCTAGCTCTTTAGCGACGTGGTTGAGTGTCCGCTGTGAGTGTGCGAGGTCCCTGATTCAATAAAGTTGGGTTATGTCGTCCATAAATATAATGCTCTTGAAGTCATATGTATATACACTGTTTTATACCTCACGTGACTTGCCTTTTTAATGTCCTTATACTCATTATGAGTCATTCGGTATTATTATCCTGACAGTACGTTTTTTTTTCACCGGTTGATAGTATACTATCACATGGTTAAAAATAGAAAACTCTGTTTCCCAAGTTCATGATGGTAGACGCTTATTGAAATGCGTTGTAAATCTGTAACTTCCGGCACTTGCAACTATTCAAAACGTCAAAATGACGACACCTGCACACAAACAATTAGTAATGTTGAAACTTTTTCATTTATATTGTGTATTTAATACTAAAATTAGTGATGTCAATTTTCGGTTATTTTGCTAACCGGTTAACTGTTTAATCTTCCGAACGGTTAACCGGTTACCCGGACATATCTCTCGTTTCGTATTTTGCCGTGTATAATTTTACCATGACACCGGTAAACAAGACCAATATTCTGACGTTAGTACTAGATACTGAACATAAACCAAAATAATATCAATAATTTCAATCCTTTTTAAGAAAACATACTGTTTTATTTCAAACATTATAACATGATACATTGATTTTTTTCCAAAAGTAGTGTTTTCATAAAGAAATAGACGATTAACCGGTTAGTGATTTTGATTATCGATAACCGCATGTTCGAACCGTTAACCGGTTAATCGTTTACATCATTAAATAAAATAGATATCAGATGGCTTATCAGTGTGACAGTTCATATTGTCAACATTCGAGAAAATAATATCATCATCATAGCCAGTGAAAGTTAATTTCAACCGTGGCGTAAGCTGGATATATGGTGTTTCATATCACACGGATACACAGTGCTTTATTGCCTCACTCAAATACATAATGTTTCATTATTTTATGAACTTATATTGTTTAATCCTATCGTCTAAAAACACTTTGTTATTATGTCACCTGAATACATGTCGTTTTATGTTGGAAACTGTATAAATGTTGCATATGATGTCATCAGTATACTCATAGTTTTATCGCTCTGACAGAATAAATATTGTTTTAGTACGTCTTCATAATGTTTGATCCATTCAATCTACCCGTTTGTCCTCATTAATTCTCCTGAGTTGTCCTTAATGGCCGACCAAGCCATTCCTTGCGCCCCAATATGCCTTTGCACCTCATCAAATGCCTGGCATTTTATGGAAGCATTGTCTTATGATCGAAGCGTGTTCGGAAATTATTGAGACACCGTCACTTTTGCTTTCAGAGAGTACTCAAGTTGAACTATTCAGTGCTGTAATATGAACTTCGCATCTCTTTCATTGCCCTTATATTATATGTCTCATTAATTTCCTAACAAGCCTCGTATGTGGCGTTCACTGTAGCAACTTATTCTCTCTTATTATTGGAACATCAACAATCACAACTGTTCTGTGAAAGCAGTTTGAAAAAGAAGTACATTGTTCTTCGAATTTATTTTCGAACTTATGAACAACACAGCAATTGCATATGTAGCATATTGGTTTAAGTACTGAAGTATCAAATTGGGGTAAATAGGATATGTGTTTTAGATCAGACGCATCAATCACAACATCACCAAGCACGAGGTCAGAATAGAAAACTTATTGTTGAGGAACAGATTTGTGTTATAAACGTAAACTATGGAAATACTCTCGCATAGTTGGTAAGGAGCAGCATTGGGTGGTGTTGCGTATCATACTGCAACGGACTTGGGTTCAAACCCCGTCTTAAACGATAGTGTACCGCTAACTTTCCTAGTCCATGAATTAGGTGCGAGCACTAGTTAGTAACTCAGAAAGCAGTCGTCGAGATTTATATCCTGACCCAAAATGAAGCTTTATATTGACTTTATTACGTATATACTTTGTTGATAAATGTATATTCAGGTTAATTTTTCATCGAATCATCAATGCAGTATCAGCGTGTTTGTGTAATTTACTGCGACAAAAGAAAGTGTTTTGAATTGTTTATCATTTTAATTCTACAAGGTATACAGTTGTCAAATTTTAAACATAAGAACATCGGTCGTTACGATTTATAGCAACGACGAAAAATCTGTCAAAGTATGGCTAGTTACTACGTAATATCCCGAATTGCGATTTTCCATGATATCGACGTGGAACATGTGTACACAAGTACAAGTGACCAAACTTGTTTTCTCTACATTCTTTAACACATGTTAAGCGCTAATGTCACTGTATATTTAGAAAATTTATAACACAGAATATGCCACGGTCATTGGAACGTCAGCGTGTTGACGCCTTAATGAAGCTGGTCATAGGTGACTCAGTCGCTTCAGTTTCACAAGCACTTAATTGCCATATAAACACGATAATGTTTTAGTTTTGTTTATGTTATTTTCCAAGTAGGACTACACTTAATGCATTGATTTGCAAGAAATGTGTGAATGAATTGATCGATTCGTCAACACTATGAGTGTTTATAATACGTATTAAGTGCTGTACATAGCGTTTAGTTTTAGTCGAAATGTATTAATTCCTCCCAAGATATAAATTGTTCGTGCTTGCTAATTTCGACACGTGGTACATTGGGTGGGCGGGTACAGTAATATAATTGTAAATATGAACAATGATATGGTTAAATGACATGTGGTTATCAACAAATATGTCATAATTATTTAATAAAGTTGCCGTATTGTGAAATCTTTGTTTATTATGTGAAAACAATGGCGAGCTAATTTCCTTTTACCCCGTTTAGGTTTATTTGGTTTGTCCTTTTTTCGTTTGAATTTTCGTCGGCGGCATGAATTATATTTGATTCAATCATCAATTCACACATTTTTAACCTCAACAAAACAAGCAATAGTCTATTACTTTTGAATATACTACACGTGCGTTTCGTAGCAAACAAAATCCATGGCTCATCTACAAAGACCGATATTAACGTGTTCATGAACTGTATGTTCTGGGGATACAGATAAAGTATCGAAACACCACATGTCATATTTTGCGCAATGTTTCACATAGATCGGACGAGCTGGATATTAACCCAGTCGAGTTCCAAGTCATAATGATAACCAATAATGTTCCAGATTGTCTTCATCTATGTGAGTGCTCAGCTTTCAATGTCTAATTAATAAACATAGTTAGTTAGTTGGTTAAAATGTGACTAATTGTCTTCGCAAAGCTCTCGTTAACGTATCACTGTGCTAACATAGTTAATAATAAGCTCGGACCAATTTAGAAAAGTTCAATGTTGGTGAAATGAAAGCAAAATGTTGACACCTTAATATGACCTTAACTTTAATACCGTATATAGCCCGACTGTTTCAGAGAGTAGGAGCACGAAGCATTCATAATTGTTGGTGAAAATAATATTATTATAAGGCTAACTATGACCATTTTTGTGTCATATTTTTTCTACCTTTGGGGACCAAATTCTTTCTAGAGGGAGAAAGTTATCATAAGGCAAAAATATGAAACCAAAAAAGTCACTGTACTGCCTATACTAACTCAGAAGAACAAACTGCACACATCGTAGTGTGACATAATGGTGTATAGTCGTCTAGAGTATCAATAATTAACCATGATTAACCAAGATCATCCAGGCCTAATCATATACATACACACTGTGTAAAATAAGCGCTCGGGTCGGTCTCGGGTTTTCTACCAGATTTGTGTTGTTGTTGTTTTATTACACTAAAACATCACGAACGCCACATATGATATACATATCACATATACAACACATAGTATACATATCACATATACAACACATGATATACATATCACATATACAACACATGGTATACATATCACATATACAACACATGATATACAGATCACATATACAACACATGATATACAGATCACACATACAACACATGATATACATATCACATATACAACACATGATATACATATCACACATACAACACATGATGTACATATCACATATACAACACATGATGTACAGATCACATATACAACACATGATATACACATCACATGTACAACACATGATATACACATCACATATACAACACATGATATACAGATCACACATACAACACATGATATACATATCACATATACAACACATGATATACAGATCACACATACAACACATGATATACATATCACATATACAACACATGGTATACATATCACATATACAACACATGATATACAGATCACATATACATAACATGATATACAGATCACACATACAACACATGATATACATATCACATATACAACACATGATATACATATCACACATACAACACATGATGTACATATCACATATACAACACATGATGTACAGATCACATATACAACACATGATATACACATCACATGTACAACACATGATATACAGATCACATATACAACACATGATATACAGATCACACATACAACACATGATATACATATCACATATACAACACATGATATACATATCACACATACAACACATGATATACATATCACATATACAACACATGATGTACAGATCACATATACAACACATGATATACACATCACATGTACAACACATGATATACACATCACAAATACAACACATGATATACGGATCACACATACAACACATGATATACACATCACATGTACAACACATGATATACACATCACACATACAACACATGATATACGAATCATACATACAACACGTGATATACATACGACACTTAAAACACATGATATATATACCACACATACAACACATGATATACGGATCGCACATACAACACATGATATACTGATCACACATATAACACATGATATACGGATCACACATACAACACATGATATACAGATCACACATACAACACATGATATACAGATCACAAATACAACACATGATATACGGATCACACATACAACACATGATATACAGATCACACATACAACACATGATATACAGATCACACATACAACACATGATATACAGATCACACATACAACACATGATATACAGATCACACATACAACACATGATATACAGATCACACATACAACACATGATATACAGATCACACATACACCACATGATATACAGATCACACATACAACACATGATATACATATCACACATACAACACATGATATACGGATCACACATACAACACATGATATACAGATCACACATACAACACATGATATACAGATCACACATACAACACATGATATACAGATCACACATACAACACATGATATACGGATCACACATACAACACATGATATACAGATCACACATACAACACATGATATACAGATCACACATACAACACATGATATACAGATCACACATACACCACATGATATACAGATCACACATACAACACATGATATACATATCACACATACAACACATGATATACGGATCACACATACAACACATGATATACAGATCACACATACAACACATGATATACAGATCACACATACAACACATGATATACAGATCACACATACAACACATGATATACGGATCACACATACAACACATGATATACAGATCACAATATTTTGACTGTAGCTTCAAACAGACGTAGACTTGCATTATTTCATATTGTTGCATATGTTGTTCAAATAAACTCAAATATAGACTCTTTTGTGTGGTTCAAGTCATTTTTTGTGATAGAGAATCAAATTTGGAGTTTATAATTACACGTATATGTTACATAATTTACTTTTCATTACTTTTCATTTAATTTAGAAAGAAAATTTTAATCTTATGTTGTTTTGATGTACTAGGAATGTGTATTGTTTTCATTTGTGGAATTAATTGATAGCAGAGTAATTAAATAGTTTTTGTTTCACATTTTTGTTGTTATGGAACTTTTGAAGTTGTATATTTTACTTACAGTTTGCCTGTAATAAAATTCTAGCAATTGAATGCCATCTTTCACTACTTGGATGCATTGCATCCAGCAAATAAAGTTCAACGCAAATACGGGTTATAGTTCGTTTTCATTAGCCTACTAAAATCCGAATACAAGTATTCCATGCATTATGCGGTGATTTTAACACATTTATTCATTAATATCGATTTATATTTGTGTATGTTTAATATCCGACTTGCTTTGATTGTTGCATGTAAATAATTAGAGGTTGTATAACATGAAATATATGTGCTTGGTTTGAATCCCACCATGGGGAAATTATTCCGTGACGTCACGAGCTCAGAGTTAGACTGTAGTAAGCATCTCAAATAGGAATCTCAGCTCAATATAGAAATTGTACTCATGGCAGAGTCTGCGTTTGAGACAAATCTCATTTTGGATCTCTGGGAATTGTTTTGAAGAAAAATCTTTTTGTTTTCTAATACCAATATTGAGTCGGGTCTCAGATGAGAAAAATGACAACAATTTGCGATAATATTCGAGCTGAGATTAAGCTCAGATTGAGATGCTTCGTAAGATCGGGGCCTTGTTATTAACGCAGAAAGCAATCAGTGAGAGTGACTTATCAAAACCATAATGATTAGACACATGTGAAAACCGTATCAATAGACACCGATGCGGAACCATGTGAAAACACACCAATATGTGGGCATGCACGAACTTCTCGTACAGTAACAAGACCGTAAAACCCGTTCCAAATCAGCTATTCCATATAGAAAACAGAGCGTTTATGTAAACCGATCTTCTAAACGGGTTTTACAGCCTTCTCAAAATATAATGTTAAAAACGTTTGTCACCACTACCTTCAACTTGCCATGAGTGTACTACGAAATAATAAAACATTCCAGGTGTATATAATTATGTGAACTCTTGATTTCCAGATTAAGCACACCCACAATATTTGTCTGTACATCTTTTATAGTCAAATACACATAGTAGAGAATGCTACATTCACTAATCAGAACTTCCCCACAAACATCTAGCCACTCAAAATATTCAGTTCACATAATAGAGCTGCATGCAACTGCAAACATGTTTTTCTTTATTTTTTTAACTGAATTCAAATACTATTTGTAAACTAGCATTACGTGACCGTAGCTTATTTTTAAAACAAGTTGAAATAGCTTGTTTTTTAAATGTCACATGTTCGCACACTGAGATGCTAGAGTATTATTATCAAGGAAACAAAGGTAACTCTATGTTACGCTAAGATGAAAATATAATAGCAAAATCAGGAAAATCAACGTTCAGTAAGTGGTGTCGCTTATTACTTTGAGAATCTCAACATCTCTGGAATTTCAGTTACAGTTCGAAAGATGAATATACCCGAAATCTCGGTACGAGATGCGGTTTAACTAAGACTTCTGACCAGAGAAACATAATCTGAATGTTTTGTTTGCGTCATAAATACTGCAAATAGCATCTTTTTTGCCAGATAAATTTTCTCGTGAGATTAATTAGATTTCCTACAATAACCAATTTAGATCCAAAATTTGGTATTTTTGTTGATTTAAATGTACTTTTCTAAATTACGTTGTATTACCGTATGTTTAACTGACTTATGTCAAATTTGTATAGTGTTTATTAAACACGTCAAATTGCATTAGTTAGAAATTTGATTTGTGATTTCAGACATTCGCTTTTGGTTACCTTAAGCTGCTTGCATGTGCGCGTATTGTTAATCTACTGACCTGAATAAATCTGGTATGATTGTTGTTCCGGATTTCTGTTGTTAAATGGTTCCCGCGTCCTGTGTTAACAACACAATATATCTCGAGCAGATTGCGCTGACAGTTTTATAGCACTGTAGACACTGTCTAGACAGTCTTTGTGGTATTCATAAAGGAAGATTGTGAAAACAACGTGTACTAATAGCATTACGTTGGTTATTTAACCTTTTGAAATTAATTTTAAAACATATACTAACACGAAAAAGAAAGTGTGCACTTTTATATTGGGCATAACCTTTTTGTTACAAAGTTTAGATATACGGATTTATCATCATGAGTGAAGAAAATAACCCTTTACACATTGCACCCATTTACCCTATATTTAAGGGCATAGACGGCTTTCAAATTGACAGCAGGCTATTATGCAACTTTTCGCTCGTGCTACCCGTGCAACGTGTGTACAGGTACAGGTTGACCATGACCAATATCTTTACTTGTTATGCAATAATAAATCACAGTTCACTTTTGAATTTCACTCGTAAACAAGATGCCACGGCTTCAAGAAAACGAACGAATTCAGGCACTTCTGCAACTAGCAGCCGGCGTCAGCGTTGCTGACGTCGCTAGGCAGTTTAACTGCCATAGAAATACCATAATAAAACTCCGACGACGTTACCATCAGAATTGAAGCGTTAAGGCTACATTTCACCAAGGATTGTTTTTTCCAATCGGCCCGATCTGGACCAGATTGTCCCCGATGAATCAATTTTTTGATCGGCCCGATTGTCGTCCTGAATCGCCTCCAATTGTCCCCTTTTTTTACCCGATTGAGTCCCGACCAATGGACCATGGCGGAGGGACGAATCACTGACGTTCCTCGCGCGATCGACACGTTTCCGGGGCGCAAGTATGCGAAAGTACGCGCGAGTACACGGCAAAGCTCCAGAGGGCGGGCGAGACAAGGGGAACTTCAGGGGACCCTCGGACGACCAAGACGACCACGGGCCGACGGCTTTTGATCGGCTACTGTTTTTCAACATGTTTAAAAACAGTAGCCGATCACTTTTTCGGTACCCGACCCTCGGAGGACTGAGGCGATCGCGCGAGATCTTCCCCCGAAGGTATAGGGTAGTGCTCGACAGTGCTCGCAGGTTCCCGACTATTTTCGCCGATCGACTAAAAAAAGGATCGGTTACTATCGGGACCAAAACAATCCTTGGTGAAATGGTGGACCGAAGGTGACAACGGCACGTCAGGATAGACATATGACGTTGACGCACTTACGTCATCGGTTCAAAACCGCTACAAGCACTGCGCGAGAGCTTGGCGTATGTAGGGATACAGTTCTAAACCGACTGCGGGCCAATGCAAACCCGTTAAGGGCTAGGAGGCCTTATGTAGGCCAGATCCTTAATGACAGACATCGTGCTCTCAGACTGGACTGGGCCCGCCGTCATCTCCTTTGCAACTGTGCCATGTGGTCTAGGGTGCTCTTTAGTGATGAGTCGCGATTTAACCTTAGCACTGCTGAAGGTAGAGTTCGGGTATTTAGACGTAAAGGGGAACGTTTTGACCAGAACTGTTTATTAGAGCGAGATCGTTTTGGAGGGCTAGTGTAATGGTCTGGGGAGGCATTATGGGCGGTAGGAAAACAGACCTTGTTGTTATTCATGGTAATTTAAATGCCCAAGGTTATGTTGACCAAGTTTAACGCCCAGTTGTTATTCCTTTCCTACAACAGAACCTTGGTTGTTTAATGCATGATAACGCAAGGCCACATACTGCTATACTTACCAGGACTTATCTCGCTAGAAATAACGTTAACGTCTTACCTTGGCCGGCTTGCTCTCCGGACATGAATCCCATTGAACATTTATGGGATTTGCTTGGTCGGAGAGCAAGGAAAAACCATGTTATCAACAATATCAATGACTTGTGTGCAGCCTTAGTTCATGAATGGAACGCCATTCCCGCTGACGTCATAAGACGTTACGTCAGGTCCATGCGATCTAGAATACTTCCGTTGATCCGTAGACGAGGAGGCCACAACAGATACTGATTAATTGTCACGTAACTTGACAAATATCCGAAGGCAAAAAAGCAGTTACAAAACATTACAAATCTGCAACTTTTACTTTTCACCCCTACGTTATTCACACGTAAAACAATGTTCTGATAATTATCAAATTTCACTTAAAAGTAAAACATCGTGTTGCCAATACAGTTTTGCACATTTTGATATCAAATTTGCCAATATTTTGCTTCTATAAGTATAAAAAAATTCCCTCTAACCAAGTGCACACTTTCTTTTTCGTTTCAGTATATATTGCGAGAAAAAAATTACCAAAGATCAGTAAGCCAGTGTCTTAACTGCAGTGCTACAGTCGATACGAGTGTTTTAAGTAATAGTATAACTGTATTTACACATAAATGAAAAGGCGGATGGAAAATTACGGCTTGGGACAGCAATTTAGCTCGTTTTGAAACATAAGTCTGCTTAAATAGATATGTATCGTACAAAAGTATATTGAACTAAAAGCTTGTACGCATACACAGTTAAGAAATCCTTCGTTAGAGGCTTTACAATAGAAACTGTGAGCTAAATGTAAGCTCGAAACCAGTTACATTTATGTGCGGAGGTTGGTGTTTTGTTGCGAGTTTTCCCGATTAGTGAACCGCTCCGATTTCCGTCAACATATGATAGCAGACGTAACCGTGACGACATATCATAGGTCTGTACGGTGTTCACGATTCAGTTTGCAACAAAGTTGCAAGATATGAGGTCATGGGTTGCGACAGCTCAGTACCAATGATGGGCCGTTCGTAAGCCTTAGGTTCCTGGTAATTTTTCTCAGATATCGTTGTGTCATGCATGGTGTGGTCGAAATGTGCAACTCTAAGCTTTATCGGCTAAACCATTGTTTTTATCAGGTTTACCTGTTTTTTAACAATGTTCAGTCATATACGGCGGCCAGATGACTTAACCAGTTTCCTGGAATTAGAAATCAACCAGCTCTTCCACAAGCAGCTGACAACTATTCCACGTCTTGAGGACATGACCGCAACCAAAATAACGGAAGAATTACCTGTCAAACCCGGGAATCAAACCCGGATCTACCGGGTGACAGTCTAGCGCTTCGTCAACAGAGCTAATCGGGTGGACAATTAAAATTAAAATGACATGGCAAAGGAATAGACATATTAACCATCGACTCAGTAATGCCGTTTTGCTATTCATTGCTTCCTCTTTAAAAATAAAATTTAATATATTTTGTATCGGTCAACCTGTAGTACTAAGCAGTATTATATCATATGATTTGGACTGAACAATATGTTTGTGCCAACGGAGAAAGCAAATGAGTTACTCAGACAGCGGGTAGTTCTTGTTCGTTTGTCATTTCCACTGTCTCTATGCATGTACTGTTTCATTACAATTCATGCGGCATTTTTGCATTGTTTATGTCTAAAATAAACAAAGTCGCTGTTAGTATTCTAGTGATGACTTACAACAATGTTATTCATGTTGTATAATAATTCAAGTGTACACCAATACAAAATATACTCCACGCCATTTAGAAACGCAACTAAAAATTGTACGTGTTAACAAATAATCATTATATTTCAATTCTCAAACATTTCCTAAACTTATTTATGAAATGTGAATACTAAGGCAAGAGTTTGATTTCTTTTTTACGAGTGATTTACACATTTGTAACAATATAAAAGCGTTTACACTTGGAACAAAATGTAGGCTAAAGTGATGTAGTTGCATTTTTAATGGCGTTAAGTATATTATGCATGCTCATCAATATACTACTGTAATCTGTAGATGCACACTTTTCAAGATTCGATACAATCTAAGTATTTCTGTATTGATGTAGTAACATGTATGCCTAAATCATGTTCATAGATACTGTCAGAGTCGTGTATAACATAGTTTAATCTCTGTACATATTATTTCAGCATTTCACTGATGGCTAACCAACAAAGGAAAACCCGAGCCAGTTACTGTTAATGAGAACGTTGCCACGGCTGGATCGAAGACCTCCAAAACCATGGTCAAGAAAAGTTTTGAATGAAACTTTTATGCAATTTTATTCATACATGGTACATTTTAATGTTCACTTTCAACACATGAATTTATTTCGTACATGGCACTACATTATATCTAACAAATATATTGGATACTGGTAGTTCATCAAGTGCAATGATTAGTCTAATTGATCTGTATAAAAAGTAAAAATAACATGTTTGCATAACTTTACAGTTGTGATGAAAACAGAGAGCCCAGTGGAATTTTTTTTACTTTAGAACATAATTCTGCATACAGGTGTAAATATAGCGACAATAGATTAGTTGCTTTCTTCTCAGATCCCATGAAGTTTATATGAATGTCAGAAAGCATTTCTAAAAGAGGCTTGAAAATTGACCGTTTGTCAGGAAATATCTGCAGCACTTCCAAGTCTATCTTTGTGAATGTCACAAAGTTTGTCTCCAGTAACCAGAAGCTGACCCTGCACTTGATACAAGTACTGGTAGTTGGTTTTGAGTTTTATCTCATCATTTTCCAACTCGAGACATAATGTTCCAGTCTTTCAAAATTGATAACAGCATTTTAAATCCAGTCATAAATGGAAAATGGACATTTCATTTCTAAAATTCCTGTTTTCCCACTTTCACAAACTTTTGCATCTGTCCAAGTTGCTCCCAGAAATGGAAAAATGGGATTATATAACTACTAGGTCACAGTCATGAACACGGTTCCCACTTTGTTTCTGGTACATGTTAGGTATGCCTTTTTATAGTTTTTGCCATACATATGAGGTGGCAGCAGAGGTGAAGTCACTTGGAGTCACTACACTTGAAACAAACTTAGCTGTGATAGCTGCCTTTGTCAGCATAAATCACCCAAAGCAAGAGGTTCTTAGCCTTCCATATCTCTCTGTTCGGACCACACTGCTTGTTTCAATCTGTATCACAGCATTGTTGGAGATAGCAAGGTCTGACCATAAATGTTGATTTCAGATACAATGTTTTCTTGTATTTCAAGATCATTGTTTAGAGGAAAATCAAATCGCCACGGCTCAGGCTTGCAAGAGGTTCTTGAATTGCTTCAATCAATGGCACCTGTAATGAGATGTAAATCTGGGTTCAGCAATTTGACAAAATAAATATTTGTATATTTACAACATAATAACATTAAAGGCACAACAGTGCTTCTCAGATTACAAATGGGCCACACCTCTGAAGAGACTTGTAGGCATTGACTAAGAAAGCCCGGTGGTGACATTTCAGCTACAAGAATTTGCGGATTTAACTTCATGAATTCATGATTTCAACTTCATGAATTCATGATTTCAACTTAACAACTTGTATTTCAAGAATTTACAATTGCAACTTCACAAATTCATGATTTCAACTTTGCTAATTCACAATTTCATCTTCATTAAGCTTTAATTGTGAATTTGCAAAGTTGAAATCATGAACTCGTGAAATTCAAATGTTGGAAGTTCAGATTATGAATTTGCGAAGTTGAAAACATAAATTCTTTAAGTTGAAATCGTGAATTCATGAAGTTGAAAACATAAATTCATAAAGTTGAATTTGTGACTTCATGAAGTTGAATTCGTGAATTCGTGAAGTTGAATTCGTGAATTCGTGATGTTGAATTCGTGAATTCATGAAGTTGAATTCACTGATTTCTTAAAGCTTCATGTCACTACCAGACTTTCGTAATTGACCCTTCTGCTAGACAAGCACTTTTCAAAATGGTGACCGACAATTATAAACGTAGTGTAAGGTTGGAGTGTCTTCCAAGCAATTTTTTTAGCCAGATATTGTGATCAAACTGGGACTCTGAATTTTACACCTGCCTGGTTTCCTGATAAGAAAGTGATACTCAAAACCGTCGTAAATTAGTATGAGGACAGGATTTCTGATAAAGAGATTTAAAAACAAAGTGGATTTTGAAACTTGTTAAAGCAGTTACTAGAATCTAGTGATGGTTTTATGATTGAAGAAATCAAGCAACTATGGCCTGATGTAGTTTATTCCACCCTTGCACCAGGATCTTCTCAGATGAGTGCATCAGACAAAAGACTCACTAAGTAAATTGCTAAACACTGAGTTCATGTTGCAAGAGCTATTTCTAGGACTAAAATGTTTAAAATATATATTATAAACTTAAATTAAATTTATTCAGTTGTTTTAACCAGATCTGGTTTTGTTGCTGCTTTTTGACTGGTTTCACGCCCTTTTTGATACAAGACTGAGGTGATTGTGATATACTTACATGATAAGCTAAGGCGGGCCCGAATAATTGCGGACCCTGATCAGTTTGCACCATGTGATCAGTATTGTGAGCCAGATAAGACAGTGGACAGCTACTCTGTGCTTGTAAATGTTCAATGTCTTCTGTTGAAGTTTGATAGCTCTGAAAATATATGAAAAAAGAAATTGGTTTCATTGTTTATGTGAATATTGATTATTTTAAGTTACCATATTTCATATACATGTGTTTTCTGCCAGATAAGCATAATGTAAAAAACTTAAGCAATTTTATAAATGTCAACTTCTTCTTTTTCAATTTTTGTACAAAATTGGCCTTTGTTGCATAAATAAAGATTTGTGATACAACAATTTTTATTGTATTATTTATTATAAATAAGTAAAAACACAGCCAAAAATGGTCTAAGTGCATTTCAGTCAAATTTCAGGAAAAAACTATTTTGTTCAGACAGTGATGTTGATTTACAGATTGTATCATCATAATTACTCAAAGTTTACATTTGATGTTGAATATTTTTATATAAAAAACAGGAATAAAAGATGTTATATGGCAAAATGAACTTGGGACTGTTTTCGCAATCAATATTTGACCAATATTGTAATCTTTTGTAGAATGTAAAAAAAAGTCCAAGTGACTATTTTTTAAAAGATACAGAATCTTGATAAGCTTGCACAATTACTTAGTTCCTTCTTTATTATAAGTGATTTAAGATTTTAGTAAGTATGTATGGTAGACCTATGACATGTAGATTCTACCCAAGTATATTCTGTAGTATTAAATAACTATTAATGGTTAACATAAAGCATAGTACAAAACTTTCGTCTCATGTAAGGCAAGCTTAAATGAAGGGGCATGTAAGGGGCTACATATTTGAACAAGTTAAACACTGGCAATGGTTGTAATACCTACAATGTATCCAATTCATGAACTGATAAATTTAATATACAAATGTACAGCCAAACCTGTTTGAAAGACCCACTTTGGTTATAATTAATTAGGCATTGATATAGTATACAAACAGTTGTTGGTCAAGTAGAAATACAAAAATTCTATTCATTTAACCATTGTTTTTCCACATCTTTTGTTCTGATTTTATCTTTGTGTGGAGAAAAAATTACCAATTACATCAGTACATGTATAGAAATAATTATGAAGTAAAATAAATTAACAAGAGATTCAACAAGGACATTCTTTTACTGGACATTTATGAGACAACTTACTTACAGGACTTTGCAAATTTCCATTAAATGTTAAAGAACACACTCATAATAAAAAAATCAACTTAAACAACTTACTATACTTTTAGTATCACTGGGGCCTAACTTTTGAAAAAGTTATTATTTAAGTTCAAAATCATAGCTAAAATTATTGACTTAATCAACCCGAGTATTGTATTATGATGTAATTTTGGAAATTTTTATTCGTTTATCCAGATATAGGACAATTTGTAGGAAATAGGAAACAACCAAATAATGTGTGACTTTAATTTATTTCAAATACCTAAAATATCTATATTATTGAGGTTTTACTGTAGCATCATCAGCAGAAAATTCAGTTACACAATCTACTTCATAATTCTCCTTTAGCTTATATTTGCTATCACCTTCCCCTCACCACTGCAGGTGGGAATCCAACATCGGTTATAGAATTTGTAGGTAAGGAAGCCATTCCACAGGCTTACGAAAGTGTGATGTTTTACCCAGATGTCCACCTGGGGCCTTCCTCCCCCTTAACTGCTGGAGTAGTGACAACATGACTCTGGCTATTAATGTGACTTTTAAATCCCATTTCAAAAGTGAAATTCATTGGATCGATACATGAGATAGTCAATACGCAGTCCCGGACATGATAGTCAACACATACCCCACCATGTGAAAGTCAACTGTAACAGGTAGTTAACATTTACTCAGCATGCGGTCGTCAACACTTGCTCATCCCGGCATCAACATTTACTCACCACGCTATTGTCACCATTTACTGTACATATACATTTACCAACCTTACAAAAATTGTCATATATTAGCAATCAGAGTCATACAGTAACTACTCCAACTGCTAGGACAGAGCAAGACATCAGGCAGGCACCTGGGTAGAGCCCCAAACTTTCGTAAGCCTGTGGGATGGCTTCCCCACTTACAAATTCTATATCCTGAGTGGAATCAAACCCCCAACAGTGAGATGCAAGTAATGGTAAAAATGAACACAAAGAAATAAAATTATAATCAAGAAATACAAAAAATCAAGTAATTCAGGCATTAATGTTAATAACCTATTAACTAATTCTTACAAGGCTTAAGGAAATACCACTCTAATACTCATCATTAAGAATCTTAACTAAACTGTTTCCATGAGTTTCTGGATCACATGAGACAACTAAATACAAAATATAACGAAGTTTTACCGTGCCGTTTTAAAGATTTTCAAGTTTTAAGATTAAACCGACTTGCTAAGGAGTCACAAATTCCGCTCATGTTCTGCATGCATAAAATTATATTCTTTAGTTCAGAATGAGAGTGGGTAGAGTTGGGATAAGAATGGTAAGAATATATTTTATGTGGTAAGATGGGTGAGGCAATCCTCATTCAGGGGTAGAAATTGAGTTTTGAAAGGTAAAGAAGAATGTACTGTAAAATATCTATTTGTAAAGTATGTAGGTGTGAATTAAAAAGGATCATAGCATGTTGTACAAGCCAATCTCTTTGATATAACTTATAATTTTTCCAACTTGTATTGCCTCAAAGAGACTTTTATTGTCAGTGGTATTGAAAAATTTGGAGCGGACTGGTTGATGGTCAACACAGTCGACAAGAAAATGTTGTACTGTGAAAGGCGTATTACATGGAATGCAGGCACAGTGGGGGGGGGGGGGGGGTCGTACCCCTCTGTAGTGCGACAGCTGGTGAATTCTAGCCCCCCTCCAGCTGGGGGTAGAAAACAAGACAATGATGAATATTGAAGACCAAACCAATAAAGTCATATGCAGTACTATCTACAACAATCACCATTTAGTGAAACATAAATATTCAGGAAGCAACAGAGGAAACAGGGATACAAATGGCACAAATTGAGATAAGGAAAGGAGAGAACTGACCAATTTATTGGACCATGGTTCAGAGCCATTATAGACACGAAACTACTCAGCAAGATTAACCCTTACTGTGCAAGAATCGATTAAACTTGGATACAAATTTATTTTGGTATGATACAGGAACCAAGTGTACTCGTTTTAAACACCGAGATAAATATTATCAAATCAAATAGGTTATTGCAATCATGTTTGGCTCTGATTGGCATTATGTATATATAATAATTACATGCATACTTAAATTATAAGGTCTATTAAAAATCGCTGATCAGGAAGTAAATCGGATGCTATGCCTAGTTTTAGTAGCTAAAAATGTTTACTACAAATGAAAACTATGACAATGTAGTTTTTCTCAACATTACATTGAACAGAACATTTTTTATAAACAAATTATATATCAGAACTCCAGAGAAGAATTTACTGAATTTAAACAATTGATTGAAATTGTATGATAGATGAATAAATTGGGTGATTTTCACTCAGTAAGTTTACAATAATTGAGTGAAACATGTAAATAGCTTTTACAATTAATCATGATTAATACTAGTAACTGTTTATGTAACATGTCTTTCCATGATGCATAAGTTTTCTCAGCAACTACATGTCCATCGTGTTTATTTACTTTCTTTGAGAATACAAGGTCTATGGCTTTGTTGACAACGTCAAATAATATTGGTTTAACAATGCTTTTTGAAGAAATTGGTGATGGGGATGAAAAGTAACTAAAATTGTATTTGATTTACATTATGACACATGTTTTCTTTTCAAAATTGAGGCTTTTTTCCTTGTTTTGACAATTTGGTAAAGCGTGTGATCTTGATCATGTAAACGCTTTCATTACTAAGTATGCACAATATGCAAACACTTGTGTGATAAAGACCTGATAAACTAACTGGTACACAGGTGTCGTATGTGACAGTAAGGTGAAAGTGACTACCATGTATGTTGATATAATAGAAATGGAAAATTCAGTGAGGCTGTCTGTCGGAAGTGTTGTATGTGGCGATGAGGTGGAAGTGATGTATGTGTCAGTCTGGTGGAAGTGTACTCTCCAATTAGCATCAGGCACTCATTCCGATACCTTCCTGTTCACCCCCTGCTTGAAAGACCAATATTTTCAGTTTTTTAAGACAGGTGGATAGACATGTGTCCACAGCCATTGAGCAAGTCGCTTGCAACGACTCGCTAATGTCCAAAAAGTAGGACAGTAAACATGTGTAAATAAAGCTTAAGCCAGTGTGCATTGAATAGATAGCATAGGTGTATGTGGCGTTCCTTGTAGCAACTTACTCTCTCTTAATATCATTAAATTGCACAGACTTGTTCCAACACATTCTTAACTTTCACAGACATGTTATTGTCCATTCCTTATTTTAATGCTTGAATGACACCTTAACCTCATTGAATATTAAGTACATGTAATCACAGACTTGGTATTGTCCATTCCTTATTTTAATGCTTGAATGACACCTTAACCTCATTGAATATTAAGCACATGTAATCACAGACTTGGTATTGTCCATTCCTTATTTTAATGCTTGAATGACACATTAACCTCATTGAATATTAAGTACATGTAACCACAGACTTGTTAATGTACATTCCTTATTTTAATGCTTGAATGACACCTTAACCTCATTGAATATTAAGTACATGTAACCACAGACTTGTTAATGTACATTCCTTATTTTAATGCTTGAATGACACCTTAACCTCATTGAATATTAAGTACATGTAATCACAGACTTGTTAATGTTCATTAAAGTTAGAACTTAATGTTTATATTTTTGAAACTTAAACAAGTCATCATTAACTTGTATATGGGTTTAGTTAGTTTTGAAACTGATACAAGTCACCATTAACTTGTAGATGTGTGTTTAGTATGTAATCACATACTTGTAAATGTTCATTCCTAATTTTAAAGAAATACAAACAATTGCAGTTGGGTCAGCAGGTACCACCTCGCCAAATGCAAATGTTTGACCTCATTGAATATTAAGTACATGTAATCACAGACATGTTAATGTTCATTAAAGTTAGAACTTAATGTGTATATTTTTGAAACTTATACAAGTCATCATTAACTTGTATATGGGTTTAGTTAGTTTTGGAACTGATACAAGTCACCATTAACTTGTAGATGTGTGTTTAGTATGTAGTCACATACTTGTAAATGTTCATTCCTAATTTTAAAAAAAATACAAACAATTGCAGTTAGGTCAGCAGGCACCACCTCGCCAAATGCAAATGTTTGATCTCATTGAATATTAAGTACATGTAATCACAGACATGTTAATGTTCATTAAAGTTAGAACTTAATGTGTATATGTTTGAAACTTATACAAGTCATCATTAACTTGTATATGGGTTTAGTTAGTTTTGAAACTGATACAAGTCACCATTAACTTGTAGATGTGTGTTTAGTATGTAATCACATACTTGTTAATGTTCATTCCTAATTTTAAAGAAATACAAACAATTGCAGTAGGGTCAGCAGGCACCACCTCGCCAAATGCAAATGTTTGACCTCATTGAATACTAAGTACATGTAATCACAGACATGTTAGTGTTCATTAAAGTTAGAACTTAATGTGTTTATTTATTTTTTGAAACTTATACAAGCCCCCATTAACTTGTAGATGTGTTTAGTTAGTTTTTCAATTGATACAAGTCACCATTAACTTGTAGATGTGTGTTTAGTATGTAAAAGCAAACTGGTTAATGTCCATTCCTAACTTTAAACCTTAATTGACTGATTACATGTATAATTATTTCAAATCTCAAAGAAATACAGACAATGTTTGAACCCTTCAAAGCATTGTTTCATCAGGCTTAACGCCGTTTCTCAACGATATTTCAGTTATATACGGCGGCCGGTTCACCTAACTAGTTTTTCCTGGACTGAAATCTAACCAGTACAAACTTACCCTTCCACAAGGAGCCGGCAACTTCATTTTTGTCAAATTTCCCTTCAAAGCTGATTACATGTATAGAGATATATAGAGAGATACAGTCCCTACAGGGAATGCTACAAACACAAAACAATGCCACCGACACACAGGAAATAATTTGTGTGCCAAACGAATAACTATGTTATTTTATTAATGTTCAAATTAATTTTAGTATTTATTGGATCATAAAATTATTAACTATTTCGAGATTCCTTTGCTTCGAAACTATGCTTTCTCTAGCTCTTCATTTCTCATGTGACCCTCTTTTGGTTTTGTTTTCAATACACACCAATGTGTTTTTTGTTTCTGGAATTATCTATCGATGAAAGTGAAATGGTGAATGTGAATTATTTTGTCTAAAAGAATTTTACATGTTTAGATAATATGATTTATCAATTGATGATCTTTGTTATTATTGGTGGATGAATTTGAAACTCGGATTGCTGGCCTTTAACCATCAGTGTTCGGATATTCGGATACTCGTTACAACCCTAGCCGTTTGATGGAAGTGTTGTATGTGATGATCTAAGCAGAAGTGTTGTACGTGGTGGTGAAGTGAAAGTGTTGTATGTTGCAGTGAAGAAAAATGCAACATCAACACTTGAATGTAATAGCAATTACAAAAGCCAAACATAGACAATAACAATAGCGATTCAGATATTAAAAGTATTGTTGTTTCTGTTGAAGAAAATTCTCAACCACCAGATTATGATTTATAAAAGTTGTGAAACAGTCATACCATATCATGTGATGAGAACCATGAAGTGCAGAAAAGCAGCACAGGTCAATAGCAATTTGAGGGTAAAGAATGTTACCGCACAGACAATAGTGACATTCTTACTGGGCAACAATTTAGGAAATTATTCACAAGATGATACACCAAAGTATGCAGAAGTCTGATGTATTGTGCATGCAGTCTCATGGAAGTGTACTTGCTTTAAACACCGATGTTAATATAACCAAATCAAATAGGTTATTGAGAAACTTGTTAGGCTTTTTTTGGCTGTGAAGACATAATAAATTCAAAAAAAGGTCACAAATTTACGTGAGCAACCTTAGTGTTAGACAATGACAAAGAGTAAAGTAATTGCCTGTCAAGTTAATATGTTTTCTCGAGGATGAGCATTTGTCTCATGTGCATGAATTATTTCTTAGCCAGTGGATATTGGAAACGTATGCTAGTTCATATTGATGCTTGACCATATATGGAAGAATAATGTACTTTCCCTAAATTCCTAACATTATACATGTAAGAGTAACATAATCAAACATGCATTTCAGTATGTGCACCACGTATTGACTCGATAACACATACTATTATACAGAAATGTGATGGTTCATTTAAAAAATGCTATACAAATAAGTAACATTGTCAACTCGGCTATATAAACATTTGGTATGTGAATCAATATCTTGCAGGACAAATGCTCGATAGAACAGGTATTACTGCACTCTGCATTGCCAGTAAATTGAGAAAGGTCATACAAAGATCCCACTACAACGAAGTAATAGATCATTTAGTGCATAACAAAAAGTTGAAACTTGTGGATACTGTAAACAAATAATTTACAGATCTCCACATTTAAATTAAGCTTTAAAGCCACAATTGCTTTTGAGGCTCACTGCAGACAGTAAGACGGACCTACAATGTATGTATATGTATTACACTGACTGTCCCTTTATGGACCTACAACGTATGTACATGTATTACACTGACTGTCCCTTTATGGACCTACAATGTATGTACATGTATTACACTGACTGTCCCTATATGGACCTACAATGTATGTACATGTATTACACTGACTGTCCCTTTATGGACCTACAATGTATGTACATGTATTACACTGACTGTCCCTTTATGGACCTACAATGTATGTACATGTATTACACTGACTGTCCCTTTATGGACCTACAATGTATGTACATGTATTACACTGACTGTCCCTTTATGGACCTACAATGTATGTACATGTATTACACTGACTGTCCCTTTATGGACCTACAATGTATGCACATGT
This sequence comes from Mactromeris polynyma, assembly GCA_032209605.1. Lineage (NCBI taxonomy): Eukaryota > Metazoa > Mollusca > Bivalvia > Venerida > Mactridae > Mactromeris > Mactromeris polynyma. Next base: position 59,314 of record JASFXZ010000058.1, read on the forward strand.
ATTACACTGACTGTCCCTATATGGACCTACAATGTATGTATTACACTGACTGTCCCTATATGGACCTACAATGTATGTATTACACTGACTGTCCCTATATGGACCTACAATGTATGTATTACACTGACTGTCCCTATATGGACCTACAATGTATGTATTACACTGACTGTCCCTATATGGACCTACAATGTATGTTTTACACTGACTGTCCCTATATGGACCTACAATGTATGTATTACACTGACTGTCCCTATATGGACCTACAATGTATGTATTACACTGACTGTCCCTATATGGACCTACAATGTATGTATTACACTGACTGTCCCTTGTAAGGCATCACTTGCCTATAGAAATAAACATTTGTATGATTGGTCTTCCCTAAATGACCAAACCATGTCTGAAATATGGCTATGGACAGTAGAATACAAAAGTCAAATTTTCCAAATGGAAAAAGCAAGAAAATTTTATTTACCATGTGTAGGTGCAGCATTCACCAGGAATAGTGTTAACAGTTATAAGGAAGGACATACAACCTTACTTATTTGTATTGTACCCATGTTCACAAAAAATGGAACATTGCAATCGCCTTTTCTGTCTTTTACAACATTGGATCAGTGACCAAATACATAGTTTCCCCATCTACAATATTACCTCCCTTGTTCTTAAGTGTCATCCATTTTGATAGGCAAAACTGATAAGCGCTTATATGAGTAATTTCCAAGTGTGTGATAATTGAGAAAATACCACAAAAATTGCATGTGACAGCCATTTTTCTTCAACTTAGCCATAATGAATAAGTTATTTTTTATATATTGGAATAGTTTATCATCGTTTACATTATATTCCCCATAAACTTTAAGGAAATTTGCCTATCAAAATGGCCTACAATTCAATCAAGGGAAGTAAATAATGTAGATGTGGGAACTATCTATAGGAATAGTATCCCAGCTTTATGAATGGCGGAAATTTACAGCAGGAGTGGCCTGCCCTACTTTCAAAATGGTAGGCATTCGCAAGAAGAGTGATCTCTCTTGGTTTTAAATTTCTTTAAGCAGGGGGCATAACTCTCCCTTTCATGGCGACCATTCGAAATGGGAGTAACATCCCTGCTTTCAAAATGACGGAAGTTTACACTAAGAGTTACCTCCCCTAATTTCAAAATGGTCTATGCCGCAAAAATGGCAGCCATTTTGAAATCGGGACATTTCTCATGTCTTACAAGCCTTTTTCACATCAGGGGACATTACTCATGTCTTAGATTGCCTCCATTTTGAAACATTGTGACGTTACTCTTATAATTAATATCGGCCAATAAGTTTTTTAAGCAGGGGGTATAACTCTTCCTTGCATGGCGACCAATCGAAACAGGAGTAGCCTCCCTGCTTTCAAAATGGCGGACATTTACAGTAAGAATTACCTCCCCTCATTTCAAAATGGTGGATAACCCGCAAATATGGCAGCCATTATGACATCAGGCGAGATTACTCATGTCTTAAATTGCCTCCATTTTGAAATAAAGGGACATAACTCTTATTCATAAAAGTGGCCATTTGAAGCATGGGACATAACTCTACTTTGCATGGCAACCATTTGAAACAGGAGTAACCTCCCTGCTTTCAAAATGATGCAAATTTACAGTAAGAGTTACCTCCCCTAATTTCAAAATGGTGGATAATCCGCAAATATGGCAGCCATCAGGGGACATTACTCATGTCATCCATTTTAAAATAAAGGGACGTTACTCTTATTCATAATAGCGGCCATTTTTAAGCTGGGGGCATAACTCTACCATGCATGGCGACCATTTGAAACAGGAGTAAATTCCCTGCTTTCAAAATGGGGGAATTTGCAATAAGGGTTACCTCCCCTCACTTCAAAATGGTGGATAATCCGCAAATATGGCAGCCATTGTGACATCAGGGGACATTACTCATGTCATCCATTGCCTCCATTTGAAATAAAGGGACATGACTCTTATTCATAATAGTGGTCATTTTTAAGCAGGGGCATAACTCTACCTTGCATGGCGACCAATCGAAACAGGAGTAACCTCCCTGCTTACAATATTGCGGTAATTTACAATAAGAGTTACCTCCTCTCATTTCAAAATGCAGAATTATCCGCAAATATGGCAGCCATTATGACATCAGGGGACATTACTCGTGTCTTACATTGCCTCCATTTTAAAATAAGGGGACATAACTCTTATTCATAATAGCGGCCATTTTAAGCAAGGGGCACAACTCTACCTTACATGGCGACCATTCGAAACAGGAGTAACCTCCCTGCTTTCAAAATGGCGGATTTTGCAATAAGAGTTACCTCCCCTCATTTCAAAATGGTGGATAATCTGCAAAAAATGGAAGCCATTTTGACATCAGGGGACATAACTCATGTCATACATTGCCTCCATTTTGAAATAAAGGGACCTTACTCTTATTCATAATAGTGGTCATTTTTAAGCAGGGGCATTACTATAACTTGCATGGCGACCATTTGAAACAGGAGTAACCTCCCTGCTTTCAAAATGGCGCAAATTTACAGTAAGAGTTACCTCCCCTAATTTCAAAATGGTGGATAATCCGCAAATATGGCAGCCATTTGACATTATATATTTGGCTGGGGTGTAAACATTGTACAAGTTTGTGTTATTGAAATACAATTTCTGTCTGATTTTCGCACTTATTTTACAGTATGAGACCCTCCTTTTTTCGAAATTGGCGCCATTTTGAAACTGGGGACATCAGTCTTACCGTACCAAGTTTCCACTTAAGGGTAAATGGATGATAATGGCCACCATTTTGAAAACAGGGGACATAACACTTCATTGTTTGGCCGCCATTCCATAGGAGAGTAGCCTCCCATGGTACAAATTGGCAGGATAGTAATGTACGAGTAACCTCCACTGTTTTCAAATGGCATTTATTCGCAGTAACAGTGATCTCCCTTGTTCAATATGTCCCATATATGTAGTTTTAGTAACCGCCACCATTTTGAAACAGGGGACGTCAGTCTTACCTTAGTTAGACTCCATTTTAAATTAAAGGGACGATACTCTTGTTGAAAATGACGGCAATGTTGACCAAAGGGCAAATAAATCTACATAAAGTGGCCGCCATTCCATGTAAGAGTGGCCTCCCTCATTATAAGATGGCCGTCATGCAATGTGTGAGTAACTTCCCCTGTTTTCAAAATGGGGTTTATTTGTAGTAAGAGTGATCTCCCTTGCTTTAATATGGCGGATATAATTATGCAGTAAGAGTTGCCTCACTTTTTCCAAAATACCGCCATGTTGAAACAGGGGACGTCAGTTTTACCTTACTAAGTCTCCATTTTAAAGTAAAGGAACGCCACTCTTACTGCAAATAAATTTCATTTTGACCACAGGGCACATGGCATTACAGTTAGTGGTCGCCATTCCATGTAAGAGAAGCCTCCCTTATAACAAAATGGCAGAAATGTAATGAATGAGTAACCTCGACAGTTTTCAAATGGCGGATATTCGCAGAAAGAGTCACTTCCCTTGCTTCAATATGCAGTGTGAGTAATCTTCTGTTTTGTAAGGGGAAGTCACTCTTACCAATCCATTTTGATGTAAAGGGACAATACTGTTGTTAATAATGGCAGTCATTTTGAAAACAGGGGACATTTTCAAAAGAGTACCCTCCCTTTTTCGAAATGTTGGACATTCGTGTCATGAGTGACCTCCCCCTATTTCAAAATGCCGGCAGTTTTGAAACGGGGAATAACACACTTTTTTAATTCGATACCATTTTGAAAACGAGGAAATCCTGTTTTAAATGGAAGCCATTTTGAAAGTGGGGACACAACTGTCACCTTACTTTTCCACCATTTTTATAACAGGGAACGCAATTTATGAGGAATATTTTAAATATTCCAGAAGCAAGGGAAATAACTCCTAGTGGCTTTAAATATGGTGGAAATTTGGAGTAAAAAAAATCTGCCCCTATATCAAAAATGGTAGCCCTTCTGACAACATGGGACGTAAGTTATGCCCTACTTGGCCACCATTATTTCACTATAATTTTGTATTGGGGACTTTGCTCCCAACTTCTGGTGGCTGCTATTCCATGATGTGTACCTGTAGTCATTTTTAGTCTTTCTGTGATTACTGGTTGGCAATAGTACTCTCCCCTGATACCTATGACTGACTATTATGTTTAACTGCTGTCAACTATTGGTTAATGCACTAGCTTTTTATCAAAATTTGAACTCTGGGATTGGTAAAAAGTCTTCATTGAATGATGAAGCAACCAATTGAAGGGTTGTGTTTGATCTATCCGAAAAACAAATGTGATTTAATCCCGCAGGTGATAGAGCATTAACAGAGTAGATCAGTCATGGATGTCCATGGATGAGTATATTTTTTACAGTAATTAGTAAGTTTGTAACCATAACAACAAGTAGCAAATTATATCTGGTCACTTCTACGGACCATGGTCCTTTATGGACCAAACAAATGCAATAAACATAAATCCTCTATTTTCTCACAATAAAGTCTTCGAAAACAAATCCTTCACTTTATTAGTCACTTTTTTGTTTTTAAAGTTCAAATATAACACCATTCATTCTTGACAAGTGTACACATCTGGTGGTCATTTGATGAGCTTCATTCCATACCTGAAATATAAAAAATGTGTAATTAATACTATAATTAATTAAAGTACAGTAAAACCTCAATAATAAGACCACATTCAGGACTCTTGAAAACTGGTCTTCTTATTAAGGTGGTCTTCATATTGAGATTGAATAAAGAGCAAATCAGTGAAAATGGACTTGAACATTTTGGTCTTAATTTTGGGGTTGTCTTATTATTGAGGTGGTCTATAGGTGAGGGTTTACTGTACATGTAATTAAGTCATCAAAATATCTTGTCAACATACTAGCTAGACTTAATTGCATGTGTACAAGTATCATGAGAAATACAGGATAAGCCAAGTCACTGCAGATACCCAATTATGATAGCTCAATGTTTCTGATTTAAACATGGGAGACAACCTGGTACAATAACCATTCAAAACAAATTCCAAATTTTTTTAGCAGATCAACTATAGTTTGCCTGCAATCATTCAATGAGATAAAAATATTAACATATCAAAGTCACAACATTTTTCAGCCCTGTTTGTCAATTATTTATTAGTGTTTCTGTCTAAATTCATGAAATCATTTAATCATTTGTTTATTCTCATTTAATAGTTGCCCTTATTTGGGTATCACTAATTAAAGAGTATCGTCATTTGTTTATCCTCCATCCACAATAGTCCTTATTTATTTTCCACAGAGAAGAACTTCATTCTATCAATTAATGATAATTGATTAATCAATTAAATGTTAACTTTGTTTGTCCCCAACTGATCATTTGTATATCATATTGAGTTTTTTTATAATTTTATTGTTCATTGATATCTCATTTTTGTCACAATGATTATAATTATAAATGTCAAGTTAATTAATCTACTTTCATTCTAATTGGTCCACTGGTTACAAATTTATCAAACATTTTGTAATAATATACTATCATACACTACTATTATATTATTCTACTACATGAACTTGCTTTCTTTTTTCAATATTTTGGTTAATTCATCAATACACCCCAGTTTTATTTGACTATAATCACATTTGTGATTTTATGTAGTTTTGTGTCAATTTTCTCTATTATTATTATTTTTTTTATCATTTTATGACTAGAAAAATCCTGATGATAAACTTACTTCTGTCATTTTACTTTAATTTTGATGTGAATATGCATTCCATCAATCACCATAGCTATGAGATTACAAACTTGAGATCGGTTGCCATACTCAACAGCTACTTTTCAGTCTCAACTTATATTGTCAAACAGATATTTTGCTAAATGTTTCAGTAATTTTCAGGTTATTTAGTTATGTTGTATGACAATTACTGTATGATTAATTCTAATAACAGAATTAATATAAGAAAGACACAAAACAAGATTTAAGATCAATCTTAAGTTAATAAACTCGGATGAAACTTTACATTTAGAAATATTGTATAGTTATTTGTCACAAAGTCGATACTTCTGATAACAAATAATCCAAGTTTAAAATATCCCCAAAAAAATAATGATAAATGTTATATTATACACTGCCATCCAAAAGTTTCTTCACACTTTAATATTTTGAATTTCTTTACTTTTTCAAACGAAACATGTATGACCATGAAGTAAAATTATTCATCCTACTTCTGTGATGGATAGTTAAAAATTAACAATTTGCATATCTCGGTCGCAGCATCAATCCGAAACCAATGTATGTGTGTAACTGATTGATCTGACACAGAAAATAAGATAATTTATTTCAGTATACATTTAAAAAAACTTCTAAAGAAAATTATTGCTGCGTTAAAAAGCATTTTCGATGTATTGCATGTGAAGCAAATATGAAAATATATTAATTGCAATGGGAAATTGTAAGTGTGCAGGAACTTTTGGAGGGCAGTATACATATAAACATGTACTGCCTTAACTAATTATGTGTTGGAATATTCACCATTGTGTTGTTGCATGTATGAAATATGTGTATTTTGTTTACAGTTTACAAGTTGAATTCACTTTATAAATTTGGTTCGACAGCAATAAGTATGCTGGTGTAATAATATACATGTATATAATTATGTTATAATTTCATAGTCTTTACACATTTATCAAAGCAATAATGATCCCACGATATTTATGGTCCATATTTATGTTGATATGTTGCACACTTGATAATATGTTTTCTTCTCACTATAATTGTTTAAATTATATCTAAATAACTACTATACATGAAATATCATGCAGCACTAGTTGTGTTTTGGACCTGAGGCCTTATATTGCAAATAATTCACTATTGTACTGTATTGTATTCAAAATCAGTGAGCCTCGTATATGCTTTTTGGTAAAAATTATTGAAACCGTGTTTGTCTTTAGAAGTGATGTCCAATGTTAGAAAATGTTCTTAAATGATCTTGAAATCATCACAAGTTGTCTCCCTTGTATGTAATGTTAAAGTATTTTTATTAATACCTGGAGTCAGTTACAAATTTTTGGTAATAAAATAAATAACACATGGCAGTGAGGGTGACATGAATTTTGTCAACCCTCAAACACAAAATATCACCCTCGGCACAAACTATTGCCAAGGCGATGCTGTGGGCGATATTCAATTTCTCACATTGATAATATTCATGTCACCCTCACTGCCATTTGATATTTATATATTATTAACTTGAGATTTTATCTACATATTAACTAATACCACTTTATAAACATATTTACTTTAGTCTTTAATAAAGACATTTACATGTGTATTATTTATCAAAAGGAATATTTACATAACATGTTCTCATCCTTAAATTCATTCATTGTGAATATCAATACAGAATTAAAACATTTGGTAATTACAAGAAATGCTATAAAAAGGAAGAGGTACTCCACCCAAATTGAACAGTCTGATTGACATGATTTTTTTTAATTCAATTAATATACACCCATGTATTTTTTTTTCATTCACTAGTAAAATAACAACTCATATGTGCCCGACATCACAACAAAACAAGCGTGACGTAGACACGCTAAAATAATGGTGACATTGTTAATATTTATATTGTACTTAGTATGACACTTTATTTTCATTGTAAAATAATTGTCTGGTTAATTTGAATATGATCTTTGATTTAATCTTTTTAATTGAAAAATAAAAAATTAAATTGTAGGAACTAATATTTGTTGCGTCAGCTTTTGTTTACCAAATACCAAATTACACATGTCATACTTTGGTTGTATGTAAGGAGGTTAAGGTAATGTGTTTAATCAGCTGTTTCTGATGTTATGTCATAAACAAACTCTTACATTCATGTCAACTTTTTATTAAATTCATTAAATCGCTAAAACCAAAAAAGACTCTGCAAAGCCTCTTTTTGATCATCTTTAGTAGACATGTTTAATAGTTTCAATAAATAATTAATGACCACTCCTGTAAGATCCTCTACAGGTATATTAGAACCTTAGTTAGACCACCTCAATATTAAGAGCATCGTTTTCAAGTCCATTTTAACTGTTTACCTCTTTGTTCAACCTCAATATTAAGACCATTTCAATAAGAAGACCAGTATCCAAGTATCCCAAGGGTGGTTGTATTATTGAGGTTTTACTCTACTGTACTCTATTTAAGTCTATAGGCTTTATAGGTAAAAGATGTAGTTTCGCCCACAAACATCATACATTCTTTGTAAGCCTTAATGCCTCTAAGCATCATTAAAACTTCTGCTTTTTGTTTTTACACTTAATTTATACCACTTTGTTATTATGAAAAAAAGATAGGGCAACACACATAACTCTTATATATACTTCATTGCAACAAATAGGCGACTTGCCTGACATTTGATCCCTAATTATTCAATATCATTTTCTATTTATCTTTTTTGATTCCTTCATCAAGTTGTTATAATTGTTGTAATACTGTCATAGTTCAGAGCAGAGTACATTAAGTCTGACAGAGTAAAAGAGAGATTAAGTTGTTATAGGGAACGCCTCATACAGATCAGCGGAAAAACAACATTCTACAAAACATTCGGCACTGAGGAGGTGCAAGGGTAAACATGCATGGGAACAGGGGCATAAGGAATGATCTGACTGACCATAAAAATAACCATGGACAATTTAGGGGGACAACAAGGCAGAAAATTTACAGGATGGAATACCAGTAATTAGCATATCATACTCAAACAAAGAACTACCCCTAAGTCATTGGAATGCTTTATAGTTTACCAGAAAAGGACACTGTTTTTGTTTCCACTGACAGTATATTATCTAATAAGAGAGATTTGTCCATTTCTACATGATGTTCTTTTAAGACATGTTTCAGTTAACTTAGCCTTCATTGGCTTTATCCCATACCTGATTTTGTATGAATTTGGAGCGTTTATTTGGGTTTTAGTCACAAGGACACAGTTATGATCAAATAACCACTTCCCAGCTTTAGTCTAGTTCACAGAAGATTGTCATGAGTTATCTCCCTTCCTCCATTCTGTAGTGTATGAATATACTGTGCTATAGTACTCTAGAAGAGGGAAGGGGTTAAGGGAGAGAACTCATGACAATCCTCTGTACTCTAGACAAGAGATGTTTGCGGTTAACTGATTAACTGGTTTATTCAAAAGTACAATTATCAGTTAGTAAAATTATTAACCAGTTAATCAAAATAGAATATGCGGTCGGACCTTGTTCATTCGAATTCGATCATTGGGTCCGAAATGTTTGGTTTTGAATACCCCGATTTCAATCAGCGTATAAGAAGATATATTGGGACCTGATATTTATTTCGGATGCTATTTTGTATTTGGATAAAAGGTCTATAGAACGAGGTCCGAATGTATTAAGCGTATAAATGAATTACTAAAATCTTGCCAACGTTGATGTTATACATGTACATTACATTTCAGACAAAGGTTATCATTGACAGTTATAGTCATGATCTAAGGTGTGAAATCCTGATGGTATTAATTAATTTTTGACATCTTTGACACAGTCATTGGTGATAGACAATATGTTGGATATGGTTCAACTCAGCTTATGTATTGGTGGTTTTGAATTGCATACTTTACTATATATATATATTAAAAAATGGATGTTTTATTTAGAATATATTTCTGTCAGTTATTAATTTAGGGTTTAAAAGTGAGGGCAAATCAGCAACTTTCACCATTTATGCCATTGACATGTTATGTCTCATAAATTCTATACATTGACTGAATTCAAAGGACAACTCATCAATAATGACTACTCGATTACGTCTTTTTAACAGCAGAACTATTGGCTTAAACTGCAAATGTTGGTACATGTACACTGTACATGGGGAATCAGGCTGTCATTGATTCAAATTTTTTAAATAGACCATTAACTCCTATTTTCTGTATGTTCATGTGTATACGCCATACATAGTTAAATGTTCAACTTTTCTATGATAAGATACCATTTAAGTAATAATCCATTGTTTAACTTCACACTATCATATTATATTGCCAACGTTGCTCCATTAGCACATATTTGGACAGTACCCTTTCTCCTGTAATTTCCTGCCATAATATATTATAATATTTGTGTGTATCAAATATTGATTGACAGAAAATAAATCATTGATCACAGATCTATGGGGGACCTGAAGATCAGGAGTCAGACGCTCTATCCCTCGATCACAATACCGCTCTTAAAGCCTCCTGTCCCGGCTTTAGTGGTAGAGGATGACCCAAGTGCCCAAGGGCATTATTTCAGGCATGTGGGCATCTGGTGTTTAAACCATCTACCTTTCATCAGTCAAATTAATGCCGTTCTTAAATGACGTCTTGAGTAGGCCTCAAATCTCACAAGGTTACTGAGTTAATAATGTTCAGCAGAAATGTTAGAATATTTAGAAAATTCACTTTCACAAGCACATAGTTTTACTTTTTAAGATGTTCAGCAACTGATAGTTTAAGACATCAAGACAAATATTTTCCGCAGTTAAGGTGTAAGACGTACAGTAAAACGTGTCCTTTTTATGTTTGTTAAGCAGCCCCAAGAGGTAAGGACGAGTTAATGACGTTTAGCAGTGTAAATATGTAGAGCAGAGTTTATGATGTTTAGCAGTGAACAAATGTATAGCAGAGCTTATGATGTTTTGATGCATAAAGACATATAGCAGAGTTTATAATGTTTAGCAGCATTAAGACATATAGTGAAGTTTATGATGTTTAGCTGCATTAAGACCAATAGTGGAGTTTATGATGTTTAGCAGCATTAAGACCTAATGCAGAGTTGATGTTTAGCAGCATTAAGACCTATAGTGGAGTTTATGATGTTTAGCAGCATTAAGACCTAACACAGAGTTGATGATGTTTAGCAGCATTAAGTCATATACATGTAGTTGAGTTTATGATTTTAAGTAAGTTTTTTATGTTGAGCAGCATTTAGACCTAAAGTGGAGTTTATGATGTTAAGCAGCATTAATTCAACAAGCAAAGTGTATAATGTTTAGCAGCATTAAGATGGTCTTTCATCTCTCCAATTGATTCTCAGCAGAATTTCCACAACACATATTAACTAACAGAGCTTACCCACAACTTATTATTCACATTATCTTTGCATTATATATCACACCATACAGAAGGGTTAGCCCTTTACAAACAGACTGTTATATGCATGGTTACCTCCCTTGTCATTGCTCACTTCTATCATAATTTTGAAGGAAATACAATGTAACTTTAATCTTTCCTCAAACTATGTAATACTCAATGCTGGTAGGTTAGCTCTTTCATTAATATTTGCTGTTTATATGAAGGATTCTGTGACAGTCTAACTTACCATGCACTGTGCATCAGTATCTCAGCATCAAACAAGTATCTCAACAGTGACTAGCAGATACACCAGCATCACATCGAAAGGAGACCTGAAAATAAATGAGCACATTTGTAACATACCAGCAGGCATTGCTTTAACACAAAAAGTCCTCACAACACAATATTGCTGGCAGACCCCTCCCCCGTACACAATTCCTTCCAAAAAATTACCTATTCGTTATTACACTTTTATTGATAGTGCCTCAGTTGGCAGATGACTGCATATAAAGCGTGGCTGCTGAGACAGGTTAAAGTGATTAATTGAAAATGCCCCTGCTGGCAAGATACTGCATATACGAGGTGGCTGTTGAGACAGGTTAAAATGACTGATTGGAAATCTCTCTGTTGGCAGAAAACTGCATGAAAGAGGTGACTATTGAGACAGGTTAAATTGATAGCTAAGTTTATGATGTGAAGTAGCATTAAGCTGTAGCAAAGTGTATGGAGTTTAGCAGAATTAAGACCTATAGCAGAGTTTATGGTGCTAAGCAGCATTTAGACATGTAGTGGGGTTTATGATGTTAAGCAGCATACTGACCTATAGCCGACTTTGTGATGCTAAGCAGCATTAAGACCTATAATTGAGTTTGTGATACTTAGAAGCATTAATACATATACATGTAGCTGAGTTGATGGTGCTCAGCAGCATTAAGACCTACAACAGAGTTATTTATGTTAAGCAGCATTTAGACCTATAGCAGAGACTGTGGTGCTCAGCAGCATTATGACCTAAAGCAGAGTTTTTGATGATAAGCAGCATTTAGACCTATAGCTGAGTTAATAATGTTTAGCAGCATTAAAACCTAAAGCAGAGTTTATGATGCTAAGCAGCATTAAGACCTAAAGCAGAGTTTATGATGTTTAGCAGCATTAAGACATAAAGCAGGGTTGATAATGTTAAGCAGCAAATTGACCTACATCAGAGTTTATGAAGTTAAGCAGCATTAATACCTACAAATGAGTCTATGATGCTTAGCAGGATTACGACATATACATGTAGCTGAGTTTATGATGTTAAGTAACATTAAAACCTATAGCAGATTTTATGATACTCAGCAGCATTAAGACCTATGATGTTAAGTAATATTAAAACCTATAGCAGAGTTTATAATATTTAGCAGCATTAAGACCTATAGCAGAGTTTTTTATGTTAAGCAGCATTTAGACCTATAGCAGAGATTATGGTGCTCAGCAGCATAAAGACCTATAGTAGAGTGTTTGATGATAAGCATCATTTAGACCTATAGCAGTGTTTATACTGTTAAGCAGTATTAAGACCTATAGTTGAGTTTATCTTGTTAAGTAATATTAAAACATGTAGCAGAGTGTATTGTGCTCAGCAGCATTAAGGCCTATAGCAGAGGTTTAGATGATAAGCAGCATTTAGATGTTTAGCATAGTTTATAATATTAACAGCATTAATACCTATAATTGAGTTTATGTCATTAAGCAGCATAAAGACATAAACATGTAGCTGAGTTTATGATGTTAAGTAACATGAGTGTATTGTGCTCAGCAGCATTAAGGCATATAGCAGAGGTTTAGATGATAAGCAGCTTTTAGACGTATAGTAGAGTTTATAATATTAACAGCATTTAGACCTATAATTGAGTTTATGTTGTTAAGCAGCATAAATACATAAACATGTAGCTGAGTCCAAGATGTTAAGTAACATTAAAACATGTAGCAGAGAGTATGTTGCTCAGCAGCATAAAGACATATAGCAGAGTTTTTCTGATAAGCAGCATTTAGACATATAGCAGAGTTTATAATGTTTAGCGGCATTAAGACCTATAGTTGAATATATGTTGTGAAGCAGCATTTAGACATATACATGTAGCTGAGTTTATAATGTTAAGTTACATTAAAACATGTAGCAGAATGTATTGTGCTCAGCAGCATTAAGGTCTATAGCAGAGGTTTAGATGATAAGCAGCATTTAGACGTATAGTAGAGTTTATAATATAAACAGCATTAAGACCTATAATGGAGTTTGTGATGCTTAGCAGCATTAAGACATATACATGTAGCTGAGTTCATGATGTTAAGTAACATTAAATCATGTAGCAGAGATTATGGTGCTCAGCAGCATTTAGACCTATAGCAGAGATTATGGTGCTCATCAGCATAAAGACCTATAGAAGAGTTTTTCTGATAAGCAGCATTTAGACCTATAGCAGAGTTTATAATGTTTAGCGGCATTAAGACCTATAGTTGAATATATGTTGTGAAGCAGCATTTAGACATATACATGTAGCCGAGTTTATAATGTTAAGTTACATTAAAACATGTAGCAGAGTGTATTGTGCTCAGCAGCATTAATACCTATAGCAGAGGTTTAGATGATAAGCAGCATTTAGACGTATAGCAGAGTTTATACTGTTAAGCAGCATTAAGACCTATAGTTGAGTTTATGTTGTTAAGCAGCATAAAGACATAAACATGCAGCTGAGTCTAAGACGTTAAGTAACATTAAAACATGTAGCAGAGTGTATTGTGCTCAGTAGCATTAAGGCCTATAGCAGAGGTTTAGATGATAAGCAGCATTTAGACGTATAGCAGAGTTTATAATATTAACAGCATTTAGACCTATAATTGAGTTTATGTTGTTAAGCAGCATAAAGACATAAACATGTAGCTGAGTCCAAGATGTTAAGTAACATTAAAACATGTAGCAGAGAGTATGTTGCTCAGCAGCATAAAGACATATAGAAGAGTGTTTTATGATAAGCAGCATTTAGACCTATAGCAGAGTTTATACTGTTAAGCACCATTAGGACCTATAGTTGAGTTTATGTTGTTAAGCAGCATAAAGACAAACATGTAGCTGAGTCTAAGATGTTAAGTAACATTAAAACATGTAGCAGAATGTATTGTGCTCAGCAGCATTAAGGCCTATAGCAGAGGTTTAGATGATAAGCAGCTTTTAGACGTATAGCAGAGCTTATAATAATAACAGCATTAAGACCTATAATGGAGTTTGTGATGCTTAGCAGCATTAAGACATATACATGTCGCTGAGTTTATGATGTTAAGAAACATTAAACCATGTAGCAGAGAGTATGTTGCTCAGCAGCATAAAGACATATAGAAGAGTGTTTTATGATAAGCAGCATTTAGACCTAAAGCAGAGTTTATAATATTTAGCAACATTAAGACCTATAGTTGAATATATGTTGTTAAGCAGCATTTATACATATACATGTAGCTGTGTTTATAATGTTAAGTAACATAAAAACATGTAGCAGAGTTTATGGTGCTCAGCAGCATTAAGAACTATAGCAGAGATTATGGTGCTAAGCAGCATTAAGACCTATAGCAGAGTTTAAGATGTTAAGCAGCATTAAGGCTTATAGCAAAGTTTATAATGTTTAGCAGCATTAAGACCTATGGCAGAGTTTATAATGTTTAGCAGCATTAACACCTATAGTTGAGTAGCATGAAGACTTATAGCAAAGTTTATAATGTTTAGCAGCATTAAGTTGGACTTTCATCTCTCCAATTAATTCTCAGCAGAATTTCCACAACATATATTAAATTACAGAGCTTACCCACGACTTATTATTCACATTATCTTTGCATTATATATCAAACCATACAGAAGTTTTAGCCCTTTACAAACAGACTGTTATCTGCATGGTTACCTCCCTTGTCATTGCTCACTTCTATCATAATTTTGTAGGAAATACTATGTAACTTTTATCTTTCCCCAAACTATGTAATAATAAATTCTGGTGGGTTAGCTCTTACATTAATATTTGCTGTTTATATGAAGGATTCTGTGACAGTCTAACTTACCATGCACTGTGCATCAGTATCTCAGCATCAAACAGTCTCTCAACAGTGACTAGCAGATACACCAACATCACATCGAATAGAGACCTGAAAATAAATGAGCACATTTGTAACATACCAGCAGTCATTGCTTTAATACAAAAAGTCCTCACAACACAATATTGCTGGCAGACCCCTTCCCCATACACAATTCCTTCCAAAAAAATACCTATTCGTTATTTCACTTTTATTGATAGTGTCTCAGTTGGCAGATGACTGCATATGAAAGGTGGCTGCTGAGACAGGTTAAAGTGATTAATTGAAAATGCCCCTGCTGGCAATATACTGCATATATGAGGTGGCTGTTGAGATAGGTTAAACTGACTTATTAGAAATGTCTCTGTTGGCAGAAGACTGCATAAAAGAGGTGGCGTTTGAGACAGGTTAAATTGATAGCTAAGTTTATGATGTTAAGTAGCATAAAGCTGTATCAAAGTATATGGTGTTTAGCGAATTGGAACCTACAGCAGAGTTTATGGGGCTAAGCAGCATTTAGACATTTAGGGGGGTTTATGATGTTAAGCAGCATAATGATATATAGCAGACTTCATGATGTTAAGCAGCATTAAGACCTATAATTGAGTTTGTGATACTTAGAAGCATTACGACATATACATGCAGCTGAGTTTATGGTGCTCAGCAGCATTAAGACCTACAGCAGAGTTTTTTTATGTTAAGCAGCATTTAGACCTATAGCAGAGATTATGTTGCTAAGCAGCATTAAGACCATTAGCAGAGTTTTTGATGATAAACAGCATTTAGACCTATAGCTGAGTTTATAATGTTAAGCAGCATTATTACCATAAGCAGAGTTCATGATGTGTAGCAGCATTAAGACCTCAATCAGAGTTTATGATGTTTAGCAGCATTAAGACCTAAAGCTGAGTTGATGATGTTAAGCAGCGTAATGACCTACAGCAGAGTTGATGATGTTAAGTAACATTAAAACATGTAGCAGAGTTTATGGTGCTCAGCAGCATTAAGACCTATAGCAGAGATTATGGTGCTCAGCAGCATTAAGACCTACAGCAGAGTTTTTGGTGATAAGCAGCATTTAGACCTATAGCAGAGATTATGGTGCTCAGCAGCATAAAAACCTATAGTAGAATTTTTGATGATAAGAAGCATTTAGACCTATAGCAGAGTTTATAATGTTTATCAGCATTTAGAACTGTAGTTGGGTTTATGTTGTTAAGCAGCATTCATACCAATAGCAGAGATGATGATTAACAGCATTAAGACCTTAAGCAGAGTGTATGATGTTTAGCAGCATTAAAACCTAAAGCAGAGTTGATAATGTGAAGCAGCAAAATGACCTTCAGCAGACTTTATGAAGTTAAGCAGCATTAGCGTCATAATTTTGCATCTAGAGCAAATTAACTGATCCGACTGTATATTTTGGACAACTTTGTCTGTATGTGGTTGACAGTTATACATTTATAAATAGTGTGGACATGGTGGAAATAGTTCAGTCATTTACATGTAAGCGGTATAGCCAGTTGTCATTTTATTCAATCCCATTTCTACAACTAATATAAGGAAGTTCAATATTTATAATAATAACAAGAGGGCCATGAATGCCATGATGGCCCTGTATCGCTCACTTGAGACCATGCCCCCTGGCAGTCATGGTCAAATAATATGAATTGCAGAAGAAAGTAACCCAAGGATTCCATAAAGACATTTTGATCAAATTTCATGTACCAGGTTGAAAATGTGACCTATGTTTTACTATGATTTGATATATTGACCTAGTTTTTTACCCAATGTGACCCAGTTTTAAACAGGACCTATATGTAATAGAAACATACATTTTGCCCAAGTTTCATAAAAAATGGAACAATGTGGTCTCTAGACTGTAAACAAGACTAAAAGTGCAAACATAATGAAATATGACATATTTTGATAACACTCTAGACTTGCAAGTACGATCCGGTTCAATTCAAACTTACCCATAGATCTTACAGGTATGCACATTCTGTTTAAATATGATTAGGACTTGTGAAGAAATGAAAGAGCTAGAGTGTAAACATGGTTGTATATGGTGTTTTTATAATACAAGGGCCATAACTCTGGATCTAGTATACTGATTTGGCCCATAATTGAAACTGGTCAAGAACTGATGGCCATATATACATTGTATCCATGTTTGATTAGGATTGCTGAAAAAATGTGGATTCTAGAGTGTAAAAAATAAAATAGCAGATGGCAGATGGACTGACAGCCAAAGATCCAAATAGCTCACCATTGATCATTTTGTGCTGTAAAACAGCAAGAAAACTGCCATGTAATTTGCCTAAGGTTCTGATCCTTTCTGGCCAACTTCAAGTATTATTGTACAACAGTTTAAGTAAGAGTAGAAAATATGATAACAAATAATTTACCTGCTATCTTAGGTCTCTGATTCCTAACTAAACCATTTGTCCATCATTCCACACCAAACATTCCACATTGTTGTTGTAGTACATGGAGAAAATAAACCAAAACATGTTTTAAGCAATACATATAAACCAAGAGACTGTGCGAGTGTCTGCTTCATTCCGTAAACTAAATAAGGAATAACATAAATAAAAATAATATATGGGTGTAATATTTATGACATTCTTATCTAAATGATTAATATATTAGTTATATACAAAATTTCTGATATCTACACTATTGATAACTTAACATATTGATATCTACACTACAAGCTTCATAACCAAACCCATAACACTGACAGCCACATGGAACCATCTTGTTAAGAGAACTTATAGACAAAGAGTTTTCAGAAGGGATGTATTGGTCATCGTCAAAAGATACATGGAGTGGACCATTGGGTTACAACCATGTTACATTATCCCAGGAGGAAACTGAATCAGCATAAACAAGTGAATCATGTGCACAAGTTGAATAGACGAACACATCAAAAAAGAAAGATGTTCCTACAGCAAGGATATGTGAAATCTGTATTTTATATACAAACACACAATGGAGAAGGGATAAAGGGAGAGCACTCTGGAAGGAATAACGGGACAGAACTTGTGTCAATAAACAAAAACATGTCGTTCACAAATAACACAGAGGCCAACAGAAAAATCTCCTCTCAAGAAAGATACACACATACAGGGAAGGGGGTATGTACTGACCTTTGTTTAAATGTATAATAGATTCACACAAGAAAGATAATCAGTAAATTTGTAATCTGATCATTCATCAGAATTATATAAGTATGTTCATGATATCAATAAGCAGCAAAAATGCAATATTAATACAAACTCCTAAATGAGGCTAGAGGACTAACGACTTCTCTGCCTAACCTTGTATACTGGAAATGACCATATGACCCTTAATCACAACCTTAAAGTAAACCTAAATCCCTAAAACATTAAGACCCTGAACCTTAAATAATTTAAGAAAAGTAAATGAAAAGTTGAAGAGTCGTTGATAGTTGATAGCTAATCTGAGGTTAATATCAAGGTGTAAAATTGAAATTGTCTAACTGCCTATTTATAAACAAGCAGATAGAGGAGTTTCGCTTCCACCCCTCAATATTCCTAAGGGAAACAGAGTTTGCATTGAACATGACCTTATTTAAATTGAATAGTTGAAAGGATAAATTATAGCCGCTATGAGCTTCAGACCATAACCGCTCCTTTATGCAAGAATAAGATATATGCAGATAAAGTATTTGGAATAATTTTAATGAAATTTTGATGCCAAAAAAGTTCCGAAAAGTTCCTTAACCTAAACCTCAATATGAAAGTTTAGTATTAAATAGTTTCAAAATTATCCACTTAACCTACCATGCACTTAAATTAAAATTTTGATGCGAAATAAGTTCCACATGTTTCCTTAAATAATAATAATAATAATAATAATATCTTTATTTACAGAAGGTGACATGTAAAGAGGTATACAAAAACAATTGTACAATTCTTAAATAAAACATGGCCTTCTAACATAAAACAACATAAATTGAAACACAATAATTATATTAAACACATTCGTTCATTCAAAAATTGAACCCTAATATGCAATTTTGAGTAAAATTAGGTTCCAAAAAGTTCCCTAAACCTATCTTAACCCTAATAGCTGACATTTTTAATACAACAATAAGTTAATGAAATAGTTATAAGATTATTGAAATCCTAAGTGAGGTTATTTGCTGCTTGAAATTTTGAAGCATTAAGTGCCGAGTTCTGAAAGGTCCATACACCTCATTACCATGTTCAATATGTCTTCATTTAACCAACTTAGCATGAAATTTGGAATAGGGTCTGGCCGAAAGTTGTTGCCATATGATGCAAGTCCAGAATACCCTTAAATGACACCTAAACAAAACAATTACACAAGAAAAATAATCAATGTTACATAAAACCTAACTCAAAGTTTTGTAGCTACTTTTAAGCAAATTCAAAAATTCTCAAATAAATTTAAATTAAAAATATTTAAATAAATCGATTAAACAGTCAAGAGGAAACTGAAACCATGAACATATTTTCTACATATCTGCCAAATGTTACATAAACAGTTTGTTTTCTGATAAATAAGCTTGTAATTACTTATTCTCACTGTATGTAACATTTCCCCATTTTTCCATCATTTCGCACAATTTGCATAGATACTAAAACGATATTCCTGCATAAAATTATCGTAAATCATGTAATTCAGCTGGGCAATAAAGAAGAAAAGTCTAGATATTAAAAGATCATCCTATTTAAGTCTCTGGCTTTATATGTATGGTGAGATAGGCTTGGAGACAGATCAGTGAATTACATCTCCACAAAGAACAAGAACTGAGCATACATCAATGATCAAAGATCAATGTTAAATGTAGACAAGAAAGGGGACAATGACCAACACAAACCAATACATTGACCATAGGTTACCAAACTGACACAGAATTCAGTTGAAAAGCATTCAGAATCATTAAAATGGCAACAAAGTATGCACAAAGAAATCAAGAATATACCACAGAACTAAACCATAAACAAATCAACAGTTCTTAAACTCAATACAAATAGTACACAATCCGTACACTACATTTATCTACAGATATACTAGCTCTAAATGTTGAGGGGTGAAAGCGAAACCAGTCTTTCTGTATTGTAAGATACAAGATTGATTTCGCTTTCATCCCCTCAAATTATTGCTCAGGAGGCAAGGGGCGCAAATCCCTTTTCAGATTCTTCTCAATGTGTTTTAGAAAGCATACTGGTACTATAATAATATCATAAAATATCATTGTGCCAAAATTGAAGAACTGCCTTGGCCTTGCATATTGGTTATACCAGGTAAAATAAACTAACAGTTTCAATTGTAGTACTATTTATGGTAACTGTAATATTTTATTTTTCAATTACATTTTTATATCATTATTTCTAAATAAATTGTAATGACTTCAAACTAAAAAGGACAGTTTTTTTGTCAATCGAGAAGTTGTCCTAAAAATTACTGTTTTTTTGTCAAGCGAGAAGTTGTCCTTAAAAGGACAGTTTTTGTCCTGAGAAGGACAGTTTTGTGACATTCTATAGAGAGGTGTAAATTTATTTTACACAAAGGCCAAAATTTGAAAGCCCCCAGTCAAGAACAAGACACTGCCTATTCGAATAGAAAGAACAAATACTATAAAGGACTCACCTATCCAAACAGAGAAATTAGGTTTGAATAGATGTTCAGCCACATTACAGCATTGCCTCACATCCTGACAGGCAGCTCAAAATAAATTGATCTCATTGTCAATGTACATTGTGTATTCAATCTGATTTCAGCTCCCATTTAATAAACAACAGTCTAAGTAAACACCATTTGGACAGTTTTTTTGTCAATCCAGAAGTTGTCCTTAAAAGGACAGTTTTTGTCCTGAGAAGGACAGTTTTGTGACATTCTATAGAGAGGTGTAAATTTATCTTACACAAAGGCTAAAATTTGAAAGTCCCCAGTCAAGAACAAGATGCTGCCTATTCGAATAGAAAGAACAAATACTATAAAGGACTCACCTATCCAAACAGAGAAATTAGGTTTGAATAGATGTTCAGCCACATTACAGCATTGCCTCACATCCTGACAGGCAGCTCAAAATAAATTGATCTCATTGTCAATGTACATTGTGTATTCAATCTGATTTCAGCTCCCATTTAATAAACAACAGTCTAAGTAAACACCATTTGGACAGTTTTTTTGTCAATCGAGAAGTTGTCCTAAAAAGGACAGTTTTTTTGTCAATAGAAGTTGTCCTAAAAAGGACAGTTTTTTTGTCAATCGAGAAGTTGTCCTTAAAAGGACATTTTTTTGTCAATCGAGAGGTTGTCCTAAAAAGGACAGTTTTTGTCCTGAGAAGGACAGTTTTGTGACATTCTATAGAGAGGTGTAAATTTATTTTACACAAAGGCCAAAATTTGAAAGTCCCCAGTCAAGAACAAGACGATGCCTATTCGAATAGAAAGAACAAATACTAAGAATACAAAGAAATCAAAACTATACCACAGAACTAAACCATAAACCTATCAACAGTTCTTAAAACTCAATACAATAGTACACAATCCTAACACTACAGTTATCTACAGATATACTAACTCTAAATGTTGAGGGGTGAAAGCGAAACCAGCCTTTCTGTATTGTAAGATACAAGATTGATTTCGCTTTCATCCACTCACATTATTGCTCAGGAGGCAGGGGGCGCAACTCCCTTCAGATTCTTCTCAGTGTATTTTAGAAAGCATACTATAATATCATAAAATATCATTGTGTTCTAGAGGGAGGAGAGCTGTCTTCATCAGTCTGAAAATATAAACAGTGTAATTTTAAGGTACATAAAGAAATAATAAATGATAGAGAGGTAAAAGAACTAACAAACATAAAAAGTTGAATGATGATGAAGAAATGAACATGGATGAAATGATTGGTAAATGTGGTTATAAGAGATTTATGGTGATGGCAACATGATAAATGGTCAGGGAAGGAGGATGCAATAATGTGTTGTTACTTAACAGATTCCTGTTTTCAAAGGACAAACTGACATAGAAATCAATGTGACCTACAGAATAGCAATAATTCCTAACAGTAATTCATTTATGCTGATGTGCATACCACTAGCAGATCCAGGGGGCACATCCGACATCCCCCTAAAATTCCCCAACCTTACAAATAACTATGAGTATAAATACGAAAATATACAGAGATCTTCAAATAAGCGATTTTGATTTATTGAAGCAATATGATGATGTTTATAAACAAAGAAACAGTCATTGTCATTTTATAAGGCTTGAACAAAACCAAAAATGACCAAAAATTTATGCTCCCCAAATCCGAATCCCAAATCTGCCCTTGCATACAGGACATGGAAGTAAAATTAATGTTAGCTGATTGATATTGACACAGGGGTCATAATTCTAGATCAATACTAGCTTACAGGATTCATTTTAGGTGAAAATGAAAAATATACCCTTATCCTGAGACTTGAATGCTCAGTCCTGTGCTCTACCAACTTACCCTACCAAACAGGAATATAATGATTATAATGTATCATTTTTCATCATTATACAATTGCATATAAATGCATGTTATGCAAAATTAAAAGGGTTGTTCATTTTTAAAACAGATATGACCAATGTAAGAACTTGCTGTTTTATGTTCTTAACGCATCTGACAGTACCATTCAATAATTGCTGTGCATACTGTATGGACAAGGTCCCATTGTTGCAGTTAAAGCATTAAATGTGACATTTAAGTTGTGATAACCACTAAGCATGTTTCTGGACTCAAACATTTGACCTCATAAATGAATGCCAAGTACAAGATACTACACAGCAGTATATTTTAACCACTCAAACAGTTACTCAAGATATTGCTATGAATAACGAATAGAGAAATTTCAGTAAATGAGATTACTTGAGTATGACATCCATAACACTTGCACTGATATGTTGCATGCACATCAAATCTTCACTTATATTCTATTCCCATTATGTAATATTAAAGGCACAAAGGTAAAAATATTCCACATATGAATTACCATATACCTTTTACTCGGAACGTTTTACCTAAAAATTAAGACAAATGATTAAATTGCCATAATGTACTTAAGGGCTTATCAAAATCAATACTTAGCCATTGCCATTGATACCCATTGATGTCCATATTTGTATGACCCAGAAAACATATACTTGGTCAAGTATGTTGTATGCCCGATATCAACTTTTAATTTTAATATTCCTATAGAAATAATTAAGATTCTGAAAAACCAAACTGTTAACACAATACACATTTTGACAGTGAAGGAAAAAAAGCTTTCACCACATAATTCTTTAGTGCTCTATATGATAGCGCTAACCAGAACCCTCTATTCTCCATTATTGGAGCCAAATATCAGCCCCTGATTCCCCCACCAAAATAGTATATTTTCCCAATTCAAATTTAATTTTTCCCTTTGAGCCAAAGCAATACTTGCAAAGAACTTTCCCAATTCAAATTTAAATTTTCCATCTGAGCCAAAGCAAAACTTGCAAAGAACTTTCCCAATTCAAATTAAATTTTTCCCTCTGAGCCAAAGCAATACTTGCAAAGAACTATTTTATCTACAAAAATACAATGTTCTAAAAATCAGACATAATATCTGATACATTTTTGTGTTTTGTTTATCAATGCGCCCAACTGTAAGAGGATTATTGTATGTCTAAACCAATTTGACCTTGACCATGCTAACAATATTATATGCACTACGTCCATGTCAATTTCTGTCATGTTATACTCAAGAATTTGGTCTTGTTGTATGCACAATATCAATTATTATCTTACTGTACCAATTTAAATAGTAGGATATTTTATACATTCTATCACACAATATTTACATGACCATTCTAGGAATAGAGCAATTTTCAAAATTTCATCTTAATATGAAGATGGGTTTACACAGCCTGATATGCTGTATGTGCAATATCAAATATAGAAACTCCATTTCCTCCATACAAGTTGTAAGACCTATTCCATCAACCAACATATGACTGACATTATACACTGATGGGTTTCATTTAATTTGACTCACTTTGGGTTTTCTCTAAAGCAGTGAACATTAGGAAGGAATAGTTCATGGATATTCAATTTGTGATTATACAAGACAGACTGGAAAGAATGCACTGTGTTTGAACTTTTAAGTTTTGTTTTGTGAATTAATGTAACATTCTTTGTACTTCTCTTTCTCCAATTGTAATGTTATTACAAGTTGAGACAGTGACATCAGTTTGATAATATGAGGTCAATCTGTTGTAAGAACAAGAGTGCCAAACTGTCACAAAATACGCCCGTCATAAGTCAGAGCTCAGAGTTAAAACAAGACAAATTTTAGGAAATTTCTAAAATCAAAGGGTGGTAACTCCTGGGTGACATGAGCGATATGACTGGTTATCGAACTTGGCCGAGATATTATGCCCACAAACATTTTCACCTAGTTAGGTGAAGATCAGATGAAAACTGTTTGACTTAGTGAGCGGACAAGGCTAATTCGGCCAATTTTGGATAATTAAAGGGCCATAATTTCGAAGTACCTTGGGCAGCGTGGCTGGTTATCGAACTTGGCCGAGATATTATGCCCACAAACATTTTCACAAAGTTTGGTAAAGATCGGATGAAAACTGTTTGACTTAGAGAGCAGTCAAGGCTAATTTTGCCAATTTTGGATAATTCAAGGGCCATAATTCAGAAGTGCCTGGGGCAATGTGACTGGTTATCGAACTTGGCCGAGATATTATGCCCACAAACATTTTCACCAAGTTAGGTGAAGATCGGATGAAAACTCTTTGACTTAGAGAGCGGACATGGCTAATTTGGCCAATTTTGGATAATTCAAGGGCCATAATTCAGAAGTGCCTAGGGCGATGTGGCTGGTTATCGAACTTGGCCAAGATATTATGCCATAAACAATGTTTACAAAGTTTGGTAAAGATTAGATGAAAACTCTTGACTAAGAGAGCAGACACTGTTAATTTGACGAATTTTGGATAATTCAAGGGCCATAATTCAGAAGTGCCTGAGGGATGTGGCTGTTTATCAAACTTGGCCGAGATATTATGCCCACAAACATTTTCACAAAGTTTGGTAAAGATCGGATGAAAACTGTTTGACTTAGAGAGCAGTCAAGGCTAATTTTGCCAATTTTGGATAATTCAAGGGCCATAATTCAGAAGTGCCTGGGGCAATGTGACTGGTTATCGAACTTGGCCGAGATATTATGCCCACAAACATTTTCACCAAGTTAGGTGAAGATCGGATGAAAACTCTTTGACTTAGAGAGCGGACATGGCTAATTTGGCCAATTTTGGATAATTCAAGGGCCATAATTCAGAAGTGCCTAGGGCGATGTGGCTGGTTATCGAACTTGGCCAAGATATTATGCCATAAACAATGTTTACAAAGTTTGGTAAAGATTAGATGAAAACTCTTGACTAAGAGAGCAGACACTGTTAATTTGACGAATTTTGGATAATTCAAGGGCCATAATTCAGAAGTGCCTGAGGGATGTGGCTGTTTATCAAACTTGGCCGAGATATTATGCCCACAAACATTTTCACCAAGTTAGGTGAAGATCGGATGAAAACTCTTTGACTTAGAGAGCGGTCAAGGCTAATTTTGCCAATTTTGGATAATTCAAGGGCCATAATTCATTAGTGCCTGGGACAATGTGGCTGGTTATCGAAGTTGGCCGAGATATTGTGCCCACAAACATTGTCACCAAGTTAGGTGAAGATCGAATGAAAACTATTTGACTTAGAGAGCGGTCAAGGCTAATTTTGCCAATTTTGGATAATTCAAGGGCCATAATTCAGAAGTGCCTGGGGCAATGTGGCTGGTTATCGACCTTGGCCGAGATATTATGCCCACAAACATTTTCACCAAGTTAGTTGAAGATCGGATGAAAACTCTTTGACTTAGAGAGCGGACACGGCTAATTTGGCCAATTTTGGATAATTCAAGGGCCATAATTCCATAGTGCCTGGGGCGATGTGGCTGGTTATCGAACTTGGCCAAGATATTGTGCCGTAAACATTTTTTACAAAGTTTGGTAAACATTGGATGAAAACTCTTTGACTTAGAGAGCGGACACTGTTAATTTGACGAATTTTGGATAATTCAAGGGCCATAATTCAGAAGTGCCTGAGGGATGTGGCTGGTTATCAAACTTGGCCGTGATATTATGCCCACAAACATTTTCACAAAGTTTGGTAAAGATCGGATGAAAACTCTTTGACTTAGAGAGCGGAAACCATGTGGACGCCGCCAACATGTCAGTTTAATGTAAAGTTATAAAAAGCAAACCATATCTAAGTTTGAAATTGTTCAAGCAATAGTTTCCCACCCCCTAACCATACATACCCATGTAAGTCATAATTATACTGTTTCTATTAAACACAACATATTTCAAACATACATGTAATCTGATGAGTAATCAATGTTCACAAATAAAGCTATGTTTTTAAAACATGTAAACCCCAGTCTTGCACTGATAGAGCAAAGAAACACTGTTCATTATGTAATCATAAAGCTTTTGTTATATGGATTTACCAGCAAAGAGCTTTAACAACTCTTCCAGGTACATTGAGTATGTACCCATTTCCTGATAACCTTGCATGTAATTATAAAGTTTAACTCTATAATTGTTCCAATATTGTATGACTACATTAGCCAATGAGAGCTTTATCAGTGTGTCAGTGTCAATATTTTCAAAAGCTTTTCACCTGTACTGTTTGTCTGATCGTCAGTGATCACATGGCTTGAAGTTTAATGGTGTACATTTATGTGTTGTTCTGATTAAAGAATTTGGGGAGCAAGTTTTTTACTTGATGACTTCCCCATACATAGAATCAAAACTCAGTTTGCACTTACATAAATGATTTATAAAGCATTCATCCCCCATAAAACAGCACTATTTCACATCTTGAAAAAAAGCTCTGCTACCAAGTGATATTAAGTTATGCAATGAAAACACTATTTTCAAACTTAACACAAAAATATGGTTAAAAGAAAGCTGGAAAGTAATTACAGATTACATTTACATCCCATACAATTTCCAGCATAAAATAATTTTGAATAAAAATTTAAGCTTATAGTCTGGAAAACTTTTATACAATGGTAAAATTCTATGTTCATGTTCCTTACATATATGTTTTTAACACAGTTTTTTGAGTTGTAGTAACTTAGCTTCATGTTTTCATCTTTCAAGAAAAAAAACTCATTTTTGTATGTTTTTACAAAAATCTGTATAACTTTTCTATCTTTTTAAACCTTTATTTCTAAACCTTCATATTATTATACTCTTTGCCTATCAGGCACTCCTCTATTGAGTCCCATGTAAAGATGTGCCCCTCCCCCAGCCGAATTTATACATTTAGTTGATAACAAATCAGCTAATTTTGTGACTGTAAAGAACAATGCAAGGAGCTTGTGTTGTTTCTTCTTTCATATTAAAGATTATTTTGAGGAACACACATTTACCATACATTGACT
The DNA here is from genome assembly GCA_032209605.1 of Mactromeris polynyma. Lineage (NCBI taxonomy): Eukaryota > Metazoa > Mollusca > Bivalvia > Venerida > Mactridae > Mactromeris > Mactromeris polynyma. Next base: position 87,028 of record JASFXZ010000058.1, read on the forward strand.
GAATGTGGAAGCATTTCAGAGTGATAGGTTTGTTATTAAGAATGATATCAACAAAAACTCAGCTCTCGTAACAAATGATTATTATTTAGACTAATTTTGAACCCAACGATAGCTACAAACCGAGATCAATGAGATCAAAAATGGTTGTAGTTTTTATTAATTTTGTAATGTAGCCAATCTATAGAGGGTGTCCTGAAAAGGACAGTTGGTCGACAATGAAGTTGTGTCCCTAAAAGGACAGTTTTGTGACAATTGAGTAGTGTCCTTAAAAGGAAAGTTTTGTGACAATTGAGTAGTGTCCTTAAAAGGACAGTTTTTTTGTCAATCGAGAAGTTGTCCTAAAAAGGACAGTTTTTTTGTCAATCGAGAAGTTGTCCTAAAAAGGACAGTTTTTTTGTCAATCGAGAAGTTGTCCTAAAAAGGACAGTTTTTGTCCTGAGAAGGACAGTTTTGTGACATTCTATAGAGAGGTGTACATTTATTTTACACAAAGGCCAAAATTTGAAAGTCCCCAGTCAAGAACAAGACGCTGCCTATTCGAATAGAAAGAACAAATACTATAAAGGACTCACCTATCCAAACAGAGAAATTAGGTTTGAATAGATGTTCAGCCACATTACAGCATTGCCTCACATCCTGACAGGCAGCTCAAAATAAATTGATCTCATTGTCAATGTACATTGTGTATTCAATCTGTTTTCAGCTCCCATTTAATAAACAACAGTCTAAGTAAACACCATTTGGACAGTTTTTTGTCAATCGAGATGTTGTCCTAAAAAGGACAGCTTCTTTGTCAATCGAGAAGTTGTCCTTTAAAGGACAGTTTTTTTCCTGAGAAGGACAGTTTTGTGACATTCTATAGAGAGGTGTAAATTTATTTTACACAAAGGCCAAAATTTGAAAGTCCCCAGTCAAGAACAAGACGCTGCCTATTCGAATAGAAAGAACAAATACTATAAGGGACTCACCTATCCAAACAGAGAAATTAGGTTTGAATAGATGTTCAGCCACATTACAGCATTGCCTCACATCCTGACAGGCAGCTCAAAATAAATTGATCTCAATGTCAATGTACATTGTGTATTCAATCTGATTTCAGCTCCCATTTAATAAACAACAGTCTAAGTAAACACCATTTGGACAGTTTTTTTGTCAATCGAGAAGTTATCCTAAAAAGGACAGTTTTTTTTGTCAATCGAGAAGTTGTCCTTAAAAGGACATTTTTTTCCTGAGAAGGACAGTATGTGACATTCTATAGAGAGGTGTAAATTAATTTTACACAAAGGTCAAAATTTGAAAGTCCCCAGTCAATAACAAGACGCTGCCTTTTCGAATAGAAAGAACAAATACTATAAAGGACTCAACTATCCAAACAGAGAAATTAGGTTTGAATAGATGTTCAGCCACATTACAGCATTGCCTCACATCCTGACAGGCAGCTCAAAATAAATTGATCTCATTGTCAATGTACATTGTATATTCAATCTGATTTCAGCTCCCATTTAATAAACAACAGTCTAAGTAAACACCATTTGGACAGTTTTTTTGACAATCGAGAAGTTGTCCTAAAAAGGACAGTTTTTTGTCAATCGAGAAGTTGTCCTAAAAAAGACATTCTTTTTGTCAATCGAGAAGTTGTTCTAAAAAGGATAGTTTTTTTGCCAACTGAGAAGTTGTCCTTAAAAGGACAGTTCTTTTGTCAATCGAGATGTTGTCCTAAAAAGGACAGTTTTTGTCCTGAGAAGGACAGTTTTGTGACATTCTATAGAGAGGTGTAAATTTATTTTACACAAAGGCCAAAATTTGAAAGTCCCCAGTCAAGAACAAGATGCTGCCTATTCGAATAGAAAGAACAAATACTATAAAGGACTCACCTATCCAAACAGAGAAATCAGGTTCGAATAGATATTCAGCCACATTACAGCATTGCCTCACATCCTGACAGGCAGCTCAAAATAAATTGATCTCATTGTCAATGTACATTGTGTATTCAATCTGATTTCAGCTTCCATTTAATAAACAACAGTCTAAGTAAACACCATTTGTACAATTGCAGAGTTGTTTGTCATTATCATCTATAATGTGGCATCACAATGAAACCTGACACAATCCACCTAATGCACGGTAAATAATCAGGAGTATGACAAATCTCTGATACACCTTAAATATCTTGGTGATCTTATCCTACATCAACTTTTGTTTTAACATTTATACTCCTGAAAAAATTCCTCTCATTTACAAGATTTTAACTATTTATGCAACAACAAGATAACCAAGAATTACCCTTAAACAATCCAAAACCAGCTGACATATTAACACCAGAATGCCTTTAAGTCTCTTTCTATTAATAAGGTACTTTAAAGTCTGATAGTTCCATATGTATTACTTTTCTTTGTAAAAGATGAGATCTCAAATGAACATTACCAATCTTTACAAAGCATTGTGTATATATAATTAATTACTAATTTTCTAGAAGTCATATACTTCATGACAATTTATCCAATAATAAAATATGAGGAAAATTACAGGATCTTAAAATGCACTGGTATTTAAAGAAATAAAGTAAAATTAGCCATTAACATTTTCCAGACTATTGCAATACATCAAATAATTTGGTCTTCAACAAGTGTTATAACTGAGAAAGTATTTAAACACCTATTAAATATCTTTGTAAAAAGATCTCAAAGTAAAAATGTTTCATAAATTATATAAGCAATTATATATTTTTAATCATTATATTAAGTTTGTTGATTGAATTGTACATGTAAAGTCAATGAATATCACTGTGCATTTTTACCAAGATGTAACTATGTACTGCTTTAGACATTAGAGATTTATTCAACAACCAGTGGTTGCTTGAATTATGTAAGAATTGAGTTGTTCATCTAAGTATACCCTTATGTTCTTGTATTGATAAGTGACAAACGGCTCATAAGCCACTGATCTATGAAAATATAAATCAGAAATATGTTGACAACCTGCTCATAAATGTATTAAACCTGAGATTGTATTCAGTATGCCAGTATTCCATTTTCTCAGAATTGTATCATGATTGTATGAAGGGATTTTGCCATGTGATAACCAATGTCTGATTTGGCATTAATAAGTTCTGACCTGTTCTGTTAAAGCTTACACTTTTTAACTAATGGACAAGTGCTTGCTCTATTAGAACAATTAGTATGCAAACGAATTATACTTTGTGATTTACCCTGTTGACTATCTAACCATCCCAAGAAAGATTCATTTGTAACATTTTTATAATGGATTGAATTCCTTCACTAATGGAGTGCTTATATTTATTTACATTTTCTAAATGTATTCTTAAACAATAATGCTAAGCAAGAAAAGTAACCCTATGCCTTACAATGTTTTAAAATTGGACACTCAATAATAGGCTACTGCCTTTTACAGTTACATGATATGTGAATATAAGCATTTCAACCTTTATACAGACATGAACAGCATTTAATGAGATGCACTTACGGGGAACGTATGGTTTTCTAAACTGGACGCCAATGCGGCATATTAGCAGGTGGGCATTAAACCAGAGGATAGGAAAAAGACAGCATTCATCACCAGGTACGGTCTATCTGAACATGTACTGATGGGGTTTGGTCTAACAAATGCACCAGCCACTTACTCGCGTGGTCAACCTGGTTCTCCGAGGACTGACCTGGAAGACCGTCTTGGCATTTCTGGATGATATCCTGGTGATGGGCAAGACCTTTAGAGAACACTTAGAAGAGGCATTTAAGTGCTTGCTTCAGGGAACATGGATTGAAGCTGAAACCCCAGAAATGCTGATTTTTCCAGACTGAGGTGGAATTCTTGGAAAGAATGGTCAATTGGGAATAGATGTCCATGACTGAGAAAAATATACAATCAGTTACCAACTGGGCAGTCCCGAACTGTTCCAAAGAGGTTGAAAAGGTCCTAGGTTTTGTAAATGATCACAGAGCCTTCATTAAAGATTTCGCTAAACTAGCGCAACCTCTGTACGCCATCACAGGGAAAAAGAAGTTTATATGGGAGGAGGAACAACAAACAGCATTTGAAAAGTTGCAGAGGTCCGTGGTGGAACCTCAGGTGTTAGCAATCCCAAATCCCTCAGACCCTTTCATACTGGATGTTGATGCCTCTAACTGGGCCATTGGAGGCATCCTTAGTCAAGTCCCCAATGGCAGGGAGAGAGTGGTCGCTTATGGCAGCTTTGCCCTCACTCCTGAACAAAAAAGATATTGTCTACTTGTAAAGAGCTGCTGAGCATTTAAAGGTTTACAAGGCAATTCAGATATTACTTATTGGGGAAAGTGTTTACGGTGTTAGGACCGATCACTAAAGCCTGACCTGGTTGTTGAGGTTCAGGGACCGCCAAGGACAGCTTGCCCTGTGGATGGAAGAACTAGCACAATACCACATGGTTGTTAAGAACCGACTAGGATACAAGCATGGGAGCACTGATGCCTTATCTAGACTACTGGACAGATTAACCCATTGTTCCTCGTACTTGACAGGGATACAGCCAAAGGGTTTCCCATGTGGAGGCTGCAATTATTGCTGTCGGGCTCATGCACAGTGGAGAAGTTTCATTGAGGAGGCAGACAATGCAGTGAACTATGCTAATAGTGGAAGTTTGCAGTTAATGACAGTGCCAAGAGATAACACAACAGTGGGAGCAGTTTGTTCCCAAGAGTCCAGTGAAAGCTACAACCAAGGGGATATAATGGCTGCACAAGATTCACTTACAATACTGCTTGAGCAAAACGTCCAAAACAAGGAAGGGTTTTGGCACACCCATAGACAAGAGGTGTCGATGGATATATCCATAAACAAATTGTCGGTGATGGTCGATGGCAGTGTGAGACTACCGGAAGTAAAATCCCCCGGAAACCCATGTAGCTGGGGTTTTACAGCCCAAGAGCTCAACCAGTCCCAAGCGAAGGATGTCAACTTGCAAGTTTTTCACCAATTTCTGCACAACCAATGCGAACCGGAGGAAGGGGCCCTGTTCTTGTCAAGTCCAGGGGCAAAATACTACTGGATAAACAAAGAGATGTTCAAACTAATGGATGGGGTAATCTTTAAGAGAAAACTGTCACTGCAAACATACTTACTACATCTCTGCCCAATTTATATAAAATGTCAGATTAGATTTCTGATAAATAGTCTTGTAAATAGTTGACAGTTTGAGAATACTTAATAGGTTTGTACTTGGTATTCTTTAATTTTGTGCTGTGACTTGGTCTTTGATTTTTTCATGTCATTTGTCTATTGCCATAGTCATTGTGATGATTCTGAAAGTATCTGTGTTGAGTCTTTCATCCTTGTTGTTGTTGAGCATATATTAGATTGTGTTCATCAAGCTCTCCGTTCTTGTCTACATTTAATATTGATCTTTGGCCAATGCTATATGTTTGGTTCTTATTCTTTGACAGACAATGCAATTCACAGACAGATCTGTCACTCAGATTGTCTCACCACATATAGATATGAAGTCTTGAAGATGTTGGACTGTCAATGCCAATGTAATTCACATAGTACAAATTTCGTACAAGGACAATAAACACAAAATTTTAAGCAAATTGTCATACAATTTTGAATATAAGATGATGTCTCAGTTTCCCAAAATAATACATTATGTGATAATTTGTGTGCAATCAAATCACTACATCTATAACAAGCAAGCAAGCCCACAATCCAACTTTCAGCAGCCCCAGGCCTATAGTCCTCACAGCACTTTGATTATATATCAGCTTTTCAGGACCACTGCCCTTATCTTTAAAATGAGTTCATACACAGATATCATAATACCTGTAGTAATGAACCATGCATAAATAAAAAAAGAAGATCTCTGTTACAATGACCCAAAACAAGTTTTAATATCAAACTTCAATACATTTGCTAATCATGTGCATACAACATACATCAACCAAGCTCCCCACAGTGGTTATCTCCCTTATCAGTTAAATAACAACCAGTGTCATGACCAGAACATTCTTCCTGATACGGAAAGACTCTTCTATTTATGGACTCATATCAAAAGACACACTGAAGGACCATTCCCTGCTTTCCAATTAATCTGTGTTAAGAGACCACTTTGTTGTACAAAGATTAATATTATCATAATCCAAAATGGATCTTTCTTATCAAGAAAAATTTATTCATATGTGCATGCAACATATAGACAGATCTGTAGTAAGACAAGACATTTAACTGTACCGAATATACTTGCTGTCGCACAGTTATGTATGTCATTACGATCATCACAATCTCATTAAGGTAACATTTTTCTCAATACTTTATACATCCACACCAGCTACGACAACAAAAGACAAGCAATACCCCCAGGGCCTTCAGAGAGGGATTAATGGCCCAACAGGATGGATAATAGGACTACGAACCAGAATGTTTTACGGACAACGAGTAAGACAACTACTGCATCATGGTCACTTGTCGGTGGGAAGATATGTAAGAGTATTAAGTATTGTGAGTATATACATAATAAACTGTAACTAAACTGTACCAGGTATAAATGAACTTGCAATATAACAGCATTATCTTCGGTTTATACATTATTTCAAATTATTAGTCACCTATCAGGGGTGTAGCTGGGCCATTTTTCAGACTTTCTATGGAGGGGTCCACTTTTGGTCATAATTGTTTTTTCAATTTTTAACTTATCGTTGGCAATGCCCCTGCTTATCACAACTAATAATCTTTTGTAGCTAATATTACCATGTAGAGCACAGGACAGTATATTTCAAACAAGCCATAAAAACTAGCTCAGGTGAGTCAAAATAATTTAAGTATCTAACTCTGCTAACTGAAAAATATGGAAAATTCTACCCATATTCACACAATTGAAATAATCTGAATGACATGTTGATTTGTAACCTTTACTGTACAGACTTTGGTCAATGCACTCTGTCAGACAGTCTGCCTACAGACATGATCTTTACTCAATATACGGAATCACAAAACTACATGTATAAGCCTATACTTGCTGATTAGGAAACCAATCTCAATATAAATATTTCATCGTTATGACATTATGCATTATTTAGAATATCTTATATAATTTCATTGAAAAATAACTATTTTCTATTCATGCATGTTTCTACAGTTTGATGGATGAAAGCCAGATAGAAAAAATGCCTATTCTCACCAAATGTAATTCTCTCACACAACTTCTGACGTTTCTAAAATTCATCCAATCAGACTGAGGCTTTTTTGTCAAAGCATAGAGCAAATGTCTATTACTTAAAACAGTTTCAAATGCACTGGTACATACACAAAATTTGAAATGAATTACAGCACCTTGATTTTGCTTTCTGTAAGTTACACTGTCTTCCATGCATCACCTACCACAGAAACCAGTCAATGCAACAACAAAACCACATCTATAAACTGACCAATTAATGGGACTAAATCACCTTCCCGGACCATTCAACATGTTACTCAACCAACAATTCTCTAACACCACAAACACCAACGAAGGATACTAAAACTATCACTGGAAGTGAGTAATACCCCAGCAGTACCACTTTGTCAGAAAAAAGAGCTGTATATCAAGCTTATATACAGTCCATGATGATTATGTGACACACTAAAACTAATCATGGGAGATTGTCCATGTGAAGTTTCATGAAAATCCTCCAAAAGCTGTAGATGTAGTTTGCTCCAAAAGTTTTTGTTAACAGACAAACCGACCAACCAACAGAGTGACTCCTGTATACAAACTTTGTTTGACAGGGGGGTATAATGAATGAAATGATGATAAATGAAAACTTAAATGATGATAAAATAAATAAACATAATTGTAGTAAAGAATACAACTTACGTATTTTTATTGCTGTTACTACTGCAGTCAATCACTCTTTCTACTTCTAGATGATGATGATTTTTGATGTTTTTTGTTAACTAATGATATTAACAGGTACACACAATGCTTAAAATGACTATAGGTAACATCTTTGTTCAACATGGAAGAAATAGGCAATGATTTGTAATGCATACATCATGACTTCTCCCTACTAATTTCACTGGACAGACTGAACAAAATAGGCAAAAGAAATTACAAATTTTAGAAAAATGAAGTGAATAGAGTCACTTATCTGTGTATTCTGTTTTATTCTATTCTGTTATGTCTTTTCCATGTTCTGATGACTTCTACCATGATTACTGCTCCAACGGTGCAAGGTTACTTCCATGATACTGGGTTTGAATCACTGTTATCTATAAGGCAAGAAATTAACATCAAGTTAACAGATTCTAGAATAAAAATGTGCACATCATTTAAACAAACATACAAGTAGATGATATAAAACAGTCAACTCAGTTATACAGGTTGTTGACAGGTTATATTCCCCCATATACCCTGTCAACAACCTGTATAACGAATTCATAATACTGCAAATCCATGTTTTCATACAAATTTAGTTAAACAAGCAATGTTGCGATGCCTAGCTCTCTAGATCTAATATTTAGTACCGTATGTGTATTTTGCTGTTTTTGGTTCATAAAATTGTTTAGAGTGTTTTAGTTATGTATAATATAAGTAATTAAAACGTTTTCCTTTTAAAATCTGGAATTACTTCCTGTAGATCAAATTTCTTTTATTTCACTCGCACGTAGGGGAAATAAGTTTGCACGTCATATACCCTGTCAGCGTTGTGTATATAGAATACTATACGTGAGCCTTTAATTATTTAAAATACTGGATTTTTATTTGCAGTATTATAATGTATTGAATAGGTCATTATATTGAATTTGACCAATGAAGCAATGTGCATATTTGATCCCACTGCCTGGATTTGTATTGTTAAACAAATATTCTATTGTAATGAGAGTTAACTGTATATTATCAACGCCAGTGTAGTAGGGCTGCAATGATGCAGGACCTGTTGTCTCCCAGTTTCGTTCAGTTTCTTTCGGTTCGGTTACATAAATATATGAAATACATAAAACTCTCATTAACTGGTAATTTACTGTAAAGAAGGAACGTGAAATTATAAATCATAAGTTCTTAAATTAATTACGCCAATCAAAAAAATTGGAGTGTTCATTTTTCTTTCTGCTAGATTAAATTGTGCTGTTCAATCCCACTGAGGGGCATGCTAATTTTTCCCCTGAATTTTACAATAGCAGTGAAGTAAATCAAGGGGAAAAGGTGTCCCAATGTGGGGCTTGAACCCACAAGCCCCTAACACTAGTATGGCATTCTACCGACTGATATAATTGGGCGGCCGTCTAAGCCCACACCACTACACTCCTTCCCCTTCCATCATTTGAGGCTCAACCACTGTAGGCCATCAAACACCACTGCCACATTTGAAGTAAATCAAGGGGAAAAAGTGTGCCCAATGTGCGGCGCGAACCCATGACCCCCTAATACTAGTACCGCATTCTACCAACTGAGCTAATTGGGCAGCCGTCTAAGCCTCTAAGCCCACACCACTACACTCCTATCCATTCTGGCATTTGAGGCTGAAACCCCGTGGGCCATCAAACACCACTTCCACCATTGAAGTAAATCAAGGGAACTAGAATGCGTCCATAGGACACAGATGCCCCCACTTGCAGCCTTTGTCACAAAACCAAATGCTATTATTCTGCTCATAGTTTGTGAACGGATATCAAAATTACCAAGTGAACAACTATACTGATTATGGTGATAAGTCAAGGGCCAAAACTTTGCACTTACTGGACACAGGCAAACCTGAAACCCCAGGTGCACAACTAAACAGGTTGGTGAGCATTCCTGTACAGTTTGGTGAGTGTAGCTGATATACTGTTGGAGATATGCGCGACACAAAATTGCACGCTCTGTATGCTATATTTTTAATAAATCAAGGGCCATAACTTTGCACTAACTGGACTCACCGAATTATGAATCCCCAGGTGCAATATAACACATACATGTGAACATTTCTGTAAAGTCTTATAACTCTGGCTCATATACTTTTGGAAATATGTGCGACACAATATTGCATACTCTGTAGGCTCTATTCTAACTAAGCCAAGGGCCATAACTTTGCACTTACTGGGCACAGCCAAACATGAAACCCCAGGTGCACAACTTCACATGCTGGTGAACATTCCTGTAAAGTTTAATGATTCCGGCTCATATTGTTTTAGAGATATGAGTGACTAAAGATTTTGTGACGGATGGAAGGACGGACAGGCGGATGGAGGGACAGACAGACGGACAAGGGCAAATCTATATGCCCCTCCTTTTCAGAGTGGGGGTATAAAAAGTGTGCCCAATGTGGGGTTCGAACCCATGACCCCCTAACACTAGTACGGCGCTCTACCTACTGAGCTAACCGGGCGGCCTTCTAAGCCCACACCACTACACTCCTCCCCATTCCGGCATTTGAGGCTCAACCACCGTGGGCTGTCAAACATCACTGCCACCAGTGAAGTAAATCAAGGGGAAAAAGTATGCCCAATGTGGGGCTCGAACCAACGACCCCCTAACACTAGTACGGCGTTCGCGTTCTACCGACTGAGCTAACCGGGGCTGTGGTATAACCCCACACCACTACAACAGCACCAAATACAACAATAAAATGATATTCATATTCTATGTCTAAAATGTTACAATATAAGGCAATATATTTCCTGACAAATTCGCACAAAAACATATTAATTATATTTATACCTAATCAGCATATGCAGACCACCAAATTTCTTGACTCGGTCCCAGAAAATGGACACTTTCCTATCTGGCACCATTACCGTCCAGAATATAACACAGCGAATGAGCACATAAAACACATATATCCTAAATAAAACATAATTCCATCCAAAGTATGTCCAACTTCGTCCATTTAATCCAGTCGTAAACCTCGTAAAACACATGCAAATTTCCATCACCATGAAATAGGGCACATGTTTCCACAACACATAACAGTCAGCTACACAAATCCGTGATGTTAAGGTCACATATTATGATGACCCTAGAATCTAACGTTACGGAAATTGTTCGAGTTTGTCCGCTAGTATTCGGCAAAGATAATTATTACACAAACTGTCTACACATCGAGCTTCTCGTGCATTTCCGTCTCACGATATGAAAACACGCCCGAGGGATTAATTCTTTAAACGGACCGCCTGAAAAGGTCTCCGTTATACTGTGTGTACAATTACGCCAGACATATAGTCATTGCCACGCTGTGTTGTAACATCATTAAATCTATCACCCTTGATACCTACTCATGATTTTTACGAGAATATTTAATAGGGGTGGTTTCAGCCGTGTACTACACGGTTTCTACACATACTACGCACATATTTTTTTAAATGTCTGGCACCCATCACTGTTATCTTTTTGTTATATATAGTTTCCTTTTCAACTCGACCACCTCCGATAAGCAAGACATAAAACAACATACATTTCAAATTACTGTTTAATTTGTGATTTATGTGTAGCACTTGGGCAACCGACTACATTGTGAGTGACCGAGTAACGTTGTCAAAATACATTATAGTTAGAAACATAATTCATGAACACGTATGACTGTTTAAATCCTCGTAATATACGACTGCATGAAGTTATATTTCATAATTAACTTTTAAAGAAAAAACAAGTATTAATGTGTCGGTTGCCTAAAGCTGAATGACTTTCAACCCTAAACGCTTACATGAAAATCTCGTGCACAAGCACCTGCTTGCGACACCTATCGGAGATATTCTAAGGGAAATAAATTATCTCCTAATTCATTACATTCAAACGGAGAAAATTACATGAAACATAGGACTTTGCATCTGTATAATTTATAAATGTACTTTTGTATAACACTTTAATTGTTTATAAGACTGGATATTAGTTAGTCTGTGGAAATATAACGAAGTTAAAATACTAATATTACATCCAAATTAAACTGAAACATTCCTTTCTTATAATATTTCTTAATATTCGTCTAAGAGGAGAAACAAGAACTCGTCAGTCAACCAATACAATATACTTTTTCATAATGTTAGTTAAGGGAAAATGATCATATCATTTATATCCTCCTTCATACATGTTCGTACATATACTCGCTTCTTAACAACTGCATTTGTCACTTAATTATATGCCATACACTTTTCAGATAGCTTTTGCTTTTCTTGGAACATTCTTGATTTTACAGACGTGAATGGTCGTCGATGTAATTCATGGCAATAAGACGAGCTTATCATACAGCTATAAACACAAATATAATTGACTAAGAAGCTAATCATTCAAAGCACATTAAACACAATTAAGTATATAATAACACATGTAGAGTTAGGTGGGGCAAAATGCCCATACGAGGTAAAGGCCTACTCGTAAAAATTCTGACATCGTTAGATTTGCTGTGCCGTGCGATATTCTTTTTGTGACGTCTTACGCAGATGTGAATACCGCGAACAATTTTAATATCTTCAAATATAAGTTTTTAATTCTCATTTTAATCATTTTACACTATTTTGTGTTAACGCTGATTTGTTGATATTTTAGTATTGCCTCGATTTTTGCCATTCGTCCGTTTGTTTGACGGTTATAATTTATGATTAGTTGTGTCTTATCCAATGTAATATACACTACTTTCAAACAATAATCACGTGTAAGAGATAGATAATTAAACTTCGTATGTATACATAACTCAGTGATCATTATAGTGTGTTACCTTGCATAAAGATAATCAATAGTTGACTTAGCAATATCAACGTTGACACGTTAGGACAAATATGACGCCAGAATTGCAGATGAATGGCAAACCAATCTGCCAATGTAAGATAATGAACACAAATGGCAAGGCCGGTATAAAATCTCGAGGCTCTCAAAAGTTGTATGCTTAATGTGAAGGTAAGATCTAAAGAGACGATCATCTTTAAAATATGGACTATTATTGTGATCTTTGGATATGTGATACAACCGTCAAAACTTGGAAATAATGGTCATCCATTTTTGTGTGTTATCCTTTGTGTTGATGTACTCTGGCATGTTTTATTTTTTTCTAATGTTAAATGCCATCATTGTTCATTATAAAAGTTATTCCGAAATAAATCTAAATCTAAACCATTTAGCGATTTGTAGCCTTGGAACTGAAAGCTATGTCACAATGATAAGTACGCAATAAATAGAGAAATGGAAGATTGCTTAATAAAAATCAAACTGGCCAACTTAATTAATGTTTGTTGTCCATTCTACGACAGACATGTTTCTGAAAGGTCAGCAGCCTTCTCATAATCTTTGGTTTGCATCAAGTTCTTTCCCCTAATTAATGCATTATCTATGATGCCTTTTGTAATTATGGATCGCAAAACCTACATAAACTGAGCTCTTCAAATATTTGAGTTGATGTAGATTTGGCATATGTAATAAGAACTATTAATGCAGTCAGTATTCAGACAGACTGTACTCTGTTGGGTATGTTACTGAAATATATGTCTAGACACTTCATTTCCATGGTTCATTGACTCCCGTTTCCAATATGAGATGCCATATGTACAGAAATGCGAAACAACCGAAACATCATATCTAATTCATATACTTCTATTATTGCCTTTGTTGGAATAAATATTTGTCGTAATGATAGGATATTCCGACATTTGATTAAGCACACACACAAGTAAAATGTTGATTTCGTTACAAACAATATGTAATACCAAATTCGGCAGATAACAACGTTGTAAAGAAAACGTATAAGATACATTACATTGTAATACGAGCGTACAATTCTCAAAAAGAGACAATCCTGTCGTTCCAAAACAGCTACGCGTATTGTATTAACCCTATTTCAAGAACCAGTTCATAGTCTTAAATAGTTTATTGATGGATGAAGCCAAGAAATGAAAAATAGATAAGATGAGAACTGACATATGAAATACTTGAAACACGGCGATAGTCACAAAACACGAAGAGTAATAAATGACCTAGTTACGTCATACGTTTTCTGTATGAGATAACAGGCAACCATTGGTCAATCATACGTTATTGTACTTGATCTCACCATGACAAGCTACACTTGATCGTAACTGTACCTTCATTGTAAAAGCTAAGTTAAGACTTGGATTGAACTTGTTTATGTACTCAACATTAATTGGCCATATAAAGAGTTTTGTATCTTGAAATTTACAGTGGCTTAAATACGAAGTACATGCATATCACTGTCAAGAGCCATAAATCAATTATGTAGTATCACACACATCAATTTAATACGTTCAATATAATTATAGTATATGTCTACAAACCGAAAAGAATATTATTTTGAAATAATCAAACGTTTCATCCATGTTTTAATTCTACCTGTAATTTCCAATGCAAATACATGTATTATGTAATGACATATTGTTGCTATATATTCTACGACCACCAACTATATTCGTTACAACGAAATGCATTTGGTTTTTGTAACATATTGATAGCGATCCCTTTTACTTAATGTATTAGTGTCGTTATTTTATAATTTAAAGTAATTTGAGCGCTGATATATCTTTATTATTTATGTATATAAATTGTGTATGATGACACGTTTAGTTATAAAGCTGTATTATTTCATTTAACACAAAGATTGTTCTTGTAGCAATTCTATGTGGAGTAACACTTGCATTTTGTAAAGTTTATGTTGCCAAACAACAAAATATTTAATTTGAAATAAATATCTTGAACCATTTTCGAGAAAATCGAATTTGGAAAGTGTCGGGTTAGAAGTGGCTCCAAGTGTATAAATACGTTAAAAATACTGTTAATACATGTACTTACTTCCAAATATGAAATCTTGTTCTTGAACAAAAACTTTTTTCACCACTAATATATGTACATTTGTTTATTAGTTTGTTTGGCTAGACATGTATGTGCATATTGTACTATGAAATTCCTTTAATGGGCATTTTTGTATGACAGATTTCAATAAAAACCAAAGAAATTCAGTTTATCCAGTTATTTCAACAGACATATTAACCCCTAAAATCATTATTTATTGTCCAATATTGATCAAACATGCATATAATTAAAGGAATTTCATAGTTCAATGCACATAGATACCTAACTTAGTTGTTCTGAGTCTCTCAGAATGAATATGGGCATTTTTGTATGACAGATGTCAATAAAAACCAAAGAAATTCAGTTTATCCAGTTATTTCAACAGACATATTAACCCCTAAAATCATTATTTATTGTCCAATATTGATCAAACATGCATATAATTAAAGGAATTTCATAGTACAATGCACATAGATACCTACCTAACTTAGTTGTTCTGAGTCTCTCAGAATGAATATGGGCATTTTTGTATGACAGATGTCAATAAAATCAAATGAAATTCAGTTTATCCAGTTATTTCAACAGACATATTAACCCCTAAAATCATTATTTATTGTCCAATATTGATCAAACATGCATATAATTAAAGGAATTTCATAGTTCAATGCACATAGATACCTAACTTAGTTGTTCTGAGTCTCTCAGAATGAATATGGGCATTTTTGTATGACAGATGTCAATAAAAACCAAAGAAATTCAGTTTATCCAGTTATTTCAACAGACATATTAAACCCTAAAATCATTATTTATTGTCCAATGTTGATCAAACATGCATATAATTAAAGGAATTTCATAGTACAATGCACATAGATACCCAACTTATTTGTTCTGAGTCTCTCAAAATGAATATGGGCATTTTTGTATGACAGATTTCAATAAAAACCAAAGAAATTCAGTTTATCCAGTTATTTCGGCAGACATATTAACCCCTAAAATCATTATTTATTGTCCAATGTTGATAAAATATGCATATAATTAAACGAATTTTATAGTACAATGCACACAGATACCTAACTTAGTTGTTCTGAGTCTTTCAGAATGAATATGGGCATTTTTGTATGACAGATGTCAATAAAACCCAAAGAAATTCAGTTTATCCAGTTATTTCGACAGACATAATAAACCCTTAAATCAATATTTATTGTCCAATGTTGATCAAACATGCATATAATTAAAGGATTTTCATATTACAATGCACATAGATACCTACCTTAGTTGTTCTGAGTCTCTCAGAATGAATATGCGCATTTTTTATGACAGATGTCAATAAAACCCAAAGAAATTCAGTTTATCCAGTTATTTCGTCAGACATATTAAACCCTAAAATCATTATTTATTGTCCAATGTTGATCAAACATGCATATAATTAAAGGATTTTCATATAACAATGCACATAGATACCTAACTTAGTTGTTCTGAGTCTCTCAGAATGAATATGGGCATTTTTGTATGACAGATGTCAATAAAAACCAAAGAAATTCAGTTTATCCAGTTATTTCAACAGACATATTAACCCCTAAAATCATTATTTATTGTCCAATATTGATCAAACATGCATATAATTAAAGGAATTTCATAGTACAATGCACATAGATACCTACCTAACTTAGTTGTTCTGAGTCTCTCAGAATGAATATGGGCATTTTTGTATGACAGATGTCAATAAAACCCAAAGAAATTCAGTTTATCCAGTTATTTCAACAGACATATTAACCCCTAAAATCATTATTTATTGTCCAATATTGATCAAACATGCATATAATTAAAGGAATTTCATAGTTCAATGCACATAGATACCTAACTTAGTTGTTCTGAGTCTCTCAGAATGAATATGGGCATTTTTGTATGACAGATGTCAATAAAAACCAAAGAAATTCAGTTTATCCAGTTATTTCAACAGACATATTAAACCCTAAAATCATTATTTATTGTCCAATGTTGATCAAACATGCATATAATTAAAGGAATTTCATAGTACAATGCACATAGATACCCAACTTATTTGTTCTGAGTCTCTCAAAATGAATATGGGCATTTTTGTATGACAGATTTCAATAAAAACCAAAGAAATTCAGTTTATCCAGTTATTTCGGCAGACATATTAACCCCTAAAATCATTATTTATTGTCCAATGTTGATAAAATATGCATATAATTAAACGAATTTTATAGTACAATGCACACAGATACCTAACTTAGTTGTTCTGAGTCTTTCAGAATGAATATGGGCATTTTTGTATGACAGATGTCAATAAAACCCAAAGAAATTCAGTTTATCCAGTTATTTCGACAGACATAATAAACCCTTAAATCAATATTTATTGTCCAATGTTGATCAAACATGCATATAATTAAAGGATTTTCATATTACAATGCACATAGATACCTACCTTAGTTGTTCTGAGTCTCTCAGAATGAATATGCGCATTTTTTATGACAGATGTCAATAAAACCCAAAGAAATTCAGTTTATCCAGTTATTTCGTCAGACATATTAAACCCTAAAATCATTTTTTATTGTCCAATGTTGATCAAACATGCATATAATTAAAGGATTTTCATATAACAATGCACATAGATACCTAACTTAGTTGTTCTGAGTCTCTCAGAATGAATATGGGCATTTTTGTATGACAGATGTCAATAAAAACCAAAGAAATTCAGTTTATCCAGTTATTTCAACAGACATATTAACCCCTAAAATCATTATTTATTGTCCAATATTGATCAAACATGCATATAATTAAAGGAATTTCATAGTACAATGCACATAGATACCTACCTAACTTAGTTGTTCTGAGTCTCTCAGAATGAATATGGGCATTTTTGTATGACAGATGTCAATAAAACCCAAAGAAATTCAGTTTATCCAGTTATTTCAACAGACATATTAACCCCTAAAATCATTATTTATTGTCCAATATTGATCAAACATGCATATAATTAAAGGAATTTCATAGTTCAATGCACGTAGGTACCTAACTTAGTTGTTCTGAGTCTCTCAGAATGAAGATGGGCATTTTTGTATGACAGATTTCAATAAAAACCAAAGAAATTCAGTTTATCCAGTTATTTCAACAGACATATTAACCCCTAAAATCATTATTTATTGTCCAATGTTGATCAAACATGCATATAATTAAAGGATTTTCATATAACAATGCACATAGATACCTAACTTAGTTGTTCTGAGTCTCTCCGAATGAATATGGGCATTTTTGTATGACAGATTTCAATAAAAACCAAAGAAATTCAGTTTATCCAGTTATTTCGGCAGACATATTAACCCCTAAAATCATTATTTATTGTCCAATGTTGATAAAATATGCATATAATTAAAGGAATTTTATAGAACAATGCACAAAGATACCTAACTTAGTTGTTCTGAGTCTTTCAGAATGAATATGGGCATTTTTGTATGACAGATGTCAATAAAACCCAAAGAAATTCAGTTTATCCAGTTATTTCAACAGACATATTAACCCCTAAAATCATTATTTATTGTCCAATATTGATCAAACATGCATATAATTAAAGGAATTTCATAGTTCAATGCACATAGATACCTAACTTAGTTGTTCTGAGTCTCTCAGAATGAATATGGGCATTTTTGTATGACAGATGTCAATAAAAACCAAAGAAATTCAGTTTATCCAGTTATTTCAACAGACATATTAAACCCTAAAATCATTATTTATTGTCCAATGTTGATCAAACATGCATATAGTTAAAGGAATTTCATAGTACAATGCACATAGATACCCAACTTATTTGTTCTGAGTCTCTCAGAATGAATATGGGCATTTTTGTATGACAGATTTCAATAAAAACCAAAGAAATTCAGTTTATCCAGTTATTTCGGCAGACATAATAAACCCTTAAATCAATATTTATTGTCCAATGTTGATCAAACATGCATATAATTAAAGGAATTTTATAGTACAATGCACAAAGATACCTAACTTAGTTGTTCTGAGTCTTTCAGAATGAATATGGGCATTTTTGTATGACAGATGTCAATAAAACCCAAAGAAATTCAGTTTATCCAGTTATTTCGACAGACATAATAAACCCTTAAATCATTATTTATTGTCCAATGTTGATCAAACATGCATATAATTAAAGGATTTTCATATTACAATGCACATAGATACCTACCTTAGTTGTTCTGAGTCTCTAAGAATGAATATGCGCATTTTTGTATGACAGATGTCAATAAAAACCAAAGAAATTCAGTTTATCCAGTTATTTCAACAGACATATTAACCCCTAAAATCATTATTTATTGTCCAATATTGATCAAACATGCATATAATTAAAGGAATTTTATAGTACAATGCACATAGATACCTACCTAACTTAGTTGTTCTGAGTCTCTCAGAATGAATATGGGCATTTTTGTATGACAGATGTCAATAAAACCCAAAGAAATTCAGTTTATCCAGTTATTTCAACAGACATATTAACCCCTAAAATCATTATTTATTGTCCAATATTGATCAAACATGCATATAATTAAAGGAATTTCATAGTTCAATGCACGTAGGTACCTAACTTAGTTGTTCTGAGTCTCTCCGAATGAATAAGGGCATTTTTGTATGACAGATTTCAATAAAAACCAAAGAAATTCAGTTTATCCAGTTATTTCAACAGACATATTAACCCCTAAAATCATTATTTATTGTCCAATGTTGATCAAACATGCATACAATTAAAGGAATGTCATAGTACAATGCACATAGATACCTAACTTATTTGTTCTGAGTCTCTCAGAATGAATATGGGCATTTTTGTATGACAGATGTCAATGAAACCCAAAGAAATTCAGTTTATCCAGTTATTTCAACAGACATATTAAACCCTTAAATCATTATTTATTGTTCAATGTTGATCAAACATGCATATAATTAAAGGATTTTCATATAACAATGCACATAGATACCTAACTTAGTTGTTCTGAGTCTCTCAGAATGAATATGGGCATTTTTGTATGACAGATGTCAATAAAAACCAAAGAAATTCAGTTTATCCAGTTATTTCAACAGACATATTAACCCCTAAAATCATTATTTATTGTCCAATATTGATCAAACATGCATATAATTAAAGGAATTTCATAGTACAATGCACATAGATACCTACCTAACTTAGTTGTTCTGAGTCTCTCAGAATGAATATGGGCATTTTTGTATGACAGATGTCAATAAAACCCAAAGAAATTCAGTTTATCCAATTATTTCAACAGACATATTAACCCCTAAAATCATTATTTATTGTCCAATATTGATCAAACATGCATATAATTAAAGGAATTTCATAGTTCAATGCACGTAGGTACCTAACTTAGTTGTTCTGAGTCTCTCAGAATGAAGATGGGCATTTTTGTATGACAGATTTCAATAAAAACCAAAGAAATTCAGTTTATCCAGTTATTTCAACAGACATATTAAACCCTAAAATCATTATTTATTGTCCAATGTTGATCAAACATGCATATAATTAAAGGATTTTCATATTACAATGCACATAGATACCTACCTTAGTTCTTCTGAGTCTCTCAGAATGAATATGCGCATTTTTTATGACAGATGTCAATAAAACCCAAAGAAATTCAGTTTATCCAGTTATTTCGTCAGACATATTAAACCCTGAAATCATTATTTATTGTCCAATGTTGATCAAACATGCATATAATTAAAGGATTTTCATATAACAATGCACATAGATACCTAACTTAGTTGTTCTGAGTCTCTCAGAATAAATATGGGCATTTTTGTGTGACAAATGTCAATAAAAACCAGAGAAATTCAGTTTTAGTTGTTCTGAGTCTCTCAGAATGAATATGGGCATTTTTGTATGATAGATGTCAATAAAAACCAAAGAAATTCAGTTTATCCAGTTATTTCAACAGACATATTAACCCCTAAAATCATTATTTATTGTCTAATATTGATCAAACATGCATATAATTAAAGGAATTTCATAGTACAATGCACATAGATACCTACCTAACTTAGTTGTTCTGAGTCTCTCAGAATGAATATGGGCATTTTTGTATGACAGATGTCAATAAAATCCAAAGAAATTCAGTTTATCCAGTTATTTCAACAGACATATTAACCCCTAAAATCATTATTTATTGTCCAATATTGATCAAACATGCATATAATTAAAGGAATTTCATAGTTCAATGCACATAGATACCTAACTTAGTTGTTCTGAGTCTCTCAGAATGAATATGGGCATTTTTGTATGACAGATGTCAATAAAAACCAAAGAAATTCAGTTTATCCAGTTATTTCAACAGACATATTAAACCCTAAAATCATTATTTATTGTCCAATGTTGATCAAACATGCATATAATTAAAGGAATTTCATAGTACAATGCACATAGATACCCAACTTATTTGTTCTGAGTCTCTCAGAATGAATATGGGCATTTTTGTATGACAGATTTCAATAAAAACCAAAGAAATTCAGTTTATCCAGTTATTTCGGCAGACATATTAACCCCTAAAATCATTATTTATTGTCCAATGTTGATAAAATATGCATATAATTAAAGGAATTTTATAGTACAATGCACAAAGATACCTAACTTAGTTGTTCTGAGTCTTTCAGAATGAATATGGGCATTTTTGTATGACAGATGTCAATAAAACCCAAAGAAATTCAGTTTATCCAGTTATTTCGACAGACATAATAAACCCTTAAATCAATATTTATTGTCCAATGTTGATCAAACATGCATATAATTAAAGGATTTTCATATTACAATGCACATAGATACCTACCTTAGTTGTTCTGAGTCTCTCAGAATGAATATGCGCATTTTTTATGACAGATGTCAATAAAACCCAAAGAAATTCAGTTTATCCAGTTATTTCGTCAGACATATTAAACCCTGAAATCATTATTTATTGTCCAATGTTGATCAAACATGCATATAATTAAAGGATTTTCATATAACAATGCACATAGATACCTAACTTAGTTGTTCTGAGTCTCTCAGAATGAATATGGGCATTTTTGTATGACAGATGTCAATAAAAACCAAAGAAATTCAGTTTATCCAGTTATTTCAACAGACATATTAACCCCTAAAATCATTATTTATTGTCCAATATTGATCAAACATGCATATAATCCCCCAAACAAACAAGACTTACCTGAAAGTTGAAGTTTGGTTAGGATTCTATATAGTCATCCAACAACTGAAGGGATCAAATGAGATGCGCGCACACCGTGACCGCCATAATCAGTCTTCAACGCTTACGCAATAAAGTTTTGTTCCAATGGATCAAATGATCATCAGACACAACAACTGTAATGTTCTGTTAATTGCATAGCAAAAATACTAAGGGAGGGATATATAATGTGTGGGTGGGCATTTGATCCCTTCAGTTGTTGGATGACTATATAGAATCCTAACCAAACTTCAACTTTCAGGTAAGTCTTGTTTGTTTGGGGGATTCTATTACGTCATACAACTTCTGGTATCAAATGAGACTTCAAAGCAAGAACAAAACTTTCTTGCCAAACAACAGTTATCTACAACAGTGTCTAACAAACGGAAGTAAATAATAAATATGTACATTACCATTAGACTTATTGTAAAACTGCCTGATCGAAAGACTCTTGTTCAACAGGCTTGTCATAGAACTTGGAAAAGGTCTCCACACACGACCATCCTGCAACTTTCATGATTTCTCCAATAGGAACACCTGTTTGTTTAGCTTTTGATGAAGCTGCACCTCTTGTACTATGTGATTGATATTTACTTATGTCTATTCCTGATAGATGCATAACACACTTGATCCATCTACTTATTGTAGTAGAAACAACTCTTTTATGAGGTTTAATGAAACTAATAAACAACCGTTTTTCATCCCCACGAATATTTCTAGTCCTTGAAATATATTCAATTAATGCACTATATACACAAATTCTCCTATCTGGAGCATACATTTTAAACACTGCAATAGGATTTTTTCTTCCTCTTCTACATTGCTTTAATAATTCACAAAAATGTAATGAAATCGAAGTATCATCTTTATGAAGACCTTCTAAAGTTAACAAACTAATAGAATGCGAGCGACTTGCTTTAGTCAGGGCAATAAGCATTGCCAACTTATAAGTCAAATTTTTCAAACTAACAGAATCATCTGGTGACAACGTCTTTAGGTAACAGAGAACCTTTGAAACATCCCATGTCTCTTTATACTTAGGAACAGATGGCCTCAAATTAAAAACTCCAGTCATAAATCTGACTACAGTTGGGTGTGAACCCACTGAACATCCATTCTGTAAATCACACAATGCAGACAAGGCACTGCGTGCTATATTTAAAGTCTCATAGCTATAACCAGTTTCAAACAAATTTGTCAAAAATTCAATTATATTATCTGTAGAGGGTTGAAAAACACTAATTTCCCTTTCACTACAGTATGAAATCCATCTGTTAATCTGCGTGGAATATTGCTTCTGGGTGGACTTTCTCCATGATGCCATGAGAATTTCAACAGATTTTTCTGAAATATTTCTGTTTTTATAGGATTGCCTGATATACGACATACCATAAGATGTAACTTGTTTACCAGTGGATGTACTTGGTCTGTCTGCTGAAGTTGTAACGTATTTTGTTGAACTTGGAGAATTAATGGGTTCTCCACAAGCATTTCCATCACAGATGTGAACCAGTTCTGCGTTACCCAAACAGGCGCCACCAGGACTACCTCTGCTTTGTCTTGTCGGACTTTCTGTATCAGCCGACCTATCAAACTGAAAGGCGGAAAGGCATATATCAGTTTATAAGACCAATGTAATGAAAAAGCATCTATCTCATGCGCCTCTGGATCAGGTAGCCACGACACAAATTTAGTCAATTGTTTGTTCATTCTAGATGCAAACATGTCAATATCTGGCATTCCAAAAACTTCTATTATTTTAGAAAATAGTCTTTTGTTCAACATCCATTCTACATTATCATTGAAATGTCTCGAGCTGTAGTCGGCATCATTTTGCACCCCTGGTACATGTGCCGACGATAACCAAATATTTCTTTCAATGCACCACAACCAGACAGTTTTGGCAAGGGAGTTACAATTTTCAGTTTTACCTCCTTTATTGTTGATGTATGCAACAGCACATGTATTGTCTGACCTGATCCGTACATGAATATTTCTAAGAACCTTACAAAAGGATAGAACTGCATGACTTATAGCTAGTAGTTCAAGGTAATTGATATGATTTTGAGCCTCATGGTCTTTCCATCTGCCACCAATTGTTACATTATCACAAATTGCACCCCAGCCATGTGTGCTAGCATCACAAACAATAATTACATCTGGATTTGTATGTGTTATTCTTCGTGATTGATACTGTAAATTATCAATCCACCATTTGAGTTCTTGTTTCATTTCATTTGTAACACACATAAATGACTCAAAGTTTCCACTATTATGATTCAGAGCATCAATTTTTCTTCTTTCGTTAATTCTATAAAATAGTGGACCATATTCTACTGCAGAAAAACTTGAAACCATGAGACCCAAAATTCTTGCTACATCTCTTATTTTAACAAATGCCTTGTTATACAGCTCCAAACATGCTCGGACAATGTTCTGTACTTTGCTCTCTGGCAGTGTAACAATCATTTTTTCTGAATCAATAATATTTCCCAAGTAAGAAATCTCATGTGTTGGTACTAATACTGACTTTTTGTCATGAGTCATAAAACCTACGTTAGTCATAATATTTACGGTATCAATAACATTATTTTCACATTCAGTGTAGCTATCTGCTAAGAGAATAGAATCATCTATATAGCCAGAATTGCTATGTCCGAGCATGCGAAGAGAAGCATAAACTGGTTTCATTAACTTCGTAAAAAGTAATGGCGCACAAGAAATACCATTAGGAAGACACAGGAACTGGTAAATTATTCCCGACCTTTGAAACCTTAATTTTAATTGGTGCTCTTCAGCTACTGGAATAGAATAGTAAGCATGACGTAGGTCAACAGAAGCCATGTAACAATTAGGCTTGACAAGTTTAAGAGCAGTTTCAAAGGTTTCCATCTTAAAATGATGGTACTGAATATACTTATTAAGATCTTTTAGATTCAATATCAGTCTGTATTCACCATCTTTCTTTGGTACAATGAAAATTGGAGAAATAAATTCATCTGGGTGATGTTTAACCTCTTTGATCACATTCATGCTTAATAATTTTTCAATCTCCATATCAATAATGTTTTCTTCTATTTGATTGAATTTACTTCTATAACAATGATGGTTAATAGGATTGATACCATCAATAAATTCAATGTGACAGTGTTGGACTATATCCAAAATACAAATGTCACTAGTGAGTTTTCTCCAATTTTCAATGTACTCATTCAATCTACCAGCAATGAAATAAGTACCAACCTGTAAATTTACTTCTTGTACGCCTGTTTCAAGTTTTTTGTGGAATTCAAGCTAGAATCCACTCTAGGGGTATATCTACCACGTCCCCGGAAATTGCCACGTCTGAATGTGCGTCTGCCACGAAAGCCTCTCTGATTATATCCCCTACCAATGTTACGGCCAATACGATTCATATCGTTGATTTCACGAACATTCTTATTGACGTCGCCGTCATCACCATATAAATGTTCAGTAAAAGGCAGGGAAGCAGAAGTTAAGTAATGGTACTTAGGATCAAGATCTGCTTTGTGCATCTCCTTACGTCTATTGTTAATAAGTTTGTTGGCCTGACCCAACAAAGCAACAGAATTGGTGCTCCACTCTATATCTTGGCTGTCAAAAAGATCACCATTTTTATCCACTACCTTAGTAATGTTAGTAGTTGCTTTGACAATTAAATTTTGGATAACCTGCATTCTGTTATCTTCTGTTTGGGTATGCATTTTCAACAGACGCCAAATTCCCTGATTGACACGTGTTTTTGTCAATGCCTCACAGTTTTTGGGACGATGAATGTTCTTAACTAAATCATTCATTTTCTCATCAGAGATGCCATTTCTGAACGAACTATTCACAAAGATAGCCAAATCATCATCTAATTCATTGTCAACTGTGTCAACTTGTTGGAACTTCTCCGACAATGATTTAAATATTGAAGATGGTACATCTTCTTTTTGCTTCTTATTGGGTGGCACATAGTCACACTCACTGCCGTGAATAGATACTTCATGTTGACTGTTATCATCACATTCATCCTCCAAATTATATGATTCACTAGCGTCATAGTCATAACTGGACAATGAATTAATAACAGAAGATAATTCTTCAATTTTCTTGTCCTGCTTCTCAATTCTAGCATTTTGTACATTCAAATTGGAATTGAGTTCTTTCAGGACGAGTACGACCTCCTTATTTAAATCTTTGGGACTCCGCACAGAAGTTTTCGTTTTTGAAGTGTCACTCGACACCTGCGTGATATTTGTGGACGTACCAGTCTCTGGGGAAGTATTTTCCTTATATAAAGACGACTTACCTCCCACAAGGGAAGGCTGCTTTTTCCCCAATTCACTTTGAATTTTTTGCTGTACCTCGCGTTCCGCCATTTCTCACGTGTAAGCAGTGATGACAGAACCACTTGCGGTATGTCGTAAAACAAATAATTTACGACAGTAAATTGACCGAGTCAATTTTGGCGAGGAACAAGTTCAATTATTGAATAATTTGATATTATATCAAATGAAATTCATTTATTAATGCTGTCACTACCTCGTAGCAACCTTAAACTAGACGACTGACTATATTACGACAGTACGTATATAGATACGGTCTAATGTATTGACGAACCGAGTTCGTCACATTTATCGAGAGAGAACACGTCTACTCTCGTCGAGTACGGTAAGCGAACTGATTATGGCGGTCACGGTGTGCGCGCATCTCATTTGATACCAGAAGTTGTATGACGTAATAGAATTAAAGGATTTTCATATAACAATGCACATAGATACCTAACTTAGTTGTTCTGAGTCTCTCAGAATAAATATGGGCATTTTTGTGTGACAAATGTCAATAAAAACCAGAGAAATTCAGTTTGAGTTGTTCTGAGTCTCTCAGAATGAATATGGGCATTTTTGTATGATAGATGTCAATAAAAACCAAAGAAATTCAGTTTATCCAGTTATTTCAACAGACATATTAACCCCTAAAATCATTATTTATTGTCTAATATTGATCAAACATGCATATAATTAAAGGAATTTCATAGTACAATGCACATAGATACCTACCGAACTTAGTTGTTCTGAGTCTCTCAGAATGAATATGGGCATTTTTGTATGACAGATGTCAATAAAATCCAAAGAAATTCAGTTTATCCAGTTATTTCAACAGACATATTAACCCCTAAAATCATTATTTATTGTCCAATATTGATCAAACATGCATATAATTAAAGGAATTTCATAGTTCAATGCACATAGATACCTAACTTAGTTGTTCTGAGTCTCTCAGAATGAATATGGGCATTTTTGTATGACAGATGTCAATAAACAAAGAAATTCAGTTTATCCAGTTATTTCAACAGACATATTAAACCCTAAAATCATTATTTATTGTCCAATGTTGATCAAACATGCATATAATTAAAGGAATTTCATAGTACAATGCACATAGATACCCAACTTATTTGTTCTGAGTCTCTCAGAATGAATATGGGCATTTTTGTATGACAGATTTCAATAAAAACCAAAGAAATTCAGTTTATCCAGTTATTTCGGCAGACATATTAACCCCTAAAATCATTATTTATTGTCCAATGTTGATAAAATATGCATATAATTAAACGAATTTTATAGTACAATGCACAAAGATACCTAACTTAGTTGTTCTGAGTCTTTCAGAATGAATATGGGCATTTTTGTATGACAGATGTCAATAAAACCCAAAGAAATTCAGTTTATCCAGTTATTTCGACAGACATAATAAACCCTTAAATCAATATTTATTGTCCAATGTTGATCAAACATGCATATAATTAAAGGATTTTCATATTACAATGCACATAGATACCTACCTTAGTTGTTCTGAGTCTCTCAGAATGAATATGCGCATTTTTTATGACAGATGTCAATAAAACCCAAAGAAATTCAGTTTATCCAGTTATTTCGTCAGACATATTAAACCCTGAAATCATTATTTATTGTCCAATGTTGATCAAACATGCATATAATTAAAGGATTTTCATATAACAATGCACATAGATACCTAACTTAGTTGTTCTGAGTCTCTCAGAATGAATATGGGCATTTTTGTATGACAGATGTCAATAAAAACCAAAGAAATTCAGTTTATCCAGTTATTTCAACAGACATATTAACCCCTAAAATCATTATTTATTGTCCAATATTGATCAAACATGCATATAATTAAAGGAATTTCATAGTACAATGCACATAGATACCTACCTAACTTAGTTGTTCTGAGTCTCTAAGAATGAATATGCGCATTTTTGTATGACAGATGTCAATAAAAACCAAAGAAATTCAGTTTATCCAGTTATTTCAACAGACATATTAACCCCTAAAATCATTATTTATTGTCCAATATTGATCAAACATGCATATAATTAAAGGAATTTCATAGTACAATGCACATAGATACCTACCTAACTTAGTTGTTCTGAGTCTCTCAGAATGAATATGGGCATTTTTGTATGACAGATGTCAATAAAACCCAAAGAAATTCAGTTTATCCAGTTATTTCAACAGACATATTAACCCCTAAAATCATTATTTATTGTCCAATATTGATCAAACATGCATATAATTAAAGGAATTTCATAGTTCAATGCACGTAGGTACCTAACTTAGTTGTTCTGAGTCTCTCCGAATGAATAAGGGCATTTTTGTATGACAGATTTCAATAAAAACCAAAGAAATTCAGTTTATCCAGTTATTTCAACAGACATATTAACCCCTAAAATCATTATTTATTGTCCAATGTTGATCAAACATGCATACAATTAAAGGAATGTCATAGTACAATGCACATAGATACCTAACTTATTTGTTCTGAGTCTCTCAGAATGAATATGGGCATTTTTGTATGACAGATGTCAATGAAACCCAAAGAAATTCAGTTTATCCAGTTATTTCAACAGACATATTAAACCCTTAAATCATTATTTATTGTTCAATGTTGATCAAACATGCATATAATTAAAGGATTTTCATATAACAATGCACATAGATACCTAACTTAGTTGTTCTGAGTCTCTCAGAATGAATATGGGCATTTTTGTATGACAGATGTCAATAAAAACCAAAGAAATTCAGTTTATCCAGTTATTTCAACAAACATATTAACCCCTAAAATCATTATTTATTGTCCAATATTGATCAAACATGCATATAATTAAAGGAATTTCATAGTACAATGCACATAGATACCTACCTAACTTAGTTGTTCTGAGTCTCTCAGAATGAATATGGGCATTTTTGTATGACAGATGTCAATAAAACCCAAAGAAATTCAGTTTATCCAATTATTTCAACAGACATATTAACCCCTAAAATCATTATTTATTGTCCAATATTGATCAAACATGCATATAATTAAAGGAATTTCATAGTTCAATGCACGTAGGTACCTAACTTAGTTGTTCTGAGTCTCTCAGAATGAAGATGGGCATTTTTGTATGACAGATTTCAATAAAAACCAAAGAAATTCAGTTTATCCAGTTATTTCAACAGACATATTAAACCCTAAAATCATTATTTATTGTCCAATGTTGATCAAACATGCATATAATTAAAGGATTTTCATATTACAATGCACATAGATACCTACCTTAGTTGTTCTGAGTCTCTCAGAATGAATATGCGCATTTTTTATGACAGATGTCAATAAAACCCAAAGAAATTCAGTTTATCCAGTTATTTCGTCAGACATATTAAACCCTGAAATCATTATTTATTGTCCAATGTTGATCAAACATGCATATAATTAAAGGATTTTCATATAACAATGCACATAGATACCTAACTTAGTTGTTCTGAGTCTCTCAGAATAAATATGGGCATTTTTGTGTGACAAATGTCAATAAAAACCAGAGAAATTCAGTTTTAGTTGTTCTGAGTCTCTCAGAATGAATATGGGCATTTTTGTATGATAGATGTCAATAAAAACCAAAGAAATTCAGTTTATCCAGTTATTTCAACAGACATATTAACCCCTAAAATCATTATTTATTGTCTAATATTGATCAAACATGCATATAATTAAAGGAATTTCATAGTACAATGCACATAGATACCTACCTAACTTAGTTGTTCTGAGTCTCTCAGAATGAATATGGGCATTTTTGTATGACAGATGTCAATAAAATCCAAAGAAATTCAGTTTATCCAGTTATTTCAACAGACATATTAACCCCTAAAATCATTATTTATTGTCCAATATTGATCAAACATGCATATAATTAAAGGAATTTCATAGTTCAATGCACATAGATACCTAACTTAGTTGTTCTGAGTCTCTCAGAATGAATATGGGCATTTTTGTATGACAGATGTCAATAAAAACCAAAGAAATTCAGTTTATCCAGTTATTTCAACAGACATATTAAACCCTAAAATCATTATTTATTGTCCAATGTTGATCAAACATGCATATAATTAAAGGAATTTCATAGTACAATGCACATAGATACCCAACTTATTTGTTCTGAGTCTCTCAGAATGAATATGGGCATTTTTGTATGACAGATTTCAGTAAAAACCAAAGAAATTCAGTTTATCCAGTTATTTCGGCAGACATATTAACCCCTAAAATCATTATTTATTGTCCAATGTTGATAAAATATGCATATAATTAAACGAATTTTATAGTACAATGCACAAAGATACCTAACTTAGTTGTTCTGAGTCTTTCAGAATGAATATGGGCATTTTTGTATGACAGATGTCAATAAAACCCAAAGAAATTCAGTTTATCCAGTTATTTCGACAGACATAATAAACCCTTAAATCAATATTTATTGTCCAATGTTGATCAAACATGCATATAATTAAAGGATTTTCATATTACAATGCACATAGATACCTACCTTAGTTGTTCTGAGTCTCTCAGAATGAATATGCGCATTTTTTATGACAGATGTCAATAAAACCCAAAGAAATTCAGTTTATCCAGTTATTTCGTCAGACATATTAAACCCTGAAATCATTATTTATTGTCCAATGTTGATCAAACATGCATATAATTAAAGGATTTTCATATAACAATGCACATAGATACCTAACTTAGTTGTTCTGAGTCTCTCAGAATGAATATGGGCATTTTTGTATGACAGATGTCAATAAAAACCAAAGAAATTCAGTTTATCCAGTTATTTCAACAGACATATTAACCCCTAAAATCATTATTTATTGTCCAATATTGATCAAACATGCATATAATTAAAGGATTTTCATATAACAATGCACATAGATACCTAACTTAGTTGTTCTGAGTCTCTCAGAATAAATATGGGCATTTTTGTGTGACAAATGTCAATAAAAACCAGAGAAATTCAGTTTTAGTTGTTCTGAGTCTCTCAGAATGAATATGGGCATTTTTGTATGATAGATGTCAATAAAAACCAAAGAAATTCAGTTTATCCAGTTATTTCAACAGACATATTAACCCCTAAAATCATTATTTATTGTCTAATATTGATCAAACATGCATATAATTAAAGGAATTTCATAGTACAATGCACATAGATACCTACCTAACTTAGTTGTTCTGAGTCTCTCAGAATGAATATGGGCATTTTTGTATGACAGATGTCAATAAAACCCAAAGAAATTCAGTTTATCCAGTTATTTCGACAGACATAATAAACCCTTAAATCAATATTTATTGTCCAATGTTGATCAAACATGCATATAATTAAAGGATTTTCATATTACAATGCACATAGATACCTACCTTAGTTGTTCTGAGTCTCTCAGAATGAATATGCGCATTTTTTATGACAGATGTCAATAAAACCCAAAGAAATTCAGTTTATCCAGTTATTTCGTCAGACATATTAAACCCTGAAATCATTATTTATTGTCCAATGTTGATCAAACATGCATATAATTAAAGGATTTTCATATAACAATGCACATAGATACCTAACTTAGTTGTTCTGAGTCTCTCAGAATGAATATGGGCATTTTTGTATGACAGATGTCAATAAAAACCAAAGAAATTCAGTTTATCCAGTTATTTCAACAGACATATTAACCCCTAAAATCATTATTTATTGTCCAATATTGATCAAACATGCATATAATTAAAGGAATTTCATAGTACAATGCACATAGATACCTACCTAACTTAGTTGTTCTGAGTCTCTCAGAATGAATATGGGCATTTTTGTATGACAGATGTCAATAAAACCCAAAGAAATTCAGTTTATCCAGTTATTTCAACAGACATCTTAACCCCTAAAATCATTATTTATTGTCCAATATTGATCAAACATGCATATAATTAAAGGAATTTCATAGTTCAATGCACGTAGGTACCTAACTTAGTTGTTCTGAGTCTCTCAGAATGAATATGGGCATTTTTGTATGACAGATTTCAATAAAAACCAAAGAAATTCAGTTTATCCAGTTATTTCAACAGACATATTAACCCCTAAAATCATTATTTATTGTCCAATGTTGATCAAACATGCATGTAATTAAAGGATTTTCATATAACAATGCACATAGATACCTAACTTAGTTGTTCTGAGTCTCTCCAAATGAATATGGGCATTTTTGTATGACAGATTTCAATAAAAACCAAAGAAATTCAGTTTATCCAGTTATTTCAACAGACATCTTAACCCCTAAAATCATTATTTATTGTCCAATATTGATCAAACATGCATATAATTAAAGGAATTTCATAGTTCAATGCACGTAGGTACCTAACTTAGTTGTTCTGAGTCTCTCAGAATGA
This sequence comes from Mactromeris polynyma, assembly GCA_032209605.1. Lineage (NCBI taxonomy): Eukaryota > Metazoa > Mollusca > Bivalvia > Venerida > Mactridae > Mactromeris > Mactromeris polynyma. The sequence continues at coordinate 119,767 of JASFXZ010000058.1, forward strand.
AGATGGGCATTTTTGTATGACAGATTTCAATAAAAACCAAAGAAATTCAGTTTATCCAGTTATTTCAACAGACATATTAAACCCTAAAATCATTATTTATTGTCCAATGTTGATCAAACATGCATATAGTTAAAGGAATTTCATAGTACAATGCACATAGATACCCAACTTATTTGTTCTGAGTCTCTCAGAATGAATATGGGCATTTTTGTATGACAGATTTAAATAAAAACCAAAGAAATTCAGTTTATCCAGTTATTTCGGCAGACATATTAACCCCTAAAATCATTATTTATTGTCCAATGTTGATAAAATATGCATATAATTAAAGGAATTTTATAGTACAATGCACAAAGATACCTAACTTAGTTGTTCTGAGTCTTTCAGAATGAATATGGGCATTTTTGTATGACAGATGTCAATAAAACCCAAAGAAATTCAGTTTATCCAGTTATTTCGACAGACATAATAAACCCTTAAATCAATATTTATTGTCCAATGTTGATCAAACATGCATATAATTAAAGGATTTTCATATTACAATGCACATAGATACCTACCTTAGTTGTTCTGAGTCTCTAAGAATGAATATGCGCATTTTTGTATGACAGATGTCAATAAAAACCAAAGAAATTCAGTTTATCCAGTTATTTCAACAGACATATTAACCCCTAAAATCATTATTTATTGTCCAATATTGATCAAACATGCATATAATTAAAGGAATTTCATAGTACAATGCACATAGATACCTACCTAACTTAGTTGTTCTGAGTCTCTCAGAATGAATATGGGCATTTTTGTATGACAGATGTCAATAAAACCCAAAGAAATTCAGTTTATCCAGTTATTTCAACAGACATATTAACCCCTAAAATCATTATTTATTGTCCAATATTGATCAAACATGCATATAATTAAAGGAATTTCATAGTTCAATGCACGTAGGTACCTAACTTAGTTGTTCTGAGTCTCTCCGAATGAATAAGGGCATTTTTGTATGACAGATTTCAATAAAAACCAAAGAAATTCAGTTTATCCAGTTATTTCAACAGACATATTAACCCCTAAAATCATTATTTATTGTCCAATGTTGATCAAACATGCATACAATTAAAGGAATGTCATAGTACAATGCACATAGATACCTAACTTATTTGTTCTGAGTCTCTCAGAATGAATATGGGCATTTTTGTATGACAGATGTCAATGAAACCCAAAGAAATTCAGTTTATCCAGTTATTTCAACAGACATATTAAACCCTTAAATCATTATTTATTGTTCAATGTTGATCAAACATGCATATAATTAAAGGATTTTCATATAACAATGCACATAGATACCTAACTTAGTTGTTCTGAGTCTCTCAGAATGAATATGGGCATTTTTGTATGACAGATGTCAATAAAAACCAAAGAAATTCAGTTTATCCAGTTATTTCAACAGACATATTAACCCCTAAAATCCTTATTTATTGTCCAATATTGATCAAACATGCATATAATTAAAGGAATTTCATAGTACAATGCACATAGATACCTACCTAACTTAGTTGTTCTGAGTCTCTCAGAATGAATATGGGCATTTTTGTATGACAGATGTCAATAAAACCCAAAGAAATTCAGTTTATCCAATTATTTCAACAGACATATTAACCCCTAAAATCATTATTTATTGTCCAATATTGATCAAACATGCATATAATTAAAGGAATTTCATAGTTCAATGCACGTAGGTACCTAACTTAGTTGTTCTGAGTCTCTCAGAATGAAGATGGGCATTTTTGTATGACAGATTTCAATAAAAACCAAAGAAATTCAGTTTATCCAGTTATTTCAACAGACATATTAAACCCTAAAATCATTATTTATTGTCCAATGTTGATCAAACATGCATATAATTAAAGGATTTTCATATTACAATGCACATAGATACCTACCTTAGTTGTTCTGAGTCTCTCAGAATGAATATGCACATTTTTTATGACAGATGTCAATAAAACCCAAAGAAATTCAGTTTATCCAGTTATTTCGTCAGACATATTAAACCCTGAAATCATTATTTATTGTCCAATGTTGATCAAACATGCATATAATTAAAGGATTTTCATATAACAATGCACATAGATACCTAACTTAGTTGTTCTGAGTCTCTCAGAATAAATATGGGCATTTTTGTGTGACAAATGTCAATAAAAACCAGAGAAATTCAGTTTTAGTTGTTCTGAGTCTCTCAGAATGAATATGGGCATTTTTGTATGATAGATGTCAATAAAAACCAAAGAAATTCAGTTTTAGTTGTTCTGAGTCTCTCAGAATGAATATGGGCATTTTTGTATGACAGATGTCAATAAAAACCAAAGAAATTCAGTTTATCCAGTTATTTTGGCAGACATAATAACCCCTAAAATCATTATTTATTGTCCAATATTGATCAAACATGCATATAATTAAAGGAATTTCATAGTACAATGCACATAGATACCTAACTTATCTGTTCTGAGTCTCTCAGAATGAATATGGGCATTTTTGTATGACAGATTTCAATAAAAACCAAAGAAATTCAGTTTATCCAGTTATTTCAACAGACATATTAACCCCTAAAATCATTATATATTGTCCAATATTGATCAAACATGCATATAATTAAAGGAATTTCATAGTAGAATGCACATAGATACCTACCTAACTTAGTTGTTCTGAGTCTCTCAGAATGAATATGGGCATTTTTGTATGACAGATGTCAATAAAACCCAAAGAAATTCAGTTTATCCAGTTATTTCAACAGACATATTAACCCCTAAAATCATTATTTATTGTCCAATATTGATCAAACATGCATATAATTAAAGGAATTTCATAGTACAATGCACATAGATACCTACCTAACTTAGTTGTTCTGAGTCTCTCAGAATGAATATGGGCATTTTCGTATGACAGATGTCAATAAAAACCAAAGAAATTCAGTTTATCCAGTTATTTCAACAGACATATTAACCCCTAAAATCATTATTTATTGTCCAATATTGATCAAATATGCATATAATTAAAGGAATTTCATAGCAAAATGCACATAGATACCTAACTTAGTTGCTCTGAGTCTCTCAGAATGAATATGGGTATTTTTGTATGACAGATGTCAATAAAAACCAATGAAATTCAGTTCATCCAGTTATTTCGACGGACATATTAACCCCTAAAATCATTATTTATTGTCCAATGTTAATCAAACATGCATATAATTAAAGGATTTTCATATAACAATGCACATAGATACCTAACTTAGTTGTTCTGAGTCTCTCGGAATGAATATGGGCATTTTTGTATGACAGATTTCAATAAAAACCAAAGAAATTCAGTTTATCCAGTTATTTCAACAGACATCTTAACCCCTAAAATCATTATTTATTGTCCAATATTGATCAAACATGCATATAATTAAAGGAATTTCATAGTTCAATGCACATAGATACCTAACTTAGTTGTTCTGAGTCTCTCAGAATGAATATGGGCATTTTTGTATGACAGATTTCAATAAAAACCAAAGAAATTCAGTTTATCCAGTTATTTCAACAGACATATTAACCCCTAAAATCATTATATATTGTCCAATATTGATCAAACATGCATATAATTAAAGGAATTTCATAGTAGAATGCACATAGATACCTACCTAACTTAGTTGTTCTGAGTCTCTCAGAATGAATATGGGCATTTTTGTATGACAGATGTCAATAAAACCCAAAGAAATTCAGTTTATCCAGTTATTTCAACAGACATATTAAACCCTTAAATCATTATTTATTGTCCAATATTGATCAAACATGCATATAATTAAAGGAATTTCATAGTACAATGCACATAGATACCTACCTAACTTAGTTGTTCTGAGTCTCTCAGAATGAATATGGGCATTTTCGTATGACAGATGTCAATAAAAACCAAAGAAATTCAGTTTATCCAGTTATTTCAACAGACATATTAACCCCTAAAATCATTATTTATTGTCCAATATTGATCAAATATGCATATAATTAAAGGAATTTCATAGCAAAATGCACATAGATACCTAACTTAGTTGCTCTGAGTCTCTCAGAATGAATATGGGTATTTTTGTATGACAGATGTCAATAAAAACCAATGAAATTCAGTTCATCCAGTTATTTCGACGGACATATTAACCCCTAAAATCATTATTTATTGTCCAATGTTAATCAAACATGCATATAATTAAAGGATTTTCATATAACAATGCACATAGATACCTAACTTAGTTGTTCTGAGTCTCTCGGAATGAATATGGGCATTTTTGTATGACAGATTTCAATAAAAACCAAAGAAATTCAGTTTATCCAGTTATTTCAACAGACATCTTAACCCCTAAAATCATTATTTATTGTCCAATATTGATCAAACATGCATATAATTAAAGGAATTTCATAGTTCAATGCACATAGATACCTAACTTAGTTGTTCTGAGTCTCTCAGAATGAATATGGGCATTTTTGTATGACAGATTTCAATAAAAACCAAAGAAATTCAGTTTATCCAGTTATTTCAACAGACATATTAAACCCTAAAATCATTATTTATTGTCCAATATTGATCAAACATGCATATAATTAAAGGAATTTCATAGTACAATGCACATAGATACCCAACTTATTTGTTCTGAGTCTCTCAGAATGAATATGGGCATTTTTGTATGACAGATTTCAATAAAAACCAAAGAAATTCAGTTTATCCAGTTATTTCGGCAGACATATTAACCCCTAAAATCATTATTTATTGTCCAATGTTGATAAAATATGCATATAATTAAAGGAATTTTATAGTACAATGCACAAAGATACCTAACTTAGTTGTTCTGAGTCTTTCAGAATGAATATGGGCATTTTTGTATGACAGATGTCAATAAAACCCAAAGAAATTCAGTTTATCCAGTTATTTCGACAGACATAATAAACCCTTTAATCAATATTTATTGTCCAATGTTGATCAAACATGCATATAATTAAAGGATTTTCATATTACAATGCACATAGATACCTACCTTAGTTGTTCTGAGTCTCTCAGAATGAATATGCGCATTTTTTATGACAGATGTCAATAAAACCCAAAGAAATTCAGTTTATCCAGTTATTTCGTCAGACATATTAAACCCTGAAATCATTATTTATTGTCCAATGTTGATCAAACATGCATATAATTAAAGGATTTTCATATAACAATGCACATAGATACCTAACTTCGTTGTTCTGAGTCTCTCCGAATGAATATGGGCATTTTTGTATGACAGATTTCAATAAAAACCAAAGAAATTCAGTTTATCCAGTTATTTCAACAGACATATTAACCACTAAAATCATTATTTATTGTCCAATGTTGATCAAACATGCATATAATTAAAGGAATGTCATAGTACAATGCACATAGATACCTAACTTAGTTGTTCTGAGTCTCTCAGAATGAATATGGGCATTTTTGTATGACAGATGTAAATAAAAACCAAAGAAATTCAGTTTATCCAGTTATTTCAACAGACATATTAAACCCTGAAATCATTATTTATTGTCCAATGTTGATCAAACATGCATATAATTAAAGGATTTTCATATAACAATGCACATAGATACCTAACTTAGTTGTTCTGAGTCTCTCAGAATAAATATGGGCATTTTTGTGTGACAAATGTCAATAAAAACCAGAGAAATTCAGTTTTAGTTGTTCTGAGTCTCTCAGAATGAATATGGGCATTTTTGTATGACAGATGTCAATAAAAACCAAAGAAATTCAGTTTTAGTTGTTCTGAGTCTCTCAGAATGAATATGGGCATTTTTGTATGGCAGATGTCAATAAAAACCAAAGAAATTCAGTTTATCCAGTTATTTCGACAGACATATTAACCCCTAAAATCATTATTTATTGTCCAATATTGATCAAACATGCATATAATTAAAGGAATTTCATAGTACAATGCACATAGATACCTACCTAACTTAGTTGTTCTGAGTCTCTCAGAATGAATATGGGCATTTTTGTATGACAGATGTCAATAAAACCCAAAGAAATTCAGTTTATCCAGTTATTTCAACAGACATATTAACCCCTAAAATCATTATTTATTGTCCAATATTGATCAAACATGCATATAATTAAAGGAATTTCATAGTTCAATGCACGTAGGTACCTAACTTAGTTGTTCTGAGTCTCTCCGAATGAATATGGGCATTTTTGTATGACAGATTTCAATAAAAACCAAAGAAATTCAGTTTATCCAGTTATTTCAACAGACATATTAACCCCTAAAATCATTATTTATTGTCCAATGTTGATCAAACATGCATACAATTAAAGGAATGTCATAGTACAATGCACATAGATACCTAACTTATTTGTTCTGAGTCTCTCAGAATGAATATGGGCATTTTTGTATGACAGATGTCAATAAAACCCAAAGAAATTCAGTATATCCAGTTATTTCAACAGACATATTAAACCCTTAAATCATTATTTATTGTCCAATGTTGATCAAACATGCATATAATTAAAGGAATTTCATATAACAATGCACATAGATACCTAACTTAGTTGTTCTGAGTCTCTCAGAATGAATATGGGCATTTTTGTATGACAGATGTCAATAAAAACCAAAGAAATTCAGTTTATCCAGTTATTTCAACAGACATATTAACCCCTAAAATCATTATTTATTGTCCAATATTGATCAAACATGCATATAATTAAAGGAATTTCATAGTTCAATGCACATAGATACCTAACTTATTTGTTCTGAGTCTCTCAGAATGAATATGGGCATTTTTGTATGACAGATGTCAATAAAACCCAAAGAAATTCAGTTTATCCAGTTATTTCAACAGACATATTAACCCCTAAAATCATTATTTATTGTCCAATATTGATCAAATATGCATATGATTAAAGGAATTTCATAGTACAATGCACATAGATACCTAACTTAGTTGTTCTGAGTCTCTCAGAATGAATATAGGCATTTTTGTATGGCAGATGTCAATAAAAACCAAAGAAATTCAGTTTATCCAGTTATTTTGGCAGACATATTAACCCCTAAAATCATTATTTATTGTCCAATATTGATCAAACATGCATATAATTAAAGGAATTTCATAGTACAATGCACATAGATACATAACTTATTTGTTCTGAGTCTCTCAGAATGAATATTGGCATTTTTGTATGACAGATTTCAATAAAAACCCAAGAAATTCAGTTTATCCAGTTATTTCAACAGACATATTAACCCATAAAATCATTATTTATTGTCCAATATTGATCAAACATGCATATAATTAAAGGAATTTCACAGTACAATGCACATAGATACCTACCTAACTTAGTTGTTCTGAGTCTCTCAGAATGAATATGGGCATTTTTGTATGACAGATGTCAATAAAACCCAAAGAAATTCAGTTTATCCAGTTATTTCAACAGACATATTAACCCCTAAAATTATTTTTTATTGTCCATTATTGATCAAACATGCATATAATTAAAGGAATTTCATAGTACAATATGCACATACATGTATAGCCAAACAAACTAATAAACAAATGTACATATATTAGTGGTGAAAAAAGTTTTTGTTCAAGAACAAGATTTCATATTTGGAAGTAAGTACATGTATTAACAGTATTTTTAACGTATTTATACACTTGGAGCCACTTCTAACCCGACACTTTCCAAATTCGATTTTCTCGAAAATGGTTCAAGATATTTATTTCAAATTAAATATTTTGTTGTTTGGCAACATAAACTTTACAAAATGATAAAATCGTTCAGATGTGACGATCGGTCACTTTTGCACGTTGGACATGTACGATTGCACCATTTCGCACGAGGAAATGTTTGTAAGAGAAAAATAGCGATTTTCATTTTATAACGCAATTCAAACCGTAAACACAGAATCTTGATTTTAAAATCAGTTATGGTTCGAATGAATAATCAATATAGCGGTCGCGCAATTGGCGTATTCAATAACTCGGATACATATGTAAATGTATTGTATTTATATCGCAATAAGTTTAATTGCAAAATATGCAGTATCAACCTGTTTCTCTTTAAATAGCAACAAAAAATGTAATCGTATCCAAGTCGCCAGATCTCAATCTTATTGGGCATGTATGAGACGAGCTAGACAGGCGAGTACGGAGGCGACCGGTACCCCCTCGCAATCTGCGTGAACTGGAACAGGCCCTTGTGCAGGAATGGATGGATATTCCTCAAGGTTTCATCCGAAACTACGTACTGTCGATGAGACAAAGGTGCGTGCATGTCGTAAGCGCCATGGGAGGACACACAAGGTTTTAGTTATTCAGTGTACGGATTTTATTGTGATTCGGTGACTTTTCACATTGTTGGGATTTCGCGTTATGTCATTTTGTGAATTCGGATTTTACAGTGATGCTTTTATTCGTTCAGTTTTATATGTATTTGTTGATCAATTGCAAATCAATTTCTAAGAAGTACGTGTGATGCGTTGAATTAATTATATTCCAAATTTGAACCAAAGCCGCTCACCAATAATCCAGTTATACCGAATTATATAAGTGTCGGGTTAGAAGTGGGTCTAATTGTAGTTCTAATTTCTTTCTTAAACAGCGAAGTTACCTATTAATTTGATTGATTTGGAGGACATAAGAATTATGTTCGTAGATGGCAGTCAAGGCAGATAGAAGCAGAGATTTATATACCGAATATTACAATTATACGCTTTTGTGCTGGAACTTGGTGAAACCGAATTAAAGTGGAGCCACAGACGTGCTACTGGGGCACAGCTATACATGCTGCCCTAGTTCAGTAGTGCTGTATCCACTAAATACATAATTCATATACCCAGTCGTAGTTTGTAGCATATATGAGCCTATACCTCTTCTGTAAGTGAAGTCATTTCAAGAAAACACAACATGTGATGTAACTATTTGCATGAAGGAAACACAATTTACTCCATATGGTCACTTCGTTTTCATATTGCCATATGGGACAAATATTGCTAACTGTAAGTACGTGGTGACGTCACATATGAAGTTTGTGGAAATGACGTCACCTAAAGAAGAGTTTGAAAATCGTACAGCGGGGCTCATATACATGTACTACCTAGTAAGTGATAGATTCGAGGTTTGTTTGCGTGAGTGTATGAAACAGTTTGAACATTGATATAGTGTTGATTCGTTTGGGGTTAGCGTTTGAGGATATATTTTTGGAGTCAGTGATTTTTGTTGTTGTTCAATTTGTGATTATTGTTGATTATTGTTGGGAACCCAATCATTTGTAAATCATTATAGTTAAAGGAAATATTCCGGCCTTGAAATTCTGTTAATTTGATAAGTAAACTAGTTAACTTGATAACAATTCGTTTTTAGACAGATCTAAATACATGTAGTTGTAATTTGAATTAATATTATTTATACTTGCTCGACACGTTACACTATGTCTGCTGTCAGATTGTGTCCGACGATAGCCCTTTGTTCCGTCAACGCAAAAATAGTAACTGTTGTCATGTGACCCTACATCGCCGTAGGTTCGAATACCCCCCCCCCCCCAGGATGTAGACTTTACACACGAGGAAGCTATACAGCTTGCTTGCGACAGATCTCTGGTTGTACTGAGGTGTCCGCCTGGGGTCTTCATCAACCCTAATCGCTGGATATGTCACCACATGACCCTGGCTGTGCATGTGTCTTATGCCTGATCTGTCCATCAGGCTCAATAACAAATAACAAAAACACATTCTTTTATAGTTTATATTTATTTAAAAACTTTGACGTCAGATATGCATGTTTATCATGAACACATAGAGTAAGAATTGGTTAGTACATACACTTAGACATGAAACAAAGACTCATTTTGGTTCTAACAGAAAATGTAGAATAATGAATTCGCGGGCGCCAATTCGTCGCTGAAGTTAACAGAAACCATCAAAATTGCTTCACAAGTTTACAGTTACCGATTTTTATTTAAGTAAATTGTGTACAGCCCGCTTGCGGAGAGCTCGACATAGTAGCTGTAATGGTGGTTCGGTGTATGTACGTTCGTCAGTGCGTCCGTGCATCTGTCCGGATTTGTTGTGTCCAGACCATTACTCTGTCACTTAGTGGGGGATTTTCAAATTACTTGGCACAAATGTTCACCATGATGAGACATGATGAGACGGTTTGTTGTGCATAAGAATCGTGTTCTTTGCTCTAACGTCAACAATGGGTCTAAACTATATTGTCCGGAATATTACACAGGGGCCTTTTCAAATTACCTGGCACATATGTTCACCATGGTGAATCAGTGTGTCGCACACAAGATATGTGTCCGTAGCTTAAAGGTCAATGTCACACTTAGAGGTCAAACATAAAAACTAATATAAAATATCTTGTCCAGAATATTACACTAACATTTAATGGAACATTTCTAAATTTCTTAGGACAAATGTTCACAAGACTTGTGTCCAAAGCTCAAAGGACAAGGTGACACTTAGAGGTCAAAGGTAAAGAAGGGTCTAAAACATATTGTCCGGATTAACACGCGATAATCTATTAGGGGTTTCTTAGATTACTTGGCACACATGTTCACTGTGATGAGGCGATGTGTCTCACGCAAGAATCGTATCCGTAGCTCAAAGGTCAAAAGAGAGAATAAGTTGCTACAGGGAACGCCACATGCATAAGCCAATGCCTCTATACACAGACAAAGTCACACTTCGAGTTCAGAGGTAAAACATGGGTGTTATATAGCAATATATAAACGTATTCTGTTCATCTCTTGACAATAAGCGGGTATTGTTCAATAATTTGCACTTTATGTAAGTGTGTGAATAATAATAATAATAATATCTTTATTTATAGAAGGTAACATGCAAAGATGTACATAACAACAGTCATACAATTCTTGAATAAAACATGAACTTCTGACAGAAAACAATCTTCTGACAGAAAACATCATAAATAAACATGACCTTCTGACAGAAAACAACATACCCATATAAGGTACAAATGTAAATTAAACATGACCTTCTGACAGAAAACATCATAAATAAACATGACCTTCTTACAGAAAAAAACATAAATAAAACATGACCTTCTTACAGAAAACAACATAAATTAAACACACAATCATTCAGTCAAGACAATCACTCATCAAATTTTCAAGTTATAAAATAGAAACATTCAAATGATATAAATAATATTCTTTACAAACATATATAATGATGATTTTTCGGTGCCCGTTCTAACATGGTTTTGCTAGTCATATCCGAGTTGTGTAAACCAATCAAATCTTACGTTAACCACTAAACCAACTTCTCTTCAAACCGAACAACATTTGTTATCTCGACGCGGAGTGGTTGACCATTCAACAATATATATAACCATTCGATATAGGGTACATTACCTTACCGAAAATTAATGAATTTCGAAGTTGCGGTGACCAGCTTTTTTAAAAATATTATTTGTTTACAATAAATATGATTTTGATTTTCTTTTGAATTCATAACGATAACGATCTTGTATTGTTGGTAATTGTATTCTAATTAATAGCACTTACATTTGTGAAATTATTTTTCATGTAGTTCGTTTTACAAATTGGCGTAATTAAGTCATTGGTTTTCACTGATCTTAAACTGTATATAGCTCTACTACTGAAAAATTTAATGATGATGGAATAGACTGGAGACTCCAATTGCAATACGCTTTGTAAGCAAGGACTACAGAATGATAAAACATCTACTTTCAAACGATATCCAATTTGATTTAGTAATTTTGAATAAATCATAAATAGGTTATCATGTGGAGCACATACATTATTGGAAACACAAATTAAAAACATACATAAAACAATAATGTTTGACGTATACTTATATCACATTTACTCCGGGGAGTATCATGTGGTCTCCATAGTACATGGCCGATAATTATGTCGGTTCGACCCCAAAATCTGATGTGTGATTTAAAAAGGGACAGGGACAAAGCCGGTATAATGTGAACACAGAAATTGCTAATACAATACAACCGAAAAAATACTACCTCCCTTGTGACCCTTCAACACTGGTCTTGTTATTGTGGTGGTCTTAATGTAGAGGTTGAATAAAAAGCAAAACAGGGAAAATGGATTTGAATATTTTGTTCTTAATTTTGAAGCGTTTTTTTCAGTGAGGATTTACTGTACATTTGTAATTTTCAAGATACGACCAACACTGGTATGGTCAGCTAGTGATTATATATGAACGCTTTTCACGCATAGCGTTTTTGTCCAACTGAACGAACTAAGTCTGAATATAAAGGTGAGAGAAAAAGATATCTCTTCTCGGCTTTTTAGTTAAGAAACATATCAATATTCAACTGATAGAATTTCGTTTTGCAAAATGTATTGCTACCAACACAAAGTCGCCCGAATTAAAGAATACCTTAAAGTTAAATAAACGGCTTTGTTCTAATATGACCTCGCCATCCAACAAATAGAATAGTGCGGTACAATGGTTTTTATTGGTTCAATAATAACTGTCAACTCCCGTGTGGAGATCTTTCAACAGACAAACAGCATGAAGTATACATTATTGATGCAAGAAATGTATTTAAAGTAACACAGGTTAATCTCACGTGTCAAGCCCGTGATCATCTTACTGGTTTATAGTTTCCAACGTTAGTCTCAATGGTGAGCTTAATGATTTGTTTCAAAAGCTAGAATTTAACATTCTCAATAGAAAGTACATCATATACAAATTGAATAGATGAATAAACAAATAAAATATGCCTAGTCAAGACAATATAATCGTTAAAAGTCTAAATGCGCAGAGGAGGGAAGGAAATACAATGAAATCTCTTTAGAGTGGTATTCTCTTGAAAGCCATCCTTTCTTCAAGAACATTATCAGTTTTTTCATGTAGTAATAATTTACAATCAATTTCTAGATTTATGTTTCTAGATGTATGTTGAGGACCACATTCTTCGTGTGCAGTTCCTTTACTTGATAACATATTGATGTTCTTTTCTTCACCCCTCCTTATATATTACAGACCTCTCCTTACACACATAATCCCATACTATTGCCCCTCCTCAGTGCCTAATGTTGTATAGAATGTTGTCTGTATGGTGAGGCATTGTCTTACGTATGTAGCGTTCCCTACAACAACTTAATATTTTCTCCCAAAGTCTGTACACTAGAGAGGTGACATTTTATTTATATCTAATCTAATAGTCATGGTTGTTAGTTAAATTATAATTAAAAAAAATTACTCAAGGTGTTATCCGGTAACAATTGTTGTTCGATGATGAAAACTAATCCTATGCCTTCTTATCAACTCTAATTGCCAATAAATTCAATCTTCTCTAGCAGCAAATCCCCGCGATGGAACTGCAACATTCTGGCGTCTTCCGGTGGAACAATGTGAGCGTATTTCGCCACTTCAACATCATCAATAAGTATCTGAAAAATATATACAGGTTGCTAAGAATTTCAATGGCATTTCCATTGCAAACCATTGTATAAGAAGCGAAAACTGTGGAGCAGAGTATGCCACATTCACGTATCTGAACTTCCTTTTAGAAACCGTTTTGATGATTCTATCACGGACATATAAACGCGCTAAGGATTGTGGTAAAATTGCGCGCTTAGGATTGTGGGTAAATTAATTCTTCTTATCGTTTCACCGATATCAGCAGTTTCGAATCCATGGTTCATATGACATTGTTTCTATCAAGAGTATTTTGCTATTTAACATCTCTAGAGCAACAACCTCAATACAACAACCGAAATTTGCGTCTCAGAAAAGGTGTTGATATAGTGGGTGCATGGTACCTGGTTCACTTAACACATCCAAGAAGTTATATCAGGTGGATATTTATAATTATTCATAGGTCACTTAGATAATAAATTATGTAAATATATAGGGTCAAATTTTGAACCTGTTATGGTCTGATACTATAATAAAATACTTTTATAATTCGACACAACATTCCTCTGTGATTAATACCCTTGACCACAACCTTTGTGGACTTCACCTACCTGCATTTCGTTGGTCAGTGCCTTGAATGTGATTTTATGTGTTGATCCAGCAGTGAAAGGGAACGGGGAGATGTAGTCAAAGTTCCACCGACCATGCCACGTTCCGATACTTACGTAGTCTAAAAAATAAAATAACTAAACAGTTCAGATTTGTTATCATTATTTCTATATATTGTGTAGTGCAACTCACAGGTCAATGTTCATGTTACCAACATGTCCATGTTTCACTCACATGTCCATACGTCACCCGCAGTTTCAAACGTTACCCAAAGGTGCATATTTATCATTGAGATCGTTGTGTAACCCAATCAAACCTTATGTTAGAAGCTAAACAAAATGCTCTTCATCTGAACAACGTATGTAACCTTGATGCGGATTGGTTAACTTTTCGTTACGGCCTTTATATTTGTTTAACAAACTGTATAAATTAACTTGTTTATTGTTATGTATTTTCTTCTTCCGAAGCAAAGTAATGAACACAATTATTGCAATGGTGTTATGTTTGCAAAGAAAGCATTATGATCACGACATATGCGTTATTATCACTATTGTAAACATGACAATATTGTATAAACATCAGATGAACACAATATTGTTTTCCTTGTCTCCTGCGTCTGAAAGTAGATATATAGTACATTTTAAGAGTTATCTAGTATGTTCCCATGGGAACTTGCCCGCCCTTTGAATTAAGAAGACTTTCTTGGCTTTATGTACTAGTCACGAAAATTAATATTGTTTTACTCTGATAAGTCGGTATGTTACAAGTGTGATTTCACAACTGATACAATAGGAACTGATGAATTATACTAAACAAAATAAGAAACTTCCACTAAGTTTGCTTGAACTTAGCTGGATGAAAACATATCGGGGAAATCATTGTTACATATGCATTTAAAGAGTGTTCAATGATGTATCGTTCGGAGCAAATTGATCGCCAAAGGTTTACAGAAAATGGGGGAAATTTTGACAAAGTGAGGTAGGGGTTAAAAACAAAAATAACACTTAATAACGGAAATGACCACCTCTTGAGTTGACCACTGCAGTGCATCGCCGGCGCATAGAATTGACTACGGTGTTGATTTCTGCCTGTGGAATATTGTTCCATTCCTGAATGAACAGTGGAACGCGACATGAACACTTTATTGTTTGACTCAACATAGTTTTAGATCCAGTAGATGGTTAGTTTGAACACATAGGTAGTTGAAAATGTGTTATTAAATAAAAACTAGTCAAAATTTCACAGGATTTCACTATATATTCAATTATGCATTTTTCAAAGGGGTTACTGTCACAAAGGCTCATTCTAGGAAAATACCACCAATGATCCATTGGTAATTACGTAACGAATACGACTGCGCAAATGCGTGTTCATGATACAGCGGTCTTGACCACGCGTTGTAACACGCGGACGTCCACGACGTGGCAAGTCATCGGTGTCTTGTCGTTCTAATAAGATTTCTTATCGCTCGACTTGAACTCCCAACATGCCTTGCAATGTCTTCTGTCGACATGCCAGCATCAAGCATGCCAATCGCACGTTCGCGTAAATTATTTGGTATTCTTGGCTTACTAAAAATTGACAACAATGTTAGTAAGACAATTAAAACAAATTGACCGAATACCACACGGGACATGTTGAACAATTCATGCACTTGCAAATCGAGTTTCACGTTGTTGACGATTAACAGTGCAAACAAAATCGCTAAAATTCATGAATCCTGATAACACAGGTCAAGGCTAATATTACCTATCTACTTTCTTCACACAATGATTGCTTTAACACAACAAACACTATGTGTACAACTTGGAAGTTTTTTTTGTTCAGTGTATATTGAAACAGACTATACTGTCTATGACTAATCGCACTTCGAACTTATTTTTATCCAATCTCCTACGCAGTGATATCCCCTTACATGTATCGGAGTTATTGTGGTGTAGCGTAATCGAGTGACGGGCAATCGTAACATCTCTGCAATTTGTTATGTTGCGCATCAGATTGCAGCACATTTGCTTGCTTCTGATTGCTCCGACCACTTTTTGAAAATGTATTAGTTGATTAATTATTTAACATTTTAACCAAATTCTAAGAAAGTTCGTCTCCAATTTGCGCAGTCAATCTCCAATGCTTATTTGATTGAAGTTTTCAAGCTATACACGAATGTAACTACGCTGTAGTAACGCTTGGTTATCAAACGCTTTTAATTTGTAAGTATTAACATAACTTGAGTGAAAATATAAATAGCATAATTCATTCAGTTGTGTCACGTATTTAACAGTGACTGTGGGTGCGTGAACGGCGCTCTAAACATGTTTTTGGTATTTAACTGTCGTATGGGATTAAGCGTCACTAGTTTAACACATAAACCAGTGGTATAGCAAAGTTTAAGTTGATAAATGTAACACAAGTAATTGCTTTTCTCTGACCCTTTTGGATTAATGATTCTTTGGTCCATAGGCATCCTCGGTACCCAGGCTATTCATAACATACATATATAATTATGGGTCGAGTTGTCCCGATACCATACATATAAAGAAATGCGTTCAACGTTTCAATGGTTAAACATAAAAGATAACAGTCAGTTTAAAGATACTGTCGAGTCAATCATTGTTTAAATAACAAGTAATAACTTGCAATTCTCATTTAAAGTGTTTTTTCCACACATACCATAAACAGGTTTTCTCTACTATTAGTTGCCCAAATGGTTTTACCATTTTGTGCATCATTTAATATAACCGGATATGAGTCTAATAAAACCTGATTAGTATTGACACTTTTACGCCAATAATTTACTATTCTGACAAGTCTTCCGACTGGAAAGCGTCCCAAATTCTCCATAGACTACTCATTCTAGACAGCTCTCGGGTACTTCCGTACCACTTCGTTACTCGGATAACACCTCTAGTGTATGTAAGGCGGAGCACTATGTAGCAAAACTCAACGTTTTGTGCGGTCAAGAAATAGTTCTTGTAAAACGGATTTTTAATTTCAATAACTTTGATAAATTCACGTAAGAGATGGATTATCGTTGTCATTTCTAGTTAAAAACTCACATAGTTCAGTCTTCATATAGCTTAAATATTACATTCATCAGCACTCCAGCGTTCATGCCGCCATCTTGTTTTCATGACATTCGAATGGTATTTCCGAAAGTAGTGCCTAACGTACATCCGAGGCACTTGACATAGTTGACCGAGGATTTCCGAATGAGACTATATTGTGAGTTGCTGGCCAAATTTTCAAATTCTTTACATTTAGTATTACTACAGGAGATTGTCACAAGTTCTCTCACGTCATCCCATTTTGTATTATACATGTATATACATATATTATGTAAGGAATTAAGGACGAGAACTCTAGCCAGGATAACGGGAAAGAATCGTGATGGTATTATCCCATACTTGCAGAATTGTAAAATATTGATCACACAAATGAGTATACATGTATTAAGACAAAGCATAGTCTTGGGCGTAAAGTCTAGTATTATAAAATTACATAAAATGCTTTTAACAATTTCAAAACTATCATCTGTATGTTATAATCGACAATTCGAAACAAATACTACTCAAAGATAGTAATTAGGCCTATTAACTACGTCTAATTGTACACAACCGTTAGTCCACCTCATTTGTTCGTAATCCACCTGGACACATAAATACCATTATTGTTCTCAATATTCGCCAGTAATCCCCATTTATCACAAGAAGTTTAAATAATCTAGAACTAAGTACTCAAACATTAAGACCATATCAGTTGCATAAAGAAACAATATGAGCGTTGCGTCATCAACATTCAAACGACCTCCGGAAAGAGAATAATGTTCTCACCAACTAGAGAGACTATGGTTAAGTACAGAAGTACAATAAATCCTCAATAATACGACAAACATTGGAACCCTTGAAAAGCTGGTCTTCTTATTGAAGTGTTCTTAATACTGATTTTGAATAAAGAGCAAGATAGTGCAAATGTAATTGATAATTGTGGTCTTAAATTTTGAGGTGGTCCTATCATTGAGGTGGTCTCACATTGAGGTGGTCTCACATTGAGGTGGTCTCACATTGAGGTGGTCTTACATTGAGGTGGTCTCACATTGAGGTGGTATTTAAGTGAGATGTTTTACTGTGAACAGTTTTTGATTCCACTGTATGTATTACAATCCCCTTAACAATGAAATAATAATTTATTCGGAAAATAGTCACTATCAAAAACATTATACATGTACATGTAATAATAAATAGGTCAACTAAATGTGATGCTAAAATAGGAAATATAATGTAAATGATGATAGTATATATATCCGATATATATATATATATATAACCTTTCATGTCTATTTTCTTCACCTGTGTCTAATCAAGGCTACGACCTCCGTACGGACATCGTTGACACTTGCGAGCATCGGACGGATATTTTGAACTCGTAGAGGACTCGGGAACTCGGTGAAAATGTTTCAACGAGCTCCCGAGTTCTTGCCGAGTTCGTAGAAATTTTCGAAGTCAGGAGCAGTTTGCAAGGGCCCCGTATGGGCACCGCAAGGGCCACGGTAGAGCTCGTACGAGCATCACATGATGTCCGTGCCGATTTGGAACTCCTCGAGGCCCGTACGAGCTAGTCGGTGCTAGCACGACCTTCGCAGGGGAGACGCGCGGTCAACGTACGATATCCGTACGATAATACACAGGGCGGGCTCCGTACGACATCCTTGACAATTCAAGGTGGTATAAAAATAGGAATATCTCTTGAGTTCCACAAAGTACTGTCGAGGCTTGTTACAGAATGGTAATTGCACCACAGAGTCTTAGACTAATGCATTTACGGCTCGCTCTGCACAAGGCTCGAGCCCAGCATGACATGATCCTCATAGCACTGTTACTAGAAGAGCAGATGCATGTTAGACAACGTCGGCGGAGGCGTACGTGTCCGGTAAAGCAGTGGTTGCCACGGCGCTTCCGACTTGGGCAAAATGATGCAGGAACGAGATGCGAGAGTCCCAGGGGGACTTTATGGGCTTCCTAGGGTTGGAACCAGAGATGTTCCACGAGATCATGCAGAGAGTTGAACCCCGTATAAGGAAGTCTTCAAAGTAAGTGTAAATAAATGTTGGCGAGATATATTGGTATGTTTAAAATTACATAATTACAGAATTAAATAAAATTGTAATTACGTACGAGGTACGTCCGAGCTCATTGCGAGTTCCGCACGACTTGTCTGCGATGTCCGTACGGATATCGTACAATTGCATCCAAAAGATCGTACGGGGCCCGTAGGCATGTGACCAGAAGCTACGGAGACCATACGGATATTAAAAGTTGGTGGAATCGTATGGATATGTGACCGAGGCATTAGTAGTAAATCGTACAGTCTTATTGTTGTGCACATACACATCGGAAAATCAGTCAACAGGAAACGCCGCAAAGCCATTAAGTAATGTTTGCACGTGAACCAGGTGCGCTATTTTCCGAAACCAGTTGTGTGATGGAGCATTACCGATGGGGAGGTGGAGGATTTATGGTCTGGGCGGGTGTTTCAATTCATCGAAGGACACCGTTGCATTTTATTCAAGGAGCCCTTAATGTCGACGGTAGTGCGGTTCATGAACAACCAGGACAATGCCATCCCTCGCAAAGTTAGAATAACCAAGAGTGTCTTAGATGAGAACAACAACAGTGTGTTAGACTGGCCACCACTGAACTCAGTCTCCAATTGAGCACATCTGGGACGAAGTCGGTCGTCGGGTATACCGGCGACAGAATCCACCGGAAAATGTTGATAAGCGTCGAGTTGACAAGGAGGAAGAATGGAACTGTATTCATCAGCAACTGATAGCGCAAGTGATCACTTTCATGAGGAGAAGGTGTAACGATTTTGTTCGTGCACGATGGGGACATTCTCGGTACTAGCTGATTCGGAGATTTTGTGAATTTTTTTATTGACAGGCAGTCTGTTTAATGTTTGCTCATTATTCCATATGTGATAAAACTAAACTGTGAGTTTGATTAATTTTGTATATACACATTTAAATTGAGTTTTCTGTTATCATTTGTTGATTTTGATGGATTATTGATAATACATGTAAAATCAAAGGTTTAAAGGTGATGTTGCATTTTTTTGGCGTTCAGTATATTATCATTTAGAAACGATGCCTGGTAAATGAAGTATTTCAGTGATACAATGACATGAGAGCTGAATCAGCAACGGTAAGGATTCACAGTCAATGTCAGTTTATCAAAGGTATCAGCAAATATTTTATAGTTGTTGTGAGTTTTACACCAACATGCTAACCATGAAAATATACTTTACGTTGGGACGTGTTGCATATTTGCTGGTTATACTCTCCGCAAGTGGGAATTCGACTCTTAGCGTGGAAGATCGCTTAAATATACTTGAAGACAAACTTTTTGAAAGAGATGATGAAATACAGAGACTGAGGAATACGGTTGAAGCCATCAGTCAACAACAAACGTCCCTAACATCAAGAAGGGAATTCAATTCAGACGAGGCAAGCTCTAATAATGTCACGATGGACATTGAAGATACTGTGTTGGGTGTCAGGCAAAGTAAGTTATTTTTACCAATAGTCATAATATATGAAGTTTTATTGCACTGTATTACAAACGTCAACATCTTGCGTCTACGTTTGGCTACATCTTTATGATTTGCTATGTGCCCTCCCTTGCAGAGATCTATTATGGGAAGTCTGAGTTGCATCTTCATTTTCATTTTATTATGTTGATACATTGGCGACCTTAGTAGCGAACGCTGAAGCTGTTTGAACAGAAGACAGCTAATAATAACTTCACACGCATGATTGAATGACAATCGCCAAATCAGTGATTTATTATTTTTTACATCATAAAGCAATAAAGCGCATTTACTAATTCGACCTCTGGCCCCTTAAACTGCGAAAAAACACCAAAGGTTAATTATCCGTAATGTATTTGCCCAGTATGAATTCAATTCACCCCTCCTTTCAAGAGTAATTGATCGGAAACCAATTATTGCACAGACGAACGAACAGGAGTAACACATTATGCCCCTTCCCCATTCATCAAATGTCAGGGGCATACAAAGTTATAACTCTGCTGTCATATAACATGTATCAGGACAGAAGGAACTGTAAATGCTTATAAAATACCTCATCTAAGGTCTGTTTGTATAAATGTAGATAGCCCAGCTAGAGCATCGTTAGAAATTGTTGCCTTTTATGCCTATCTCAGCACTCCAATATGTTTGAATGATCAAGAAACAGTTGTATTCGACACAGAGGTAATTTACAAATTCTGAAAACAATAAAATGATGTAGAAGAAAAACTATTTTATATATGTTACTACTAAAGATTAATTATTCGAATATAATTGTATTGGTTAATGGCCTTAAGTTGAAAGAACCCATATGTCTCATTGCCTGCCCGCCTGTCATGATATTTGAGTGATTTTGTGTGTGTGTGTAAATGTCCATGCAAACGTGCACAGTAAACGTTTATCACTGGACCCTCTTGTTTCAAAATAGTTGACACTTTGTGCGACATTTGAATATTTTTTCAACAATTTGACGATTGATGTATTTTATGGAATTAAATGCTAATGCTGGATGTTCGATTGATATTTATACAGGTGACGGATGTCGGTGGAAGCTACAACACATACGATGGAATATTTAATATTCCTGTAACTGGGACATACGTTTTAACTGTTACAGTCGTATCAAGTCTCCACCATTGGATTAATTTAGAAATTGTCTCAAATGGTAAAGTACTAGGAGTTGCCATCGCTGATTCAGAGGACAACCCCAGTCATTCATCTGGTTCCATAACTATTGCTGTACATTTTCACCTCGGGGACCATGTTCTTGTAAGAAAAAAAGAATCCAGTGCGGGTTGTACCTTTTACAGTGGATCGGCAGCCTACACATCATTTACTGGCTGGTTGCTTGGTTGAATACAAAAATGTTATCCTCGGATTTAATTGACAGTCTGTGCTTTACATTTCTTTTTCTTGCATATGATAAAACTGTTTCAATCATACTATGTACCAATCTCATTGAAATCAGCCCCTAACTTTAGCTCCATTATTTCCCGCTGTTATGATCTGACTACACTCCGTAAGAAGTCACGATCATATAACCTCTCTAAAAATAGATATACGTAACCAGGTGCTCGTTTGTGGTCCAAGGAAATTTCTCCTTACAAAACCGTGTTTGTCGTCTTTCTCAAAATGTCATTTTCGTTTATTCGGAGTTTCTGTTTTCGGAGTACTTAGAAGTTCAAGTCTATTCACATGTTATATCACAAAATATTTTATTCGAACAACAAAAAAAACATCTACAAGTATACACATGTATTGTACTATCTCCAAGTCATCAATGAAATTCCTACAACGTGACCTTCGATTTTCTCGTGATTTCATTGTAAATATTTAAATTCTCCCAACTTTTTAAACCATTCACGGATAAATAAACATCGCTGTCCCCTAAACAAACGTAAATGTTCAGCCAACTATTTCTATTTGTTTTTATATTGCATACTTATAACTGAATTGTTTGATTACCCATACATGTTGTCTGTCTGTCATAACATTGTGTAACATGTAACCATGACCAAAATAAAGTAGTTTGTATTGTATATTGTACTGTTTATACTGTTATTTAACTTCCTTCCTGTCGCTTCCGGTAATAAATATATCCAAAAACGAAACACCACACAAACAACACCGATTAACCAAAGAATGTTGCCGTGTAGGAGTTGCGGTTGTGTCCATGGGCGCAGCCATATTGAAATTGACGAAAATACGTAATCGGAACGTCTTGATGATCTACGCTCCAATAGAATTTACGGAGCTCGTCGGAGATCGACGAATATTCATAACTCTATACCACAGCATAGTGCAGGCGATGATTTGATTGGCTACTCAAAGTCACTTGAACGTGACCTGTATTGGGCATTCATCAGATCCAGTTAGCGTATAGTATAGGAGCGTGCGACTGGAGCTGATTTTAATGAGATTGGTTATGTACATGTATACACAAAAACTGGCAATTAAAAATAATTATTTACACTGGTAAAGAGCTAAAAGTTAACAGTGCCTATCAATATCAAATCCAACCATGCTAGGAAAAAACATATTGGTGTTCTCTGAAAATATAGATGTCTGCGTATGAGACAACTCTGTAGTGCGATTAGTCATACGACAGAATAGTCAGTTTTAAATAGGTTAACAGTACTTATTGTATCAGTCGTGAAACCTAACATTCATGTTAATAAACTTGTTACATATCGTTTCATCTGATTAAAACAATGTAAATGCATATATTGCCAATATATTTCTTACTTCCAATGTCGGGCAATTTCCCGAGGGGTTGACCAACAACATTGTTAAATCTTGATATATACATTAGTTCCACTTTCAGACGCAGTTGTTAAGGCAAACGATAATTATTATTATGTTCATCTGGTTTTCATACACCCTTGTCATGTTTACAGTAATAAGAATAATTCATCCAATAGAATAAGAGTCTACTCTTTTTTTGCTATCCTAGGTGTTGGTGTGTATGACATGGATATTATGCACATGTCATAATTATTGTTTTAATATTTGTGCATGTTTAAATTATCCATGTACCCATATTTCATGTACTCCACTATCGAGATATTTCTGTGTTAACGCAACACCATTGCAACACTGTGTTCTTTACTTACCTGCAGAAGAAAAATACAGAACAGTAAACTAGTAGTTGTTTTATGTTTGGTAAACAAATATACAGGCCTTAAGGAAAAGCTAAGTCAAGTGATGTACCAACTGAGCTACTGGAAGTCGAGTGGTGTACCGACTGATCTACTGGAAGTCGAGTGATGTACAGACTGATCTACTGGAAGTCGAGTGATGTACCAATTGAGCTACTTGGAGTCGAATGATGTACCGACTGACCTATTGGGATCTGGGACAGGCTAGTGTGCAAAGAATGAGGCATTACAAACCAAACTTACCAAGCCATGAGCACTCCACGTGTTCACATCATGGGAGTCAAGGGCCTAAAGAAATCAAATAGGGAACAATTCATGATCATTTCAAAGGATATAATACTGTATAATTCATATGTATGAACACAATCTGAGAAAAATCAACTTTCATCATGTAAACAAGTTAAATGCCGAAAAATAAATACCAGAAATAATTTCCCTAGGACTCTAAAATGGTTAGATTACCTGTATAACAGTCTTGATTGTCAATGTGACTGAGTTTGTCTTGACAGACCAGTGAATGTTTTGAAAATAATTTTACTGCCTGTACCTTTTCAATTGAGAAAATAAGCACGATACATTGGGAAAATAAGGTAATGGTTATTTCGGTTATAAAAATGTTTCAGTTCTTGCTGGTGTTTGTTTTTATATAGGAGGTGATGAAAGAGAGTCGGGGAGACTCACAACCATCTCTGTAATGAACACTATTGTAACTTTTAAACTCAACCTGTATATTTAATATGCTTGAACTTTATTCAACAAATAACATTTAATAAATGTATGAAAATGTCAGAAATGACCCATGTTAACCAATGCAAGCAGCATATACTGGTCAAATGATGGTCAAACGTGTGTACAGATTACTAATTACGTAAGTCTAAATACTAACTGTGCATCTTATTATATATTAACTTATCAATATTTGTATATCATCATTATGTTCAGAGTCTTCTTATACAACAGGTTTAAAATGTACTATAAAAACATTTAACATAAGAAGTGACAGGATAAATAGAATAGCAGGTTGGTGACACAGATGGAGAAAGTGTATCAGACACGATTCCAGTATTAATAAATTTGACATGTTCCTCCGTCTTGCCGATAAACTTTTTTCATTCGTGTCACCAACCTGCTGTTCTCTTAGTGTATGTAGGTATTTGCATCTATGTATTTTTGTATTGATGTATCTGTTTGTCCATGTATCTATGTATATATGTGTCTATGTGTATATGTGTCTATGTGTCTATGTATCTATGTATATATGTGTCTTTGTGTCTATGTGTCTATGTATCTATGTATATATGTGTCTATTTGTCTATGTGTCTATGCATCTATGTATCTATGTATATACATGTATGTATAGATGTACTCCAGTCACGGACGACACATATCTATACTGTCGCTGTACAACGTCCTGCTAAACCATTCACAAAAGTAAATAGAAGTTGGACACCGTCGGTCTTTCCACTGCAATTACTCTTATTTTCGTAAACATACAAATGCTTTGCATGCAACAAAAACTGTACGACATAAAATTGTAGCTTTTCGTTGATTTATTTGTCTTTTCGACACAAGATTTTCATGGATACGACTTGTTTTGTAAAAAAAATTAGTGAATTGATCACCTGTTAAAAAAGAAGATGGGAGGGTTGCTACGGAGACGGTGCGCACATTGTTATTACCCTACCCAGACCACCGTCGATATTCCTATTATTTGCTCCTCATTGAGCCAATACTGAAAGTAATATATATCACGAATCCGATCAAAAGTTGTTTCAACGTTAAAATCCATCTTGAATTACTACTTTGACGGGCGAAATTGGCGGGAGCGCGAATGTCAACATCCAGTTTGTTAGGAATATAGTTTACTTGCGCACCGTGGGCGGAGTAACGTTTAATTGACAGATACCTTAGCGACAATATTTGAAGTACTAAACATCTGACCCCTGTCTTCTCGTCGAAGTGATTGTGAGGTACTCAGATGCGCTAAACGTTCGATCATTGTCTGCTTCTACTTGTGAAAGATTACTACATAAGTCTGTTCGGTCGATAGGCCCTAATATAGACGTCAGAAGAGTGCCGTTAAAATCGTGCGGCAAAATCCCACGTTCTTACTACACGCTTAAGCGCAGCTCTGTTTCCAATCTAAAACAGGAGCAAGAATTGACGAAGTTCTCCTCAGATATCTATCAAAATGCGCGATGGACAAAAACCTCGTCGTTTTGCTTCAACACCCAAAGACATGAAAAACAACCTTTTTTGGAATGTTTAGATGGGAAATAAAGGGAAATAACTCATGACAATCTCCTGTGATTGAAACATGTTTGACAACTATATATATGTACTATGTTCTCACGGTTAGATCTACACCCGGATGTACTTTATACATACTCAGTCTCTATTCGAATGAAATTTTCCTCACGAGGACGCAAATATCCTCTCCCAGCCCAGTCATCGCGCTTTGGATGTTCATCACATTACACACGTTTACATTAATTTTATTATTAAAGAATGTTGCAGAAACACCTGTCAGAAACTAATAAGTGTCACCAATAAAATAACATTATATGTTATTAAAAACATGTGAATCATTTTTCTATATATTTTATCGTTCTCTTTTCTACAATATCATACTAGAGGTAACAAGTTGTCAGGAGATTCTAACACATGTTTATTTATATAAGTTCTACTTAACACGCTTTATCAAATACAAACACTGTGAACAACTAATTCAACTTTGGATTGAGATCATAAGACCACTATTTTCATCCAGGGTGTATATTTAGCATGATGTATCGATATGTTTGCACCGGGTAGTAGAATTATCCTGGGACACCAGTATTTCACACCTATGTGTACAGTTAGCCAGGACGCATATATTATTGACGCTTGTGTGCAGAATTAGCCAGTACGCCTATTCTTTACGCCTAGGTGCAGACTTAGCCTGTATGTTGATATATTTACCCCCAGACCGGGTGCACAATTAGATCTGGAAGAAAAAAAATATATTCATTATCAGGAGTAAATTCTGCGCATGAGAACGAAGCTGTTGTAATTTGTATGTTGACCTTTTCCTTTGATCGATCATGTGGTAATTATTTTGTGTGTGTGTTTTAAGTAAATACTCAGCATACACAATGGGCCCGTTTTATCAACGTTCTTACGCACGAACATTTCGTAAGATTTTCTTACGACCATCTTACGATCTCAAGAGCGTTTTATCAAAATTTTCGTACGAAAATGCTACGAATGGTTATAGGCATTCGTAACGTTCGTAACACAAATGATATTGATATTTCACATTAATCAACAACAGTTATGAAATTTGTTATCAATTCATTCAAATTAAATAAATTTCAATGCAAACGTTTCAATCTGAATATAATTCCATGTTACATGTAATAAGCTTTGAATTAATTTTATCTGTCGTATAAAGAATTCCCATTCAAACTAAAACTGACAGGGGATTCTTTTCAGTATTTTGAATCAGTTCGCTAGAATATGTTTGCATAATCGCAACACAATATAATGCTTGTATGCATTCTTTCTTTCGAATCATAAGGAAACCACTTTTTATAAATAATGCAATATTGAAAATTCATTGTTTTCTAAAATTTATAAGTTATAAGAGACCAACATATTTGTGCGCGTGATACGCACACATATACGCTGTGTTAAAGATGTACCTGGCTCATCTTAACGCAAACAATATTTGAATGGGCTTCATTCAAAGCTGTTGCTACTATAGCTAAAACGTCTTTAATTAATAATTTTGGGCTCCTTTTATAGAAGGAAGTTTTTCAGTGCGCCGAAAAGAATCCTTTGTCAGTTTTAGTTTGAATGGAAATTCTTTACACGACATATAATATGAATTTAAAGCTTATAACATGTAACGTGCTATTATATTCACAAGTAGATTGAAACGTTTGCATTGAAATAAAATTTATTTAATTTGTAATATAAGTCGACTTGAGTTAACCTTGTCTCACTTTTTAAGTTAAATCATGAGTTTATATATTGATAACAAATTGTTAAATTGAACTATATAGAACATTATTCTATATTTGAAATGAAATTTTCATGTTGTGACATAAAACTGTAAAATTATTGAACATATGGATAAAATATTCACATTTATATCAATCAGAAACAAGCCTTTTCCAGAACCGCTGTTATTTTCCCAATGCCTTCACTATATTACCACGATATTCTGAAGTTTTAATAATAGTAACCGATATTTAGTCATGCAATTGTTTCCTTCATCAAAAACATTTCAAGTTTTCATTGTGCCATTTAAAAAAAAAACTCTACCACCTTACATTTTAAAGTTTAATTATTGTCACTTATTTAAAAGACTTTAAAGCGGCAAGGCATATTCATGTAACAAACTAGGCAAACTAACTTCTCAGAGAAAGATGAAACAACTTCGGTGGACAGCTGCTTAAAAGTACTAGGACAACGTAACCAAATACTGAATAGTATTCAATAAGATATGCCGGCAGATATGCCTGCCTTATATTTCTTAAAACATCATTGGTGATCAGGGTTGCTATTGCAGGTATGATTACTAAGATGCGAATGTTACGGTCTCACGATAATGTGACTGAGTGTGGTAGAGCACCTTGCGGGAGTCGGGAAGGGGTCGAGTCCAACACTGGGTGCACATACATCTGCATTTATATGAAGGTAGCAGCAGTATAGTGACGTTAGTGGGAGGAGAGCATCGGTGTGGGGTGATACAGCCAACTGGTAAGTACAGTTGGTAGAGCGCCCTGCTCGTGTTGAGGGGGGGGGGGGGGCTGGGCTTTGAGCACCTCATCAAGCGCCACACCACTTTAGTACTTTTATATTTAAGTTCGAACCTGTTATGACCAGCCCCTGTGGGATACAATTAATGGGAATCTACCAACCTCAACAAAACAGCGTTGTTTGCAGTTTGTGTTCTCACACCAAGAACTTGTTTAATGAATTTTAAATGAACTCTCTCAATATCAGGAGCTGTATGGAATCCCCAGATCTCTGAACCATAATTAAGAATCGGCTCTACCATAGAATCAAATAATTAGATTTTGTGGAAATTTGCATAGGCATAATATCAAATAGTGAATTTAAGGAAAAAAGAGCTTTCATAGCTTGTTGTGAAAGTGCCTTTTGAGTTTTATAAAAACAACCATTGAAAGACAATGTAACCCCTAAATAATTAAATGTATCAACATTTTGTAGTTTACTTCCCTTCAAATATGTTTTCCTTTCTCATACCAGATGTAAATGTCATGACAACAGTTTTAGCAGTATTAATTGCAATACCCCATTTGTCACAATCAAAACTTAATTTATCTATCAGATGTTGAAGCCCATTTGCCGAGTAAGAAAATAAAACCGTATCGTCAGCAAATAATAACAGAAAATATTGTAGTTCTTCAATTGATATGGTATCTAGATCGTTATCATATATAACTGTGTACATGTCATTGATACAAAATAAAAAAATAGCAAAGGTTGATAAAGTTTCACCCTGTTTTACACCCATATAACTGTCGAAGAAACTGCTCAGCGTGCCATTAACTTTTACACATGATTTTACACTTAGATACATTGACTGCAGCATTTTAATACATTTTGTTGAACACCCTAGATCAATCAATTTTAAAACATCACTCTGCGCATACGCTAGTGACACAGGTTGCATATTGTCCACCATTGATATAATTATGTAGGTTAACTGGTGATTGTAAGGACAACGCATAGTTTCACTTGTATTGTACAAGCATAAGCCATGTATATAATACATTTCGATTGCCATTTCATTGTTTACGTGTTTGACTCGAAGCGAATATGTGTAATTGTTATTTGCATGTATGAATGCAAAGCACTATACAATTCATACTAGGCTACTTTTTCTCTATAGAGTTAGCCATTATGAATTTCAAGTGTTTCAAAATATGAAAGTTTAGTCAATAAGCAAACGCTACACTCCATGGATAACTTTCCCAATGATTAAGTTTAACAGTTTAGCACAATATTTAAAGAATAAATTGCAAGTCAAACACAAAAATACAATGCGACTTATATCCTAGGTCACATATTAGTACAGAGCAATGTTATAACCTAAGGGTTACTACAGCTAATACAGTGTTCACAATATTGTTACAAGGATGATCTCTTATCTCTGAAATGCCTAAGAATGATAGCCCGTCTATTACTATGACTCAATCAAAGAAAGCTAGATATGTATCTGGTGAGCATGTACAACAGGTAGCAGGCAACTATCATTGGGACTGTTGTGAAGAGACTGACACTCTTAAGTACTGGAGACAAACACAGCATAACTACACAAACCTTGCAATATCCAGCTTCCTCATAGGCCTAATTCATAAACACTATACGTCTGAAAGTCAGAGTTAGACTTTAAAATGTTAATTATTCTATTTGCTCCTATGTTTTTATAACAATTCATATTTTAATGAATATTCGCAGATGTGTACATAGGGAAACAACAATTATTCAAACAGAATTTCAGTCATGTATATATAATGGCACAAATTTGCTGGTAAATATGAATTAAGAAAATTTAAAGTCTAAGTCTGATTTTCAGACTTAAAGGTTTGTGAATAACGCAGCTTCTCCAGTTGATCAACTTTTCAGTATCGCTTGCAAGTTCTTTCGAATTGAGAGGTGTAAACTCAGTGACTTTGTATTCAAAATGCTTATGGTGATCAAATATAATAAATGAATTATATAGATGTGCTTTGTGTGAATGTCTTAACATGTACTATACACGAATATATCATTCATAATTTTATATAGAAAGTAAACATTAATCACGATTACTGTTACTTAATAATCGATAATTAACCGACTAGCTGCAAAGTATGCAGTATTCATGCAGAAATCAATTGCTTAAAAAAGTAAATTGATCATTAATTTAATTGATTATTTTTTCAAGTAATCAACTCCCTTGTCTTAAAGCTGATAGCAATGATGTCTACATCACTAGTGTTAATTACCAGGTGAACATTTTATGTCCCATTAAACATGTTTTGTACAGGTATTAATATAACATGGTTGTTAAAACTTCTGAACACAACTGTTACCAATGATGACTTTGTGTAAATGTCACTTCGCCGTCAGTTGAATGTCAATACATTTCGTACAAGTTCGTGATTTGTGTATTATCATTTTTTGCACTTTTCTTAGCCTTTGACCTTAGCCTTATGTGGTTACAAATGGTTTGTGGCTAGTACAGTGTTAAATCTTAAACATATTTCATGGACTAATTTTATTCATAGTGTTTCATTTGCTGTTTTCTTGTTTTGTTTTATATTTGCGTTTATTTATCGTCGCCACCGGTTTCCCATATGGGCGACGCCTCCAGAAGAATGTTAGTCATATTAGATGTTTTGGAGGATAGTGCATGATACAGAAGATGCCCCAGTTCCAGAAGCACCCCTGGTTCTTTTACGTGCTCGATGTAAAGTATCATACACGGGACCTCGGTTTTTAAAGACTCGTCCGAAAGACTGTTAGTACGGTCAGTGATGGAGCGGGGAATCGAACCAGCGATCCCTGGATTACAAGTCCAGCGTATTACCACTGGACCACGGATCCGCTGTTTTCTTCTTAAATTATCCGTATATATACATGGTATGATTCATGCACTCAATATCGGAATTGTTGCACGTATTTGCTTATGTTGTGTCACTTTCTTTGCGTAAAGTTTTATTATCTTAGATCTCCACAAGTCGATTAATAACTGTTACAAGTATGTTCGAATTTCCATCAATTATATTTAAGCATAAGCGAATGATAGTAAGTCATACATACATTTACACTACAAATGTATTAGCATAATGACAAATTTAACAACTTTACTGATTAATAATAAAATCATGGGGAACATTTGATAAAACTCGCTTAAGCAGAGGTACCGAATGAAGACACTTAAACATTCAATCAACTAACCTGAATATTTATTAAATTTACAAATATAAAATGTTAAGACATTTACTTGAACATAAACACATTTAATTTCAAATATTAACAATTAACATGAACAATAAACATTTAACTAAAATATATTAACGTAGAATTATTTTCAATTAACATAGAGTAACATAGATTCTTAAGAGTAACAAAGTATTTTCGAATTACAACCAATTTTATCAAAGCATAAGCAAAGTATAATAAGTACAGACATTGTGTATTTGCATTTAGTTATCATCGCCACCGGTTTCCCATATGGGCGACTTCTCGGGAAGTATGTTAGTAATATTAGAGTTTTGAAGGATAGTGTATGATACAGAAGATGCCCCAGTTCCAGAAGCTTCACTGATTATTGTACATGCCCGATGTAAAGCATTGTACAATGATCCTCAGTTTTACAAAGTCTTATCCGAAAGACTGTTAGTACTGTCAGTGGTGGAGCGGGAGATCACAGCGCCACACGAGTACAGACACAATTAAGGGGTCCCTTATATATCCTCAGGTTGTTATACAGCCTTCCTTGATTTCCAACAATGTAACAGGTTCAAACTCACTTGTTACAGATAACTGTTAATCAAACTCGAATTGGAAGACTGTCTATATCCATAGACTTTTAAATAATATAATGTTAAACAAGAGTAAAGAGGTATTAAAAATAAACTTATTTAAAAGAGATTTACTAGACTTGAGAAAAATTATACACAAACAATAATTTCATAAAAAATACAAAAAATTGTCATTGACAATATATACAACATTTGTAGGAAAAACAAACAAGTTAAAGGTAAACAAATATTGGTGAACAATAACTTAAAGTTCAATGTTATAGGCAAGATGAGTTCCTTATGTATAATTTGTGTCATTAAATTCTGTTTCTGAGATTAAGTGAGAAATGCAATTTAGTATTCATGTTCGTAGATTAAAATCATTTAACACCCAACAAGAACAAGCCTAGTATAGCCTAATGGCTTCAAGAATACGCAAATTCAACTTCATGAATTCACGATTTCAATTTCACGAACTCGCGAATTCCATTTAATGAATTCATGATTTCAACTTCACAAATTCACGATTTTAACTGCACGAATTCACGAGTTCAACTTCATGAAATCACGATTGTGAATTCATGACGTTACAATCGTGATTTCATGAAGTTGGTACATATTATTAAGAAAAAATTGTATGATAGAAACATAGATTGTCGGTTACTACGAATTGCACACACAATTGTTGATGTATGATAGGGAATAAAAGATTGCACTGGGACCAGATGCGCACTTCGTTCCCTTCGAATTTCTGTTGCAAAAAGGCTGGTGGCGAATACTAAACCGCCAAAAGGCCCGAAAACAGTCCAAAATGTTCGATTATTTCTATTACCTTTGGTATTTCCTGCACATTTTTAAGAAACAGTGTGGTATCATCCGCTAACTGAGTAATGTTTAGATGTTGAGAATTCTGCATATCTATATTTATACTCAAACCCTTAATGTCTTTGGATTTTCTATTTTTTATTGTAGATAGTATTTCAGCAACTGTAAGATAAAACAAAGCAGATAGCGGACACCCTTGTCTGAGGCCTCGCGATACAGAGAAAAACTTCGATTTCCAACAATTGTTGATAACTGAAGAGCTTATTCTATTGTACAGAGTTTTACCTAGTTAATGAACTCGTGTTTGAAGCCAAGCTTGTGAAGAACATCAAACATGAACTTCCATTCAATCGTGTCGAATGCTTTTTAAAGTCAAGAAACAGGATTGCACCTTCACAGTTAAATAGTTCTGCATAGTCAATAATATCTTGAATTGGTCTAACGTTATTTCCAATGAATCGTTCTTTTATAAACCCTTGCTGATCGGGATTAATTATTATTATTATTTAGGTAATACCTTCTGTAGTCTTACAGCTGAAACTTTCGCTATAATTTTATAATCAATTTTAAGGAGTGATATTGGTCTCCAGTTCTTTAAGTTTTCGGGATCTCCTTTTTTGTAAAGTAATGAAATGACACTTTCTTTTTGACTTCTAGATAATTAATGTTTCGTTAACGATTGCTCAAAAGATTTAATAACGATGCATGATAATTTATGCCAAAACATTTGGTAAAATTCTACTGTGAGACTATCAAGTCAAGGACTTTTATTTTGCTTCATGTTATTAATAGGTTTACGCTCCCACACAGCGCTTTGATTCTACTACCGTTTCATTCACACGCTGCTGTACTACCCAGTATATTTTGATATTTGACCTTACGAAATCACCGTTAGTTCCTGATACGAAATGCCATTGGTCGGCACGATCACGTGACTACTGAGTTTATAATAGATCGGTATTGTCCAGTGTTAAACCAATAAAATGTGTACATAATGTATAGCCTCTCGCGTCGAAGGAAATTTTGACTCCCTAGCTAATCGGTTTTATTTCATGTCATTAAAAGTTTAGCATTTACAGAAGGAAGTGTTTCGTGCTTTCATTGAGGATTGTACTGATACGTGTTACAAATAGCGTGGCGAATTTGAGTAACAAGATGCCAAGTAACGATGTGACGCATTTTAAAATATACGCATATTCCGCATCGACAGTTGTTTAAATGACTTTTAAATCACTACACATTTACTGGCATCGGAATAATTTTGGCATGTCGACGAAACGATAGTCACTTCCATTGATGTATTTAGTTTTTTCTAGCCATTTCCACAGTCACAGTGGCATTTCTATGACAGTAAAAGCTGTCTACTCAATGCACACTCGCATAAGCTTTATGTACACATTACTTTACTGTCCTACATTTGGGACATTAGCGGGTCGTTGTAAGCGGCCCGCTGAATGGCTGTGGACTCATGTCGATTCGCCTGTCTAAATATAGAAAATATCAGTAGTGCGGGAGTTATAAAGCAGAGGGTGATTATGAAGGTAACGGAATAAGCGCCCGATGGTAAAGGAGAGTATAATAGCTTGTGTACATTCATCTACATGTTATGATAATGGTCCTTTACAAGTGTCTTCCTCAGCAGACGTTAATGTCTAATCTAACTGTACATTGTCAAGATAAATATTATTACTTGTATCAAGTTCATTTCTGGAAGATGTATATCATTTTTGATAAAAAATTACTTCTTCAGCTAAACTATTTTGTATATTTGTTTTGAAAACATTTCGAAAATGTTTTGCCTTCGTCTAAAAACTGTACGCGTGATTTTATGTGTGCTCCATTTAATTTAAGGTCAAAGACTTGTTTTTATTTCATTTTCTACCACTACAATTCTAGGATTTTCCCTTTGCTCAGTGTACAACTTTCTAGTTTATGTAATGTTTTGTTTGTTTCTTTCGATTGTCTTTTACCATAATTAATAGAAATTTCCTTAATTTCATATTTACATATTTCCAAATTTAGTATGGCATCTAATGATAAGTCTATACAACGGTCAATAGTATCTGAAACTAATTTACAATATTCTTTATCTTCTAGATACTTATTATTTAGTTTCCATTAGCCTGGTCCACGTTTGCAAGTTTAAGAGATATAACAACGTGGTCTGTACTTTGTATAATTGCCGGTCTAATGTCTGTTGATAGAACAACGATATTATGATCAATAAGCCAGTAATCAATGCGACTTTTTTCAATACTGTTTTTTCTTCATCATGTATATCGCATTTTTATGGTGGTATTGAGCTCTTTCCATATATCTATAAGACATTTATTCTTGATAAGTTTTTCTAGTTTTTTGCCAATAATATTACTTTTGCATTTTTGCGAATTATTCGGTTTCGTGATTCTATCTTTGTTGCTCAATGTTTCATTAAAATCTTCTCCAATTATCTTGATGCCGTTCGAATTGTCTTTTAGAGTAGTTTGTAATTATGTTTCCGAAAAATGTGTTCCTTGATTTTTTATCATTGGGAGCATAAATGTTTAACATCGAATTAGTATTGTTATTTGACATGTTGACATCATGCAATGAAATATTAGTCAGTCAGTATCAACAGTACATATGTAGCTAACTACATATAAAAATCAAATTGTATCAGACATTATCTATAAAACATATTAATCTAGAATTCAACAGTCAATGTTTCATAACATATTGTGTTGTGATTGCTATCAATGTACATTTATACATTATAGTATAAACAGTAATGGCATTCGATGACACGTGCGTACAAAAAGTATATCTAATACACATGCAAGTACAAAATGCATACATGATAAACATGTAAGTACAAAATGCATACATAATAAGCAAGTAAGTACAAAATGTATACATGATAAACATGTAAGTACAAAATGCATACATAATAAGCAAGTAAGTACAAAATGTATACATGATAAACATGTAAGCACAAAATGCATACATAATAAACACGCAAGTACAAAATGTATACATGATAAACAGGTAAGTACAAAATGTATACATTGTACGTGTACACGTCTTTACTGCTTTAACTGGGGCTTTCATCTAATAAATCAATAAGTATACAATTTTACATATTAATTATACACACTGTATTATTCGACATTGGTTTGATTAGTCCATACCATATTGCAGGTTTGTTGAATGATCATGATCATAAAGAAAATTTAAATGCATAGATATCTTGAAAATCAGCGCGTTTATTACATAGCGTAATGGATACCCTTCAGAATCACAACGCAGATTATCTGGGTTCGAATCGTGACCTTCATGTTTTTTGTTATTATTGTTTAGCGCGAAAGTATCATGCTTTGCACGAAATATATGTGGGTGTATCGCATGAAACTATGATAAATATGAGTAAACATTTAAGTACTCTGGCAAATACGAGAAGTAACTAGTAACATAGCATTGTATTGCTTTGATCTCGCTGGGTTCGCAAGCCAGTAAATGATATGAATTTAAACAATATTCATCATCCTTTTTAATAAGTCCAGCACAGATACTGCTGATTAAAACTGCTCAACTGTATATACATGCTAAAGCTATATTTTATGCATGTACGAGTACGGTCAATATTTCTATGCTTATGTTTTTGTTTTAATTGATCAAAATAAAACAAATATATATTATGATAATAACAAAGAACAGAATATGAATGGAAACAAAATATAACTTAAACATTTACATATAGAAGGATAAGTAAAGAGATAACAATTCTATAAGTATAAACTATTTTATCACTGTGAATAAATATAAAACATGTATATGAGGCTTGAACCAGTAACGTCTAGATTGCTAAGTGATTGCTCGCCTAATTGAGCTACAGAGGCACACGTTAGTAATTACTTGAATAATCGTTCGTATTTCGAAAAGTGTGTACGACACAAGCGTTTATCGACCGAGACTCTAAATGATCACCCCTTTTTATGCAAAGTGAAACCGTCGGCTAATTAACATATGTAAATATTATTGTGCCATCAGATCTTGGCCGTACTATACCATATTTATTTTTGTGTTTGATGCAGTGTTAATGGAGAATCGTATTTAATACATACAAAGTTGGCGATGTTGATATTTTTTATCACTACTCTTTGAAATTGTAAACAAGCAGTATATGGACTTCTTTCAGGTTTTTCCGCTCATTTGCATAGTATATGCACACTGTGACGTATGATATGTATTGCACAGTAGAACTATGCACGAGTATGTGATAAATGTATATAAGTCTACATACTTGCATTAAGTCGCAATAGTATAGCACCTTTGATGTTCTTTAGATGTTTTTGAAATTCCGAATCTAAGATACCGTACACAATTGGATTAATGACATGGTTAATGAAGTACAGTCTAAAGAAAAAGAAATAAATGGATTTTTCAGTTTTAGTTAAAGTCTTCAAAATGTCCTTTGCTATGAATGACAACAGGGTTAGGTACAAAATGGTTGTTATGATAAAAACAACTGTTAATATAAACATAATCTTTGTCTTTCTGAGAACTCTAGAATCCACACCAAACGCACTATGAACCTGACGGTCATTGCCTGCAGTATCGCCAGCGCGATCTTCAATGTTCATGCTCTCATTGGTCACTTTAACTGTGACGTCAGAAACACCAGGTACACGCTCTTCTCTGGAAGTGCTTGAATCAGCGCTGCTTTGTCGTCTGTTCTGAACAAACGATCTGGCAATTAAACAATACAATCCCAACATGAAAACCAATGAAATTGACAGAATTACTTCGATGGATACGGAATACTGGAAAGGCTGATCCGTTTTCTCGAACTTGGCATCTTTTTCACAAACTGTGACATTAATTGTTTTTCCACTGTAGTTTTGTTCATCAGAGTGAGTTCCCCAAAAGAACGCCACAGGTATAGCTAAAACGACAGCGCACAAGTATATTACTCCGCAGATATATTTGGCAATGTTCGGCTTAATCTGCTTACCCAGTGGCCTACATACTTTCAAATAACGATCTACAGCTATGGCCATGAGACACAAGGCTTCTCCTGACACCGTGAACACGTTGAAGAATGATTTTGCTTTGCACACTTCAGGGATGGGATAGTTGTACCAATATAGCTGTGTTACCATCTCACCCGGCATGGTTGTCAAACTGCTGATTAAATCAATAACTGCCAAACACATGACGAAATAGCGAAATGTACAGTAATGGTACCGAAACAGAAATACGTATAAAACGATAATATTTCCAAAGAATGCCACGAACACTTCGATACCAACAAACACGGTAACCGGAAGCACGGCGTCTCTGAATTCATTGTTTATCTTTATAACATCTTCGTTATCTGCCATGTTTCTCTGTCAAATTCAACACGAATTTCCGGTTTCTACACAAGGTAATTATATCGTATGTTAATCCTTGTTGATATTTGCTGTGGTCGTTTTAAAATAAAAGCACATCCCTATGTAATAATTACATCATTCCTACGTACCATGATATCCAGAAACAACATTTGCTTTCCGTATTTCAGCAAGTACGAACTATATTTAAACTTTCGATAAAAAACATCTTTTCAAATACTAAATATACTTCATCTACTCAAACATATAAATTGCTCTTCCTGGTTCACACAGACATACCAGATTTGTTACTGTGTAACCGCACAATAATAAGCCATCAACATTTTCTACCCGTGATACAAACACACTTCGAAATAAGGGGTATGACATAGAGTTAAGGCGAAAACTATCCAATATATTTGATAATGAATTGTCCAGGATGTCGACTTCGGTTATAGCCTGTAGATTAGCCAAAGTGTTCAACATTGGTCGTAGCTAGTAGCTCAATGATACTGTCGACCTGGGTTGTACCTATTAGATCAACCTAAACATGTCGACCTGTGGTGTACTTAGTAGATCAACATAAACATGTCGACCTGTGGTGTACTTAGTAGATCAACATAAACATGTCGACCTGTGGTGTACCTAGTAGATCAACCAAAATATGTCGACCTGTGGTGTACCTAGTAGATCAACCTAAACAGGTCGACATGTGGTGTACCTAGTAGATCAACATAAACTTGTCGACCTGGGATGCACCTAGTAGATCAACCTAAACATGTCGACCTGGGTTGTAGCTAGTAGATCAACCTAAACATGTCGACCTGTGGTGTACCTAGTAGATCAACCTAAACATGTCGACCTGGGATGTAGCTAGTAGATCAACCTAAACATGTCGACCTGGGATGTAGCTAGTAGATCAACCTAAACATGTCGACCTGGCATGTACCTAGTATATCAACCAAAATATGTCGACCTTGGATGAAGCAATGCTATCAACCTAAACATGTCGACATGGGATGTACCTAGTAGATCAACCTAAACATGTCGACATGGATGTTCATCCACAGTTTGTTGACTTGGATCAAAAATCGTAGCTCGACCATTGAAAATAAACGACGATATGGTTGGTCTCGGTCGTAAAGCCTTTCACATTGACACACCCAACTTTCGTGTCACAGTGGACCAACCGGTTGGACTTACTATAGAATTTAAGAACTAAATAAAATATCTTGAAACCGCGATAAGTTATCCTTCCGTGTACAAACAAATTAAGCGATCAAACAATATACTTTATACTGGTCCTACGAAAGCCGGTCGTTGACATTTCAGCTTCACGAATTTGCGATTTCATCTTCAGGAATTCACGATATCAATCACAATTTGAACTTCACAATAAAGATTTTACGAATCACAATCTTGAATTCGTGAAGTTAAACTCGTGAATTCGTGTAGTTAAACTCGTGAATTCCTAAAATTGAATTCATGAATTTCATCAATTAAAAGACACTGGTTCCTAGGAAGACATATTATAGAGAAGTTGACAAATATACTCATCTGGGAATCATATGTAACGTCGAATTGTCATCGAAATCGTTTATACACAATGCGTGCAATAACTTAATAGGTACTTAAGCATTGTAAAAAGTGGGTTACACCCTAAAGGACTCAGTCCTCTAACATATAGAACGATATATTCTTCTGTTGTAATGCCAAAGGCACTTTATGGGTGTGAACTACTATACTCAAAGTAATATCGTCCTTCTTGAACGTTCTCACAGATTCTGCTTGAAATGCATGCAAGGACTTAGTATGATTACAAATACGGATTTTATCCTATCCTTGCTAAACATGGATTCGATGGAAACATCTATTGAGTGTAGAAAGCTATCATTTCTATCACGGTTATTTATATTACCTGCATACTGTATGACAAAACAAGTGTCCACTTTGGTCCATGAATACATGATTAACGGAATTGCGCCCCTTAATTTCTACTTTAATATCTGTGATGGGTAAATTATTCTCCAGGCGCTATGTACAAACTTGCACAATGTGTTCATTGTTGTGTGAAGATAGCATTGATCATGTTATGACTTTTTGAAGTGATCTGTTTCAATTGAGAAATGTTTTATTCCACTCGGTAATATTTACAATTGGAGTAGACGATTATGTTGACCTGTCATTGACAACCAGAGAATACCAACTTGATCAGATAGTATCACTAGCTGTTACTCAAGCTTGATCTCACAACTTTACTCTCATCAAATTACTGCATTACATCTTTTATAATAATGTTACTTGTCGTCTTGTGAAGATATTCATATGAGGAAGCGTCTGATCAAATATTTTAGTATTTGATAAGTTTGCGAATACGTTGTAATGTGTCGTATTTGTGATATTTCCACAATGTTTTTATGAACATTCTTATTATGGAAAAAACGTATTAACAGTATTGTATTTTTAAGATTTCCTTAAATCTAATTACATCATTTCGCATGTTTACCATTACAATGATTTAAACATTTCCATTTCGGTTTAAATCATGAACGGTTTTGGTACAGCTTGTAAACGTTAAACCGGTTAGTCAACGAGTAATGTATGATATCATATGCACATTTACTGCACATTGGTTTATATTATGTCATCTTCTTTTTACATGGACAGTTATATATGCTGATGTAAACAGTATGAATATAGTTTGTTCAAATCTTCACATATGAAGGAGAAATAAACATATCGTTAGAATTAGTTAAATAATGTTTCGATGCTCATTTTGTCTCATTGTAAAACTCGTTAAACATGGGAATGGCCATAACAGTATTGTTAATAATTGAAATTCTATTATTAGGCCCCCCTTCGTAGAAGATCGGGCATATTGGTTTGCACATGTCGGTCGGTCGGTCCGTCGGTATGTCCGTCCGTCAGTCCGTAACCTTTTCGTTTCCGATCGATAACTCAAGAATCCCTTGACATACCATCCTCAAACTTAATCCATACATCGATCTTGGACAGCAGAGGACTCCTATTGATTTTGGGGTCACAGGCTCAAAGGTCAAGATCAAATTGGTCAATTGTTCTCAAACTGTTTCCGATTAATAACTCAAGAACCCCTTGACCTATTATCCTTAGACTTGGTCCACACATTCATCTTGGGTAGCAGAGGAACCCTATCGATTTTAAGGTCACGGACTCAAAGGTCAATGTCACATGGTTCAACTGTTCACAAACTGTTTCTGATCAATAACTCGAGAACCGCTTGACTTATCATCATCACACTTAGTCCACACATTCAGTTTTGGTAGCTGAGGAAACTTAATGATTGTGGGGTCAAGCTCATATATCAATTTATTTAAAACACCTCTCATTAATTGGAATGTTCAGTATGTCACATTTGTGGACTTCTATTGTACATGACTATCTATATAAATTGAAGGTCAGTTCATCACATACATGAGATGAGCTCTTTCATTACCTACAGTTAACAAACAACCTGATGTTACTGTTTCCAAAATGGCACTTATCAAACTTTGCATCCACGAAACCTTTTTTTACCACAACACATTTCCAGCATGTATATTTGTGCAGCATACTTTGAACTTGCTTATGCAATTGTACAAAATATAACTCTGACAAAAAACCATTAGGGGTCATATTATTTTACAAACATCTCTTGTTTTTACTTGTAATTGATAATGACTATATCAGCTTGAAACATAATGAAGTCATACATATGACATTGATAATATTGGCGATTAATTTACGGTATATTTATTTTAATAATTCTATTCCGTCACTCGATTAGGTGATACTCCGCACGGGTAAATCAAATGTGTAAATGGAAATTTAATATTTATTTTAGCAAAGTAGATAACTTTCGGGATATTTGTTATCTAAGGCTGGGGAGTGGGTCATTTTCAACTCACAAGTTGTCACATTTTAAAACGCGGAAAGAGTCATAACTTATTATTGTTTAATTAATTTAAATTTCTTGTTTTTACAGCATCTTGTATTCTATTCTAATAAAAGGTTTAAAGTGCTTTTTACTAGCAGATAGCAAATATCAATATATTTCGTGTAATGCTGACAGCACGAAACTATAGGTTATAATCTATACATACAGTCGGTTTGTATCAAATTGATTTATGTATGTACGTTTATGTTATTTAATAGACTTGTTCTCTACCGACGTAGCTAGCCGGGCATACATTCGTCATACAACTTCCGTATGCA
The DNA here is from genome assembly GCA_032209605.1 of Mactromeris polynyma. Taxonomy (NCBI): domain Eukaryota; kingdom Metazoa; phylum Mollusca; class Bivalvia; order Venerida; family Mactridae; genus Mactromeris; species Mactromeris polynyma. The sequence goes on from JASFXZ010000058.1 coordinate 162,464, forward strand.
TAATAGTTGCTATCCCTTTCGTAGTTTTTGCAATAACTTCAAATCTACCTGACGTATTTTAAATATCGATTTTGTCACAAAGTTTAAAGTTTGGATGTACATATTGTTATAAGCCATGGGTGTACCTAGTAGATCAACCTAAAGATGTCGACCTGGATGTTGTCTCGTACATCATCCACATGTTGTTGACCTGGATCGTAAATCGTAGCTCGACCATTGAAATTAAACGATGATATGGTTGGTCGCGGTCGTAAATCGAAGCACAGCCTTTGAAATTGACATACCCAACTTTCGTGTCGCAGTGGACGAACCGACTTCCTATAGAATTAAAGAAGGTAATTTAATATCTTCAAACCGCGATTAGTTATCTTCCGTGTACATACAAATTAAGCGATCACATAAGCGAAACATAACTACTTCATTGTTATTCAAATAACTAATACAAATACCTTAACTTTAATAATAATGAATGTGATTGCGCGTGCGTTAAATAGTCCTATGCTGGAGATAAACATCTTTCTTTTGTAATATTATACTATTTGAAACATGGACATGCGTGTGTATATATATATTGCGCATCAAACAACAACGAATGGTTGAGTTGTGTGAAGTTGGCGCAGCACTGAATCGTAAATCGTACATCAGCATTCAATAACGACTCAAGTTGAATACAGAGCTAGCACTGACGTCTTTATTCGATTTATCTATTTAAATACATAGTTATGATTTTATAATTAAACAAAACGTTAACTTATGATGTGAAATGCTGCTTCGAATGCATGTACTTTTTTTTAATATGTTGTTATTCAATGTACGTAATAATAATATAAGCTATTATAGAATGCATTATCCATTGTTGACACGTACCTACACTGTACAATATGAACTATATAGTGATAACTAACCGTGTCATATCACAACACATGTTTTAAGTGGGAGCATTGAAGGAACGACAACTCTGGATAGACATTGTCAAAAGCCTTACAATTGTGTTTACTTCTGTAACTATTTTAAGTCTGGGAAATTCCAGTTTTATATAGCAACGGTGTTAAGAAATTTCTTACGACAAAATTGTGACATAATACTTCATTAACTTATGAATACGACTCAAAACAAATGTTAGATTATAAATTTAATTAAAGTTTACGCAATTTCTCACGAAAAAAATAAAGTTTACGTGATTACCTCAATCACCTGTTCCCGCTATTTATAGAACAGAACTTGCACGATCCTGATGGAATAACGTTTCCTTAAACATTATAAAGTTGTACACGTTTTTCGTGTATATTTTGTAATTAATACAAATAATTAATTAATAAGAATACACCAAGGAACATTGAAAATTATTACATATACATCGTTATCATTTCTTTAGATTTGGATGGTATGTTTTAGATACAACGAGTGATCTTACTACCAGACGAACCAATATATAGACCACATTACAGAGCAACGATGCGCGATTAGCTACAACATGACCGGAAGCTAATTGAAGAAATATCGATTCTATTGTAAAGGAAATGCTGTCAAATACTAAGCCCTGTATCTCATTATATGTTTGTTGTTTCTGTAATATGTGGTATTGTAGTAGAGAATTACTGATGTACAATCTCGTCCCAGAGTGTGAAAGAACCACAACAACATTGTGCACCATTAAGGATGATTTGACGATAAGGAGGCATACTGGTCAATGGATAGAGCGACACTGACGACTGATCCGACGGTATCAGGTAAAAATCCCGCCATGGCAAATTAAACTCCACACTCCCTACACAGCAAGCCGTCATATATAGTGATTGACATAAGTTGTAATAACAGTTTATTCACAATCGATGTGAGGAAATTAGTTTAAACTAACTTGATCTCGATATCACTCCGATCAAAAGATGTCTACATGTTTGAAAATTCTCAAGTAGCATGATTTAAATCAGCTCTTGGTATATATCACTTAAATATAATCAAACTGTTTTATAGAAATATTATTACATTAAAACCTGATTCATTCAATCAGCTTATTGTTCATGCTTGATTCAAGACAAGACAGTTAAAGGGACGTAACAATAGTATATTTACAGTCATTGAGTGACGTGGTTGTGTCCCTTTAGTTACTAGTGATAATGTAGTACTGGCTTACTAGATGAGTTTGAACCGAAAACAACGTTCATAATTCCCACTAGACATTATATATGGTTTAATAATAACTGTAGAATAAATTAGTATTATATCAATAGAGCATATAATGATGAATAAGTTATATAAAACTTGGATATTGACTATGTGCATTAATTATCAGTTGAATAATATGTAGTGCCGGACAGTGCACGTACATTTTCAATGATTACACATGCGCAATAATGGATCGACATGTATGTCACTATCGATATCAATGTTAGAACAATATTTTAATTAAGACACGAAAGTGAGAAAAATCAAACAACATTACAACCTCATTTATTTTTTATTTAAACAAGTATTACATTCAATTTGTCATTAGCTAATAGTTTAATGATGCAGCCGAACCTCGTTTATTCGGCAACCTTCTATCCGAGTACTTGGTATCATCCAATTAAATACCCGCTACAGGTGTATCTTCTTAGGCTCGTCGACTTGTTATGAGCTATTTGAAACTATGTAATATTCGAAATAAAATCACGTGCCTGAAGAATTCGAAAGAACGAGGTTCGACTGTAATTTTATCTCATCAAGTGCAATAAATAAGTATGTCGTTAAAGTATTCGTTTTTTCAACAAAACTTTCACCAGAACATACCTGTCAACGAATTTGTGTCCAATATACGTAAAAGCTTTCAGTAATGGTCTAAAATTGCTATATGTTATAAGATAAACTTTTTGTGATTTATATACATAATAACCTCAATGATACGACCACCCATTGGATCTTAGAAATTGGTTTTCTTATTGAGATGGTCTTACTTTTGAGGCTGAATAAAAAGCAAACAAGTGAAAATGGACTTGAAAATTAAATTGTGTCTTTATTAATGGTGCTGTTATTAGTGAGGTGGTCTTTAAGTGAGTTTTTTACTGTATTTCTTAACATGTTAAGTACCTTAAACAAATATGATAGTGCAGTTTTGGGGGTTAGACCACCGCCCTGTTGGATCATTCTGTAGAGGGCCGTACTAGTGTTTAGGGGGTCGTGGTTCGAGTCTCCTATCGGGCGCACTTTCCCCTTGATTCACTACAATGGTGGCAGCGCTTTTTTGATGACCCACGGTTGTTGAGCTTCAAATGCCGGAAAGGGAAGTGTTGTGGTGTCGGGTTAGACGGTCGCCCGGTTAGCTCAGTACGTAATGCATCCGTACTAGTGCTAAAGTGGTGGCCCCACATCGGACGTATTCCATTGTTTTACTTCACTAGGTGTATCTCCATTGTGGTTGTTATTATTACTAGTAAATGCAATACTCTTAGTCGTTTCATGCTACAAACCTAGCCCCTAAAAACAGCCAAACATTGTATTTTTTTGCAGTATTTAAATTTTGTTTCAAAGAAGAAATATATCATCATATCGTTTGTTTTCATTATGGACCGTCGCTACGGTAATAACATTGAAAATCACGAACAAATCAAAATATTTCTGATATAATGAATTCGTGTTTGAAGCTCGCAATTGCAAAACTGTTGATTATCCGCTCCATTACATAAGGTCTGTGTGAACGAACCCGTATCAGTTTACCTAAATCAACAATTTGATCATCTCGGATATTGCCGAAGTTATCCCGATTGTCACGATTGAAGAAAGTGAATATACTCCAAACAAATTGTCTACGAGTATTATGCACAGGTATATTAAGGAAAACAATAATTCAACTCATACCCAAGTCTAAATCACAATTGATCATGAAGGTCTCCAACCTCAAGTTGATAATGTATGTAAAGACTCTGTAGAATGGGGATATAATATTAATCAGATGTTTGGGAATTTATAACTGTAAAGATAACTTTTTCGTAACTTTACTGTTGTTACTGCTAGTAGTCGTCTTACCGTCCATACCATTGCTGCTGTGTCTGCTACTATTGCTCTAATCGTCTTTACTAATGATGCTATTGCTCTTATCGTCGTTACTTTGATACAGTACCGCCAGCGTGAACGTTTTCTAACGAATACCGAAACACGAATAAATGACGTCACTTATAGAAGAGGTTGGAAGTCGTACAGCGGCACTTGTGTGTTCTTGTCAGGGTTCTAAAAACCTTTTATGTCATTGAAATATCAATTTAAAACGTCCCTTGCAAATGGTTTGAGACACACGCCTACTAAATACTGTTGAAGACTGTTCGGAGGATAACTCTGAACTTTGGCTTGAAACTGTAAAAGAACATACATGTGTACACTATGCAAGAACGCAGTGTTGTTTTTGAACAGGTCACCTATCTCACAGAACATTCAGCACTTTGATTACATAAACGTGGTTAACGTTCCTTTATTATTTTCATACATTAATTCATGTATTAAATCGTACAAAGGAAAATGATTTGAATTATATCATCGAACGTCAAAATGTACTTGACAAAACACAATTACAATTAACTATGCTTGATTTTATGACGAGTGTCCATTCAGGTATTACAATGTTGTTGTGTGTTACATTATGTGCGAAATGTTGCACATAGACCGACCTAAACACTGTCACGTGCGCAATATAAACTGTGAAAGTACACAAAAGGCATTGGGATAATAACCCAAGCATATGCCTTTTGTATCATGTTATTATGAGCATTTTACATATACTGCAGACATTGCTCGAGCGACCACCTGTATTAGGCGACTTTTTTATTAAACGACCACTTAAATTCCCGCCCGAGCGTTTTTACTATATAAATAGTATCTATTAAACGACTTTTCTATAACGCGACCAGCGACCGCATTAAACCAGTCCCGACAGGTAAAAAATATACTTAAATAATCCATTAAACGACCGCATGCACTTAATCCCATGGGGCATTGCACACATGATTCACAACTGCGAACAAATTAATAAACACTTAGGCGTGATAAATGCGATATCTCGTGATTACTCGGCGACATATAGTTATATCAAAGGACTGAATGACCTGAAAGGCGCTTCCAATGCATCCATAAGTACGAAGCAAGTATTTTGATATTACATATTCAAAAATGATGAAACCGATAAATTATGTTCATATCGGGTAAATACTTAATATTTTATGACTAAACTTAATTAAATCGACGGACTGTGCATGAAATGAGGCTGTAAGGTAGTAAACCTATATTAACATTTACCTTTGAACATTTCGGTACACTATATTGTTCTTAATCATTATAGTAGGCTTGCATTAATCTTGCTTATTATGTACAGAATACTCAGTGGTGTCGCGACTGGGGCGGCAAGGGTGGTGTCCACCCCCCAAAAATTCGGCAAGCAACGGTGAACATTCGTGCCAAGTTTTTTGAAAATCCTCCAATGTTCCAAAGAAATGGTTCGGACAAGAAAATCTGGACGGACGGACTCACATACACTGGACTGCCATTGTGGCGACTTCGTCATAAATAATCACTTGGAAGATAGTATAGTCATGTGAGATAAATAGTTATAGCAACTATCAATAATGTTTGAGTAATTTGAATAAAATACCAATGCAGTTATGTTGACTGTTTGCACGCTTCAAAGTGCACTTAAAATATATGTAGTATAATTTAGAAATTCAAGACATTATGGAACAATAATTAATGCTTCATGAGCGGCGGAACACTTTTGCACTAGTTTTTGAAACTGAATTATCTCATAACTAAAATTTAAACTTCTGCATTTTTCAATATATGATACCCATTTTTCCAAAAAATCATGCTGAATATGACTACTGTTTGTTTTGTTGTATCTCAAATACCAAATACTGTGTTGCTGTTATATTATTTAAAATAATGACAATTGCATGTATTCTTGTTGTATCCAACGCAAAGTTTACGCCGTTAATTGTTTCGGCATCATGACTCCCATTCATGCAGAGCATAAACTTGTTCAACCGATATAGACAGTATTGAATGCTATGTTTAATTGATGTACAGTGTCTGCATGCTGCTGATTTAAAACGATTCTCTAGCAGAACAAATAGTAAAATATCAATACTTACCCTCATTAACTCAGACTGACGTAACATTTTACTTGATATCAAAAAGCAATATTAAGATCGAATAATGTAAGTTTATTTCTTTCCATTCCTTTGTAGTTTTTTGTACTATCAACAAAATATAGAAACAGCAATAAATAACATATACATAACAGTAAAGTGCAAATTTTTTATACAGTATTATTTCTTCTCAAACATATTCATCTACGAGTTCAAAAGTGTGTGTATGTTCCAAAAATCCAGTATAACCACTGTCTCCCTGAATATATACATATGAATGGAAAGAGGATGGTAATTATACGTTTTGATTGTTCAGTCGGACATTCATTTGTACTTAACCTGTCGATATCTATTAAGATACCATTTTATTAAGCGACCACTTTTTGGCTGTCCCTTCGGTGGTCTCTTAATACAATGTCTACTGTAATTATACACATACAGTATTACTACAATACGTACAAAAGTACAATTGTTTGTCAAATACAATAGCTTCTTTCTGTCATTTACTAGAAAGTTTCAATACAAAACATCACTTAGTGCAAACGCTCGTGCCACAGGTTGCATATTGTCCACCTTTGATATCATTATGATGGTTAACTGGTGATTGTAAGTATTTTAATAGCATAATATATTATTGCAAAAAATAACTAATGGAAAACATACTGGTAACTTAATATGGAAATACAGTAGTAAATATGATAATTTGTTTTACAAACAAGTAACTAGATGTACAGAGGTAAAGCAAAACCACGATTCAGCTATCTGCAGCCCTAGGCATTCAGCGCTAACAGCGCTTTGATTTCAACATGGAATAGCCATATTGATCACTTACCAGATTTACTTAATGAAATCACTTTATAGATATTGTGCGGATTGCCATAATAAATGGATAAGTTGGCCAAAAATTTGAAAACATTCTGGATGCTCATTGGATTTAAGACACAGGAAGAAGCGGAGTGAACTATAAGTATTGTAATATCATAATCAATGTATACAATACAATTCGATTGACATACATTGTTCACGTGTTTGATTCGAGGCGAACATGTGTAATTGTTATTTGCATGTATGCAATCAAAGCACTGTACAGTTCATACAAGGTTACCTTTTCTCTATATATTTAGCCATTATGAATTTCAGGTGTTTCAAATTATAAAATTTAAGTCAATAAGCAAACGCTTACAATCCACGGATAACTTTCCCAATGATTAAGTCATTAGGTATACATGTATACAGGGGTACTGACATGCTCTGACAAATATGCACTGATAAATAGGTGCTTTACATATATAGTAATCACATATATAGTACATGTTTTCAACATTTATAAATAACCAAAAAAAACGGTAAACTCCATTTAGCCGCTGGAATTGAATACATGTGTTGATGATTATTCATATTTTCTTGATACAAAGATGTATGCAATTGAGGTCTATGCTCAATAACATGGCGCATGGGACAGGACATTGAAAGTAAGACATAATGTAGCTCCAAGTGGTGAATATATAGCTCTGTTACTGAATACATGGCTTGATGATTATTCGTATGTAATTGATACATAGCCTTTTAAAAGGGATGTTCATGCTCATGTTCTGGGCACATGGAAGAGTATGCTAAAATTACGGAACCATTTACTGGATATGTACTTATAGCTCTGTTATTGTATCGTTGTCCCCATTTTCTGAATATGGAATTAAATAAATGCTGTATATCGGCCCATATAACAAATATAAAGTCCAAATTACGGAACCAAATAAGCAAGTTTACACTGTATACATTTTCCAAAGTAACAAAACACCATTGATGCACATAAATTTCTCTCTGTAAATCTATATTCATTTTCAAATGAACTGAGCATCTGAAAACATTAAGTACACGAAGGTAAGACTTATGAGGGAGAAACAGTTACATTGTTTGAGAAGTACGATCATTGCAAATGTATCACTGAAACATATCTAGTAACTCATTTACTTTGTCATCAGTACTTGAAGTTAAAATAGTTATGACAACATTTAACAATTGTTACAACAGTGTAAAATGTATTCATCGGTAGAGTATTAATACTGATACCTGCTTGATTCGTCTTACATATCATGTTTGCTTTCAAATGGTGCACTTCTTTTTACATGATCCTTTTAGATCTTCAAAAGGCTTTTGCTACAGGTAATTACTCAATTTTGACGATGAAACCTAAGGCGGTGGGTCTCACTGAAATGTCCATCAGATGGTTAACTTTCTATTTGGCTGATAGAAGTCAGTTAGTTGAAATTTCAGGTATATACGTACTCATCATCAGCTACTGTATCTTGCGGTGTGCCCATAGTTTTTTCTAGTTTAGGGTCATTGCCTTTTCTTATATATGTCAGTGATATGCATCATGTTGTCAGAAATAGATTACTGCTTAAGAATGCATATGATTCAGCAATTACTGTGTCCGGTAACAATAACTCGACATAGAAAACTGTTAAAAGTATTATCTAAACACTGTTAGTCAGTGGCTTATATGTTATAATCTTTCCCGATGTATTGGCAAGACAAAGTCTATCCTCTTGAGGTCCCAACAACGTTATGAAGCAAACTTGATACACAATGTATGGGTCAATCTACTGAATCCACAACTTCAGTTCTATCTTGGAGTTACCATTGATCAATATTTGTCTTTTGAGTCTATGGCAATGTACGTTATTAAAATATACAATGCAATTTTAAAATTTCTGTATCGTAAAAGTGAATACTTCACTACGCAAAAAAGGAACGTCTGGTCTCTTATGTTCAATGCCGCTTAGATTAAGCATACTCAGCCAGGTTTAACAGTTTAACACAATATTAAAAAACAAATTGCAAGTCAAACACAAAACATAATGATGCTTACATCCTGGCTCACATATTGGTACAGAGCAATGTTCTCGTTTAAGTTGGTTACCAGTAGAAATTCGCGTAATACACAATAGAAATAATTGTATACTAAATTTTAGGCTGACGTTATTCTCTTTATTCAAATGCATTTTAACATTTTGTTTTTCATTTTACGTAAAATAAACTATCCATACATTGTTTCTCACAATCCACCAGTGGATTATTTGTACTCACCAAGACCGATCACTGACTTTTTATACACACTGTCCAAAATAAAAAGAAGGCTTGAAGCTAGCAGACAATTAATGTGAATATATATGTTATAGACTAAGGGTTCCTATAGCTAATACAGTGTTCGAAATAGTGTTACAATGATGATCTCTTATCTCTGAAAATTCCTAAGAATGATAACCCGTCTAGTACTATGACTCCATCAAAGAAAACTAGATATGTATCTAATGAGCCTGTACAACAGATAGCAGGCAACTATCATTGGGACTGTTGTGAAGAGACTGACCCTCTTATAAATATCCAAACCTTGCAAGATCCAGCCACTTCAGGGGCCTAATTCATAAACACTATAAGTCTGAAAGTTTCACTAAGACTTTAAAATGTTAATTGTTGTATTTGCTTCTATGTTGTTATATAACAATTCATATTTTAATGAATATTCGCAGAAGTGTACATAGGGAAACAACAATTATTCAAACTGAATTGCATTCATTTATATCTAATGGCAACAAAAAGCTGGTAGATATGAATTTATAAAATTTAAAGTATAAGTCTGAGTTTCAGACTTAAAGGGTTTGTGAATAACGCAGCTTCTCCAGTTGATCAACTTTTCAGTATCGCTGGAAAGTTCTTTCGAATTGAGAGGTGTAAACTCAGTGACATCACATTCGAAATGCTTATGATGATCAAATGTTATAAATGGATTATATAGCTGTGTTTTGTGTTTATGTCTTAACATGTACTATACATGAACATATCATTCATAATTTAATATAGAAAGTAATCATTAATTACGATTACTTTTACTGAATAATCCATTATAAATCAATTACTTGCAAAGTATGCGGTAATCGGGCAGTAATTGATTACTGAAAAAAGAAAAGTGATCATTAATTTAATTGATTATATTTTCAAGTAATCAACCCCCTTGTCTTAAAGCTGATATTAACGATGTGTACATCACTAGTGTTAGTTTCCAGGTGAACACTATGTTCCATAAAACATTCTATATACATGTATTAACCTAAAATGGTTGTTAAACCTTCTTCAAATAACTGTTACTAATGATAACTCTGAGTAAATGTCACTTCGCCGTCAGTTGAATGTCAATACATATCGTACAAGCTCGTGGTTTGTGTTTTATCAATTTTTGCATTTTCTAAGCCTTTTGACCAAATGTTTTGTGGCTAGTAGAGTGTTAAATCTTAAACATATGGGCTAATGTTCTTCAGTGTTTCATAGTGCTGTTTATAGATGTTATTTGATGTTCTCTTCTTAAATTATCCGTATATATACATGGTACGAGTTATGCACTCAATATCGGAATTGTTGCACGTATTTGTTTATGTTTGTTCACTTTTTGTGTGTAACGTTTTAATATCTTAGATATTCACAAGTCGATTAATAACTGTAACAAGTATGTTCGAATTTCCATCAAATCTATTTAAGCATAAGCGAAGGATCATTAGTCATACATATATTTACACTACAAATGTATTAGCATAATGACAAATTTAACAACTTAAATGATGAATTCTAAAATCATAAGCAACGTATGATAAAACTCGCTTAAGCAGAGGTAGCGAATGAAATTTATTTACTGAACATTAGCAAATCCAATGACAAATATTGATCCGAAACATTAACAATGAACATTCAACTAATACATATAAACATAGAAATATTTTCAATAAATATAAAGTAACATACGAGATTCTTGAGTTACAAAGTATTTTCGAATTGCAACCAATCTTATCAAAGCATAAGCAAAGGATAATTAGTACATATATTGTGTATTTGTGTTTTATTTATCGTTGCCACCGGTTTTCCATATGGGCGACGTCTCCGGAAGAATGTTAGTAATTTTGGATTGTTTACGGATAGTGCATGATACAGGAGATGTCTCAGTTCTAGACGCACTCCTGATTCTTTTACATGCCCGATGTAAAGCATTGTACATTGATCCACAGTTTTACAAAGTCTTATCCGAAAGACTGTCAGTGGTGGAGCGGGAGATTGAACATGCGACCCCTGGTTAACAAGTCCAGCGCATTACCACTGGACCATGGATCCGCCACACAAGTACATACACAATTAAGGGGTCCCTTATTTAGCCCCATGTTGTTATACAGCCTTCCTTGGTTTCCTACCAGGTAACTGATATTCCACATCACTAGTTACAGATTAATCAAGCTTGCATTGGAAGATAGGCTTTATCCAAAGACTTTTGAATAATATAATGTTAAGAGGAATTAAAAAAAACATAATTAAAAGAAATTAAGTAGACTTGAGAAAAAATATACAATATCAATAATTTCATTAAAATACTAAAACAGGCTTTGACAATATATACAATATTTTTAGTAAAAACAAACAAGTTAAAAATCTGCGAAAGTGAAACAATAAAAGAGATGGTAAAAAAATATTGGTGAAAAGTAAGTTCAATGCTAAAGGCAAGATGAGTTCCTTATGTATAAGTTGCGTCATTAAATTCTGTTTCTAAAATTAAGTGAGAAATCCAATTTAGCATTGATGTTCGTAGATTAAAATCATATAACACGCAACAAGTACAAGCCTACGATATCCTGATGGTGACATTTCGGCTTCAAGAATACGCAAATTCAACTTCATGAATTCACGATTTCAATTTCACGAATTCACACTTCAATATAATACATTTTATATAGGCACGTTCACATATCAATATCATACATTGTACATAGGAGCGTTCACATTTCAATATCATACATTTTATTCAGGCACGTTCATATTTCAATATCATACATTTTATATAGGCAAGTTCACATTTCAATATAATACATTTTATATGGGCAAGTTCACACTTCAATATAATACATTTTATATAGGCACGTTCACATTTCAATATAATACATTTTATATAGGCACGTTCACATTTCAATGTCATACATTTTATATAGGCACGTTCACATTTCAATATAATACATTTTACATAGGAGCGTTCACATTTCAATGTCATACATTTTATATAGGCAAGTTCACACTTCAATATCATACATTTTATATAGGCACGTTCACATTTCAATATCATACATTTTATATGGGCAAGTTCACATTTCAATTTAATACATTTTATATAGGCACGTTCACATTTCAATATCATACATTGTATACAGGCACGTTCATTTAAATATAATACATTTTATTCAGGCACGTTCTCATTTCAATATAAGGGAACTAATTCATTTTATATAGACACGTTCACAGTTCAATATTATACATTTTAAATAGGCACGTTCACATTTCAATATATAGAGGATATTGATTGAGTGTTGTTTAGTTAAATTTATTGAAGGAGATGAATAAAAATATATAAAGCGAGCCTATACACAAAGAGAGATAATATTTAACTAATTTACAATATTCTTTATCTTCTAGACGCTTATGTGTTAGTTTCTAGTAACCTGGTCCACGTTTGCAAGGAGTTTCCAGTTTAAGAGATATAGCAAGATGGTCTGGGGTGGTATTCACGAAACCTCTTAAGTTTTACCTTAAGATTATCCTTATCCTTGTCCTTATTTTCTTTTCCTTGTTAAGATAAATATTATAACTTGTATCAAGTTCATTTCTGGAACATGTACATAATGTTTGATAAAAAATCACTTCTTCAGCTAAACTATTTGTTTAATATTTGTAACACGTGTTTTATTAACTAACAACGACGTTATATTTTTCTGTTTTGTCTAGATTTTTCTAAGTTTAAAACAAAATTGTTCTCCATCGTCTAAAAACTGTACGCGTGATCTTATTTGTGGTCCATTTAATTTTAGGTCGTAGATTTGTTTTATTTCATTTTCTACCTCTACACTTCTAGGATTTTCTCTTTGCTCAGTGTACAACGTACTGAGTTCATTTTCTTGTTTATGTAATCGTTTGTTTCTTTCTTTCGATTGTCTTTTATTATAATTATAAGAAATTTCCTTAATTTCATTAAAATATTTCTTATTATACTATGGCATCTAATGATAATTCCATACAGCGGCCAATAGTATCTGAAACTCATTTACAATATTCTTTATCTTCTAGATGCTTATGTTTTAGTTTCCAGTAACCTGGTCCACGTTTGCAAGGAGTTTGCAGTTTAAGAGATATAGCAAGATGGTCTGGGGTGGTATTCACGAAACCTCTTAAGTTTTACCTTAAGATTATCCTTATCCTTGTCCTTATTTTCTTTTCCTTAGTTAAAGATAAGGAAATCGTGCCACTTAAGGATTAACGTAGCAAATACTGGTACATTTAAACAAAATATGGCAATGGGTTTCAACAGTTACAGTATTGGAATCTCCAGTAAAATATGATGTAAATGTCATAAAGAACGTTGAAACTTACATGGATGTTTTACACTTGTTTGTTGTCTGATCACCTCATTATTGGAATGGTGTTGGTTGACTGTTGATAATCAAACACAATACCAGCAGGGAAAAAAATAACATGATAAGTACAACCACAACTGAACACTATATTAAAATCTGTGGTTAAACTTTATTTGCTATAAGACAGATCTAATGGTTTTTTATTGTTTTTATAAGACTTGTTTACAACATTCAATTAAATCTCATGCAATATCCATGTTTCTAAAAGTGTACATAATTTTACAATGGATTGATAAGTTCCTAGTTTTAGGAATCAATAGTAACGCCGTGTCATTTGGTATCTTGGTTGTTATGTTGACACATTTTGTACATACAGTTTAGAGCCATTTAAAGAGAGCTAGGAAATCCCTGACTGCATTTGAAACAGTATCTTTATAATTATATATATTTTATATAAGTATAATTAAGTTCACACGACTCTATCTACATACATACATTTACCCCATGGATGAGTCTTATTTACTTGGACTATATGAATTATTATTTTCAATGGGATGAACGTCAAAAAGCAATGTTCTAACTATTTGAATAGATACATGTGTTCTTATGCATGTTAGTGGTGCAGCAGTAAAATATATATCATAACATGAACAGTACTCATGAAGACACCGTGAAACAATGTTATTTATATACTCATGAATTCTATTTAATTCCCAATCATTTAAAACCAAAAAATCACAATTCAATGAATTAAAAAACAAAGACCTAAAACAGGATTTAGGTCTTTGTCAAGAAGGAATGTATCAATAAAGTAATAAGTGTAGTGGTCACCTTTACATTTCAACTTACCGGCGCAAAATAATTAAAGCATGTCCATTATTCTACAGCATATATAAAAGTTACAACAGTTTTATAGTTTTGGTCTTTGATTTCCTTTCAAATCAATTTATAGTCTATCCGACATTAACCGTGTCCGTCAGTTCAACATGTACAAAAATATTACAATGCACCTATCATATTAATCAAGTCTTTCTAGATGAAGTAGACCCACGAAGCAGTCAATGATTCAAGAGATTAGCGTTGAAACACCTTCACAAGAATGTTAATTACTACGTGAAATGATGAATACTCATGCCTGTAAGATGGCATTCGCAGCTAATGTTGTATCTCCAAGAAAAATATCCAAGAACCATTAAAATATTTTCCTTATTTCCTTATCTGTCTGCTTCAACACAACACAATTCGCGAAAACACACGACACAACGCAATCGAACATATAATATCCTTACAAACGGTGATACTTCTTCATTGTATAATCCTGTGTTTATCCATGATGATTGATGATTGAAATAGTTCAGTTCCAATTCTTCCGAGCATCAAAAACGACCTAATATCAACGAACACAATAACAAATACTAAGCGTTTCTGTGCGTCCATTTCAACGTCAGTGATAACATAGCAGTTATTTCCCTTTTCTTCGGCTAACGTCTACATTAAAAATCTTAGTTAGTCGAAAAATAGGGGATTGTACAGTTAACGCATAATTACATTAATAATTAGCACATTGCGATGTATATTGGCCTATTGTACTCGAATCTTCACACATCCGACATGTTTAAAATTTTCCTTTTCTACTTTATCGATAGTTGGAAGCTACCTTATCTTTAAAGGGAAGCAATGCCATAAATAAGGAAAATCTTAAGATAACACGTTTAGTGAATATCACTTAAGTTTTTTCTTAATATTCAGGAAAATCTTGTGGATAATAAGGAAAAATATAGTGGTGAATACCACCCCCGTACTTTGTATAATTGCCGGTCTAATGTCTGTTGAAAGAACAAGGGGTGATATATTATGATCAATAAGCCAGTAATCCATGTAGTCTAGTCCCTGGACTTATTTGTGTGAATTTTTTGTCCAGAGCATTTCTTTGTATGTTCGTGTAGAGGGGTACCTGAAGATAAATTTTAGCGAGGGTGGACAGTTGACATCATGTCAGTTTCCATGGAAACCAAGATGGCGGCCAAGATGGCTGCCATTTCATGAACCCTTGAATAGTCTAACTGTAACGATTATATCTATTAAGTGCAAACAGGAGTTGATTTTAATGTGTGTGATAATTTATGTACATATACAGAGCTCTCTTAGTGACCGTGACAGGCAGTTCATTAAAGTCACGGTCAAGGTCATTTAAAGGTCAAAATGTAAAAAAATTATAAAAACGCGTTTTTACCCAATGTCGTTTTAATTCGTCTTCACAGTTTTGACCGTAGACAAGCAAAAGGTATTTTGCACTACCTACTATCAATATGATTGACTACAAAACTTATTTCCTGGTCAAAAATGGAATAATCATATAATTAGAAGGAATTATGTGACACCACATCAATCTGCAATTTTCCGCAGAATACGCGCGTATAGCTTATAAATACATATTTTGCGTTTGATTGCATGAAATGAGTAAGCACAGTTTCTGTATACATGTATATGTAAATGTATTTGCTGCTCACAGACTAAAAATAAAATCAAGGTCAACATTACTATTGAACTGTTGCCAAAGGTCAAGGTTATTACATGTTGAAAATGAAAAACATGTTGAAAATATGTTTTTATCTTGTTAAAAGTTCAGTAGTATAAGTGTTTCAAAGGTTAGACTACAAGTAAGTGTTTTGTCTTTATCTGTGTTCCATGCAGTTTATAACAAAACTTAATTTAGGGTCCTAATTTGAATAATGGTACAATTAAAAGGAATTTCGAGGTACCACCTCTATCTATATGTTTGCATAGCATATACGAGTATAGCCAATGCATGCATCTTCTGCGTTTGTTTAAGCACACATTCTATATGTATACATGAATGTGTTTGCAGCTCATTGACTAAAATGAAGTCAAGGTTACCAGCCAAGGGCATTGGTCAAGGTCATTTGAGGTCAAATCAATAAAAACATTAAATGGTGTCTTCTTACATTACAAACGATAATGAGATGAAGTGATTAGAATTTGATTCTAAATATGATACCGAATCTAGTCTTATCATTTTTTTAGTTGACAAAACAAAACATTATCAATTCATACATGACTAGTTTGTTTGGGTAATTTGTATGTCCCCACTTTGAAAGGAGGCATATAGATTTGCCATTTTCCGTCCGTCACAAAATCTTGTTTCGCAAATATCTCCAAAAGGATAGGAGCCAGTTTCACAAAACCTTACAGGAATGTTAATCAGAATGTGAAGTTGTACACTTAGGATTTTGTTAGTGGCTGTACCCAGTAAGTGTAGAGTCATGGCCCTTGATTTTGTGAAAGTATGTCATCATGAGCATGCAATTTTGTGTCGCACATATTTAGCCAGAGTCATGTAACTTGACATGATTGTTAACCATCATTGGAAGTTGTGAACTTTGGGTATATAGCTTGTTTCCAGTAAGAATAGAGTGACAGCCATTGACTTACTTAAATTACATATACAAAGCATGGACGCTTGTGGCACAGCTATTGAGATGGGTATATGAGCCATAGACATGAACTTTAAGAACAATGTTAACCAGCATGTGAGATTGTGCATCTGGGGTTTTGTGTGTGGATGTGTCCAGCAGCAGAGTTATGACCCTTGACATAATTAAAATTAGGCATTTAGGTTACGGTCATCAAATTTTCCTGAATTGTTTATCAGCATGTGAAGTTGTGCGCCTGGTAATTATGATGCCCTTGCTTTTGTGACAAAGTCTAGAAGTGGGGGCATCTGTGTCCTAATGACACATTTCTAGTTTATTAATGCAATACAAACGGAACACAAATCAGAATCATAATGTCATATAATAACATGAATATTCATCACTCAAATAACCTGACATTACAGTGTATCTTCACAAATACAGGTATTGATACAAGAACAAACAACAGGTATATGATTATTATCTACACAAATATTATGCATGTACATGTAACATCATCTGGTAGACATGAACATTTTTGTACTTGAATTTCTTCAAAATTCGATATTGTTTCAACCACCAACAACTAAATCCAAGAAAACCATTGTCCCATGAATGATACGGTTCTGCAGTTACTGTAAACACAAAGTAGAACCAGATTCCTGTGGTATAATTGTATTGTATATGCGGAAAGTATGACATTTGTACATACAATGCTCAGTAAATTGTTCCTACATTTATAATACTTGCAGCATGAAATCCCATTTTACCTGCAAAGACACCTACTTGTAGGACAATCTTTGCATCCTCATGTCGTAGCCATGCTGTATGGAACACTCCTGCATGTATGTGTTGGCTATATAGGTCCGCCATCATTATCTTTATATCCATGCGTAAGGGGAACATGTTCGGATGGTCCACTCAGCTCCATACAATATATTTGTGATATTTAGTTGCACGACTTGTTGGTAAAAGGCATTGTATGACCATTGCCTTTTCCACGTGATGCAGTGTGTAATGAAGCTCAAACATCGTTTCACGTCGGCAGTTTGGCTTGATAACACAGACCAAGTACTCCTCAGCTTTTATAAACACATCTTCTGGAGTGTTGGCTTGTGTATGGCCAAAGTCTGTCAATAGTTCTTCTAAGTGAGCCTTTAAGGCAGACAATTTAGTTCCAACGTTGCCTGAATTGTCACGTCCTTGAATTGTCATATCCAGTAAGATTGTGTGCTGTGGGCAGCACATGGCAAAGCGATGGGTTTGACTCTGCTCTGCGGCGTTGACTGTGTGAGGCACAATACGGACGTCAGCTTCTTAAGATCGTAGTTTTAGCGACTCAAGAGATATCAGTGTCATTTTTACTGCAAAACATTTAGTTGGCATTCAACATCGTATGGTGCTGCTTAACATAAGTTCAACATTGGTCCATATGTACCTTGTATTTGTTCTGATCCAACTGCTCAGAAGAGCCTGTAGTTTAATATGTCCAAACTGTGCATTATCATACATAGTGGAATCCTCACCCAGTTAACGCCACACTGCATGTCAAAAAGAAAATCATACTGCTTTTCCATTGGCATGGATGTGACAGTTCTAGGATTTTAATTCTGAAACATATTGTAAAAAGATGGCCTAGAGGAGACAATGATTTTCATGGATCTGGTTCTTGATGGTTGAAACAATACATGTAGCTGTTAATATTCATCACATATTACGATGGTGTTCTTAAGCTTTGTCCGAAAGGTCAGATATTTGAATAAAGAATGTTCATGTTATTATATGACATTATACGAAGGTTTAACTGATTCTGATTGTATTGCATTAGTAAACAAGAAATAGCTTCCAAAGGATGATCGGCAAAAATTGAAATAAGCGAATATATTGTGATTTTACTGGTTAAGAATTTGCTTATAGCACGAACACATGCCAATAGAATGAATAAATTTAGACAACGAAATATTAAAATTCTGCTTTCATTCAATGTTTTAACTTATATATATGTAGTAAAAAATGATAGCAGGTGTGGTAGACATAGTTTGTTACATGCCCAAGTTACCCAAAAGAATATAATAAAACTCGTAAATAAAATGTCATCAAATCTCCATTACAGGACCCTTGTGATAATGTCCATTGACCTTTCAGATATTTCCATAAAATAACTGTTTAGGTGCATATTTTATAAAATTACATCTATCGATACATTAATACAATTTTAACGCATTTAACTCGTGTTTATATTAATGTTTTTAATGATACAAGATATAATAAATAATAATTGGGCCCGTCTACTTTAAGCTATATCAAATATTCTAAAACTTTCAAATCTATGAAGGCAATTAAAGCTTAGACAATATGTATGCCATAGTTCCTTGATTTGGTCAAGAAACTTTAAATACATTTTTAAAGCAAACAAGATTTCTTCGAACATTTATTTTCACTGTATTTTGTGTTGAATCCCTATGTCTATCACAACTATAGTGAACATATTTATTACTGTTGACTTTGTCTGATTAACATCGACTAAGATAAAAGTGAGAAAAAAAAGAAGAAGAAAAGAAATGATCAACCTGTAAGCAAGAAACTCATATCACGACTATTTGTTCATTGAAACGTTATTCCTCTTGTAACCGCATGGGAAATTTGTGCCTTTACAAGTGCATGATTGTATGATTTAAGCGATATCAGCACTCGCATAAATACCGTAATCATGTGACATTGTAACCGAATCGATTTGCCGCAGTTTCTATTCTATTTTGTTCTGCATCATAATTTATTTAGCCCATAATTGTTCACATGCATTGTATGGTCTGAAAACCGTGCACGATTTATTAAGTTAATTTCAATAGAATATTCATTTTCGTGATTTGTATTGTTATTACTTAATTTGTTAGCAACAAAGTATTTAATAATTTAGAAATGTTCTTAATATGAAACTTTGCCTCTATTGAAGACCAACAGTGGGTTAGTTTTGTTTTATTAAAAGCAAACGCGTTGTTCTTCAATATAATGAAAATACGTAAATATGTTTTAAAGTGAATGCTAATACATCGATCGCATATTTGATGTGGAAAATATGATATGGACCATGTATGGTATATAAATGTACAGAATACTGAAGCAGTGGACACTTTAAAATTACTTTATTCAGTCATCATGTATAATGTTGTCGATGTGCATGTTGTGTATGTATATATGCTTATATACTTTTCATTTCTAAATTTGTATGTCACTCAAGATGGCTAGTCTATAGAATCAGTGAAGATCTTGAGCACCATGAGGTCATATTTCTTAAATACCTTTGATCTCAATTTGGCTCAATAATGTTCAATTTGATAGACTACTATCATCAGGCTGTTACAAACTACAAAATACTGTCCATCTATGTCATGTTTTCTTTTAAATATACCGTATATATTTCCATCATGCTGGACGATGTTACTTAAAATCTTTAGATCGATCAACATTGCAAATTTGTATTTTAAAGATGATTTAATAAAGGGATTTAACATTTAACAAAATATAAAAGTGAAAATAGTCAAGTAAGAATGTGTAGCAAAATCATAAATAAATATGTCTACATTCAAACCATAATTTAGGAAATACGATTTCATTCATTCACAGTCCGTCATTGTCAATGAGCAGATTTGAATATGCTTCGAGATTGTTTGGCTTACACACCGTTGTGACTCAAGTAGCAAAATCGAACATAATACGGTTCCGCTTGAATAATACCTTAACAAACTAGGCATGTATGCATTGATTAATGTTTTTTGTCAGTTGATAGAAAAGGGCTGGAAATAGTGTCATATTTAGTATTAAAGCCTAATCACTTTCATTTCATTATCGCCTGTAATAAAAGATGAACACCATG
Source organism: Mactromeris polynyma (assembly GCA_032209605.1). Classification (NCBI taxonomy): domain Eukaryota; kingdom Metazoa; phylum Mollusca; class Bivalvia; order Venerida; family Mactridae; genus Mactromeris; species Mactromeris polynyma. The sequence goes on from JASFXZ010000058.1 coordinate 183,318, forward strand.
TATGTTTTAATTGATTTGACCTCAAATAACCTTGTCCTCTGCCCTTGGCGGGTGACCTTGATTTTACTTCAGCCAATGAGCGGCAAACATATTCAAATGTAATATACACGTTCTGTATACATAATAGAAAAAATATATACATAACGTGATTTATATGCATTCATTGACTGTACTATTACATTCTACACAAAAAATATAGATAGAGGTGGTATCGGGTAATTCCTTATAATTGCACCCGTTATTCAACTTATGGCCATAAACTAAGTTTGTTATATATTGCATTGAACACAGGTAAAGTGGAAGCATAACTTATGAAACACTAATACTGCTGAACTTTTAACAAGATAAAAACATTTTTTTTTCATTTTCAACATGTAATAACCTTGACCTTTGGTGACCTTGGTCAACAGTCCGATGGAAATTTTGACCTTGATTTTCTTTTAGTCTGTGACCAGCAAATACATTTACATAAATGCAGAATCTCTGCTTACGCATTTCATGCAACAAAACTCAAAATATGTATGTTTAAGCTATACGCGTATTCTACGGAAAATTGTAGATTGAAGTGGTGTCACATAGTTCCTTCTAATTATATGATTATTCAACGTATGACTATGAAATAAGTTTTGTTGTAAATAAGATTGATAAAAAGTAGTGCAAAAATACTTTTGCATGTATACGGTCAAAACTGTGAAGATGAATTAAAACGACATTGGGTAAAAACGCGTTTTTGAACAGTTTTTTTTACATTTAGACCTTTAAATAACCTTCACATTGACCTTAAGAGACCTTCACAGGGAGTTCATTTGAGAGCACTGTATCTGTACATAAATTATCACACACATTAAAATCAATACCTGTTTGCACTTAATAGAAATAATCGTTACAGTAAGACTATTCAATGGTTCATGATATGGCGGCCATCTTGGTCGCCATCTTGGTGTCAACTGTCCACCCTCGCTAAAATTGAACTTCATGTATCCCTCTACAAAAATATACAAAGAAATGCTCTGGACAAAAAATTCACACAATTAAGTCCAGGGACTGTACTAATGCGACTTCTTTCAATACTATTTTTTCTTCGCCATGTATATTGCATTTTTTGGTGGTATTGAGCTCTTTCGATATATCTTTAAGATAATAATTCTTGATAAGTTTTTCTAGTGTTTTGCCAATAATATAACTTCTTCATTTTTGCGAATTATTCGGTTTCGTGATTCTATCTTTATTGCTCAATGTTTTATTAAAATGTCCTCGAATTATCTTGTTATTTGTCTCCAAATTAATAAGTACATATCTTCCCTACCGATCATGAATATCGTCGAATAGTTCATAGCTTAGTGATTTGTTAATTAAAATTGAGCATCCTTTATTAGTATCTCCGAACGAGTGGTACAATTTCCAATCACTGAATTCGTTATTTAAGTTTTGAATTAAATTATACGTAAAGTGTGTTTCTTGTAAAAGACAATATTTGCTTTTTGTTGAACTTGCCATCATACATAATAAACATGCAAGTACAAAATGCATACATGATAAACATGCAAGTACAAAATGCATACATGATAAACATGCAAGTACAAAATGCATACATGATAAACATGTAAGTACAAAATGCATACATGATAAACATGCAAGTACAAAATGCATACATAATAAACATGCAAGTACAAAATGCATACATGATAAACATACAAGCACAAAATACATACATAATAAACACGCAAGTACAAAACTGTTCATACAATCGTCCATTTTCATCCATTTTGCTTCAAAATAAATCCTCGAGTGATTTACACTGCCGCTTACACCGTTTTTCATTATCCATAAACTTATCAATATCTTATCATTTTCTAGTTTATTAAAAATATCATGTAGCAATTCACTTATCAAGCGTTACTGTGAAACGTAAATAAAGAGAAAAGTTTCAGTTTCCTCTCAAATGTCATCGGTAATATATTTAATGACGTCATCACATAAACAAGTCTATGACGTCATTCAGTCTACTCGCGTTCAGTGAGTCCGTTCGAAGTGCTTTCAAGTGTACGGAAGTTAGTACATTTTGATCGATATAGGACGGAGCTCCTCATGCAAAGATAAATATTATTTTAAAAAGTTCCGATGTAAAATGAAGACGTGTTGAGTCGTTTGAGACACGAATCATTTGCGATGGAATAAATTCACTGAACTGGATAGGTACGTTGGGAGAATTTTGCTGGACATGCTTAGTAAATTTATCATAACTTGCATGTAAACGGTAAATGTTATAGTGCGGCCAAGATATTAAGGCACAATAACATTGACAAAACATCATTGGTTCGATCAGACTATATCATATTGCAGGGTTGTTCAATAATCATGACCATATAGGCGGATTTTCTGATTTTTAAAAAGAACATTTAAATGCATAGATATCTTGAAAATCAGCGTGTTTATTACATAGCGTAATGGGTACAAATCAGAATCTCAACGCAGACTAACGGGATTCGAATCCTGACCATGTTTTTTATTATTATTGTTTAACGCGAAAGTATCATGCTTTTCACGAAATATATGTGGGTGTATTGCATCAAACTAAGATGAATATGCGTAAACATAAAACTACTTAGGCAAAAAAGATTGAAAAGCGTTTCTGGTTGTCCCAGCAAGACATATACATTGTACATTGATTCAAAAGTTCACGATATATGTGTACAGGAGACTTCTATCAAGCAGTCTTTGATTCCGTTGTCTTTCCCAACAAAAATGACTACAATGACTTTTAGGGCTGGGGTGTGAGAAAGGACGATGTCGCGAATTAAAACGTGTCTTGAAAAACGAGAAATAACTAGTAACATATCATTGTATTGCTTTGATCTCGCTGTGGTTCGCAAGCCAGTAAAGGATATGCATTAAAACAAGATTAATCATCCTTTTTAACAACTCTAGCACAGACACTGCTGATGAGCCATGCTAAACTGTATATACATGCTAAAGCAATATTTTAGACGAGTTTGTTCAACATTTATATGCTTATGTTATTGTTTTAATTGTTCAAAATAACACAAATATATATTATGATGATAACAAAGAACAGAATATGAATGGAAACAAAATATAACTTAAACATTGACATATAGAAGGATAAATAAAAGATATAAATTATTTTATAAGTATAAACTATTTTATCACAGTGTATAGATATAAAACATGTATATGAGGCTTGAACCAGTAACCTCTAGATTGCTAAGTGACTGCTCACCTAATTGAGCTACAGAGGTAAACGTTAGTACATACTTGAAAAATCGTTCGTATTTCGAAATTGTGTACGACACAAGCGTTTATCGACCTAGATTCTAAATTATCACCCCTTTTTATGCAAAGTGGAACCGTCGGCTAATTAGCGTAAGTAAATAGTATTGTGCCATCACATCTTGGCCGTACTATACCATATTTATTTTTGTGTTCGATGCAGTGTTCATGGGGATTCCTATTTAATACTTCAAAAGTTGGCGATGTTGATATTTTTTACTCATTGCATTACTCGTTGTGTAAATTGTAAAAAGGTAGCGTATGGATTTCATTTAGGTTTTCCCGCTCATTTGCGTATTATATGCACACTGTGCAATATGATAATTATTGCACAGTAGAAATATGCACGGGTATGTGATAAATGTATATAAGTTTACCTACTTGCATTCAGTCGCAATAGTATAGAATTTTTGATGTTCTTTAGATGTTTTCGAAATTCCGAATCTAAGATACCGTACACAATTGGATTAATGACATGGTTAATGAAGTACAGTCTAAAGAAAAAGAAATAAATGGATTTTTCAGTGTTGGTTAAAGTCTGTAAAATGTTATCTGGTCTTGCTATGAATGACAACAATGTTAGGTACAAAATGGTGGTTATGATAAAAACAACTGTTAATATAAACATAATCTTTGTCTTTCTGACAACTCTGGAATATACACCAAACGCACTATGAACCTGATGGTCATTGCCTAGGGTATCTCCAGTGCGATCGTCAAAGTTCATGCTCTCATTGGTCACTTCAACTGTGACATCACATACACAGGCTACACGCTCTTCTCTGGAGGTGCTAGAATAAGCACGGCTTTTTCGTCTGTTCTGAACAAACGATCTGGCAATTAAACAGTATAATCCCAACATGAAAACCAATGCAATCGACAGAATTACTTCGATAGATACGGTATACTGGAAAGGCTGATCCGTGTTTTCGAACTTGGCATCTTTTTCACAAACTGTGACATTAATTGTTGTTCCATTGTATTTGTGTTCATGAGAGTGAGTTCCCCAAAATAACGGCACAGGTATAGCTATAACGATAGCGCATAAATATATTACTCCGCAGATATATTTTGCAATGTTCGGCATAATCTGCTTACCCAGTGGCCTACATGCTTTCAAATAACGATCTACAGCTATGGCCATGAGACACAACGCTTCTCCGGACACCGTGAACATGTTGAAGAATGATTTTGCTTTGCACACTTCAGGGATGGGATAACTGTACCAATATAGCTGTGTTACCATTTCACCCGGCATAGTGGTCAAACTGCTGATTAAATCAATAACTGCCAAACACATGACGAAATAGCGAAATGTACAGTTATGGTACCGATTCAGAAATACGTATAAAACGATAAGATTTCCAAAGAATGCCACAAACACTTCGATCCCAACAAACACGGTAACTAGAAGCACGGCGTCTCTGAATTCATTGTTTAAGTTCATAACATCTTTGTCATCTGCCATGTTTCTCTATAAAATTCAACACAAATTCCTGGTTTCTACACAAAATAATTATATCGTATGTTAATCCTTGTTGATATTTGCTGTGGTCGTTTTAAAATAAAAGCACTTCCCTTTGTAATCATTCCTGCGTACCATTATCTCCAGGCACAAATTGATTTTCCGTATTCCAGCAAGTACGAACGTGATAACCTATATTTAAACTTTAGATAAAACAATGAATATTTTCAAATACTAAATATTTGTCATCTACTCAAAAATATAAATTGCTCTTCCTTGTTCACACGCACATACCAGATTTGTTACTGTGTACCCGCACAATAATAGGCCGGGTACAAATTGATAAACAGTATCTATCCGTTATACAGACACACTTTGAAAAATCGGGTATCCCATCGATTTAATTTGAAAACTGTCCAATATTTCTGATATTGAATTGTGTCAGGCGTTTAGCATCGAAGAAAGTTCTGTATTAGGGGTATGAAGATAGCGCAAAGTCCGTCGATTGTACGAGTATATCAACGAAAGGATGTCGACTCGGGTCGTAGCCCGCAGATTAGCCAAATTGTTCAACCTTAGTCGTAGCTAGTAGCTCAATGATACTGTCGACCTGTGATGTACCTAGTAGATCAACCTAAACATGTCGACCTTGGATTTAGCTAGTAGATCAACATAAACATGTCGACCGTGGATGTACCTAGTAGATCAACCTAAACATGTCGACATGTGGTGTACCTTGTAGATCTACATACACATGTCGACCTGGGATGTAGCTAGTAGATCAACATAAACATGTCGACCTGTGGTGTACCTAGTATATCAACCTAAACATGTCGACATGTGGTGTACCTAGTAGATCAACCTAAACATGTCGACATGTGGTGTACCTAGTAGATCAACCTAAACATGTCGACATGTGGTGTACCTAGTAGATCAACCTAAACATGTCGACATGTGGTGTACCTAGTAGATCAACCTAAACATGTTCTTGATACAAAGACGTATGCAATTGAGGTATATGCTCATGTACAGGGCGCATGGGACAGTATAGTGATAGTAAGACAGAATATAGCTCCAAGTGGTGAATATATAGCTCTGTTATTGAATACATGGATTGATGATTATTCGTATGTAATTGGTACATAGCCTTATAAAAGGGATGTTCGTGCTCATGTTCTGGGCACATGGAACAGTATGATGAAATTACGGAACCAAGTACTGGAAATGTAGCTGCAAGTGGTGAGTATATACTTATTGCTCCGTTATTGTATCTGTGTCCCCATTTTTTGAATATGGAATTAAATAAATTCTGTATATGGGTCCATATATCAAATATAAAGTCCAAAGTACGGAACCAAATAAGCAAGTTTACACTGAAACATTTCTAGTTCCTCATTTACTGTGTCATCAGTACTTGAAGTTAAAATAGTTATGACAAAATTTAAAAATTGTTACAGCAGTGTAAAATGCATTCATTGGTAGAGTATTAATACTGATACCTGCTTGATTCGTCTTACATATCATGTCTGCTTTCCAATGGTGCACTTCTGTTTGCATGATCATTTTAGATCTTCAGAAGGCGTTTGATACAGGTAATTACTCAATTTTGACGATGAAACCTAAGGCGGTGGGTCTCACTGAAATGTCCATCAGATGGTTAACTTTCTATTGGGCTGATATAAGTCAGTTAGTTGAAATTTCAGGTAATAACGTACTCATCATCAGCTACTGTATCTTGCGGTGTGCCCATACTTGATCTAGTTTAGGGTCATTGCCTTTTCTTATATACGTCAGTGATATGCATTATGTTGTCAGAAATAAATTACTGCTTAAGTATGCATATGATTCATCAATTAGTGTGTCCGGTAAAAGTAACTCGACATAGAAAAGTGTTTAAGTAAACTTGATACAAATTTTATGGGTCAATCTACTGAATCCACAACTTCAGTGCTATCTTGGAGTTACCATTGATTTAATATTAGTCTTTTGAGTCTATGGCAATATATGTTACTAAAATATCCAAATGCAATTTTAAAATTCCTGTATCGTAAAAGTGAATACTTCACTACGCAAAAATGAAACGTCTGGTCTCTTCTGTTCAATGCCGCTTTGATTATGCATCATCAGGATTAACAGTTAGCACAATATTTAAAGAATAAATTGCAAGTCAAACAAAAAAATAATGATACTTACATCCTGGCTCACATATTGGTACAGAGCAATGTTCTCGTTTAAGTTGGGTACCAGTAGAAATTCGAGTAATACACAATAGAAATAATTGTATACTAAATTTTAGGCTAACGTTATTCTCTTTATTTAAATGTCTTTTAACATTTTGTTTTTCATTATAAATAAACTATCCATACATTGTTTCTCACAATCCACCAGTGGATTATTTGTGCTCACCAAGACCGATCACTGACTATTTATACACACTGTCCAAAATAAAAAGAAGGCTTGAAGCTAGCAGACAATAAATGTGAATAAATATGTTATAGACTAAGGGTTCCTATAGCTAAAACAGTGTTCAAAAAAGTGTTTCAAGGATGATCTCTTATCTCTGAAAATACCTAAGAATGATAGCCCGTTTAGCACTCCGACTCCATTAAAGAAAACTAGATATGTATCTGGTGAGCCTGTACAACAGGTAGCAGGCAACTATCATTTGGAATGTTGTGAAGAGACTGACCCTCTTATAAATATCCAAACCTTGCAAGATCCAGCTACTTCAGGGGCCTAATTCGTAAACACTATAAGTATGAAAGTCAGACTAAGACTTTAAAATGTTAATTATTCTGTTTGATCCTATGTTGTTATAACAATTAATATTTTAATGATATTCGCAGAAGTGTACATAGGGAAACAACAATTATTCAAACTGAATTTCATTCATTTATATCTAATGGCAAAATAATTCTGATAAATATGAATTTAGAAAATTTAAAGTCTAAGTCTGAGTTTCAGATTTAAAGGGTTTGTGAATAAAGCCGCTTCTCCAGTTGATGAACTGTTCAGTATCGCTTGAAAGTTCTTTCGAATTGAGAGGTGTAAACTAAGTGACATTGCATTCAAAATTCTTATGGTTATCAATGTAATACATGAATTATGTAGCTGTATTTTGTGCTTCTGCCTTAACATGTACTATACATGAACATATTATTCTTACTTTAATATAGAACGTAATAATTAATTGCGATTACTGTTACTAAATAATCGATTATTAACCAACTAGTTGCAAAGTATGCAGTAGTCATGCAGTAATCGATTACTTAAAAAGTAAAGTGAACATTAATTTAATTGATTACTTTTTAAGTAATCAACCATCTTGTCTTTAAGCAGATATTAACGATGTCTACATTACTAGTGTTAATTACCAGGTGAACATTTTATGTTCCATAAAACATGCTATATGCATGTATTAACCTAATATGTTTTTTAAAACTTCTTAATATAACTGTTACCAATGATAACTATGGGTAAATGTCACTTTGCCGTCAGCTGAAAGTCAATACGTTTCGTACTAGTTCATGATTTGTGTATTATCAATTTTTGCATTTTCTAAGCCTTTTGACCAAATGTTTTGTGGCTAGTAGAGTGTTAAAGCTTAAAGATACGGATACATTTTCGTCAATGTATCACAGTGCTAATTATAGGTGTTATTTGATGTTCTCTTATTAAACTTTTCGTATATGCATGGTATGAGTTATGCACTCAATATCGAAATTGTTGCACGTATTTGTTTTTGTTGGTTCACGTTTTGTGTGTAACGGTTTATTTTCTTAGATCTCCACGAGTCGATTAATAACTGTAACAACGTAACATCGAATTTCAACCAATTATATTTAAGTAAAAGCGAATGATAATAATTCATACATACATTTACAATACAAATGTATTAGCGTAATGACAAATTTAACACATTTACTGATGAATAATAAAAGCATGGGGAACATATGATGAAACTCGCTTAAGCAGAGGTAACGAATGAAGACACGTAAACAATCATTTAAACCTATATACTTCAATACATTTTCAATAATAAAATGTTAAGATATATACTTGAACATTAGCAATCTAATTACAAATATTGACAATAAACATTAACAATAATCATTTAACTAAAATATATTAACCTAGAATTATTTTCAATTAATATAAAGTGACATAGATCCTAAGGAGTGACAAAGTATTTTCGAATTACAACCAATTTTATCAAAGCATATACAAAGTATAATAAGTACAGACATTGTGTATTTGCGTTTATTTATCGTCGCCACCGGTTTCCCATATGGGCGACGTCTCCGGAAGAATGTTAGTTATATTAGATTTGTGAAGGATAATGCATGATACAGGATAATCAGATGCCCCAGTTCAGAAGCTTCCCTGATTATTGTCCATGCCCGATGTAAAGCATTGTACATGTTTCCTCAGTTTTACAAAGTCTTATCCGAAAAAACTGTTAGTACTGTCAGTGCATGAGCGGGAGATCGAACCTGCGACCCCTGGATTAGAGGTTTAGCGCATTACCACTGGACCATGGATCCGCAACACAAGTGCATACACAATTAAGGGGTTCCTTATATACCCAGGTTGTAAACCAGTCTGCCTTGGTTTCCTACCAGGTAACTGATCCAAACTCACTTGTTACAGATAAATGATCTCAAAATAATAGCTTGATTATAAAAAACGTTATAGAATAATTACAATGAAAATGGTGTTAACACTTTCATTTTCAAGGCGCAATTGTTAATCGAGCTTGAATTGGAAGATAGTCTTTATCCATAGACTTTTGATCAATATAATGTTAAACAAGAGTTAAGAGGAATTACTAGACTTGAGAAAAGTTATACACAAACAATAATTTCCTTAAAATACAAAAAAACAGTCAATGACAATATATACAACAACTTAAATAAAAACAAACAATTTAGAAATAAGAGAAAGTGAAAAAATAAAAGAGGTAAACAAATATTGGTGAAAACTAACTTAAAGTTCAATGCTATAGGCAAGGCGAGGTTCCTTATGTATAATTTGTGTCATTAAATTCTGTTTCTGAGATTAAGTGAGAAATGCAATTTAGCATTCATGTTCGTAGATTAAAATCATATAACACGCAACAAGTACAAGCCTACGATAGCCTGATGGTGACATTTCGGCTTCAAAGATACTCAAATTCAACTCCATGAATTCACAAATTCAACTTCACGAATATAATGATTTCAACTTCACAAATTCACGATTTTAATTGCACGAATTCACGATTTCAACTTCATGAAATCACGATTGTAACGTCATGAATTCACAAACAGAACTTCAGGATTTTAACTTGGAGATAGTGTCGAGGTGGTCTTGGATTTGAACCCAACATCGGGCGCAGTTTTGCCCATAAGTGAATTTAGACTAAATTTCAATATTTAAGTATATATAAACTCAAAGCAGAAATTTATAAAGTATTAACGTTATAACTGCCATGAACATTTGTCGTATTCTCGGAGTTACTAATATTCTCCTGACGTGATGTAAACGGATCGAATTTTATACAGGAACGTTCACACTTCAATAGCACACATTTTATACAGGCACGAATTTCAATATCATACATTCTACATAGGAGCGTTCACATTTCAATATCGTACGTTATATTCAGGCACGTTCACATTTCAATATCGTACGTTATATTCAGGCACGTTCACATTTCACTATCATATATTTTATATAGGCAAGTTCACATTTCAATATGATACATTTTATATAGGCACTTTCACATCAATATAAAACATTTTATTCAGGCACGTTCACATTTCAAAATAAAGGGACTAATACATTTCATTTAGGCTCGTTCACATTTCAATATCATACATTTTATATAGGCACGTTCACATTTCAATATCATACATTTTATATAGGCACGTTCACATTTTAATATCATACATTTTATATAGTCACGTTCACTGTTCAATATCATACATTTTATATAGACACGTTCACATTTCAATATTATACATTTTATATAGCACGTTCTCATTTCAATATAATACATTTTATATAGGCACGTTCACAGTTCAATATCATACATTTTATATAGGCACGTTCACAGTTCAATATCATACATTTTATATAGACACGTTCACATTTCAAAATTATAAATTTTATATAGCACGTTCACATTTCAATATAATACATTTTATATAGGCATGTTCACATTTCTATACATAGAGGTTATTGACTGAGTGTTGTTTAGTATCAAATTTATAGAACGAGATGAATACAATTATATGAAGCGAGCCTCTGGCGAGCTTCATATACTTTTTGTTGAACGAGTTCAATACATTTCATACTTAACAACACTCATTCTATATAATCTTTTTATCACATACCCGACAAAATAAGATAAAAACATAACCAAACTTGACCTCATTAATAAAGGCTACAGCGTCACGGAAGTAATTAGCCTATTGAATTAAAGAGCCGACAAATTACAAATTCATTATTTCTAAAATTATCCATAAACCTATCAATATTTTATCATTTTCTAGTTTTGTTTTGTTTTTGTAATCGTTTATTTAAATAAAATCTTATGTACAATACAGAATATTTTGTCATTTCAACAACATATAATAAGTCCAACATTTTTCTGCGAAATATGATCTTTCGTACCATGATTTTAACGTCTCTTGATCATTATCATTCGCGACTTAATTAGCCACCCCGCTGTGTATAGCCAGCATAATGAAATTGTCCTGGGCTGTACTGATTTAGCAGAATGTATTATACATTCATGATACTTATATTGTAGCCTCTATCGAAACAGATTTTATTGAATTATGCACCATTTTCGTCCGAGGCATTCTTTCTATAATCATTTCAAACGGATAAAAATTGATACCGTTTCACCCTTCGACTTCGAAAAGTCCCTTTATGGTGTTCGGAGGAAATACCCATACCAGATCGACCGAAATACCATAAATGTGCATTAATAGGGAAAAATGGGCGTAGCGAATGTCGACCATATAAACGCATTTATTTGCCTTTTTTTGGCTCTGCCGTACTAACATGGTTTTGCTATTTGCATATCAGTGTTGTATAAACCAATCAATCTTACGTTAACCTTAACATTAAGGCAATTTTTCTTCAACCGCACAACGTGTGTAACCTTGACGCGGATTGGATCTGGAGTAACGAGCACTCCTAACATCTCTGCATGTTTATGTTGCACAACCAATATTAACTTTCAAATTGCGCCGACAATCTTTTTTCAATATATTTCTTGTTTACACTGCCTCTTCACAGTCAATAACATGGCTAAACTATTCTGTTTTAAAGTATGATTATAATCTATTCGCAGTTTTTCGCTTTTTAATCAATCGTGATTGATAAAAGTAATGGCTTGTGGTAGACACCATTTTCTGATTTACGATTAGAGACTTGAGCTGTCACGATGTTTTTTCTTGATTTGAATGTAGTATACGTCTCGCGCTTTCGCTAGAAAATAAAAAGCTCAATGGACCCGGATATTCGAATGTTGTTGTTTGTTCATACATTTAATCAATCAAACGGGCACGTTCGCATTTGTTTCGTGTTAGTTCACAAGGACATATTCTTCTGATAATGCGCTGACATGTTCAATATACTGTATAGTTTATACTATATACACTTGTTTTGACAATAAGCAAAATTGGAATGGTCTAGCGTGTTCAGTCCAAATACGGGAACAGTAAAGACGACGCAATTTCAGTGTCGCCATTATCGTGCATAAAATAAATTTGCATAAAATAACCATATAGTTCTTATAAGTCAAGTATAATTGAGTTTGACATTCATCGTTCTGCAGCAATGATTAAAGAACATAATCGTCTTTATTGGTATTCAATGACTGGTTCAATAATATAGTACTTTTTATATGTTACTCTTCAGTAAACGGAGGAAGTAAAGTTGTATATAATATATATACGAGGGGTGTACACATAGTTTAATTTTATGTCGGACTGATGTTCGATGCTCATTTTTTTCTGACGCACCTCAACAGTATGGCTGCCAAAAGGTTGCATGTCCAACTTTCTGGCTCATCGCAAGATTCCCCATACCTGATCGATATTAGCTGCATGGTATAACCGATTATATATACGCTACTTTAACGTCTCTCTCATGATCATTATCGTTCGCAACTTAATTAGCCACCCCGCTGTGTTTAGCCAGCATAATGAAATTGCCCCGGGCCGTACTGACTTATCAGAATGTACGATACATTCATGGTACTTATTGCAGTCTCTTTCTGTATAATGGTAGCTATACTAAGCATTCTAAAATCGATAACATTCTGTTTTTGTCTTTTCAACAGAAATTATAATGACACTGACTATTACAACTACTTATTTTGTCTGTTACATTTAAAAACCAAATATTGCATTTCTGATGATTGATTGCAATTATTATATATCATCATCATATATGGGACCAATGTATATATTGTACATATGTGCATTGACGATTATAATATAATTGATAGAAAATATAAATTTATTTGTGATATATTTATATGTAAAATTGTGTACGCCGGACAATAACTATAACACTTTAAGTCTGTTGTTTAGTAATTAATTATTTGCTATGCAGTTATTCATTGTTTATATTAGGGTATTTGATTAATATATTTGCAAACAAACATTCAACTAAAAAGCAAGTTTGGGCACTATAATCGGATCCTGATTATGCTATGATTTAGGAATAAAATCCGGATTCATTAATTTTCAAATATTATCAGTCATACATGATAAGTTTTATCTTTTTGCAAAAAAATCAAGATACAATATTAAAGTAAATTTATGCATAATTGAAGTATTTCATATATATATGATTTCTCTATTGCAGAAAAACGATATAAAACTTAACGCTTTTAAAATCATTTTATGTAAGTTATGCAGGTTATTTGTCTAAATAGTTGAAACATCTCTGTATATATTGGTCCTAGCAAAGACCTTATTTTAGGTCCCAGGTATTTCAATATTAATAGCATGAATATAATAATGTTCATGTTTAAATACAAAGTTAAACAATGCCAACAAAATAATGTAATCGAGTTTTACACTTTCAAATTTCACACCTTTGTAGTTAAAAAGTCAATATAGTGTCACGTCACCCTATAATTAACCACACCAATATTTTATCTCAAGGCGATTCTATAAAAAGTCATATTTCCCCCAAATTCTTCCCTATAAAGCTCACTCGATGTTAATTAACATCTTGTACAGCAGTGACACGAAAGATGGGTATGAAGTGAAGTTCAATTTAGTAAGGATTAAATGCTTCTCTTTTTTACTTTTGTAATAATGTTGTAATACTAGAAAGTCGTTGTATACTTTTTTTTCTTTCACTTATCATATAACACTCAAATATACTGTAACCAACTTGGCTTAATATTATACTTATATCTTCATAACACTTCATCTCAATTGTGTATCCAATAACAATATTTTCTAGAGAATTTACATATTTACAAATTTAAAGCTTGCTAAATATTCCATTTATAACACCCCACACTGGAGTTATATATGGACACTTAACAGGACGTGATCGATTGTTTCAATGTTTTTACGAACATTGCAAAGAGGGGTATCATATATTTTCCATGTAAAAAGGTTTTCATTTGTTGCTATGATTTTATGAGTCAGTTGTAATTTAAACTCTTTGACTGTGTTATCTTGTATTACATAATTCAGTAACAAATACACTGATTTCCAACTGATAGGCCTGTTAATGTGTTTTTCCCAATATTTGTGTATATAGGATTTTTCTCTCATTTTCATAGTTAGTAATTGTCTTATTTCTTTATTGGTTAGAGCAGTTAAATCGACAACAGGTGTTAAAGATGTTTTGGCAATATATTGCAATGATCTAGTGTTTTCAATATATCTTTCCATGCCGATGGGATTGCTTTTATTAACTTTGAGTATTCCGACATCCAGTTAGTATTAGTTTGCATTTTGTGTAGAACAATATGTTTATTATTTTTTCCATTTTTGTTCTTCAATAAATATTTTACCCGCATTTATCCATTATTCATAGATTAAACATTTTCCGTTGAACTTTATGATTTGATTTCCCGATATAATTTGTGTTCTGATGTCATGGTATTTTTTTGGATTTGTTGGTTTGTTTATATTACATAATCATATAGATTTTTCGATAATTTCAAGGTAGAAATGGAGTATATCGTTTTTTGTAGATTGGAAGGAATTGTATGAGTCAATATTCATTCTAAAAATCAATAGATCTTGCACAAATTGATGTTCGGTATAGTTTCCAAATAGCATCTTCTTCTGTACTTAAGGACTTTACCCATTTATTGTTTAAAGTTTTAATGTATGTAATTAAGTCTGGCATTTCTATTCCTCCATCACTTCTGTTTGATATTAATGTTGATCTTTTGATTTTCTCTCTTTTGTTGCTCCATAAAAATGTATACAAATCAGAGTTGATTTTATTCATTAAAGTTTTGGGAGTTGTTATTGATTGCATCAAGTATGCAAGTTTTGGTAAGATTAGAGATTTCTGTTGTTCCATCTATTGATTATATTGTTACACATTTCTAATTAGGAGTTCCAACTCAGCTGTTCATATTCTTTAGAGTGAGTGCTGAAATATGTTCCTAGAGCTTTAACGCATTTGCTAAATGTAATATCATAAAAGGAGGGTTAATAATTATTTTTTGATTTCCCAGTTAGGAGGCTTTCTGTTTTGTTCTTATTAAGTTTAAGTCCAAAATGTTCGATTACTTCTACTGCTTTTGGTATTTCCGGCACATTTTTAAGAGACAGTTTGGTATCGTCCGCTAACTGAGTAATTTTTAGATGTTGAGAATTCTGCATTTCTATATTTATACTCCAACCCGTAATGTCTTTGGATTTTCATTTTTTTGTACATAGTCTTTCATCAACTGTTAGATATAACAAAGCAGATAGCGGGCACCCTTGTCTGAGGCCTCGTGATACATAGAAAAACTTCGATGTCCAACCATTGTTGATAACTGAAGAACGTATTATATTGTACAGAGTTTTTACCCAGTTAATGAACTCGTGTTTGAAGCCAAGTTTGTGAAGAACATCAAACATAAACTTCCATTCAACTCTGTCGAATGCTTTTTTAAAGTCAAGAAACAGGATTGAACCTGCACAGTTAAATAATTCTGCATAGTCAATAATATCTTGAATTTGTCTAATGTTATTTGCAATGCATTGATGTTCTAGAGATATAGCAAGATGGTCTGTACTTTGTATAATTGCCGGTTTAATGTCTGTTGAAAGAACAAGGGGTGATATATTGTGATAAATAAGCCAGCAATCAATACGATTTTTTTCAATACTGTTTTTTCTTCGCCATGACTGATTGTATATTGCATTTTTTTAGTGGTATTGAGCTCTTTCCATACATCTATAAAACAATTATTCTTGATGATTTTTTTCTAGTTTGTTTTCTTTTTCATATTATATGCACACTGTGAAATATGATATTTATTGCACAGTAGAAACATGCACGGGTATGTGATCAATGTATATAATTTTACCTACTTGCATTCAGTCGCAATAATATAGAATCTTTGATGTTCTTTAGATGTTTTCGAAATTCAGAATCTAAGATACCGTACACAATTGGATTAATGACATGGTTAATGAAGTATAGTCTAAAGAAAAAGAAATAAATGGATTTTTCAGTGTTGGTTAAAGTCTGCAAAATGTCTTTTGCTATGAATGACAACAGGGTTAGGTACAAAATGGTTGTTATGATAAAAACAACTGTTAATATAAACATAATCTTTGTCTTTCTGAGAACTCTAGAATCCACACCAAACGCACTATGAACATGACGGTCATTGCCTGGAGTATCGCCAGCGCGATCTTTAATGTTTATGCTCTCGTTGGTCACTTCAACTGTGACGTCAGATACACCGGCTACACGCTCCTGCCTGGAATTGCTGGAATAAGCGCTGCTTTGTCGTCTGTTCTGAACAAACGATTTGGCAATTAAACAGTACAATCCCAACATGAAAACCAATGTAATTGACATAATTATTTCCATGGATACGGAATACTGGAAAGGCTGATCCGTTTTCTCGAACTTGGCATCTTTTTCACAAACTGTGACATTAATTGTTTTTCCATTGTGTTTTTGTTCATTAGAGTGAGTTCCCCAAAAGAACGGCACAGGTATAGCAAAAACGATAGCGCACAAGTATATTACTCCGCAGATATATTTGGCAATGTTCGGCTTAATCTGCTTACCCAGTGGCCTACATACTTTCAAATAACGATCTACAGCTATGGCCATGAGACACAAGGCTTCTCCTGACACCGTGAACATGTTGAAGAATGATTTTGCTTTGCACACTTCAGGGATGGGATAAGTGTACCAATAAAGCTGTGTCACCATCTCACCCGGCATGGTTGTCAAACTGCTGATTAAATCAATAACTGCCAAACACATGACGAAATAGCGAAATGTACAGTAATGGTACCGAAACAGAAATACGTATAAAACGATAACATTTCCAAAGAATGCCACGAACACTTCGATACCAACAAACACGGTAACTGGAAGCACGGCGTCTCTGAATTCATTGTTTATCTGTATAACATATTCGTCATCTGCCATGTTTCTCTGTCAAATTCAACACGAATTTCCGGTTTCTACACAAGATAATTATATCGTATGTTAATCCTTGTTGTTATTCACTGTGGTCGTTTTAAATTAAAAGCAATTCCCTATGTAATAATTACATCATTCCTACGTACCACTATATCCAGAAACAAAATTGATTTACCGTATTTCAGCAAGTACGAACGTGATAATATTTTCAAATACTAAATATATTGCATCTACTCAAACATATAAATTACTCTTCCTAGTTCACACGCACATGCAATATTTGTTACTGTGTACCCGTACAATAATAAGCCGGATACAAATTGATAAACATTTTCTTCACGTGATACAAATACACTTCGAAATAACGTGTATGACATAGATTTAAGGCAAAAACTGTCCAATATGAATTGTCTTAGGCGCTTAGTATCGAAAAAAGTTCTGTATCAGGGGTATGAAGTTAGCGCGAATTCCGTATATAGTAAGAGTACATCAACGAAAAAATGTCGACTTAGGTCGTAGCCTGCAGATTAGCCAAAGCGTTCAACATTGGTCGAAGCTAGTAGCTCAATGATACTGTCGACCTGGGATGTACCTATTAGATCAACATAAACATGTCGACCTGTGGTGTTCCTAGTAGATCAACCTAAACATGTCGACCTGTGTGTACCTAGTAGATCAACCTAACATGTTGACATTGGGTGTACCTAGTAGATCAATCTAAACATGTCGATCTAGGTTGTACCCAGTAGATCAACCTAAATATGTCGACATTGGATGTACCCAGTAGATCAACCTAAATGTGTCGACCACGAGTGTACCTAGTATATCAACCTAAACATGTCGACAAAGGATGTACCTAGTATATCAACCTAAACATATCGACTAGGGATGTACCTAGTAGATCAACCTAAACATGTCGACCTGGGATGTACCTAGTAGATCAACCTAAACATGTCGACATGTGGTGTACCTAGTAGATCAACCTAACATGTCGATCTTGGGCGTACCTAGTACATCAATCTAAACATGTCGATCTAAGTTGTACGTAGTAGAACAACCAAAATATGTCGACATTGGATGTACCCAGTAGATCAACCTAAATATGTCGGACACGGGTGTACCTAGTAGATCAACCTAAACATGTCGACCTGGGATGCACCTATTATATCAACCTAAACATGTCGACCTGGTATCTACCTAGTAGATCAACCTAAACATGTCGACCTGGATGTTGTCTCGTACATCATCCACAGTATGTTGACCTGGATCTTAAATCGTAGCTCGACCATTGAATATAAACTACGATATGGTTGGTCTCGGTCGTAAAAAGAAACAAGGCCTTTGAAATTGACATACCCAACTTTCGTGTCACGGTTTACCAACCGACTTCCTATAGAATTTAAGAAGTAAATAAAATATCTTATAAGTTATCCTTCCGTGTTCAAACAAATTAAGCGATCAAACAATATACTTTATGATGATCCTACGAAAGCCTGGTGATGACATTTCAGCTTCAAGAATTCACAATATCAATCACAATTGGAAGTTCACAATACAAATTTCACGAATTTACAATATTGAATTCGTGAAGTTACACTCGTTAATTCGTGAAGTTAAAATCGTGAATTCGTTAAAGTGAAGTCATGAATTTCATCAACTGAAAGACATTGGTTCCTTGGAAGAAATATTATAAGAGAAGTGGACGAATATACTCATCTTGGAATCATCTGTAACAGCGAATTGTCATCGAAATCGTTTATTCATAATGCTTGCACCAACTTAATGGGTACTTAACTAAGCATTGTAAATAGTGGGCATACAAGGACTCTGTCCGCTAACATCTAGAACGATCTATTCTTCCGTTTTAATGCCAAAGGCACTTTATGGGTGTGAACTACTATACTCAAAGTTAAATCGCCCGACCTGAACGTTCTCACAGATTATGCTTGAAATACATACAAGGACTGAGTTTGGTTACAAATACGGATTTTGTCCTATCCTTGCTAAACTTGGATTCGATCGAAACATCTATTGAGTGTAAAAAGCTAATATTTCTAGCACAGTTATTAAGATTATCTGCATAGAATATAGCAAAACAAATATTTAATCCCAGCTTAACAAGATATGTCAATTATGACGAACGAACACCTCTTAGGGTTTATTCCGGATATTTATAGAAGTTTACATACTTACAATTTAAGTCAAGTAATTGCGCAATACATCAGCACTGGAATGTTTTCACGGAAACAGTGGAAGGAACTTATCAAGCACTTTGTAGTGAATAAAGGTCGTTCTGAACGAATGGAAAGACTACTGGAGCTCAGACCCAGTGCTGTACATTATATTCCACAACTCAATTGCATTCCATATAAATTAATAATGTGTTATTTACAAAAAATACCATGCATCACTGAACCCAAGTTTGTTTTGTACATTTTTTGCCAAAGATAACTTATTTGGGTACAATTCAAAATTATGTAACAACATATCATAAACAAGTCCAACATATTGTCAAAATTCTTATCCAAACTCTAATAAATAAGTCTAAAAGATCATTAATGTAAAATTTCATCTTAAACGTTGCTTCATTTCTTCATAGACATATTTAAGGATTTCTGCCTCATGTTTACGATTTACAACACAAAACAAAATGTGCAACTGTCAGGTAGCAGTGACACATACTGAAAGGTAACAATCTCAAGGGTTTGAAAGTATCATAATTCATATGAACAAAAATACTGTGTATAAATCTACAAATGTGTCCACGGTTTCAGTTTTGTAAACTTCATCTGACAGATTGGCAAATCAAATACATTTTAACTGCATTTTTACATAAGTCACTCTGTCACTCCAGGATGTTCATTGCTGCACTTCAATGCAAATATATTGTTCAAACTGCCCTTATCTTCATGACAACACATTATTCAATGACAGTTAGCACTCAAACTGAACTCTTCTCAGCAGTGTCACTATATAAAAAGAAAACATAAAATGTTTAAGTATTTTCACACATACATGCATGGTCATTTTTCCCATTTCTCAGTTTCCTACAACTTGCAAATGGAAAACCTAGACTTTGTAGCTAAGCACTTTTGGCATGATGAAAACCAAATGAGTTATACATTATTTAATTTATTCAATACATATTTGTAGTGATGGTGCGATCATAATCGAAAAATCGTCGCTAGAAATCCGACAATGGCGACAATCAGTTATGAACTACAATAACTGATTATGATCGAAAATTTTGACTGAAGTGTTATTTCAATAAGTGGATATTATATGAATCAAATGTTTAAGTTATAAAACCGGATATACATTCAAATTTTATAGTTATAAGCCGGTGTCATTTATGTTTAATAAATCATTTTTTTAAGTTATAAACCCAGATAAACATTCAAGTTTTACAGTTATAAACCGGTCTCATTTATGTTTAATCAATCTTCATAAAGAAGTGAAACACAGTTACTAATTGATGTATAATTATAACACTAGAACAATCTAGTCAATACAAAACATCTAGCCAGTAGTAGTCACACGTCATGTTACTCAGCTATTTATTTAGCAGTAGCAATAATCATTGCCAATTTGATTTGTTACTAGTTTTTGTTTTTTAGCATTCTTAAATATTTGTTTTTGGGACGTTTTTGTGAAAACGTGATTGTATAGACTATCTAAGTTAAGACAGAGAATATTTTGACATCTGTAAAGTTGGTCAATCTATTTCTCCTAAGCTATAGATCAAATCTTGTTTTACATCTATACTAGTACTAATCTGTACATAGATAAAAGAACATCATTGTTTTCAACTTATTCTGTCAAATACAAATAAACAAAGTAAACATACAAAGAAATATTTATTGAATGATGAAATGATCTTATGATATAAGAGGAATGTAAAACCCCACTGGTGTTAAATGTAGCAAAATGAGATCAATAAAGTTGTATAAATGAAATAAACTGTCACCATTTTACTTACACAAAACAGAACTAAATATTTAGATTACTTCCTATTTGATTATAAGTTTTCAAACCGACCCGATGATCTGTCCAATTATCCATCTCTACATATTTGATAAACTTATTGTTCAAAACTTACCCTGATTGCCTTCCTGAAATACTCTAGTTGCTGCCATCATTGCTGTTTCAACAAAGAAATATGGCTTCCAACAGTAGATGTAGTTCCATTACACCATTCTATGCACTTACAATGTGCGATTCTTGGATCTCATATAATGTAGATAATAACTCATCTGGACTGAACTACATGGTCTGTAAATCATGGCTGCAAAAAAAAGTCAAAACTAAGAATTTTGAAGCTATGTATAAGACAAGAACTAATAAGAACTATCATCATCAGTCAACACTTTGTAAAAATAAATATCTTCTGGTACTGGCAACTGCTAAAAATATGTTTCAACAACATTTTATTATCCAGTGCCTTGTTTCTCAGTACACTTACACAAATTATGTTAGCTCCAAATAAACACGTACGCCTAAATGTGTTTGAACAAAATCACTCATGAGGTAGTGTCTGGTAAGAGAGCTGGAGGTCATTGGCAGGGTTGGACAGTTTTTGCCATAGGTGGAAAAAACATGGTAAAAACCGGAAAAAAACGGCAAGGAAAAAATAGGGAGGCAAAAAACTGGCAAAAACCGGCAAAAACTAAAATTAGTTTGGCATAAATGTGGCGAGTAACAAATTTAAGGCTAATTAATAAATTAGTACTTTTATGTCTAAAATGTTATATATTGATCAAGATAATGCATAATGATTATGTATACATGATAGGGCAGTCTACAAATATTAGCATGTCAGAAATGTCCCCTAAAAAGTTACTTTGAACATTGCAAGTCAGTAACTTATTGTAATATGTTTTCACCTGCATTTGTTAGCCACTCTTTAAAATGGCCCGAGTTCGCTCTACAAATTATATCTAAGTTTTCATTTGCATATATGTACACTAACATTACTGAAATCTCAAAAACAGCCTAAAGATGTCTAGAAGAGGTGGAAAAAACAAAGAATGAAGATTGTTTTCAAACTTCAGTTACATTCAGTCCAAGCTTTAGGAACGGACTAAGTATAGAAAAATATACTTGCATTATTCAGTAATTTGATGATATTTTTCTTGTAGTGCTGAGATGCTCTCAGCATTAAATAATGTATATTAACCTAGTTATTTGCATAATGTCCCAACATATATTTATATGTAATAAGTGTTTATTTATTCTTAATCACTTCTTAGCCTAGTAGAGGAGTTTTTGCCATATTTGCCGTTTTTTTCCAGTTTTTGCCGGTTATTGCCAGTTTTTGCCACTGTCAAGGAAAAAACTATTTTTTGCCGGCGAAAACCCAACGACTCATTGGTTTAATCCCGGCCATGTCATGCCCAAAATGTACAAATGGTATTTACAACTCTCTTACTTAGCAATCAGCATATACATGTAAATGATAGAACAGGAGATAAATAAGCCCTGTTTAGTATCTGTTGGATAGTCTAATGATTGTACAAGAGCTTTGTATGGTATCAACAGATACATGTATCAACACATTGGTTGACCATACATATGTAGCAGTTGAAGTAAATCAAGAGGAAAATTGCGACCGATGTGGAGCCAGAACCCACAACCCCCTGAACACTAGTATGGCGGTCTCCCGACTGAGCTAAACATGCAGCTGTCTAACCTAACAACTGGACACTTCTCACTCTTCAGGCTTTTGAAACTCCTCCGCCATTGGGCGTCGAACACTTTTGCCACTATTGAAGTAAATCAAGGGACAAGGTGTGCCCAATGGGGGACCTGAACCCACAACCCACTAAAGTAAACACTAGAGTATACAGCACTCACCGACTACCGTCTAACCAAACAACATTACACTCCTCCCCCTCTCGGCGTTTGAGACTCATCCACCATGGGCCGTATAACACCACTGCCAATATTGTAGTAAACCAAGGGATAAGGTGTGCCCAATGTGGGGCTCGAACCGTTAACCCCCTAAATACTAGAGTATACAGCGCTCTACCAACTGCCCTAACCATGCAGAAGTCTAACTCCACCCCACCTCGCAACAACATTACACTCCTCCCCCTTCCTGCGTTTGAGACTCATCCACCATGTATCGTCGAACACCGCTGCCACTATTGTAGTAAATCAAGGGATAAGGTGTGCCCAATGTGGGGCTCGAACCATCAACCCCTTAAATACTAGAGTATACAGCGCTCTACCAACTGTCCTAACCATGCGGCAGTCTAACTCCTACCCACTACCTAGTAAATGAGTAATTAAACCTGTTTCAGGTACATGTTATTTGCCTGCAGTCAGATATCCAAGATGATAGATTAGAGTCTAGCAGACTGAAATTGTTACTTAGAATAATAGATTCATAAATTTCGTTCCATCCTACCTTGGACGAGTTATAAGAATCATAATCTTACATGAAATACCTGTATAGTCACGGACCTATAAACCAGGTCCATGGTATAGAGGAGTGTAGCAAATATGTTGTTTTGGCATCATCATCATCATCATGTCTAACTCGACAATCTGTCCCATAATTACGCGGTTGACAACTGTACAAGTTACACGAATAATTAATGGCATGATGAATTGTTAACTCAGATCCACAAATACCTGCGTGTAGCTGGTACAATACACTCCCAATAAACGATAACAATTTAGCAGTTAACAACGCAAAAATTCCACAAATCCCGCGTGAAACGTGCATATTATGCCAGTTTTGTTCACTCCGTCGATGATCGAGAAGTCGCGCATCAAATGACTCGCGAAAACGCGTGACGATGCCTTACAATCCGTTTATTTCTTACAGACGGGAACAACAACGCATCCTGTCGATTAATGCCACTAATGTCTTTAAATCCACCACAAAATACGCATCATAAACGTCCTCTTGTCATAGAAATATCACTAACTCGTATAAAATCACCGCAGTCAATCCGATACACTCCATATTATTCACATTTGAACCGAACCAAAGTGAAAGTGCTTAGGCTGGATCCCGGCTTTTTCTTATTGGTAAGTGCGCAACTTAGCTCAAGTACAATATATGCATATTTTGTTCCCGCGAGTGTTGGGTTAAAGTTCACGTGAATAATAATGAGCGTGATACGGCTGTGGCGAAGGCAGACATTTTTTTCCGTAATGTGTAATCGGCAAGTTTCTTTGGTGTTCTTTTTTTGCGTAAGTGATGTCAGCTCAAATCCGTTTTCTAGCTGATATCGCAAATGCTTACTGCTATTTTTGTAAGACAGGGACTAATTTCTTCAGGAGTATGTAGATTTGGTTGTGCTGAACCGAAGAGTTCATCCGATGAGTGTCCTCGGATTTCGCCTACTATAGCAATTGGCTCTGACGAGCCCCTTGCTAAAAAGGTTAATAATATTAACAAAATGCAAATGGTCTCATAAACCATAATTATTTCTCTGTCAGTCGGTATTTATTTTGTGAAAATATTTAAAAAGGAAAATGCTATTTGTTACGCTTTCAAATTATATAGTATGATTTTTACCACGTTCGGAACTGTTCGGAAGACCATCCGAGTATGACCGAGTATGTCCGAAAATGTATGGCACTTGATCTCTGGACGGTCACACTAGGGGTCCATCAGCGATTATACAAGCTGTTAATTAACACTTGTTGATATCGGATTGAGGGATATTATTCCATTCTACAAGTTTTGCATCTCGGAACTCATTTTCGTTAACTGCTCGAATTGGGCGTCGCCCTAGACTTATATCAAGATTGTCACTGAGATGTTCTATCGGATTTAAATCCGGACTTTTTGAAGGCCGGTTGCCTATAAAATCGATGTTGTTATTTTGTTAAAACCGAATGTTATCACGAGAGATGTGGGATATGCCCACCCAATGCGTGAACACTGAAACGCATTTTTGAATATTTTAGATCTACTTTACGAAAGTTTCTTTTTTGGTTCAGTATATGTGTTTGTAATTGTGTTACAAGGCATAGTAATTGTACCCCCGTCGATCGTATACATGTATATAACTGTGTACTATGACTTGATGATAAAGGGGGAGATAGCAATACGTCTGTACATTGGACCTAAGACCAAATAGGTGGTATTCGGTCACATCAGCGAAAGAGGGTGTACATTTAAAAACAGGACCGTTATATATTGGACATATCTTATATTTATATACGTGAGTAAAGCCTGATTTATTGAGTTTAGTTACACATACCGTATACTCAATGCGATATATTAACGTTAATCGTGAGAGTCAAATTGGTGTATAAATGTATTTTTCTAGGGTAAATGTTGGCTTCTCTAGGATATCAAGAAACCTATTTTGTCGGGAAAATTATGATCAGTTGTTCTATACCGACGCTTATTTATCCAACACATTTAGGCGATTTCGGAATGTAAGGGACATAATCCATTTTAATGCCATTTTATGGAAGTCATGCGGATTTCCAATTACCCCCCTTATATTGTTCTTATGTGAAACAATGTAACAAACATGTCATCATATGCTCAGAAACGCAGATCAATGCATATTCGTGTTGAAATAGTATCAGAGTCATGAGAACTATTTCTCTCTGCGCAAGAATTTCACCGTGACACTAGTCATTACATCATAATACAACCAAGGATTGAGAGTTACAGGTTTCACTCATGTACAAACTTTACATTCTGGTATAAATGCAGTGTGCCTTGTGTTAAATTTTATAAGTGTAGTTAAGATAAAAAATGATCACGTTTGTGTCATACAGATACAACTACTACAACTAAGCACACGATTGACTCCATATAACAGAACAATTTTGTATCAGAACGTTGGTACACCGTCATAGACAGCACGGATTTGTGTCCAGTCACTGTCATGAGTTGTGATGGAACAACCATTCTCTTGGTCAAATCGTTGCTCCAGTGGCCGTTACGGAATGGTCAATGTAGATCGAGGAGATATCAGCATGCTTACCCAATTATAACATGGACTTCATTAATGCCTTTTCACCCAGTGATATGTTACAGTACCATTATTATTGTATCGCTATCAACAACATAATCCTTCTTCCTTTTCCATAACAAAGGGAGACAACTAGCAAATTTACGAAAACAATAATCATGCAAAACACCGCGATCACATCACACACGTGATTAGTGCCATTGTATCCAAGATGTCAATCAATGATGTTACGATTTTTAAAATGATAAAAATTAAATTACCTGCCAAATAATTTAAAGATTAGCGTCATGTGAACCAAATATTTTCACACCCATCTCCAATATTGAAGCCATCGTCAAGATTGTTTACTAATACATTGTTATTTATAGTATACAACCGATTATTAAACTCATATGATACAAATATTACTTTCATTAATGATCCAATATCGTAAGTTAGTATGTCTCTTGTATGTATAAGTTGGATGGGCAAACCACACCCAACTCTTCCGTCAGAACATCCGGGAATCTAGACAGAAATCAATGTATTTTATCCAGCAGTATTGTCATGTCAATAGATCAACTGATATATATCTGAATATCACTACCAGTAGCTGAGCAGCTGTGACTTCTGAGTACCTTGTATTTTTTGTTGCAGACTTAAAGCCGTGTTTACAATATTATGTCATTGTTGATTGTTGTCTTCTGAAAATCAGGACATTTCGGACCACAGACATTACGGACCAGACAATTCGGACCATAATTAGGGACATTACGGGCCAAGCATTTTTTTAAAAAGACCTTATGTTTTACCTTTAACGAATGCAGAAACTGATCGTTATATAATTATTATTCGTGATTTTATGGTAAATTCGAGGTTAGATCGATACATATATTCGAATATCAACCAACATTTAACACAGCATGTATTTTGCTGGGCGCACTGGAAAACTTCCTTGTATAAAAGGAGCCCAAAATAATGAACTAAAGACGATTTAGCTATTGTAGCAACAGCACTGAATGAAGCCCATTCAAATGTTTTTGCGTTAAGATGAGTCATACACATCTTTAACACAGCGTATAAATATGTTGCTCTCTTAAAACTTATAAATTTCAAGATTGCATTATTTATAAAAGATGATTTCCTTATATCAAAATCGAAAGAAATAATGCATACAGGCATAATATTGCATATTCTAGCGAACTGATTCATAATACTGAAAAGAATCCTTTGTCAGTTTTAGTTTGAATGGAAATTCTTTACATGAGAGATAATATGAATTTAAAGCTTATAACATGTAACATGCTATTATATTCAAAAGTAGATTGAAACGTTTGCATTGAAATAAAATTTATTTAATTTGTAATATAAATCGACTTGATTTAACCTTGTCTCACTTTATAAGTTAAATCATGATTTTATATATTGATAACAAATTGTTAAAAATGAACTTTTCATGTTGTGACATAAAACTGTAAAATTGTTGACTATATGGAAAAAATATTCACATTTGTTTTCAATCAGAAACAAGCCTTTTCCAGACCGCTGTTATTTTCCCAATGCCTTTACTATATTACCACGATATTTTGAAGTTTTAATAATAGTTACCGATATTTAGACTTTTTTCTTCATCAAAAACATTTCAAGTTTTCATTGTTCCATTTAAAAATAAATCTCTACCACCTTACATTTTAAAGTTTAATTATTGTCATTTTGTTTAAAAGACTTTAAAGCGGTAAGGAATATTCATGTAAAAAACTAGGCAAACTAACTTCTCACAGAAAGATGAAAATACTTCGGTGGACAGCTGCTTAAAAGTACTGGGACAACGTAACAGAATACTGAATGGTATTCAATAAGATATGCCGGCAGATATGCCTGCCTTATATTTCTTAAAACATCATTGGTGATCAGGTTTGTTTGCTATTGCAGGTCTGATGACTAAGATGCGAATGTTTACCCCACAGGGGCTGGTCATAAGAGGTTCGATCTGAAATATAAAAGTACTGTAGTGGTGTTGCGCTTGATGAGGTGCTCAAAGCCACGCTGTATCACCCCACACCGATGCTCTCCTCCCACTTACGTCACTATACTGCTGCTACCTTCATATATATGCCGATGGATGTGCACCCAGTGTGGGGCTCGACCCCTGCCCAACACCCGCAAGGTGCTCTACCACACTCAGTCACATTATCTTGAGACCATACCAGTCAGTCTTAGAATTACGCGCACCCCAGGATCTTACCCGGGACATCCCACCTCCGAGGTTTTTGTTGACCTTAAATAATAATGTATCCACTTAATAGTTTAGCCCAATATCTAAGCATTCTTATTTTCCTAGATACAATTGATGGGAATCTACCAACTTCACCAAACAGCGTTGTTTGCAGTTTGTGTTCTCACACCAAGAATTTTTAAATGAACTCTCTCTATATCTGAACCATAATTAAGAATCGGCTCTACCATAGAATCAAATAATTAGTTTTCGGAAATGTGCATAGGCATGATATCAAAGAGTGAATTTATGGAAAAAAGAGCTTTCATAGCTGGTTGTGAAAGTGCCTTTTGAGTTTTATAAAAACAACCATTAAATGACAATGTAACTCCTAAATAATTAATGAATCTACATTTTGTAGTTTACTTCCCTATGTTGTCTTTTCTCATACCAGTTGTAAATGTCATGACAACAGTTTTAGCATTATTAATTGCAATACCCCATTTGTCACAATCAAAACTTATTTTATCTATCAGATGCTGAAGCCCATTTGCCGAGTAAGAAAATAAAATCGTATCGTCAGCAAATAATTACAGAAAAAATGTAGTTCTTCAATTGATATGCTCTCTAGATCATTATCGTTTATAACTGTGTACATAAAATTCAAATAGCAAAGGTTGATAAGGTTTCACCCTGTTTTACACCCATATAACTGTCGCAGAAACTGCTTAGCGTGCCATTAACTTTTACACATGATTTGACTCCATCAAAGAAAGCTATATATGTATGTGGTGAACTATCATTGGGACTGTTGTGAAGAGATTGACCCTCTCAAGTACTGGAGACAAACACAGCATAACTATCCAAACCTTGCAAGATCTAGCTACCTCAGGGGCCTAAATCATAAACACTATAAGTCTGAAAGTCTCACTAAGACTTTAAAATGTTAATTATTCTATTTGCTCCTATGTTGTTATAACAATTCATATTTTAATGAATATTCGCAGATGTGTACATAGGGAAACAACTATTATTCAAACAGAATTTCATTCATGTATATACATGTATAATGGCAACAAAACGCTGGTAGATATGAATTTAGAACATTTAAAGTCTAAGTCTGAATTTCAGACTTAAAGGTTGGTGAAAACGCCGATTGATTCTCCAGTTGATGAACTTTTCAGTATCGCTTGAAAGTTCTTTCTAATTGAGAGGTGTAAACTCTGCATTGAGTGACATTGCATTCAAAGTGCTTATGGTGATCAAATTTAATAAATGAATTATATAGCTGTGCTTTGTGTTTATGTCTTAACATGTACTATACACGAAAATATCATTCATATTTTAATATACGAGGTACATGTAGAAAGTAATCATTAATAACGATTGCTGTTACTAAATAATCGATTATCAACCGACTAGCTGCAAAGTATGAAGTAGTCATGCAGAAATCAATTACTTAAAAAATTAAAGTGATCATTAATTTAATTGATTATTTTTTCAAGTCATCAACCCCCTTGTCTTAAAGCTGATAGCAATGATGTCTACATCACTAGCGTTAATTACCAGGTGAACATTTTATGTCCATTTAAATATGCTATGTACAGGTATTAACCTAATATGGTTGTTAAAACGTCTTAACATGTTACCAATGATGATTATGTGTAAATGTCACTTCGCCGTCAGTTGAATGTCAATATATTTCGTACAAGTTCGTGATTTATGTATTATCAATTTTTGTACTTTTCTTAGCCTTTTGACCTTACCTTATGTGGTTACAAATGTTTTGTGGCTAGAACAGTGGTAAATCTTAAACATAGCTCATGAACTAACTTTCTTCAATGGTTCATAGTACTGTTTATAGGTGTTATTTGATGTTCTCTTCTTAAATTATCCGTATATGTACATGGTATGAGTTTACACTCAATATCGAAATTGTTGCACGTATTAGTTCTTGTTGGTTCACTTTCTGTGTGTAACGTTTTATTATCTTAGATATCCACAAGTCTATTAATAACTCTAACAAGTATGTTCGAATTTCCATCATTTATATTTAAGCATAAGCGAATGATAATACGCCATATATATATTTACAATACAAATGTATTAGAATAATGACAAATTTAACACCTTTACTGAAGAATAATAAAATCATGGGGAACATATGATAAAACTCGCTTAAGCAGAGGTACCGAATGAAGACACTTAAACATTCAATCATCTAACCTGAACATTTTATTAAATTTACAAATATAAAATGTTAAGACATTTACTTGAATATTAGCACGTCTAATGATAAATATTGAAAATAAACATTAACAATCAACATTTAAGTAATAGATATTAACCTAGAATTGTTTTCAATTAATGTGAAGTAACATAGATTCTCACGAGTGACAAAGTATTTTCAAATTACAGCCAAATTTATCAAAGCATAAGCAAAGGATAATTAGTACAGACATTGCGTTTATCTATCGTCGCCACCCGTTTCCCACATGGGCGACGTCTCGGGAAGAATGCTAGTAATATTAGATTTTTGAAGGATAATGCATGCTACAGAAGATGTCCCAGTTACAGAAGCTTCCCTGATTAATGTACATGCCCGATGTAAAGCATTGTACATGGATACTCAATTTTACAAAGTCTTATCCGAAAGACTGTTCGTACTGTCAGTAGTCGAGCGGGAGATCGAACCTGCGTCCTCTGTATTCAAATAATGAAACTAAAAAAATAACGATGTACGAGCTGGCTCGTATTTCGAATTCAGATATTTAATAGAAACAACTATTGCATTACGGGTGTCAAATTCACCGAAGATTATTAAATCATAAGTTAATACTATTACCCTGCAGTATTCGGTCCGGATGTTTACACTGTTCAAAAGTCTCATACAGTGCAACCCTACTGTGCAAATCATGAATTAAATACCCATGTATGTACACAGAGTGATGGGTTAGCAATTAATCAATGCAAAATTTATCTGTACAGTTTATAGTGAAATATCTATCACATTAGATATGGTCCCCTAAATATACTTAGACATTTATTGAAAATGTTTGACAATCTTCTGTGTATATTTTGTCCAAGTTTTCAGCTGAAGCTCGTATCGATGACAGCGATGTAAAAACACCCGGGGATTGTAACATTAAGAGTATTTATCGAAATACTTGACCGGTATATATATTTATGATCGCATGAAACTATGCACGCTTAAGAGTCGTACGGCGTACTCTTAAAGAGACAAGAATGAGCGACTTCATATAGCTAAGCAAACAATATAATGCAAATTGAACAGAAATGTTTATTTAAATGAATTAGGCTAATGCTTTGATTTTAAAAGCATTAATACGTTCAGATTCCGATACCGTACATTTTATATAGGAACGTTCACATTTCACTATCATACATTATATATAGGCACGTTCACATTTCAATATCATACATTTCATATAAGCACGTTCACATTTCAATATCATCAATTTTATATAGGAACGTTCACATTTCAATATCATACATTTTATATTGGAACGTTCACATTTCAATATCATACATTTTATATAGGCACGTTCACATTTCAATATCCCACATTTTATATAGGCACGTTCACATTTCAATATACCACATTTTATATAGGCACGTTCACATTTCAATATCCCACATTTTATATAGGCACGTTCACATTTCAATATCCCACATTTTATATAGGCACGTTCACATTTCAATATCCCACATTTTATATAGTCACGTTCACATTTCAATATCCCACATTTTATATAGGCACGTTCACATTTCAATATCTCACATTTTATATAGGCACGTTCACATTTCAATATATAGAGGATATTGATTGAGTGTTGTTTAGTATCAAAATAATAGAAAGAGATGAATACAATTATATGAAGCGAGCCTCTGGCGAGCTTCATATTCGTTTTATGCAATGAGTCCAATACATTTATTACTAAACAACACTCATTCAATATTCTATTTGTCACATACTTGTTATCAAAGGAATTATTTTGTTTTATTATACCATTTGTTTTCAATGTTCTCATATCTTCATTTTGAAAAAAAGGAAAATACTGTTATATTAACATTCAAATGACAACTTCTCTTTCATATGTTTGTATTTTTTAATGAAACCTGTCATTTTCTTCATGAAAGACATTTATATTGTACTGTTATGTTTATAACTATATGTGAACCGAGATAGCATCTGTTCCCTTAATATATTGTTTTATGTTGTTCAAATATTTAAAATCCCGCAAAGGTGGCATCGTATTTCGTTATACATACGATTGCTTGGGATATGACGGATTCTTTGTTTACTTCAGACATTTGTTTTCCTTACAATGGTCGAACATTTCATTTCGTTTAGAATACCAGTATAACTATCATTATTCACCTGCTAAGGTATATAGCCCTTAAAATAAGTATGTATTAAATCATTAACCCCACCTTCTCCGTTGAAACTAACTCCACCCCACCGTCCTTACCCCAGTTTTAGAGTATTGGCCTATTCACATATTTACAAACTAAGTATACAAATATAAAACGAAGCTTTTGATCATATGATATTACTTTAATTTGAGGCCTATTGTCTGCAGTATGATATGTATAACATTGTATTGATATACTTTGCTGTTTTCACATTTTACTACTATGTTGTGAATTGATATGTTTCTATCTCACGGGCCTCTATTGAAAATAAAAGGTATTGATGGCATACCAGACAAAATAAGATAAAAACACATCCAAACTTGACATCATTAATATAGACTACATCGTCATGGAAGTAATTAGCCTATAGAATTAAAGAGCCGAACAAGTAGTTCGATTTTACAAATTCATTATTTCTAAAATTATCCATAAACCTATCAATATTTTATCATTCTCTAGTTTATTAAATATATCTTGTAGGAATTCACTTATTAAACCTAACTGGAAAACGTAAATAAAGGAAAATATTTCCACTCAAATGTCATCGGTAATATATTTAATGACGTCATCAGATAAACAAGTATATAACGTCATTCAGTATACTCGCGTTCACCTCTCGGACTCGAAGTGCTTTCAAGTGAGTTTACGGGATTTGGTACATTTTGATTGATATCGGACTGATTATTTTTAAAAGTTCCTTAGTAAACTGAAGACGTGTTGATGTCATTTGAAACATGAATCATTTGAGATGGAATAACTCACTGAACTGGATAGGTAGGTTAGGAAAATTTTGCTGGACGTGCTTAGTACATGTGTTAGTGTTTGATGCAGTGTTCATGAGGATTCGTATTAAGTACATCATAAGTAGGCGATGTTGATATGTTTTTATCATTACTCGTTTTGTAAATTGTAAACAAGCAGCGTATGGATTTCATTTAGGTTTTTACATTCATTTGCATATTATATGCACACTGTGCTATATGATATTTATTGCACAGTAGAAACATGCACCGGTTTGTGATAAAATTTATATAGTTTTACACACTTGCCTTCTGTCACAATAGTATAGAATCTTTGATGTTCTTTAGATGTTTTCGAAATTCAGAATCTAAGATACCGTACACAATTGGATTAATGACATGGTTAATAAAGTACAGTCTAAAGAAAAAGAAATATAACGATTTTTCAGTGTTGGATAAAGTATGTAATATGTCGTCTGGTCTTGCTATGAATGACAACAGAGTTAGGTACAAAATTGTGGTTATGATAAAAGCAACTGTTAATATAAACATAATCTTTGTCTTTCTGAGAACTCTAGAATCCACACCAAACGCACTATGAACCTGTCGCACATTGCCTGGAGTATCACCAGCGCGATCTTCGATGTTCATGCTCTCATTGGTCATTTGAACTGTGACGTCAGATACACCGGCTACACGCTCCTCTCTGGAAGTGCTGGAATAAGCCAGATGTTGTCGTCTGTTCTGAACAAACGATCTGGCAATTAAACAGTACAATCCCAACATGAAAACCAATGAAATCGACAGAATTACTTCGATGGATACGGAATACTGGAAAGGCTGATCCGTGTTTTCGAACTTGGCATCTATTTCACAAACTGTGACATTAATAGTTTTTCCATTGTAGTTTTGTTCATTAGAGTGAGTTCCCCAAAAGATTGCCACAGGTATAGCCAAAACGATAGCGCACAAATAGATTACTCCGCAGATATATTTGGCAATGTTCGGCATAATCTGCTTACCCAGTGGCCTACATACTTTCAAATAACGATCTACAGCTATAGCCGTGAGACACAAGGCTTCTCCTGACACCGTAAACACGTTGAAGAATGATTTTGCTTTGCACACTTCAGGGATGGGATAGTTGTACCAATATAGCTGTGTCACCATCTCACCCGGCATGGTTGTCAAACTGCTTATTAAATCAATAACCGCCAAACACATGACGAAATAGCGAAATGTACAGTAATGGTACCGAAACAGAAATACGTATAAAACGATAAGATTACCAAAAAATGCTACGAACACTTCGATCCCAACAAACACGGTAACTGGAAGTACGGCGTCTCTGAATTCATTGTTTATCTTTATAACATCTTCGTCACCTGCCATGTTTCTCAATCAAATTCAACACGAATTTATGGTTTCTACCTAAAAT
Source organism: Mactromeris polynyma (assembly GCA_032209605.1). Lineage (NCBI taxonomy): Eukaryota > Metazoa > Mollusca > Bivalvia > Venerida > Mactridae > Mactromeris > Mactromeris polynyma. The sequence goes on from JASFXZ010000058.1 coordinate 218,473, forward strand.
AATTACATCGTATCCGTGTTGATATTTGCTGTGATCGTTTTCAAATAAAAGCACTTCCCTTTGTAATAATTACATTATTCCTACGTATGATTATATCCAGGAACAAATTTATTTACCGTATTTCAGCAAGTACGAACGTGATTACCTATATTTAAACTTAAGATAAAACAAATCTTTTCAAATACTTAATATATGTCATCTGCTCAAAAATATAAATTGCTCTTCCTGGTTCACACGCACATACCAGATTTGTTACTGTGTACCCGCACAATAATAAGCCGGGTACAAATTGATAAACAGTTTCTACCCGTGATACAAACACACTTCGAAATAACGGGTATAAAATAGATTTAAGGCAACAACTGTCCAATATTTCTGATATTAAATTGTCTAAGGCACTTAGCATCGAATAAAGTTCGATATCAGGGGCATGAAGATAGCGCGAAGCCCGTAGATTGTACGAGTATATCAACGAAAGGATGTCGACCCAGGTCGTAGCCCGCAGATTGGCCAAAGTGTTCAGCCTTGGTCGTAGCTAGTAGCTCAATGATACTGTCGACCTGGGATGTACCTAGTATATCAACTTAAACATGTCGATCTTGGATGTACTTATTAGATCAACCAAACATGTCGACCTGGGATGTACCTAGTATATCAAACTAAACATGTCGACCTTGGTTGTACCTAGTAGATCAACCTAAACATGTCGACCTGTGGTGTACCTAGTAGATCAACATAAACATGTCGACCTGAAATGTACCTAGTAGATCCACATAAACATGTCGACCTGGATGTACCTAGTAGATCATCCTAAACATGTCGACCTGAAATGTACCTAGTAGATCAACCTAAACATGTCGACCTGAAATGTACCTAGTAGATCAACCTAAACATGTCGACCTGGGTGTACCTAGTAGATCAACCTAAACATGTCGACATGGGTGTACCTAGTAGATCAACCTAAACATGTCGACCTGTGGTGTACCTAGTAGATAAACCTAAACATGTCGACCTGAAATGTACCTAGTATATCAACCTAAACATGTCGACCTGGGTGTACCTAGTAGATAAACCTAAACATGTCGACCTGAAATGTACCTAGTAGATCAACCTAAACTTGTCGACCTGAATGTTTTCTCGTACATCATTCACATGTTGTTGACCTAGATCGTAAATCGTAGCTCGACCAAAGAAAATAAACAATGATATGGTTGGTCTCGGTCGTAAAAAGAAGCAAAGCTTTTGAAATCGACATACCCAACTTTCGTGTCACAATGGACCAACCGACTTCATATAGAATTAAAGAAGGAAATTAAATACCTTCAAACCGCGATTTATCTTCCGTGTACAAACAAGTTAAGCGATCAAACAATCTACTTTATGATGATCCTACGAAAGCCTGGTGGTGACATTTCAGCTTAACGAATATGCGATTTCATCTTCAAGAATTCACGATATCAATAACAATTTGAACTTCACAATATGTATTTCACGAATTCACAATCTTGAATTCGTGAAGTTAAACTCGTGAAGTTAAACTCGTGAATTTGTGAAGATAAAATCAACTTAAGTGGAAGGAACTTATCAAACAATATGTGGTGATTAAAGGTCGTTCTGAACGAATGGAAAGACTACGGGAGCTCAGCCCCAGTGCTGTATATTATATTCCACAACTCAATTACATTTGTACTTGGGTCTATGAATACATATTCAACGGAGTTGCGCCCCTTAATTTCTACTATGCGCTATGTTCAAACTTGCACAATGTGTTCATTGTTGTGTGAAGATATCATTGATCATTCATGTAATGAATTTTTGTAGTAATCTGTTTCAATTGAGGACTGTTTTATTCCACTCCGTTACAATTGGAGTAGACGTTGTCATTGACAACCAGAGAATACTAACTGATCAGATAGTGTCACCTGCTGTTACTCAAGCTTGCTCTCACAACTTTACTCTCATCAAGTTTCTGCATTACATGTTTTATGATAATGTTAATAGTCGCCCAGTGTGAAGATATTCATATGAGGAAACGTCCTATTATATATTTTAGTAACTGATAAATTTTCGAATACGTTGTAATGTGTCGTATTTATGATATTTCCACAATGTTTTTATGAACATTCTTATTATGGAAACAACGTATTAACAGTATTATCTTTTAACGTTATCCTTAAATCTAATTACATCATTTCGCATGTTTACCATTACAATGATTTAAACATTTCGATTTCGGTTTAAATCATTAACGGTTTTGGTACAGCTTGTAAACGTTAAACCGGTTAGTCAACGAGTAATGTATGATATCATATGCACATTTTATGCACATCGGTTTATGATTATGTCATCTTCTGTTTACATGGACAGTTATATATGCTGATGTCATTTGTATGAATACAATTTGTTAAAATCTGCATATTTAGAGGAGAAATAAACATATCGTTAAAATTAGTTAAATAATGTTTTGATGCTCATTTTGTATCATTTTTAAAACTCGTTAAACATGGGAATGGCCAGTATTGTTTATAATTAAAATTTTATCATTTTTACTTGTAATTAACAATGGCTATATCAGCTTGAAACATAATGAAGTCATACATATGACATTGATAATATTGGCCATTAATTGACGGTAGATTTATTTTAATAATTCTATACCGTCTATCGATTAGGTAATACTCCGCACGTGTAAATCAAATGCGTAAATGGAAATTTAATATTGCTTTTAGCAAAGGAGATTTCTTTCGGGATATTTGTTCTCTAAGGTTGGGGAGTGAATCATTTTCAACTCACAAGTTATCACAATTAATTACGCGGAAAGAGTCATAACTTATTATTGTTTAATTAATTTAAATTTCTTTTTTTCATAGCATCTTATTTTCTATTCTGATAAAAGGTTTAAAGTGCTTTTTACTAGCAGATAACAAATATCAATATATTCCGTGTAATGCTGACAGCACGAAAATATAGGTAATAATCTATACATAAAGTCGGTTTGTATCAAATTTAAAAATTATAACCAATGTTCTCATATGTATAGATTTATGTATGTACGTGTATGTTATTTAATAGTCATGTTCTCTACCGACGTAGCATACATGCATCATTCAATTACCATATGCATAATAGTTGATAATCCCTTTCTTAGTTTTTGCAATAACTTCAAATCTACCTGACGTATTTTAAATATCGTTTTTGTCACCAAGTTTAAACTTTGGTTGAACATATTGTTATAAGGCATATTATGTTTCTAAAAGATATATTTGAATTTGAAACATAACTACTTCCTTGTTATTCAAATAACTAATACAAATACCTTAACTTTAGTAATGATTAATGTAAACAATTTAAATATGGCGTTATTCAATGTACATAATTATAATATCAACTATTATAAAATGCATTATACATTGTTGACACATACCTACACTGTACAATATGAAATATATCGTGATAACTAACCGTGTCATATCACAAAATATATTTTAAGTGGGAGCATTGAAGGAACGACAACTCTGGATAGAGTTACATTCGGAATGGGGTTTCCTCGACATCATTCCTCGGAATCTCCTTTTCATTCATAGTCTTGCTGATGTATTTGATGTTAATATATTCAAATGTTTAAAATGTTTATGTGATCATAAATGAATGATGTTGTTTTTCTTTGTAAACTTATCCAACCATTAACCACACAGTACAGATACATAGCTTGATTATCATATGAAATGAGATCTAGTTGTAGTTGTTTCGAAATCCAGTTTTACTGATATTGAATACAGGTTGTACCGTCTCTAGTCATACAGTTTACTATGACAGTGAACCTGTATAATTGAACAACCACGCCGCAGTCGACAACCACACCCCAGTCAACAACCACATCGCAGTCAACAATCACACTGCAGTCAACAACCACACTGCAGTCAACAACCACACCACAGTTGACATCCAGACTGCTGTCAACAAGCACATCACAGTCAACAAGCACGCTTCAGTCAACAAGCACACCACAGTCAACAAGCACACCACAGTCAACAAGCACATCCCAGTCAACAAGCCCATTGCAGTCAACAAGCACACCACAGTCTACAACCACACCGCAGCCAACACGCACACTGCAATCAACAACCATTTAACAGTCAACAACCACACCTCAGTCAACAACCACATCACAGTCAACAACTACACTGCATTCAGTAACAACACTGCAGTCAACAGCCACACTGCAGTCAAAATCTCACCACAGACAACAACCACACCACTGTCAACAACCACATCACAATAAACAACTTCACCACAGTCAGGAATGACACCACAGTCAACAACCACACTACAGTCAACAACCACATTACAGGCAACAACCACACCACATTCAACAACCACTACAGTCAACAACCACACCACAGTCAACGACCATACCACAGTCAGCAACCACACCACAGTCAACAACCACGCCGCAGTCAACAACCACGCCACAGTCAACAACCACACCACAGTCTACAAGCACATCACACTCAACAAGCACGCTTCAGTCAACAAGCACACCACAGTCAACAAGCACACCACAGTCAACAAGCACATCCCAGTCAACAAGCCCATTGCAGTCAACAAGCACACCACAGTCTACAACCACACCGCAGCCAACACGCACACTGCAATCAACAACCATTTAACAGTCAACAACCACACCTCAGTCAACAACCACATCACAGTCAACAACTACACTGCATTCAGTAACAACACTGCAGTCAACAGCCACACTGCAGTCAAAATCTCACCACAGACAACAACCACACCACTGTCAACAACCACATCACAATAAACAACTTCACCACAGTCAGGAATGACACCACAGTCAACAACCACACTACAGTCAACAACCACATTACAGGCAACAACCACACCACATTCAACAACCACTACAGTCAACAACCACACCACAGTCAACGACCATACCACAGTCAGCAACCACACCACAGTCAACAACCACATCACAGTCAACAACCACACCACATTCAACTACCACTACAGTAAACAACCAAACCACAGTCAACAACCACACCACCGTCAGCAACCACACCACAGTCAGCAACCACACTACAGTCAGCAACCACATCACAGTCAACAACCACACCACAGTCAACAACCACACCACAGTCAACAACCACATCACAGTCAACAACCACACTGCAGTCAACAACAACCTCGCAGTCAACAACCACATCGCAGTCAGCAATCACACCGCAGTCAGCAACCACACCACAGTCAACAACCACACCACAGTCAACAAGCAACTTTTGGGACATTGTATTGCAAAACTGCATAACATCTTTCAAGTACATGTTAATATTAATGACAGATTATGGAACGCCGTAACTGTCTTATGTTGTGATATTTCAAGTTGTTTTGTTTGTTTAATGTCTTGTTAAAACAGTATCATATTTTCTCAAATCTTGTCCATTGAGTATTCCATCTTCTTTACTGTTATGCTATCTTGTCAAAATGATATGTTATTTGTCTATTTCATATGCTATTATTCTTAATATTATGTTATATCATGTCAAAAGTAAATGTTGTCTTGTGAAAAAAACGTGTTAACTTGTCAACATAGTATGTTATCTTGTCAAATAAACGTGTTGTCCTATCAAAATAAAGACTTTTCTTCTCTATACTACGTGTTATCTTGTCTAACAGGTGTGATGTCTTGTTAAAAGAGTCATGTTCAAAAACTGCACTGTCGTGTCTAACTACCATACTATCATCTTAATTTTCAATGATATCTTGTCAAATTAGTGTGAGATCTTGTTGAAACAGAGTGTGATTATGTCAAACTGTAGTGTTGTCTTCTTAAGATGTGATGTTAACTTGTCAAAGTGGTGCACTATCATGTCAACTTAGTATGCTATCTTATGAATGTGTGATCTTGTCCAATGAGCATGTTATTATGTCAAAGTGTCGTGGTAACTTGTTGGACAGGATAACACGTTATATAGACATAGAACATGAAACTATCGGCATTTATTACTAATTAAGTTAGATTATCATGGTGCTATGGTTTTAGGTGGGTGTAGTAGTAAGTGTACATTTAATTTCTGCCTGAACCCAAAAGTACCAAGTCGCAGTAGATCGGTTGAACGACATTCACTTTGATGTAGTTGCATTCGATACCCACTAGTTTTCATGCGTTGGAATGTGCGTTTTGATGCGTATTTCTGAAGTTCCTTGTCCGTGTAAGGCAACTCTGAGTTTTGCCCTGAAAATATAGGAATTAAATAAAATTGAAATCATTTGGGTATCTTGATTATAAAATTAGTAAGATATCGACATATATTCGACAGTTCTGGAATGTCCTACCTAACATAGAAATTAACGATTGAAGGGAAGCAACTTGTGATCCTCGATGTACGTAGAGTAAAATAAGAACGCTAGAGTTATAACTCTAGATTGTCATAAACTGTTATTGATGGTAACTGTTAATTATTACCTATCACTACTGGTGATATGAATCAACTGGTCCCGTCGGTCCGTCCGTCCCGGGACATCGGGACAATGTATTTTCTTGAATATCAGCAAAGATATTGCTTTAATACTTGGTGTCCGGGGGCTATATAGAAATCACCTTTTCCCGTCCGTCTGTCTATTCTCTGTATTTTCTTAAATATCATCAAAGATATTGCTTTAATACTTGGTACACACACTCACCATTATAAGGCAACTATGTGGTGCTAGTTGTAAAACTTTGGCACTGATTTTCCAATAATTATGGCCCCTTTTTGGACATAGAAATTCCAAATCCAGTGATAATGAATAGATATTTAAATATCGTCACTTACTGATTTAATATGCTTCAATAGATATTGTTGTTACAAGTACACTAATAATTCTGATTCACCACTTCATTGATGTTATATCTCTAGCCTAAAGATACTATATAGGAATCACCTTGTCCCATCTGTCCGTCGGCCAGTCTGTCTGTCCGTCCGTCCCGGGACATTGGGCAAGTATCCAATATCATCAAACACGCTAATTTGTTGATACTTGGTACACATACTCACCATTATAAGCGACTATGTATAGCAACTTGCATAACTTTAGCATTGATTTTGCAATAATTATGTCCCGTTTTTGGACTGAGAAAATAAAATCCAGTGATAAGGCATAGGCATTTGTATGTGTTCACATACAGATTTAAAATATTTTAACTGATTTTGTTGTTGCATGTATACTGACAATTTAGATATACCACTTCAATGATATTATGTCTATGGCCTAAGAAGAGACTGACTTTCAGTAATTAATACTTTTCAATACACAATAAATGGAGTAAAATACATTTTTTGTTTAGACTGATGAAAAATAACATTGCACTGACTTTTCAAAGTGGATTGATATATTTATATCATGTTTCCTCAGTATGTTTGACTGATCATAGTTTGAAAACATTTCCTTATTGGCTTTGTAATTAATTGGTCAAAGGTCAAGACCACAGTCTCCTTTAGTTGGTTAACGGTTTTCAACGAGTTTTTAGGGCGAGGTTTTGTGATCACTCACCGTCTGTCTGTCCATCTATACTTACCTTGGACTTCTTCTGCAAAAAAGGACAGAAAACAATACAAGCAGGGCAAAGTATACATGGTATCAGTGATGGTAAAACATCGTTTTCTAATAGAGCCGAAACAAAATAGGACCATCAAAAATTGAATTATATTTGTTAGCAGACAGAAGCAAACAAAACCATCGTCATATATGATGATTTGCACATGGAACTACAGTAAAATCTCACTTAAAGACCACCTCAATAATAGGACCACTTCAAAATTAAGACCACTACTTTCTAGTCCATTATCATTGTTTTTTAGCTCTTATTTCAACCTCAATATTAGGACCACTTCAACAAGAATACCAGTTTTCAAGGGTCCCAAAGGTGTTCTTGTTATTGAGAATTTACTGTACTTCTATGCATAGAGGATACAAGTATTAAATTGAAAGTGAATTCAGTTCAAACTATTCCTCGGGTTCTTTGTGCCCGTTTTATACAATGCAAGTATGGAAAGCTGATTTCGCTTTTGTAAGCTAATCTTCCATTTTCATTGTAATATAGCTCGCGTCATTCGCAAGTTATTACAACCATGCGTCAAATTATTGTGTGCATCATATATCGATTGGTTAGATACGTACACTTTACGTATTGTTTTTTATGCCTGAAAAAGTTACATCAACACTATAGAGCTTGTTTGTCAATTTTGAACACAAAACAAATTTAATTGCACTGATACACCCTGCAAATTATAGTATGGTCATAATATACAATACATTGACTAAACATAACGCAATTTTGTTAAGACAATATTGAAGAAGCGATGCCCGGATGTATCGGGTAAATGTGGTTCTGTCCCCCCACGAAGTCGTCCACTTTTTTCCACTGAGAAGAGCTTAAGGTTGCTACTCTTGTTGCACTTATAGTGCAAAGTATCGATTTAGTATCGATTTCCTACCAATACATGGCGGAAGCAAGTGCAATAAAATTTAGCACTGTGTCGTGTCCCTTGGCATTGAACCGTCATGTAGAAGTTGATGCTTTCACTCTTCACCAGTCATGCGCTTTCAATATCCTTCTCTTGTATACATTTGTATGTATAAAGCTCCCGCCTGTAAAGCGCACAGATGCCTTAACATATAAGAAAGACAGAGATATGTCGTGGTATTGTTCTAGTGATGAACAATTGTTGAGGATTGTGATTTGTTGACACCAAGCATACGTTTTATTGTTATAAGTTTCAAAGTATGTTTCATATCAATATTGATATCACATCCAAGGTCACTTGCCATTCATCTCTGATTACACGATGTTATTGTCCTCGCAAAAATATCTGAGTTTACTATGGACTTAAACCATACAGATCAATCGTAAGAATGTCCTTATTTGCAATTCTGATATAGCATCATAACTCAACTATAGAACTGCATTCGCAATAATTATTACTATTTTTTTATAGCAATGAAATATTTGACAGGTTAAACGATAATATAAACTGTAGATTGAAATCCAAGCATACGTTTTATTGTTGTACTTTTCATATCAATATTGATTTTAAATCGCAAGTCATTTGTCCTTCACCTCTGATTACACGATGTTAGCGAGTGTATTAAACATATATGATATGTATGGTTAAATCGGTCACGAAATCGAAACAAGACTCCATTCTAGAGGACAACTTAAGGACGTTTTGACAATTTGGGGAATAATTAAGGTAAACATTTTCTACGAAAGACAGGTGTATATACGTAAGTAAAACCAGATTTATTGAGTTTAGTTACATACCTTAGACTTAATGCGATATATTAACGTTAATTGTGAGAGTCAACTTGATGTATAAATGTTTTGTTCTAAGGTTATTGTTGACTACCCTAGGATTTCAAGAACCCTTTTGTCTCTATTATTCTGATCAACTGTTCTATGCTAAACACTGAAGCTTAAATTTCCAACAAATCGATAGTATTTCAGAATGTAAGGGAAGTAATCCATTTTAATACATTTTAGGGACGTCATGTTGATATTCAGTTATCCCCCTTATATAGTTCTTAGTTGAAACAATGTAACACAATTATTCATGTTTATTCTGTTCTTATGGACCATAACATTAGGCTGTATCTATTGTTAACAGTTGCTATAGCCGAAAACTAACACAATCATGATACTTACTTGAACAAAACAACTTATAAAACTTCACGTGCTCTACCTGTCTGAAAATAAGGCCTTCTTGAATATATATAACGTAAATTAGAAAGTCAGATAGGAGTATGCAATCAATGTTTGCTAGTTTATTTCACGTAATCAGCAATATTTACCAAACCACGAACAAGAAAACATCATTGCATATTGTAGTTTCTATTTTGTATTATATGATGTATTACAGAAGGATGGCGGAAGATGGAAATTTCTCTAGAACACCGGAGGAGCGGGGATCAGACGCTCTGTTCGATCATGAGTGTACAGAATGCCGTGCACATGGTTCAAAACAGGAAGCCATTGATTTCTGTCAAGACTGCAAACAGCTTTTATGTAACATATGCAGGATACATCACGTCCGATACATAAAAACTCATACATTAGTTAGCGTCGCATCATTGCAGCAGTCGAAAACAATCCTACCAACAATAAGTCCTGTTCCGGATGTTGCTAAATGCCAGTACCATCCGGACCGTGATATCGAGATGTATTGTGGTACTCATGATATGGTTTATTGTTATTGCTGTATCGCCAAGGAACACAGGTATCACCATTCTCGTTATAAATAATTGATAACGGTGAAGATAATAAATGCGTTTAAAACGTTAAGTACACGTCACGTTCATGTTAGCAGTTACAACTTAAAGGTTATATCAATGTGGATTGGTTTAAATACAATTGTGTTCATTCGTATGAATGTGTTAAACAAAAAAGTGTACATTATTAATTACGATTATGAGATTACAATTTGAATCATAATCATTTTACATAATGTTCAGTTATTTAACACTCTGGTGTATTCGTTTGTAAATCAAATGTGATAATAGATATTTTAGTGAAAAAACTTAATTTTGAATTATTGAATACGGAATAATATACATCACTGTTTGATATATTTTGCAGATCTTGTTCAGATGTGAAAGAGATTGAGGATGTGGCGCATCAATCCAATATGTCTACATTACAGTCGCTAGTAGCTGATATTACTCGCGTTAGCACACAGCTACATTCTACCAAGTTGGAAATGTCCGAAGATCTTAAGCTAATTCAGAAAATGAGAGACAGTCTTCTAGATGAAATCAAAGCTCTGAGAAAACAATTCAATGAACATCTAGATGCACTCGAGGAGACAATAATTGCAGAACTTGACGAAGAGCAGAATAAACTGGAGAAGGAAATAGATGACGATATAACATCCGTAGGTGATTTGATAATTGCCTTCGACAAACGTAAGCCAGACATGACGTCTCACTTAGACGAGAAACAAATATTTATCACTGAGAAGCTAGGTCAAGTAGTCCTTGCCGATGCAAATAATTTTCTGAAGAGAGCAAATGTATTGAAACATCCGACACTGAAAGTTGAACCGAATGATATTCTCTGTGCTGCTATTGAAAAGTCAGACAGTATGGGAAAAATCAACAGAATTGATACTAAACAAAAACGTATAACACGTAGTAATTACACTTTGAAGAATATCAATGCTTTAAACGTTAGAGTGAGCCAGGAACAAATGTGGGGTTGTATTATCGGCATGTGTCAGCTTCCCGATGGAACAATGCTATTGATTGGCTACTGGAGCAATATATTGAAGAGACTTGATGATAAGTTCAATGTACAGGATTTCTTGGATTTAAGGAGACCAATCGGACTTTGTTTTGTGTCATCCACTGAGGTAGCTGTACGACTGGAAGACAAAACAGTACATTTTATATATGTTGGTCAATCACTAACAAATAAACGAAAAGTCTATATAGACAATGTCAAGAGTAGCAGTTATGGAATGGCGTGTTGTAATAACCAGTTGTGGATACCTGGTGATGGAGCTGTATATGTTTACTCTCTATCTGGAACTTTAGTGAAGACAATAGAAACAGATTATCAAGGTCGGAACATTTTCCCTGAATGCAACCCCAGGCATATAGCTGTACGTAATGATGAAATCATAGTCTATGTTGCTGCAGGGGAGGATAGGGTGTTGCTGCAGGGGAGGATAGGGTGTTGCTGCAGGGGAGGATAGGGTGGTTGTATTCAACAATAATGGGGATGTCATAAAGGAGTTACATGATCAACGACTGAGAGAAACATGTGGTATATGTATGATAGAGGATGATAGTGTACTTGTAGCAGGCTGTGTGTCTAAAAATGTAGTTATGTTTGATAGAGACGGCAACAGTCTGGGTGAGATTGTTTCTAGTAAAGACATGCTATCAAACCCGTCGTCAATGTGTTACGACAGTACGCGATGTCGTATGTTAGTTGGTTATATGTCGGATAAGGCACAACTATTCCAGTTAAGTTAATACGTGTACATTCTGTAGCAGTGATACTGTGAATATGTAGAACAGTACGTGTACATTCTGTAGCAGTGATACTGTGAATATGTAGAACAATACGTGTACATTCTGTAGCAGTGATACTGTGAATATGTAGAACAATACGTGTACATTCTGTAGCAGTGATACTGTGAATATGTAGAACAATACGTGTACATTCTGTAGCAGTGATACTGTGAATATGTAGAACAATACGTGTACATTCTGTAGCAGTGATACTGTGAATATGTAGAACAGTATTGATGAGATACTCTGAAAGAAATGTTTACTTAAGACTTTAAATTTCGACATCCGTATCTGAAGCCTTCTATATATATATCTGTATAACGCATTTACCACCAGTTTTCTCATATTTACGTCTTGAAGTATTTCGACATAAATGGAGACTATCTACCATTAAAGTAGCTTACAGAAAATGCAATTAATCCGCATGACTCTATGTATGGTATATAGTATATCTTAATAACTTAGTTATAATCCTGTTGTTGTTTTTTGCTGGTATGTGTACATACAGTACTGTCCATGAACACTATTGAAACTTTTGAAATCAATCTGTACATTTAGTATGTTTGAAGTCACCGACCCGGTATAGAAGAAGAAGAACTTTGTTCAACAAATTACATTTCATATAAATGTGTGAAAAGGTCAGAAATGACCCATATTCATTATTCACAAATGCATGCAGTATATACTGGTCAAATGATGGTCAAATGTGAATACATAAATTGCATACGTCTAAGTACAAACTCTGCATCCCGTATATTAAATTATCAATATTTGTATATCATCATTATGTTCAGATTCTCATTATACAGCAGGTTTAAAATGTATAATACGAGTACAAGTTATACAAAACATATATTATGAAATGATCTGTAAAGAGCATACGGTGCAATTATTAATACATCGTATACAGTAGATACATACAAAATAGGTTTACGATCAGGTAGTGGAAATGGAGAAAGCATTTCAGCTATGAGCATCTGCAAGTTGCAATGTAAAAGCCCTTATCCTTCAAATCACTAGCCATAGTCAGGGGCGTCACTGGGACTACGTGATAGTGTGGGTAATTTGAAATGAATGCGGTTACCTAGTTTTTTTCCTTTGCTTTTTATAAAGCAGTTATAGCACAACCTCATACGTTTAGCACAACCTCTTCAGCATTGGGGGTAACCTCTTTCACATAATTCTGCTTAACTTTGTCTTCAAGTCCCTACAACCGCTCGCATTGCTATGCATCTACAAAATGTAGTTTTATTCTTAATATATCCCGGTAGCGCCATTGACCGATTTGTCGTGTTCCTCAAAACACGACGAAACAATCACTGCAATTACCATTTTCGATATCAACACAACAAACTTTCTTAGGGAAGAAATGAAATGTTGGCACGTTTAATAAACAAATAATGATACAAACATAACGCCCAACACGATGATTCATCATAAGGGTCAAACTACATTAAATAAATGTTCTCCGTCCGCATCACCACACTTTTATTCTCTGAGCGCTGCCATGACAAAACCTGTATAAGTGACGTTGGTTATGACGTCGAATATTTCCCAGTTAAAGTTTGGACGTCGCAAACGTTTTTTTTCATCATGTAATTACTGTAAACCAGTCTATAGCTGTAAAATACGTCTTATTTCAGATGTGTCGAAATGTAAATTCGTGCAATAAAGGCATGAGTTTAAGGACCAACATTTGAAATATCAATTTTCTGAACTCTAGATTTGAATGTTTTATCACACAACGGGTTGTGTTCATAAAATTATTATTACAAAACGGGTTCTTCAAGATCATGTCTTTATTGCAACGAGTGTCCTTTTGGAAGTCCTAAGATTGTCTTACAGTTGTATACTTCTTTCCAGTAATTTAATGATGAAACAAAACAGTTCTGTCAATTTGGATTTTTTTATTAAAAAACAGGTTTAGCTTACAACAAACAAGTTCAGTGATATTCTTGCAATTAATTACAATATATTGCCGTCTGTATTGTATGGCAGCAGGCTTATTGATATCATCATAACACTTAAGTTTGGTAAAAAACACCAATGAAAGTGCGTTTCATATGTACACTACTAACGCACTTTGGTGTCAACTGTTGAAATTATCCATACACTCATTCTGACACACATAAACGAGTTTATTACACATCATGTGTACGTCTTATTCAGTTCATTGCTGAGTGCCAGAATAACGTTTATTCCATTTAATCAACAACATTAGTACTATTACTGATAGTAGCTAATATACTAGCGGAAATAAAAAACGCAAGTTCGGTTTTTATTATATAACTTTTTATGGATGAACCAAATGTACTTAAATTTCACACGCGGTGACCTTGGTATACTGTCTCGTGTATAGTGTAGTAAATTTCGGTCAAGTATGATCTCGTGCGACACAATATTTATGCATCCGAAAATTGCAAAAAAATGTGCAACTATGGTAGTACCACGTGGTACTGAATTGAAAACCATACCAAATCAAACTTTAAAATCATTCACATCGACTGCACAAAAAATCATATCAAAACGATTAGGAGGCGCAATGGTGCGCTTATCAGAAGTTGATAGGGGTAGAGCTATTGAGCTGCTTTTGCATGATCATTCGCAACGCCATGTCGCCCAGCAGTTTGGGATGCATGAAACGACGATATCTCGTTTGCTTCAGCGCCTCAGGGCAACAGGAAGATTGGCTGACCCTCCTAGGCCCGGACGTCCACGAGTTACGACGCAACGTCAAGATAGAGAAGTACGTCTATCACACCTCCGGAACAGATTTAAGACCGCGGTGGAGACGGCGAGATACGTGATCGGCACTCATGGACGTCGAATCGGTCAGAAATCGTTTGTGAGTGGTAGCTTTAACGCCACGACGTCCGTACGTTGGCCCCCACTTACGCCTAGACTTACACTTACGCCTTTCAGATCAGACAAACGACAACGTGTGTATCGACGTCGCGGTGGGCACACGCGCTATTGATCAGTTTAAAGAAATAGCGTAGGGTGTCTGTTAATCTGCATGTGACGTTTTGCGCCTTTATCCAGTTATACAGTTACAAGATTTTAGTCGTTACTTGGAAGAATCGTAGCCACAAAATGTGTTAATTACTTCGAGGTTTCGTTAAAATCCACAAAATGGACATACATTTACAATGTAGAAGGCGAATCGCTGATAAACATCTATATGCCCACTATAATGTATTTGTACATAAACGGGTCATAACGCATGAGAAAATCATTCGACTGACAGTGGTTAAGGAACATTAGTTATGATACATACATCAGTTTATCTCCTTTTTAAATTTAACTTTTTTTGATATTGTTATTTTATTCAAATATTTATTTCTGTAAAACATCTCAAAGAGAAGTGAGCTAAATGCGGCATGGACTATCAATGTTAATTGTCTTGTTTTACAACTCCAATGAATATCATTTGTCATAGGAAATCATTCTTTTGAAGTAATAAGCAAAATTGCAAATTCCAATTTCATCATGCGAATGTAAAATTTAGGCAGCATTCTGTTCAAAATAAAATTTTGAAAAAAAACAGATGGTAAATGTCTCTGAAATTTGGATATAGTTGATATTATATATTACAAATAATTATCATTGAAGACAATATGACATTTGTTCGCATGAAATATTCATTATTTTAAATATTTTGACTTTTCTTAAATGTGCAAGTCTGTTTAGTACATAGGTGGTTTCACAATATGAACATAGGAAGAAATAAGAAAATAAATGTGATTTTCCATTTATCGGTTTATTTTTAAAGGCTTAGTTTTTTTTCAGAGAAAGAAACCGGCCTTTATTTTTATGGAACGGCTAAAAATATATCAAATTTTCAAAATATTTCCGCATTGTTGTATAGATTGAAACAACAACTGTTTTATTTATCGCAGATATTATACCAATGATTAACTGCTTACTTTAATATGGAGGTTGAATAAAGAGCAAAAGAGTAAAAATGGACTTGAACATTGAGTTCTTAATATTGAGGTGGTCTTCAGGTCGCTGTGGTGTAGTGGTTAGCATAACGGACCTGCAATCCGTAGACCTGGGTTCGATTCCCGGTAGCGCCAGTGACCGATTTTTCGTGTTTCTCAAACTTGACTTTATTTAATTGAGGTTTTAATGTTATTGTCATAAATACGACATAATGAAAGCATAATAACACAATCAATTACGGTAAAAGTGTATTTCATAAAAATAACAGTTGCAAAATGTACATAATATATTTAAACCACTCAATTTAGGAAAGACAATAAATACATTAATTCAAAACATATACAATATGTAAAAGTAATACTGACGAAAAAATACGGACAAAGTGTTTAAAATAAGTAAACAACAACCATGATAATGAACATTCAAACAGCATATAAAAACCGCTGTACCATATTACCCATTACAATGCATATATATATATATATCAGTACACGATTACTGAGACTATTACCCAAACATAAAATATTTTATCCATCTTTAAAGTCTGGTGATGTCATTAGAAGTATGACTTAAACCACTCTGTCAGAATCTGGAACACACAGACATCTGGTGCGTTTTCGTCCTTCCAAAATGTCACATTCACCTCCATTAGCGGCGCAACGTCCTACAGTGTCTACGCCATTTTGCCTCAAACCACGTGGTATGACGTCATTGCAAGTGTTCGTAAGGCGGTTAAATCTACACAGTCTTTTCCTTCTTTGAGCATTTGAATCGTTAATAAATGATGCAAGTACGAGAGCTACCAACACCACTACCATGAATCTTGATAATGCCATGCTTTGAATTGTTGTTGTATGTGTACGCTAATTCTTGTAGTTCAATAAACGATTACTTTTGGTATTCTACCTGAAACAAATGTAGAAACAGTAAAATAATCAATATTTCATATTGTATTAAAACAACGTATTGTATACTTATACGATAGGATATTACATTTCTAAATACTATAGGTGATTGTAATAAATTCTTGCGAAATTTTAAGGATACGGTACATTGAATTATTTCAGAGTTTATTAACTGGTATAACGTTTGATTATCAAAAATGGAACACCATAAATTTAATTTAAATCGTCCTGTTTAATATAAAATAAAAATAAATACCTTATGTTGTTGAAGTATAGCTTCTATTATTTGGATTCTTTTTTTTAACGCGCTGAACACTTTACAGTCAGAGTATTCTTTGTTCTCGTGTCAATTAGAAATGTTGGTTTGATTTAAAGTAGGGATATGTTTGTCTTATATACACAATGTATGATCACTGATAAGTCATTGATAAGGCAATTATATAATCATGGGAAATTTTAATTGTCATAAGTAGGCGACTTCTGCGTAATAATGATGTAGATCTAAATATAATGAAAGTTATAATTCCAATTGTTACGCAGTGTCAGCAGATAATGTCAAGTAGCTTATCATTGAATTCTGGTAATTACGGAAGCTCTTATAAAGTACATTTGTACATTGTATGTGTAAGCACATTGTTTCTATTGGGCACCTTTTGGTCACGTGGACATATATGGGATTTACAAAAAATAAAATAAATTATAACTCTACTTATAGGCCAATATAAACATAATATTTATGAGCACAGGAAACATACAATTCAGTGCGACTGTGGATTCGATTTTAGCAATAGGATTACTTCTAATAAAAGGGTCGGTCGGATTACTAGAAACATACATTTTGTTTAGCCTTAGTTTTGTTGTTTTTGGAATCATGACACCGACTGTGCGGTTTTAATTATTCGATTAACGTGTGATATGACTGACGCATTCTGAAACATGCATACTTCAAGTTACATTGTCAACGTATTTCTTAATGTCCGTCATCAGATCATGTTAGTAAGTCTTCTGACTAGATGAGATATGTTTCTAATTTTAAAACAAAACAATGAATGCATACTAATGAATAGGTCATATATACAAGTATAACAATGATTTTTTTCAATATCACTTCCCATTTTCTGCGTATGAACTTGAAATTTGCATCGTTTGTAAAACACTGTTGTCTGAATGCAGTGAGTGGGATTGAATGAGTTTTTCCACTTAAAATTCCAAGAACATTGCAGTCACGTATTGTGAATGAAATAAAGTAATTTATGATATATCTTCCGCCATTATATTATGAATGGAGTATATACGCGGAAGTGAAGACGTATGACGTATCGGCTTAACGTGAGGGATAGAATATAATATTATATTATAAAGAATAGAGAAAAAGTGTATGCCTGCTTGTCTGCCTGTTTATGGCTCACTATTCCTGTTCCCTTCTTTTATGAGGGGTTGTTTACATTTGTATTTAGCTGGACGGTATAATTCAGTAACTGAAACCAATGTCATTTCACGGCTTTTTGTTTCTTCGTAATGGCCGGGATGTAGTACAGCGGTTGATGTATAGGTTATAGCTCATATATTAGAATTATAAGCAAATTAAGTGCAAGGGAGCGTTAACGACCGCAGCACTTAGTTTGTTTATAATTATAATATGTGAGTTATAACCGACTTATAGTTAGCTCCACTTCTTTCTGGCGACACGTTTCATGTTTTTCATAACAAAACATTAGCCAGCCCACGATCGATTATTTGACAGGCTTGAGGTCCAAAGCGTTCTATTGGCTGAAAATTGCAGACATCGAAACGGACGATTACATTATACCAGACAGGTAAGATTGGGGTCTGGGCGACCGTTCTCCGGTCATTGTAGTAAAATGGGAAAAAAACATTAATATATACTGAAACGCAAAATAAAGTGTTTTTATTTTTTTATTATTTTAGTTCTACAAGGTATACAGTTGTCAAATTTTAAACATGAGAACATCGGTCGTTACGGTTTATAGCAACAACGAAAAATCAGTCAAATTAACGTAATAGCCCGAATTGCGATTGTACACGATTTCGACGTGGTACATGTATACACAAGTACAAGTGGCCAAAATGTAAAGCGCTAATATCACTGTAGATTTAGAATGCCACGACTATTGGAACGTCAGCGTATTGACGCCTTAATGATGCTGGTCATAGATGACCCAGTCGCTTCAGTTTCACAGGCACTTAATTGTCATATAACCACTATAACTAAGTCCCCGATCCGGCAGGCCACGCCTGACAGGCGTCTGACTGGACTGTCACATTGAGTTGACGCACATGAGACGTCGGTACCAAACCGCCTCTGCTACAGAGTTATTAGACGGAATGGCGGTCATACCAGATATTAATGCAACATTAACATCATTTTGCAACAGACTACAGTTAATCTACGCAAGAAAACATCACTTTAGCTATTTGTGTATTTTCGATTCTGACCCCTACTGCATATAATCGCGCCGTACATTTTAACGAAATTCAAAACAATAAAATAAACACTAAAAAAACGATACCACACATAATAATATTCAATCACTGGAGTATAAGAACATCAAAACATAAAAGTGCACACTTTCTGTTGCGTGTAAGTACAGTTTGAATTGTAAAATTGATTTCAGACTGGTGTTTCGTGTGTGAAATAACCTTTTATTTAGTTAATTGTAACTGAACGACTTTCTGGAATAAATTCTGTATCTAATACGGTTGTATTTGTTGCAGCTTCCAGTCTCGGGTTCAAAGTTGAATATCCTGTATTTACATGAACTTATTAGTCATACGTTGTTCCATATAAGTCCGATGATATTTGTGATACTTTTTGTCCGTCAATTCGTAGTCTTTGTGGTAACTGTTAGTCTTTGAGCATAATATTTCATAAATACGCGTAAACATACTATGTTATCAGTCATTACCATATTATCGTAACGAATGTGTAAGATCAATATTGTTATACTGTATGTAAATATAATACAATGTTATATGTGTATTGATTGTAAATTTCTTATCTATATCCGTATAACATTGCGACGTGCAATAGTTTACATACATTTGTGAAGTCGATGAAAAAACAAAGTGTACAATTTGTTTTGTTTGATATATTCATATTACAATTTTAATTAAATATCTTTTCGTATTTCCAGCGCTTTGAAGATGAATACGCTTAATTTCTTCATGACAGTTTCGTTTTGATTTTCAAATAATAACCTCAATTTTAACATACTTGGTCTTTTCCAGTAATAACTCTTTATATACAATTTACAATTATGCAAGTACAATACATACGGGTATATTTATTATCCTAATTGTCAGTTAATCGGCATAATTATATCATTCAAGGATAATTTTCAACCTTGCACAAATTTGTAACAATAATTAAATTAATAAAAATCTTAACAAAACCAGAATATAATATAAATATATGTGTTATTTAGCTATGTCATTCAATAATGCATTAGATCAACACAATGTAGATCCAATTCATGCAATCACGAGTTTTTGCGTTGAGTGATGTTTTATATAGAAATGTTGCAATAACGGACCACGAGAATTAATTGTAATGACGAACAATTTCAATTTCTATATAAATATATCGTTAAGAATAATTAAACCATGTAATAGTTAGTAGATTTTAAGTAAAATCTTATTGATTAAGAAGGAGCGTAGTACTTAACGGGAGCCGATCTGTCATTTCTTGGCTGAAAATGTAGGTTGTATTCTAAGTATACTTAGTACATTAAATAACGCACAATGTGGGACTTCTAGATTTTCATTGACTGACTTTTAGGATACTGGAAAAGAACTTGACACGATATTATTGCTCCTGTACGCAGACTGTTTACTACATTTCATTACAATCGACAAGTATTTTGAATAAGTTCCAAAAGTAATAAAATGAAATTTAAAGATGTATGGTTAGTAAAAAATGTGCGTTTTTAAATTTACTGAGTATACATTTGACTTGTCGAAGGGAGGCAATTCATGCACTCATGGAATAGTAAACTATAAAATCCTTTCAGTTGAGTCCCTTGAGGATGAAAGTTATGCACATGTGTCTGTCTGATACCTGGTAACAGAGTAAGTGCAAGTTTGTTCATTATATATTTCATTTTCATATCTACCAGTTCTGATTGCCGAAACAAAATACATGTATGTAAATACATTTATATAGTTCACGCTCGAACTAAATGCAATGAAGAGTACCGCATTAAGTTCACGTTAGCTTTCTGCGGCGGACATGTGCCTCGTCGCCGAATTTAGCTCACTTCTCTTTAAGATGTTTTACTGAAACGAATATTTAAGATAAGCAATATCAAAAAAGTTAAATTTGAAAAGGAGATAAACTGATTTAACTAAACCAATGTTCCTTAACCACTGTCAGTAGACTGATTTTATCATGAGTTATGACGCTTTTATGAACAAATGCAATATACAGGGTATACAAATGTTTGTCAGCGCTTCGGCTTCTACATGTATGGCCATTTTGTGGATTTAAACGAAACCTCATAGAAATAATAAGTTCAAACACATTTCCTAAACACATTTGCTTTGCACTTATTGCGACAAAAACATGTAAATCACTAACGCCTATAATAATAATAATGATTTATCATGAATCCCCGTCTAGCGCAGTCGATATCGCACTAACTTACCAGTCCAAAGGTCGGGGTTTGAACAGAAAATGATGGTAATAACTTTAAATCTGACAAGACATTTAATAGCTACATGCGGTATGCCCGTGCATTTTCGCCACATACAGTTCGCTTCTTCACGAACTAAATGCGTGACCACCTCAATAATAAAACCATTTTCAAAGGTGCCAAGGGTGATCGTATTATTGAGGTTTTAGCGTACATAAATTATTATTTAGTACGGCGTATACACTGTATGGAAACATGTGTAACACTCCTACTGTTTTACCGTTATTCAATAACAAAACATGAACAAAGTATTATGAAATATGAATTACTTAAAATGGAGATTAAACAGATATACAGATAATCGTTCCATTTATAAATATATTTTCAAAATCAATATCCTCACCTTCTCAATAGGGGCTTGAGTCACGGAAACAGCAAGGGGTGAATTTCTACAAATGTATTAAAAGGTCACTGAGAAATCTGAAATTAGATAATGAATACCTTAAATAAACGATCTACGAAAGAAATAGACACTTGCACGATTCAGAATAAGCTGAACATTTAAGAAAGAATTCAAACTTTTAACAGCAGAAATATGATCATGTAGATTAGATATTCTATCTATAATTCATGTAACGTTTTCTTTCATCCTTTTGGTAAGTGGACTGTGCTTTCTTCAATTTTGCACCGCGGCGTACATATTTTTGGCCTGATGTATGATACCACGGCGTACAGAAATGGCTTTCGTCGCGGCGTACAGTGATTTATTTACGTATTGCACCGCGGTGTACAGTACGCCAAATTTAAAACCTTCAAAACATCTATTTAAGCGAGTGTTGGTGGTAAAACAATAGTCATGTGTGAAGGGCTTGACCGTTTTCATAGATATACCCAAGTATATTAATAGAGGCAATTTTCTGTCGGTCTCTCGGATCATTTTAAACTTTCTGAAAATATCGTCTTCAGCTAGACATTACATGAAGATGCTACGGTTCGATCAAAAATGACTAGTAACCGTTAATTCCCAATTTCAAGCTCTTTTATTTCATAAACAATTTATAATCGAGGATGTCATATTTAAAAAGATCTGACCAAAAACAAATGTCACTTACCTTTTCATCATTTCACGTCCGCCATCTTGAAAACGCCGCGGTTGTTTGGCGTACAGAGTTTCCATACAGTGGTATACCGTGTTCAGACATCAACAGGCATGAACTCATTCATACTTTTGTCTTGTCCTATTTTATATAAATTATGTTGTATAAACTATCACAGAGGCCACGAACAGCAAAGCGACACGCACGGATTCCATGTCAATCTTGTTTCAATATGTGTACTTTGTATATCCTGATTAAGTACACTGTGGTGTAAATATTGCTCAGTTACACATTTATTGTCTTGAACGTTGTTGTAATCGGTAAAACGAGTGTAGTTAATGTAAAGTATGGGGATATCTTTGGAACTATACGCGCAAACTTTACGCGCAAAGACTTAAAATTTATGTTATAAAGAATGGAACAAATACAGGAGTTTGTTATGTTGGATATTACATAGAATATAGTGCAGGCATTTTTATATTGGCTATTTTTCATGAGTTACTCTCGTGTTGTTGTAACATTCTACGATATATATGTACATGTTCTACAACAGATGTAAGAAATAATAGACAGAACATATTACGTTTTTGGTGGTATTCAACTATTCAAACAATTCCGAATGGAACGCATTTCTTCTTTTACGATGTCAAGCTCGACGTTGACGTTTAACGTTGCAAGTATTCAGAAATTAGTATATAATACATAACTTACTATAAAGATTGGCACATGTGTATAGTACTTCTGATTTTCAGTAATCGAATTGTGGAAGTGATACCAGCGACGTCAACGGTTATCTGAGATGTCATCAAGTGGCCACAATGGCCGCTTCAGAGAAAACACTGCAATCTAACTACGAATGATAGGTCGGATTTTAATTGTTTAAATCCACTAGCAATCTAGAAGTCATAGATTCCGACACCAGATGAGGTTCTAACGTGACAATTAGACTGAAGATAATACATCCTAAGTGATTTTCCCTTCACCTCTGATATCAGATAAGTTATCAGTAAAATAATATATATTTTGTCTGTCGGTAACTAGGAACACATATTATAGTCAAATAACTGCCGTGCATACCTTAAAATCGTAATACCTAGCCTTCAGTTCCAGACTGCCTTTTGTTTACTAATGACGTAACGCCATCTTGTTTTATCACAACGTTTCTGATACGTTAGTCTACTTGATTGTCTATTGCGGACCGCGGGAATTTGCTTATATCAATAGGTAATCTAAAGCCCAACACGATGATTCAGTTCGTTTTTATATGTTTTTTCGCCGTTTCCCAACAATTTTAGTCATATACGGCGGCCAGTTGACCTAACCATTATTCCTGAAATGAATTATCAACCAGTACTAACTTTCTTCTGCACAATCAACTGACAACTTTTCCACAAGTGGATGCCATGACCGTAGCCAATGGCATGTGATGACATTACCTGCTTAACACGAGAATCGAACCCGGATCTGCCTGGTGACAGTCTAGTGCTCTACCAAATGGGCTAGCTGGGCGGGCTCACGCACAATGAACGCTTTGACTGAGACCAAAGGAGATCACGTGATCAGCTCTCGTCAGTCATGAGTCCATCTTTAACAATTCGGCATTACTTCACCTTGGGTTTTTATGACGGCACATTCATTTATCTTAACCATGGCCATTGGCAATTGTTCTCGTTTAAGTAATCTTACAATGATATAAAACAGTAGGCCGATTGGTGTGGGTGCTGACTTCAAATTACTTACACATTACTGCTGCGGGTTTCGAATATCACCCGGCATGTAGAATGTGTAAGTAAGCTATACAGCTGACGTTTGAAAGGTCGGTTGTTCTATCCAGTTGACCGCCTATGTAAACAAAAACGCTTGAATGCACATCTTGGAATTCCATCGCTTAAATAGCCAACACGGTTGTTTACTAAACTTAAAGCCTAATCACCAAACAAAATAAATAAACTAGATGAAGTTTTTAAATTTTAAAACATATGTCTCCCCATGGCAGTTTGTCGGTAATGTAATACTGATACAGGGTGCTCGAAAAAAATAAGTACGGAAAAGAAGTCAAATTTCAAAAGATATAGAGCTAACGAGAAATATAGTCATATGATCTTTGATCTGTAAGTGTGACCTTGAAACAAGGTGGTTGAAATATGAGCTCCGCACATCACCTCGTTATCATTTGTGCTACGTTATTTCAAAATCCTTAATGCGGTTCAAAAGTTATGGTGCGTACACGAAATATATTAATTTGACCTTTGACCTCTTAAATCTGACAACGACTCTCAAATGAGCGACAGAAACTTGCGTTCTGAACATTGTCTCAATATAGCAATCCTTTGTTGCAAGTCATTTCCTTCAAGCCGTTCGAAAGTTATGGGGCGGACACGATTTGTGAAAAATGTATTTCAACTTTCGTATATACATTGGACATATAGGACTACTTTTTATAGCAATTCAAGCATGAAGAAAAAGATGCAGAAGTAAGCTACAAAATGATAACGTCACGTCAATATGTACATAATTCTTAAACATTATTTTGCTCTACAAATGGAAAAAAATCAAACTGTGCAATACTTATAAATATTCCCTCGTTCGTTTAATTATATATATCACATTTGGATTCGAACAAAGCGCTTTGTTTGTGACATCAAAACTTTGATATGGAAATACTCGACGTCATAACCAATGTAACTTATACAGGCTGTGTCGTGGCGCAGATAAATATGTCCCCCCACATTATATGGCAAAGACGTACTAATTGATTTGCGAATCTCTGATGTTGGTTTGTAATACTAGAATTTGTTATTTCAGGTATGTTTTATCTATCCTATGCTAAATGTTGGCGTAGTAGCGCAGATCCTGCTATCGTTCTTGGTGATAAAGATCATATTTGGAAAAAATGTGGAATAAAGTGACAAATTTAGTTCAAAGTGTGTTTAAAGTGCTAAAATATGCTATGTGCCCATTCTGTGAAAAGTGTTATTCAAACATATGGTGCAATAATTGGATTGTAATTCTTATAATTGGATTTAAATCATCAGATGGGTGAGTCAGATTATAATTATGAATCTGCAATTAAACGTTTGCGCATGCTCTATAGTGCACGATCCCTGCTTGTTCAAATCACCGTGTTTTTTCAAAGAGGTCAGACTTTCAACAACGCACACAATGTATTTCTCCGTAAGAGCCATTAAAAACCGTTCAGTGAGACATCGCCACATTTTCTAGATTAATATTTCAGATATTCTTCGTTTAAAGAGTTTCGTGTAAAAGGTTTGCTATCATTAAAACTTAATAAAAACTTCTCGCGTACGCTATTTCGAATGTACATCAAATATTGAAAACGTCAGCCTAAGAAATAAGCTGATTTCAGTGACATTGTAAAGTATGACCTTTCTCATGTAATTATGTACAGTGCAACATTTCCAGAGCAGCCATCTCTTAAGCAGTCAGACATTACTTGGTAATATCAATTTAACCTCTATAGAGCAACAACCTTTCAACTACCTTTAAACGATTTCGCTTCGGTGATGTTGCACTATGTACTCCATAAAACAAAAACGCACCATTCTTAACATGTAAGCATTTTATTTAGCTGTAATCAGCATTAGTTTAGGTGTTGTAGTTTCTTCTTGCGCTTACTATTGATAAGTATCTGATCTAGAACAAATACGTACACTGATTGGAAATAAGACGGAGTTTTGTTGTTGTTGAGGTTAAATATTTATAAGAACGAACCGTTTTTTGTATTTACATTATCCTGTATGAGGTACGTTGCCTCAACATCCATTATTCTTAATAAGTACAGTGAAAATCAAACGTTGTAGATATTTGTTTGTTCTTATTCTAGAAATCGCATTGTCTGTTTGATGAAGGAAAATATATGTGCAAATCTGAATATTGAGGACTATAGCTGCGTAAAATACCAACAAAACGATATATTACTAATGAAATAAATTGGGCTACAACTGATAATTAAGGTATATAAACATCTTGATGTTAAATACATTAAAAAAAGCTTATCAAAAAATAACAATCGAATAATTATTAGTTATATTAGATATTTCCGTAAACGATTATAAATTAAGACAGGAATAACTTCGTTTACAAATGTTATGTAATATAGCACATGCACCTATGATGCTGAAAGTCTGAAAAGGATTAATGTTAGTTAATGTTATTGACCCAAACCATACCCTGTCATATAATGCAGGTATTACTAATATACAGTCAGTTTATTTGCTGTTGGATTAATGATCAGAGCCCGTTACCTTAAAGCAGAAATTGTGATATCTAAATTTAGTACCTTATTTGACTATGGACAATGTTAACTATAACAGTACAAGTTGTGTAGAATCGTATGAGAGTAATTACTGGTATATTTTATCGTGTGTATATAGGCACAGAATAAAACAACTATCTATTACTGCAAGTAATCAGAATTGTTGGATTTGTCAAAT
Source organism: Mactromeris polynyma (assembly GCA_032209605.1). NCBI lineage: Eukaryota > Metazoa > Mollusca > Bivalvia > Venerida > Mactridae > Mactromeris > Mactromeris polynyma. The sequence continues at coordinate 245,595 of JASFXZ010000058.1, forward strand.
ATTTCAACCGTTTTAACCGGTGTGTACGTATAACATATATTTGTTAGAGAATATATACATATATACCATCTTTTGAATATTCAAGTTTGTTCTTTTATCTGGATTAATTGAGTGGTAATGAACAGACTGGTATATGGTGTATTTGGTATACAATGAATTGTTGACATTGGTGTGAAGAATATCATAACTATATTATAGTAGCAATAAATTTGATTTCAGGATTAAACACGCATTGTTCAATTGAGTTTACCGGTGGTATCTCCTATATATGTCAGTTGATGTATAAGTAAATTGTGTCAAACAACAGATGTGACACGCGTATCTACTATCGCCAAGTTAGAAAGCATGACCTGATGGCATTCGCATGCCCCCCCCCCCCCCCCTCCAACATTGCCCTAGTACAGTTGTTCTGCATGATTCTGGAATCGTGCGTACTACTGGGCCACATGACGACAACATTTGATATAATATAAACTGTTGTTTGCTACGCAGTGCATTTCTATACTGATCTTTGTCGTTTGGTAAATAAACAGAGCTTCCGTTTTCTCCGAGCTGTTGTCGTGTTGATTTTTCTGTTACACTAAGTTACAGTATATGCATTTGAAAGTGAGAATGTATGTATTTTATTTGTTCTTTACTTTCGTTAAACTATCATAATTCAGACGTCAGGTTCTGACCAGACGTCCAGACAAGTTCTGATCTTGCGGGCGATAAAAAAACCGCAAATCTATTGAACTCCTGATTATTTAATGCGGAAGAGCTTGCAAGTGGAACAAAATATATTGTAGGAATGTTGGTTGGGGAAAACGATTGTTTAACGTAAAACGAAAATATATTGATACAAAATCAAATATTGACATAATAACCTTGTATGCTTTCACAACCTATCATTTATCGTCCATTCCCCAAAGGAAGTTATATTGCCAACCTTGTTAACTATGACTTGTTTATTTACTGTTCACCTGATTCCTTACCACTTTGCTGTGAACTGTCCTCCCACAGTAGTTATGTCAACAATCTCGCATAGAACACAGTCCTGCAACTACGGAATCCGGTTAGTGCCACAATGAATATAGCTTGAACAGCGCCACACGACTTACCAAGCGACGGCTGACATGCCATGCGAACCGACACACGATATTTGCCGCGACATTTTGTACTACAGACGCGAAACATTACAGTGCGATAACGCGACATTCCTATGTTCAATCGTCGTTCGACGCTTTCCATGTCGTGAGTCACATGGTGAATCGCTTCGGATGTCGATTGTCGTATCGAGTGTCGAGTTCGAATGTCGTGTTTTGTGCTGTGTGTCGCTTCGTATCCATTGTTGCACTAACCGGATTTCGTATGTAAAATATAAATCCACTCATAGTTCGTTCTTCAGTTTTGCATATTTCTGTTTGTCAAAAATACATTATTGAAAAACTTTCAGTAGCTCAATGTGCGCTATTGTGATCACCCTGAGTTCGTCATTTGTATCTGGGAGTATATCGGAGTCGCATCCGTCCGGCCATTGGTTCATACAACCGTCTGTAGACAAAATATTTGTCCGCAACTTTGCTGTCCTTATTTATAATTTCTACCATGACAATTGTGCGAGAAGTGATTGTTCTCGTGAATATGTTGACATAATTGGAACTCTTCAGAAAACTATGTGTTAGTATGTAGTCTCATACATACGTGTTGAAGCATATTGCTCTGGTGAAAGAAATAACACCTTTTATAATGTGTTGTGGGAAACTCCGTTGATCCTTATATAATATGCGATGCTATTTGGTAATGTGCTACTAATATTTCTTGTTTTTACAACGACTATTTACTTTTCTTGAATATTGCCATCAGAGTATCCACTATCTCTTATGTAATAAGAAGTGACTCTTTTAGTTCCCTAAAGTTATGACCTTATGTTCGGCCATTCCTTGCGCCTCTGTTCCCTTACGTATGTACCATTGAGCCTCCTTAAGTGCCTTATGTTTTATGGATTGTTGTTTTCCCGGAGGTCTGTGTGGGGAGGTACTGTCTTATGTATGTGGTGTTCGCTGTAGCAACTTATTCTCTCTCTCTTTTCAATCGTTACTCAGTAGCCTAAGGGACTGAGTATGTCACTCAATGTGCCTGTTAGTTCTTGTTTACTATAACATTTGCTTGTTAGTTGGTCGCATCATCTTTATGCGAAGACTACTTTTTTCCAATAGTGGAATAAGAATAATAGGTAAGTGAATCGGTCGAAATATAGTCCAACATTTGAGCCTCTAAACCATCGAGGTATCATTTACTTTGACAGTTAAACGATATATTTGTATTTCTATTTAAAACGTTATAAGTAAATTCAACTATTTAAAATGACTGAAACAAGTAACATAATCAAACATTCAAATGATTGGCATCGGAAACGTACCATTGTAATAATAAGTATTGTTCTTTTGTTACAATATAAAAGAAATCCATGATCTATAGCGCATACAACAATAAAACAGACTATGTGGTTTAGTTTTTAATAAAATTTTGTTATTGATGTTTCTGCCTTCTGTACAATCCAGCAGATATATATTTCAATTATGATAAATAACATGGTTATACTTTTGTTATTGGTTAGTATAAAATATGTTTATTAAAATAAAAATACATTTTAAAAAATATTAACTAAACCTTTTTATCAAAACAATGACAATTGTGTTACCGGCAAACTAACACATTTTGATGTTGAAATAAGCTGGGATGATTTGTATTCAAGAATTCTACTGTATTCAGGATATAATAAGATCTGAATACGTGTTTAACAACAGTTGCAATTCCTACAAATCTTAGAATAGTTTCCAATTATCTCCCGATCATTCTGTATCGAATGGAGCACATGTTTCTTGTTGCACGTTTTGTCGCACATACTGTACCAATTTTGTCAGCTCTTTATACGAGTTCAGCCAAAACAAATGACCCTTGATCGGTTTGGAAACATACTGCAGTACTTCTTTCCATCCATCATCGCTTATCTTTCCAATGACTAGACCAAAAACATTCACTACCTCTTGAAGAGATTTAGCAGCGTCGATAGTTTCTTTTAGGTTGGATGAGTGACCATCTGTCAGAATAAGTACTTCTTGTTTAACGTTGTTCTCATCGAGTCTAGCCCCTGAAATAACCAAGATACGTATTCTAATTCATTCATCGTGTGTTTGAGATGTTATACGCCACTTTCAACAGTATTTCAGTTAACTACGACGGTTAGTTCACTTAACAAGTGTTTCTGGGTTATCTACCAGTACTAATCTGTTCTATTAAAACAATTGACAACATCCGACGTAAAACAAAGGCGAAGGACAAATAACTATGGATGCATCCATATGTCACGGAGAACATACGTCTCACTGGAGGTTAGAACCACCTATCTCAAGACTAACAGTTAGGTATTCTACCAGCAGATCGGGCCGGTATATGTATGTGAATTAATATATTTATGCAATGCTATTCTTGAAATAGAAAAAAGACCAACCAGCTAATACGGTTGGATTCACAGTAATATACCAAAAACAAACAAGACATTATTAAACACCATTAACTAGAATACAAGTTACACAAATAGCCCACTAGTTTAAACGGAGTCCAAAGGGAAACCGATTGAAAGAATAAAAACAAAACACTACTGCTTACTCTAGTTTAGTAAACTGAATGAACATGTTTGGCTGTATACTTGTTTTAATTGATTAAATGAATATGCTAGAGTCAGAGAATTCTTATTTAACATGCACATTATTGGACAAAATATTGTAATCAAATTCGAAAGTATAACTTATAACTCAATTTATTTAACGAAGAATCTTACCTTTCGCTTGAACAAACATGTTCATAGCCAGCTTAAAGGCTGCTGCAGTGTTTGTTGATCCGGACTTGTACTTGATCTTTCTAACGGCTTGTAAAGTTGAAAAGGTGGTAGTGTATGCATTGAAATCAAATATTTCAATTGCAGAACTGGAATAGCGTATAACAGCTAACTTATGCATGTCGCCATCAAATGGTGATGATTTTGGACACAACAATGCTAACAGATTGGCAACTTCATCGATTGCGATAGAGAAATCAGTAGCTCCTATGCTGCTAGATGAGTCCAATATAACAAGTAAGTCACGACGATTACCAATTTCGGCTTGACGAGTTGCGCGCGATCGACGAACATTATAGGTACTAAAAAAGCTATTGGTAAACTCATCTGCAACTTGCTTGGTTGTCACTTGAATGCCTAAAATAAGGGAAAATACACTTTGTATGATAGTTTTGTTTGCATTTGTATGGCAGTTTGTTAACCTTTTGAGCACTAACAACATGGCGGATAAAGCCGTTAACTATTGTTTACATTTTACCTTTTTGCTGCTTCGTTTGTTACGTATCGTTGGTTAAAGTATTACTTTACAACCCATAATTGTGATTTCTAATACAGTTTAACATTTAGTTTGCTGATGACGATAGTTTGACAGTCATCTCTTTGAAAAAGGTCCACAATCCGTTGGTTTTGTTGTCGCTATATGTAAATTCGAATTCGAATTACGTTTTTTGACATACTTTACTATAAACAAATAATTTAGCATATACTTTTGAATTAATAATCAAATCAAATTATTTAGTGCCCAGCTCAGTCAATTTTGTTTTGTTGACTTTGTCATCGAAGGAAGTTAATCTTACTTGCATTGTTGCGTATATCTATCAAAATCGGACACTCAACTCCACCTTTGGCTGACATTCGTAACACTGCTCTTGTCCTTATTGTCGATGTTGCAAAGATAGGCCCTGACCATGATGTCCATCCGGTGACCAAACAGTTGATGGGATGAGAGGATTTAGTACCCCAAGCATGCGCCTCAGCAATCAACAACAGAACAGATGTAAGTAATTTGAAGGATTCCATCTTCAACTAGTAGACTGGAAGAAATGATGTGTCTAATCTGTGGGAAAACAAATTCAATCATTATTGTTGTTCAATAATTAGCAATTCATATATGTATTAGTGCATATCATGTTTATATGAAATATTAACATACATTTGTACAACATGTATAATTATACGACTTGATATATAAATCGAAAACAAAGTGACTTTTAACACGAATCAGACAGACACGACAATGCACACATGACGAGACAAACATTTGAAAACAAACATACCTTTTACTACAATATTATTACAAGTCTGTAAATATCACACGCTGTATATATACAGAGCACTCAACTGAACGATAGGCTTACCGAACAGTAGACTAATTACTCTGCATGATACCGTATACTTATATAGACATTTGTGTACACCTACACGCTATCATCCCTCCCACAAAACCCTTCTAAGACAGATTATTGGCCGATGTTATAGACGTTGAATCCCGCCTTAAACATCTGATTGGAGCCATGTCGAATGCATGTACAACGACTTAGTCTGAGCATGGATATTGGGATATGAGAAAAATTAAACCTTGGTTTCAGGTTTTCAACGTTGAGCATTGATAGCTATATATTAACATTTATATTGTCATTTTAATCCTGGGGCCTCGGTAGTTTAAGGAAATGGGATGATGATTTTTAGATCTTTAAATTTCTAACTTAAAGAATTGGAGAAATGTTAGGTAGGGAGTGAGGTAGACGAGAGAGAGCAGGTTCTGGACTATGACAACTTTGATTGTTTTTGGAGGTCTTTCATCGATACTGTTGGTCTGGGAGGCAGCTGATATCGCATGTATAAACGTATTTTATTTGCCCACATATGTTCTAATTAAAATTTATATTGTTATGAAATGTCAAGTAATGTTTTCAGCTTTAAGAAATATAGCCCCTTTTCGACGACATGTGTGTCTGTTTTAATTATACCATACTAGCTTCACCAGTCACCATCATCACATGGACAATAAGTGGATTATATCGTGTGGCGAATTTGAAAGCCCACATCTAAATTAAGCATAAAGCATCGGGGTTTTGAAAACAAGACATAATATTCTCTCTTGTATCAATTTATGTTATGTACATGTACGTGTAGTATTTACAAACATAATATATACTGAAAACTGAGATTTGTTGAACAGAACACAGAACACTAATATCAGCTCTACTATTCTGACTAGTCATTCGTTTGGTTCTCAAATAATGTATTTGCTTAGCTGTATTAAAGTTAAATGAAAGTCGTCTATGTAAAAGTACGATGTGTTTAAGGCAGTTAACTATTGATTAAACAATAACCTCGGAAACAGAAATGTATACTTTGTTATGTAACATAACCCCTACAATTAGGGCCAGCCTTCATTCGCAAAAAGATAAATGCTTTTGTTCTATGCTGATGGACGGTGATAAAATTAATGAACATCCTAAACTGGAAGTCAAAATTGTCATTTTGTTTTGTTTGTTTCCAAATGGGTTACCTCAGTCTATGTTTGTAATAGTTTGCATGTACAATGTATATATGAATGCTGCTATGGGATTTAATACAACTCAATATGTGATGTCATTATTTGCGAGCAGGAAACAATCATTTACTCCATATGGTCACTTCGTTTTCATATTGCTGCATATGGGGCAACTATTGCTTACTGCCAGTACATTGTGACGTAACATGTGACATTTTATGGAAATGACGTCGCTTAAAGAAGAGGTTGGAAATCGTACAGCGGTGCTCAATTAAATTGGGTTTTGTGGCTATGAATTTTGTTTAAGCATTTCAAGCCCTGTATGATCATTATTTCTTTGTTTTTTTTAAATGAATTTTACGTTCCAACTTGTTCAGTGGACAGTTTGTAGACTTAATATAATATTCGCCCCCCCCCCTCCCTCAAAATTCTTAGCTTGTTCTATGGTGTTTTACATCCATTCAATCCATTTCCACCAATTGTTGTCCCCTTACATTTCCCATGGGTATTTGTATAGTTAGACAGACGAAGCCTTACTTTCTCATTCCGTCAGATGTTTGCCTTTACACCTCCTCAACTACTTCTGTTTTGTAGGTTGGTGTTTTCCTGGGATCTGTGTGGAGAGGCACAGTCTTGTGTATCTGGTGTTCCCTGTTACAACTTAATCTCTCTTTGAAAATATAGATATAAACATTTACAGACGATAAAAGCCAAGAGACAAAAGACCCAGATATAAAAGATGGCCATAATGAACAATATTATCGCAATAAACACAAACGCATCGGTTAATTATCAGTTTTTATTGCTGAAAGCTAGTGGTTAGGTAAAGACACATTTTAACAAGTTATATAATCAGATACATGTGCATGTATTTAGAAAAACAAATAAATCGGTTAAATAAATTAAGCAACAACAGTGTTGATGCATCGTCTTACTGTAACTATGTTGTCATATCTCATTGTGTTTTTGAGATGACTGTGCTGTTTGTCAGAGACCCTTCCTGCTCGACTTCATTAATCCATCTTTGACACATTCGTTTAGCTAAAGCAACATACACATGTATTGTTACGTTAAAACCAGAACAAGAATTTGTTCTGATCGCACGCATTTTCTCACGACAATATGTTTTACAACACTCATTCAAGTCCTTTACGACCTATATATGATCTCGGACAGGGGCACATGCCTCCTTTGCTGCCGTGCGAACAGCCAGTAAACGCTCAAGTCGAACTGGAGAGATATGCTCGAGGTATGAAAGAATAATTATGTTTCTGCAGGGGAACGCCATATTCACAAGATTATGTCTCCCCAAACTGCTCCCTGAGAAACATCTAGGAGTTGTAACATTATGACTCCGTTTTTCAGTACCTACAATAAATAGAATTTGGTCAGAACAATCATGGCGATTGTTTAGTGTCAAACATCTGCACATTTTCACATACTGAGACATAAATATTCCGCATTCAGTGATACACATACGCAATTATATATTTAGTAAAAAATTGTAATAGTAAAATGTTTATTGATCAAAGTGTCACTCCGATTCAGAGGGCCAGTCATTGCTGACTTACTAGAGTAGTATGAGGCACAGTCCTTCTGGCCACATTTGCTTCCCGGTTCATATCCTTCAATGAGAGTCACTAGCCAGGTAGACAACTTGTAATCATCATTTAACTAACAGTGATAACTCACCAACATGCGATAAGTTGCCGGAGACCAATATAAAGGGGTTATTTCTGTTGGAGGGAGATTGTTTATCGCTGCTGCCCTGTACATTGTGATGTTCGTGTTTTTTAGTGGTAGGGTATAGCTAAACTCCTTTGGAAGCTGCAGTTGCTTCTGTTGTGCCAGCGGACCAGAACTTGGTCCGGTCCGGAATGACTGGTCGTTAGCCTAACGGAAGTGACAACGTTTGGCGGAAGTAGATGGGTGTACTTCACTTTATGTCCGAAGCTTGGCAGCGACGAATGTGCACGAGATAGTATCCAGAACAATCCAGAGTAATCCGAAGTTAGAGAGACCACAGAAAGACACACTATAGGAGTAGTAAGTATTTAACCCCTCTTCCCTTGTATACCGGAGATTCAATACTTCTATGCAAATGTGACTGTAGTTTAGACAGGTTGTTAACCCAACCTATCAGGCCATACTCTTTATTTTTGTATTTGTTAAGCGTCAACCTTGTTTCGCAAAACCTAGCTACCTATTCTAAAAAAACATACAAGTCGTTTCGAAATAACGCAAAGCTAGATACTAGACAATGTGTCATTTTCCATGTTTTAATGAGGTAAACATGATACAATGTAACTAAACAAATTGTTGCTTTATAAAACATTAGACGTCTAACAGAACAACTGACTAGTGTTCGCTCAATATTTTCAAACATGCAAGTTAACAAAATATTGACAAAACATACATTAGCACTATATATATGTTACTTCCCTTGGCGAGTTTTAAACTTGCGAAAATGTTTTTTGCTCAAAGAGTTTTGGAATGGTAATATGGCAATATGTATTATATGCCATAAAATTGAGTTTGCTGTTTTTTGCATACACTGTCTCTCCCGAGAAAGCATGTAATATCAGTAACATTTTTGACTACTTAGACAAAACAACATGATTTATATCTCGATATATTGAAATTTCTAAAATTCACAAACCAAAATTACATGCTTTCTCGCCATTTGTCACGCAGCTCATTACTGTAATAATGATTATTGCGGCTTTGTAAAAAAACTCTTCTGTGTTCAATATGCAAATGAAATATCTCATATTAAAGTACATTCTAAATTGAGATTCTGTTGTTTGTTGTAAACATTTTGTTATTCCCAATATGTTGTATATACAGTGGAACCCCTCTAAACCGAACATCGTCCGGACCGGATAAAAAGTTCGGTTTAGAGGGGTTTCCGGTTTAGAGGGGTTTTAGGAAATGCATTAAACAACATCATAATTAATGACTTACTGTTCTGACTCTTTGATCATTTGAATTTTGTCATCAAGTGACAATTATATTCTTCGACGTTTAGAAGGAGGCGCAGACATGTTGATTGTGTGAATGATATATACATTGCACACATTCCTTTGACATTTAACTATGTAAACCGGAATTTTTCGAAAACCGAACTTTGTTCCAGTCTGTACCGAGCCGGTGTCATGGTTTCTGCGGTACACAGTTTCGAAATGCTAACCACAAACATAATGAACGAAAACAATTCTACTAAACACCTGCAATATGTCAGTAATTAAGATGTTAAAATAGTTTTAAGTTGTAAATAATTGTGCATATTGCGAAACTAATCAATGAAACATAAATTATACGCCAAGTAAAAACTAGCGTTTAGCGAGTTTGTCACACCAATGTTGTATTTTGATAATATCTATGGGAGGCCAACCTAATGCTATGTTTGGTTCCCTCCTACCATCTTGAGGCACTTCGATCAACAACTATACTGACTATGGTGGATATGGTTGATAATAAAATTCGGTCTGGTCCGGTTACCTCTTCGAAATTTGAGGTTTGAATACTATATAGAGGTGTTCCGAACATTTACTATCGTTCAACCACCGATTTAGTACGGTTGAAGTATAGTCGATTTTCGGAACACCTCTATAGGGTTTTTAACCCCTAAATTCTAAGAGTGACCAGGGTAACTAGAGCTTAGACGAACTGCATTGAGTTTCATCATCCAACCATAGTCACCAAAGTCACTATAGCTGGTGATCGAAGTGCCTCTTTACCATTGGATGTTTGGCATGAAAGTATTAACCCGCCATCGTTGACAAAAAAACGACATAAACAAATCACCAACAGATAGAATCTAACATACAACGTGTGGAACGAAGTTTTGAATTGTATAGTGTTCATACTGGATTATTTCTCACTCTGGATCACAATGTTGTGTTAAATCCTTACATTCTACATACCTTTTCATTTTGACAATTGAACTATACGTCATGATAATAAACAGGAAAGGGAGACAACCTCTGTTTTACTTACAATCTAAACAAAATGGAGAAGTGCAATTTGGGCTCTCAACGGGGATTTTCTTTTGGAAAAAAAGGAGTCCGTTTTAATAAATTATCGTTGATTATCGGACAATAATTCATTATCATTTCGCGGTAAACCACCGGAAAGTCTGAAATAAAAAATGAATATATTTTTAATTTCATGTGGCAGGTTATATCAAACTCGTACTTTTCATCTAATATACAATGGCATGCATCCTCCTAAATGAAATATTTATTAAGAGCATTAAATTTTATAAAACCCAATGTTGGCTTACATGTTCTACGTGTCGTCATGAACTAATACCGAGCTAAATTATTGTTCTTCCAACTAATTGATGTTATTTACGCTTTGTAGAAGGTGTTGTTTATATTGTATGATTTATTATTTTAATAGTTTATCAAACAAATGTGTTTAAACTGTATTGTTGATAAAACACTTGCATTTATGCGCCACATGAATAATCAGTTTACAAACCATTGAAAATAAAAAATGCTATTTTCACCGTTAAAAGCAGTGAGGTTGATCAGGATAGAAGATACCGATATATTTCAGTAAACCACTGAAAACAGGATTTTTATTATGTTCGGAACAGTATATAAAACAAATTTGTTTAAGACTGTATTTTTGATGTATCGCTTGCATGCATGCGCCACATCAAAAATCAGTATACAAACCAATGAAAATTACACATTTTATTGCTATTTTCACCGTTCAAAGCCGGATATAATTTACTGATACATTTCGGTAAACAACTGAAAAACAGGATGTCATGTTCATGTGGTGTTCATAAGTCGCATTATCCACCCTTCCACATGTCTGTCGCTCTGTTGTATGCATATATATATACATGTTTGCCAATATGTCGGTTAGTCTGAATATTTGTGTGCCAATTAAATTAAGGCGGCATACTTTTCTTATTTTTATTTTTTTTTCATAGTTGAATTTCAATTTACAAAACAGTTTCTATCAGTTGGAGTTCAATGCGTTTCTGAACAGAAAGTTTGTCTCATTCAATAGCATATGACCAGCAGAGGAAAGCGTATTAGGGAGGTTGGGGGTTAAATGTCTTAATTCTGAAGTTAAATAGGAGTTCAAATTCAGTGAAATAAAACTCATTTTAGTCGGCAAATGTCGTCCTTCAAATCAAATATGGAAAACGTTCTTTCACACACATTGATTACTTAATACATCAATAATGCCGCTTTAACTGTTTATATCATTATAATGATTTATCATGCAAATTATGTGGTTACATTCGTTGTTTACCGGGATGGAAATTTTTTCTAATGTTCTGTTGATTTGATATTTTTTGTTTGTTTTAGGTGATATGATAGAAGTACTTAACAAATAAATTACATGTGTAACCGGATGTTACCAAAGGAAATTATTGCAGTATCATGTTATAAGAAAGTTATGAATTTTCGAGACATAAATTTTATTAACCTCTAGTTTAATTCACCATCAAGTGAAAATACGAACATACATTACAAAAGCATTTTGATGCTGAGGTTCAGAAGGCGAAGCGTCGTCATTGGTATAACATGCAGAAGGAAATGTTAAATGACTGTAACATTGATCAGTCCAAACTTTGGAAATCGATAGGTAAAATTGGTATCGGTCATAGTAAAAAGAAAACAATTCCTGATGAAGTTTTACTAGATGATGGTTCTACATCTTCTTGTACTAATACAATTTAATAAAAATGGAGATCTGAATTTTGTTCTCTATTCAATAATCCTAATAAAGATTCTACGTATGTACCTAGTTTTTCTAACGTTGTTGATGACTCTTTGTCATTTAATGATCATTTACCTGTACATGAAGTCAAGAAAGCTGTGGATGCTGCTAATCTTGGGAAAGCATGTGGTGTTGATTGAATACCATCTGAAGCTCTTAAAAATGATACCACTGTTATGTCTTTACATGTGTTATTCAATTATGTTTTAGCAACGGCACTATTCCATCTGTATGGGGAAATGTGTGATAAATCCACTACCTAATTCTGCTAGAAACCCTTGTCTTACAGAAGTATTGCATTAGCTTCTTCCACTTACAAACTCTATTGTTATATATTGAACAATAGACTTAGTATTTGATCTGAATCAAATGGCATTGTCATTGATGAACAAAATGGAAACATAGACGATTAAAGCTACCCTCACTAATATTATTGATACAAAGAAGAAGCTAAAACGTTCAACTTTTTGTACATTTATATACTTTACAAAAGCATATGACTATATACATCGTAACTTACTTTAGAAAGAATGGTATGGGTATTAAAGGTAAGATGTTATCTGCTATAAAATCTTTGTACTCAACTGTATCGTCTTGTGTCAGAGTAAATGCTCTATGTACCGTTTGGTTTGATGTACGATCGGGTTTACGTCAGGGTTGTATATAATCTCCCCTTTTGTTTAATTTATTTATTAATAAACTAGCAATTTATCTGAAGTCTTTTGATATTGGTGTACAGTGTGGAAATGATAAAATATTAATGTTATTGTATGCAGACGATATTGTTCTACTTGCTGAAAATGAACTAGATTTACACTGTTTACTTAATGCTCTTAAATGTCATTGTGCAGTCGACCGTTACCAATAGATAAACGTGTGTTTTACGCAAATCTAATAATCGCGTGGTCAGTATTGGTGCTATAAGTCAAAATCTAGTTCATAGCTGTCATTTTGTTTAAATACATAACGATCACGATATATTACATCAGATAAAGTAGCAGTTCTTCCATTAAGGTCACCTGTTACGTACATTCTGCCAGACGATTTATATTTTTCTATGTCGGACTCTATTTGCTGAAAAAATCAAATTCATACCTGTTGCATAATGGCGAATTGGCAGGTAAAACGTAAGTATTACATAGCAAAACATCTTCATAAAAATAGAACAGATCTTTGGAAACTTTTAACTACATGATACCAGCCTGGTTATTTTCAACTATACAAATGTTCGATCTCAAATGTTCTTTGTAATATAGAGATAAACCGCCACTATAACGACCCTTTGATGTATGCGTTGATTTATTACCAAATAAGTGATTACCAATATAACCTTTAATGTCTAAATTGATATTGGAGTATTTATGTAACCAAGTCTCTTGTAGCAAATTTAAATCATACTTTTCTAAGAGTTCAATAAAGTATGAATCATGTATTTTACGACTGAGTCCATTAATATTCCATGATAGTATATGAATCTGTTCATCTTGGCTTTCCTAGCGAGTAGATGGTTGCATGTATGGTCGAGGGTCGATCACTTTGCCAGTATTGTATACTTTTGTAAGATAGTTATTGCCATACAATGTAAGTCCGTTGACTCTCACCGTATTACCTAAGCTCTCGTCATGTTTAATGCATTCGGAAAAAGCTTTTCTTCCGTCGCGTACCATATGTGGGCGTTGTATTCCGACACAGTAGTTGGAATCTTCGATTGATTATTTTTTTATTTTAGTTATATGATTTTTGGCGTTCTTGTTCTCGTTCGCTGTAGTAGTGGAATTTGATTACGATAGCCTTGGTTTTTTTGTTCTCTTATATACAAGACAGTGAGCCCTGTCTATAGCCAAAGAATCACCATATAAGTCAATTTTGTCGAAAATTAGTTGTTTGATTAATTTTTCACAATCTTTGGGTTAGCCGGGAAATCAGGATTTTTATTTATTGGCAGTTATGGTACACCGTAAAATATCAAATTTTCCCTCATGGATCGGGATTCTAGATCAACCAATTTACTTGTGAATTCAGATTGTTGTTGTTCAAGTGGTGATGATTTCTTATCTAGTTATTTAAAAACATTTTGAAAGAGTATAAATTAAATTTAATTATGTTTGTTGCTAGAGAAATTGTTGTTACCCGACTTGTCCAGGATTTGAACCTGAGACCTCTCAATGCCTGAAAATGACAAAGAGCACTCTAATCACTGAGGGTGTTATCTGTATGCAACATGCACAAACAATACCTATAAGACTACTAACATTAAAAAGATTGCAAACTACTGAGCGAAAAGTGATATAAAAGTGCTACATTCTACTGAATAATAATCTTCATGTGCTTCAGTATTTCCTAACCGAAAATCAGTATTCAAAAGCATCCTCTTGATACAAAGTGATGAAATATATGAGACATATTTCTTACCTCAGTATAATTTGGTGTTTCATCTAAATGGAATACTGTTACCTTTAAGCAATGTTTTTCATGTACTTGCTCCATTCTTTTCCCACATGTTTCTTCGATACCTGCAACAAAGGGAGGCATCTATGACAACATATATGACCATTGACAAAAATAAAAACATTAAAGGTATAACACGTAATAACGTAAACACAAAACAAACCTTATTTGCTGATGACGCAAGCTTTCTTCTCGATGGCACGAAAACTTATTTGAAAATCTCATAAAAACCCTTGACATTTTCAGTAAATCATCAGGTCTTAAACTTAACAGGAAAAAATGTTCAGTACTGCGCATTGGATCATTGAACGATACAGACATTGTTTATTGTCACTCAAGTGAATTCAATTGGACTTCAATGGAAGCCACAACTCTTGGCATAACATTTAGCAATAAAACCTCGTCAATGTATGAACTAAATTTATCTAATAGAATATCCGAATGTAAAAATATCCTGACAAACTGGAAACGGTGGAACCTGACTTTAATTGGTAAAATAACAGTTCTTAAAACTTTCATTCTTCCAAAACTGATATATCCTCTAACTGTTCTCGAAACCCCACCTTCAAAGTTCATGAAATCCTTAAATACACTATTTTTTGATTTCATATGGAATTCAAAACCAGATAAAATTCAGCGTAATGTATTAATTCAAGATTACAAAGATTGTGGTTTGAAAATGTTAGACATTTTTAGCTTTATTGATTCAATAAAAATTAGTTGGATACAAAGAATTGTTCAATCAAATGCAAACGTGAGCTTACAATACAAAAACAAATTAGAACATTATGGAGGATTACTGATCTTCAAGTGTAACATAAGTGAAAAAGAATGTAAAACTATTCCAATGAAATCTAAATTCTTAAAAGACATTTTAATTTCTTGGTCCAAAGTAAACTATTCAAATAAGGAGATAAGGTTACACAAACAAATTATTTGGAATAACTTAAACATAAAAGACCAGACTGATCAGCTTTTTTATTACAAAGAGTGGCATGCAAAAGGTATAATATTTATGGAACACATTTATGACTTTAGGAATAAAACGTTTTATAGTTTTGAGCAGCTGAAATTTTTATATAACATTCAAAATAAGGAATATCTAAGATACCATACTCTAGTCGGTATTATACCAAATTATTGGAAAACACAATTGGGAAATGTTACTATATGCTATGATACTGCAAACTATCTGGTCGATAAAATAAACGATAACACAAAACTAAGTAAACTTGTTTATACACTACTGATAAAAAATAAACTCCACGATGAACCAAAATATAAAAAGAAATGGAATCTGTTTTTTCCAAACGATAAAATCGAATGGAACAATATCCTAACCAGATCATCTCTTATCACAATTGACACAAAATTACGGGCATTCCAGTACAAATATATAATGAACATAATACCTGACAACTCATTCTTACATAAGATAAAGATAGTTCAATCAAGTCTTTGCGACTTCTGCAATATGTATACAGAATCAATATATCATATGTTTTGGGAATGTCAGATTATTCAGAATTTCTGGACCGGTCTAAGAACATTTTTAGAAGAAAAACTTTCTAAAAAGATCAAACTCACTTTTAAAAACATCTCATTTTGTAATGTTATCAACAATAAAGAGAAAGATGGAATAATTACAAATGTTATAGTCTTATTTTCAAAATACTTTATTTTCAAGAACAAATGTAACAAAAGTATTCCTACAATTGCAGCCTTAAAATTTCAAATCATGGACAGGAAGAAACTTGAAGAAACAATTGCTTATCTTAAAGACAAAACACAGGTATGTAACAGAAAATGACAAACGTTTAATTAGTATGCGATAAATCGATCAAAGTATATTCCCACTGCTTCAAAACTTTCTTCTCCTTATCTCTCTATTTGAATCATACATACTATCGTCTTCTCTTCTTCTCTAACCATTTTCCCCTATGATCTATTTCAACCTAACACCTATATATTCTCTCTAAAAATTCATACGAACATGCATATTATCAACTGAATATGATTGTACATCTAACTGGATACTTATTGTAAACCAATTGATGTAATCGATGTCATTTATGTAGCCGAATGTTGGCAACTATGCATTCCTTATGAAAATAAAAAAAAAATATATAAAAAAAAATAAAAAACATATATGACCACATCTATGACAACGTCTATGGCAGCATCTATGACAACATATATGACAGCATCTATGACAACATATATGACAGCATCTATGACAGCATCTATGACAGCATCTATGACAACATATATGACAACATATATGACAACATCTATGCATCTATGACAGCATCTATGACAACATTTATGACAACATCTATGACAACATCTATGACAGCATCTATGACAACATCTATGACAACATCTATGACAACATCTATGACAGCATCTATGACAACATTTATGACAGCATCTATGACAACATTTATGACTACATCTTTGACAGCATCTACGACTACATCTTTGACAACATCTATGACAACATCTACGACTACATCTATGACAGCAATTAAGATATAATTTGTCAAAATGCAGAGATAAATATCCTAGCACGTTACTGTATAAAACATAGAGTAAAGGAATTGTCTGTCAAGTTAATATATTTTCTTGAGGATGAGCATTTGTCTCATGTGCCTGAATTATTTCCTAGCCAGTGGATATTGAAAATATATGCTTTGTCATATTGATGCTTGACCATATATGGAAGAATGATGTACTTTCCTAAATTCCTAACATGATACATGTAAGAGTAAGATAATCAAAGATGCATTTTTGTATGTGCACCACCTATTGACTCAATCATACTTATTATGACACAGAAATGAGGCTGAACGAAGAATGGTTCATTTAAAAAATGCTATACAAAAAAGTAGCATTGTCAACTCACCTATATAAACATTTGGTACCGTAGGCGAATCAATATCAGCACAAACGCTCGATCGAACAGGTATTACTGCACTCTGCGTTGCCAGTAAATAGAGATGGGTAATACCAAGATCCCTCTACAACAAAGTAATAGATCATTTATTGTATAACAAAAAGTTGAAACTTGTGGATACTGTAAACACATAATTTACAGATATCTACATTTAAATTAAGCTTTAAAGCCACAATTGCTTTTGAGACTCACTGCAGACAATATTAAGATGGACCTACAATGTATGCATTACACTGACTATCCCTTTATTGACCTACACTGTTTGCATTACACCGACTGTCCCTTTATGGACCTACAATGTTTGCATTACACTGACTGTCCCTTGCATGTCATCACTTGCCTATAGTAATAAACATTTGTATGATTTGTCTTACCAAAAAGACCAAACTATGTCTGAAATATGGCTACGGACAGAAGAATACAAAAGTCAAGTTTTCAAAATGGAAAAAGCAATGCGTAGGTGCAGCATTTAGCAGCAATAGTTTTAACAGTTAAAATAGACCAAGGAAAAAAACATACTTGTAAGTGCATACTTTTCAATCTTATAACAATACTTCAATAATGGTCTTGCAACGAACAGAGATACTATGGAAACAATTTGGTAGCAAACACTTGAACGAAATCAACTATTTGATTGCAGAATAGCGGTCACCAACAAGTTATTCTTAAACCATACATTTATAAGGAAGGACATATAACCTTATTTTGTACTCATGTATACAAAAAATGGAACATTGCAATCGCTTTACTGTCTTTTACAACATTGGATCAGTGACCAAATACATAGTTCCCACATTTACAATATTTTCCTCCCTTGTTCTTAACTGTCGGCCATTTTGATAGGCAAAACTGATAAGCCCTTTTATTAGTAATTTCCAAATATGTGATAATTGAGAAAATACCATAAAAATGCATGTGACAACCACTTTCTTCAACTTACTAAGCCAAATGTCCACATGACCATAATGTTTAAGTTACTTTTTTATATATCGGATTAGTTTATCATCGTTTACATTATATTCCCCATAAACATTAAGGAAATAAGCCTATCAAAATAGCCGACAATTCAGAACAATAGAGTTGTAGATGTGGGAATTATCTATAGGATTTGTTGTACTTGCATTTATTTATCGTCGCCACCGGTTTTCCACATGGGCGACGCCTCCGGAAAAATGTTAGTCATATTAGATTTTTGGAGGATAGTGCATGATACAGAAGATGCCCCAGTTCCAGAAGCACCCCTGGTTCTTTTACGTGCTCGATGTAAAGCATCATACACGGGACATCGGTTTTTAAAGTCTCGTCCGTAAGACTGTTAGTACGGTCAGTGATGCAGCGGGGAATCGAACCTGCGATCCCTGGATTACAAGTCCAAGCGCATTACCGCTGGACTACGGATCCGCTACTATCTATAGAAGTAGCATCCCAGCTTTATAGATGGCGGAAATTTACAGCAAGAGTAGCCTCCCCCACTTTCAAAATGGCGGACATTCGCAAGAAGAGTGTTTTGAAATCAGGGGACATTACTCTTACATTACTTTGTATCCTTCATGAAATAAAGGGACGTTACTCTGAATGATAATAGTGGCCGAGTTATATTATAAATGGAAGTAACCACCCAGCCTTCAAAATGGCGATAAAATACAGTAAAAGTTACCTCCCCTAATTTCAAAATGGTGGATATCAGGGGACATAACTCATGTCTGACTTTACCTCCATTTTGAAATAAAGGGACATAATTCTTATTCATAATAGCGGCCGTTTTAAAGCAAATGGCATAGCTCTGCATGGCGACCATTCGAAACAGGAGTAACCTCCCTGCTTTCAAAATGGCACAAATATACAGTAAGATTGACCTCCCCTAATTCCAAAATGGTGGATATTCCGCAAATTGGCAGCCATTTTGACATCAGAGGACATTACACACGTCATTCATTGCCTCCATTTTACAATGAAGGGACATAACTCTTATTCATGATAGCGGCCATTTTAAGTAGGGGGCATAACTCTTTTAGGCGACCATTCGAAACAAGAGTAGCCTCCCTTCTTTCAAAATGGTGGAAATTTACAGCACTGATTACCTCCCCTGATTTTAAAATGGTAGATATTCCGCGAAAAATGGCAGCCATTTTGACATCAGGGGACATTACTCATGTCTAAAATTGCATCCATTTTGAAATAAAGGGACATTACTCTCATTCATAGTAGCGGCCACTTTTAAGCAGGAGGCATTACTCTACCTTGCTTGGTGACCATTCGAAACAAGAGTAGCCTCCCATCTTTCAAAATGGTGGAAATTTGCAGCACGGATTACCTCCCCTGATTTCAAAATGGTTGATATTCTATTTTGACATCAGGGGACATTAATCATGTCTAAAATTGCATCCATTTTGAAATAAAGGGACACTACTCTCATTCATAATAGAGGCCATTTTAAAAGGACGGGGCATAACTCTACCTTCTATGCGACCATTCGAAACAAGAGTAGCCTCCCTTCTTTCAAAATGGTGGAAATTAACAGCACGGATTACCTCCCCTGATTTCAAATTGGTTGATATTCCGCAAATATGGCTGCCTTTTTGACATCAGGGGACATTAAACATGTCTAAAATTGCATCCATTCTGTAATAAAGGGACATCACTCGCATTCACAATAGCGGCCATTTTAAGCAGGGGGCATAACTCTACCATTTAGGCGACCATTTTAAACAAATGTAATCTCCCTTTTTTCAAAATGGCGGGAATTCACAGCATGGATTACCTCCCCTGATTTCAAAATGGTGAATATTCCGCGAAAATTGTATCATTTTGACATCAGGGGACGTCACTCATGTCTTAAATTGCATCCATTTTGTAATAAAGGGACATTACTCTCAATCATAATAGCGGCCATTTTTAAGCAGGATGCATAACTTCACCTTGCTTGGCGATCATTCGAAACAAGAGTAGCCTCCCATCTTTCAAAATGGTGGAAATTAACAGCACGGATTACCTCCCCTGATTTCAAAATGGTTGATATTCCGCGGAAATGGCAGCCATTTTGATATCAGGGGACATAAATCATGTCCGCAATGCATCCATTTTGTAATAAAGGGACATTACATCATAATAGCGGCCATTTTAAGCAGGGGGCATAACTGTACCGTGCTTGGCGACCATTCGAAACAAGAGTAGCCTCCCTTCTTTCAAAATGGTGGAAATTAACAGCACGGATTACCTCCCCTGATTTCAAAATGGATGATATTCCGTGAAAATGGCAGCCATTGTGACATCAGGGGACATAAATCATGTCTAAAATTGCATCCATTTTGTAATAAAGGGTCAATATCTCATTCATAATAGCGGCCATTTTTAAGCAGGATGCATAACTCTACCTTGCTTGGCGACCATTCGAAACAAGAGTAGCCTCCCTTCTTTCAAAATGGTGAAATTAACAGCACGGATTACTTCCCCCGATTTCAAAATGGTTGATATTCCGTGAAAATGGCAGCCATTTTGACATCAGGGGACATAAATCATGTCTAAAATAGCATCCAATTTGAAATAAAGGGACATTACTCTCATTCATAATAGCGGCCATTTTAAGCAGGGGGCATAACTGTTCCTTGCTTGGCGACCATTCGAAACAAGAGTAGCCTTCCTTCTTTCAAAATGGTGGAAATTAACAGCACGGATTACCTCCCCTGGTTTCAAAATGGTTGATATTCCGCGAAAATGGCAGCCATTTTGACATCAGGGGACATAAATCATGTCACAAATTG
This sequence comes from Mactromeris polynyma, assembly GCA_032209605.1. Taxonomy (NCBI): domain Eukaryota; kingdom Metazoa; phylum Mollusca; class Bivalvia; order Venerida; family Mactridae; genus Mactromeris; species Mactromeris polynyma. Next base: position 266,888 of record JASFXZ010000058.1, read on the forward strand.
CATCCATTTTGTAATAAAGGGACATTACTCTCATTCATAATAGCGGCCATTTTAAGCAGGGGGCATAACTGTACCTTTTAGGCGACCATTCGAATCAAGAGTAGCCTCCCTTCTTTCAAAATGGTCGAAATTAACAGCATGGATTACTTCCCCTGATTTCAAAATGGTTGATATTCCGCGAAAATGGCAGCCATTTTGACATTAGGGGACATAAATCATGTCTAAAATAGCATCCAATTTGAAATAAAGGGTTATTAATCTCATTCATAATAGCGGCAATTTTAAGCAGGGGGCATAACTGTTCCTTGCTTGGCGACCATTCGAAACAAGAGTAGCCTTCCTTCTTTCAAAATGGTGGAAATTAACAGCACGGATTACCTCCCCTGATTTCAAAATGGTTGATATTCCGCAAAAATGGCAGCCATTTTGACATCAGGGGACATAAATCATGTCACAAATTGCATCCAATTTGAAATAAAGGGACATTACTCTCATTCATAATAGCGGCCATTTTAAGCAGGGGGCATAACTGTTCCTTGCTTGGCGACCATTCAAAACAAGAGTAGCCTCCCTTCTTTCAAAATGGTGGAAATTAACAGCATGGATTACTTCCCCTGATTTCAAAATGGTTGATATTCCGCGAAAATGGCAGCCATTTTGACATCAGAGGACATAAATCATGTCACAAATTGCATCCAATTTGAAATAAAGGGACATTACTCTCATTCATAATAGCGGCCATTTTAAGCAGGGGGCATAACTGTTCCTTGCTTGGCGACCATTCGAAACAAGAGTAGCCTCCCTTCTTTCAAAATGGTGGAAATTAACAGCATGGATTACTTCCCCTGATTTCAAAATGGTTGATATTCCGCGAAAATGGCAGCCATTTTGACATCAGGGGACATAAATCATGTCACAAATTGCATCCAATTTGAAATCAAGGGACATTACTCTCATTAATAATAGCGGCCATTTTAAGCAGGGGGCATAACTGTACCTTTTAGGCGACCATTCGAATCAAGAGTAGCCTCCCTTCTTTCAAAATGGTGGAAATTAACAGCATGGATTACTTCCCCTGATTTCAAAATGGTTGATATTCCGCAAAAATGGCAGCCATTTTGACATCAGGGGACATAAATCATGTCTAAAATAGCATCCAATTTGAAATAAAATGTTATTAATCTCATTCATAATAGCGGCCATTTTAAGCAGGGGGCATAACTGTTCCTTGCTTGGCGACCATTCGAAACAAGAGTAGCCTTCCTTCTTTCAAAATGGTGGAAATTAACAGCACGGATTACCTCCCCTGATTTCAAAATGGTTGATATTCCGCGAAAATGGCAGCCATTTTGACATCAGGGGACATAAATCATGTCACAAATTGCATCCAATTTGAAATAAAGGGACATTACTCTCATTCATAATAGCGGCCATTTTAAGCAGGGGGCATAACTGTTCCTTGCTTGGCGACCATTCGAAACAAGAGTAGCCTCCCTTCTTTCAAAATGGTGGAAATTAACAGCATGGATTTCTTCCCCTGATTTCAAAATGGTTGATATTCCAAGAAAATGGCAGCCATTTTGACATCAGGGGACATAAATCATGTCACAAATTGCATCCAATTTGAAATAAAGGGACATTACTCTCATTAATAATAGCGGCCATTTTAAGCAGGGGGCATAACTGTTCCTTGCTTGGCGACCATTCGAAACAAGAGTAGCCTCCCTTCTTTCAAAATGGTGGAAATTAACAGCATGGATTACTTCCCCTGATTTCAAAACGGTTGATATTCCCATTTTGACATCAGGGGACATAAATCATGTCTAAAATAGCATCCAATTTGAAATAAAGGGTTATTAATCTCATTCATAATAGCGGCCATTTTAAGCAGGGGGCATAACTGTTCCTTTTAGGCGACCATTCGAAACAAGAGTAGCCTTCCTTCTTTCAAAATGGTGGAAATTAACAGCACGGATTACCTCCCCTGATTTCAAAATGGTTGATATTCCGCGAAAATGGCAGCCATTTTGACATCAGGGGACATAAATCATGTCGCAAATTGCATCCATTTTGTTATAAAGGGACATTACTCTCATTCATAATAGCGGCCATTTTAAGCAGGGGGCATAACTGTACCTTTTAGGCGACCATTCGAATCAAGAGTAGCCTCCCTTCTTTCAAAATGGTCGAAATTAACAGCATGGATTACTTCCCCTGATTTCAAAATGGTTGATATTCCGCGAAAATGGGAGCCATTTTGACATTAGGGGACATAAATCATGTCTAAAATAGCATCCAATTTGAAATAAAGGGTTATTAATCTCATTCATAATAGCGGCAATTTTAAGCAGGGGGCATAACTGTTCCTTGCTTGGCGACCATTCGAAACAAGAGTAGCCTTCCTTCTTTCAAAATGGTGGAAATTAACAGCACGGATTACCTCCCCTGATTTCAAAATGGTTGATATTCCGCAAAAATGGCAGCCATTTTGACATCAGGGGACATAAATCATGTCACAAATTGCATCCAATTTGAAATAAAGGGACATTACTCTCATTCATAATAGCGGCCATTTTAAGCAGGGGGCATAACTGTTCCTTGCTTGGCGACCATTCGAAACAAGAGTAGCCTCCCTTCTTTCAAAATGGTGGAAATTAACAGCATGGATTACTTCCCCTGATTTCAAAATGGTTGATATTCCGCGAAAATGGCAGCCATTTTGACATCAGGGGACATAAATCATGTCTAAAATAGCATCCAATTTGAAATAAAGGGACATTACTCTCATTCATAATAGCGGCCATTTTAAGCAGGGGGCATAACTGTTCCTTGCTTGGCGACCATTCGAAACAAGAGTAGCCTCCCTTCTTTCAAAATGGTGGAAATTAACAGCATGGATTACTTCCCCTGATTTCAAAATGGTTGATATTCCGCGAAAATGGCAGCCATTTTGACATCAGGGGACATAAATCATGTCACAATTTGCATCCAATTTGAAATAAAGGGACATTACTCTCATTAATAATAGCGGCCAATTTAAGCAGGGGGCATAACTGTACCTTTTAGGCGACCATTCGAATCAAGAGTAGCCTCCCTTCTTTCAAAATGGTGGAAATTAACAGCATGGATTACTTCCCCTGATTTCAAAATGGTTGATATTCCGCGAAAATGGCAGCCATTTTGACATCAGGGGACATAAATCATGTCACAAATTGCATCCAATTTGAAATAAAGGGACATTACTCTCATTCATAATAGCGGCCATTTTAAGCAGGGGGCATAACTGTTCCTTGCTTGGCGACCATTCGAAACAAGAGTAGCCTCCCTTCTTTCAAAATGGTGGAAATTAACAGCATGGATTACTTCCCCTGATTTCAAAATGGTTGATATCCCGCGAAAATGGCAGCCATTTTGACATCAGGAGACATAAATCATGTCACAAATTGCATCCAATTTGAAATAAAGGGACATTACTCTCATTCATAATAGCGGCCATTTTAAGCAGGGGGCATAACTGTTCCTTGCTTGGCGACCATTCGAAACAAGAGTAGCCTCCCTTCTTTCAAAATGGTGGAAATTAACAGCATGGATTACCTCCCCTGATTTGAAAATGGTTGATATTCCGCAAAAATGGCAGCCATTTTGACATCAGGGGACATAAATCATGTCACAAATTGCATCCAATTTGAAATAAAGGGACATTACTCTCATTCATAATAGCGGCCATTTTAAGCAGGGGGCATAACTGTTCCTTGCTTGGCGACCATTCGAAACAAGAGTAGCCTCCCTTCTTTCAAAATGGTGGAAATTAACAGCATGGATTACCTCCCCTGATTTCAAAATGGTTGATATTCCGCGAAAATGGCAGCCATTTTGACATCAGGGGACATAAATCATGTCACAAATTGCATCCAATTTGAAATAAAGGGACATTACTCTCATTCATAATAGCGGCCATTTTAAGCAGGGGGCATAACTGTTCCTTGCTTGGCGACCATTCGAAACAAGAGTAGCCTCCCTTCTTTCAAAATGGTGGAAATTAACAGCATGGATTACTTCCCCTGATTTCAAAATGGTTGATATTCCGCGAAAATGGCAGCCATTTTGACATCAGGGTACATAAATCATGTCTAAAATAGCATCCAATTTGAAATAAAGGGACATTACTCTCATTCATAATAGCGGCCATTTTAAGCAGGGGGCATAACTGTTCCTTGCTTGGCGACCATTCGAAACAAGAGTAGCCTCCCTTCTTTCAAAATGGTGGAAATTAACAGCATGGATTACTTCCCCTGATTTCAAAATGGTTGATATTCCGCGAAAATGGCAGCCATTTTGACATCGGGGGACATAAATCATGTCACAAATTGCATCCAATTTGAAATAAAGGGACATTACTCTCATTCATAATAGCGGCCATTTTAAGCAGGGGGCATAACTGTTCCTTGCTTGGCGACCATTCGAAACAAGAGTAGCCTCCCTTCTTTCAAAATGGTGGAAATTAGCAGCATGGATTACTTCCCCTTATTTCAAAATGGTTGATATTCCGCGAAAATGGCAGCCATTTTGACATCAGGGGACATAAATCATGTCACAAATTGCATCCAATTTGAAATAAAGGGACATTACTCTCATTCATAATAGCGGCCATTTTAAGCAGGGGGCATAACTGTACCTTTTAGGCGACCATTCGAATCAAGAGTAGCCTGCCTTCTTTCAAAATGGTGGAAATTAACAGCATGGATTACTTCCCCTTATTTCAAAATGGTTGATATTGAGCGGAAATGGCAGTCATTTTGATATCAGGGGACATAAATCATGTCTAAAATTGCATCCATTTTGTAATAAAGGCACGTTACTCTCATTCATAATAGTGGCCATTTTAAGCAGGGGGCATAACTGTACCTTTAGGCAACCATTCTAAACAAGAGTAGCCTCCCTTCTACCCTGCTTAAGATGTGGCAGAACTTCATAGGCGAGTTAGCCCCTTTGACAAAATGATACATATAAGTCTAGCCCTACTTGGCCACCAATACTTGACAATCCGTATATTATCCAATGGCTGCTTCATTTAATCAATGGCAGGCCTTGATAATATTTTGTAACTTGCAACTGACTTGCATCATACTTAACTGCTGTCATCAACTGTGGGGCAATACTTTCAATCATAGAATAAGCCATGTGATTGGGAAAAACTCTTCATCTTATGATGAATTAATGGTTTGTATTAGATCTATCAAAAATGTGAACTAAAACCCATAGATGATGGAGCAGTTAAGAGAATATATCAGTCATGGATGTCAGTGGGTGGTTATAGTAAGTAGATAGCAATAAGTAAGACCAACAAGATGCAACAAATTATATCTGGTCACTTCTACGGACCATGGTCCTTTATGGACAAAACAAACATAATATACAAGATTTCACAATTGAAAGTACATAAATTGTCTATTTTCTAACACAAAAAACTTCCGGTCCATGTTGAAACATATCACTCATGTCTAATATGTCACTTTTTGTTATTTAATAACGTTCAAAAATAAACCATTCATTCTGGACAACCATTCATTGACGGGACAAATGCACCAATTTGATGAAGTTGTTTGATGAGATTCATTCCATACCTGAAATATAAAAAAGTATGTTCTTAAAACTTTTTTATCAAAATTAGTCCACTTTCATGTCTCAATTTTGTCACAATCAACACAGCTATATCGAAAATATCCTTGTTTATTCGACAACCTTCTGTCCAAATACTAGGTATAATCGGAAATAAATATCAGGTCCTTATGTATCTTCTTATGCACGTCAAATTGAAATGGGCTATTTGGAACCAAGTATTACTTAAAATTTTGAACCCGATGAATTTGAATGAATGAGGTCCGACTGTAAATTACTATAGCTGTATTTAATTACTAAGTGTATAAGTATCATGAGAAAAGCAAAATGAGCCAAGTCATTGCAGATGCCAAGGCATGATGGGAAAATTTGTCTGCTTATTCAATTGCAAGAAACAACCTAGTACAATTATCATTCAAGACAAAATCCAACATTGTTCATCAAAACAACTATAGTTTGGTGATAATTTTTAGCTACTTAAATGTCTCACTGACTTGAATTTAATGAATGTCTTTCAAATAAATTTTGGAAATTCATTAGTGAACCCAAAGGGGTTCAAACCTATGACCCCTATGATGTCAGCACCTAGCACTGAAGAAACTGCAACCATACCCACTATGCCACCGAAGAAACCTCAAAAACGGTTATTCAAGTGATGCTGATATGGTAGTCGTTAGTTCAGTACATGGTATATACGGTGTGTCTGACATCTTGAGATAATTTTCAGGTATTATTTTACTATAACTATTGTATAGAGAATACATTTCTGTATGTTAATAATTTCAGTTATAAAAGTGATGGCAAATCATCAATATACATTGTATATTACCTCTGACCATGTCAATGGCATTAGTGTCTACACAGACTGAACTCAAAGGACATTTACAAAAGAACTCATCAAGAATGACTACACGATTACACGAAATTGCAAATGTCAGTATATGTACCAACTGTGTGTTAATCTACTAATGCAATAAATGTTTGTATTCTCGTTTGATAAACCGTCCAGAAGATTTTCCGGTTAACTAGTTTACAAAATAACTGATTATTACCATCCCTAATTATTCTACTACATGTATTTACTTTTTAAAGTAAGTCAGTCAATATTTTGGTTAATTAATCAACAAGCTCCAGTTATTCTTTACTGTAATGTCAGTTAAGAATTTATCAAATTTTGTGTTAATTTTCTCTATTATTATTTTTCCCCATCATTTTGTACAAGAAAAAATTCTGATAATAAACTTATTTCTGTATTTTTAGCTTTTGCTTTAATTATCAATGCCCACGGCCAGAGATTATAAACTTGAGATCAGTTGCTGTACTCAAAGCTTCTTTTCAGTCACAACTTATTTTGTCAAATAGATATTTTGTTAAACATTGTTTCAGTAATTGTTTAGGTTAATTATTTATGTTATATGGCAATTACTGCATGATCAATTATGAAACAACAGAATTAATCTAAGAAAACACACACAACAAGATTTGAAATCAATCTCAAGATTTATAACCTCAGACAAAGGTGTTCATGTGAAATATTTCACTATTATTTGTCACAAATTTGATACTCCTAGCCCTGATTTCTCGAGAATACTCGGCCATACTAAAATATGAAGTTTAAAATATCAGGAAATTTAATAATTTACTAATAATTGTAATCATCAATATTTTTGTATGAACAGTTAATTTTATCACAATGCCATGATATTATATTTTTGTTACAATGTGCATTTAATTTCATTAAATTATTCAATTGAAACTCTACTGGACTTAAAGTAGTAAATGTATGTTGATAGTTTTTATTATTGTGAAATTATTAAAATGTGGATTCTGAATATATGTTTTTAAATATAAAATTAATTTATTCAACTTCGAAGTGTTTGTTCGCTTTGTGATATTATCCACATTTTGTTCTATAACATTTTCTACACTTTTTCCCCCATTTTTTTTATTTTCACTGGCCTATATGAACAGAAAATCAATTGTCAATGTTTAGATTTCTTCAGATTAAAATGTGCTTAATTAGTGAGGTGTGATAGTTTTCACCTGAATGCATCAAATGAAAGAAGAATATGATATTTAAACTTTGATGGTATGTGTCTTCATTTGGTTACAAAAACCAAAACCAGTTATAATTCCACAATTTTGTGAAATACTGGCAGACTTAAATACCAACTAAAGTATTTCAAACTTTCGATATTCAGAATACAATTCTTTCATTTATTAATTCACTTCACAATTATTCAATGTTCTGAAGTTTTATTGACCGACTGACCCACTGACTGACTATGGAAAGTATACCAGCAAGTATTAATGATTCAAAAGGAATAGTTTGCTCTACATTACATAAGGCATTTACTTAGTATTTGGTATATTCTACTGCCCATGTTTTATTCTGACAACATCATGAAGTTAATTTAACATACTGTGATATTATTAAAGTGGCATTACATTTTGTATGTAAATGAATGTATTTAACATAACTTTTGTCAGGAATTTAGTATGGAATGATATTCTTGTCAATGAAAATATTTTTTATTTTGCTGAATTTGTCATAATTTGCAATAAACTAGCCATTTAACTTCCAACTTGTTATAAAATATTAGTTTTTGGTAAAAAGTATTTGATCTTAGAAAGCCTGTGTTTTTTGAAGTGATGTCTAATGTTGGAAAATGTTCTTGAATGATCTTGAACAAAATGCAAGTTGTCTCCCTTAAATCAATTATTTGACATTTTGTTCAATATTTTATATTACCTTATTCAGTAAATCAACATGCAGCAAAAACACAACCAAGTACACATACATGACTTTGTGTAACACTACATGGATCACCATTGTCTTTTGAGCCTGAAAAAGAAATCACAGATAAATAAGTTTGTGTCAACTAAAATAAAAGTTTGAAACTTTACTGTCATACGTCAACCACTTCATAGTTTGTATATAACATATAAAACTTTGTATAGGGGTGTCATGTTATGTCTATAGTGTACCATGATATATTGCAATACTTTAGCAGTGCATTGCAATATGTACCACGATATATTGTTTCATTAACCTCATCTATGACTGTAGATTTTTTTCTTACCTTAACAGTTTTATTCAACTTCAAGCTCTTCAAATGCATTAAATAAATTCAAAATAAATATGCATAAACCAGAACAAAACAATTATAAATATCATTTAAATTTTTGATTAAATAGGAGTTTTTCATGACTAGAAACTTAACAGTAGTGTATCACTCTTATTTCAGGTTATTACTGATACAAAAAAATTATTAGATTTTCAATACTTAAAGTATTTAGCCAGTAGTATCTGACTGAAAGCAGAAAAGCAAATTTCGTACGCCACTGGACAGTTTATTACATATCATGGTACAATACAGTTTGGCTGCTTACTGCAATACAATGTATGATGATATACCAGTATATCGTGACACCCCTATTACAACAAGCGGTGTCTTGACCTTGCAGTCACTGAAACCTACACTATGAGTGGTCAAAACTTCATGTATACCCCACACTTATCTCTGTCATATATATACATGTATACAGCTTATAAAGAGATTTCAACAAAACCAATCCTATATCCTCAAGAAACCAAGTCAATCTTTACAGTAAATGCCTATACCATTGTAAAACAGGTACCATTTTTCTCTTCTCATAGCTGGTACAACTTTTACAGTGAATTCCTATAATGTTGTGAAATTGACCCTTTTTGTACTTGTGTTAAACCTGCAGGAAATTCTTCTTACTATGTACCAAGTTTGATGAGAATATGATAAATGAAACTCGAGATAATCACCAGAAATCCCCAGTTTGATGACCACCAGCCCAATTACCTGCCTGCCAAACAACATTCTAATACTTAGAGAATATTCTTATTGAAACACCAATTTCCCCTTTGCACAACTAAACTTTGTAAAATATTCTTTCAAAGTAAGCAACAACAAAAAAGAATTTTCTGGGTTTTTACACTAAAATAATATATCTGCTTTTGGGGAGAAAAGTTATGCCAAATTTTACAATGTAGTAGCCATTCACTGTAAAGATTGCCACGGTTTTGAGGTATAAAAACATCACATTGGAATGTGGCAGGTGAATAAATGATATAAGCCTTATACAGATGGACTCTAAGCATACTCAGCACTTGGCACCACCATCTGTCCCTGAATTTTAAAAAGACAACTCTACAGGTAGACAGTTTGATAATGAAGAAAATGAGACTTAAACCTATATACAGTAAAATCTCATTAATAAGACCACCTTTAGAACCCTTGAAAACTGGTCTTCTTATTGATATGGTCTTAATATCGAGGTTGAATAAAGAGCAAAACAGTGAAAATGGACTTGCATATTGTGTTCTTAATTTTGAGGTGCTCTAAATGTCGGTGGTCTTTAAGCGAGGTTATACTGTATTTGATAATACATGCATTAATGTTATCAAGTGAAGTTTTTATCAAACTACTAAGCATTACGACATACTAAACAATTTTATCTTAGTATTTTCACAATCATATTTATTAAATATCATGGAATTTTTGTATCATATTTTGAATTTCATTATTAAACTTACTTATTGTACATATTAATACAGAATTAAATTGACTGAATTATCATAAATGCTGTTTTATTATTAGATACATTTACTTATTACATGTACTTTAAAAACTTTAGAAATTCTGAAAGAGAGAGAATAAGTTGCTACAGGGAACGCCACATACATAAGACAGTGCCTAGAAGAGGTCAACCAAATTTGAAAGTTTAACTGACATCGATTATTGTTTTAATACTTTACATCATTAAGATTTAATCAATAAATCAGCATATTGTTCATTTTATATCTGACAAATAACAATTGTTAATGCCAGTCATTGACGTTAATGGCGCGCCACCATAGGACGTCGCCTTGCGTCTTTTTTTATTGTTGTTTGATGATTAAAAGACATTGACGTCACTTTATATTATGTTGTTGTTTAAATGCTGAGCTTGAATTTATTAAATTGCTTTAGTGATTTTGAATGATGCATCATAGTGTGGGTGCAACCTTTTTAGTTTCTGTTAACAGTACTGTTATTTATTTCATATATTACATTAAAGTTTCGAATAAGTCATCTTAATAATATACAATATATACAAGAATGCAGTTTGTGTGTAAATTTAGATCCATCTATTATTAGTTACAGTTTCATAGAAGTACACTTAGCAAAAGTTATAAGTACTCCGATTTCATATTTAGGATATTGTAATTAAATATGAAAAAATCCAATAGAAATTTCACACACAGAAAGACCAATATTATTATCTGTAATGCTTCTACTTATTATAAGCACAAAATACAGCCGATTGATTGAAATCAAGCCTATTACATTACCCCGCACAGAAATAAAAAATCTCAGATTAATTGAATTGGTCATTACCGATTGTGACCGCCTTTTGCCTGGACATAATGAATTTACAAATAGATATTATTCTGGGAAATATTTTACACTTCTGTTAAAATCGCCCGGGGCCTGTTCTGCGGTGAGGTAACTCATCAAGGACATGATTCTTTAAGATTTTGACTGGCAACATTTCCCAGCAGAGTGTATGATAGCTGCACAGTCAAGACCTATAGCAGAGTTTATGATGTTTAGCATGGTTAAGACCTATAGCAGAGTTTATTATGTTTAGCACAGTTAAGACCTTTACAAGAGTTTCTGAACTTGAGCATGGTTAAGACCTATAGCAGTGTTAATGATGTTTTGCACAATTTACACCTATAGCAGAGTTTATAATGTTAAGCAGCATTAAGCCCCATTGCAGAGTTTATGATGTTTAGCACAGTTAAGACCTATCACAGAGTTTATGATGTTTAGCACAGTTAAGACCTATGGCAGAGTTTATGAAGTTTATAAGGGTGAAGACCTATAGCAGAGTTTATGATGTTTAGAATGGTTAGGACCTAAAGCAGCGGTTATGATGTTTAGCACAGTTACGACCTATAGCAGAGTGTATGATGTTTAGAATGGTTAGGACCTATAGCAGAGTTTATGATGTTTAGAATGGTTAGGACCTAAAGCAGCGGTTATGATGTTTAGCACAGTTACGACCTATAGCAGAGTTTATGATGTTTAGCACAGTTACGACCTATAGCAGAGTTTATGATGTTTAGAATGGTTAGGACCTAAAGCAGCGGTTATGATGTTTAGCACAGTTACGACCAATAGCAGAGTTTATGATGTTTAGAATGGTTAGGACCTAAAGCATAGAATGGTTAAGACCTATAGAAGAGTTTATGAAGTTTAGAATGGTGAAGACCTATAGCAGAGTTTATGATGTTTAGAATGGTAAGGACCTAAAGCATAGAATGGTGAAGACCTATAGCAGAGTTTATGAAGTTTAGAATGGTGAATACCCATAGCAGAGTTTATGATGTTTAGAATGGTTAAGACCTTTAGCAGAGTTTATGAAGTTTAGAATGGTGAAGAACTATAGCAGAGTTTATGATGTTTAGAATGGTAAGGACCTAAAGCATAGAATGGTGAAGACCTATAGCAGAGTTTATGAAGTTTAGAATGGTGAATACCCATAGCAGAGTTTATGATGTTTAGAATGGTTAAGACCTATAGCAGAGTTATGGTGTTTAGAATGGTTAGGACCTAAAGTATAGAATGGTTAGGAGCTATAGCAGAGTTTATGAGGTTTAGAATGGTTAGGACCTTAAGCATAGAATGGTTAAGACCTATAGCAGAGTTTATGATATTTAGAATGGTAAGGACCTTGAGTAGAGTTTATGATGTTTAGAATGGTAAGGACCTAAAGCATAGAATGGTTAAGACCTATAGCAGAGATTATGATATTTAGAATGGTAAGGACTTTTAGTAGAGTTTATGATGTTTAGAATGGTAAGGACCTAAAGCATAGCATGGTTAAGACCAATAGCAGAGTTTATGATGTTTAGAATGGTAAGGACCTAAAGCAGTTTATGTTTACAATGGTTAGGACCTATAGCAGAGTTTATGATATTTAGAATGGTAAGGACCTTTAGCAGAGTTGATGTTGTTTAGAATGGTTAGGACCTAATGCAGAGTTTATGTTTACAATGGTTAGGACCTATAGCAGAGTTTATGATGTTTACAATGCTTAGGACCTAAAGCATAGAATGGTTAGGACCTAAAGCATAGAATGTTGAGGACCCATAGCAGAGTTTATGATGTTTATCACAGTTAAGACCTATAGCAGAGTTTATGAAGTTTAGAATGGTGAAGACCTATAGCAGAATTTATTATGTTTAGAATGGTTAGGACCTAAAGCATAGAATGGTTAAGACCTATAGCAGAGTTTATGAAGTTTAGAATGGTGAAGAACTATAGCAGAGTTTATGATGTTTAGAATGGTAAGGACCTAAAGCATAGAATGGTGAAGACCTAAAGCAGAGTTTATGAAGTTTAGAATGGTGAATACCCATAGCAGAGTTTATGATGTTTAGAATGGTTAAGACCTTTAGCAGAGTTTATGAAGTTTAGAATGGTGAAGAACTATAGCAGAGTTTATGATGTTTAGAATGGTAAGGACCTAAAGCATAGAATGGTGAAGACCTATAGCAGAGTTTATGAAGTTTAGAATGGTGAATACCCATAGCAGAGTTTATGATGTTTAGAATGGTTAAGACCTATAGCAGAGTTTATGGTGTTTAGAATGGTTAGGACATAAAGCATAGAATGGTTAGGAGCTATAGCAGAGTTTATGAGGTTTAGAATGGTTAGGACCTGAAGCATAGAATGGTTAAGACCTATAGCAGAGTTTATGATATTTAGAATGGTAAGGACCTTTAGTTGAGTTTATGATGTTTAGAATGGTAAGGACCTAAAGCATAGAATGGTAAAGACCTATAGCAGAGTTAATGAAGTTTAGAATGGTGAATACCCATAGCAGAGTTTATGATGTTTAGAATGGTTAAGACCTATAGCAGAGTTTATGAAGTTTAGAATGATGAAGAACTATAGCAGAAATTATGATGTTTAGAATTGTAAGGACCTAAAGCATAGAATGGTGAAGACCTATAGCAGAGTTTATGAAGTTTAGAATGGTGAATACCCATAGCAGAGTTTATGATGTTTAGAATGGTTAAGACCTATAGCAGAGTTATGGTGTTTAGAATGGTTAGGACCTAAAGTATAGAATGGTTAGGAGCTATAGCAGAGTTTGTGAGGTTTAGAATGGTTAGGACCTTAAGCATAGAATGGTTAAGACCTATAGCAGAGTTTATGATATTTAGAATGGTAAGGACCTTGAGTAGAGTTTATGATGTTTAGAATGGTAAGGACCTAAAGCATAGAATGGTTAAGACCTATAGCAGAGATTATGATATTTAGAATGGTAAGGACTTTTAGTAGAGTTTATGATGTTTAGAATGGTAAGGACCTAAAGCATAGCATGGTTAAGACCAATAGCAGAGTTTATGATGTTTAGAATGGTAAGGACCTAAAGCAGAGTTTATGTTTACAATGGTTAGGACCTATAGCAGAGTTTATGATATTTAGAATGGTAAGGACCTTTAGCAGAGTTGATGTTGTTTAGAATGGTTAGGACCTAATGCAGAGTTTATGTTTACAATGGTTAGGACCTATAGCAGAGTTTATGATGTTTACAATGCTTAGGACCTAAAGCATAGAATGGTTAGGACCTAAAGCATAGAATGTTGAGGACCCATAGCAGAGTTTATGATATTTAGAATGGTTAGGACATAAAGCAGAGTTTATGATGTTTAGAATGGTTAGGACCTAAAGCATCGAATGGTTAGGAGCTATAGCAAAGTTTATGATGTTTAGAATGGTTAGGACCTAAAGCATAGAATGGTTAGGAGCTATAGCAGAGTTTATGATGTTTAGAATGGTTAGGACCTAAAGCATAGAATGGTTAGGAGCTACCGCAGAGTTTGTGATGTTTAGAATGGTTAGGACCTAAAGCATAGAATGGTTAGGAGCTATAGCAGAGTTTATGATGTTTAGAATGGTTAGGACCTAAAGCATAGAATGGTTAGGAGCTATAGCTGAGTTTAGGAGGTTTAGAATGGTTAGGACCTAAAGCATGGACTGTTTAGGACCTATAGCAGAGTTTATGATTTTTAGAATGGTTAGGACCTAAAGAAGAGTTTATGATTTTTAGAATGGTTAGGACCTTAAGCAAAGTTTACAGTTTTTAGAATGGTTAAGGCCAATAGCAGAGTTTATGATGTTTAGAATGGTTAGGCCCTCAAGCAGAGGTTATGGTGTTAGAATGGTTAGGACTTAAAGCATGGAATGTTTATGACCTAAAGCTGAGTTTATGAGGTTTAGAATGGTTAGGACCTAAAGCATTGAATGTTTAGGACCTAAAGAAGAGTTTATGATTTTTAGAATGGTTAGGACCTAAAGAAGAGTTTATGATTTTTAGAATGGTTAGGACCTAAAGAAGAGTTTATGATTTTTAGAATGTTTAGGACCTAAAGAAGAGTTTATGATTTTTAGAATGGTTAGGACCTAAAGAAGAGTTTATGATTTTTAGAATGGTTAGGACCTAAGGAAGAGTTTATGATTTTTAGAATGGTTAGCAACTAAAGCAATGTTTACGGTTTTTAGAATGGTTAAGACCTATAGCAGAGTTTATGATTTTTAGGATGGTTAAGACCTATAGCAGAGTTTATGATGTTTAGCATGATTAAATTAAGTAATGAGATAACTTTTTTATTGAAAAAGAACTAGTTACTTGATGGCCAAAGTGTGTGCAATGGCAAATGAAGTCAAATCAATTATTGAGGCATGGGATAATAAAATGTCATTAACAAGTTAAATTCCACAAGATGCCAAAATGAAGCATGAAATAAATAGAATTATTGTTTGTTTCGGTGCAATATGGAATGTTTTCCACCTACTTCACTTGTGAAAATATTGCATGGGCTGCTTACTTGGTGAAATAACTTTGGATCTTACACCAAAACATACAAATATCCTCTATTATTAGTGTGAAATGGTATACAAATGCTTAAAGGTATGTGCCCAACATCAATACAGCTTTGTCACAGATTTACAACTACAATGTATACATGTATAATTTGTTTTATATCTGAATGTTAATATACATTGTATTATGTCTCCAAATATTTCTATTTTAATAATTAACTAATGTATCATTTATCATTAACCATTGGCGAATTATTGGTTTGCATTCAAATAGAATGTTTTGAAACATATTTTTGTTCAGTGTATGCTTTACCAAATATTTATTGAATATGTTCCAAATTGCATTTAGTTTTCTTTGAAGAATGTTTTATCTATTATCAGTACATTTGGTTGAAAAGGCTTTGAACTACATAATGTTAATCTAGTATCAAGTGATATGTTATTTTAACCTATTAATTGCAATTTTTATAATAAACTTAATGCCAAGATATCCAGGAACTTAGGTATTATCTTTTTAAATAAACAGACCCTTAGGTTTAGTTAATGCTTGGTGTTGCCCACAACCAAGAGCCTTTGTATGGCAAAGAGATATTTCTATAAGCCACTATCAACATTTTAAAGATCAATAAAATTCTTGACACAATTTTGAGGGATGAAAGTGAAGTCTATACGAGCACTGCTATTGGATTTACAACCTCTTCTGTAAGTGAGGTCATTTCAAGAAAAAGCAATATGTGATGCACTATTTGAAAACAGGAATAATTGTTTACTCTCTAGGGTCACTTCGTTTACAACAAATATTAACTAACAGAGCTAACCCACCATTTTGTATTTACATTTTTTACATTGTATATAATACCATTCTGAAAGTTTGCCTTATTACTAACACACAGGGACTGGTAGCAAAATGTATGAGTGTTACCTCCCTTGTCATGTCTCACTTCTGTCATAATTTAGTAGGACATACTCAGAATATCATTTTAATCTTTACAAACCATGTAAGATAATAGCATCAATTCTGGTGGGTAAGCTCTTTGGATTAATATTTGCTGTTTATATGATGGATTATGTGACAGTCTAACTTACCATGTAATGTGTGTCAGTATCTCAGCATCAGACAAGTATCTCAACAATGACTAGCATCTACACCATCATATCATTGAATGGAGACCTGAAAGTAAAGTAGAAAATCTGTCATATTATCTGCAGTCATTGGTTTAATAAACAAGAGGGCCATGATGGCCCTATATTGCACACCAGAGTACATTGCCATTATGACTGAATTAGACTAAGGTGCCAATAAATTGGTATATGTTAACAAAATCCATTCAGCAGTTTAGCAGGAAATGTTGTTACATGTTTACATATAAGAAACAAGGCAATGCCCACTGGCCCCCATGTTTTTTGACACAATTTAATTATTTATGCATTTTGGAAGAGGACCACACCTCCCCGGTGAAATGCAGTTCATGAAATCATGAACTTTTCAAAACTTTCATGAACAGTTCATGAACTGGTCTTCAACAGTTCTTCATTTGTGTTCATGAACTTTTGGACATGAACCGTCCTTGAATTATGTTCATGAACAGTTCATGAACAATTAAAGAATACTGCAGTTCATGAACAATTAAAGAATACTGCAAAGTCCTTGAAATGACCATGAACATTTGCCAGTGCAATCATATCCATTTCATGAACTATAATGTATTTAATGGTTCAATAAAAGTTCTTTAACAGTTTCATATTGACATTTTCAAAATTATTCAGTTTACCAAATCTGTGTCTATTTTAATGTAAAATGAAAGTTACAAGTCATAAATAGTAATGTACATGGATGGTTTGCTTTAAAGAGCCATTGTGGTATGACCATCTTGACTAGGCTGTAAGAGCTCTGACAAAAAATCTCCATAACAAAGTTGTACATGTATATATCCCTCAGTACTTAGCAATGTATGGTGTACTTGATAGCTATACATAGAGTTAAACCATGTTCCTTGCACAGCCACTGATAGATTTTGTGGATTTCTGTTGAGTTAACTTGTCATGGACAGTTCAAGAATGCTGCATAAATTTTACATTATTTACTCATGATGAAATTGGAATTTGCAATTTTGTTATTTCTTTCAAAAGTATTATTTTTTATGGCAAATGAAGTTCATTGCAAAACATAAAAAAATGACACTGTTGCAATATTATGTCACTTCCAAGAGTTAAACCAACATTTTGTTAATATTTTGAATTATTTTAGTAAATTACCTCCCTTTATCAATAATTACATATTTTTATTATTTTTTTCCAATAAAAACACCATTAAAAAAATATATAGTGATAGTCTGCCTAGAATATAGTAACTTGCAACTGCTGTGAAATTAAATTTAACAAACATTATACAATTTAGAAATCTATTTTTATTGTGTTTAGTTACCATATATATAGAAGGGAAAGGACAGAACACTTCAACCATGGTATTGTATACAAACATACAATACTTTAACCAATGATGGCTTACCCTGAATAGTTCATGAACTGTTCAAGTAATAGGCACCTAGAACGATTCATGTCCAGAACATGAAGTTAAAATGAGACTATGAAGTTGTATAGGAAAAAGTCCATGAACTGTTCATGAATTCTGTGTTCATGAACTGGTAATGAACTGAACATAAAATACTGGGTTGTTGAATAGTTCATGAACAGTTCAAGAATGTTTGGCAATGAAATGTGCATTAAAGATTCTTGATTGTACTTCATGGACTGTTCATGTACTGTTCATGAATCATATCCAATTCATGAACTAATAATATCATGAACATTTCATGAATTAGTCTCATTTTAACTTCAAGGAGTTTCATGAATTGTTCATGAATTGTGAACATGAACTATGCATGAATATTTCATGAATAATTCATGAACTGTAACAGTTCATTTCAACTATCAAAATTCTACACCTTATGGTTTTGGACAAAAAGATTTTGTAAGTTTTCTTTTAAATAGGCCCAGCCTCCTCCTAGCAACCACCTTTATTGACAGAACTTAATAATTTATACAATTTTGTAATAGGACCACCAAAAATTGCTACACACCAAATATTAAAGCTCTTAAAAACCGATGGTTTTGGACAAGAAGATTTTCAAAGTTTTCACTTCCTGTGACATACTTATGCAAAGACTGGAACCATTTATATAATTTCAAAAGAGGACCATTCTTGTGAAATTTGGTTGAAATGTCATTTATATACATATAGGGAATGATGGACATCCAATGATCCTAAAAGTTCACCATGAGCACTTTGTGCTAATGTGAGCTAACAAGCTTGCAGGGCAGACCCCTTACCCATACAATTCAATTAATTACATACTTCACATTATTTCACTCTTATTGGTAATGCCTCGGTTAAACTGATTGACAGGAAATTTCTCTGTGAGCAGACGACTGGGGATAGGTGCAACTGACTTATCAGAAATGCCTCTGTTGACAGGTGTCTGCATATAGGTGTGTGCTTGGTCAGGTTAAACTGACCTATCAGAAATGCATCAATTGACATGTGAATGCATATAGGAGGTGGTTGCCTGCTGGGACAGGTTAAACTGGCCTATCAGAAATGCCTATGTTGGCAGGTGAATGCATATAGGAGGTGGTTGCATGCTGGGACAAGTTAAACTGGCCTATCAGAAATGCCTATGTTGGCAGGTAAATGCATATAGGAGGTGGTTGCATGATGAGACAGGTTAAACTGGCCTATCAGAAATGCCTATGTTGGCAGGTGAATGCATATAGGAGGTGGTTGCTGAGACAGGTTAAACTGACCTATCAGAAATGCCTATGTTGACAGGTGAATGCATATAGGAGGTGGTAACTGAGACAGGTTAAACTGGCCTATCAGAAATGCCTATGTTGATAGGTGAATGCATATAGGAGGTGGTTGCTAGGACAGGTTAAACTGGCCTATCAGAAATGCCTAGGTTGACAGGTGAATGCATATAGGAGGTGGTTGCTGAGACAGGTTAAACTGACCTATCAGAAATGCCTATGTTGACAGGTGAATGCATATAGGAGGTGGTTGCTGAGACAGGTTAAACTGGCCTATCAGAAATGCCCTTGTTGATAGGTGAATGCATATAGGAGGTGGTTGCTGAGTAACGTTAAACTGACCTATCAGAAATGCCCATGTTGACAGGTGAATGCATATAGGAGGTGGTTGCTGAGACAGGTTAAACTGACCTATCAGAAATGCCCATGTTGACAGGTGAATGCATATAGGAGGTGGTTGCCGAGACAGGTTAAACTGACTTATCAGAAATGCCTATGATGGCAGGTGACTGAATATAAGAGTTTGTGCTTGATACAGGGTCAACTGATTCATCAAAAATGCCTCTGTAGATAGGTTACTGCATATAAGAGGTTGCTGTTAAGACAAGATAAACTTGTATATTGGAAATGACTTTGTTGGAAGGTTACTGCATAGATGAGGTGACTGTTGAGACAGGTTAAACTGATTGATAAGAAATATCTCTGTTAGAAGGTGATTGCATAAAAGCAGTTACTGTCGGGACAGGTGAATCTGACCCATCAGAAATGCCTTTGTTGACAGGTGACTGAATATAATAGGTAACTGTTGAGACAGGTTAGACTGACCGATCAGAAATGCCTCTGAAGGCAGGTGACTGAATATAAGAGGTAACTGTTGAGACAGGTTAAACTGACCGATCAGAAATGCCTCTGTTGGCAAGTGACTGAATATAAGAGGTAACTGTTGAGACAGGTTAGACTGACCGATCAGAAATACCTCTGTTGGCAAGTGACTGAATATAAGAGGTAACTGTTGAGACAGGTTAGACTGACCGATCAGAAATACCTCTGTTGGCAAGTGACTGAATATAAGAGGTAACTGTTGAGACAGGTTAGACTGACCGATCAGAAATGCCTCTGTTGGCAAGTGACTGAATATAAGAGGTA
This sequence comes from Mactromeris polynyma, assembly GCA_032209605.1. NCBI lineage: Eukaryota > Metazoa > Mollusca > Bivalvia > Venerida > Mactridae > Mactromeris > Mactromeris polynyma. Next base: position 287,377 of record JASFXZ010000058.1, read on the forward strand.
ACTGTTGAGACAGGTTAGACTGACCGATCAGAAATGCCTCTGTTGGCAGGTGACTGAGTATAAGAGGTTACTGTTGAGACAGGTTAAACTGACCGATCAGAAAAGCCTCTGTTGGCAGGTGACTGAATATAAGAGGTTACTGTTGAGACAGGTTAAACTGACCGATCAGAAAAGCCTCTGTTGGCAGGTGACTGAATATAAGAGGTAACTGTTGAGACAGGTTAAACTGACCGATCAGAAATGCCTCTGTTGGCAGGTGACTGAATATAAGAGGTAACTGTTGAAACAGGTTAAACTGACCAATCAGAAATGCCTCTGTTGGCAGGTGACTGCTAATAAGGGGTGGATGTTAAGACAGATTATTATTATCCAATTATTATTTATTATACCTCAAATTTTATCTATATCAACATGAGATAATTTGGTAAATATCATGTTTTAATGTACATGGTTTTGCAAAAAAAAGCAACATTAAGACCTATATCCGAGTTTATGATGTATAGCATGGTTAAGACCTATAGCATAATTCATGATGTTTAGCAATGGTAAGACCTATGCAAAAAAAAGCAGCGTAAAGACCTATAGTGAAGTTTATCATTTTTAGCATCGTTAAGACCTATAGACTCAGTCTTACAAAATTAATAAATGCATTCAATTTTCATTTTTTTTCATTTCAAGCATGTCAGTTGACCTTACCAGTTTTCCTGGAAATAATTATTAACCAGTACTCACTTGCTCTTTCGAAAGCAGTTGTTGTTTACCGGCATAAAATGTTATACATGCTATCCCACACTGATGTCAGTTCTTCTATACAACTTATAGCCCTAACCCTACTTATATTTTGCATTCAATTGAATTCATGAAAACATCTGGAGGGATGAAAGTGTAAAAGGTTCATCTTCAGCTTCATCTCTGTATGATTTACCCTAAATAATTAGACCAACATTGGGACCTAAGAAAAAGTGGTCAATTTATCAACTTGAAGTTTGCGTTCTAAATGTTGAGGTGGTTGTATTATTGAGGTGGTCTTTAAGTTAGTTTTTACTATACATATAGGCATTCAACTAGTTTCACTTTCAATTCTCTCCATTTGATTATCAGCATAATTTCCACAGCAAATATCAAATAACAGAGCTAACCCACTACTTTTTATTTATCGTTACCTCCCTTGTCATTGCTCACTTCTGTCATAATATTGTACTAAATACAATATCAATTTAATATTTTCAAACTATCCATAATCAATTCTGGTGGATTAGTTCTTTTGATTAATATTTGCTGTGACAGTCTAACTTACCATGTGATGTGTGTCAGTATCTCAGCATCAGACAGTATCTCAACAATGACTAGCATCTACACCAACATAATCATTGAATGGAGAGACCTGAAAGTAAAGGAGGATCTTTGTTACATATCTGTAGTCATCAGTTTCATTAAAATCCTCACAGCTCAATGTTGCAGGGCAGACCCCGAACAAATTTTACGCAATTCCTTGCTTATTTTAATTATGCATCATTTTACACCAAATGTGTATTTAGCGTTTTACTGTAATGTTTACAATACTTTATTTAGTGAGCAGTGAAATTATCAAAGTGATAATGACGTCATTTAAATGGCGTCATGTAAAATACTGAGGTATTAAACAGGGAAATTTGAAGTCATTAACAAGTAAAAAATAAAAACGACCAAAATGACACATGAAATAAATAGAACATTTGTTTGTTTCAGTGTAAGATTAAGTGATTTCACCTCGTGAATATCTGACTGAAATTTTTACTTGTGGGTATGTCACAGGTGAAAATATTCTGTCTGCTGCTCACTCGGTGAAATAACTATCAATCTTACAAGGAAACACACAAATCTCCACTATATAATCACGTTTTTCATGATTCCTGTAAAAATGTGAACATTTTACAGTCAGAAAAATGTCTATCAATGAAAGAAACCCAGAAATATTGTTGCAAACATTTCTCGGTTTCCAGTATTCAGATATCTTTTCCTCTACCACTGCTACCTAATGCAGACCAAACAATGGAGTCCTGAGATCTGCTACCGTATATACAAAAGCAGTACCACAGCAGTTATCTAAACAGATCATGGGAATTACTATCCCACAGTGTGGAACTTCAGCTATTTGGACATATTTGTGGCAGTCTCTGAGATTTTGGCCCAAATGCACTGAGCCTCATTTCTGAGCAAAAAACGCAATAAAGATGACGTCATGTTTTCACATTTTAACTTCATGTTTTCACATTATATATGATGCCATGTTTTCACAATATGACGTCATGTTTTCACATTATGATGCCATGTTTTCTCATTATGACGTCATGTTTTCACATTATGATGCCATGTTTTTTCAACAGCTAGTTGAAACATTTCAGTAAAAGATTTATGATTTAGTGACAAGCAAAAATATTATTGGTAAATTTAAATAAGTAACAAAACAAATTTCCATCATTAAAATGATACATGCATGTGAAATATGTACATAAGCATTTGTAATTAACAATATGAAAAGGTTTGTTATTTTTCCAATAATTTTTTTTATTGCAGCAGAGGAATTCGAGTACTTTTCTAGAAGTTTTTGGCTGTTACCAATTCAAGCAGTTTTCAAGGAGTAGGCATCAATATCATGGACTTTTCAAGACCTGTGCTAACCTTGTTTTATTCCATTAATTCTGAAATATGAGAACTTTCCCTATGGTGTTTTGTACAAGGTCTTGCATACAATACAAGATCTTTGTTTGATACTGAGCGTCATTTTTGCAATTTTTATCCACAAAAATTCAAAATCTCAGTCATATATGATGGTGCCATGTTATTTACGAAGAATTATGTAAATTTGTTATTACTGCCATGTGATATTTAATCCATATCTATATTCTAGCCATTTGAGATCTTTGAAAAGTTCTGAAGAAGATATTTTATCGCTCTGTTCAGAATAATCTTGGCAGCTCTTTTTTTAAACACTTGGTACAGTAAATCCTCACTTAAAGACCACCTGAATAACAAAACCACCTCAAAATTAAGCATTCAAATTTCAAGTCCATTTTCACTGTTTTGCTCTTCATTCAACCTCATTATTAAGACCAACTCAAAAAGAAGACCTGTTTCAAGTGTCCCAACAGGTGGTCCTATTATTGAGGTTACTGTATTTTATTGATATAGCATTTCATGTATTTTCCCCATACCCAATGACAGTAATCAAGACTGGGAAGAATATATGCATTATAGTACATTAATTTGGCTTCATCAGTTAGATAATACCCCGTCAAGGACATGTTCATGAACTGATGAACTCATTCATGAAATGTTAATGTCAATAGTCATAACTGTCCTTCACTGTCCACCCAGACATTAATTTATCAGTGCAATATTTCAATATTACAAGTTATTTTATGTACTCATTGATTAACTACATTATTTAAGCTTTTGGTTTTGTAAAGGTTTACTTACAGTAGTTGTTTATTAACGGAACAGTCTTTATTTTAATTTTTTGTTTACCTTATTTTGGCAACCATTTTGGTATGATACAGTTTGTGTCATTGCTACATGTATAAGCAACCACTTACTGCTTAGACTATTTACATTCTGTAATAGTGACAATGAAATTCACTTTCCACAAACAGCTGATAGAGCTGACTGACCATTCTGTATAATTGTTTCCTCAGTATCTTTTCAATTTAATTTGTTTAAATAACCCCCTACTAACAACTGTCTTTATTTTGCGGCACTGTTGGTCTATACATAAATGGGCTCCAAAGTCAGTGCAGTCCTCAGTTTCACTGCAAGCAACTGACAGCTTTCCCACTTGAATCAGCGGTGGGAGGTGAATGACCTCAGAAAGATTCTTAGATCAAATCACCACAGTGATGGTAGCTCAGGCTGGACCAAGGATTGAACCGGGACCTTCGGACTAGTGGTCTAGCTTGTTAATGACTGCGCTAGCCCAGCCAGCTTTCGATTTAAATCCATTGAAATGCATTCATGAATAGTTCATGAACTGTGCATAAATATTTTGTAAATTTATCCACGAACGTGTCAGTTCATGAACTTTGGACTTCATGTGCTTGATGAACTTGAACGTCCATGAACTTAAGATTTAAATGCATGAACATAATTTGTCCAAATTGTAGTTCATGTTATTTTAAACAGGGTAAAAATTATATTCCAAATGTACAATTTTTGCATTCATTTTTTTACAACCAGGTCTATTGGAGCGTGCCAGTTTAATGTGTTATCTACATAAATACCTAATATTTTTGCACTGTAATATTTTCTAGTACTGTCTTATTAATTTTTAATTCAAGAGTAAAACAGTCAATAAAGAACCAATTATCATATAGTTTGTTTCTTTGGATGCGAAGATATGTTATATAAGATACATCATTCACAGACGTTATTTAGATCACATTGTAATTTGACTTATTTTTTTAGATAATTGACAAAAATACTTATATAAGAGAGTCATCTGTGAATAAATCAATACATGTATTAAGGTCATGGTGTAATATTGTTATATCATTAATATATATCAAAAACAATAATGGTTTAAGAATAGATCCTAGAGGAACACCTTTCTTAATTGTAAGTATGTCAGAAAAACTAACTGGAGATGAACGGCTTTCAAATACTTCTGAAATAGTGGGTAGAATCGAATTGGGATGGCAATTTTTGGCCAGTTCCCTACTTCCTTTAAAAATAGGTAAAACTTGCCCCTCTTTAAGTTTATCAGGGAACATATTAGTATAATATTTGCTGCTTTTTATAATTGATGTGATCTACAGATTTGTAACATCCCCATAATTTTTCAAAATTTTTGGGCCGATGACCTCTTTGTGAGAATTCAATTCAGAAATAATGACTTTCACATTAAGAGTTGTCGATGGGACATCAATGACATGATTGCCAAAAGGGTAGTAATGGCGCGTTTTCGAAAACAATCAAACAAGAGGGCCATGATGGCCCTTTATAGTTCACCCGAGTACACTGCCATGTTTTTTATCAAACCTTTTAAGAGGACCACAAGACACCAAATATCAAAGCTCTAGACCTTATAGTTTTTGCACAAGAAGATTTTCAAAGTTTTCTCTTCTAAAATCTATTTTTAGCTCCCATAACCTATTTATTAACAGACCAAAATTATTTATGTAACTTTGATCGAGATCAACCTAATGATCATTCCTGTAAAGTTTGGTCAATATCCATTCAGGGGTTTGAGAGGGGAAGACGTTTATAGTTTCCACTACATACCTCTACAAACAAAAACAGCCCCTTTAATCCCAAATTGTGCTTACACTTCAAAAAGGCCTAGCTATGCCCCTGATACGTGCATTTCTATAGTGATCTGTTAATAATGAAGATATTGCAAAATTACTCACCAATCGAGGTGTTTTTCGTCCTATATAACACATTGGGATACATTATGCACACCTGTTGATGACGTACATTTCCACCCTGGAAAAAAATTGAACAAACTGCATTAGCCTTTTAAAAAACATACAGGCAAAGGACAGCTAGAAAAAAAAACATAGCATTTTCTGCATCATTATCTACAAGGTTAGTTGACCTAACCAGTGTTCCTAGGTTACCAACCAGTATCATATTCTATGGTAGGCAATTCCTCCTGATTATATCTGGATCCAAACAATTTTAACTATGCTCTTTCATAAAATTACTCACACAACAAAATCTCAGAGCATTTGAAATTGGTTTGTTGGACTGATTAAAATATTAAATATTACAATATCAGCATTTCTTTTGCTGTAATTATGTAAAATGCAAGTAGTTGCAAATTAAAACACTTTAAAAACTGGCTATACCCCAACATTTGACTGGCTGGTGTAATTGACCAATCAGATTGCAAATGTTGATCCCAAGTAATTTTGTGAAATTTTAAAACTGTGTGATTCAAAATTAGAATATAAAGGAAGGTGTTACAAAAACTAAAATGGCATACACACTTTAATGCAGATTATTAGCACTTAAATGGCAATCATATTGGTTAGAAGTTTACACCAGTATATTGATTAAATGATGCATGAAGATGTTTGGTGAGGTCATTGCTGTTACATAATGCTGACATAGTGTTTTTTAATGCTTTGGTCTACAATAAATAGGGTTGAGCTTATTACATTAAACTAATGTGCAACAAAAACTAGGACAGTAATCGGACATTACTGGTTTCCTCTGGTGATCAGTATGCACTGATGATCACTGTCCTGAATATATTTCAGAATCTTGTTTATGATTTTACCATAAGCTAATATTTTATCACTTCCTCGGGTCAGCAACAGTCTTTTAACGATGTGCAGCTAATATACACCCAGATCATTGCATCCTTTTTATTTTGTGACATCTGTGTGATAAATGGACAGATTGTCAATTCAAGACAAGAACAACAACAACCACACAGCTAGTTGTGTTTAAAATCCTGTCATCCATACTTGGAATTATTTAAAATCATGTTATGGTTATACGCCCTGACTTTACCAGTCTTATTAATTTATTAGATCAAACTTATATTGAGTGGCATGACCAACTACTATGTTTAACAAAGATCTGATACTTCCATTTTGGGTGATGTGCACAAATATTTCTAAAAAATAAATTTCTAAAAAACATATTTTGAGTGACATAAACTGTCATACTTGTGGTAAAGGAGAACATTACTTTTCATATGATCTTCAAAGTTTATAATGTATGACAACTGTATAACTGTAAATTGATTTTGTGATATATTATTCTAAACACTAGTTTCATGTGAAGTTTTCCATCATGAAACAATTCCAGCTTCCACTCATTTGAAGAAAATGGTTTTAGACATTCTATTATTATCATCAATTTATTGATTTTATTTCTGTTTGTTCAAGCCTAGGTGCTATAAACATACTTATTATCAGAATTATGCATTATAAATAAAAGCTGAAACCAAGATTGTTCAGTATAAAGGCCTCTAAATCAGTTTATACCCATCAATGAAAGGTTCACCATGCAGTTGTAGTACCACAGTCATAATGTTTATGCAGCTGACTGGCCATTTTTCACTATGAATATTATTCAATCAGTATTCACTTTTCAGCTCAGTGATCAAGTGTCATAATTTTGCATCTAGAGCAAATTAAATGATCCGACTTTGGACAACTTTGTATATGGTTGACAGTAATGCATTTATAAATAGTGTGGACAAGGGGGGAAATAATTTAGTCATTTACATGTAAGGGGTATAGCCAGTTGTCTTTTTATTCAATCCCATTTCTACAACTAATATAAGGAAGTTCAACATTAATAACAAGAGGGCCATGATGACCTGTATCGCTCACCTGAAACCATGCCCTCTGGCAGTCATGGTCTTTAACAAATAACATGAACTGCAGGAATTCAGAAGAATGTCACCCAAGGATTTCATAGAGACATTTTGATCAAATTTCTTGAAAACCAGGTTGCAAATGTGACCTAGTTGTTTTACTATGATTTGATATGTTGACCTAGTTTTTCACCCAATGTGACCCAGTTTCAAACAGGACCTAGATGTTACAGAAACATACATTTTGCCCAAGTTTCATAAAATTGAAACAATGTGGTCTCTAGAGAGTAAACAAGACTAAAAGTGCAAACATAATGAAACATGGCATATTTTGATAACTCTCTAGACCTGCAAGTCCAATGTGGTCCAAATCAAGCTAACCCATAGATCTTACAGGTATGCACATTCTGTTTAAATATGATTAGGACTTGTGGAGAAATTAAAGAGCTAGAGTGTAAACATGGTAGTATAATTATGGCATTTTTGTAATATATATTAAGGGCCATATATTGATTTGATCCATAATTGAAACTGGCCAAGAACTGATGCCCATATATACATTGTATCCATGTATTATTAGGATTGCTCAAGGAATGTGGATGCTTAGTGTAAACAATCAAATAGCAGATGACAGATGGACTGAAAGCCAAAGATCCAAATAGCTCACCATTGAGCCCTTTGTGCTGTAAAACAGCAAGAAAACTGCAATTTGCTCAAGGTTCTGATTTTTTTCTGGCCAACTTCAAGTATTATTGTACAACAGTAAAAGTCAGTGTAGAAAATATGATAAAAAATAATTTACCTGCTATCTTAGGTCTCTGATTCCCAACTAAACAATTTGTCCATCATTCCTCACCAAACACCCCACATTGTTGATATTCAGGTGGATGTAGTACATGGACAAAATAAACCAAAACATGTTTTAAGAATACATATAAACCAAGAGACTGTGAGTGTCTGCTTCATTCCGTAATCTAAATAAGGAATAATATTAATAAAAATAATATATAGGTGTAATATTTATGATATTCTTATCTAAATGATTAATATATTAGTTATATACAATGTTTTTTATATCTACACTACTGATAACTTAACATATCGATATCTACACTACAAGCTTCACAACCAAACCCAAAACACTGACAGCCACATGGAACCATCTTGGTAAGAGAACTTATAGACAAAGCATTTTCAGAAGGGATGTATTGGTCATTGTCAAAATATACATGGAGTGGACCATTGGGTTACAACCATGTAACATTATCACAGGAGGAAACTGAATCAGCATAAACAAGTGAATCATATGCATCAGTTGAATGGACAACACATCAAACAAAGAAGATGTTCATACAGCAAGGATATGTGAGATCTGTATTTTATATACAAAAACACAATGGAGAAGGGATAAAGGGAGAGCACACTGGAAGGGATTACGGGACAGAAGTTGTGTCAATAAACAAAACAAAATGTTGTTCACAAATAACACAGAGGCCAACAGAAAAACCTCCTGTCAAGAAAGATACACAATATTAATACAAACTCCTAAATGAGGCTAGAGGACTTACGACTCCTCTGCCTAACCTTGTATACTGGAAATGACCATATGACCCTTAATCACAACCTTAAAGTAAACCTAAATCCCTAAAACATTAAGACCCTGAACCTTGAATAATTTAAGAATAGTAAATGAAAAATTGATTGTTGATACATAATCTGAGGTTAAAATCAAGGTGTAAAATTAGAATTGTCTAACTGCCTATTTATAAACAAGCAGATAGAACAGTTTCGCTTCCACCCCTCAATTTTCCTAAGGGAAACAGAGTTTGCATTGAACATGACCTTATTTAAATTGAATAGTTGAAAGGATAAATTATGGCCGTTATGAGCTTCAGACCATAACCGCTCCTTTATGCAAGAATAAGATATATGCAGATGAAGTATTCAGAATAATTTTAATGAAATTTTGATGCAAAAAAGTTCCGAAAAGTTCCTTAACCTAAACCTTTATATGAAATTTTAGTATTAAATAGTTTCCACGTATCCACTAAACCTACCATGCACTTAAATTGAAATTTTGATGCAAAATAGCTTCCACATGTTTCCTTAAATGAACCCTAATATGCAATTTTGAGTAAAATTCGGTTCCGAAAAGTACCCTAAACCTATCTTAACCCTTATAACTGACATTTTTAATACAACAATAAGTTAATGAAATAGTTATAATATTATTGAAATCCTAAGTGAGGTTATTTGCTGCTTGAAATTTTGAAGCATTAAGTGCAGAATTCCAAAAGGTCCTTAAACCTCATTACCATGTTCAATATGTCTTCATTTAACCAACTTAGAATTAAATTTGGAATAGGGTCTGGCCGAAATGTTGCCATATGATGCAAATCCAGAATACCCTTGAATGACACCTAAACAAAACAATTACACAAGAGAAATAATTACCTAACTCAAAGTTTTGTATCTTAACCTACTTTATGGTAAATTCAAAAATTCTGAGATAAATTGAACTAAAAAATGTTTAAATAAATTGATTAAACAGTAAAAAGGAAACTGAAACCATGAACATACTTTCTACATATCTGCCAAATTTACATAACAAGTTTGGTTTCTGATAAATTAGCTTTTCACTGTGCATAACATTTACCCATTTTTCAATCATTTTGCACAATTTGCAAAAATACTAGAATGGTGTTCCTGTATCAAATTATTGTAAATCATGTATATCAAAGGGGGCAATAAACAAGAAAAGTCTAGATATTGAGAGTTCATCCTATTTAAGACTCTCTCTTTATGTGTATGCTGAGATACACTTTGAGACAGATCTCTGAATTAATCTTGTCAAAGAACAAGAACTGAGCATACACTAATGATCAAAGATCAATGTTAAATGTAGCTAAGAAAGGGGACAATGACCAACACAAACCAATACATTGACCATAGGTTACCAACTGACAGAAAATTCAGTTGAAAAGCATTCAGAATCATTAAAATGGAAACAAAGTATGTACAAAAAAATCAAAACTATACCACAGAACTAAACCATAAACCAATCAACAGTTCTTAAAACTCAATACAATAGTACACAATCCTAACACTACAGTTATCTACAGATATACTAACTCTAAATGTTGAGGGGTGAAAGCGAAACCAGTCTTTCTGTATTGTAAGATACAAGATTGATTTCGCTTTCATTCACTCACTATTGCTCAGGAGGCAGGGGGCGCAACTCCCTTCAGATTCTTCTCAGTGTAGTTTAGAAAGCATACTATAATATCATAAAATATCATTGTGTCAAAATTGAAGAACTGCCTAAACCTTGCATATTTGTTATACCAGGTAAAATAAACTAACAGTTTCAATTGTAGTACTATTCATGGTAACTGTAATATTTTATTTTTCAATTACATTTTTATATCATTATTTCTAAATAAAATGTAATGCCTTCAAACTAAAAAGGACAGTTTTTTTGTCAATCGAGAAGTTGTCCTAAAAATTACAGTTCTTTTGTCAATCGAGAAGTTGTCCTTAAAAGGACAGTTTTTGTCCTGAGAAGGACAGTTTTGTGACATTCTATAGAGAGGTGAAAATTTATTTTACACAAAGGCCAAAATTTGAAAGTCCCCAGTCAAGAACAAGACGCTGCCTATTTGAATAGAAAGAACAAATACTATAAAGGACTCAACTATCCAAACAGAGAAATTAGGTTTGAATAGATGTTCAGCCACATTACAGCATTGCCTCACATCCTGACAGGCAGCTCAAAATAAATTGATCTCATTGTCAATGTACATTGTGTATTCAATCTGATTTCATCTCCCATTTAATAAACAACAGTCTAAGTAAACACCATTTGGACAGTTTTTTGTCCATCAAGAAGTTGTCCTAAAAAGGACAGTTTTTTTGTCAATCGAGAAGTTGTCCTTAAAAGGACAGTTTTTGTCCTGAGAAGGACAGTTTTGTGACATTCTATAGAGGTGTAAATTTATTTTACACAAAGGCCAAAATTTGAAAGTTCCCAGTCAAGAACAAGACGCTGCCTATTTGAATAGAAAGAACAAATACTATAAAGGACTCACCTATCCAAACAGAGAAATTAGGTTTGAATAGATGTTCAGCCACATTACAGCATTGCCTCACATCCTGACAGGCAGCTCAAAATAAATTGATCTCATTGTCAATGTACATTGTGTATTCAATCAGATTTCAGCTCCCATTTAATAAACAACAGTCTAAGTAAACACCATTTGGACAGTTCTTTGTCAATCGAGAAGTTGTCCTAAAAAGGACAGTTTTTTTTGTAAATCGAGAAGTTGTCCTTAAAAGGACAGTTTTTGTCCTGAAGACAGTTTTGTGACATTCTATAGAGGTGTAAATTTATTTTACACAAAGGCCAAAATTTGAAAGTCCCCAGTCAAGAACAAGACGCTGCCTATTCGAATAGAAAGAACAAATACTATAAAGGACTCACCTATCCAAACAGAGAAATTAGGTTTGAATAGATGTTCAGCCACATTACAGCATTGCCTCACATCCGGACAGGCAGCTCAAAATAAAATGATTTCATTGTCAATGTACATTGTGTATTCAATCTGATTTCAGCTCCCATTTAATAAACAACAGTCTAAGTAAACACCATTTGGACAGTTTTTTTGTCAATCGAGAAGTTGTCCTTAAAAGGACAGTTTTTGTCCTGAGAAGTGCAGTTTTGTGACATTCTATAGAGAGGTGTAAATTTATTTTACACAAAGGCCAAAATTTGAAAGTCCCCAGTCAAGAACAAGACGCTGCCTATTCGAATAGAAAGAACAAATACTATAAAGGACTCACCTATCCAAACAGAGAAATTAGGTTTGAATAGATGTTCAGCCACATTACAGCATTGCCTCACATCCGGACAGGCAGCTCAAAATAAATTGACCTCATTGTCAATGTACATTGTGTATTCAATCTGATTTCAGCTCCCATTTAATAAACAACAGTCTAAGTAAACACCATTTGGACAGTTTTTTAGTCAACTGAGAAGTTGTCCTAAAAAGGACAGTTTTTTTGTCAATTGAGAAGTTGTCCTTAAAAAGGACAGTTTTTTTGTCAATCGAGAGGTTGTCCTAAAAAGGACAGTTTTTGTCCTGAGAAGGACAGTTTTGTGACATTCTATAGAGAGGTGTAAATTTATTTTACACAAAGGCCAAAATTTATAAGTCCCCAGTCAAGAACAAGATGCTGCCTAGTCGAATAGAAAGAACAAATACTAAGAATACAAAGAAATCAAAACTATACCACAGAACTAAACCATAAACAAATCAACAGTTCTTAAACTAAATACAAATAGTACACAATCCGTACACTACATTTATCTACAGATATACTAGCTCTAAATGTTGAGGGGTGAAAGCAAAACCAGTCTTTCTGTATTGTAAGATACAAGATTGATTTCGCTTTCATCCCCTCAAATTATTGCTCAGGAGGCAAGGGGCGCAAATCCCTTTTCAGATTCTTCTCAATGTGTTTTAGTAAGCATACTGGTACTATAATAATATCATAAAATATCATTGTGCCAAAATTGAAGAACTGCCTTGGCCTTGCATATTGGTTATACCAGGTAAAATAAACTACAGTTTCAATTGTAGTACTATTCATGGTAATTGTAATATTATATTTTTCAATTGCATTTTTATCATTATTTCTAAATAAAATGAAATAACTTCAAACTCACAAGTTCCAGGAAAATTACATTTTTTACAGCCAGCTTCATTCTGATTGGATGATAGCAATTGAACATCAAAACTACTCATTCACACAAAACCTGAAAATATATACACACCAAATTCTAAATAATTCCAACAAAAGAAGTAACAATGCAAGGAAGACTGGTTGCATTTAGGTAATATAGAACATGTTATTACAGTATTCAATAATACAGCAGTTAGTTGACCATACAAATTCTGGGTTGCCTACCAGTACTAACCACTGTTGTTCTTCTGCAAGGAACCACTAACTTCCCAGCATGTATTAGAGGTATAATATTAATGACCTCAAACACAGGACCAAAGTACTAAATCAAAGGAGAAGAGACAATGACATGAAGTATTAGTACTGTTAGACTCGGTTAAATCCATTCTAGAGGGATCACAGCTGTCTTCCTCATTCTGAAAATATAAACAGTGTAATTTTAAGGTACATAAACAAATAACAAATGTTCGAGAGTTAAAAGAACTAACAAACATAAAAATAGAGCTGCAAACATATCTTGTCAATGAAGCTGAATGATGATGAAGAAATGAACATGGATGACATGATTGGTGAATGTGGTCAACAGAGAGTTATGCCAGTGGCAACATGATAAATGGTCAGGGAAGGAGGATGCAATAATGTGTTGTTACTTTAACAGATTCCTGTTTTCAAAGGACAAACTGACATAGAAATCAATGTGACCTACAGAATAGCAATAATTCCTAACAGTAATTCATTTATGCTGATGTGCATTAACCACTAGCAGATCCAGGGGGCACATCCGACATCCCCCTAAAATTCCCCAACCTTACAAATAACTATGAGTATAAATACGAAAATATACAGAGATCTTTAAATAAGCAATTTTCAAATAAGCGATTTTGATTTATTGAAGCAATATGATGATGTTTATAAACAAAGAAACAGTCATTGTCATTTTATAAGGCTTGAACAAAACCAAAAATGACCAAAAATTTATGCTCCCCAAATCAGAATCCCAGATCTGCCCTTGCATACAGGACATGGAAGTAAAATTGATGTTAGCTGATTGATATTGACACAGGGGTCATAATTCTAGATCAATACTAGCTTACAGGATTCATTTTAGGTGAAAATGAAAAATATACCCTTATCCTGAGACTTGAATGCTCAGACCTGTGCTCTACCAACTTACCCTACCAAACAGGAATATAATGATTATAATGTATCATTTTTCATCATTATACAATTGCATATAAATGCATGTTATGCAAAATTAATAGGGTTGTTCATTTTTAAAACAGTTATGACCTTAGAACCTGCTGTTTTATGTTCTTAATGTCATCTGACAGTACCATTCAATAATTGCTGTGCATACTGTATGGACAAGGTCCCATTGTTGCAGTTAAAGCATTAAATGTGACATTTAAGTTGTGATAACCACTAAGCATGTTTCTGGACTCAAACATTTGACCTCATAAATGAATGCCAAGTACAAGATACTACACAACAGTATATTTTAACCACTCAAACAGTTACTCAAGATATTGCTATGAATAACGAATAGAGAAATTTCAGTAAATGAGATTACTTGAGTATGACATCCATAACACTTGCACTGATATGTTGCATGAACATCAAATCTTCACTTATATTCTATTCCCATTATGTAATATTAAAGGCACAAAGGTAAAAATATTCCACATATGAATTACCATATACCTTTTACTCGGAACGTTTTACCTAAAATTAAGACAAATTATTAAATTGCCATAATGTACTTAAGGGCTTATCAAAACCAATACTTAGCCATTGCCATTGATACAATGTCCATATTTGTATGACCCAGAAAACATAATACTTGGTCAAGTATGTTGTATGCCCGATATCAACTTTTAATTTTAATATTCCTATAGAAATAAATAAGATTCTGAAAAAACAAACTGGTAACACAATACACATTTTGACAGTGAAGGAAAAAAAGCTTTCACCACATAATTCTTTAGTGCTCTATATGATAGCGCTAGCCAGAACCCTCTATTCTCCATTATTGGAGCCAAATATCAGCCCCTGATTCCCCCACCAAAATAGTATATTTTCCCAATTCAAATTTAATTTTTCCCTCTGAGCCAAAGCAATACTTGCAAAGAACTTTCCCAATTCAAATTTAATTTTTCCCTCTGAGCCAAAGCAACACTTGCAAAGAACTATTTTATCTACAAAAATACAATTTTCTAAAAATCAGACATAATATCTGATACATTTTTGTGTTTTGTTTATCAATGCACCCCACTGTAAGAGGATTATTGTATGTCTAAACCAATTTGACCTTGACCATGCTAACAATATTATATGCACTACGTCCATGTCAATTTCTGTCATGTTATACTCAAGAATTTGGCCTTGTTGTATGCACAATATCAATTATTATCTTACTGTACCAATTTAAATAGTAGGATATTTTATCCATTCTATCACACAATATTTACATGACCATTCTAAGGAATAGAGCAATTTTCAAAATTTCATCTTCATATGAAGATGGGTTTACACAGCCTGATATGCTGTATGTGCAATATCAAATATAGAAACTCCATTTCCTCCATACAAGTTGTAAGACCTATTCCATCAACCAACATGACTGACATTATACACTGATGGGTTTCATTAAATTTGACTCACTTTGGGTTTTCTCTAAAGCAGTGAACATTAGGAAGGAATAGTTCATGGATATTCAATTTGTGATTATACAAGACAGACTGGAAAGAATGCACTGTGTTTGAACTTTCAAGTTTTGTTTTGTGAATTAATGTTACATTCTTTGTACTTCTCTTTCTCCAATTGTAATGTTATTACAAGTTGTGACAGTGACATCAGTTTGATAATATGAGGTCAATCTGTTGTAAGAACAAGAGTGCCAAACTGTCACAAAATACGCCCGTCATAAGTCAGAGCTCAGAGTTAAAACAAGACAAATTTTAGGAAATTTCTAAAATCAAAGGGTGGTAACTCCTGGGTGACATTAGCGATATGACTGGTTATCGAACTTGGCCGAGATATTATGCCCACAAACATTTTCACCTAGTTAGGTGAAGATCGGACGAAAACTCTTTGACTTAGATAGCGGACACGGCTAATTTGGCCAATTTTGTATAATTCAAGGGCCATAATTTCGAAGTACCTTGGGCGGCATGGCTGGTTATCAAACTTGGCCGATATATTATGTCCACAAACATTTTCACAAAGTTTGGTAAAGATCGGACGAAAACTCTTTGACTTAGAGAGTGGTCAAGGCTAATTTTGCCAATTTTGGATAATTCAAGGGCCATAATTCAGAAGTGCCTGGGGCAATGTGGCTGGTTATTCAAGGGCCATAATTTCGAAGTACCTTGGGCGGCATGGCTGGTTATCAAACTTGGCCGATATATTATGCCCACAAACATTTTCACAAAGTTTGGTAAAGATCGGACGAAAACTCTTTGACTTAGAGAGTGGTCAAGGCTAATTTTGCCAATTTTGGATAATTCAAGGGCCATAATTCAGAAGTGCCTGGGGCAATGTGGCTGGTTATCGAACTTGGCTGAGATATTATGCCAGCAAACATTTTCACCAAGTTAGGTAAAGATCGGATGAAAACTCTTTGACTTAGATAGCGGACACGGCTAATTTGGCCAATTTTGGATAATTCAAGGGCCATAATTTCGAAGTACCTTGGGCGGCATGGCTGGTTATCAAACTTGGCCGATATATTATGCCCACAAACATTTTCACAAAGTTTGGTAAAGATCGGACGAAAACTCTTTGACTTAGAGAGCGGTCAAGGCTAATTTTGCCAATTTTGGATAATTCAAGGGCCATAATTCAGAAGTGCCTGGGGCAATGTGGCTGGTTATTCAAGGGCCATAATTTCGAAGTACCTTGGGCGGCATGGCTGGTTATCAAACTTGGCCGATATATTATGCCCACAAACATTTTCACAAAGTTTGGTAAAGATCGGACGAAAACTCTTCGACTTAGAGAGCGGTAAAGGCTAATTTTGCCAATTTTGGATAATTCAAGGGCCATAAGTCAGAAGTGCCTGGGGCAATGTGGCTGGTTATCGAACTTGGCTGAGATATTATGCCAGCAAACATTTTCACCAAGTTAGGTGAAGATCGGATGAAAACTCTTTGACTTAGATAGCGGACACGGCTAATTTGGCCAATTTTGGATAATTCAAGGGCCATAATTTCGAAGTACCTTGGGCGGCATGGCTGGTTATCAAACTTGGCCGATATATTATGTCCACAAACATTTTCACAAAGTTTGGTAAAGATCGGACGAAAACTGTTTGACTTAGAGAGCGGTCAAGGCTAATTTTGCCAATTTTGGATAATTCAATGGCCATAATTCAGAAGTGCCTGGGGCAATGTGGCTGGTTATTGAACTTGGCCAAGATATTATGCCGTAAACATTTTTCAAAAATTTGGTAAAGATTGGATGAAAACTCTTTGACTTAAAGAGCGGACACGGTTAATTTGACGAATTTTGGATAATTCAAGGGCAATAATTCAGAAGTGCCTAGGGCAATGTGGCTGGTTATCGAACTTGGCCGAGATATTATGGCCACAAACATTTTCACCAAGTTAGGTGAAGATCGGATGAAAACTCTTTGACTTAGAGAGCGGAAACCATGTGGACGCCGCCAACATGTCAGTTAAATGTAAAGTTATAAAAAGCAAACCATATCTAAGTTTGAAATTGTTCAAGCAATAGTTTCCCACCCCCTAACCATACATACCCATGTAAGTCATAATTATACTGTTTCTATTAAACACAACATATTTCAAACATACATGTAATCTGATGAGTAATCAATTTTCACAAATATAGCCATGTTTTTAAAACATGTAAACCCCAGTCTTGCACTGATAGAGCAAAGAAACACTGTTCATTATGTAATCATAAAGCTTTTGTGTTATATGGATTTACCAGCAAAGAGCTTTAACAACTCTTCCAGGTACATTGAGTATGTACCCATTTCCTGATAATCTTGCATGTAATTATAAAGTTTAACTCTATAATTGTTCCAATATTGTATGACTACATTAGCCAATGAGAGCTTTATCAGTGTGTCAGTGTCAATATTTTCAAAATCTTTTCACCTGTACTGTTTGTCTGATCATCAGTGATCACATGGCTTGAAGTTTAATGGTGTACATTTTTGTGTTGTTCTGATTAAAGAATTTGGGGAGCAAGTTTTTTACTTGATGACTTCCCCATACATAGAATCAAAACTCAGTTTGCACTTACATAAATGATTTATAAAGCAATCATCTCCCATAAAACAGCACTATTTCACATCTTGAAAAAAAGCTCTGCTACCAAGTGATATTAAGTTATGCAATGAAAACACTATTTTCAAACTTAACACAAAAATATGGTTAAAAGAAAGCTGGAAAGTAATTACAGATTACATTTACATCCCAAACAATTTCCAGCATAAAATAATTTTGAATAAAAAAATAAGCTTATAGTCTGGAAAGCTTTTATACAATGGTAAAATTCTATGTTCATGTTCCTTACATATATATTTTTAACACAGTTTTTTTAGTTGTAGTAACTTAGCTTCATGTTTTCATCTTTCAAGAAAAAAAACTCATTTTTGTATGTTTTCACAAAAATCTGTTTATAACTTTTCTATCTTTTTAAACCTTTTATTTCTAAACCTTCATATTCTTATACTTTCGCAAAATTCTGTTTATAACTTTTCTATCTTTTTAAACCTTTTATTTCTAAACTTTCATATTCTTATACTCTTTGCCTAGCAGGCACTCTTTATTGAGTCTCATGTAAAGATTTGCCCCTCCCCTAGCCGAAGTTATACATTTAGTTGATAACAAATCAGCTAATTGTGTAACTGTAAAGAACAATGCAAGGAGCTTGTGTTGTTTCTTCTTTCATATTAAAGATTATTTTGAGGAACACACATTTACCATACATTGACTGAATGTGGAAGCATTTCAGAGTGATAGGTTTGTTATTAAAAATGATATCAACAAAAACTCAGCTCTCGTAACAAATGATTATTATTTAGACTAATTTTGAACCCAACGATAGCTACAAACCGAGATCAATGAGATCAAAAATGGTTGTAGTTAATATTAATTTTGTAATGTAGCCAATCTATAGAGGTTGTCCTGAAAAGGACAGTTGGTCGACAATGAAGTTGTGTCCTTAAAAGGACAGTTTTGTGACAATTGAGTAGTGTCCTTATAAGGACAGTTTTGTGACAATTGAGTGGTTCCTCAAAAAGGACAGTTTTTTTGTCAATCGAGAAGTTGTCCTTAAAACGACAGTTTTTGTAAGGACAGTTTTGTGACATTCTATAGAGAGGTGTAAATTTATTTTACACAAAGGCCAAAATTTGAAAGTCCCCAGTCAAGAACAAGACGCTGCCTATTCGAATAGAATGAACAAATACTATAAATGACTCACCTATCCAAACAGAGAAATTAGGTTTGAATAGATGTTCAGCCACATTACAGCATTGCCTCACATCCTGACAGGCAGCTCAAAATAAATTGATCTCATTGTCAATGTACATTGTGTATTCAATCTGATTTCAGCTCCCATTTAATTAACAACAGTCTAAGTAAACACCATTTGGACAGTTTTTTTGTCAATCGAGAAGTTGTCCTAAAAAGGACAGTTTTTTTGTCAATCGAGAAGTTGTCCTAAAAAGGACAGTTTTTTTGTCAATCGAGAAGTTGTCCTTAAAAGGACAGTTTTTTTGTCAATCGAGAGATTGTCCTAAAAAGGACAGTTTTTGTCCTGAGAAGGACAGTTTTGTGACATTCTATAGAGAGGTGTAAATTTATTTTACACAAAGGCCAAAATTTGAAAGTCCCCAGTCAAGAACAAGACGCTGCCTATTCGAATAGAAAGAACAAATACTATAAATGACTCACCTATCCAAACAGAGAAATTAGGTTCGAATAGATGTTCAGCCACATTACAGCATTGCCTCACATCCTGACAGGCAGCTCAAAATAAATTGATCTCATTGTCAATGTACATTATGTATTCAATCTGATTTCAGCTCCCATTTAATTAACAACAGTCTAAGTAAACACCATTTGGACAGTTTTTTTGTCAATCGAGAAGTTGTCCTAAAAAGGACAGTTTTTTTGTCAATCAAGAAGTTGTCCTAAAAAGGACAGTTTTTTTGTCAATCGAGAAGTTGTCCTAAAATGGACAGTTTTTTTGTCAATCGAGAAGTTGTCCTTAAAAGGACAGTTTTTTTGTCAATCGAGAGATTGTCCTAAAAAGGACAGTTTTTGTCCTGAGAAGGACAGTTTTGTGACATTCTATAGAGAGGTGTAAATTTATTTTACACAAAGGCCAAAATTTGAAAGTCCCCAGTCAAGAACAAGACGCTGCCTATTCGAATAGAAAGAACAAATACTATAAATGACTCACCTATCCAAACAGAGAAATTAGGTTCGAATAGATGTTCAGCCACATTACAGCATTGCCTCACATCCTGACAGGCAGCTCAAAATAAATTGATCTCATTTTCAATGTACATTGTGTATTCAATCTGATTTTAGCTCCCATTTAATAAACAACAGTCTAAGTAAACACCATTTGTACAATTGCAGAGTTGTTTGTCATTATCATCTATAATGTGGCAATCACAATGAAACCTGACACAATCCACCTAATGCACGGTAAATAATCAGGAGTATGACAAATCTCTGATACACCTTAAATATCTTGGTGATCTAATCCTACATCAACTTTTGTTTTAACATTTATACTCCTGAAAAATTCCTCTAATTTACAAGATTTTAACTATTTATGCAACAACAAGACAACCAAGAATCACCCTTAAACAATCCAAAACCAGCTGACATATTAACACCAGAATGCCTTTAAATCACTTTCTATTAATAAGGTACTTTAAAGTCTGATAGTACCATATGTATTACTTTTCTTTGTAAAAGATGAGATCTCAAATCAACATTACCAATCTTTACAAAGCATTGTGTATATACAAATGTATAATTAATTACTAATTTTCTAGAAGTCATATACTTCATGACAATTTATCCAATAATAAAATATGAGGAAAATTACAGGATCTTAAAATGCACTGGTATTTAAAGAAATAAAGTAAAATTAGCCATTAACATTTCCCAGACTATTGCAATACATCAAATAATTTGGTCTTCAACAAGTGTTATAACTGAGAATGTCAAGTATTAAAACACCTATTAAATATCTTCGTAAAAAGATCTCTAAGTAAAAATGTTTCATAAATTATATAAGCAATTATATATTTTTAATCATTATAAGTTTGTTGATTGAATTGTACACATGTAAAGTCAATGAATATCACTGTGCATTTTTACCAAGATGTAACTATGTACTGCTTTAGACATTAGAGATTTATTCAACAACCAGTGGTTGCTGTAATTATGTAAGAGTTGAGTTGTTCATCTAAGTATACCCTTATGTTCTTGTATTGATAAGTGACAAACGGCTCATAAGCACTGATCTATGAAAACATAAATCAGAAATATGTTGACAACCTGCTCATAAATGTATTAAACCTGAGATTGTATTTAGTATGCCAGTATTCCATGTTCTCAGAATTGTATCATGATTGTATGAAGGGATTTTGCCATGTGATAACCAATGTCTGATTTTGCATTAATTAGTTCTGTTCTGTTCTGTTAAAGCTTATACTTTCTAACTAATGGACAAGTGCTTGCTCTATTAGAACAATTAGTATGCAAAAGAATTATACTTTGTGATTTACCCTGTTGACTATCTAACCATCCCAAGAAAGATTCATTTGTAACATTTTTATAATGGATTGAATTCCTTCACTAATGGAGTGCTTATATTTATTTTCATTTTCTAAATGTATTCTTAAACAATAATGCCAAGCAAGAAAAGTAACCCTATGCCTTACAATGTTTTAAAATTGGACACTCAATAATAGGCTACTGCCTTTTACAGTTACATGATATGTGAATATAAGCATTTCAACCTTTATACAGACATGAACAGCATTTAATGAGATGCACTTACGGGGAACGTATGGTTTTCTAAACTGGACGCCAATGCGGCATATTAGCAGGTGGGCATTAAACCAGAGGATAGGAAAAAGACAGCATTCATCACCAGGTCTATTTGAACATGTACTGATGGGGTTTGGTCTAACAAATGCACCAGCCACTTACTCGCGTGGTCAACCTGGTTCTCCGAGGACTGACCTGGAAGACCGTCTTGGCATTTCTGGATAATATCCTGGTGATGGGCAAGACCTTTAGAGAACACCTGGAAAACTTAGAAGAGGCATTTAAGTGCTTCAGGGAACATGGATTGAAGCTGAAACCCCAGAAATGCTGATTTTTCCAGACTGAGGTGGAATTCTTGGAAAGAACGGTCAATTGGGAATAGATGTCCATGACTGAGAAAAATATACAATCAGTTACCAACTGGGCAGTCCCGAACTGTTCCAAGGAGGTTGAAAAAAGTCCTATGTTTTGTAAATGATCACAGGGCCTTCATTAAAGATTTCGCTAAACTAGCGCAACCTCTGTATGCCATCACAGGGAAAAAGATGTTTATATGGGAGGAGGAACAACAAACAGCATTTGAAAAGTTGCGGAGGTTCGTAGTGGAACCTCGGGTGTTAGCAATCCCAAATCCCTCAGACCCTTTCATACTGGATGTTGATGCCTCTAACTGGACCATTGGAGGCATTCTTAGTCAAGTCCACAATGGCAGGGAGAGAGTGGTCGCCGGAACAAAAAAGATATTTGTCTACTTGTAAAGAGCTGCTGAGCATTTAAAGGTTTACAAGGCAATTCAGATATTACTTATTGGGGAAAGTGTTTACGGTGTAAGGACCGATCACTAAAGTCTGACCTGGTTGTTGAGGTTCAGGGACCGCCAAGGACAGCTTGCCCTGTGGATGGAAGAACTAGCACAATACCACATGGTTGTTAAGAACCGACTAGGATACAAGCATGGGAGCACTGACACCTTATCAAGACTACCGGACAGATTAACCCATTGTTCCTCGTACTTGACAGGGATACAGCCAAAGGGTTTCCCATGTGGAGGCTGCAATTATTGCTGTCGGGCTCATGCACAGTGGAGAAGTTTCATTGAGGAGGCAGACAATGCAGTGAACTATGCTAATAGTGGAAGTTTGCAGTTAATGACAGTGCCAAGCGATAACACAACAGTGGGAGCAGTTTGTTCCCAAGAGTCCAGTGAAGGCTACGCTACAACCAAGGGCATATAATGGCTACACAAGATTCACTTACTATACAGCTTGAGCAAAACGTCCAAAACAAGGAAGGGTTTTGTCACACCCATAGACAAGAGGTGTCGATGGATATATCCATAAACAAATTGTCGGTGATGGTCAATGGCAGTGTGAGACTACCGGAAGTAACATCCCCCGGAAACCCATGTAGCTGGGGTTTTACAGCCCAAGAGCTCAACCAGTCCCAAGCGAAGGATGTCAACTTGCAAAATATCAATGATCTGACTGCTGCCTTAATTCACGAGTGGAATGCCATCCCCGCCGACGTGGTAAGACGTTACGTCAGGTCAATGCGGTCAAGAATACTTGCGTTGATTCGTAGGAGAGGAGGACATAACAGATTCTGATATCAGAGGGCAAACACACATTTAGAATAAAAAGAAAAGGATAGCTGCCTTAGAGTTTTACTTTTGTGAGCTCCTGCTTGAAGTGTACCAAGTCAGGGGCCTCGGCGATGATTGCCGGTAAAGAATTCCATGTGCGGATTTTGCGAGGGAAGAAACTGAATTTGTAGTTGTCGGTCCTGGATGCAAGTTGTCTAAGTTTGGTACAGTGTTGTGACCTCGTACGTGTAGATGCAGGTATTAAGTATAAAGTTGACTTGATGTCTACCAGATCTTTCAAGATTCTGTACATCATGGTGAGCTGGATCTTGGTGCGTTTTGACTCTAATGACTCCCAGTCAAGTTCATTGAGCATTTCTGTAACGCTGCTGGTGTTCCTGTACCGGTTGCTAGTGTACCGAGCAACTCTACGTTGCACCATCTCCAGCTTTGATATGTACTGTTTGGTGTAGGGGTTCCAGACTGAAGCACAGTACTAGACAATGCTTCACACCAACCTCTAGACCTTGTGGTTTGGGACAAGAAGATTTTCAAAGTTAACACTTTTAAAATCTATTTTTAGCTCCTGTGACCTACTTATGCAACAGACCGGAACTATTCATATAACTTCGAATGACCACCACCTAAGGATCATTCCTGTGAAGTTTGGTCAAAAAGTGTGATTTAGGAGGAGATGTTTATAGTTTCCACTATATACATATAGGGAACAAGTCCTGCCCCCTGGCAGCGATGTTTTTTGACGGAACTTAGTAATTGATGCAATCTTGAAAGAGGGCCACTAGACAATGCTACACACCAAATATCAAAGATCTAGACCTTAGGGTTTTGGATAAGAACAATTTCAAATTTTACACTTAGACTTATTAGACACAAAAAATCCGATAAACACAAAATTTTAAGCAAATTGTCATACAATTTTGAATATAAGATGATATTCATTTGTCCCAGTTTCCCGAAATAATACATTATGTGATAATTTGTGCGCAAACAAATCACTACATCAATAACAAGCAAGCAAACCCACAATCCAACTTTCAGCAGCCCCAGGCCTTCAATCATCACAGCACTTTGATTATATATCAGCATTTCAGGACCACTGCCCTTATCTTTAAAATGAGTTCATACACAGATATCATAATACCTGTAATGAACCATGCATAAATATAAAAAGAAGATCTCTGTTACAATGACCCAAAACAAGTTTCAATATCAAACTTCAATACATTTGCTAATCATGTGCATACAACATACATCAACCAAGCTCCCCACAGTGGTTATCTCCCTTATCAGTTAAATAACAACCACTGTCATGACCAGAACATTCTTCCCGATACGGAAAGACTCTTCTATTTATGGACTCATATCAAACGACACACTGAAGGACCATTCCCTGCTTTCCAATTAATCTGTGTTAAGAGACCACTTTGTTGTACAAAGATTAATATTATCATAATCCAAAATGGATCTTTCTTATCAAGTAAAATTCATTCATAATTTGTGCATGCAACATATAGACAGATCTGTAGTAAGACAAGACATTTAACTGTACCGAATATACTTGCTGTCGCACAGTTATGTCATTACGATCATCACAATCTCATTTAGGTAACATTTTTCTCAATACTTTATACATCCACACCAGCTAGACAACAAAAGACAAGCAATACCCACAGGGCCTTCAGAGAGGGATGAATGGCCCAACAGGATGGATAATAGGACTACGAACCAGAATGTTTTACAGACAACGAGTAAGACAACTACTGCATCATGGTCACTTGTCGGTGGGAAGACATGTAAGAGTATTAAGTATTGTGAGTATATACATAATAAACTGTAACTAAACTGTACCAGGTATAAATGAACTTGCAATATAACAGCATTATCTTCGGTTTATACATTATTTCAAATTATTAATCACCTATCAGGGGTGTAGCTGGGCCATTTTTCAGACTTTCTATGGAGGGGTCACTTTTGGTCATAATTGTTTTTTCAAATTTTAACCTATGGCTGCCAATGCCCTTGCTTATCACAACTAATATTCTTGTGTAGCTAATATTACTATGTAGAGCACAGGACAGTATTTCAAACAAGCCATAAAAACTAGCTCAGGTGAGTCAAAATAATTTAAGTATCTAACTCTGCTAACTGAAAAATATGGAAAATTCTAACCATATTCACACAATTGAAATAATCTGAATGACATGCTGACTTGTAACCTTTACTGTAGCAGACTTTGGTCAATGCACTCTTGTCAGATAGCATATATCTTATATAATTCCATTGAAAAATAACTCTTTTCTATTCATATATGTTTCTACAGTTTGATGGAAGAAAGCCAGACAGAAAACATACCTATTCTCACCAAATATAATTCTCTCACACAATTTCTGACATTTCTAAAAAATTTCCAATCAGACTGAGGCTTTTTTGTCAAAGCATAGAGCAAATGTCTATTACCTAAACCACTTTCAAATGCAATGGTATATATACACAAAATTTTAAATGAATTACAGCACTTTGATTTTGCTTTCTGTAAGTCACACTGTCTTCCATGCATTACCTACCACAGAAACCAGTCAATGCAACAACAAAACCACATCTATAAACTGACCAATTAATGGGACTAAATCACCTTCCTGGACCATTCAACATGTTACTCAACCAACATTTCTCTAACACCACAAACACCAACCAAGGATACTAATGAAAACTTCAAATGATGATAAAATAAAATGAATAAATAAAATTGTAGTAGAGAATACAACTTACTTTTTTTTATTGCTATTACTACTCCAGTCAATCAATCTTTCTACTTCTAAACGATGATGATGATTTTGATGTTTTTTGTTAACTAATGATATTAACAGGTACAAACAATAATGATCAACATGGAAGAAATAGGCAATGATTTGTACTGCATACATCATGACTTCTCCCAACTAATTTCACTGGACAGACTGAACATAATAGGCAAATGACAAAATTTAGGAAAATTGAAGTGAATAGAGTCACTTATCTGTGTGATTCTGTTCTATTCTATAGTGTCTTTTCCATGTTCTGATGACTTCTACCATGATTACTGCTCCAATGGTGCAAGGTTACTTCCATGATACTGGATTTCAATCACTGTCATCTACAAGAAATTAATTTTTATTTGCAGTATTATAATGTATTGAATAGGTCATTATATTGAATTTGACCAATGAAGCAATGTGCATATTTGATCCCACTGCCTGGATTTGTGTTGTTAAACAAATATTCTGTTGTAATGAGATTTAACTGTATATATATTATCAATAATTCAATGCCAGTGTAGTAGGGCTGCAATGATGCAGAGCCTGTTGTCTCTCAGTTTAGTTCAGTTTCTTTCGGTTCGGTTACATAAATATATGAAATACATAAAATTCTCAATAACTGGTACTTTACTGACTTGTAAAGAAGGAACGTGAAATACACACATTATATATCATAAGTTCTTAAATGAATAACGCCAATCAAAAACATTTGAGTGTTCATTTTTCTTTCTGCTAGATTAAATTGTGCTGTTCAATCCCACTGAGGAGCATGCTAGTTTTTCCCCTGAGTTTTACCATAACAGTGAAGTAAATCAAGGGGTAAAAGTGCGCCCAATGTGGGGCTCGAACCCACGACCCCCTAACACTAGTATGGCACTCTACCGATTGAGCTAACTGGGTGGCCGTCTAAGCCCACACCACTACACTCCTCCCCCTTCTAGCATTTGAGGCTCAACCACTGTAGGCCATCAAACACCACTGCCACATTTGAAGTAAATCAAGGGGAAAAAGTGCGCCCAATGTGGGGCTCGAACCCACAACCCCCTAACACTAGTACGGCGTTCTACCAACTGAGCTAACTGGTCGGCCGTCTAAGCCTTTAAGCCCATACCACTACACTCCTCCCCCTTCCGACATTTGACGCTCAATCACCATGGGCCATCATACACCACTGCCACCATTGAAGTAAATCAAGGGGAAAAAGTGCGCCCAATGTGGGGATCGAACCCAAGACCCCCTAACACTAGTACGGCGCTCTACCGACTGAGCTAACTGGGCAGCCTTCTAAGCCAACACCACTACACTCCTCCCCCTTCCGGCATTTGAGGCTCAACCACCATGGGCCATCAAACACCACTGCCACCATTGAAGTAAATCAAGGGAAAAAAGTGCGCCCAATGTGGGGATCGAACCCAAGACCCCCTAACACTAGTACGGCGCTCTACCGACTGAGCTAACTGGGCAGCCTTCTAAGCCAACACCACTACACTCCTCCCCCTTCCGGCATTTGAGGCTCAACCACCATGGGCCATCAAACACCACTGCCACCAGTTAAGTAAATCAAGGGGAAAAAGTGCGCCCAATGTAGGGCTCGAACCAACGACCCCCTAACACTAGTACGGCATTCGCGTTCTACCGACTGAGCTAACTGGGCGGCGGTATAACCCAACACCACTGCAACAGCACCAAATACAACAATAAAATTATATTCTTATTCTATGTCTAAAGTGTTACAATATAAGGAAATATCTTTCCTGACGAATTCGCACAAAAACATAATTATATTTATACCTAATCAGCATATGCAGACCACCAAATTTCTTGACTCGGTCCCAGAAAATGGACACTATCCTATCTGGGACCATTAACGTCCAGAATATAACACAGCGAATGAGCACATAAAACACATATATCCTAAATAAAACATAATTCCATCCAAAGTATGTCCAACTTCGTCCATTTTATACAGTCGTAAACATCGTAAAACACATGCAAAATTTCCTTCCGCCATGAAATAGGGCACATGTTTCCACAACACGTAACAGTCATCTACAAAAATCCGTGATTTTAAGGTCACGTATTATGATGACCCTAGAATATGACGTTGCAAAAAGTGTTCGAGTGTTTTCGCCAGTATTCGACAATGATAATTATTACACATACTGTCTACACACCGAGCTTCTCGTGCATTTCCGTTTGTAAACACGCCCGAAGGGATTAATTCTTTAAACTGAAAGGATGAAAAGGTCTCAGTTATACTGTGTGTACAATAACGCCAGACATATAATATTTGACACGTTGTGTTGTAACATCATTAAATCTTTCACCCATGATACCTACCCTTGATGTTTACGAGAATATTAGGGGTGGTTTCAGCCGTGTACTACACGGATTCTACACATACTACGCCCATTTTTTAAAATATCCAACACCCATCACTGTTATCTTTTTGTTATATATATACTGAAACGAAAAAGAAAGTGTGCACTTGGTTAGAGGGATTTTTTTTATACTTATAGAAGCAAAATATTGGCAAATTTGGTATCAAAATGTGCAAAAATGTATTGGCAACACGATTTTAAGTGAAATTTTATAATTATCAGAACATTGTTTTACGTGTGAATAACGTAGGGGTGAAAAGTAAAAGTTGCAGATTTGTAATGTTTTGTAACTGCTTTTTTGCCTTCGGATATTTGTCAAGTTACGTGACAATTAATCAGTATCTGTTGTGGCCTCTTCGTCTACGGATCAACGCAAGTATTCTAGATCGCATGGACCTGACGTAACGTCTTATGACGTCGGCGGGAATGGCGTTCCATTCATGAACTAAGGCTGCACACAAGTCATTGATATTGTTGATAACATGGTTTTTCCTTGCTCTCCGACCAAGCAAATCCCATAAATGTTCAATGGGATTCATGTCCGGAGAGCAAGCCGGCCAAGGTAAGACGTTAACGTTATTTCTAGCGAGATAATTCCTGGTAAGTATAGCAGTATGTGGCCTTGCGTTATAATGCATTAAACAACCAAGGTTCTGTTGTAGGAAAGGAATAACAACTGGGCGTAAAACTTGGTCAACATAACCTGGGGCATTTAAATTACCATGAATAACAACAAGATCTGTTTTCCTACCGCCCATAATACATCCCCAGACCATTACACTACCCCCTCCAATACGATCTCGCACTAATAAACAGTTCTGGTCAAAACGTTCCCCTTTACGTCTAAATACCCGAACTCTACCGTCAGCAGTGCTAATGTTAAATCGCGACTGATCACTAAAGAGCACCCTAGACCACATGGCACGGTTCCAACGGAGATGACGGCGGGCCCAGACCAGTCTGAGAGCACGATGTCTGTTATTAAGGATCTGGCCTACATAAGGCCTCCTAGCCCTTAACGGGTTTGCATTGGCCCGCAGTCGGATTAGAACCGTATCCCTACATACGCCAAGCACTCGCGCAGTGCTTGTAGCGGTTTTGAACCGATGACGTAAGTGCGTCAACGTCAAATGTCTATCCTGACGTGCCGTTGTCACCTTCGGTCTACCGGATCGTGGACGATCTCAAACGCTTCCATTCTGATGGTAACGTCGTCGGAGTTTTATTATGGTATTTCTATGGCAGTTAAACTGCCTAGCGACGTCAGCAACGCTGACGCCGGCTGTGAGTTGCAGAAGTGCCTGAATTCGTTCGTTTTCTTGAAGCCGTGGCATCTTGTTTACGAGTGAAATTCAAAAGTGAACTGTGATTTATTATTGCATAACAAGTAAAGATATCGGTCAGGGTCAACCTGTACCTGTACACACGTTGCACGGGTAGCACGAGCGAAAAGTTGCATAATAGCCTGTTGTCAATTTGAAAGCCGTCTATGCGCTTAAATATAGGGTAAATGGGTGCAATGTGTAAAGGGTTATTTTCTTCACTCATGATGATAAATCCGTATATCTAAACTTTGTAACAAAAAAGTTATGCCCAATATAAAAGTGCACACTTTCTTTTTCGTGTTAGTATAGTTTCCTTTTCATCTCGACCACCTCCGATAAACAAGACATAAAACAACATACATTTCAAATTACTGTTTAATTTGTGATTCATGGGTAGTAACGTTGTCAAAATTTCATGAAACATAGGACTTTGCATCTGCATCATTTATACATTTATAAAGGCAATACTTATGTAAATGCAGAGCGATAGGCTTAGTACAAAGTACACCAATTACCAATTCAGATTAACAAAGAAAGTGTTCATCACAGCTACTTATCGAGGTCCCTTTAAATGTATGCTACTCAACGGATAGTAATGATATGAAACTAAGTATTTGCGTTTATTTATCGTCGCCACCGGTTTCCCATATGGGCGACGCCTCCACAAGAATGTTAGTCATATAAGATTTTTGAAACTAAGTACTTAAGGTATTGATTATATATATTACTTCATACTAAGACATGCCGAAACCTGTAACCGTCCGTCTGTCCGTACGGCGTGAGAAATATGTTATACACGGCTTATTATGCGGTAAAAAACGATACATATGCCACTTTCAATGTACATTTCTCGCATGCTTTTTAAAATGTAGAATGGCAATATCGTCACACTGGAACCAAGTTATGAACTGTTTGTCTGTCTGTCTGCCCGTGTCACACGAAAACTCCGTCTGGATCAGTCAAATTTCACTTGCTATATATATACATGTTTTGGTCAGAAAAATGTCGGGAAATTGCATCTAATTCAATTAACTATTACGAAGGTATTGCTGTCGTGGTCCAAGTGAAGTCGAACAACGCTACTGCTTATCAAACTGAAGATATTACAATCGGATCATTTCGGCTATTATTAATATACATACACTTCGGAAGAAACGTGGCGGGAAAGTAGTTCCGATATGGCTGCCAAAATGAATGTATGTTAGTCTCTGTGGAAAGTAGGGCAGAGATAATTTTATTTTAAATATTATAGTACAAGGCACACGCAACATCAAAGATAATGCCTAAACCTACTACGAGGATCTTTAATAGTAAACGGAATTCCGATACGTCATTGTATGACTCAATGAGGAAGCAAGCGATAAATGTCGTCTAGTTGAACAAGGGTTCTTTTGGCGAAAAATGGCACGTGAAACCTTTTTTAAGGAACATCCTCGGATGTATCAGGACGTTTATTGTGAAAACATTTAAAACGCTGCAAGACATCGTCCGCATTGTAATTTCAGATTGGATGACTGATGAGATTTCGCTCAACAATACAAGAAATTAGAAGTCCCTTCTAGTTGAAGAAGGAACAAAAGTGGTGTTTGCGCAACATGGTAAAGGTTTACTCGTAAAAATTCTGACATCGTTAGATTTGCTGTGCCGCGCGATATTCTTTTTGTGACGTCTTACGCAGATGTGAATACCGCGAACAAATTTAATATCTTCAAAGATGAGTTTTTAATTCTCATTTTAGTAATTTTACACTATTTAGTGTTAACGCTGATTAGTTGATATTTTAGTATTGGCTCGTACACCTTGTATTCTCGATTTTTGCCATTCGTGCGTTTGTTTGACGGTATCATTAGGCAGTGCTTACAGGATCGCGAAATTGTACTTCATTTTACAAGAAGTTATTTATAGATATAAAATGTTTAGAAATTATTGCACCTTATCAAAAATGCGCTTTGTCCCATACATGGGGCAAAAAGGCAACCATCAGTAAAAGTTATGCTCAATTCATTGAGTTTTATCTCGTTTTGTATCCGTCGCGTTAAATACGTTATAAATGTATAGGTCTAGTGCAAACTTGCACGCATAGCCAGTTATGTGTTAATCGAACTCATGGTTATTATTATATCGTAAAATATTGCTGAATATGGGCGTTTGTCCCGCCTTACGCTACTGTATATAATCCAGGACGAAGACATAAGCAGCCATATACTGACCTTGCTCTCAATAAATATATTATATACATCAGAATACGAAAGAAGATATGCGTAATGATGTCCCAGCTCGTAGCTGATACAGTTAGATAACACCAGTGTATTTTGTATTACTGTGTTTATGAGGTCGCCCGTCGCCACGCACATTTTTTTATAATGCACTTTATGGTATTTTGGGCGACCCGATATGTCCCCCGCACACCATAAATAGACTTTTTGAAACCGAAGGTGAAAATTTACTTGCCAGTTGAGCAGTATAGGTCAAACTGACAATTTTTGAAGCCAAATACGGTCACTGCACAGTGCCAATGAGACCCATCGTACAGTTACCATTTTCCTGGCACCTAACCAGTACTTTCCTGGAATATACCCAGTACGTTCCTGGTTACATGCCAGTACTATGTTAGGTGGGAAACCCTGAAAAGCATTTCTGTTTTATCCGACGAGACGAGGGGTCGAACCCACGACCTTCGGATTCGTAGTCAGCAGCGTTAACCACTGAGCCACAGGGCCACCCTAACAAACATCATTGAAGGTTCCATGCTCTTTTATTCCAGAACTAACCTCTAAACCAAAGTAGCACAGATAACTCTTATAAACAGACATACACAAGACCATAGCAGTTATCTCCCCTACATTAAGATAATACACACTAGATGATACAGTGTGTCAACACCCTCAAGGCTAGCACGGTTCTCATCCGAATGAGCTAACCATGTGACTGTTTAACCACTGTGTTAGGCCATATCATCCCCTAGCCAATAGGCTCAACTCGTATTCTGTTTTGTTAACTTGTCCAAATAATTGGCTGAATTTCCACGGAAAATAGTTAACACAGATTACATTAAATTAAAGGCTTATAGAAATGTTGGAAATATTCAAAGTGTTGTGTTGTGATATAGCTTATTTTTAATTGTTTAATATCATGAGTTTAACCACGCCTAATATTATTTTGTAACGGTCTCTGATACTCGGGTACAATATACAGTAACTCTAACCTAGTAGAGACATATAGTACACCATGTCGTTTCGGTAATAAAACCAAACATTTATACGACATTTCGGCGTATTTATTATTAAATACAAACACAATGTTTTACAAAAAATTACATCATTTTACGGTCACAAAAACAAAAGTCCTTTTTTTGGAAAATTCCACGTATATCGTGGATTCGTATGGGGGCACCCATGACACTTAACATAGTGTGAACGTACTAAGAGTGCTCTAACGTACTCGTAAAGTTACGACAAATTCTACGATGAACTTAGATAAGTTCAGCTAATGTTCATGCAACACATTTTCGTAGCTACGTTAACGTAAGATAGGGGTTTATGATAAGATACAGTCTTTGTCTTAAGATCTTCAGATCGGCTATGAAACGGGGCCCAATGTTATGCAAAACTGCTTCCTTCATGTCCCGGTAATTAGTTTGCCAAGTATGCAACGGCGGTATGTCATTGGTTCCACAGCCATAGAAAAGTAATCCTTATCGGAGGAAAACCAGAACTATGGTGGCTAACAACCTTCCTGTGGTATTTGACCACGAGACTTCTCGGATCCACATGTCTTCTGAACAACTTAGTCGATTCACATCAACAGCACCGTTTCTGAGGTATGAGGACTAAGCTTGACTACCCAATTCTCCTAAGCACACACTGAACAAAATGTCTAAACGTCCACTTGATAATTCGTCAAAATATTTAACAGAAAAAATGTGCACATTTACGCCTATTGAACAGACGGGCAACCTAAAATACACTTATTTATGTATAAGCCTGTCCAATTTAAAAAGGGATTGTCCCCAGAATCCTATTTAGAATGGCCTAATTTCACCTTTAAAACATGGAAATAACATGCTTCATTTTCAGGATACAGACAAAAGTCTAACACAAATAGTGAAATGTTCACCTCTTTTATTAAGTGTTCATCCAAATATAGCCCTTGAACAGTAAAATGTTCCGTCGCCGCCGGAACAGTCTGAACATCAAATGTTCCGTTGACGGTACAAAAAAAAACTATAAAAGTATATTCGAAAAAAATAAAATGTTCCGTCGCCGGAATAATCTAAAATTTGGAGGCAAAAGTCAAATGTTCCGTCGCCGGAACAAAATTCTACATGAAATTACATTCTATAAAACAAAATGTTCCGTCAGCGGAACAAACAGACATATCCAACTAAATATATAATAAATAAATACAGCAATGAAAATTTGAAATTTCTATGTACAAACAGACATATCCAACTAAATAGATAATAAATAAATACAGCAATGAAAATTTGAAATTTCTATGTACAAACAGACATATCCAACTAAATAGATAATAAATAAATACAGCAATGAAAAACAAAATTGAGAAGTACATCCAATAAAAGAAATGTTCCGTCGCCGGAACAATTTGAAATTTCTATGAGCAAACAGACATCAAACTAAAACTATAATAAATAAATACAGAAATGAAATGTTCCGTCACTGGAAAAATTTGAAATTTCTATGAGCAAAGTCAAATGTTCCGTCGCCGGAACAAAATTGAGAAGTACATCCAATAAAAGAAATGTTCCGTCGCCGGAACAATTTCAAATTTCTATCTGCAAAGTTAAATGTTCCGTCACCGGAACAATTTGAAATTTCTATGAGCAAAATCAAATGTTCCGTCGCCGGAACAAATTTGAAAAGTACATCCAATAAAAGAAATGTTCCGTCACCGGAACAATTTGAAATTTCTATGAGCAAAATCAAATGTTCCGTCGCCGGAACAAATTTGAAAAGTACATCCAATAAAAGAAATGTTCCGTTGCCGGAACAATGTGAAATTTACAAGTGTTAAGTCAAATGTTCCGTCGCCGGAACAATATTGAAATGTACATCAAATAAAAGAAATGTTCCGTCGATGGAACACTTATAAATTTCTAAGCGTTAAGTCAAATGTTCCGTCGCCAGAACAAAATTGAAAAGTACATCCAATAAAAGAAATGTTCCTTCGCCGGAACAATTTGAAATTTCTATTAATAGGCAAAGTCAAATGTTCCGGCGCCGGAACAATCTTAAATTTGGAGGCGAAAGTCAAATGTTCTGTTGACAGTACAAAATAATACAAGCTAAAATATATAATCAATACATTAATGAAAGGTACCGTCAACGGAATTTTGAAATTTTACAAACAAAGTCAATAGTCAAATGTTCCAACAGTACAAAATTTTACATATACTGAAACTGAACATTCTATAAAATAAAATGTACCATCAATGGAACAATCAGAAATAACTGAGTGCAAATCCAAATTTTCTGTTGATGGTTCAAAATGATATAAGCTCAACTTCATGAAGCCACGATTGTAACGTCATAACGTCATGAATTCACAAACTGAACTTCACGATTTCAACTTCACGAATTCATGATTTCAACTTTGCGATAGTGTCGAAGTGGTCTTGGATTCGAACCCAACATCGGGCGCAGTTTTGCCAATAATTGAATTTAGACTAAGTTTCAATATTAAAGTATATTTATTATTTAACTTAAAGCAGAATTTCAAAAATATATACGAAGTATTAACGTTATAACTGCCACGAATATTTCTCGTATTCTCGGGGTTACTTATATTCTCCTGACATGATGTGAACGGATCGAATTGACGCACGTGACGTCCAGTAAGTACTACTATCCGGTAACTCATCAACTTTTATAATAGTGTTACTTTCAAATGATTTGAATAGCAAAAACCCATAAATATGTACATAAATGGCGTAAAATTGCAAATAACTTTGCAAAAACAACTAATTTTACCCAAAAATACTGTTTGAGCTGTTTGATGCTACACATTGTCTGAATTTTATGTTATTAATGATTCGCACTATTATAATATGCCCGAAAACTGCATAATTAATATTTGATGTCGATGCTAGTTCTATGATCGCTATTAGGTTTGTATTCAAATAATGAATAAACTCAAATAACGATGTACGAGCTAGCTCGTTATTCGACTCCAGATATGTAGTTTTAATAGTAACAACTATGCCATTACGGATGCCAAACTCACCGGAGATTATTAAATCATAAGTTAATGCTAATACCCGGCAGTAATCCGTCCTTATGTTTACACTGTTCAACAATCTTATAAAATGCGATACTACTTCTTCTTTGCAAATCATG
Organism: Mactromeris polynyma; assembly: GCA_032209605.1. Classification (NCBI taxonomy): domain Eukaryota; kingdom Metazoa; phylum Mollusca; class Bivalvia; order Venerida; family Mactridae; genus Mactromeris; species Mactromeris polynyma. The sequence goes on from JASFXZ010000058.1 coordinate 323,938, forward strand.
AATTAAATAGCAATACATGTACACAGATCGATGGGTTAGCAATAAATCAATTCAAAATATATCTATACATTTTATAGTGAAATATCCATTACGCTAAATGAAAATTTATAGAAAAATTAAGACCCTCTGCTGTGTATATTTAATCCTAGAAGACAACTGAAAGTTATGTGTCGATGACAGCGGCGTGGAAAATGACCCGGGGTTGTAATATTAAAAGTATTTATCGAAATACTTGATCGGAAGATATATCTATGATCGCACGATCCTGTGCATGCTTAAGAGTCATACGACGTACTCTTAAAGAGACAGGAATTAGCGACTTCATATAGCTAAGCAAACAAACTAATGCGAAATTTAACGGAAATGTTTATTTAAATTAATTAGGCTAATGTTTCGATGTCCGCACGTTACTCGAAATTGACAATTGATCTTCATACATGAGTTAATAAATATTGCAAATATTACATGAGTGCTTGTATTAATATTCAAAACGATAGATTTTTAAGGTTTGAGCCAAATTCAGCTCGATAAAATCAATGTTATTAGACGCTTGTAAATAAATTTTACAATCCAGCGCGCGCTTTACCATTTGTACCTTATTGGGTATACAATACAAGCAATATACGTGTGAGTGAAATAAAAGAATGTTGATCTACAGCAAGGTATTCCCGATATATTTTAAAAAGAACAAGTTTTAATTACTGATATTATACATATATTAAAACATTTAACCAATTTTATGAACCAAAAACAGCAAAAATACTCAGATCTAACTATTAGATTTAGAGCTAGGCATCGAAACATTGCTTGTTTAACTAATTTCTTATGAAAACATGGATTTGCAGTATCATACATTCGTTATACAGGTTGTTGACAGGGTATATGAGGGAATACAACTTGTCTGCGATTCATACAACCCTCAACTACAACCTCGGGTTATATGGCACACATACAGGTTATATTCCCCATATACCCTGTCAACAACCTGTATAACTAATAATATATTTATATAATTTTACCTACTTGCATTCAGTCGCAATAGTATAGAATCTTTGATGTTCTTCAGATGTTTTCGAAATTCAGAATCTAAAATACCGTACACAATTGGATTAATGACATGGTTAATGAAGTACAGTCTTAAGAAAAAGAAATATAACGATTTTTCAGTGTTGGATAAAGTATGTAATATGTCGTCTGGTCTTGCTATGAATGACAACATAGTTAGGTACAAAATGTAGGTTATGATAAAAACAACTGTTAATATAAACATAATCTTTGTCTTTCTGACAACTCTAGAATCCACACCAAACGCACTATGAACCTGACGGTCATTGCCTAGGGTATTTCCAGCGCGATCTTCGATGTTCATGCTCTCATTGGTCACTTCAACTGTGACTTCAGATACACCAGCTACACGCTCTTCTCTGGAGGTCCTGGAATAATCGCGGCTTTGTCTTCTGTTCTGAACAATCGATCTGGTAATTAAACAGTAAAATCCCAATATGACAACCAGATAAATCGGCAGAATTACTTTGACGGATACGGTATACTGGAAAGGCTGATCCGTTTTCATGAACTTGGCATCTATTTCACAAACTGTGACATTAATTGTTGCTCCATTGTATTGTTGTTCATGAGAGTGAGTTCCCCAAAAGAATGCCACAGGTGTAGCTATAACGATAGCGCATAAGTATATTACTCCGCAGATATATTTGGCAATGTTCGGCTTAATCTGCTTACCCAGTGGCCTACATACTTTCAAATAACGATCTACAGCTATGGCCATGAGACAAAAGGCTTCTCCTGACACCGTGAACACGACGAAGAATGTTTTTGCTATGCACATTTTAGGGATGGGATTATTGTACCAATATAGCTGTGTCACCATCTCACCCGGCATGGTTGTCAAACTGCTGATTAAATCAATAACTGCCAAACCCATGACGAAAAAGCGAAATGTACAGTAATGGAACCGAAACAGAAATACGTATAAAACGATAACATTTCCAAAGAATGCCACGAACATTTCGATTCCAACAAACACGGTAACCGGAAGCACGGCGTCTCTGATTTCATTGTTTATCTTTATAACATCTCCGTCATCTGCCATGTTTCTCTATCAAATTCAACGCGAATTCTGGTTTCTACACAAAATAATGATATCGTATGTTAATCCTTGCTATTTGCTGTGGTCGTTTTAAAATAAAAGCACTTCCCTGTATAATAATTACATCATTCCTACGTACCATTATCTACAGGAACAAAATTTATTTTCCGTTTTCAGCAAGTAAGAACGTAATAACCTATATTTAAACTTTAGATAAAGAACAATATTTTCAAATACTCTAAAATATAAATTGCTCTTCCTGGTTCCCACGCACACACCAGATATCCACTTTGTTACTGTGTACCCGCACTGTAAGCCGGGTACAAATTGATAAACATTTTCTACCCGTGATGCAAACATACTTCGATTCGAGATAACGTGTATGACATGTATTTAAGTCGATCACAGTCCAATATTTCAGATATTGAATTGTCTAAGGCGCTTAGCGTATCAGGTGTATGAAGATAGCGCGAAGTCCGTATATTGTACGAGTATATCAACGAAAGGATGTCGACCCGGGTCGTGGCCCGCACATCAGCCAAAGTGTTCAACCTTGGTCGTAGCTTGTAGGTCAACCTAAACACGTCGACCTGAATGCTGGTTCGTACATCATCCAAGGTTGTTGACCTGGATCGTAAATTGTAGCTCGACCACTGAAAATAAACTACGAAATGGTTGGTCTCGGTCGTAAATCGAAGCACAACCTTTAAAATTGACAAACCCAACTTTCGTGGCATAGTGGACAAACCGACTTTCTATAGAATTAAAAAAGTAAAATATCTTCAAACCGCGATAAGTTATCTGCCGTGTACAAACAAATGAAGCGATCAAACAATCTACTTTATGATGATCCCACGAAAAGCCTGTTGGTGATAGTTCATACCTACACCGTGAAATATGAAGTTTATCGTGATAACTTGCCGTGTCATATCTCAAGTTATGTTTTAAGTGTAAGCATTTAAGGAACGACAACTCTGGATAGAGATTGGCAAAAACTTTACAACCCCCTGATAATTATTTATCACGATATTTAAGGCCAATTTATTACGTGAAAATGTAAAACTAATTGAAAAGGTTGTTATAAATATATCGCTGAAATGCGATGTTTAATTTTTATGACGGTATACAAATCAGATGAACTCTCAAACTTTATATCGTATATTGCAATTTGTTGCGATAGTTTCCGCTCGATATTTTTATCATCTCCGACATACTTTAGTTGTAAAATGCTGCCAAACTCATGTTGTAAGAAATATAAGAATACAACGATATATATATTGCGTATTAACGATCTCGAGAAAGTTGTCACAACTAACGATATAAATTTGGAGTGTCTTGTAATGTTTAAGTCGCCATAAAACATTAACATTGCATTTCAACGACATATTTATAACGACCTTTTCATTTTCATGCATTTTTCATGGTGTCATATAAATAGCGCGAGAAAACTATGGCAACAAACGATAACAAGTTTGAGAGATCATGTGTTTTTTTTTATGGCGGCATAAAAGTCATAAATATGCATACGAATTACGACTCACAAATATGGTAGCTGAGAACTTTTATTAAAGTTTACGGAAATTGTTTACGAAAAGTATATAGTTTACTTGATGACTTAAATCATTTGTTCACGCTATGTCTAGAACAAAATTGATCGATCCTGATGGAATACTGTTCATGTAGCGTTTGACAAGTTTTACTTGTTTTTTGTGTATATATCTTTTGATTTAATAATTCATTGATAAGAATACAGGAACATTGAAAATGAAAAGATTTACTTCGTTATCTTTTCTTTAGATGTGAAAAATATGTTTTAGATACAACGAGTGATCTTACTATCAGACGAACCAATATGTAGACCACATTACAGAACGTCGAGGCGCGATTAACTACAACATGACCGGAAGATAAATTGAATAAATATTAGTCGATTCTCTTGTAAAGGAAATGCTGTCAAATACTAAGCCCTGTATCTCATTATATGTTTGTTGTTTCTGTAATATGTGATATTGAAGTAGTGAATTATTGATGTACAATCACGACACAGAGTGAGTAAAGAACCACAACAACATTGTGCACCATTAAGGATGATTTCACGATAAGGAGGCATACTGGTCAAGGGATAGAGCTCCTGACTCCTTATCCGACGGTATCAGGTTAAAATCCCGCCATGGCAAGTTAAACTTCCGATCCCTGCATAGCAAGCCGTCATATAGAGCGATTGACATAAGTTGTAAACTAACTTGAACTTGAACTATATATTTTATCATTAGATATCACTCAGATCAATAGATGCCTACACGTTTGAAAATACTCAAGTAACATGATTTAAATCAGTTCTTGGTATATGTCACTTAAAACTGATTCATTCAATCAGCTTATTGTCCATGCTTGATTCAACAAGTCAGTTAAAGGGACGCAACAATAGTGTATTTACGGTCATTGACATTCTCGACAGCTCTCGGGCATTTCCGTACCACTTCGTTACTCGGATAACACCCTCTAGTGTATGTAAGGCGGAGCACTATGTAGCAAAACACAACATTTTGTGCGGTCAAGAAATAGTTCTCGTAAAACGGATTTTTAATTTCAATAACTTCGATAAATTCACGTAAGAGATGGATTATCGGTGTCAATTCTAGTTAAAAACTCACATATTTCAGTCTTCATATAGCTTAAATATTACATTCATCAGCACTCCAGCGTTCATGCCGCCATCTTGTTTTCATGACATTCGAATGGTATTTCCGAAAGTAGTGCCTAACGTACATCCGAGGCACTTGACGTAGTTGGCCGAGGATTTCCGAATGGGTCATTGAGTGACGTGGTTGTGTCCCTTTAGTTACTAGTGATAATGTAGTACTGGCTTTACTAGATGAGTTTGAACCGAAAACAACGTTCATAATTCCCACTAGACATTATGTATGGTTTAATAATAACTGTAGAATAAATTAGTAGTACATCAATAGAGCATATAATGATGAATAAGTTATATAAAACTTGGATATAGACTATGTGCATTCATTATCAGTTGAATAATATGTAGTGCCGGACATTTCACGTACATTTTTAATTATTACACATGCGCAATAATGTATCGACGTTTGTGTCACAATCGATATCAATGTTAGAACATTATTGTAATCAAGACACGAAAGTGAAAAAAATCGAAAAACATAACCTCATTTATTTTGATTGAAAAACTATTACATTGTCATAATCTAATACAATAATGATACAGCCGAACCTCGTTTATGCGACAACCTTCTATCCGAATACTTGGTATCATCCGAATACTTGATATTATCATCCGAATAAAATACCCGGTTCCGATGTATATTCTTAGGCTCGTCGACTTGTTATGAGCTATTTGAAACTATGTAATATTCGAAATAAAATCACGTGCCTGAAGAATTCGAAAGAACGAGGTTCGACTGTAATGTTATCTCATCAAGTGCAATAAATAAGTATGTAGTTAAAGTATTCGTTTTTTTTTCAACAAAACTTTCACCAGAACATACCTCTCATTGAATTTGTGTCCACTATACGTAAACACCTTCAGAAATTGTCTAAAACAGCTAAATGTTATACGATACACTCTTTGAAATGTATATACATTATAACATCAATGATAAGACCATCCTTGGGACCTTAGACATTATAACCTCAATGATACGACAATCCTTGGGACCTTAGACATTATAACATCAATGATACGACCACTCTTGGGACCGTAGACATTATAACCTCAATGATACGACCACCCTTGTGACGTTAGACATTATAACCTCAATGATACGACCACTCTTGGGACCTTAGACATTATAACCTCAATGATACGACCACCCTTGGGACCTTAGACATTATAACCTCAATGATACGACCACCCTTGGGACCTTAGACATTATAACCTCAATGATACGACCACCCTTGGGACCTTAGACAGTATAACCTCAATGATACGACTACCCTTGGGACCTTAGACATTATAAGCTCAATGATATGACCATCCTTGTGGCCTTAGACAGTATAAGCTCAATGATACGACCACCCTTGGGACCTTAGACATTATAAGCTCAATGATACGACCATCATTGTGGCCTTAGACAGTATAAGCTCAATGATACGACCATCCTTGTGGCCTAAGACAGTATAAGCTCAATGATACGACCATCCTTGTGGCCTTAGACAGTATAAGCTCAATGATACGACCATCCTTGTGGCCTTAGACAGTATAAGCTCAATGATACGACCATCCTTGTGGCCTAAGACAGTATAAGCTCAATGATACGACCATCCTTGTGGCCTTAGACAGTATAAGCTCAATGATACGACCATCCTTGTGGCCTTAGACAGTATAAGCTCAATGATACGACCACCCTTGGGACCTTAGACATTATAACCTCAATGATACGACCACCCTTGGGACCTTAGACATTATAACCTCAATGATACGACCATCCTTGGGACCTTAGACATTATAACCTCAATGATACGACCACCCTTGGGACCTTAGACGGTATAACCTCAATGATACGACCACCCTTGGGACCTTAGACATTATAAGCTCAATGATATGACCATCCTTGGGACCTTAGACATTATAAGCTCAATGATATGACCATCCTTGGGACCTTAGACATAATAACCTCAATGATACGACCACCCTTGGGACCTTAGACATTATAAGCTCAATGATATGACCATCCTTGGGGCCTTAGACAGTATAAGCTCAATGATACGACCACCCTTGGGACCTTAGACATTATAAGCTCAATGATACGACCATCATTGTGGCCTTAGACATTATAAGCTCAATGATACGACCATCCGTGTGGCCTTAGACAGTATAAGCTCAATGATACGACCACCCTTGGGACCTTAGACATTATAAGCTCAATAATACGACCATCATTGTGGCCTTAGACAGTATATACTCAATGATACGACCATCCTTGTGGCCTTAGACAGTATAAGCTCAATGATGCGACCATCCTTGTGGCCTTAGATAGTATAAGCTCAATGATACGACCATCCTTGTGGCCTTAGACATTATAAGCTCAATGATACGACCATCCGTGTGGCCTTAGACAGTATAAGCTCAATGATACGACCACCCTTGGGACCTTAGACATTATAAGCTCAATGATACGACCATCCTTGTGGCCTTAGACAGTATAAGCTCAATGATACGACCATCCTTGTGGCCGTAGACAGTATAAGCTCAATGATACGACCATCCTTGTGGCCTTAGACAGTATAAGCTCAATGATACGACCATCCTTGTGGCCTTAGACAGTATAAGCTCAATGATACGACCATCCTTAGGACCTTAGACATTGGTTTTCTTATTGAGATGGTCTTACTTTTGAGGCTGAATCAATAGCAAACCTGTGAAAATGCACTTGGAATTCAGTGACGTAGCTCCTGATACGCATAATACGCCAATGTGTACTATTCTTCATCGAAATAAAACATTATTAGAGACTAAAAACTAAATAATAACAGAGGGGTAATGGCGTTTGCAAGCCGTATATTTTGATTTCGTGAGACAATAACTGCTCAAAAGGTACACTAGCTAGAGCCTCATTTACATTATATCTAAACGAATACTTTTTATTCCCTACAGTGTACAAATTAAGTTATACAATCCTCTATATTTCTATACATATACATGTAGGTTTCTCTCTTATGCCCGTTTGAATCCCAATTGTGCGTACACTTTAAAAAGCCATAGCTAGCCTCTGCTGTTTCCGTGAGAATATACTCATCTTTGTCTAAGACTTGCCATCAATTATCTCACATTCGCCGAGCTGTGTAGTTGTTAAATCTCGCGAAATTATTCTATGGACATGACACCAAGGATGTCACGCGGTGCGTCAGCTGTCGTGCATATTAGACTTAGTAATTCTACGAAGTATCATTATAGTCCAGTATGTATCATTAGAATTGTTTACCCTCAAACACACTGATAATTTAGAAAATGCCATACAATCTTAATTTTGGGAACTCAATTTTGGCCATTGATTGTATGTGCCTGAATGCACAACTTTATCTCCGATTGTAAGTTACGTTATCTCCGATGCTTAGATCTATGCATGCAGCGAGTAGTGCTTCATAAAAGGTCAAGGTGTCTGTAACTCTTGTGAGTATCAACTTGATACTATATCGAAATTATTAGACATTAAATGTATGTAAATAAATACTATCTATACTGAAATGAAATAATGATAGGAAGAAATTTACCATTTTTAATAAAGCATCATATTAATATTTCAAAGGTAACATGTACAATAGTATGCTAAATGAAATAGGGATAAAAAACTGAATTGATTATTTGTAGTTCTTTATTATTAACGCCCCTGTATCATATTTAAGCCATTGAATCACCAACTCAGATATCGTCACATTCGGGCTATAAAAGAAGAAAAGTGCAATAATTAAAAAGGCAATCAGATACGTATGACGAAATTAAAAGTCATAAGTAACCATTTCTATATTATCACATCAATAATGTTCTATGTAGTCACAGTATCATTGCTGTCAGAATATACATGTATACCATCACGTACTAGCTTAACTGGAATACTTGGGCTTTATCTGCTGAATAACCAATTAACAAACGACATCGCGTACTGTCGTAAGACAATGACAACGGGTTAGTTAGCATGTCTTTACTGGCAACAAGTTCACCCAGACTGTTTCCATCTCTATCAAGCATAACTACATTCTTAGACCAGCGGCCTGCTACAAGCACAACATCATCCTCTGTGATGCATACACCACGTGTTTCATTCAGTCGTTGGTCACGTAACTCCTCTATAACATCACCATTATTGTTGAATACAACAACCCTATCCTCCCATGCTGCAACATAGACATTGGTTTCATCATCACTTACAGCTATATGCTCGGGGTTGCATTTAGGAAATATCTTACGACCTTGAGCATTGGTTTCTATTTTCTTCACTAAAGTTCCAGATAGAGAGTAGACATATACAGCTTGATGTCCAGGTATCCACAACTGATTATTACAACACGCCATTCCACAGTCTGCATTCGTGAATTTGTTTATAGAGACGTTTCGTTTATGAGTGAGTGATTGCCCAACATATATAAACTGTATTGTTTTGTCTCTCAGTCGTACAGCTACCTCAGTGGGTGACACAGAACAAAGTCCGATTGGTTTATTTAAATCCAAGAAGTCCTTCACATTGAGATTATCATCAAGTCTCTTAAGTTTATTGTTTGTACAGTCAATCAGAAGGACTGTTCCATCGGCAAGCTGACACAAGTCGTTTATATGACACTTCAGTTTATCCGAGCTTACTCTAACGTTTATATCATTAATACTTTGAATACGTTTTTGTTTAGTATCAATTCGGTTGATTTCTCCCATACGGTCTGACTGTTCAATAACATCACAGAGAATATCATTTGGTTCAAATTTCAGTGTCGGATGTTTCAATACCTTTGCTTTCTTCCGAAAGTCATTTGCATCGCCAAGGGCTACTTGACCCAACTTCTCAGTGATAAATATTTGTTTCTCATCTAAGTGCGGCGTTATGTCTTGCTTACATATGTCGAAGGCAATTATCAAATCATCTACGGTTGTCATATCGTCACGTAATTCCTTCTCGAGTTTGTTCTGCTCTTCGTCAAGTTCTGCTATAAGCTTCTGCTCGAGTGCATCTAGATATTTATTGAATTGCTTTCTCAGAGCTTTGATTTCATCTAGAAGACTGGCTCTCGTTTTCTGTATCAGCTTAAGATCGTTTGACATTTCCGACTTGGTAGAATATAGCTGTGAACTAACGCGAGTAATTTTAGCCACTAGCAACTGTAATGTATACATATTGGATGTATGCGCCACATCCTCAATCTCTTTCACATCTGAACACGATCTGCAAAGTATATCAAACAGTAAGGTATAGTAATCCGTATTCAATAATTCATATTTTTTTCACAAAATCTCTATCATTACATTTTACTTCCAAACAAATACACCAGAATGTTAAATAGCTTAGCATTATGTAAAATATATATGATTCAAATTGTAATATAATAATCGTAATTAAAAATGAACACTTTTCTTATTCAACAAATGAATAAGAATGTACATGATTATATTTACACCAAGCCACATTGATATAGCTTAAGTTTAACACATTTATTATTTCCATCGTTATCAGTTATTTATAATGAGAATAATGATACCTGTGTTTATTGGCGATACAGCGACAACAATACACCATATCATGAGTACCACAATACATCTCAATATCACGGTCCGGATGGTACTGGCATTTAGCAACATCCGGAACTGGACTGGCGGTTGGTATGAACGTTTTCGGCTGCTTCAATGATGTGACGCTAACTAATGTATGTGTTTTCTCATAAAGGATGTGATATCTCCGGCATATTTTACATAGAAACTGTTTGCAGTCTTGACAGTAGTCGATGGCTTCCTGTTTTGAACCATTTGCACGGCATTGTGTACACTCATGATCGAACAAAGCATCTGATCCACCCTTCAGTGTTCTAGAGAGATGTCCACCGTCCGCCATCCTTCTGTAATATACCATAGAAATAGAATACACGATAGAAACTTCAATATACAATGATGCTATGTTGTTTTGGTTTAAATTGCTAACTACGTGAAATAAAAATAGCAAACATTGATTACAGACCCCTATCCGGCTTTCCTTATAATCGTTAAATACATACCAGAAGATCTTATTCTCAGGTTGGTAGATCACGCGTTTTGTTGGCCTTTATCACAAGTAAGTGTAAGATTAACGTTAATATATCGCATTGAGACTACAGTATGTATCTAAACTCAATCAATCAGGTTGTACTCACGTATATATATCTATGCTGTTTCCAAGATATTACGGTTTTGTTTTCGATTTACGCCCTCTTTCGCTGATGTGACCGAATACCACCTATTTGTTCTGAAATCCAAAGTGCAGATGTATTGCTATCTCTCCCTTTATCATCAAGTCATAGTACACAGTTATATTGTCACGCGTATATAAACTGCACATGCAGTAACTAGTATGTATTGACCTAGTACTTTGCAAAATCGGCCAGATAATCTCCTGATGTAAAACAAGGTCAGCTTAATCCGCCAAAAAAATAAATTTCAATGTGCGTTCATAAGATATCCCACGTTAATCGTGCTTTTATTCAGTTTTTACAAAAAAAACCACATCAATTGCATAAGTCCGGATTTAAATCCGATAGAACACCTTTATGATAATCTTAGTGATGTCTACGGCGACGCCCAAATCCACCTTATAACGTAAATGTGCTCCAAGATGCATAACTTGAAGAGTTGAATAATATAATGTATTCCTCAAATCGGTATCAAATATAATCGAAAATTTCCCCTTGATTTATTGTTTTAATGAATTGATAATGAATTATGTCAAAATTACAAACATACTTAAAAACGATCAATCTAAAAAGTAACGAAATATTCCCATTCAAGTGAACCGAGTTTTTGTGGTTCTCTATAATTATGTTTACCTTCATCACCGGTCTTTTGTAGAATATGTTTACTTTAAGTATTCCCAAAATTGTCAAAACCTCCTGAAGTTTTCCTCTAGAATGAAGTGTAGTTTAGATATCGTAACCTACTTTTAACAATACATATCATATCTATTACTGCACTCACCAACATCGTGAAGGACAAGTGACCTTGGATTTGATATCAATATTGATATGAAACGTACTTCGAAACGCATAACAATACGTTTGCTCGGATTTACTCTACAGTTTATGTACGAGTTCCAGTAAGCACTTACATTAAATTAAGCACCGTTTGAATGAACACAAAACACTTTTGGGAAATTGATATTTTGTGTATGCGTTATACGAAACAGATGAAGAGTGTAATACATGTAGTATTCAATCCATTGTTTTAGTAAGTTCGGAACAAAGATAACATCGCGATACTTGACTGAAATTAGTCCGGCTAGTCAAGTGGTCATGTGACGTGAGATAAAAGTCATGTGACCAAGTGACCTGTTAAAGCAAAATATTGCAGGTACCCTGTTATCGGATCGAAATTACTGCAATTGACATGATAACTTCTCGTTTAACTTGTTCAAATGAAAAGAGTCATTGCTATAAAAGAGTTAATAATCATTATTGTGAATGCAGTTTTATATACGATTTATCATGCTTATCGGAATTGCAAGTAAGGACATTCTTACAAAGATATGCATGGTTTAAGTCTACTGTAAAAAGCAGATGTTTTTGCGAGGACAATACTTCGCATATTGAAGTTACCATGTTGTTCATAGAATGTTAAATGTGCACGAGTATCAACTTTTTGTATTTCGCATATTGAAGTTACCATGTTGTTCATAGAATGTTAAATGTGCACGAGTATCAACTTTTTGTATTTCGCATATTCAAGTTTATTAGGATAACAATACGACTATGTTACACCTTCTCCGCCTAAATTTCTTATCTTAACTGGAATACTATTGTACACATCAGTGGTGTAGTTTCCTATAGGTCATATTTGCCGCGGCATACTTTTTTCGAAACAGTTATAAGATATATAAATCTAAGAAATTTAATTTCGTTTTTGATGTCATTGTTAGCATATTTACCGGAACGAAATATAAACACCAAAACGCATCTGGGACGATATAGCTACACAAATTGTTCAGGGGGACCATGCCCCCGGACCCCCTAAAACTAGGCCTACGCATCAATTTCAGCTAGGCTACGCCCCTACACATAACACTATCAGTAGCCATGCTAATAGTGCTGCAATGTCATTTCTGCAGTACACATGTTGTCACCTGTTACTAACCACATATATATATACATAATCTTGGACGCGTGTTTTATATTATGACATTGGCCTCAATTAAAACTATGTTATCAATATGATACAACATACTGTATACAACATTCAAGGTTATTGTCATGTCGCATTTTTCGGCGTAGTTGTATTATATTGATTTTGACCTTTATTTTAGACCAATCAAATGCTGTATATGATGCGCGTTGTTTAAATATGCAACACATTTGACGATTTGATTGGTTTACATGTATACGGGGGTGTCTAGAAAAGAGTATTACCTATCAAAACTTTATACAAGAAGAAATGTATTCACTCTTTCTCAATAAACGGGTGCAAATGATGTCGCCGGCAATTTTTAGCTCCAATTCCACCCAATAAAGTTTAAAGTGTGTCAAATGTTGCATGACCAACCCATGTATAACAATCAAACTAAACAATGATTGTGGACATCCATTTAAATGGAAAAAATGTTATGAATCTGCTTATTTGACATTACTGTCGCCGTACAGAATCTATTTCTTTCAAGCAGTGTTCATTTACAGTACCAATTCAGAATCACCATGATTTAATAAAAATATATCGTGGGAGTATGATTCGATGGTAAATTGAACGTTAACCTAGAGGTATGTACAAGTTATAAGTGTGAATACTCCTATTTTCCACCTTGTTTAGCTGTCCGGATTACGTGACATGTTCGTTATTCATGTTTGACTTAGAAAACATGTATTTAACTCTGATCAAATTTGATACCTTTAGTGTTTTCCCGATAAAATTAAACGTTCATATTTTCACTCATGTTCATTGATTTTGTCATATGGACATATTCTTATGATATTCGTGATGTATAAACCTCATACTGGATAAAGACACTTCAAAAAGACATGTTCGTTACTTGCATTTTAGGCCAGGTACACCCATGTGTAAAGTATTGTTGAATTTTAGATAATGTAAATGCAAGTTTTATGAAAATAATCGATAATTATTATGTGATAGTACGTCTAATACACAAGAAACAGTCAAGTAAGGCTCAGTTTTGAAGTTTTCGTTGCCGACATGTTCGTTACTGAATATTATAAACAGATAACTGCTGATGGCAAATGTGGCCTAGATTTTTGTGGCAATCTTAATTAGTCATTCCGAATTATGATACGAGACACTAAGAGGCCTGGTTAAGATGGGGATCTACAAATTTGTCTTTTTTAATCATATTCTATCCGACAGAGGTGATATATGTTTTCATATTAGATGTTTGATTTAAAAAATGGAATTAATGTTTTTTTCACAGTTTTCTTATATGCGTGAATGATGCATATTATGTGTGTTCTCCTGCCAGCAATACCTTGCTTCATTGTAATGGTGTGATTTCTGAGTGAAATGTTCGTTACATTTTGAGACACAATAGTAAATACGTATGTGACATAATATTTGCAGTTTATATATTTATATTCAATATTTTTTTTAAGTTTGACATTTTTTCTTCAGTTTAATGAATGATATTCTCAAATGAAATGGAATTTAAAGCAACTTAACAATATGCAAGTGAAAAGTTTCCGAATTATTGTCACTGTTCTTTGAAGTTTGAAATTAAGATATTAGAAGGAATGTAGACATTGCATGAAAACTAAATCATAGTGAGTGAACACATTTGTCAGAACATCTTATGGACTAAGTTTGTTCGTTTTAATTTTACAATACAGCAATTCAATGAGTAACTTTTAAAGCATAAAAATACATCACAGGTACAAAATGTGAGTTTTTAAAAGTACTGAGTATATCTTGTTAAGCTCTTGAATTTATCAGATAATATATCCTTGACATTTTGAGATTGCCTAAAAGAGGATTATTCAAGGGTCTTAGCTCTAGGGTGCCTGAGGCGATTTGACTACTTATCGAATTTGGACGAGATATTTTTTCCATAAAAGTTAAGGTGCAGTCTGGTGAATATCCAACACATGATACTCGTTTATCGGTTTTGTAGTAGATTAGGGTAATTTGATCAATTTTGAATAAGTCAAGGGCCGTTAAGTCTGTGGTGATTTCACTCTTCGTTATAGTTGGCTGAGATATACTCCCACAGTGTGGTCAAAAGTTTGGTGTAGATCAAATGGTAATTACTGTGGTACTATTCTAGTAATATATAATATATTTATAACTGCAGTTAAGTGGTACTGATTTTGTTATATTTTCTCGAACACTTCTGTTATGGGTAGCTTTTTGTGTTCAAATGTTGCAATAACTTAATGAGACACATGACTGTGAGTACAGTGACATTTTGTTGCACAAAAAGAATTTCGAACAATTCAGAAAATGTCAGTGCTACAAGCATGTATCTAAACAGAATTTCAAAATCTCGTTTACAGCTTATTTTTGTGAAACGTGTGTTATATCAATTGATATGTTTTGTTTTAATGAAATAGATAAATAATCATACATTTTGTTTTCAATTTATTACAAAATGATGACGTTTATTTTTAATTTCCCGACTTTGTTGCACCAAAAGGATATACGGCATGTTTAAAACATTGCAATTGGGCAGATATTATGTAACACCTTGTATATACTTAAATTCAATAATTGGTTGTAATACTCGTTCAGGCAAACTGTTTTTGTATGTATAAATGTTAGTGCCCACAATTGCCCACTTGTTTATTGTTTAATTAATATTTTGTTCAGCCATTGTCTTAGTTATATTGTTCGGTCATAATTTTCGAAAACCTTATATTTCCTATGATACTGCAAGACATCATTCAGTCTACGCTATTTATCTTTTTAAAGGTAACTCTATTTCTTATTTATGTTTTCTGTGTTATTTTATTTTAAGAGAACATGTAGTCATCCGTTAAGTATTTATGCATGTGTATAGTATCAATTAGAATGATAATGAGCAACATTTCTGCTTAACATATATATTGTGTGGTGATATCGGTTTGAACAAATATGGGAATAGATAACATCGTAACTATGCAGTTCTCGTTTATTCCACGCATATTATGTTATACTTACAACAGTGTGAAGAAACTGGATGGCATCAGTTTGTACACATCCGAGTACAACGTTGTGAAATTAAACCAGGGTAAGGAGTTGTAACCTCGCTGAGCGGATTTACTACACTAAATTAGACATATTGGCCCAAATTGTCAACGTACGTCGGAAAATGTATTCAAATATGCAGCTGATGATGATTTCTTATATTTTGAAGTACATATATGAAATGATAGGTCAGTACAGGTCAAATATACATGTATGAAATTAGCAGTAGTAGAAGTAGCATCAGCGGCAGTAATACGACTTTATGTAGCAACATGTAAGAAGTTGAATGAATTTATAAAGTGTCATGTACAGAAGGAAAACAAGTGATGCATGTGGTGATCTTAATAGAAAGAATCCAAACGTTTATTTAACTTACCAGAGCAGAGCTTGGTCATTATTCATTAATGCTAGAAGTCTGAAACTCGTACTAAGACCTTAAAATGTTACAAATAACTGGCCCTTCGTTGATATTACAGTATAGATGTTAATAAACACTGGCTGAAGTGTAGAGTAGGTTATAACAACTAACAACAAATTTCGTTCGTTTACATTCAATGAAAACATAAGCCTGGTAATATAAGTTTTGCAAATTCAATGTTTAGTCTGAGTTTGTGAATAATGCCCCTGAGCAAAGCGGAGGAGTAGACCGATACATAACTAAACGGGAAAAAAATAAAGAAGCATTTATCAAACTCACACCATACATATAGTTACATAAGGATATGAAGCAATTCACATGTTCCAATTCAAATCATGTGCCATCAGGTATGTTAGAAACCTAAAATGGTAAATATTACTATGACGACCATTGGTAAATGAAGTCAATGGTCACGTCCTATGTATTATTTCCAATTGTTCTTATAGGAATGTGTAAGGAGAAATTGTTCCTCTTCTATCACGTTCGCTATCACGTGCCTGTCACGTGCCGTGGAAATCACCGGAAATCAGTTTTATGTTCGGATAGTTTGGCTGAGATCAATAATCTATTCTGAGATGGCTTGGAACGGTTTACCGTTTATCAAACATATAAAACACGATCAATGGCATTCCAACTGCTAAATTAAAATTTGAAATGTTTACATCATGATTGTCTAATGGCTTTTCCAAAACTCGACATAAATCGCTATTGTCACTTAATGAGTGCACTGAGCTTTCAATGGTGATTATAACATATTGGAATATGCTTACCAAATAATTAAAAGAAAAAGAAAAAATAATAATTGTCCACGTCATCGCTGTTCATGCATTTAGACAATGATGGTTATTCCGTACCTGCCGGTCGCTCATTCGATACACCGACGTTCAAGATAAGTTTGCCGACATTAAGCAGAATGTGAACACGTTGTGCATGTTGTGAATGAAGTACAAAATAAAATGCATAGCCAGAAAGAGCGATGTCAAAAAACATGTACATGTATTCCATTTTCGAACTTAATTGAAACTGATTGATATTGAAACCATCAATTACTAATTATCGTTCTGTTTTAATTGATATATACCTCGAGGGATTTTTCACACACAGAAAGATAAGTTTCGCTTCCAGTCCTGGATCCAATACACATGGAATATGGTATGCAGCTTTAATTGAAAGGGCGCCTGGTGATGGCGGGTTCAAGCAGACGATGAACGAAATATTATAAATACTTCAGCAAATGTAAACATATATTCGCTCATTGCCTTGACAGTGTCATTTTCCAACATACATGTACTTACAAAACCGCTGGCATTTCCATAAAAAAATGTTCAAACCCGTACTCAAATCTACACCACCACGACTAAAACGCAAACACTACATGTTATGTGCGTTTGCCAATTACAGAGCTATCTTCTATATTGACAGTCGTAGCTTACTGTAACAGCTATAACGCGGTATCTGTAACAGCTATAACGTGGTAACTGTAACAGCTATAACGTGGTAACTGTAACATATATAACGTGGTAACTGTAACAGCTATAACGCGGTATCTGTAACAGCTATAACGTGGTAACTGTACCAGCTGTAACGTGGTAACTGTACCAGCTATAACGTGGTAACTGTAACAGCTATAACGTGGTAACTGTAACAGCTATAACGTGGTAACTGTAACAGCTATAACGCGGTATCTGTAACAGCTATAACGTGGTAACTGTAACAGCTATAACGTGGTAACTGTAACATATATAACGTGGTAACTGTAACAGCTATAACGTGGTAACTGTACCAGCTATAACGTGGTAACTGTACCAGCTATAACGTGGTAACTGTAACAGCTATAACGTGGTAACTGTAACAGCTATAACGTGGTAACTGTAACATATATAACGTGGTAACTGTAACAGCTATAACGTGGTAACTGTACTAGCTATAACGTGGTAACTGTAACAGCTATAACGTGGTAACTGTAACAGCTATAACGTGGTAACTGTAACAGCTATAACGTGGTAACTATAACAGCTATAATGTGGTAACTGTAACAGCTATAACGTGGTAACTGTAACAGCTATAACGTGGTAACTGTAACAGCTATAACGTGGTAACTGTAACAGCTATAACGTGGTAACTGTAAAAGCTATAACGTGGTAACTGTAACAGCTATAACGTGGTAACTGTAACAGCTATATACAGTCGGACCTCGTTCATTCGAATATATCTGGTCCGAAATTCGATTTCGAAAAGTACATGGTTTCGAATAGCCCATTTTAATTTGACGTACCTAAGAAGTTTCATCAGGACCTGATATCGATTTCGGAAGATACAAAGTTTTTAGTTAGGTTGTTGAATGAAGCAGGTCCGACTGTAACTTGGTAACTTGTTCGAAGATTTCCATGTTATGGATACCAAATGCATGTGTTCTCAATGCAGATATATGTTTATCATGAAGAAAGAAAGAAGGGGGATATAATAGTTGCGTCACTCGATAGCTTACTTGAGGAACAGGTATACCTAAATGTGAAAGTTCGTCACTTCTGCGATGCTTACACTATTATACAATGTATCAGATACTTGGACTGACCCTGACTGGAACACGAAATACAATTTTTTTATATTTTACTTCGTGTTTACGTAATAATAGTTCGTCTTTACGAAATTCAAACGCATTTGCGTTTTTATGAAGTATTATTTCGTATTTACGAAACGGCATTTCGTTTTTACAATCTAAATATAAGATTGTTACAGTTAAAAAATGTGTCGAATGTTACTTCAGGGGTAAATTTCTATCGTCACTGTTGGATTTAATTTCAGCTTTACAGTTTCACCTCGGATTTGGATTAATAAGCGTTTCTTTTTTTCTGCGTATTGACAACTAGAAGGAATGTAAACTTGATTACAGTATTATAATAGCACATATAACCTAGTCCAATAAATAGGTACATACATTACTTATTTCACACATTCACATTTTCCGGTTTGTATGGACTTAAATAAACTAAGAATAGTATTTATAATCATTAATGCATATGTTTTTCTGGTGAACTTCTTGGGAACTTAACGGTACAAGGAATGGATAGAGTATGAAAACACGAGGATATCTAATTTGTTGCAGTCTCTGAGATTTTTGGCTCTATTATAAAGTCTCGTTTCTGAGAAAAACGCAACAAAGATGATGTCATGTTTTCGCAATTATTGCAACAGCTAATTGAAGTATTACAGTAAAGGATTTATGATTGAGCGGCGAGCAGAAGCAAAACAATTATTGGTAAACATTGAGACGGCCCCTTTTCTTAAGGAAATTTATTTGTAAAATATCATTGTATCTGAAAACATATATGATGTATTTTAGTTGTTTAAATGTTTTTAGGTCTAGTCTTGATGACCATAGTAAATGTGCAGAAATTCCCTAGAAGAATGTCGTTTTGCAATAATTTTAGTTTCTAGTGACCTACAAATGTCCCTGCATTCAGAAATGTTAATAACTCAATTTCGCCCAGATATTTCATTCGGGCCAACAATCTCATAGAATGACACATTTAGTGACGTCATTGATGTATGCCAGAACAGAACAGAACATACATTTTGCCAATAAGCATAATTATGAAATTGGAAACTTCCAGAAGTTAATGAATCAAAATAAGTGCGGAAACTAACTGTGCGCGTGTCACTTGGTGAAATATATTACCATCACAACATTTCAAGTCACTTCGGTCATATTTTAGGTGTTCATATATATGTATTTAATGGTTCATTCAGTAGCATTTTAGTATACAATGTATAAAATCTTCATGACTAGATTGACAACAAGAATTTTATTTTGATTGTTTAAAAAAGTGCAGTAAAAATATTTATAAAGCTACATGAAATGCTTCAATTACTCCATGCTACTGTTTCATGTTTATGTCACACAATCTTTTTTTAACTTTTTATTTTCATACAGCATAGCGAAAACCATTTGAATATACATTTAAAGGAACACAACACTGTATAACAAAAGCATTCATGTTTGAATGAAGTACAAAGTTTGGCACACATTTTTATGGAACGCCGTAACTGTCTTATGTGATTTTTTTGACAAGTATTGGCTCACATGAAGTCTCAGGCGTGAAGAGTGTAAAAACAAACGAGGATTCATAACACTATTTGTATGCGGCATAATGATACTAAAACTAGAGGCGCCCGTGGTCGAGGGGTAGTTGACATCAAAGTACTTGCTACTCGGCGTTGCGGGTTCGAATCTCACCCAAATGTAAAATATGTCAGCAAAGAAGCTATCCAAACGGCTCGTGGAGTAGTGATGGTTCTATCCAGATGCCTGCCTATGCCCATATTATTGCTAGAAGGAGCACACTGGGTCTTCATCCAACCTAATAGCTGCTGGAATAGTCACCACATGACCCTGATTATTTGACTGAAAGACCCATTACAAATAAAATAAAACACATATTATGTCATGAAAAGTTGTACTATACACATCACGCTCGACTAAATGTGATATTTCCTAAGTTTATTCGAGTTACTCGATACATATTACACATGATTTCATTAAGACAAACCATATTCAAATGATTACGAGATATTGGCATTTATAAGTAAGTAATACACATGTATAAAACGTTCCAAGTTTTCACAACACATCTGGAGAGAATGGAGAGCAATTCTATCCACTTGTCTATTTCATGTACGTCGTTATCTTGTCATTTACTGTATATTACATGACCATTTAGACAAATTAATATGTTTAAACTAATACACATCCAAATATAGTTGTAATTACTTCATACGCAGGTTGTAATAAAATCTTTCTATGAATTACTCTGATTGTGAGTTGTGCTGACGCGATCTTTTAATGAAATATAAATCAGTGGCATTTAATGATATCGTATCGCATATATATGTCCAACGTACAGCCGATACACGAAACCGCTTAATTAAATGTCCGATTACGTTGGTAGGCAGTCTCGCGCACACACGAGATCGATGGAACTGTGAGTAATGATGTAATAACAAAAACAAATTAATTCAAATATAAATAATGAGCCAGTTGGGTTATCAAATTTAACATTAAACGCAGGTAATAAACATTATCATACATTATTTATATTTCGTGTTTTTGTCGATTTTCCCTAAGGAACAGTATTTCATCTACGCACGTAGTCAAACAATTTGCAGTTGAGTGAGGTTGGCGCTGCAATTGTATATTGTACCTCAACATTGAATACCGACCCAGGTTGAATACAGAGCCAGCATTGACATCGTTATTCGACTATTATTTTTGAATTCATACCTTAAATCAAACCCAGAGCTAGCACCGACATAAGCATTCCAACAAGACCGCGGCGAATACATATCTGGAGGCGAATAACGAGCCAGCTCGTACATCGTTATTCGAGTTCTTTTTATTATTTGAATACGGCCATAGTAGCGAACCGTGAGCTAGCACTGACATCAACATTCGGACATGACAGCGGCGAATACATATCTGGTGGATACATTTTTTACGTACTGTAAAACTTCACTTATAGACCATCTCAATAATAAAAATACCTCAGAATTAAGAACACAATTTTCAAGTCCATTTTCTCTGTTTTGCTCTTGATTCAACCCCAATATTAAGATCAACTCAGTAAGAAGACCAGTTGTCAAGAGTCCCAAGGGTGGTCGTATTATTCAGGTTTTACTGTATCATAATTTAAACAGGAAATAATACAAAGTTGGTTTAGTACTGTGACTGAAATGTCCGCACAGATAATTATCGTTTTATTTTATCAGACATAAATAATTTTGTCATGATTATATCAAACTTTTATAGCTCAAATGATTGGTTACCAGAATGCATGTAATAAAATGGACTGCCTAGTTTTATACTGTTACCATGGATACACAATGAAAGTTTTAATTATAGAAATCTATACGACTTTAATTATTATATGCTACTGCGGATGATAGGAGAACTTTGTCACGTGGTGCAATGGTCATTGGGGATATGAACAATGACGAATTAGAGAGAGAGCGTGAAAAGGTGCGCCATAAATAGGACTTTTAAATACGTTTGTTTAAATGGGAACCTTAAACACAAGATGGAAACACGACAAAACGATTTACAGCTTCAACTTAAAAGGGGTTCGTATTATTATTTTATTGTATTTTTTACCGATATTTTAAAGGTATTAATACCTTTACCTAATTTAGCTGATATTTGGTTTCATTCAGTGTATGGATAGATAAATTATTGGGTCACCAACTTAAAGATTTAAAAAATAATAGGCTCATATGATGTGAAGTTTGAACTTATCCACACTAAGGGAGACATAGTGATGGAGGGGTAGAGTCCCTGACCCCTGATACAAACGTCGTGAGTTTAAATCCCGCATCTGAAGAGGCCGAACCCCAACTTCAACAATACTTATATTATATACGGGTACTTGTTCGTTAACCATGGAGAAGTCATCATTTGCACGACGTTATGTCATTGGTTATTTATTCGAATCATCGAATATAATAACTTTGTTATCCGACTGTGGCAATATTTATGAACTAGATACGCGTTGCCTCCAAATTAATGCTAGAGATATATTAATATATCTTAGATCAATTACATTACAAGTATCACATACATGTTTTTCCGTCACTTAAATCGATGCCCTTGAATGTTTAGAAGTTGTCTTCTGAACGTTCATGTAAACGTCCGCCTATTCGCCCGTCCGTTTGGTTGATTGTTCGTCTAATTTGGCTATTTATTGATTGACCGAACATTGCCTGCTTTGTTTCAGATTAAAAACTACCATTATCAAAGATAACTGTAAATGGTTGACGAGTAATCGATGGATATGGAATTCGAAATAGCAATCAAACTATGGATGATTATACCGCCTATTATGATACTGATAGGCACATTCGGAAACATTCTGACAATAGTAGTGTTGTTAAAACGCAAGAATCGCTATTCACCAACGGCTTTGTTCCTGACCTTCATGGCTGTTAGCGACCTGACAGCGTTATGGACTGGCTTGTTACGACAATGGGTGTTGTATACTTTTGACTACGACGTGAGAAACAGTTTCTCTGCGATTTGCAAAATTCACATGTTTATAGTTAATTTATCATTGCAAAGTTCATCTTGGTTTCTGATTGCATTGACTGTGGAAAGGTGTTTAAGCGTTGTTATGCCTCACAGGGTGAGACATTTGTGCAGATTTCAAGTTGCATTCATGTCTTGCTTGATTGTCATAGCGTTCATTGTAATTGTGAATATACACTGGTTTTGGACAGTTGAAGTAACAGACAACAATATATGCTTCGAAAATGCATTGTTTTCGTCAGAACTATGGTTGGTAATCGATATTTGTGTATTTAACATAATTCCTGCCATCGTCTTAGTTTTTGGAAACGCTTGTATCATTATGCGCGTGTTCCTGCGCATGCGTACAACACATACTCGAATAAACCCCGCCCCTACTACAGCAGGAAGAGATTCACAGACAGTTCCAGTTGTGAGCGGAATTATACCCATCGTTCATGCAGGAAGGAGAAGGACATTTTCCCAAATGACGTTCATTTTGATAATACTAAGTGTGTTATTTTTAGTGTGCACTATGCCTATTTGTGTTCTTGCGATCGTCATAAAGACGACAACATCAATCGATGGTAAAAACGTCGATATGTGGTGGGCGGTCTCAAATTTGTTGATGTACCTCAACAATACACTGAATTTCTTACTTTATTTCCTAAGCGGTTCTCGTTTTAAAAATGATGCGAGAGTCTTATGTTGTGGTCTGCGAGTCCAACCACAACGTCCATAAGAAATAATTTATATGTTACACGTTCAAACGATTTCTATTTATCCTGTCACTTGCAGTAATTTCAATCCGATAACAGGGTGCCCGATATTTTTTGCTTTGTCAGGCCAATTGGTCACATGAATTTTATCTCACGACAAATGACCACGTGGTTAGCCGTACTATTTTTTTCGTCAAATGTCGCGATGTTATTTTTCTTCCGGACTTACTCAAACAATGGATTTTTCAATTGAATACTATCATACGGTTCATATTAGTGCATACACTAAATTGATAATTTCCCCAAAATTGTTCTCTTTTCATTCAAGGGGTGATTATTTCTATCCGTTATTTGACAAACTCGTTCTGTATTTGACCCATTTTCCCACAATTATATTCAGTATTTATGTGGCTCTTGCAATTTACATATTTTCCCCCAAATGAATGGGACGTGGATGAAGAGTTGCTTCATATTTATTACCTCTAAATCTCCTCCTGAAAGACAAATGTCGTGTCCCGATCTACATAACAGACAAAAACTCTTCATACAGAGTTCACTACACAGTCTGATTGGGTACTGCTCTGTTATCTGGGCGTCCCCGGTGTTTTGTTTGTCGGCCAATTTAACACTGAACATCCCTTTTCTGGCTTAGAGTATGCCTTACACGACAATTGACCATAACCAAGTGTATATTTGAATTCATTTTCTGACATTCGTTTAATATTTTAGCCAATATGTCTAATTTAGTCTGGTAATTCGCTCGACAATTTTTTTGTGATAAAATTATGTTACAATTCTTCATGCTGGTTAAATGTCGCAACGTTGTACTCGGATGTATACAACCTGATTACATCGTGTTTCTTCACACTCTGTTGTATGTACAATTTAGTTAACTTTGCTTGACATAAACAAGAATTGCATAGTAACGATGTTATGTTTTCTTCTTTGTTCAGTATCGATATTCATGTAACTATGCATCCAATACTTATCATAGTAATGACTTAAGTCATTGCAACTTCGCATCAGGCCTGAACTATGAAAACATACATTACCATACTACTGTAATTTTATCTGACGTTTTAGTAAATCGGGTAACTTTATATGTTGTGTATAGTACCATCGTACGAAACATAACACTAACATGTATATATAAACTCAAACCTTCAGGGGACCTTCGTGGTCGAGGGGTAGAGACTTCAGATCCGAAGGTCGTGAGTTCGGAATTCCACATAGCACATTGTACTAGGTAAAACGGCTAATTATTCAATTCATTACTGTGGTGCGAGTACTGGTAGTAACCTGGGAAACAGTCTTCGAACTAATTAAGATAAGTTGTAATAAATTGTTTCCAAATCGATGTAAAATAAATAAGTTTAAACTAACTTTAACCTTTACCGCTGTTTGCTACATTGCTTTAGTTTTACTTATAATTAATAGTCAACACTGCTTTATTGACTAGGGTAAAATCTAGCTTCACATACTCGGTATATATCGGTACCGTTGACGATATCTCCGTAGAGTGTGCTGTTCAAAACGTATCTTCTAATTCGGATAAAATATACATGTACATATAAACAAGATCGTGATAAAGGGAGATCATCTGTCTTACAAAGTATTGCATCATTTGTCTCCTTTGAACCGTTAGTTGTGTTGTTGCCAAAGAGAAACACATTATATACCTGGTATAATTAAGTGATTACAACAATGATGGCTGAATAGAAACGAATTATGCGTACATATAGCTTGCACAAGACGGAAATAAAACGTGATGTAAGAAGTTGCCCTATAGTAAGAAATTTAACAACCACATAAATAGTATGTATTCAACGAACAATTGTTTCCACATGTTCTTAAGTAGCATTTTATATCATGGATAACCCGTCTCGCTCTGCAGACTTGAGCCCAATTGAACGTCAAGTGTTACATTATTTATACTTTACTAAAAACATTAATGACAGTAGGCCCCATATGTATATTCCAATCTCATTAAATCAGCCCCAGTCACACGCTCCTATACTATACGCTAGCGGAAAGCAATGGAGCTAAAGTTAAGGGCTGATTTCAATGAGATTGATGTATATTCATGATTGTTCGAGTTTATGTGAAGATGTATGTATTTATATAATATTTGTTTGTACATATGTGTAAAGTACACGCTTTGACCATATTGTTCATGGTAACTTGTCACAGGCGTTGCTTATGTCGATATGCCAATAAATGAATGGATGATGCTACAATATAACGTTTAGACAATTGAAGATTATGGCCGAACTACGAGAACTTACATGAGAAAGTAAAATCGCGGTGGTCAGTTGACCTTTACAAACATCGTTCTCACTAGAAATAACCAATACATGTAGTAATATAGTGGACACATTTTCCAACTGCTTGAACAGAATTACAATGAACGCGGTTGATTATCATGCTGAAGTCGATTGACAATCCTGATTCCCCATCTAACTAGGAGGCAGTCAGTAGGTGTCAATAACTTGACTTCTTATCATGTATTATCTGAAATATCGAATTGGTCTATCTGAACGTACAACTATGTTAATGTGCTTGATCCAGTACTATTGCTACATTGGCTAACCATCATAAACACGACGTATTGCAATTTCCAAAATGACATTTTATCATGATATAAACGGACACAAGCAGTAAAAAAACAACTTGTTGAAAAATAGAAGGATTTAAGGATAAAACTAACTTTTTTCAACAAATACAGAGGAATACATAATTAGAATATTCTTTATTTATGTATATTTATTGATGACTTAATTACATTAGATATATGTTTCATGCTTGTTTACGTAAAAACAAAACTCTCTACTTAAACTATACTGTCTATACATGCATATAAATCTGCCTGTATATTATGATAACCAGTACAATATAATACAACCAGTCATAGTACAAATGACACAGTGATAGGATAGGTATATGAGTAACTAGTACCAATTTTAACGGCTTTGGTATGCCGTTACCGGGGCTCGAACTCGCGTCCAAATGTATCGACGAGGAATACTCGACCACAGAGCTACAATGCCGGTATTACATCTTCACAGTAACTATATCGTCTATCTGTATGTCATGTCAACTTCACCGCTCAATACTCAATATAAGTAGTGATGTAATGTACGCGATAAACCACAAGTATTACCTATTTGATATTTCATATATGATATTACTTAGACAAAAATATGAAAGGTGCATTGACTGAACTGTAGTGTACTTAACAGGGTAGTCTAATTAATGGATCATGAATAGTCATAATTAAATAAAATCAGGAATATATTATATGTATTTGATGTACAAATTATTAGTAATATACAATAGTATACTTAGTCTATCAAATAGGACATTGTACTGTTCACTGGTTGGTATCTTCGCTGATTGGTACTCGGTTTATGTTTGAGACCATAGAAATTGCAACAACTGCTGGTATTTTATTGTTTCAAACATTCCTTGTAGTTGTTTCGAGAAACTTCGAAGTAGCAAGTTTAGTGTGTTTTCACGAAGTTTGAACCATGTGGTCACAGTTAAGGTTTTAATATATAATTTAAGGGAGGCGTCGAATGATAGACTGTCAGACTCCTGATCCGAAGTTCCTGAGTTCGAGCAACGCGCTAAGCGGGATTTGATCATTAGCTTCAAGATTCCAAAATTTGGCTCGAGTACTTATTTGCAATTCAGGCAAAAGTCATCGAAAGTAATTAGTATAAGTTGTAAGCTTTTGTTTCATGGTCGTTGTAAAATATATAAGTTTAAACTGCACTGATATATAATGTATGAATACAGTATTTAATAGTGACTACAACACCAACAGCAACGACAACAACCACGCCCTTCACCAAAACTACTACCATGACACCGGCACCAACAACAACGACGACAACCACGCCCACCACCGCAACTACTACCACGACACCGGCACCAACAACAACCACGACAACCACGCCCACCACCACAACTACTACCACGACACCGGCACCAACAACAACGACGTCAACCACGCCCACCACCACACTTACTACCACGACACCGGCACCAACAACAGACGACAACCACGCCCACCACCACACTTACTACCACGACACCGGCACCAACAACAGACGACAACCACGCCCACCACCACACTTACTACCACGACACCGGCACCAACAACAGACGACAACCACGCCCACCACCACACTTACTACCACGACACCGGCACCAACAACAACGACGACAACCACGCCCACCACCACAACTACTACCACGACACCGGCACCAACAACAGACGACAACCACGCCCACCACCACACTTACTACCACGACACCGGCACCAACAACAGACGACAACCACGCCCACCACCACACTTACTACCACGACACCGGCACCAACAACAACAGACGACAACCACGCCCACCATCATACTTACTACCACGACACCGGCACCAACAACAGACGACAACCACGCCCACCACCACACTTACTACCACGACACCGGCACCAACAACAACAGACGACAACCACGCCCACCATCACACTTACTACCACGACACCGGCACCAACAACAGACGACAACCACGCCCACCACCACACTTACTACCACGACACCGGCACCAACAACAACGACGACAACCACGCCCACCATCCACCGGCCAAACCTGGTCTGCTATTAGCATTAACATATCATTGTTCATGATAATGAAGTCATAAATTCAAACCATGCTGTGAAAGAAATATGTATGTGAAGTATGCGAAATTAAAGTTAATTATACATAAAAGATTAGACTCAAAAAGTAAATGTAACTATGTTATCAAAAATGGGGCTAGTCATTTCTGAAGAGTGTACATTCTGCCATAACCACTCGGAGAGTATTTTACATTTATTTTGGGAGTGTAGACATACATATGCCTTTTGGGGCAAACTGAAAGACTGGATAAACCAAAACTTTAATGATATATTTACAGACTGGTCTAAGTGTGATACTATTCTTGGAAATTTGAGACTACAGACTGCTTTAAATGTCATGTTTTTAGTTTTTAGTTGCAAAACAACATATATACCAAAGTAAAATGAATAAATCTCTTCCAAATATAGAAACTTTTAAGGAAAAGTTTAAAACAAATATTTTGACACTAAAATGTCAATCTATTCAATCAGGATCCATGAAAAAAATTATGAAAACTTGGATGGGTTTTGCAGCTATCTGGAGGATTGACCACCAAAGACCTGGCCAGGAATAGCTCATTGAGATATACATTAGTTTCTTGCAGAAAATTTATTTTCTATTTTTTCCGTGTATTCGTACTTTATCGGAATGAAATCTCTTTAAGGTAGTGTTAATGTTCCCCATTCTTTGCTGATGGAACATCCACACGAACGCACCTTGTACCTATGTTTTCTTTCCTTTCTCCTTCTTTTTAGTGCTTTTTTCTCTACCTTTTCTTTGTATGGACCTTCTTTCTCATCTCCTATCTATTTTTCTATATACATGTAAACTGTTTCATTTATATGGACCTTCTTTCTCATTTCCTATCTATTTTTCTATATACATGTCAAATGTTTCATTTGTACAGCAATGATTTATTTAACATTTGTAAAACTATGTTATTCACTTTTTGCAGTTCAGCAAACATGGTGTTCAAGGGAAGGAACTGTAGTAATCCAACTAATAACATACTTACCTCCCTTTTAAACACCATGCTTTTTGATATTCTTGTTTTTTAGTAATGAAATAGATATTGTCTCTGATAAAGGAAAACAAAATAACAATTTTAAGTAAGGCAGTATATTTCTTGTGAATTGTATTATGTATGATCATGTTGTCACATTTGGTACTATATAATATACTTTTACTTCACATAATAATATTTTATTATGAAAAATCTTTGGTCCAACATACAGATAACTGATTTTCTCTAAAATTACTGTTTAAACATACTATGATCTGACACTGACATTTTAGTAATCAGAATTTAAAGCACTGTATGATATATATTTAGCAATACCAAAGCGCTCAATATACATTAATAATATATTGTAATATTTTACAACATTACTGTATCTTTCATGTTAACCTAATAACCATTTAATTTATATTAAACAATTCTCTTAAAAAGGAGTCAATAGAAGCCAACACAATTTCAATATCTGTTGCCGAACTCTGTACTTTAGCCAAACATTTAAATTCTCCTATTATTATTTTGTTTCTTTCTTTTTTGGTTATTCAATATGTGATGTTACTTTGGAAAAAAATAAAAAGTTACAAAAAAAACTATGTTATTTGAATGTCTCTGGCAGTCGTATACGTATACCATGCGACGCCTCTATCTGTGAGGTATATAAGAAGAATTGAATCATCACGATGTTGTGGTTATAATCGATCGATATGAAATAAAGAAAAGTCAGTAAAATGGAGCCCGAAAAGTGACATGTAGTTATAAATAGTTTCTTATTTCGTCATAAGAACAAGTTGGCGCATGCCATTCGTTGTGTCTTAGAGAGATTGAGACTGACTTACTATCAATCATAAACAATGGACACTGTTTCGTTCATCTGAAATCAAAACCGCTAACCCACATTTTGAAAAAAACACGGAATTTTTATTCTACTGACGTGACGACATGGTATAACCGGACGATATTTGTGTTACGATTTTTATCTTAGGATAGAAAAGATTCACAAATATTATTTAGATCGCCACATGGTTGTGTCGTTATTTGTCTAATAAACGCGAACATGATTTCAAAGTCATCTTACGGCATAAGTATGCCATCATACAGCAATTTAACATGTTGAAATATTTGTGTTGCCTATACTGAAAAACATCCTGTAGGAGGGGGTTGCGACAATCGAATGATGGTGATATAGGGGGTCGCCCTGGAGAGCTTGTGTTGTACTGTATGCAGAGAGTTACTCAAGTGTTAGATTATATTAGGACATTTTTAGGTTGTCTTCACTTTATACCCGGGTTATATAGATAACACCAACAAATTGATACACACTAAATATGTGTTCAACTACATGACAACCTGAATGATGAGACCATCCATTGATTCTGAATATAGTCGGTCTTAGTTTTGAGGTGGTCTGAATATGGTGTTAAAATCTGGAAAAGGTTAACAACTTGTCCATGAAAATACGGTCTTATTAATGAAGTGGTCTTAATTTCGAGGACATCTTGTAATGAGGTTTTACTTTTGATGACAAAAGCTTCAAGTTCTCTCCATAGACGGGTGGTGAAAACATCTATGGACAATGTATTTGTGTTCATATTCTATCATTTTATATTTAGTCAGCTGTGAGACATGTCTGTCCGGAAATTGACTAATCCGGGGACTATGACATGTGGAAGTGGAGAACAATACTGCATGAACACAGTCATATCGGACGGTGTTACCACCACAGTTAAGAAAGCGTGAGTTTCAATGTTCCGTTCTGTTTTAAAAAGTAACGTCAACAATACGTCATTTCGAACGAAAGTTCGTTGGCGCCTTATTTAATCGTCATTTCAAATTCATGAATATTTAATAAAACGTTTTCGGATATGACGAATATAGAAGTCACCGCCAGTGTTTCGTAGATTAGGAATTGTGATGCTTTGTGGTGATCAGTGTCGCCACAAAGGAGACAGGTCGAGACTATAATACTGCTACTACTGTCAAGTTTCCTTTGATCAACTGATATTTTATCAACAGATGTGCCACTCAAATGGAATGCTATTACGATAGTTACATTGGTATGCAATATAAACCCGAATGCGCAGGCGCTAGCGGAAATGATGGGAACCAATCATATGTATGCCATTATTGTTGTGAAGCAAAAACTGAGCATTCGTCTGCATGTAACACTGATATTATTCCACAACAACCAGCGGTATATGACCGATCCGGAAGTAAGCAGTACATTTGTTATCAACTTACTATTATAATAGATACCGTGATTGTTTCACATTCCGTTTGCTTAATAGGAACTTGAATGTTTTGCTCTTGTATACAGTAGGGTTGTATCAGTGCACCGCCTGTTTCTCGTTTTTCCCCAAGATAGAAGTTACATAATGACAAGTTAGCATTGTGTGTTAAGACTGACATAAGGACATGTTAGCGATGTGGAGTCAAACTGACATAAGGACAAGTTAGCGATGTGGAGTCAGACTGACATAAGGACAAGTTAGAGATGTTGAGTCAGACTGACATAAGGCAAAGTTAGCGACGTGGAGTCAAACTGACATAATGACAAGTTAGCGACGTGGAGTCAGACTGACATAAGGCAAAGTTAGCGACGTGGAGTCAAACTGACATAAGGCAAAGTTAGCGACGTGGAGTCAAACTGACATAAGGCAAAGTAAGCGACGTGGAGTCAAACTGACATAATGACAAGTTAGCGACGTGGAGTCAGACTGACATAAGGACAAGTTAGCGATGTGGAGTAAGACTGACATAAGGACTAGTTAGCGATGTGGAGTCAGACTGACATAAGGACAAGTTAGCGATGTGGAGTCAGACTGACATAAGGACAAGTTAGCGATGTGGAGTAAGACTGACTTAAGGACAAGTTAGCGATGTGGAGTAAGACTGACATAAGGACAAGTTAGCGATGTGGAGTAAGACTGGCATAAGGACAAGTTAGCGATGTGGAGTAAGACTGACATAAGGACAAGTTAGCGATGTGGAGTAAGACTGACATAAGGACAAGTAAGCGATGTGGAGTAAGACTGACATAAGGACAAGTTAGCGATGTTGAGTAAGACTGACATAAGGACAAGTTAGCGATGTGGAGGAAGACTGACATAAGGACAAGTTAGCGATGTGGAGTAAGACTGGCATAAGGACAAGTTAGCGATGTGGAGTCAGACTGACATAAGGACAAGTTAGCGATGTGGAGTAAGACTGACATAAGGACAAGTTAGCGATGTGGAGTAAGACTGACATAAGGACAAGTTAGCGATGTGGAGTAAGACTGGCATAAGGACAAGTTAGCGATGTGGAGGAAGATTGACTTAAGGCAAAGTTAGCGACGTTGAGTCAAACTGACATAAGGCAAAGTTAGCGATATGGAGTCAGACTGACATAAGGCAAAGTTAGCGACGTGGAGTCAGACTGACATAAGGCAAAGTTAGCGATATGGAGTCAGACTGACATAAGGCAAAGTTAGCGATGTGGAGTCAGACTGACATAAGGACAAGTTAGCGACAACTTTATAGTGGATTATTAATGGTTGCGTATACCGTTATTGTGTACTCGATGCCTATTAGTCAATATTTTCCAAAAAAAATTTTCAATGGCTGACAATTGCACAATTTGTCTACTAGTTAAAACGTACTAAATTGTGAAATTCCATCACATCTATACTTATTTAAATAAAAAATTGCAAGATCGTCATTCCTAGTGCACAACCATAACTAATATCACTAACTTACTTTGTAATCTTTCTGTCGTCGATGTTAAACCAGCTAATAAAACGCAACAACCAATCCAATAATAAAACAGAAATGAAATACATTGCGATAATAAAAAAATACTTCCTATTAGATGCGAGAGTGAGATCGTATGTAACCAAGACTGGTGGGAGCTTACAAGAAACAGAAAATGTGTATGCAGACGAACTCATCCATACATTTTTAGACGGTACCGCTCAGGTACCTTCTATAGTAGTGGCAATTTTGAGAGGCATACAACAATTGGTTCCCGTTTTCAAAACGCAAAACAGACTGAAAGCCGGGTAACATGTCAAAATCATCCACATTGACCTAATTACTTCACGAAAAGTAGTTCCAAAGTTTACCGACCTTGATAATAGCATAAACGTTTCAATAAAATGAAATATTACAAGGTGCCCTGCTAAAGTGGGTTGTGAACTAATTAGCTGTTTCTGTGGAGTTCAGATGGGTTTAAAGCAATGTATTAA
This sequence comes from Mactromeris polynyma, assembly GCA_032209605.1. Classification (NCBI taxonomy): domain Eukaryota; kingdom Metazoa; phylum Mollusca; class Bivalvia; order Venerida; family Mactridae; genus Mactromeris; species Mactromeris polynyma. Next base: position 357,987 of record JASFXZ010000058.1, read on the forward strand.
TACACACGAGTTTGTTTACAGGTTTGGATTTATCGTAGATATGGTGTCATCTTTCTACGTACACCTCCCTCTGTGCTTGGACAATTAATTGGAAAATACCCCACTTAAGGCCACTCCAAATTGATCTCACGTTCGTCGGATTTCCCGCACCAAATAATCAGGATTTGAAAAACAAATATTTTAATTTGCGCTGGGTCGAAATTTCCCGGTACGAAAAAATATGTCGGGGTTTTGTTTGTTTATTATCATCCGCAAATGGAAGAACATGTTCCCAGCGACTACCGCGTTATCATACTGATAGCATAATATACATTTTTTTTCGCATTTCTGTTTTAGTTTTGTTTCATATTCCATGCAAACCATCTTACCTATTTACACATACTTTGATATTATACAACTGTCTAGTTACAAAACGGAAACTTGTATGCAACGAGTTGCCAGCTTGGCTAAAGAGACGAGTGGTACCGTCCCACAGCTCTTTTGTGCTTTGATTCATTTGATCAATGCATACATAGTGAGTAGGTACAGTTGGTAATGCGACATAGATAAACGTTGAACAATGCATTCGCCATTGAAAAGGACAATGTATCGTTGGTTTATATAAGATACATGTTTATTATACAGACACTTTTCAAATCCTTGTTTTTATTGAATCATCCAGAATCAATTAATCATGAAGTTTTTCAACAACACATTTCATATGAAGGCACAAACGTGCAATTAACCTCCCATGTATTGTTTCAGATAATTTGATATTTGTAAAAAACAAACCACGTAACGTCACAATTGTCTCATTGTTACGCCATGGCTAATACGGATGAAGCAGACGATATTTACTGATAAAATATGCATTTTCACATGTTACATTCGAGTCCATAAATTTCTGACTTTATTAAACTCGGCTTTGATTAAATACAAAACCTCACTAAAAACTCGTCGTATCGTTGGCATAAATTTGGTAATGAACGACCACTCATGTTTTATCATTCATACCGTCTTGGAATAGTTATATGTAAATACATAATCATGTCACTAAATCAAGTACAAAACTAATGCATATTTTATTTTTGAAAAATATGACAATATACATGTCAATCGCGTAAGCGTATACAAATGTCTGGTTCCATTTTCTGTTTCAGCCACTGGATCACAGGCACTTATCGGACGATGAATGGTACCCGGCCTCACTGCAGTGTATTGTTTACATTAAAACAGTTGAAGTCGAATTATGTACCGTTCAAAACGTACTAATCTTAATTAAAAACAATATACAAAGACATATGTAGTTTACATTGCAATTTTACATCCATAACTTTATGTACAAGGACCATCGATTATTTTCCACAGTTGTCTTCTCGAATATTAAACGCACCGCCTACTTCCGGTTTCCCTTGCATATCTACGTTATCTAACCTATTGAATAAGGAACACGTGTTATTGTCGTAAAATGTTGCCAGGCAACGGAACTCGTCTTCCTCTACGCAAGCCATATTGCAATCAGTCGTGTCTTTTACCTTCTGCAGAATTGTATAATCAGTTTGTGCGGACCAATCAGGATTCCATCCCGGCTCTGACCGGAATTTCCTCGGACATACACGCTTCCTACCTAGATGAAATATAACACAAACATTCCTTACAGTACGACATCGGCATTATCACATCGAGTGAAAGCGGAACAAGTCTGTCTACTGTTTTACTTGTATGTTGTACATGTACCTCATATATAGGGCTTATAATATAATACAGTAAAACCGCAATATTAAGACCACCCGTGCGAACCTTGATACCTGGTCTTCTTATTGAGATGGTCTTAATATTGAGGTTGAATAAACAGCAAAACAGTGGAAATAGATTTGAAAATTGTGTTCTTAATTTTGAGGTGGTCTTGTTATCGATGTGGTCTTGTTATCGATGTGGTCTTGTTATCGATGTGGTCTTGTTATCGATGTGGTCTTGTTATCGATGTGGTCTTGTTATCGATGTGGTCTTGTTATCGATGTGGTCTTGTTATCGATGTGGTCTTGTTATCGATGTGGTCTTGTTATCGATGTGGTATTGTTATCGATGTGGTCTTGTTATCGATGTGGTCTTGTTATCGATGTGGTCTTGTTATCGATGTGGTCTTGTTATCGATGTGGTCTTGTTATCGATGTGGTCTTGTTATCGATGTGGTCTTGTTATCGATGTGGTCTTGTTATCGATGTGGTCTTGTTATCGATGTGGTCTTGTTATCGATGTGGTCTTGTTATCGATGTGGTCTTGTTATCGATGTGGTCTTGTTATCGATGTGGTCTTGTTATCGATGTGGTCTTGTTATCGATGTGGTCTTGTTATCGATGTGGTCTTGTTATCGATGTGGTATTTAAGGGAGGGTTTACTGTACGCATGACGTATCAAAAATCCCCGTCGGTACTAATGCGCCTTTGTGCCTCAATTACCGCTTTTAATTGAAAATAACCAGTGGACGTAGTACATTAAACTACGAACATTCAGAACTATTTGAGTAAGTTAAATCTTGAAGCCCGTGGATTTGAGAATAGATTTGAGATTCGAATGGAAACAATGAGGACATAATTACTTCTCTTAAATGACCAGATTGCAAAAGTGAATCAGGCATAACTTTCTTCAGTCTTAAATTAAATATATAAAATAGAAGAATAATGAATGTGCGGCAAAATACAAAAATAGTGACTTACTGTTTTTGCTGTGAACATCTACATTACGACTGATGTAGTATGTATCAGCTTCATGTGAGTAAACCGACAAAACATTTACTCTGAGCTGGTAACTTGGGTCAGGCGTTTCTAACCACAGTCTTCTGATCTGAAAAAAAACACACGAAGAGTTATATTGATGAAACATATGACATTGAGAAATACGCAAACTATAAACTATACTACACGTGTAACCACGTGCATATAAACTGATCCGCTTTAAATTTGATTTTCATAGAAACTTTTAGAAATCCTAAGAGCCTTTTTTGAATAAAAAGAACATGTTTTATTCCATTGATTACATGTGTGTGAACTGCGTATTTAAATGTGTTTATTTTTCTGGTTAATTGGCATAACATAACTTCACAAGAAAGTTAAAATCGAAACACATGATACAGGAAATAAACTGAAAACGCCTTCTGAAATCAGAGTAATCTGCCGCGGCGTAAAAGCAAAAGTAGTCGATCTACATATGAAAAAAGAAGCAGACAGAATGGCATGGTTTTCATTCCTGGTCATACGGTGCTTGGAAAAAAGTCAATGTTACAGAACATACGACAGTTCCAGAGTAAAAACTTAATCAAAATTTCAAAGCCTCTCCAACCATTTATAACGATACAATATATACCTTCACGTGTAATTTGTCTGAGTAACTGCTGGTTTGACTGTTGGTAGATATTGAGTGAGCATGGATTCGTGCGGTCATGTGCTTGAGTGATAGTAGATATCGAGTGAGCATGGATTCGTGTGGTCATGTGCTTGAGTGATAGTAGATATCGAGTGAGCATGGATTCGTGTGGTCATGTGCTTGAGTGATAGAAGATATCGAGTGAGCATGGATTCGTGTGGTCATGTGCTTGAGTGATAGTAGATAGTGAGTGAGCATGGATTCGTGTGGTCATGTGCTTGAGTGATAGTAGATATTGAGTGAGCATGGATTCGTGCGGTCATGTGCTTGAGTGATAGTAGATATCGAGTGAGCATGGATTCATGTGGCCATGTGCTTGAGTGATAGAAGATATCGAGTGAGCATGGATTCGTGTGGTCATGTGCTTGAGTGATAGTAGATAGTGAGTGAGCATGGATTCGTGTGGTCATGTGCTTGAGTGATAGTAGATATCGAGTGAGCATGGATTCGTGTGGTCATGTGCTTGAGTGATAGTAGATATCGAGTGAGCATGGATTCATGTGGCCATGTGCTTGAGTGATAGAAGATATCGAGTGAGCATGGATTCGTGTGGTCATGTACTTGAGTGATAGTAAATATCTAGTGAGCATGGATTCGTGTGGTCACGTGCTTGAGTGATAGTAGATAGTGAGTGAGCATGGATTCGTGAGGTCACGTGCTTGAGTGATACTAGATATTGAGTGAGCATTGATTCGTGTGGCCATGTGCATGTTTAAAAAGCGTGTTCACGCATACATACGTCGCCAACATGAGGGGCATTGATGTCGTACTCTCTAACATTCTGTGAGTTCACCGTAAAGTCTTGTAATGGCAAAAATGTTTTCCTTCTCCGCGTGCCAGTTACAACAACACGTGAGGGAAATGTACCAGATGTTTGGGTAGTGTGAATGTGTAGTCGATATCGTGTCACTAAAAACATAAACAAACATACAATCAAGACTAGAAAGGTTTTAAAAAATACATATCCTTCGATAAAATTACCCGATTTCAAGATAAATGCATATGAGTGAATGTTTAAATATTTCAACGGCTGAATAAGTGTGACGTCATTCAGTTCTTAACATAGTTCGAGTAATCGAACTTTGACTGCATGTGCATTTATATTTGATTACATTTTACACGAGTAGTTCAAATATGTATGGTCACAAATTCTATATACGTAAGGTCAAACGTATGATCTTCTTGGACATTTTATGTCTATTTTGTAGCCATGCTTCAAAAATTACGATGAAGTGCAGTAATCAATACTACCGCGTGATTATACATCGCATGAACGTGTTTCACGACTGTAAAGTGTTCATGGAAACATAGCGGAATGTTGTCGTTATATTGTTCTACATTAAATAGAGTCCCTTTAATTTAAAAAACCTTACAATTTCACGAACACTTACACGTACCTTTTAATGGACCACACGGTCTTAATATTGGTTTCCACTCTCTACTCACGCAATATATTTTAGTTGAAACGTAGACAATGTCTCCATTCACATGTTCGAAGCACTTTCGTTCTATTGCTTGTCCGGTTTCAATAATATCCCCACCCACATACGAGACAACAGCACCGTTCTGTGTGTTGCTATACGTTACATTTCCTACAGATTCAGGTATTGTACATTTCTCATACACGGCTTGTCCTGAATATGGCAGAAATACTCTGATCAAAACTGATAAATATTTCAGTGAAAGGTAGCGCAAAACGTTTGTTTGGAAGCGTGAACAGAATATTAGAGGTGCCTTAGCTATTCATCATTTGATATATTCAAAGCGTGAAATACTCAATCGGCCATTCAAGACAAGTATTTTACGATCTCACAGCGCAATATGTCATAATTGGTTCTTAATCTTGAAATTCAGGACAAACGCGTAACATCACTATTCATGTTCTCACGCATGTCTAAGAACATTCAATGATCAATTAAGGAGTCGGCATCGTATGTAAATATCTTTCTCATCTTTCTAACCGTACAACATATCAAACTCTGTTATTTCCCAAGGTCAATCATACTGAAATTAACATTTTACATGTGATGAAAGTTACAATAATTTACGCGAAATCATATTAAAACCAAACAAGTTTGATGAATATTGATACTTACGGCTTAATCTGTTCTTAAATCTATGGCAATTCATCAACGGTGGCATCCATCGTGTATTGTTGCAAACGGCGTGGCGTACCGCATTACGCATCGTCCGGCAAGTTTGCGTTGCTCTGGTGCCGTCTGGTACGAAGTATGTGTCTATAGCCTGATCACTTACTTTTGAGATCAAAATGGAAGCACTCCGAATTGTGTAAGGATATCTGCAAGACGTCTGCTTTGGTGGTGCTGCAGAAATAATTATTATTTGAAACTACACGGTTAAAATTCACATTTTACATGTGATGAAAGTAAGAATAATTTACGCGAAATCATATTAAAACCTAACAAGATGAATATTGATACTTACGAAAGCTTAATCTGTTCTTAAATCTATGGCAATTCATCAACGGTGGCATCCATCGTGCATTGTTGCAAACGGCGTGGCGTACCGCATTACGCATCGTCCGGCAAGTTTGCGTTGCTCTGGTGCCGTCTGGTACGAAGTATGTGTCTATACCCTGACCACTTACTTTTGACTTCAAAATGGAAGCACTCCGAATTCTGTAAGGATATATGCAAGACGTCTGCTTTGGTGGTGCTGCAGAAATAATTATTTTTTGAAAACAACATGATTATATAGCAAATAATTACAATTAGAAACTCACTTTGTCTTTATGCTAACCGGAGCATATCAATTCGGGAATGCATACATCAAGAGGTTAAATTGGCTGTAATTGTACTGCTAGAAAATTGATACTGTTTTTGGCGAAGGTTGTTGTGCAAGAGAGGGCCGCACCCGTGATGTTTTAATGCACCTTTTTAATGAGCGGAAGACTACATGGCTGCAATCACCAAAGAATCTACCACAATAAGTTTCCACATACAAACACAGTCTGATTGTAACTTCAATTAACATGGCATGCCTATTATGATAAACTTATCTGAAACAAAATATGCATGACCTAAAGGAAGTTTATATTGTAAAAAAGATTGATAAAAAGCTGACCATTTCGGCAAATCGGTGTCAACCCCATCCACTTCCCTTGCTGACAAATATACGTATCTGCTTTGGCATTTATAGTAGTTCCCTTTTTACACGTCACCTTGTATTTTCCATGTTCGCCGTGAACTGGAGTCACTTCGCCATGTTGGACCACAATATCATCACACGGGTCCCTTTTAAGGGGTTGCATAAGAGGTTGAAATTGAGGGGCATCTGAAAATGACACATGTTTCAACAAACCGACATTATGCCAAGAGGACTTATTACATTCATCTATGTATGGAGTGCGAGTATATCATGAAGTGATATTTATATTCGGGAAATGAAAACTTGGTTAATACCGGTATCTGTTTAAAATCCAGAAAAGAGTGACACAATTCATATGTACTAATGTGAATCGAATTATATATATTTTGTAAAGTTTCTTCGTGTAATGTTTTGAAGTATGGTTCGGACAAAAATATACGTGCACACACATAATGAAGTAAATAAACATAGAAGGCAAAAATTATTTTCTTCGGATAAATGTAAACGGCTATTGTATATAAATCTATGAGACTAAAAATCTTGTACAGCAAACTAGTCATTGTATGGGCTCATTATTTAAATATGGAAATCTTAAGTGCCCAACCCTGAAGAAAGATGGTAAAATGTCAAGCAAATGTAACAGTTATCGTTTTAGTTTGTTATTTTTAGAGTCAAATGCATAGAGGGGGGGGGGGGGGGTAGATAATTGTACGATGTATATACGTGTACCTTCACATCGTAGTTTCATTGAAGTCCATGATCCGTCATTACAGATGGTTGTTCCATTTCCAACTGATAACATACCAACATTACACTTGAATTTAACTATTCCACCGTGTGGAAACGTTATATATTGATCAAGCGGTCTTGATGGTGTTGCATTGGAAACAACATCCGGTGCCCGACATCTGCGTTTGGCTAAAACAGAATAATTTGAAATAGCAATGTGTACAATGTTGTCAGAGATTCAGTAATCGTTGTTGCATAAACTCGTACTTTTGAAGTGTTGCTTTTGTGTATATATATATGTGTGGATGCCGCGCATAGCACCGACTCTATGCAGATGTTTGTACATACATTACAGATTTATGCCGATAATGCTCAAAATGGATATGCAAACGTATACAATATTTTGTTTAATTATCTTCTGTCGTGCTGTTTGCAGTTCACATATGAGACACAAATATGTTTTAGATATAAACTAAGACTGGACTCCATATGCAATAAACTCTAATCATTTCACAAAGCATATTAGCGATATCAATGTGCATACCTTCACAACTTGGCAATTCTGGAATCCACTTTCCGTTGACACATCTAGATTTTCTTGTATGCCTTATAGCATCGTGGTAAATATCTTTCTTGCATAAAATGACAATCCGTGTGAGATGTCTAACAGGTTGCGTCGGCCGGTAGTTTTTCGGGGTCGAAGCGTACTGGGGACGATATACCGAAGACCTGTATTGCTGCCCGGATGGAATTCGACATCTTCCTGTGAAATAAACTCACTTGGATATTTATTCCCTTAAGCTTACCGATACAGCGTATTTTCAACGAAATTATTTCAATGAAAGCAATTTCATCGCATTAAAATATATGAACTCCGTGATTATATACTCCACGCCATTTATAACGCAACTAAAAATTGTCCTCGTCAGCACGGTGACAGTAAAAAAAAAAAATTACATTTTAATTCTCAAACGTTATTTCCTAAACTTAATCAATTATTGAATATGAATACTAGGGCCATGGTTTAATTTCTTTTTTGAAGAATTATTTACTCATTTGTAACAATAAAACGCTTTTTACACAAAATAAAGGCTTAAGTTGCATTTTTAATGGTGTATGACTTATATGACAGTTTACGACAACCATTGATAGAAAGAGCTAATGCTATTAATCCTTCCTTCATTATCGTGTCTAATGCAGACAAGTTGTCCTTTATTTTATCTGATATAACTCTGTGTCGAATAAGTGCCTAAACAGTATTCTTAACACCAGAATATTTTATTTATGTAAGTAATGTATTTCATGTTTTTATTGTTGTTGTTTTAACTATACACTAGTTCAAGTGCACATTCTAATCAGTTCATCTGATGATAGTCGATTTTTTACACACATTTTGTACTTATGCACGCTTGTGCGCGATACTTTCAGTTTCTTATCCAAAGTATTATCTTAATTAGTTTTTATACCAAGATTATCATTTGTTTCTAGTTTCTTATCATGCGTATAAAAGTAAGTTTTGTGTAGTATATGTTTTACGTCTCTTATAACTCTAGTTTAGAGTGGCTTTGTACATTTTGTTTTCATTATGTGCATATAAGTGTTATTTGTACAACGAAGAGACGTCAATAAACAAACATATATGGTAATCACAAGAAGTCCATAATGAAGATCTGTTTTTAAATGACTACACGCTAAGACTACGAGACCAATTCTTACAATCATGGTCCCGTTTATGTAGTGATAATAATAAATAAAACACGTTTTATACCTCCATTAAGCCGAGTTTTGTAGTTGAGAGCTACATTAGCTGTATTGATATTCCAAAGTTCAAGAGAAGTTTAGCAAATTTGAGATTTTCTTGTCATAACCTTATGATAGAGAAGAGGCTTTACACTCAAGTTACAAGGGATGAACGATTTTGTGTCTATTGCAAAAAAAAATTGAAAATGAATATCACTTAGTTATCCTGCAATACCCATTGTATTGTGAAATTTGCAAAAAGTATATTCCTTATAAATATACTATTCATCCAACTTATCACAAATTTCATGTTTTGTGTGCAAGCACTAAAACCACAATTATTAGAAATCTGGCAATGTATTTATACCATGCTAATAAAGTTAGAGATACTTTTCTTGTTAGAAATTTATATAATTATCTTTTTTTCTAAACATTTCATGTTCATTGTTGTAAATTGTAGTCTTGTTACTTTTACATTGCATTATTTCCACATGTTTATAAATGTGTCTTCACAGGCAAACAACTGTTTTTGATGTATATTATGTTGTATGTATAAGGGCCGGAGGCCTGAGTACAAATAAACTTTGAAAAAAAAATTGAGGCGACACCGACAAAAAGTATTGAAAACATATACATAAAGTCAACTTCGGGACTCGTTTATAGACGGATTATGTTATTCACGGCGGTTTCTTAGCAACATACAAACGTAGGTAAAGTAATGAATTACGCCGCATATTCCTATAAACCAATAATGTCACCAAAAAATGCGGTAATTTTGAAAATACACGTCTTGCTTAATTGATATCTAAGAATTTACATCCAACTATTTCTAAGAATAATATTATGAATAATGAACTGATAAAAGAAAACTTGAACGTGCATGTTAGCAAATAAATACGATTTACAAGAATTCGAAATCTCGGGAAATTTCCGAGGCAATTGTAAATAATAGTGTTTTTCTTGAAGATGTTTTTTTAACATTAATGCTGAATATGGTGCTTTTTTCCGTAATAAATCTCCCCCATAAATTCCCGGGAATTCTAATGTACGTGATATATACATTGTATATATGTACACATCCACATCATTTTGTTTTAACTATTGTTAAATGATTGCGTAATTAACTGTATAATTACATGGTAAATTGACTATACCTGTGACAGATTCAACACACACATTTAATCCACAAAGATATAATACACCAGTTATAAACCACAATGAATGCATTATTAATAAGTATAATCAATTAGCGAACGTACAGTGTAATATGATATTCACTAATAGTATGCTCATAGTTTTACTGTCCACTAAGTGCAAGAAAAATATATTATGTCACTCTATGTCGCTTAAAACAAAGTTTAGATAACAAAGGTGTATGCCCAGGGATGCTACATTCATGTGAAACAGATAAATATGATGATCACTGATAACAAAATGTTTACAGATAAACAGATAAACATGTTTGTAAAACTAAAGCACGTAACCCTATGCTATATACATGTATATATCTATTATATCTAACCAAACTTGATTACAATCTCTTAACTAACTAATGCACTTTTGTTTGTTTGGTTATTGATTATGCTATAATAATGTGTACATTGATCGAAAGCATTTTATTTATAATTGTGTTAATATTTACATGTATGCTCATGGGCAATACTGCCTTTTGCAATAAACATATCTATCTATCTATATTCTTTTGATGAAATGAAAGTTCGGTTCGAGTATAGTTCGATTTACTACCATTTTGACGTTGAAGTTTTGCAATGGACACATTTGGTGTAGTGTATGAATTTATCTACTCGCTGTTAAAGTTGTATAAATGTTTATTATGAAATCATGTCCATCCTGTATTGTAGTTGTTGTAAATATGCTACTTGAATTCGGCAAGATTTACTGCATTATCACACAGTGACCCTACGGTAAGCTGAAACGTGGTTATTGCCTTCTCTGATATTGACATTGTCTTGTAATAATTTAAAATGGTCGACCGTGACAGATAAAAGCGTGTACTATAGGAGCTTTCAAGAATCCCCGATATGACGTCATATTTGCGCATGCGCATTGACTGGCCGTCAATTGATCGGCCATTTTTGTATTGTTTTTGGTTACATGAACCGTATCAACAAGAGGTCATGCATGGACATTTTAACTGATGTGTCGATTTATGTCAAAGGACTTGACTTTGAAGCAAAGAAGAGATATTCGACAAAGTTGCAATACGAGAAGGGTACGAAATCACTGTCAGATCCATACAATATTTCGAGAGAGAAATGGAGCGGACGCTACCAGTACGCGGACACCTCCATATTTAGCGTTTCGTAAACGATTTAAACTTTCTTGACTGACGTCAATATTACTCATAATTATTCGCACTGGACTTGTTATCTGGTATCGAACGCATATTGTACTATTCCGGGTTTTTAACGTACTAGCAGACGAAACAAATATGTAAAACAAAACAAATTGGATTGAGAAACGGAAAACGAACATTGTTGTTGCTGTCAACGGGAAGCAAATTATGGATGTATATTTAAATCATCTTCAAATCAACAAAAGAGAACGAATATTAAAAGGCTTTAATAAAATATCAAAATTTATCAAAATAGTCAACATGATGCCAGAAATGTTTCGTTACAATTCCTGAACTATCAACCTAATCATTTGGGCGTATGCATGTGTCACGATATGTACAGTTATGCGCCAAATGTTTACTTATTTTTGCCACCCAGAGCATAGTTCCATTTTATGAAGAAGAAAACATAAAGTTCGTTTTAGTATCCATTTAGTGTTTCTCCGTAATACACGCGTATCCACATGTGGCTATTTAAACCATAATAAATTGAATTTAATGACTCTTGAAATTAAACAATCAAAGGAACTTCTCTGAAAATGATTCCTTATAAGGGGTTTTCTTTTTAAGTGTTTGTTGGTGTGCGCGTACTGGTTAAATAGCACAACTTCTCTTGGTCGTGACAGTAGCACGTGCTCTGCCAAACTGTGCATGCGCAGTGGGTTGTTTACAATCACGATTTCCCATAACTTTTAGAGCAAATTATGCATTATTAAACCTAACAAGAAACCCTGGTCCCATGCGTAACAAATCTTTGAACTGATTTTACCACATAGAGGGTATGTACGCTGAGAATGAGTATTTATATGTACCCGGGTTACGTATCAATAAAAGCAACTTCCTGATTTTTCAGATATATGGCGCATTTTCATTTGTCAAAATTTTGCTTGATGATGGTTGGGTGCCATCGCTTACTTAACAGCTAACAATACGAATATAAATGTATATACTTACATAAATAATATCCAATCGCCTAATGAATAAGTGTGGTTAAAATTATCATTAAGTATTTTGGAACGTACTAAAGGTACATAATAGATGTAAGCACATGACTGAATCATTCGCAGGGATGCAATGGTTTTATTGATGCTTCTGTTGTTGTTTTCAATTAAATCGTCATTTATGTATTCTTACTAATGAATTCCACCAAAATTTGAGCGTGTTCCTTTACACCTATGTTAGCGGAGAAAGTAAACAAGGTGATTCAAATTCTTGAATGAAAACGAGGACGTATGTACTTATCTCATACTTAATCTGTATCCGGCTTGTATTTTTCATGAACAGAATAAAACAAAAACATACTCTTGTTCGGTTATGACCTTTAAAGAGGTACGCCTAAGGACTTATTATTTTGATAACGTAAAACCAAGTGTTTTCTTGACTATGACTGAATATTATGCAGCTGTACGTTGTTCAACTAACACGTACATTGATTTATGTATAGTATTATACATGTAGAAATTCCCCCCGGATCTAGCCGTAAGATGAATAGATAAAATAAACCACTATTTGACTGTAGATGTGAACATAGAATTGTGTTTGGTGATAACGATTTTATGCCAAGTGAGTCATAACATGCATGTTGACTGTGTTGTTGTTTCTGTTAAATTTGAAATTGTTTATTATTTGTTGTTTTGATTATTGTTTGGTATTAAGCTCGCGCGGTTCATTGACTGATTGGTGAGATAGCCGTAAAGTTGATATAGTATGGACCACACAGTATTAGTACAAATGATGGTATTATGAGATTTTGTGATCCGTTAGTTTAATTTTAGAATTGGAGCATTTTAGAAACAGGTAATGCACGCAAAATCTCGGCAATTTCCGTACAGTTCGAAAATAGATCTCGAACGTACGCGTAAGAATACATGTACATGTGTATACCTAAAATATCGGTATGCGATGCGGTTCATTCTATATATAGGACATCTGATTCAGGGAAACACAATGTAATATTATATTAATGGTTCGTCTACCACGTATTCCTAATATTTGAAAGAGTTCTGTCATACTTTTCACAGAGACTACATACATTCACTTCGGAAGTCAGTTTAGAACTACTTTTCACCACGTTACTTCCGATGTATATATCTTTAAATATCCGAGGTGATCCGATTTTAAACCACAAGAAGTGTCAGTCATCCGTTCAAGTATATATTAACATGTTCTGACGGTTAGTATCGTGCAACCACTTAGGTGGATGACCAGAAGTACTCGTGTGTCAGCAGGCAAACCCAAACTTTTAAGGGTTCTTAATTTCGTCATCACTAGGTTCCGATGAATCGAGAACATCCCACTTCATATCGTAAGAAAAAGAAGTTAGTACTTATGAACAGATAATGAGTAATTTATGTAATTGCAACTTCCTTAATGTGATATTACTATACGATAATTCAAACAATATACAAATGTACATACACAAAGTTTACAACCACTCATTGATGAGACAACAGAGCGTACCAGTCTAAGCATTGATCTGACGGGTACTCAGTGACTAAGATTTTCGTATACATTAGACTAACGTCCGTAATTATCAGCATTTAATTTCCTTAAAGCATCATGTTATTTCATTTAAATTTGAGTCATCTTCCTGGAAACGGGTGTCAACTTATGTCAGTTGAGGTAATGTTACGTTGGTTTGTTGCGCAGTTCAAAAAGTCGATGTGAAAACTACCATACCCTTCCCCTACCATCAAATTGTTAGAAATTAACAAAATACATGTCTTTAATGTGTTACTGAGTGTTTTAACACTTGAGTGTGCATGATTGCATGTCGTAGATGAAGTATTACCGTTACAAAACACACTTCGTCGATTTGTTTAAATGATGGATTAGACTTTAACCGCAAAATGTGTTCAATCTTTGTGTGATTGCATTTTCCCGTAATAAAAATAAAGTAATCTACGTCAACCAGAAACAGAGACGTTAAAATTGTAGAATATGGGAGATATAATCAAAGTCGATCTAGAATTTCAGCTTTGTCTAACACTTGTGATCAACCACGAGTCTAACTCATGATCTGAACAGTATAGGCATAACTTTACATTATAACCGCACATAAATGAAATATACAATTCACGTATTACAACGGTTTTCTTCTAGTCGGTAGCCAGACTACCTTACATACATGCATTTTCTATGTAAGTTAGTCTGGTTACCGACTAGATATCATTTTTAACAACTAGATAAAATGTGTATTTTTATATAGACCTTATTTGGTCCTGATTATCTATGTTTGAGACGAAAGGGGACAATTTATCATAAACTGGAGACGCTACAGGAGTTGTCTTCTTTATTAAATTTGCATCACATGTGAGATATTTATAAAATATGACATCACTTTTCTGCGTAATTTTTGAACACGCCTCGTACATATTGCCACAACAACACGCACTGACCACAGAGCGTAACAACAATCGTTGTGTTTTAATGTATTTCATAATTAGTTGGAGGAAGTTATCATTATGAATGTTTATTTATTACATATCATACAGGTTGTATTGATACAAGGTGTATTTTCTAGAAGTATTGACCAACTGTTGGCTAAAGTTGAAGATGATTTCAAAAGTAAGTTTTTTTTTATATTTCGATAAAACACCGAGGTCAGATTGTGAAAAAAATGTTTAAGGAAAAGTGTTAATGTGTAACTGCATTCAATTGATTATACATTTGGGGCAGCTATCGACGAGATGATAATACTTGACCCCGACTGACCGTTTGACCCATGAAAGCAAATTATTTAAATATGGCGGGTGTAAAGGTCAAGATCATCGCAACATATCATGCTCCGCGTGAGGTATATGAGGGGATAAATGGTGTTCCTTTTACGGATGGTTCGTGTAGGACAGACTGCGCAGGTTTGCCAATGTGTCCCTGTGTTGTTTTACAGCACAACATACATCGTCCTCTTCTTGCCACGTTGAAACAATGAATCTAAAGGGCATCTGTCATGTTTCTGTATCCATTGGAAACCGTTGTACAGAAGTTAAAATATGGTCAAATGTCAGATGCGGTTCTATTAATACTGATATTCAGTATAATATACGCGTTTGTGTTATGCTTATGCATAAATCAATTTAGGGAACATATACCTATTATTACCTGATTCCTTATATAAATACTAATCTGTTATTTTTTGCTGTTTAACATAAAAGCTATCAATTTGTCTTGGATTGAACTATTCCCCGGTCAACAGTATGAACTGTTTCCCTCTGGAAAACGTCAACGTCATTTTAACGTCAATATCATTCCCGCGCTTTTATTGGACGTCCGTTGAAATATGTAAACAAACAGTTAGAGCTAGAAGTGTTGGAATTTTTTCATTTATATTTTGTTCGATATTGGCCTCGGGCAACAGTTCAGATGTCATCCCCTCCACCTCGGGACAACAGTTTCGACTGATACCTAAATAACCATGATATAACTGTATATTGGCATTGGGAATATGATATAAACTAGAAAACACGTACTGTGTCGCATTAGCGACTTTGTTACTATTCTTGAACATCATATTCTCAAATAGTTTCACATGTATTGTGCACAGCTGCCACGGCTGTAACCCTAATAGAAAAACGCCGGATTGTTGAATTGTGCCTTATATTGTTGTTTTATTGTATTACAGAGGAACAAGAAAACGACCCACAAGGGCGTATTTCTACACCAGGTAATTCTTTCTTGCTTTTGTTAACTTCTGAACCATCGTTCATATTTAAACTGTCACGCTGCACTATTAAATGTTTTATTTGTGTTATGTATGGAAGAACACACACATAAGGTAGCAAATACAACTTGTGTTTTCAGAGCGGCCGATTGGGCCCGTCATTATGTAAGCACAAACTTCATTGTATAAATTGTTCTTTGTTTACTTCCAATTTTGAAGATCACAGTAATGAGAATATAAGAACACGGAACTGTGAGTCAGTACTGAAACGTTTGCTCATACTGTTAATCTTTAGGCATGTTCGATATACAAACTGTTTCACTTTTGACATTAAAATACATCGACGAAATAACAAAAAGTCTAAATTTCTCATGTAAGTCGCCCCAGACTTGCATTAAATGCTGTTATCAAATCATCCATCATGGATAGCACTTCTACGCCCAGTTTCGGCCTATTATGTGGCGTTCCCAGTAGCAACCTATTCTCTCTCTTTTGTTTTATGTAAACTGTTACCGAACTAATTTTTGAATTTGTTTCAGCGGTCTCTGCCCTTTGTGGCGTGTGCTGTATAAATATATTTGATAGTATATTACACAGAAAGCCATACCGGTTAGTTTCACATGGAACTATTGTAGCTCTCAAATTGTAAGATCATAATGTAAATATCAGGACAGTGGCTTAGGACGTCATATATGCAATGGGGCCCAGTCAAGATAGGTTGACACTTGGAAACACGGCGCATTTTGAGAAATGCAAAATGGCCGCCAAGATGGTCGCCAAATATATGATTATATATGTTTAATGTATATTGTTTCAGACTGGTACGAGTACTCCCTGGTGAACCGCTCTGAGAAACTGGTCAAGCTACAGTATGATATGATTATCACAAAGGAAACTTGGCGTGATGTCATTAATACGTAAGTAAAAAGGAATACTCGAATTTACTATAGTAAGCACATTACATGTATACATGTATTCAACATGCATATAGTGCCTTCTTAAGTCATGTCTCTGCTACATGTCAGATGACTATGAGATTTAGAAAACAACCATGCAAATAAACAGTGACAGATACACACATGCATTCCAGTCTGTATGTTATTATTCTTGTCTGTGTAAATATCAAGTGGCCCGAGACGGTTACGAGAACAGAAAACATAGCAGTAGAAGTAGTGTTAGTTAAATATTGGTTATGTTTTCTTTTCTCGTAACCGTCTCGGGGCCACTTGATATTTACATGTCTGAAGTACATTTATAACCTCCCATTTACAGAACAGAAGAGTTGCCACAGGACAGAAGAAGTAAAAGAAATGCTGTTTTAGAAAAAGAAAAACTCTGGACACGAAGAATTAGCTACACTATATCGGAAGAATTTAGTAAGGCATAATAATGATGAAAATGATAATTCTGATTATGATGATGATGTTACTATGGAAGCTGCTGCTGATGATGATGATAATGGTACTGGTGGTGTCGGGTGTGCTACTATTGATGATGATGATGATGTTGTTGCAAGTGATGGTGATGATTATAACAATGATAATATGTTTTATCTAGATGGTTGTGGTGTTGTTGATGATGATGGTGAAGGTTCAACACTAAACATTTGTTTGGCATATTTTGGTTGGAACCAATGCCTGATCATTTTATGCTCACGGTTTAGAAGACATATTATTACTAAATTTCTAAAGAAACGTACAGTAAAACCTCAAAAATATGACCCCTTGGTACCCTTGAAAACTAGCCTTCTTATGGAGGTGGTCTGAATATTTAATATTAATTCATTGATTTAGGGTGGCTATCATTTGAAAATAGATGTAAATTTCTCTCAGCAACAATAGTGCATACATTCTCAAATAATAAAATGCCCACTTACTTTCATGATATAATTTCTTTCACCCACAATTATACATACTCATTTAGATTGTGTTCTTAATTTAGAGATGGTCTCATTATTGAGGTGGTTGTTATGTGGGGTTTTACTGTATTTAGTATAATAACTGTTCAAAACTAGGATCTACCCGTAATTTTTGTTTTACTAAATTTGCTTGTGATATTTACAGGCGTGCAAGATAGACTTCTCCTGTTGCAAGCCATGAATCACTGGGAGGAATATACATGCTTAAAGTTTGTTGAAGCCAAACCCACTGATCTTGATGTTATTGTTTTTCTCCACTCTGCTATCGGGTATGTTTGATAGAACTATATTATATAAGTGGTAGGGGGTTTGTGATCATTTTCGCCATGCAATTTGATATTGCTATTTCTGGCTTTAGTATCGGAACCTGAATACATTTTACGGAGGCGAGTAATTGTGTTTGCCTAGGTAAATTGATGATCTCTGTAAGACTATGTCTACAACTTTATGACCTTGTAGGATTTTTATATAATTTTGGCAGAACGGATACCACTAACTTTCGGCCATGTCGGCAAGTTCAATGTGAAGGTCATACTGTGAACTTTCGGCCATGTCGGTAAGTTCAAGGTGAAGGTCATACTGTGAACTTTCGGCCATGTCGGCAAGTTCAATGTGAAGGTCATACTGTGAACTTTCGGCCATGTCGGTAAGTTCAAGGTGAAGGTCATACTGTGAACTTTCGGCCATGTCGGCAAGTTCAATGTGAAGGTCATACTGTGAACTTTCGGCCATGTCGGTAAGTTCAAGGTGAAGGTCATACTGTGAGATCAACTGCTAAATATGCAGCACTCCCTATATTGTTCCTAATCTGTGAACTCACTTAAGGGATTTTCATCCAACTTGGTTTAGGTGTTTACTGGTATTAATGAAACAAGGTGCATAATGCATCTTAAAACCATTAAAGCCATATTAAAGGTTAACTAGGCAGGAGACTAGATGTTGTTGTTCAAGCTATATTTTCTCGGTAGTATGGAGATTGATCTAATGATAATTTTACTCATGGTGGGTGAAACATTGATAATGACAATTAATTTATTATTTTATGTTACAACTTCTAAAGGACAGATTATAAATGTTGAGTAGTGAATAAATTATGTTAACATGAAAATAACCGTCTGGAGTTATTGTAAGTTATATTGAAAAATAATGTATAAAATGTCATGGTGGTTACTTACTGACGTATTGACTGGTTTATGGAATAGCTTTGCTATGTTTGTTGTGATCACATTTTTCTCTATCTGAACAGTGTATGCGAATCCCACGTTGGACGTATGGAAGGGAAACAACCCATCAATCTAAGTAAGGGATGTATGTATGTACGTATCTCCGTTTTCTATAATCCGAGACTTCTCTGACCCTATAGCCTTTTTTTTTTTTTTTTTTTGCGGCTTAGGGTCAGAGTAACTCCTATAGTAAAAACCCGGGGATAACTGAAAACCACACAGTCGTGTACAGTCGTGTACTTTCAACGGTGTATGTGGCGTTTGGTCTCATTTTAACGGAAAGTAAGCCGAACAAATCGGTAAATTGATATTTAATTTACCAATCTGCAATGATAAAACTGCCCCTTTATCTACTGTAGTTTCATAAAAAAACATTTATGTTATGCAGTACCGAAATCGTTACGAAATCGGCCATATTGTTCATTTGCATAATAACGCGGTTCTCTCGCGAGGAAAAGTGACGTCATACAAGCGGTGAAGGCATTAAAATTCCTCTCGTTTTCGATCACGTGACCCTCAGGTGCTTTGACCCAAATACATATTTACATGAAGAAAATTATTTTTTAGCTTACTCTGAAAAGGATTGACCGTTAGAACGTATTCAAGGTTTTCAAAACAAATGTTACGGTTCAGATAGGTTAATTAATATATTGATAATAGATGTATATGCTTGAAATGTTAATCCAATGAATGTTTACATAGATATATTGATTTAAAGTTCCTCTCCCGCGCGGGAGAGGAAATCCCCGGGTGTTTACTATATGAGTTCCTCTGACCCTAACCAGCAACATGAAATATCAAAAATCGTAAAAGGGGCTGGTTTAGGGGCAGAGAAGGCTCGGATTACGTTTTCTAGTATCATTGTAAATATCATTTAGTTGTGTTTTGTTGGGTTTAAGCCGTTTTTCAATATACTTTCATTTACATACGGCGGTCAGTAGAATAATTATCAACCAGTATTAAAGTGTCATTTCGCGAGCAGCTGACAACTCTCCACATGAATCAGAGGTAGAGAACAATGGACCGTTGCTAGATGGCTCGGAAGGACATGACGTGTCCCACCCGCTAATTGAACCCGGATATCCTGGGTGACAGAACTAAGCTAACTTGTCGTGTAACTAACATTTAGTTTAACAAATTTATCTTACAACGATTTGGAAACAAGTTAACAACTTATATTATTCATGTTCGGTGATTGCTTCCTGTATTACCAACCAGTACTCGCAACTGATTCAAGGATTGTAACATTTAAAACGGTTTAACCCCGTCCACGACAGTATTCACACCCATGACATTTGGATCAGGAGTCAGATGTTGTACCCCTCGTTCACTAGGCCAGCACAAGCTATCTTGCCGGAACGAAAGTCCTCTGTAATACACGGACGCTGACCACGGATAGACCTAACTAGGCCACTTAGACTGCGCTATATTTCATAAAAAAACAGCAAAGCAATATAAAAGTAATCTTGAAATGCCGACGAAGTCTGCTGTCTTCAGTAGCATGAATGACGTTTCCGTACACCGGTCGGCTGTTACAGTGATTGGATTGGAACGCACGCGAACACGCTCATGATACGATTGTATTGACTGCGAGCTTGATTGAATTATGTGTACCAGTAATAAGTAAAATATTGGGAACGTAAATCTACAGCTATTAATAAGAAGACTTATCTACCAAACACTACATAATACATTCGAGATGTCCTGCTGTTACTCACCATTTGAATACATGTAGTTTACATGAGATATGGCTAGGTAATACAGCTTCACGGAGATTCGGATCGAGGTTCTCGTCTAAACAATGGTCATGGTCTCGTGTGCCTATCGTTTGCATTAAATCTTATTGCGTATGGCGGTTGTCGCTATAATTTTCCAATGTTTTTCTTTTTCAGAAAGAGATTCTGGTGCACGAGATCGGCCACGCCCTCGGGTTTTACCATGAACATATGAGGGCGGATCGTGACCAGTTTGTTAACATTAAATATAATAATATCAACGCCAATACGAAGTTCCAGTTTGATCCTCTGGTTGCTAATGACTACAACGATTACAACAAACCATACGATTACTATAGTGTTATGCACTATGGTAAAATGGTAATTATAATATGTACATTTAACAAGCTCATGTGCAGAAAATGAATATCAGTACTTAGTGAAATATTATAGTGAAACGTGTTTAAACCTCCAGTATTTGAATTGACTGTTTCTATACTGTGAGTCCGTAGTGTTGCTACGTTTCTCTGTTTTTTATTGCTATACAGGTCGTGAGTTCGAGCCCCGCGTTGAGTGGGATTTGATCACGAACTTCACAAGCCCTGAAAGATGTGCGAATACTGGTTGGTACTCCAGGAAGCAGTCATCGATTAGCATATTTGTAAGAATTAGTATCACACTTGATGTAAATTAATGGGTTTAAACTAAATTTAAAATTCATTTTGCAACCTAGGGTTCTAAATGGAAAGACGCTGATTGATAAACCGACATTCTCTGTCCTACTCTGTCTTACTTTCATCACATTCCTGCTGTCTATAATGATATACAGGAATGAGATGTGTCGTCATCAAAGAGAAGTAGTTGTTTCCATGGTTATGCAATAATTTAACTTCCGTATCATTCTACTCATACATTCATCATATATCCCTGACCCTTCATGACCCTTCCAGTGCAACAGTAGCGCATGCAGAATATTATTATCGAAAACGTGATTCATTTTTGTTGATCATTTCAGTTTTTTTCAATTAATGCAACGGCTGGACTTGTAACGATCGAACCTAAAGACGCGAACTTCTTAGACATTATTGGTACAAGTCCTAGTCTCAGCTACTACGACATCGAAATTGCCAATGACTTGTACAAGTGTTCAGGTATGTAGGTAACTTCATTTAGGAGTACTTAGAGTAAGATATTTTGTTAACCTTTTTTTGGCTAAGGAGCAACACAATTAAATATACGTACTATACAACACAATGTCATTCAAATGATTGACGCTATTTTCAATTGCGAGTTTTTCTACATATTCGATTCATCCTCTACAAAATCCTCGCCATAACAACAACATCTTAACAACAACCAAAGTTTGCGTCTTCCATAAGATGTTGCTATGTGGAGGTTGCTATCTGGAAGTTGCTATGTGGAGGTTGCTATGTGGAGGTTGCTATGTGGAGGTTGATATGTGGAGATTGCTATGTGGAGGTTGCCATGTGGAGGTTGCTATGTGGAGGTTGCTATGTGGAGTTTGCTATGAGAAGGTTGCTATGTGGAGGTTGATATTTGGAGGTTGCTATGAGAAGGTTGCTATGTGTAGTTTGCTATGTGGAGGTTGCTATGTGGAGTTTGATATGTGTAGTTTGCTATGAGAAGGTTGCTATGTGGAGGTTGATATGTGGATGGTGCTATGAGAAGGTTGCTATGTGGAGGTTGCTATGTGGAGGCTGATATGTGGAGATTGCTATGTGGAGGCTGATATGTGGAGATTGCTATGTGGAGTTTGCTATGTGGAGTATGCTATGTGGAGTTTGCTATGTGGAGTTTGCTATGAGAAGGTTGCTATGTTGAGGTTGCTATGAGAAGGTTGCTATGTGGAGGTTGCTATGTGGAGGTTGCTATGTGGACGTTGCTATGTGGAATTTGCTATGTGGAGGTTGCTATGTGGAGGTTGCTATGTGGAGTTTGCACTGTCTTTAAAAATTAAAATTTTGTTTTATGGCAAGTATTGATAAATATTGCAGTCTCTGAATTATAAGTATTCCATTGTTGACATTAAAAAATTATTGGTCGAATCACCGAGACTTACTAATTGTTCAATGTTTTCAATTTAAGTTTTGTCTAAACATTCCATGGCTATGTTGTTCAATTACTTCAAAACATAGACTCATTCTACATGTATAATTGACTAGGTTTCTGACTGCCGTGTCAACAATAAAACCTCAATAGTAACACCACCTTTGGTTCTGTGATGTGGTCTGATTATTGAGTTAAAGTAAAGTATTGTGAGGGTTTACCATATATTTTGAGGGTCTACCCTATGTTGTGAGGGTCTACCCTATATTGTGAGGGTCTACCCTATATTGTGAGGGTATACCCTATATTGTGAGGTTCTACCATATATTGTGAGGGTCTACCATATATTGTGAGGGTCTACAATATATTGCGAGGGTCTACCATATATTGTGAGGGTCTACAATATATTGCGAGGGTCTACCATATATTACCAGGGTCTACCATATATTGAGAGGGTCTACCATATATTGTGAGGGTCTACCATATATTGCGAGGGTCTACCATATATTGTGAGGGTCTACCATATATTGTGAGGGTCTACCATATATTGTGAGGGTCTACCATATATTGTGAGGGTCTACCATATATTGTGAGGGTCTACAATATATTGAGAGGGTCTACCATATATTACCAGGGTCTACCATATATTGAGAGGGTCTACCATATATTGTGAGGGTCTACCATATATTGTGAGAGTCTACCATATATTGTAAGGGTCTACCATATATTTCGAGGGTCTACCATATATTGTGAGGGTCTACCATATATTGTGAGGGTTTACGATATATTGTGAGGGTCTTCCATATATTGCGTATTTAAGTTCTTGTTGTAGGTTTTTAAAAATCTGCGGCACCTCTTAGTTGAAATCACAGGAGTTGGTAATATTTTTCATATTGTATGTGATTATATTGCGTACAAGTTTTGACTTACTTATATAGATTGATACCAGCCCCAGTGCTTAGCGCTACTGTGTTTTATTATTTATGCATTCCCAATTCCAAGCGTCGCCACTACCACAATGTAAACTTTTGATATCGTATTCTTCCAGATGGTTGTCTAGTGGATGCATGCGAGGACGGATTTGTTGGTGGAAGTAATTGTGAATGTTTCTGTCAATATACCGATCCATTTGATGTGAGACTTTGTGCCACGAAAGGTCAGTATAATAACCTTCCTTTGAGACTTCGAGCAAAAATATTATTAGAGTAACCTCCCTTTGAAAAGTTGTGCAACAAAAGGTCAGTAGAGTAACCCCCCTTTCAGACTGTAGGCTACAAAAGTTCAGTAGAGTAACCTCCCTTTGAGACCTAGACCTACTAGATGTAACCAGACGATCATCCATTGCGGTTTTGTGGTAAACAAGGTCAGTAGAGTTACCTTACTTTTCATAGTTCGTGTTATAACTGGGATACAGCTGTGTCCTGTGATGGAGATGATATACTAGTTTTGTAAATGCAATGAACAGTCCAAACTATGTTAATTGAATATGACGTTAACTATGCAACAACACACACAAACCAGTACTGAACCTCTGTCTGTACATATGTCACTATACCAACAGATACGTATGTGCCCAGCATGGCGATTGGTGGGAATATGTAGGCAGTTTATGGAGCGTACTTGTGCAAAATCATTTGTCGCAGCATACAACTTGTCAACTTATATTATTTAATAATAGCCAACACATTCAACTTCGATATAAGCATACACAAACATTGTATTGTTTTTAGACTGGGGCGTTAGCCCCATGTCTTTAGTAACCGTAATGTTGGAAACAGCCGTATCAGAGTTATACACATTTGATCGGTTTCACAATCCCCACAGCCAGTGCGAATGCACATCCTAGTATCAGAGTTAGACACATTTGATCGGTTTCACAATCCCCTCAGGCAGTGCGAATACACATCCTAGTCATTATTTAGACAGGCGAGTCGACACGTGTTCAGAGCCATTCAGCGAGCCGCTTACAACGACTCGCTAATGTCCGAAATGTAGGACAGTAAACATGTGTAAATAAACTTTATGCGAGTGTGCATTGAATAAACTTTCACTGTCATAGAAATGCCGCCGAGACTATGGAAATTGCTAGAAAAACTAAATAAATCGAACGTAAGTGACTATCGTTTCGTCGGCATGCCAACATTATTCCGATGCCTGTAAATGTGTAGTGATTTAAGGTCATTTAAACAACTGTACGGGTGGAATCTGTGTATATTTTGAAATGCGTCATATCGTTACTTGACATCTTGTTAATCAGATTCGCCACGCTATTTTATTTTATCAGTACAAACCTCGATGAATGAACGAAACACTGCCTTCTGTAAGTGCTACATTTTTAATGACATGAACTAAAACCGATTAGCTAAATAGTCAAAATTTCCTTCGACGCGAAAAGCTATACACTGCGTACACATTTTATTGGTTTAACACTGGAACATACATCGTGTCGGCCAATGGCATTCAGTATCAGGAAGGAACGGTGATTTTGTGAGGTCAAATATAAAAATATACTGGGTAATACAGCAGCGGTTGAATGTAGCGGTAGAGGAATCAAAGCGCTGTGTGGAGCGTATAGTCATACATGCACGCTTTGAAATTAAAATTGCTTGTAAGTGAACAAGTCCCTCTTTCCATCCCCGAGCGAGACAGTACAATGCTTCTACAATCTCTACCTAAGAAGTCTTTACGGGTCACAAGAAAGTACGACTGCCCCAGGCTTTCTGCGCGTTCAGCGCTTTGATTAACTGTTCGGCAGTATAGATACTTGAGCGTTGACTTTAAGGCAAGGCGCTTCAGTTACGTTGTATATGTGCTTGATATCGGCCTCCTATCTAAGTTGAAGTCAACTACAATCAGACAAGATTTATGTCCACATGGTTGATTCTTATCAAAACATAGCAGTGTTCAAATATCACGAGAATTGTGAAATGAAAAAGTCAACGTACATTGTAATAAAATCATCATTGTCAAACGGTTACAAGAAATAAATCACATCCGCTCTGAGTTAATGTGGAAGGGAGACAATCCAGTTTAGAGGTAAAGGCTTTAACAAAGCCGCTAATCAAGGGAGACCATTCTTCATATTATCCAAGATAGCTGTGCATGATTTGAAAATAGTAAGATATTTAGCACTAATCGGTTATTATAGAATACTTGTAGTCGAAAGAAGACTTTGTAAAAATATCGATGGATACTTAGGTAATATGGAAAAACTCTTCGACATTGCATTTAAAGGTGTCACTTTTCCATCATTACAACTATTTGTAAATGCACAACTAAGATATTTGTTGTAATTCTTATCATTCATATTAATTTAACACACACTCTAAAATATGTAAGTTTGTACTTTCTTACAGCTGCCTGTGAAGTACCGAAGATCGATCATGCGAAGTATTTGGTCTATGACAAAAATGACAAAGAGGTAAAGCAGTTTGCAAAAGGCAGGACTTTCCCACATCGAACACAGTTTCTAGTGTTACACTGGAATGAAAGCTGTAACAGCATTGAAACCAACTACACATGCAATAATGGAAACTGGGAGGGTAACCTACCACATTGTGACAGGAGGAAGCAGGTACAATGGAAAGGTACTACCTGTTGTGCAAGTCACGATTGTTTTCACCATCAGTATTGTAACTTAAAACCTGCACATGTCTATGCCTGTCCAATACTCATGCTTAAGTTGTTTGACATTGTTGTTAAGTAAATGTATCTTACAATCATATACAAACATTTTGTTCGACTGATTCTAAGTTTCACAATGTCAAATAGAAACCCAAACATCCCAGTTAGATCGTAATAGAAATGTTACCAGGTATTTGTTTTTGTTATGTGCTGATTAAATGATTAAGCATAAACATGAACATATCTGGCGAATCACTTGTTTTCGTGCGTTACTTGTCCTTATGCTTATAATATGCCATACCCTATCACAGATGTCTCAAGGTTACCATTAACGTACTCGTGCACCAAAATAACCAATTGACTGCAGCTCAGTGGCCTATTCGCCATGTCTCCTTCTGATTCTGGTCTAATTGATTCCGGGGTTTTATTTTCTGTAATTCAGAATCCTAGAAACCAGTCTTATTAAAATGAGATGAGTTACAGTATCGATACCTCGATGTAAACGGAGCGTAATGTGTGTGTGTGTTTAGATATTATTTAATGAGCATCTATCTATCTATCGTTATTGTCAAACCTCTTACGAGGACTTAGACAAGTTGTGCGCGTCAAGCCGCTGAGGAAAGTTAAAAGAAGTAAAAGTATAGTCATCAAAATAAAGTACGAGTGATAAAAAGAAATGTTAATGATATTAACAGTTTAAAAACAGGTGGGAATGCAGTCATGGTAAGATGGTATGTTCAATGTTGCTAATTGCAACATTAAACTGTACCAGGGCGGGGAGACATGGGATATAAGGGGTAGATTGTTCCACTGATGAACAGTCCGGGGAAAGAATGTGTATTTGTAATAGTCTTTGGTTGCAGGAATTAGTCTGTACGACAGGGTGTGGTAGTGGCGGGATACTCTAGTTAGAGGGGTGAGATAACCTTGGATGGGGACTGCAACCAAATCATTTCTTATTTTGTACATAAGGGAGCTTGTCTACAACCTGACTCATTCTTTTTCATTCTACTTGAAATAATTATTCTAGATGTCTTTTACTTTCATTCATTGTTCGTATGATATTTGCAAAAGCTTGTAGAGTCCAGTATGACGCTGAGAAATACTTGGTCACTTACAACGGAGGAGTGTCAGAAAATGGAGCTAGCGTACCAGATAATGAAGCGGTAATGTATATTCTGATTGTCAATACCTGTCAATATGCTTACAGTTTCTCTTCATGTTTATTGTTGTGTATTCGTATGTTGTCGCCATTCTTTTAACTGTTGTACCTCACTGTTCCAATACAGTACCCCAATGTTCTCCCATCATGTATATTTGTTTCTTGTGTGCATTTTATGTGACATTTCCTGTTAGTCGTCTTTCTTCCATATTACCGACACTGTACATTTATACTTCTATTAATGAATCTTCGTTGCTCTAAGTGTTCATGCGACTGTCCTTTACTCATAGGAATGGCTATTTGCGGAGGTTAGTTCACATTGCCTGTGTTCCTTGGCTACCGACCAGTTTTTAACCTGCTAATTCTCCACATGAACATGGCGTGTGGGGGAGAAAACGCTATGGGTTTACATCATGGTCAGTTAAATTGTCGTGTACAACACCCGTGGCTTGGACTTTCGACCTCTGAAGTATATGTTATATAATCATAGCAAACCACATACCGTACAAGTCGAGTTGAACAGATTACGACTAGTTATCTTTAAACAAAATTCTTCAGTAATATAATTATGGACTGTTATTGCTATGATAATCACATTTACGGACACTTGAATTCGTTAGTTTTTCATTCACAGATCAATGTTACATGCAGACTTAAGACACCGGGTATCGATGTGCAGTCGGTGTATTGTGATGACGGAAAATGGAATTTTAACATAGAAGTACATATCCTATGTAAAAGTAAGTTGACATACGTAAAGGATTGGAATATACGTAAAGCGTAATTATAAACTATAATTAATGTTAATGTTTTACTACAACGACACACGCTGTCCACTTTGCGACTGTTGTTGTTCTATATCTTCAATCAGACTAAAAGCATATCAGTATCAGTCATCTCAGTCGCCCTATTACGCATCATTTGATGTGAAAGTGTATGTAGAGTTTTATCATTGGTACCAGCTTAACCAGAAAAGGTGAGTAATTTCAGGTTTCGGGGGAATGTGCAAGATACAGAAAGTATCCCAGTTGCAGAGACACCCCTGGTTCATGTACATGCCCGGAGTATAGCACCGATATATGGGAAATACCATTAGTTATGTTTGTGGTTGAGCGGGGGATCGAGCCTGCGACTCCTGGATTACTAGTCCTGTGCGTTACCACGGGAACGACGTTTGATTATGTGGTCAAGTGTTTGTATGAGTGTAATTGAAAGGGAAGAATAGCTACAGTTGTATTACCACTCAGATTGTTTAAAATGTTATAGTCGCTAATCTCCACAAACGTTACATCAATGACCAGTAGATACTAACATGTCTACTTGTCAAAAAGAAAATCTCATGTTCACCCTACCACAAGAACTAGACATTGTATTGCCATATACATTCAACAACTGGTGGATGTGAATGGTTTCTCGATTGGGTCGATGCTGATTCGTTTATCATTGATTTAATGGTCGACTCGGGTTAGATTTTAAGAATGCTCAGTGAGATTTTGAATACGATCAACCGAGCTAAGAAAGATACGAAGGATCTCAGTCGCCCTATTACGCATCATTTGATGTGAAAGTGTATGTAGAGTTTTATCATTGACAATGACATTGCGTATGAATCTGGCAAAAATGGAAATTAATTTCCTTTCGCGTGTGTTACGTCTTTCATGCTTATTCATACCTCGAGACTAGGAGGACGTTCAGTACTTTGATTGTCATTTGTTTCAAAACTTATTTACAAACTGGACGTTATGCTCTAAGATTTCTGATTCTCGAAATTTCAGCTCAATCATTTTGTCAGATGGTGACAAACGCAACAATGACTGGTTCCTTTGAAGACGGATTCGAGATAAGGTGTATTGATGGATATTCCATTGTAGCCGATGGACTAGTTCCGGATAGATTCTCGTGTAATACACTTGGAGCATGGAAACCGTTTTCTCCAATGTGTGAGCCCAGTAAGTACTTGATAGAAATTATGTTCGTATCTCAATCAGAATAGCTTCAGTGATTCTGTAAGTGACAAGTTACAGTCAAACATCACTTTAAGACCACCTAAATAATAAGACCACCTCAAGATTAGGAACATAATTTTCAAGTCCATTTTCACTAAATATTAACCATCTCAATAATAATAAGGGTTTTCGCATTATTGAGGTTTTACTGTATTTTTAAGTATGTATGGTAATAGTTCTAGGCAAAGTATACTAGCTTCACATGAAAGTAAATTCTCAGCCCACATGGTCAGCTCAGTCGGTTTTGCTTTCGAAAGAATTTGGAGTTTATTGGTTCTGACCGCAGGTAAGGCGTATGATCTCCATGACAACCGACTGAATGTAATACATCCAATGCCATTTCTCCTCCACCCGTTTGATTCATCCAACTCTTTGATTCATGGGGTCAAATCGTCAGTCTGTTGCTTGTAGAAGAACGGGTTAGTACTTTCAAGAAATACAGTTTTAGTTATTTAACCGTCGTATTTAACTGAACCACTGATGGAAACAACGTCCAAGTTCCAACGCAGTCGTCAGGTTCTGGTATAGAGCAATACATTGCTCATCATTGGCGGGAGTATATGTAACTGTGTCGTATTTCAGTCAAATTGTACATGCATTAACAAATAAATTGCAAAATAGGTTCGGCAGTTTGCTTTGAAGAAGTCCTCATCATGATGATTATCATACTTGTTTTTTATGTAGTGTCATGTTTCTTCTAGCTAATTGTACAATACCAGAAAGAGATGTCAAAAGAAGCATTACTGATGCAAACGGCGCCTTTTTGAATAGTGGAGCTGTTGTGTTGCACGGAAGTGACGTCATTTTAACCTGTCCCGTTACCTACATTCCGGACTCGAACAGTTACACGTGCAGTTATGGCATTTATAGTACTCCTGACGGAAATTTACCGAGTTGTGTTCAGGGTACGTTGTGAGCGTATTACACACGTATTCCAGCGTAGATGAGCGATAGTGTGATCTATCTATAGACCAATTGATTCATGCAATGTAGACTTGCACAATATTATATGAAAATTAGTCTTTATTGACTATTCATTCGTTCGTTCGTTCGTTCGTTCGTTCGTTCGATCGTTCGTTCGTTCGTTCGTTCGTTCGTTCGTTCGTTCGTTCGTTCGTTCGTTCGTTCGTTCGTTCGTTCGTTCGTTCGTTCGTTCGTTCGTTCGTTCGTTCGTTCGTTCGTTCGTTCGTTCGTTCGTTCGTTCGTTCGTTCGTTCGTTCGTTCGTTCGTTCGTTCGTTCGTTCGTTCGTTCGTTCGTTCGTTCGTTCGTTCGTTCGTTCGTTCGTTCGTTCGTTCGTTCGTTCGTTCGTTCGTTCGTTCGTTCGTTCGTTCGTTATAACTCATATTCAATTAAGAAAGGTAATCCATGACTAAGCATTATAATGATATAGAACATCATATCATACAATATTACTATTGCTCATAAACACAAGCTTCAACCTATTGAGTAGTCGTCAATCTTTATTATAAGCATGTTTAAAGAATGTTCATGAAAGATAAAGATTTTAACACGGGTACCATACAACTGTTCACCCACTTAACCCACTTAGGCTTACTTAGATAAGTATATGTAAAATGTAGGTAATAAACACAATATCGGGACATTTGTATATCATATTACATTCATACTTCGTATGATTGTAGTGACGTGTGGACCACCCACAGTGAAAGGTACAGAGTATACGCCAAGTAAGAAAATTTATTTCTACGGGGATTATGTTCGTATCAAGAGATGCCAGAACAGGATGGAGCTGATTGGAGATAAAAAGCTCAAATGCACAAAACATGGAAACTGGTCAAGTACAGCCGAATGTAAACCTTGTAAGTAGTTTAATGTCCGTCATCACAGCAATTACTTCCCTTGGCGCTATGGCCAACAAAAACTTCCTGATCTGGATGGATTGTATTGTTTTGATGAACTTTGATATAAAAATGTAGTCAATTTCGAAAAAAATATTACAAAATCTGAGTTTATTTTGCAACCATGCGCATGCGTGAAAGTTTAAAAAGTTTAAAATGAAGATGTCGCACTATTTGTGCGATTTTGTCAGTTGTTACCTTGCGGAATCAGATCGGTGACGATGCAAATATTTTAAGCTTTTTTATATTTGACTTATTCTGTATTGAAGTGACATAATTGCAAGCTTGCGACTTCATTGAAATAAATTATCAGAACATTTGATTCGCTATCTTACACTTGCCATGTGACATGTTATGGGTCACGTGGTTAATGACGGTAGCGGGTCTGCGCGGAGGTTGACATCAACTATACAGTATTGATTAATCGTATTCCATTTCAGATTGCCATGCCGGTATCGACAAATTTATACGCAATCGAGATAAAATGCTGAGTAACAGAGCTGGCTGGAGTTTAACATCTAAGGCAAACAACTATGAAGCTTGTCAGACGAAATGTAGGACAAGAATTAGGTAATGTCACGGAGTGTATTCACCAGTTTGTCACATACCGTAGTCTGCTGCTTGTCAATTGAACTCTTGTCGTAAAAATAAGCAAGTCGTTGACGTCATTTCACTCACGAAAATCAGACAGTCGCAGCACCAAAACTTGCAATCCGAGTGGATGGTACTCGGGTTAGATCGGCGTTGTTTCCGGGCGAATGTGTGACAGCATTTTATGTTTTATTTTTCAGATACCTATGTAGAGGATTTGTGTTCGGACATAACGGGCAACACTATACATGCACTTTGTACGCAAGCCTTCCAAATGTATTGATGGAAAACTTAAAGGAAGCCCAATTTTGGACCACATCAATCAGGGTGTGCGAAACAAACTGACCCTTAGCTACAACCTACATTACAGATGGAATATTCAACTACGATTTTTGTTCAATATGAACCCAAACTTGTGACAACAAAGTGTACTTTGCTAAATAACTTAAAATATTTCAACTGTTGCTGTTTTTAGCGTGAGATGTTGATTGTTTTATGTATTTGGTGTAAAAGTTCGTATTGTAAAGGAGACTAGACGACAATCTATTATCAATAATATGTTTAATATGGCCATACAAGTCAGAGGCATTTTACACTCGCATGTCATAAACGGGTCTTATTCTGAGTTTATAATGAGTCGGCACAAAAAGTTAGAATAAATATTTGTTAATAAAAGTTAAAATATTTGTCCACATCAGCAAATAAATAACAAGGAGATAATACACTTAGCTAAGTCAACAATTAAAGCATTTATTTTCATATACACTATACAATTTTGATGGAACAACATTAACCCCTTCACCATTAATTAAATTTCGTCCATTCTTATTTAGCAGTATCCACGTGTCCAAGTATTCACCGAGAGCTATTTGAAATGTTGCGTACATTGCACACAAAATGTTCGTCCAGTATAGTGGTATAATGGTTTCAGAAATTCTCGTCGGCTTTAAGGGTCCTGGCTCGAAACCGGAAGTGGACTCTTGTAACCTCTGCAGTACTCCACTGCCTTGTTTAGTATGTAATTAATGCATTTAATGTTTTAAATATTGGATAAAGGATAACATCCCTGCCGACGAAAATATTTTAATTCACTGAATTTGACATTTTTTGTAAGAAATGAATTATCTAACTCCCAGCTTTCGTTCGAAGTATACTTACCTCTACGCAAATGCTATTGAAAACGGCAATCTCTACTTCAAAACAATATTCAGAACAGAACAAAAATAGTGATGTTGAGCCTTAATACAATGTATAATGTATATGTTAAAATACTTCAAAACGGATTGCATGATTTTCAAAACACATAACACTGTAAAAAACCATTCCAATATACTGTATACCAATATACTGTATACCAATATACTGTATACCAATATACTGTACACCAATATACTGTACACCAATATACTGTACACCAATAAACTGTACACCAATATATTTCACACAAATATACTGTATACCAATATACTGTACACCAATATACTGTACACCAATATACTGTACACCAATATACTGTATACCAATATACTGTACACCAATATACTGTAGAGCAATATACTGTATGCCAATATACTGTACACCAATATACTGTACACCAATATACTGTATACAAATATACTGTACACCAATATACTGTACACCAATATACTGTACACCAATATACTGTACACCAATATAATGTACACCACTATACTGTACACCACTATACTGTACACCAATATACTGTACACCAATATACTGTACACCAATATACTGTACACCAATATACTGTACACCAATATACTGTACACCAATATACTGTACACCAATATACTGTATACCAATATACTGTACACCAATATACTGTACACCAATATACTGTACACCAATATACTGTACACCAATATACTGTACACCAATATACTGTACACCAATATACTGAACACCAATATACTGAACACCAATATACTGTATACCAATATACTGTATACCAATATACTGAACACCAATATACTGTACACCAATATACTGTACACCAATATACTGTATACCAATAAACTGTATACCAATACACTGTATACCAATACACTGTATACCAATACACTGTACACCAACACACTGTACACCAACACACTGTACACCAATATACTGTATACCAATATACTGTACACCAATATACTGAACACCAATATACTGCATACCAATAAACTGTATACCAATACACTGTATACCAATACACTGTATACCAATACACTGTACACCAATATACTGTATACCAATATACTGTACACCAATATACTGTATACCAATATACTGAACACCAATATACTGTACACCAATAAACTGTATACCAATACACTGTATACCAATAAACTGTATACCAATAAACTGTATACCAATACACTGTATACCAATAAACTGTATACCAATAAACTGTATACCAATATACTGAACACCAATATACTGAACACCAATAAACTGTATACCAATACACTGTATACCAATAAACTGTATACCAATAAACTGTATACCAATACACTGTATACCAATACACTGTACACCAACATACTGTATACCAATATACTGTATACCAATATACTGTATACCAATACACTGTACACCAATATACTGTATACCAATATACTGTATACCAATATACTGTATACCAACATACTGTATACCAATATACTGTATACCAACATACTGTATACCAATATACTGTAAACCAATATACTGTTGTATACCAATGTACTGTACAGCAATTGAAGCAAAATGTTAAGCTGATTGTGAAACAGACGTTTGTGTGATTTGATGATGTAACTCTAGCTATGTGTATGTGAGTTGATCATGTAACTCTAGCTATGTTTATGTGATTTGATTATGTAACTCTAGCTATGTTTATGTGGTTTGATGATGTAACTCTAGCTATGTTTATGTGATTTGATGATGTAACTCTAGCTATGTTTATGTGAGTTGATCATGTAACTCTAGCTATGTTTATGTGATTTGATTATGTAACTCTAGCTATGTTTATGTGATTTGATGATGTAACTCTAGCTATGTTTATCAGGTATGTGACTGTGCACTTGTTTGAATACATTTTATAATCTGCTCTGTTCTGCTTGACGTTGTGTTCATCAATGAACTCTATGAAGAATACATTATTATACAGTTTTATGTTGTGTTACTGCTTGCCTGATTTACCTGTACCCATAAAAGAATTATACGTGCGAAAACAATATGTGAGTTCCGTGTATTCCATGGGTATATTGTATCTAGTCATCGAACTCGTCGAAGACGTTTTTCTGAGAGTTGTAATTTGGAGTTGCAGATATGCCATCTATGTCCAGAAAACATCTACAACAAATTAAAAATGCCTGATCAAGTTTCTAAATGGTCCACTGACGACATTATGCACGAAATCAACAGCAATACTGACTCT
The DNA here is from genome assembly GCA_032209605.1 of Mactromeris polynyma. NCBI lineage: Eukaryota > Metazoa > Mollusca > Bivalvia > Venerida > Mactridae > Mactromeris > Mactromeris polynyma. The sequence goes on from JASFXZ010000058.1 coordinate 393,569, forward strand.
GTGTTAACGTTGTTTACATTCCGCCATTACCAAGTGTCGAATGACTATTTACTTTTGTGTGTCTTTCATCTGTACGGAATCCGGTTAGTGCCACAATGAATGTCGTGTATTTACCGCGACATTTCGTGCTACATGCGCGAAACACGACAGTGCGATAACGCGACATTCCTGTGTTCAATTGTCGTTCGTCGCATAGCATGTCGTGAGTTTAATATCGTATGTCGCTTAGCATGCCTTGTGTCGTATCGAGTGTCGCATCGCATGCCGTGAGTCATATCGTGTGTCGCTTCGCATGTCGTGTGTCGTATAGAGTGTCGCATCGCATGTCGTATTGAATGTCGCGTCCAAATGTCGTGTGTTGTGTCGTGTGTCGCTTCCTATGTCCAAGCGCGACACACGACATTCATTGTGGCACTAATCGGATTCTATACATCTTAGAGGGCGATCACCGAGAGCAATAGCAGTTCAATTCACCTAATGAGATATAAAGTCGCAACTGCGCCGGGTATGATAACTAAAACGTTCTGTATACTGCAGCTAACATGTTACTTATGTAGCATACATATGACGTTTTAGAAATTACTATGATATACGAGTATACTCCACGACATTAATAACACAACTCAATATTGCCCGCGTCAGCACGGTGTCATTATAGCGAAAGTCTACGTCTTGCTTGAACATCCTATGTATAACAGATAGCGAAAGTCTACGTCATGCTTGAACATCCTATGTATAACAGATAGCGAAAGTCTACGTCATGCTTGAACATCCTATGTATAACAGATAGCGAAAGTCTACGTCTTGCTTGAACATCCTATGTATAACAGATAGCGAAAGTCTACGTCTTGCTTGAACATCCTATGTATAACAGATAGCGAAAGTCTACGTCATGCTTGAACATCCTATGTATAACAGATAGCGAAAGTATACGTCTTGCTTGAACATCCTATGTATAACAGATAGCGAAAGTCTACGTCATGCTTGAACATCCTATGTACAACAGATAGCGAAAGTCTACGTCATGCTTGAACATCCTATGTACAACAGATAGCGAAAGTCTACGTCATGCTTGAACATCCTATGTATAACAGATAGCGAAAGTCTACGTCTTGCTTGAACATCCTATGTATAACAGATAGCGAAAGTCTACGTCTTGCTTGAACATCCTATGTATAACAGATAGCGAAAGTCTACGTCATGCTTGAACATCCTATGTATAACAGATAGCGAAAGTATACGTCTTGCTTGAACATCCTATGTATAACAGATAGCGAAAGTCTACGTCATGCTTGAACATCCTATGTACAACAGATAGCGAATTTCTACGTCATGCTTGAACATCCTATGTACAACAGATAGCGAAAGTCTACGTCATGCTTGAACATCCTATGTATAACAGATAGCGAAAGTCTTCGTCTTGCTTGAACATCCTATGTATAACAGATAGCGAAAGTCTACGTCTTGCTTGAACATCCTATGTACAACAGATAGCGAAAGTCTACGTCATGCTTGAACATCCTATGTACAACAGATAGCGAAAGTCTACGTCATGCTTGAACATCCTATGTACAACAGATAGCGAAAGTCTACGTCATGCTTGAACATCCTATGTACAACAGATAGCGAAAGTCTACGTCATGCTTGAACATCCTATGTACAACAGATAGCGAAAGTCTACGTCTTGCTTGAACATCCTATGTATCAATAGTTTCATGCTAAGCTGTAGACTTCTGACTGGACATATTGATTTTATAACTTTGAACATGTGAATTCATTTCCTTTTGATGCAGACATACTATATACATGATTCTAAATGATCGTAGCTAATGCTATTGTGACATTAAAATAATCACAATAGCTACCATGTTTCTTACATCATTTTGAGATTACATTCAGACTCTCGCTAAGTACATAATATGTTCCAACCAACAAATATGACTTGACTGTTGACTTTATGTTATAAAACAACATATGTTTGTGGATATTCAATGTAAATATATATTCACCCGATTTAATATATCTAAGTATATATGAATCTATGTATCTTAAGTACACATTTGATTATGTACCAGCATCTATGAATCTTATGTGTCTATGTATATATGAAGCAATGCATATAATATTTATGTACTACGACTTCAGTATAATTACCAGAAATGGTCACACGATGGAATTTTGAACCTTCCCCAAAACTACAAAATGCAATATATATATTTTAGTCTTTATTGGTATTTACTGACCGATGACTTAGTAACTACATATAGCACAACAGTTTTTTTACGATATAATTTGTTATTAATCTGCAATACGTTATATATTTCTGTGATTTTTATTCAGAAAAAATGTTTACCATTTACAGACAATATAAATGTTACATAACTATGCACACAATATCATTTAGACAATGATTTCAGTATATTTATATCATAATACTAATGAGAAACAATGTTTTCAACCGTTTGAATGAAAACTAATGAATTAATATCTATTTATTTATCTGCTTCGATGTGTATATCCTTTATGAAAAGGGAAACGACATGAATAAAATAGCACTGAATTTTAGTAAAGTTACGTGTAAAATGTTATGCAAAAGCATCAAATAAATAATTAAATCCTGATATCTCATCCTTAATCCAAGCACAACAATAAAAGATCCTGCAATGGATATCCAATCTTGTATGCCGAATAATGCTTTGGCAACCAAGATTTTAAAAAAATGTTTCTCTTTTACGCAACAAATTTAATGCAAATACAGTAAAATCCAATAATATTCATCTTTGTTTTAATTACATTAAATTGACTAAGTTTTCAAAAATAATCATAATATACGTCTTTTAGTACAATCTGCACATACAGTGCCTTTGAAGTACAATATCAAACATGGAATATCAGCAAACACAGAACAGAGCAATGAATTTGGAACTTTGCTGAAATGATCAACAAACTCATTTAGACTTATACTGTCAATTTGTGATTGAGGGTTGCTTTTTTTATATATATTTCAAAAATTTGAGCGAGTTTGATTTACTAAGTTTTCTCAATGTCTGTTTTTTTTCTTAAACATGGAAAGAGCGTTTAACTTTACGTTTCTCCATGCAAAGACGTTTGCTATATGATAGAAATAACAAGCAGTTGTCGTCTGTCGGATTATTTCTGTATATTCGTTTATGTTTATAGAAATCTGCTTTCGCTTGTCTACATTCATTGTTAAACCAAGCAGCCTTTTAAAGCTTGGCATTAATGCGCATGTTCAATTCATAATAATATTTCCCGTGTAGTTTTAAAGATATATTAAGAATACGATGAGACATACTATTGATGCAAGTATCAACATCAGATACCTGTGATTAAATCATTAATGACGTCATCAAATAATTGTTTTATTCTTGTTAAGTAGATTATAAAGCTTACTTGTCTAGGATTTTTCCCACATAAAAGGCACATATCAGACAAAAAAGCTTCGTCAAATGTTTACTGGATTTTCAGCAAGCTGAATAACTTGATGTAGATGTATGTGGTAAAATATACAAAGTAAACATTTTAAAGCAAGACTTCAATAGTCAATGTGTACCTTAGCATACAGAACTGTAACACATAAAATTGTTAATAACCCAAAACACTGGAAATAGTGTGAAATTATTCACAAAATAAATTAGAGAAAAGTTTTTAGTGTATTGTCAGAAAAGTTTGTGACCCTTGTGAGGTGATTCTTCCACCGTCTTGGCGATATCTCCCTTGCTCTCGACATTACAATGCTACCATCAAACCTGTATGCATGATAAAAGTATAAAAACATACTTGGAGAGCCAATTGACTTGCTTACTGTTCTGTTCAGTGACTAAATTTAATGTCATTGATATAATCTAAAGTTCATATGACACATAATTCATCACTTGTACAATTTGAAAGAAAAAGAGTAGCTGTAATATTGATGTACAGTGAAACCTCACTTAAAGACCACCTCAATAATAAGACCACCCCAATATTAAGAACACAATTTTCATGTCCAGTTTCACTGTTTTGCTCATTATTTAACCTCAATATTAAGACCAAGTCAATAAGAAGACCAGTTTGCAATGGTCCCAAGGGTGGTTTTATTATTGAGGTTTTACTGTATTACCCAACATTATATTGATTTCATTTAGGGCTATTACATGTTTATAAATTAGGGGTTTCCCCTCTAATCCTGCGGTACAAGCAGCAATATACCGTGAACATCGTGCTCGAATCGCAATGGAAACGTAGATTAGTATCACAGAGTGACAATGTAATAAATAGCTTCGAAAAGTGATAAAGAATAGTACTCCCCTATACAATTTTTAATTGAGTGATACTGAAATGGAGATCAGTTTCAGAATTTGGTTATATCTCTTACTGTGATGGCAGTTGAAAACCTGATTGTTATAATTGTTATTAATTTTTTTTACTTTCTTCTTTTCTATTAAACATGTAAATATATTTTTCTAGGGACTCAGCTGATCTACCTTGTCGATGTTCAGTATTCAAGTTAAATTTAACGTTTGATAAATATGGAAGGTTGCAAAATATTTATGCTGCATTTACATTAGTCACTGAAAGGACTAAGCTTTATATTTTATATTATTCTATAATAATTGGTAATCCCAATACATGTGTACATGTATTTGATTATAAAATATACTTCACATTTTCATTTACTTTATGAAATTATTTTTCATCAATTACAGTTTGCTAAACAATAGCCTCGCTACGTTGTAATGGGCTATTGACATTTAGTTTTTGATTTGTTGAATACACATAGAAATGTGTTTTTCACATATGGAATGTTGCGTGTTATGTACAGTCTGTAAGAAGAACTTGTGTTTAGTTTAATGGAGGTCGGTCAAACCAAATTCAGTCCTGATTGGCACTTCGGTTAATGGAAGGTAATAGAGGTATTCCGGAATTCCCTAAAAATGGGTTTTTCCAGGGGCACAAACAAAATTTCATTTTCAGCTCTTGAAGTTTAGTCAGACGTTAAATCCTGTTTGTTTCCATTGCGGTTCGAGCACGATGTTCACGGTATATTGCTGTTTGTACCGCAGGATTAGAGGGAAACCCCCTAATTTATAAACCTATCATGATAGTGGTATCATCTGCATATTGAGATAGAAGAAATTCTATATTATTCAACATATTAATTCCTTTGATATTAATGTTATTCTTCATAAGAAGTGCAAGAATTTCTGCACACAAAATGAAAATGTAAGGGGATATGTGATCATCTTGGCGGCAGCCTCGTTCAATATTGAACCAGTCGGATAGATGTCCATTAATAGTAATACATGATTGGATGTTCGTATAAAATAGTTTTACTCATTTTGTGAAGTTTTCTCCTAGATTAAAAAAATCAAAAACTTTGTACATGAAAAACCATGACACTGAGTCAAAAGCAGTTGCAAAATCAATTAACAGAAGCATTCCTGGTATATTTTGTTCTTCCGTATAGTTCATAATGTCATAAACTAATCTAATATTATCCCCTATGTATCTTCCTGATAAAGAACCGGTTTGGTCTTCACTGATCAATTTAGTTAAAACTGTTTTAAGACGTTGGGCAATACATGCTGAAGCTATTTTGTAAGAGACATTAAGCAAAGAAATAGGTCGGCAGTTTTTTATGTAGTGCTTGTCTTTTTCGCCTTTAGGTAAACAAGTTATAACCCCCTGTTTAAGAGTATAAGATAATTCACCTGTGTCAAAGGCATAATTAATTGATCTCATGAGAAAATGACCAAAAGAGTTTAAAGAAAGCTGCTGTAAAACCACTACTGCCTGGTGAAGAATCATTTGACATATGTTTGAGACTTGAGAGCATTTCACTGTAGGATAAATGATTTCCTAAGGTTTGTTTTTCATCACATTTTTGGGATCTAAGTTTTCCGTGTCTCTAAAAGAATATATTTTTTTATAGTGATTAACAACTTCGCTCAATATATCTTGTTGGTTTGTAAGTAATGTACCTGAAGAAGAGTATAAAGAATTCATTAGTTTTGAAATATAGTTTCCGTTTTCTAAATTACAAAAATATTTACAATGTTTTTCTCCCTCTGAAGTCCATTTTGCTCTGGATCTAATAAAAACACCTTGCATCTTCTTATTTCTAATTTCATACAATTCTTGTTTTTTGGTTTCTAACAGATGATAATCAATATTTGTTTGTTTTTCAAGAGAGTTTATTTGAGCTATCAAATGATCTTGCCTTTTGTCTTCTTGTTTTTTGTGTATGATGAGTTCCATGTTTTTCCTCTTATCTCCATCATCATTGTCTCAAAAAACAATTTGTCATCTATATCGAATTTTATAAATTCGTTTCTAATATTTTCTAATGGTTCCGTATCATTATGGATAACTGCAGCATATTGCAATTTAACTTGATGTATAAGATTTTTGATGTGATTTACATATTGAATATCTTTTGTTAAGTGAGTTGTTAAATTTCCAGTATGAATGACCTTTTATAAATTTACCAAATTGAATTCGTTCTGGCTACCTAATGCTTATCATACCATATCATTTATTCTATTTATATGGTTTAAGTATAGATTTGTGCTGTGAAAATTCCAGAAAATGATTATGAAGCAGATGTGTCTCTTTGATATATTTTTCTGAATTATACACAAATACATTACACCTAATCAAGCTTTATTTTTGATACCATTTGTCTTGAATGTGTTATCAACAGGTCATAAACATTCGCCATGGTGTTCCCACACCATTCACTTATAATTGCTTATCAGTAACCTGATACTGGGATGTGTATTGCAATAGTGTATCCACTACATATAGAAACCCGGGATATCTCGTGGTTCGCACTGGCTGTGGGAATTGTAAAACCGAGATATCTCGTGCTTAGCATGATAAGGGTTAATAAAATTAGTGAATGATCAGTTCTGTAGCCTGTCTCAATTTCAGAGTTACTCATTTCTGTAAACAGATTATTCGAGATTAAGAAAAAATCAAGTCTAGCCTTTTTGATAGGATTTTTTTTAAACCAGGTATATTGTTTTTCTTCCATATGTTGCTCTCTCCAGCAGTCAATTAAGTAACATTCAACAATCATTTCAAAGACTTTTCTCGTGCGTTTGGATTGTAAATATTCATATAATTTAAACAGTCGCTACTTGGATCTAGGATTAAATTAAAGTCACCTACTACAATGCATGGAGTATCATAAGATATAATATTTTCTTTAATAGTTTTATAGAAATCAGGATCATCTTTATTAGGGCCATATAGGCAAATTAATATGATGTCCTTATTGACAATGTTTGCCCGTTAAATAAGTAAATTACCATTTTGGTCTGTGTCACAATTTATGAGTTTAAAATCAAAGTTATTGTTTATAAATATAGCTACGCCTCTAGACTGGCTACTATAGTTACTAAAGAAAGATTCATATCCCCATTGAGAACGTATATATTTTATGTATAATTTATTTCTTTATTGGTAAAATGAGTGTCTTGTAAAAAAATGATATTATGTTGCTTACTTTTCAGGTAATTAAGGAAATTTTTCCTTTTTCGACTATCCCCTAGCCCCTGCACATTCATTGAAACAAAGGTTACATTTTCAGTCATCATTCATAATTAGAAAGTTGCATTTGTATTATCATGGCAATGAAGTAAAATAACTATGAATATAATTTATAACAGTTCAGACATTAGAAAATAGTCCATTGAGACCTAATCTTTCCCAAACTGCCCAAAAAAGTGATTAAAAAAAATACAATAAGAGTGAAAAAACAACACAAAATATACATTCAAACACCTTAAATACAAATAGAAGGCTGTGTGTGTTAGATACATACTTTTTTTATTCATATATAGATGTATAACCAATGTTAGACAAAAAACAATAATATTAAAGTATCCTGTATTGGCTCATTATATCGGCTCACAATACAGCAGCGATTATGTGGACAGATTCTTTGTATACGAATAAACTCAAAGGAATTACACAGCTACACAGTGCTCGATGAGTGCCTCACAACACATTTGACAAGATTACATCATCATAATTGTGTACAGTACATACTCAATGCAGTAAACATAACACCTTTAGTAACTGTAGGCAATACACAGATTGTTAACAAGTTATAATCAAACGTACACTGTGTGGTCATCTGGTTAGTAATATTGACACAGTTATTTACGAGATACAGATAGTATGTAGAAAAGAAAAATCAAATAATCGGAACTTGCCTTGTTGAATACAACAGCTGACTAACAAAAATATTACAGTTGAAATGTTTACGTTTACTTTCGTTTTGAATAAGCCTCTTATATCAATGACGTTAAAGATATCTGAACTGTCTCGTAAAGCGAGGTATACCGGGAAACAATTGGTTACTGTATTAATTGAAGTATTTTAGTTAGCTAATGTTATATTAATTATTAACTGTATAAAGTATCGATCAAGAAGGGAAACAAACTGAACATAGTGGTGCATTGTCGCGTGGTACATAATTTGAATATGATATTTGAGGATAAGGGCTTGGAATAACTTTTAATAGTTGAAAGTATGTTGTCTGCCAATACCAGAATGACATTGGTTTTTTACATCAGAATCAACTGTGTATTACAGCAAAAGCTTCAATGAAGCCTTTCCAAAAGGATGCAAAAATGCCTTAAATGCATTTCCTTCTCGGGACTTCGACCCTGGTCCCCCACATACGCGCCCCCCTTTACCTCCAACAAAATGTTCCTCTTTTTTCACAATTCACTGTTGGCATCCCTGGATAGACTGGTCAAATGACTGTCCATGAGTAAAACGGCATATGATGTTATGCAGCTGTTTGAAATAACTATCAATGGTTTTATATTACTGTCATTCTTAGAGTATTATGCAATTTAAAACTCATGCAGGAGCGGAAACATGTGACAAAAGAAAAATGTAAATAAATTCGGATAGACAAAACAGTGACTTGATAATTGTTGATGCATGGCAATGATAACACCTTATCTTGCATCCCTTGTTTTTATATGCACTGTGTGTACATGTTTACCAAATAAACATTGTATATTACTATAGTTAAATTATTAGCATATTATAATACAATATTTAACACATTGCAGGTCTTTCTAGAAGATGATAGTGTGCCGGTGGAACTTGATTTGACAAGCTTCAAATCTAGCGACAACAGTTTTTCAAAGAAATTTAAGGATTGTGGTCTTAGTAGAACCAAGTTTTATGCAAAATGGAGAGAATATGGTTCACATGATAAAACTTCTGAATGTGTGCCTTGCAGGATTGACTTACTGTGTGAAACTTGTTCAATTTGAACTATTTGATATCTAACAAGGTTTATTTTCAATAAGCTGTAATTATACACTACTTATCACTTTATACACTAGTATAAATGTGCCAGATATTGATGCGTTTAAGCTGTTATTATATTTAATGGGTTGTAAATATTTAACATTGGATTTTTAATTTAGAATTTCATATTTTGGAAAATAATAAGTCAAAAGCATTTGATAAATTACTGATATTAATATGTTAACATAAATTGTATTATAGATGGTAAAATCCTTTTTGGTGGTATTCTTGGTAGACAGTATATGTCACCGACAGTCATACATGGCCAGTGTAATAAACTCAATAATTAAATGAGACTTTAAAGCAATGCTCATTGTCCAATTGACTGATATATGCAACTAGTTGATCTTTGTATGCCACACAAAGGGCCATTAAGTATTACCCCTGTCCATGAATGTATGTGTCTGTGCTAGAACTATGTTATCAATTAATAATCTTGATAGGATGGATTGAGTCAATTCATATTGGGCTCAGAATATATACATAATAATCAAATACAGTTGAAGTTTGATTTCTGTTATAATCTACCAATATTTGGAGGAGTTGTTGCCCTATTTTGTCTCAAAGATGTATCTGGCTCACCTGAACATAAAATGTTTGGATTTGTTTTATCCATTATTGATGTTTAATTGGCTAAACATCTCTAATAAGAGGCATTGCAAGTGTTTTTGAATTTTATGATGTACAAACATCTTTTCTTCAACACATATGGATTAATACATTATGAGTTCATTCTTTATAAATGCATGTTTAGTGATGTTTTAACCATAGGCAATATATTTTTCATGTTTGGTTAATTAAACAAATGAACAAAAAATGAGCATAGTATAAAATACAAAGTCTATAGCAAGGCATCTGTGTCCTTTTGTGTTTTTAAAAATATAAAAAATATATATCATGTGCAAACAGAAGCAGACACCTATGCGTAAATATACAAATTATTATAAGAGATTGCAGTTTTGAAATAATATACATACAGGTTTGTGTCATTTTGTGTTCATGTGTTAATTGAATATTCATTTGGAAGGTTGACTGAACGTTTGAAATTCATTTTACTAAATTGTCATGGCTCGACATCCTGACTATTTTGTATTTCATTCATTGTTATTTCAGGCCATGAAAATGAACATGAAAATACTTGGAAGTGTTTAGTGGTGAAGCAGACTTGCTTGGAGATGAAATGGATCTCAGAACTTAAGTAAGTACTCCCTGTTCTTATTTTATAACCATAAATGAAGTTTAAACATTTGTGAACAGTTACAACATAAGTGTGCAGTACATATTAAGACCTGAAACAAAAAACGTTTTGTAATAATTTATAATACTGAAAGACACACCATGTTTGATCTCCTGTAGATTGATTTTTACTAGAAATGTAAGCGATTAACCAGTTTATCGTTCGAACATGCAGTTATTGGTTAGTAAAAAATCGTAAGATATCCGTAACTTTGTCCCTGAACGGTGTGAAACCGAAACGTAAGAAGTCTGTAACTAACAATTTGACACATACGTGTTTGCTAGAAATATTTTATGTAGAGGTCAATTAATTGTATTTTATTTCAAATGACAGTCGGAACACTCGTTTGGGTGTTCAAAAATTTAGACATGGTTAAATACACAGATAAATGATGTTGTTATTGTACTGAACTGTGTGTTTTAACACTGTTGTATTCGAATAATAGACTAGTTGCTTAGTTATGTCAGTCAAGACCATTTTTGAGGAAGTAAATGGTACATTTTAATGTACAATATATGCATGTTTAAAAAATCATAAATATAGTTATCAGTTGTTTGTGACATGTCATGTAACTTTGCAACTATCCACTTACATGTGTTTATGACGTTCACCTAGACAATTTAATACAGCCATCAAAAGGCAATGCAGTTCGACCGATCATGTATGATCATGTGAAAGTTCTGGAGGATTCGTTTCTTCAGAATGCAATGAATCAACTCACTGTCCTTGTTGGAATGTTGGCAGGTAAAGAACCGTTAGCCACTGAGTATTCTTCTGCTGGGACTTGTAAAATAGAAGTGATTGGTGGAAACCACACAGTTTGTGCTCTTAAGAACTTATTCCATAAAAGAGTGTGCCAGTCAACTGTAAAGGTTAAACTGTACAGAGGAATGACCTCCATCATTGCTTTGACTCTAGGATTAAGGCACAATCTTGTTCATGATAAAAGTCGACCAATGACTTTTATGCAAACAGTCAAATTCATCAGGGGTTTAGTACCCAATACGAATCTGGCACCAGCTGATGTCAAGCTGTGGAAGCGAGAAATACAGACAGTATTTGGGGACAAGGTATACATTTATGTTTGTATTTTGATATCACTTGCGACTTGCTATTTGCAAGCTGTGAAGTATTTTATGTGTCTCCTATTATTCATTACATGTATAAGTACAAGTGGATAACTTACGTGATTGTTTAGTAATAAAGTATCTGTAGACAGAACATTGCATCTCTCTTAAGGGAAACAATTTGTATATAGCCCTAGTAAAATAGATCCATTCGTTAGTATATTGCGTTCTTTCATAATGTTGATTATTACAAGTAATACGTAAGTTTATGATGTGTCCAAGTATCTCCAGTTAATAACTGATTTTTATAGAAAATATAGATAGCGCGTGTGCCTGTGTGTACACATATTATATATATAATATTTGTTTAGAATGTGTTTGTCAACAAGTTTCCTAACAAGGGTCTAAAAAATTGTTACTTCCAGACTGTGGAGAAATTGGAGGGGCGGATGCAAAACCACATTGCCCTGGCAAGAGCATCAGCAGATGTATTCAATCTGATCGTAAAGGCAGATGAAGAATTGTGCATCAACTTCAACCATACTTTTTTCAAGGGAATGTTGTCATTGCCCAAGGAGCTACAAATGCAATGTCTGAATGCATTAATTAGTGAGGGACCAACCCGTTTCAGACGAAAAGTGTATGTTCTTTTTTGGTTCTAACGTATCGCACTTACAGCTTTATTCATACATTTCTGATGTGTACATATAAGTTTATTAAATAGAAAAATAATTCATACTGTATCGCTTGGACATAAAGTATTTTCGTTAATAATAATTATGGCTTAGAGCAAACAAAATAAGTTGTTTCAGTGTCACACAAATCAAGTACAGTCACAGAAAATAGAGCTGTGAAAAATGATCACCTTCCTGTTCATACTTACATCTATTATCTTAGATTTGATTGGATGATACTTATCATGTTTGTTATCTCTGTCAATGCAGTCCTGACGCAACAAATGTATTTTCTTTGGCAATTTGATTTTATATTTCATGTTTCTTTTTAGAAAAGAGGGACTTGTACTTCACCCAAAGAAGAAGAGAGCAAAGAAGGGAAATATTGAAAGGGTATTTCACTGATTCTTATTATGATGTTAATAAGGTCAAAACTGTTCATATTGCAATTAAATTTGGATGTTAGGCAATGTAATTTCCTCTTGACTTTGTTTCAAGTAAACTGAATATTTAATTATGTAATGGCAAATCAGTTATGTTTTATAAAATGTATGCGTGCAATGTAAACTATATTATGAAACTGATTTGAGTTAGAATGTATTGAATTCCCAGAAATTTGTGTTGCATTTTTTGTAGCAATTGTAATGCCAATCCACTTGACATGAACCTTAAGTCATGAGGAAGTAAAGTATAAAGAGTGGAGAAATCATAAGTAGAGATAAGAGTTGCTCTAAAATGTAAATAATGAAACTTATTCAAAACTTCCGTAGAATGTTTCATGCCCCAGTAAAGGTTTATACTGGAATTTTCAAAAGTGTTATTGCAAAATGTTCATCCGCCATGATTCCAAACACGCAAAGGTCACCTACACATATCCGTGATTTTACGGTCAATTGCTACGGGTGACCATAGAAACCAACAGTATAAATAGTGTTCGGCTTTTCCCGCTGGTATTCGACAAAAACTCAACCTGTCTACACACAAGAGCGTCTCGTGCATTTTCCGTTGCACGGACTGAAATCACGCCCGATGAATAATTATACAGGCGAATTGCACGGGAGTTTCGTGTGTAACTAGTGACGTGGTCTAAGTCGGATATATATCTCGTGGAATTGTCTATATTTCATGGTTATTGCACATTCTGATATTAATGATTTAATTACTTGGAGCAAGGTCAGTATAAGGCTGCTTGTTCCTTAGAACTTGATTATACACAGTGTGTCTGGTGTTATGTACGTAATGGTTAATTGCTTTTAATGATTAGTTACTGCCTACTTGGTCAATTTATGTTTATATTGGGAAATCAATGACCATATAAAAAAAATAAGTGTGAGGTTGGCTAGCTGCTAAATCGATTTAAACCCCCAGTATTTTCAGTGACAGTTCCAAGGCTGTAGATCGCTATGTGGTTATTATTTCTCGTATGATTTGGATGCATTTTAAGTTCCCATTTTCCATTCCCCATATGCAGTTGTCTGACTTGATATGATATTCTTGTCTCCCACATTTAGGACATGGCCACTGGCTGTCTTTGGTTAATTGGTTTGTCCAATGGTTAATTTCATCCATTCAATCCCTTCCTTCATTGTCCCTTGCAATTATCCATGGTTGTTTATGACTGTGAGCTAGACAATACCTTACTTCCCCATTCCGATAGATATTTGTCCTCCGAAATATGTTTCCCTGTGCCGACTTCTTTCCTTTCCAGCTTCTTTCTACCAGTGTCCGTTTCTATTGTGACGTCATTTCACGACAGCGACAAGTTCTATTATGATATTGTTTCTACCTTTCGACCACTACCCCTCCATAATTTCTTATGTACATGAACATAAAAAGCTTGGTTATTTTGTTGTTTGACAGTCACTTAAATATTGGATTTCACACCACAAATAAAATTGTATCTTTGCCTGATCTTCTGTGGTTTTAGATACAAATATATTGCAAATTTTGAATGAAACGCAGCCCTACTGAACATATTCTCAATTAGAAACAGCTGAGGACAATTAAAGCTAAGATAGAACAGTGTTGATGATGTAAAATGCAATATAAAAGTCTAAATCTATTAAATAATATATGACATACCTCTTCCTCAACAAATTCGTCACTTGATAGGTAGCAATAAAATGATAAAAAATAAGTGTTTCATTCAATGGCGTTTATCCAATTATATACATGTACCTGCACTACGGACTACCTTTTTAGACTGGGGGGCAAATGTCCCACCTGTGTTTTTACACTGGGGGGCAATTATTGTCTTAGCTTCAACTTTCTTTGGGGGGCAGATGTCCTAGGTTACATTTAGTCTGGGGGGCAAATGTCCATCTTGCCATTTTTACACTGGGGGGGGGGGGGGCAAATGTCCGGGGGCAAATGTCCTACACTCATTATAATATTGTAGTTATACAGTTGCATATCATTAATTCCGACCGAGACATCATTATATATAATCAGCAAATCCGGATCCCGGAACCTGGGTCGTTTTCACCCACCGCAGTTACTGCCCTTTGTTTTTGACACTCCATTTGCATTTAATCTTCGTCCAGTGGGTCCGACTGAAATATTGCAAAATATCCAGGAAAAGGTATGTTTTAACGTGTAAATCTTGTGTTATAATATTGTTACATACCATTTTTAATCGTCTGTTCTGTTGTCATTGTATACTACTTGAATACGATGATTCAATATAACATTGGTTGTCGTGCCCCAGTGCTTGGTCCAAATATATTGATTCATTTATAGTTTACAATCATTATTTTGTTATCTTACATTTTACCATCACTTTGCCTGACAACCGGCATGACTAAGGTGACTGTTGGAAATGTAAGCATACATATTTGAGTGAGAGCAATTGTTAAAACTGACAATGAATGTTATCAGGAACGGTGATACATATGAATGTACTTAATACAGTAAAACCTCATGATGCGACCAACTCGATTTTGCGACGAACTCAATATTACGACCGTTTTGTTCCAGACCCGAATTTTTCTCTATATAATTCAATGGTCGCGCAACTCGAAATTGCGGGCAACTAGATATTGCGTAATGCGACCACTTTCAGGTCCCGATCAATAATGTAGTCACATTTTCAACTCGAAAATACGACCACTTACCGTCCCGAAACGGGCAGTACGGATTTTAGTCACACCGACATCCGAAGTTGCATATGTTGTTAATTCGGATGTGTTTACGATAATTGATGACACTTTAATCCCCCCAGGCGTCATAAACACATCAAGAGGTGGGTATTTTATTGTTTGTCCCTTTGAAAGACCCTTAATTGAGAGTTAGCAGTCGCATGTTTTGATTCCTAGCTAATCTGTTATTGTTATAGTCATTAATTGACGAACAAACAAAACATTGTATAATTTTTTGTAACTTTCGTAATAATCTGGCCAGATTAGTAAATCATATCTGAGTCCTATTTTGATTGATAAAGACCTACATGTACTTAGCTGTTTAAATTTGTTTAAAAGTTCAGTAATTAGTAAAAAGCGGACAGAGCTTTCTCTGAAAGAGAAAATTTAACTTGATTAATGACAGTCCAGGAAAAAGTCAGAGGCTACTGTGTGTAATTTCAGTGATAGAACTGTCCCGTCTGTAGCATTACCTGTTATCATTATCATTACATACTTCTAGTATTTTTTTATATTAACATGCACCTATAATATTTGATATGCTTTAATTTTCAGGTTCATTTAATCCTGAAGAGAAAGGTGGAACTGATGGAAGGTTACGAGGACAGAAACTAGACTTTAAATTACGGACAAATCATTGTCGCAGTTTTATGTACTTTATGCATCAAATGTTTTTTCCATATTTCATTATTTATCCAAATAAAATTATATTCTAGAATTGGATTATTAACCTGTTTTGTTCCATTATTGAACTTTTATTTATAATTATTAATAATCCCTTACATTTATGTGAAACAGAAGTGTTATCAATAACACAAATATCTTGGAAAAAACACAACATTCGCACGATATGACTAAACTCAATAATGAGACCAACTCGATATTAAGACCACTTTAGCTCGGACCCGTTGGTGGTCTCATTATCGAGGTTTTACTGTACTAATAGTCTTAGTGACCAGTACTAATGTTTGTGAATAACTGACAGCAGAACGCGTCTAGAAGCCCGATATTGAATACTGGACCGATATACAAATGTAGCATGGCAGCAAAGTGTTACTATGTCAGTAGAGATTATCCACAGTGAGAATGATCTTGTAAATTTCAAAGAACTAGTATCTCTTTATCACATAATGTTGTCTACTTTTTACAAACATATAAATGGATATACAGTCGGAACTTCTTTCAAATTCATAATTTCCGAAATTTTAATTCAAATATTGCATGATTTCAAATAGCCCTTTTTAATGTGACGTGCATAGCAAGATACATCACAACTTAATATTTCTATCGGCTGATACCAAGTTTTTGGATAGAGAGTTGTAGAAATTCTAAGAATAAACGAGGTCTGACTGTATATTCCTTTAACAGCAGGTGATATTACCGTGTGATCGAAACAATTGTACCTGCTGAGCCTATGGGAATTTTGCATGTAACATTTAAGATAAAATAATATTGAGTATTAATCACAGTCTGCCAAAAAGGCAATAGGTCAGGTAGGGTTGTGATGATGTCACAGGCAGTTGGTTCCAGTGGTTGAAACATGTGGAAAGGATTATTATTATATACCAGATTTATATAGCGCCCGTTTCATGCGAAACACGTTCACAGGCACTTTACATAGACCCCATTTGTTGCAGCCACAAGGGCGCAGGTGCATCCTCTACCAGGGCAGATACAGCGTGATCTGACCAGAGGGACAGACTGAGAGAAAGCCCCCAGAAGGGAGAGAGAGAAATTGTGATACAGACATGCCCGGCATTTCTGCCTAGCTCTTATTTCGAATAGACAGTCTGGTTCTTTAATGTGCCCGGTGTATAGCACTGATACACAGTACTTTCCTGGTTACATGCCAGTACTATGTTAGGTGGGAAACACTGAAAGGCATTTCTGTTTTATGTGTGTTTATGATACTCATTGCCATAGTGATAGCAGGCCTTTTTCTGTCCATTTTGGAGAAAAGACCCTAGATAAATTGGGAAAAATTTGCATCGTAAAATTTGCCAATTTGGGAAAACTTTAATCACTTCAACTCAAATTTTGGTAATTTTCATAGTTAAAAGAACAGGTTTTTCATATCTATATTTTATATAAACAAGTATTCTAATCTACATTGATAATATCAACTGTCAAACATTTATCACAAACAAAATGTCCACAAACATTTATGACACAAGGGACAATAATGGCCAGAGTTATTCAAAGAGCTTCAGGTCGCTCCAGTAGACGATTTTTCGTAGGTGCGATTGGGAATTTTTTTTTCTGATTGGGAAAAAAACATGTATTTGGCATTGAGAATGGGTCAGATAGGTTGACCCGTGGGAGCTATAGAAAAAGGATTGTATAATAGTGGCTGCATGTGCCAAGTTTATATACTAGGTTTGTTTGGGAGACTGATTGCTAGGATGTTTTTACGGTATTGTAAAACATGATTGGTTTAAAGTCAAGTTTCCAATACCCTGCAGTTTGCCAGCCCAGATTTTCCTTCGTGGCTGTAACACTTTATGCGGGAATAATAATTGTACGTGTTTCACGCCTTTATGAGCGCTGCTGTACAATTTCTAACCTCTTCGTTAAGTGACATCATTTCTAGAAAACGTCACATGCGACATCACCATTTAATTTTACTGACAGTAAGCAATATTTGCCCCATATGGCAATATGAAAACGAAGTGGCCATATGGAGTTGATATTGTTTCCTGCTTGCAAATAGTGACATTACATCTTGTGTTTTCTTGAAATGATGTCACTTATGGAAGAGGTTGTAAATCCCATAGCACCACACTTATTGTAATATACAATAAATAGGCAGTATATTCATTGTATGGAAAAAGAAGTGAAAATATTCTACTATAACATTGTTTATTGATTTCACGTGAATTATATACCAAAATGCTGTGTGTATTTTGACCCATGCAAAAGTACGCCTTGACCAATGCAAGGGTATGAGAAGACCACATTTTTTGGATTCAAAACACTGAGGGTACAGCTTGACCTGTTCCTGATTGATTTTTCATCAAAATTGACTACGGTAATGAGTAATTTTCAACAATTTCTCAATTTCTTTCACAGACTGGAGAACCTACTAATTGTATGTTGGGACGAAGATCGATGTTTGTGGACATAAGAGATATCTTGGAATCACGATGACAGTTGATGGTGTTTTTTGTAAACCAGCATATCAACAGTATTCAAAGTACGTACCTATTGTTTAATACACACAGGTGATCAAGATGAGCTATTGTAACTGCCCTGTGTCATCCATACATGCAGCTAGACTCTGTCTAAGTGTTGGGTAAAAAAGGAAACCATGCAGTTTGCACCAGCGTTTTGCTTCTGAAGACAGTCAAGTTGGCCTGCTTTGTTAACATAGGTTAATTGAAGCGTTTGATAAAATGAAAACACATTGTAGGCTTGTAGCACATGTAGGGTGGGTGACCAGGGGTAGAACTTAGTAAGTGCCATAGATTGCACTGCATTCTGTACAATCAGTAAAGGAATAAAAACCTTACCTTGTCTCCAAGTTTGGAATGAAGGCAAATACAGTTGTCTGCCGGAGTAAAAATGATGCGACAAACTACATGGTTCCCACACGTTGTATCTGGATGTATAGAGACAGCTGTATGCTGATACATGATGACGTATGGAAAGTATTACTGATACAAACCTATTTTCAGTTAAGTGCCAATATGAGTTGTTAATATGAACAGCATTAACCTAGAATATTCCTCTATGATCTATCTGAATACACCATAGAACATAATTATTCATACATGATTGTACCATCAAATTTCTGAGAATTCAATATTCATACCTTTGTAATTTCTCTTCTTGTTCCTTTTAACTCAGTTTCGCGTGACTTTGTTTTCTCTCGCAGTTGACTGTCAGGCAGACATGCTTAAATAAGCGATATCAATCATGTGATCATTGTTTAAAATAGTTGTTGTTGTTGTAATTGTTGAGGCTGGCATCCTCGGTACTTGTGCAGTGATGAATATTTATTTATCCGATACGGAAAGTCATGGAAGCACATCAGCAACTTATAGAAATTTCAACAAGGTCAAACATGACGTATATTATAATCAACATTAAATTTTGATGTCTGACAATGGGTATGTTTTAAAGAAGAAACTGAAATTACTGATAGCCATTAACCATTAAATGCAGAATTGATGTTATTCAAAAATATGAAACAGTTTATGCGGAAACTTGACCATTATTATAATTTCCCTCATTGTCAATATTTACCTCACTTGTTCTGAATAGGCAATACATGTATAATGTAAATGATGATAAAGTAATCAAGTATAAAAACAACTTACTCATTATGCTCATGTGGGCAGATGGCTCAGAAAGTTGAAGAGAAAAAGTGGTCAACTGTCACATGCAAATTCTCTTGGTATTTTCTCAATTATTACATATTTGGGAATTATTCCTATCAGTGCTTATCAGTTTTGCATATCAAAATGGTTGATGATTAAGAACAAGGGAGGTAAATATTGTAGATGTGAGAACTATCTATTGGGCCATTAAAATTTTGCTCTTGTTTAATTAATAGAGGTCAACTGGTAACAATGAGATTAAATTTGTCCTTGCCAAAATTTGAAAGAAATGTTAACAAAATCATATAATTTATGCTACATACATTTTCAGAAATGTCTGAGAGTTACAAATATTTGCGCTGCATGAGGAATGTTGCTATACCAACCATAATTTTGTCTGTGGTCTGTATAGGAGTTGGTATTGCATCAATAGCCCAGTCTGCACCATATTACACATTTCCATTTTGCCTTGGTGGAGGGATGATTTCAGGCTTGGCAGTGAGTGGTTTTAGTTCAACTGATTTATGGGGGAAATGATGAGTTTGTCATCACTTGATTAAAGTTTTTTTTTATAGTATATCCCTATAAGACCTGGGTCCTTATTCAAAAATGTTTTAAGACTGAAACATAAACTTAGACTTAAAATGCAAAATGTTCTATTTTCTCCTATGTTGTTATAGCAACAAATATTTTAATAAAACTTGGCAAAAGTTAAAGTGGGTAGCGACAATTATCCAGACGAAACTTCATTCATTTTGGTTCAATGAAAACAAAAGTCTGGTAAATATAACTTCTGTGCAAATTAAAAGTCTAGGTCTGAACTTCAGTGTTAAAATGATTGTGAATAAGGCCCCTAAATTATTATTACTTGTCACACATCTTAATCAATTTAGAGGAGTAAGTAGGACAAGGGGGATAACTCTGTTGTACATTATACATGATTAGTGCCCCTTTTTCATTATTCAGAAAGTGTCCATACAAAAAACAAGTGACATTCACTATGTAATGGATGTATGTCGAAAATGTACAATATTGGTGTCCCCCTCTTTTCTTCTTAAAACTACCATTTAATGTATTATATGTTCAGTGGAAAAGTGATTTTTATGTTTGAACAGTTTATGGTATTCATTTGACATTCACGTTGCCTTTTAGTTCAATTGCAATTATAACACGTAATAATAAAAAATGTTTAAGCAATGAGAAAATAAATAGTTATTCTGATTGAAGTTGATGATTATTATGCACTTATCAATGTTTTGTCCAAGGGTAGGGGGCGGCAATATTTTGGCCAAGGGGGGGGGAGAGAAACACAGAACACTGGACAGAAGACGATTCCCAACAGGGGGGAATTTGACACGCCAAATGAATGCGTGTCCTGGGAGATAGACTTGGGTCAGACTTAGATCCCAGAAGTTAGGAAATAGACATCTCCCGCTGTGGGGATTTAGACAGCATGCTTAGACAAATTGTCTAATTCCCCTGGGTCAGCCTGCCACTCCCCTTTGTGGCAAAATATGGATAGGTGCATACTTATATGATTATTAATATCAAATGTAAGATTCTTCTCAATTGTACAAAATTCTAGCCGTGCTTGCTGTTTATATTGTAAATGTAATAATTATATGATTTCAGTCATTGTTGGCCGCATATTTCAACATCAAACTGTATCGAATGTTTGTCAACAATGGTGGAGAAGATTATAATGATCTTTCCTGGGTAAGTATATGCAGGTTGATGTTCTGTGCACCAGGGGCCGTATTCACCAACACTTTAAGACTAAAACTCAGATTTGGACTTTAAATTTGCAAAAGTTATACATGTAGTTACTGGTCTTTGGTTTTTGTTAAATCTGAATGGATGAAATTTGGTCAGAATATTGGTGTTACCCATTCTACATTTTGCCAACTTTTATTAAGATCTATATTGAAATAAAAAATGTGGAGCAAAAAGAACTTTTTACATTTTTAAGTATAAGTCTGAGTTTCAGTCTTAAAGTGTTTGTGAATATGGTCTGTTGCATACTGGTAGAAACCTCTCCAAAATTTGTTCACATGGTTCTGTTCCATTGTACACAGGGCCTTGTGACCTCTTCTCTTGAACTTTACGATGAATGTTTAATAAGAAATACAGGAATACTTTCATTTTAAAGCTATTATGCCATGTGTCTGGAAACTGGTATTTGTCAGTCTAGAGTTTTCATACAGCAGTACACAGGGAATTCTTTAGTCGTGACATGTACAGTTATACTTGTTAGTCTATTGTGGATTTTGCAGGAGTGTTCATAAATGATTGAATTTATTAGCAATTTTCTGAAAATAATAACAACAGACTTTTCACCAACTTTTATTGTTCTTGAAAACTTAATAAATTCAGTTATTTATGAAATCAAATGTAATATGTTATTCATGTCATAAATTTTGAATTAATATTAAATTAGGTAAAATTGATGTTTCAACCATCATAATTGCTACATTCAGAGTAAGGCAATTGTGACATGTGACTTCATTAGCTACAGTTGGATCTCGTTCATTCAAATTCATCAGGTTCGAAATTTTATTTCGAATAATACATGATTTCCAATAGCCCATTACAATTTGATGTACATAAAAAGATATATAGGACCTGATCATTATTTCAGATGGTATCAAGTATTCCGATAGAAGGTTGTAGAATAAACGATAGAAGGTTGTAGAATAAACGAGGTCTGATTGTATTTTACTTGTGAATTATAGAAAATACTACATGACTGTTATTATGTATTTATGACATCATATGATATAAACAAGATTTAAATTATGCAGGACAGAGCTCATAATTTCCTTTTCTGTGTTGGTTTTCCTGGCAAATTTAATTTACATTATTTACTTATTGTCACTACAGTGTTTGATGTGTTGATTGAAATATCAATCCTTTCGTATTGCAGAGGTATCAGATGGTTTTTGTTGGAACATTTCTGATGTTGGCTTTGATGATTGGTCTTGGTCTCTCAGGTATCTGGGGTATGGTGGCAGCAAAAGATCTCGAAACGGCAGAAGTTTTATTCCCATCAAAAAAATCGTCTGTTATGGCGGAATATGGACGGAAAAACCTTGGTTATGCAATTGCAACCTTTGTGCTTGTGTTTGTGTTGTGTGTACTGAAGTGCATTGCCTATTGTGCCTGTCAGTGTTATTTTGATGATTTTGAAACTGGTCACAACTACTCTGCTCGCTATGTTGGTAATCGTCGAGATAATATTCCAAGAACTATTCCAAGAACTACACAACCTAGATCAACAATATTCAGACAGACTGACAATGCTGATATTTCTTCTACCAATCATAATGCGAACACGAGACAAATGGGAACCACTTCTTCTACCAATCATAGTGCAAACACGAGGCAAATGGTTCCCACAACACAAAACAGTCCTTCATATGATTCCTTAAATTCAGTACAAAGATCTAATTCAAATGTTGCAGATAATGTAATGATGCAAACTGCCCCACCCCAGTATGAAGATGTTTGTGAACCCCCTCCTCCGAGTTACGAGGAAGTTCTAGAACGAGGTGCGTACACTGTATTGCATGTATAAGCCTTAACATAAGTTATTAACATGTTATATACATATTTCATGTAGTTTAACATGGAATAATGGTGAATTATTGTCTGATAATGCACAGTGAAATTATCAAAGTGACGTCATATAAATAATGTCATAAAAATGTTGATAAAATCAAATCTCTTTAATTGTTTATTGCAGAACACATGCTACACACTAAAACAGAGTTAAATTATCTCCCTTACGATATATCCAAACATACATTATGTAGGCCCATTCAGATAGGTACTGTGGTTTTGTCTCTATGTATTCTGTATGTATTGCCTCTGCCACTTTAATACATGGACGTTTCCATGACAAGACCTGTATTAGTGATGTTGAGTATATGGTTGTGATACACACATATATTTTACCTTCATGTTAATAATTTATTTTATTTAGACCTTGAATTGGTGTTGTTTGCTTAATTGTCAATTCATCATTCAGAGGTCAATTCTTATTGTTGGTTAACTACCTCAAATTTAGAATATTGATCGAAGGATATGTACTTATTTAGCTACATTTTTCTCTGATCACAAACCTAGAATTTTGATCACAAACCTTGACGGTTTTGACAGCACATGTTGTCTTCCTCAGAACTTTCACACGAATGACGGCTTCAGTCATCTTCGGAAATTTCCGCCACTTTCCGTAGTGGTTGTGATCAGAGAAAAAATGTAGCTGGATTATACCAACCCAAAGAACAGTTTTAAGAATATGTATTCATGTTTATATACATTTTAAATGCAAACAGTGTTCGATGAAATATTGCATGAAAACAGGACTTGGTACAGTTTGGTGTTTTATGTATTGCCAGAATAGAATGTGAAGTTAAACATTTGTGACCTTGTGGGGTAATGTTAATGTTAAAACAAACCACAGGAGATTGTCATGAGTTCTCTATCTTTATCCCTTCTATAGTGTATGTATAGGGAGGGAACTCCTGTGGAACAAACTATGATGACATTTTGTGTTATCAGTGTATGCTGGGTTCACTGAGGAAGTGCAGTCATAAACTTGAATTGTTGTTTATAAGAAAATATTAAAGGTGCTGATATGTTATTGGTATAGAAGTTCTTACATTGGAGCTGTTAAAGTGCTCATTACCCACATCTCAACCCACTGTTTGTCAGTAAAGTCTTCATTTCGGAGTACCCCAACCACTGTACATTGGTAAAATCATCATTTCTGACATTCCCACCCTCTGTACATGGGTAAAATCATCATTTCTGACAATCCCACCTACTGTTGTGGGTAAAATCATCATTTCTGACATTCCCACCCTCTGTGTACATGGGTAAATCATATTTCTGACATTCCTACCCTCTGTACATGGGTAAAATCATCATTTCTGACATTCCCACCCTCTGTACATGGGTAAAATCATCATTTCTGACATCCCCACCCACTGTTCATGGGTAAAATCATCATTTCTGACATTCCCACCCTCTGTACATGGGTAAAATCATCATTTCTGACATTCCCACCCTCTGTACATGGGTAAAAATCATCATTTCTGACATCCCCACCCACTGTTCATGGGTAAAATCATCATTTCTGACATTCCCAACCACTGATTATGGTTAAAATCTTCATTTGCAGAGAAATTGCTCATCCATTACATATAAGGAAACAGTTGGCCATTACAAACAATAGGCCTACATCATTGTTAATATTTCCCATTGATGGAGTACCTTAATGTTATTTGTTGACGAAGTAAGTATATTGTTCACATGCCAGAAGAAAATAGTTTTCTAGTAATGGGTCAGGTATTGTCTTCGCAGGACTGCATTAAATTTAGACATGCGACTGCCAGAAGTTCTGCAGGAAGTTGTTAACATTGTTTTCAATCCCGTACTTAGAAATCCCGTATTCAAGATGGCTGCCACTACAGATTATAATTTTGATATTTATAAAATGGATTTCATCCACTTTGTGAGCAAAGTATTTTCATACTTCGCAAACTTTTCAAACCCCATGTTTTCAAGTTGATGATATACAACAACTGCATTTTGCGTCTTATATCCATGATTTAAGTATAGCGTAGTAGCGTAGTTAATTAATAATGGAATATAAACTAATGTTAATCAAATGTATTTCATACAAGCTGTAAAATGTGGTCATGTTTTGTTGATATTGACGTATATATGTCAGTATTATAGTTCAAAGTGCCTTTTTACATGAAGCAGTTGCCATATTGTTGATTTAATACAGTATTATTGTACATTATGAAAATATGTACTAATTAATCTGTTAGACAGTTCTTGTTAAAAATGATAGCTTTGTACTGTGTTAAGTTTTATATAAACATATTTTTATATGCTAGTTTACATAAATTTTCTTTTCTTTTGCTATTATCGTGTATACATGTTAGTTTTATTCTTATGACAAATTATGGGCAAAAGGTATGTTGTCTCAATAAATTACATCTCTGTCTTAATAGACTTATTGTATAATAGAATCCAGTAATTGAATACAGACACTAAAGTTTGGTATACCATCTCACATGCTGTAGCTTTTGTGCTTGATATTCAATTGTATCCTCAAACAAGCTGCTTTATTGGGTAGTGTCAAGGGTGTCAAGATATGCCTGAAACATACTACAATATATTGCAATATGTACCTCAAGCATACTACAATATATTGCAATATGTACCTGAAACATACTACAATATATTGCAATATGTACCTGAAACATACTACAATATATTGCAATATGTACCTGAAACATACTACAATATATTGCAATATGTACCTCAAGCATACTACAATATATTGCAATATGTACCTGAAACGTACTACAATATATTGCAATATGTACCTCAAGCATACTACAATATATTGCAATATGTACCTCAAGCATACTACAATATATTGTAATATGTTCCTCAAGCATACTACAATATATTGCAATATGTACCTCAAGCATACTACAATATATTGCAATATGTACCTGAAACGTACTACAATATATTGCAATATGTACCTCAAGCATACTACAATATATTGCAATATGTACCTGAAGCAATTACTATGTTTTCATGCTATGTTGCAGATAAAACAAACATGGATATTTGTTAATCCAACACTATGTACTCATGAGATTTTTATACAAAATGAGACAACTTGTTCATACTATACAATTACACCTACACTATATAAGCTCTGTATGTATTACCAGTTTCACAAAGTAGGTCGAGTGTTTCAGTCATCAAGATAGCATGAACTTTCATTCCAATCACTGCTTTTCTAAACAACTTAAGTTGTAATCATTGTTGTATATGTCATAATTGATTATAATAAACCATAATCACAAATACATAGTTACTGCACTCAAATTGGTCACTTCTTATACAATGTATTGTCATATTTTTACACATAAATACAGTGAAAATATAGAGTGACTAAATATATTTGACTTTATTCATTCCTCAATCATTTTAACAGAATTGATAAACAGTAGAAATGTAAGAGGACCAATTAGAAAAACGTTTCAGTTACAGAAGATTATCATGAGTTCTCTCCCTTTATCCATTCTATAGTATATCTATTTATAGTACTATATTTACCATTCTGTAGTTTATGAATATATAGAACTATACTTTAGAAGCGATAATGGGAGATAACTTTAGAAGGGATAAGGGGAGAGAACCTCGTGTGGTTTCAGTGTATGTTACTTGTATCTAACTAAATATCACTGGATCATTACTTGTGAAACCGGCTGACGGGAAAACAAAATATATTGAGTATGAATAGAGTTAATATGAATATACATGTAAATCATAATAATCTCAACGAAAAAAGGTACCGTGTCATTTATCTACATTTCCATTTGAATGCACACGATGCAAGTAGTCATACTAGTTAACTGTGCCTTCATGTATTCGAGCTTCAATATATATGTATTGTCTTATTGAAGCTGAAATATAATGATAGGGATTTGACTCTATCTAGTTAATCTATCCTAACTATATACAATATCAGTCCCAGATTCAGGTATGAAAATGTTGTCAAAATAATTCACGACATATCTATCAACGACGAAAGCTCGAAAGGCTCAAAAAGGTTTCGTACTTGTCTGGTTGAATACTTTGAGGAAATAATCTTGTGATAACACGATAGCTATATTGTTTGCTTGTGATAACACGATAGCTATATTGTTTGCTTGTGATAACACGATAGCTATATTGTTTGCTTGTGATAACACGATAGCTATATTGTTTGCTTGTGATAACACGATAGCTATATTGTTTGCTTGTGATAACACGATAGCTATATTGTTTGCTTGTGATAACACGATAGCTATATTGTTTGCTTGTGATAACACGATAGCTATATTGTTTGCTTGTGATAACACGATAGCTATATTGTTTGCTTGTGATAACACGATAGCTATATTGTTTGCTTGTGATAACACGATAGCTATATTGTTTGCTTGTGATAACACGATAGCTATATTGTTTGCTTGTGATAACACGATAGCTATATTGTTTGCTTGTGATAACACGATAGCTATATTGTTTGCTTGTGATAACACGATAGCTATATTGTTTGCTTGTGATAACACGATAGCTATATTGTTTGCTTGTGATAACACGATAGCTATATTGTTTGCTTGTGATAACACGATAGCTATATTGTTTGCTTGTGATAACACGATAGCTATATTGTTTGCTTGTGATAACACGATAGCTATATTGTTTGCTTGTGATAACACGATAGCTATATTGTTTGCTTGTGATAACACGATAGCTATATTGTTTGCTTGTGATAACACGATAGCTATATTGTTTGCTTGTGATAACACGATAGCTATATTGTTTGCTTGTGATAACACGATAGCTATATTGTTTGCTTGTGATAACACGATAGCTATATTGTTTGCTTGTGATAACACGATAGCTATATTGTTTGCTTGTGATAACACGATAGCTATATTGTTTGCTTGTGATAACACGATAGCTATATTGTTTGCTTGTGATAACACGATAGCTATATTGTTTGCTTGTGATAACACGATAGCTATATTGTTTGCTTGTGATAACACGATAGCTATATTGTTTGCTTGTGATAACACGATAGCTATATTGTTTGCTTGTGATAACACGATAGCTATATTGTTTGCTTGTGATAACACGATAGCTATATTGTTTGCTTGTGATAACACGATAGCTATATTGTTTGCTTGTGATAACACGATAGCTATATTGTTTGCTTGTGATAACACGATAGCTATATTGTTTGCTTGTGATAACACGATAGCTATATTGTTTGCTTGTGATAACACGATAGCTATATTGTTTGCTTGTGATAACACGATAGCTATATTGTTTGCTTGTGATAACACGATAGCTATATTGTTTGCTTGTGATAACACGATAGCTATATTGTTTGCTTGTGATAACACGATAGCTATATTGTTTGCTTGTGATAACACGATAGCTATATTGTTTGCTTGTGATAACACGATAGCTATATTGTTTGCTTGTGATAACACGATAGCTATATTGTTTGCTTGTGATAGCACGATAGCTATATTGTTTGCTTGTGATAGCACGATAGCTATATTGTTTGCTTGTGATAACACGATAGCTATATTGTTTGCTTGTGATAACACGATAGCTATATTGTTTGCTTGTGATAACACGATAGCTATATTGTTTGCTTGTGATAACACGATAGCTATATTGTTTGCTTGTGATAACACGATAGCTATATTGTTTGCTTGTGATAACACGATAGCTATATTGTTTGCTTGTGATAGCACGATAGCTATATTGTTTGCTTGTGATAACACGATAGCTATATTGTTTGCTTGTGATAACACGATAGCTATATTGTTTGCTTGTGATAACACGATAGCTATATTGTTTGCTTGTGATAACACGATAGCTATATTGTTTGCTTGTGATAACACGATAGCTATATTGTTTGCTTGTGATAACACGATAGCTATATTGTTTGCTTGTGATAACACGATAGCTATATTGTTTGCTTGTGATAACACGATAGCTATATTGTTTGCTTGTGATAACACGATAGCTATATTGTTTGCTTGTGATAACACGATAGCTATATTGTTTGCTTGTGATAACACGATAGCTATATTGTTTGCTTGTGATAACACGATAGCTATATTGTTTGCTTGTGATAACACGATAGCTATATTGTTTGCTTGTGATAACACGATAGCTATATTGTTTGCTTGTGATAACACGATAGCTATATTGTTTGCTTGTGATAACACGATAGCTATATTGTTTGCTTGTGATAACACGATAGCTATATTGTTTGCTTGTGATAACACGATAGCTATATTGTTTGCTTGTGATAACACGATAGCTATATTGTTTGCTTGTGATAACACGATAGCTATATTGTTTGCTTGTGATAACACGATAGCTATATTGTTTGCTTGTGATAACACGATAGCTATATTGTTTGCTTGTGATAACACGATAGCTATATTGTTTGCTTGTGATAACACGATAGCTATATTGTTTGCTTGTGATAACACGATAGCTATATTGTTTGCTTGTGATAACACGATAGCTATATTGTTTGCTTGTGATAACACGATAGCTATATTGTTTGCTTGTGATAACACGATAGCTATATTGTTTGCTTGTGATAACACGATAGCTATATTGTTTGCTTGTGATAACACGATAGCTATATTGTTTGCTTGTGATAACACGATAGCTATATTGTTTGCTTGTGATAACACGATAGCTATATTGTTTGCTTGTGATAACACGATAGCTATATTGTTTGCTTGTGATAACACGATAGCTATATTGTTTGCTTGTGATAACACGATAGCTATATTGTTTGCTTGTGATAACACGATAGCTATATTGTTTGCTTGTGATAACACGATAGCTATATTGTTTGCTTGTGATAACACGATAGCTATATTGTTTGCTTGTGATAACACGATAGCTATATTGTTTGCTTGTGATAACACGATAGCTATATTGTTTGCTTGTGATAACACGATAGCTATATTGTTTGCTTGTGATAACACGATAGCTATATTGTTTGCTTGTGATAACACGATAGCTATATTGTTTGCTTGTGATAACACGATAGCTATATTGTTTGCTTGTGATAACACGATAGCTATATTGTTTGCTTGTGATAACACGATAGCTATATTGTTTGCTTGTGATAACACGATAGCTATATTGTTTGCTTGTGATAACACGATAGCTATATTGTTTGCTTGTGATAACACGATAGCTATATTGTTTGCTTGTGATAACACGATAGCTATATTGTTTGCTTGTGATAACACGATAGCTATATTGTTTGCTTGTGATAACACGATAGCTATATTGTTTGCTTGTGATAACACGATAGCTATATTGTTTGCTTGTGATAACACGATAGCTATATTGTTTGCTTGTGATAACACGATAGCTATATTGTTTGCTTGTGATAACACGATAGCTATATTGTTTGCTTGTGATAACACGATAGCTATATTGTTTGCTTGTGATAACACGATAGCTATATTGTTTGCTTGTGATAACACGATAGCTATATTGTTTGCTTGTGATAACACGATAGCTATATTGTTTGCTTGTGATAACACGATAGCTATATTGTTTGCGTATTACGACGTCTTTCGTATAATTATGAGTTATTTATCTCGTTATTTCGAGATAATTTGTCATTATGATAAACTAGACAATTAATGTAACAGCGAGATGAATTATCTCATAATAATGACAACAGTTCAACTAGACAGAGTGGTACAAACATTCTGTATGTTATAACTTGCTCTAACACAGCCTTGTCATTCACCTTGTTGGGGATGGTATATATAAGGACCTGCTAATAGTCGTCTTCTTCCTTCACTGATCATGAGAAGTTATTTTGCTGGACTAATATTCTATTATTTCGATGTTTTCAAACACTGATGAATTAAATTTATCATGTTAATCTTAATTTGTAAGCCAGCTAAATAGTAGCCAAGTTTTCACTTTATTAAACACAAGATAAGTGTATATTAGGAAATATTGATAGAGCTTTCGATAATGTTCGTCACACTTCGGAGTTAGGACACAATCGACGTTTTTGTCGCTTTGACATGATCATTTTACATATATTGTAAGTCGCTTTTTACATTTTTACAGATTTTTATGAAGATTCACGTGTGTCAGATACATCACAGTAGAAGAAGTTTGCCATTTTAAGTTTGTGATTTTAACAGCGTTTTCAAATGCATTTTTCGAGAAATAAGTACATGATGTTGCGTTATAAGTAAACATTTTTAGGGCACAGTTTCTAAGATAAGCAAATATAGTTTGCATGTGATATATTAAATAATTGATATCGCATTTTCAATAGGGCGGGCATTTATCCGAATATGTGCACTCCGAAATATGTGAAGCTTTCTGAAACGCCCCCCAGGTCTCGTTCTTGTGACCTTTGAGTAGCCAATCAAATCGTCAGCTGCAAAATGCTTTGGTATAGAGTTATGAATATTCGTCGATCTCCGGCGAGCTCCGTGAATTCTATTTTAGCGTAGATCACCAAGACGTTCCGATTACGTATTTTCGTCAATTTCAATATGGCTGCGCCCATTGGCGCAACCGCAACTCCTACTTCGGTTGATCGGTGTTGTGTGTTTTTTGTTCCGTTTTTGGAAATATTTATAACCGGAAGCGGCAGGAAGGACGCTTAAACAGTATAAACAGAAACTCCAAATAAACGAAAAACATCTGCGCAATATTAAAAAAATAATTAACATTTTGAGAAAGATGACAAACTCCGTTTTGTAAGGAGAAGTTTTATTGGACCACAAACGAGCACCTGTTTACGCATATCTATTTTTAGAGAGGTTTTATGAACGTGACCTCTTACGGAGTGTAATCAGATCCTAACAGCGGAAAGTAATGGAGCTAAATTTAGGGGATGATTTCAATGCGATTGGCATGGGGTGTATGCATGAATAGAGGGAGGTAATACATAACTAAGTAATGTGTTTGATATGCAGTTATCTCCCCAGCAATATGTGAACAATGTCGTCTACGTTGAAATCCACTTTTTAAATCGATATTACACTGATAATACAACAACAACGACAACATTTACTGGTGATAAATGGTCACATAATTAACAATGATATTGCTGTCATATTATAAGCAGCTGATTTGTTGCAATTATAGGATGATTAAATGTATTATATTGCATTTAGCGTACATTGTGTCATTGACTTAAAGAGGGTGTGTCATTCATATATGATATTCATGGTGCAAAGTCATAAAAAATATTTATGTTCATACAATGTTTACCTACAACCATACTTGTTGATGCATGTACTTATAATCGTATATTTCCGTCTTTGTCGTAGCAAACACAATGAAAAATAAACATTATGACGTATTTAGACATTCTCCAAATCAGTGTAAGGAAATATTTGAAAGTGTCCAATTTAATTGTACCAGGTGTCTGATAGTTCATTGAATTAAAATATATCCGTAATCCTTCATTCATAATCTTAGGTATACGTGATGCTTTACGGAAATGGTCGACAGTTTCCGGCATTCTTCGTGGCAAATACTGAATGAGGTTTAAGCGTCTGATCAGCAAGTTATCTATAATTCTATACATAGATAAATACGTAATGAGGAAACAATAAATGTAAATAGGAAATCTCCATAATACAGGGAGGACATAGTTTATATATGTATATTAGTATTCAGAAAAGTTAACAAAATATAAAGATGACAAAATAAAAGTAAATAGACTTTCATAAACAACGAATGTGCCTAGATTGAGACAGGTTGGACTATATTTAATACATACATGTATGTGCCTGTTTGCCTTGGGGTAATTTGTCTCGAAAATCATGCCACTAAATATGTAGAAAAATAATACTGACACTGCGGATTCCGAGACAAAAATGTTCGGGGTCAATGCAAAATGAGGCGGGGCCTTAATGCATATTTCTACTTTCAGTTTGAAAGTTAGTTTGACAGACGTGATAACAACCATGTCATTAAAGCGTTCTTGAAAGATATGATTCTCAAATTTAGAGAAGGTAGAGACTCAGTCTAGACTTGGTTCCTCCGCATGCGCTTTCGAAGAAGCCGAAAACAAATTATGTTGGACGTTCGTGAATAGTAGAAAGGTTGTAGTTAAACATGCACTCAATGTTCGAGTGTATCCCTACGTGGTCCAGTATTTAGGGCATCTTGCTATGTGAACGTCAGGTTATGTAGGCTGTCAATGGTTTTCTTTATCAAAGGTTTATGGTTATGCTGTGTTTTGAAAACAGTGAAAACAGATTTCTATGTTTTTACAAAAAAATCAGATATCTGGAAAACAATCCGATATATTTTTTTTCAAAATTGTACACTTTATTCATTCGGTTTAAGTTTCATTATATGTTGTCCAGATATTATAGAAACATGTGATTCACCTTAAATACACATGCCTATCATTTGCTAGCAGTTCATTTTCTTAAGCACATTCTCAGTTATTTCATGATTCTTGTTCATAAAGAGATATCAATGCACGTTGTTGGAGCATTTCTTGGCAATGTTTGGTGATATTTCTTTCATCAGCCTCTAATTGTCATTTTTTTTTAAGTTTTATTTTATAATTGTGTGTTAAACGCCACCCCATACTTCTGTAGCCGATATATATATTGTCCACTGTGTTGAATTTCTCTCCTTGTTAGGTCTCGCACGTCTTGTAGTATGTACTCATATCGTTTCGGTGACATAAGTTGTTTGTCTCCGATATGCGCTTCACATGTCGAATACTTATATTGATGTTGTGTTGACTATATAACAGAAGAACAATTTCAAAACACTTATAAATCCACCTTATTAGCACTCTCTGATCAGTTAATAATAACTAACAAATGTCTCCAAATGACTTCCGTATATTTGCGATACAAGATTCATATATTTGAAACAGCTACAAACATTTACAGCAAGTAAACCCAGCAAATATTGGAGTGATTATACGATGATAATCTATATACGCACTATAGACAAGTGTGTCTATGATAATGTCTCGCGTGGATTCTCGTAAACGAGCATTTCTAGAGCAGTGATGTAGTTGTTGTTGTACAATTTCTTCATTCATACAGTCGAATTTTGTACATTTATTGAGATATGCTTTGATGGGGCATCGTGATAATACAGTCATTACTTTCTTGTACAGAATTGTAATTTAAGTGTTACCACAGTGTATACCCGATTTGTATTCCGCCGAGTGATGTGTCTTCGACAGAGGGAAGCGTTCTAGACAGATGAGTAGTGGTGTTCATTATCTGCCCAATAACTAATATGTTCGATGTTTCTGTATGATCTTGTATCGTCTGAACGACGGAGAATGTCTAAATATACTATAAAACAATACAAAGCGATATCTTTACGCAAAAAAGCTTGTATCAACCGTTTAAATTTGACATATAGAAAAACACAAAAAAATCGCCTTCATCTGCTCGATTTTAATCGTTTTGCGATATAATTGGATAGTTTTACGCCACATATCAAAACCTATATCAGTTACGAGCAGTTTTAGCAAGTTGCAAGTCTGTCGGTGCTATTAAACCGACGTTTGATCCTTCCAAAGGGACCCTGGTATGCACAAATGTGATGACGTTTCCCGCAGAGGGTATTTTGTAATGATGAATCCGAGAGGCTGTATTCAATGATCGTTTCCATGGAAGCAGTGTCTGATGCACACTAGGCAAAAACAGTTTAAGTCCCTATAGGCAATGACTGCACACACTGTATACTCGTACATGTATACGCGTGTATTATGTTTCTGTTATAATGTTGTATAAGTTATTTATTTTACATATTACAAACATTGTGTAATTATTCATGTACTTTCATTGAGGCATTGAAAAAGTAGTTCTTTATATCATTTGTTTGCTATATCCATAATGATTTGAATTAAAAATGTTTTCCGAGTGTTTTTCATCCTCGGTACCCAGGCTATTCATAACATATATGATACACTGGGCTAATTGGGTAGCGCAACTTCATAACACATGAATATTCATTAGCATTTCTCGACCAATGAAATGGACGATAACATAAAGAAGGAATCTCCTTCGTGAAGAGCTATCAGCAAATTCGACGAAATGGCAGCCTAGCACGATTTGAAATCCGCGAACCGCGATTTCATCCGTATCTGATCGGCAATTTCCGTATAGCATGAGGTGTGTCTTATGCAGCCAATCAAGCGGCTGGATTTCACCTCATTTATTATTCATGAGTACGAGATTTTTACTGTCAGTTTGTCCAGGGTGTCATATACGTTATGAAAAGCATGGGTACCGATGGTGAGTGTTTTTATAGCCGTGTTTTCTATAAGCAAAATTTACGGTGTTTTACTGCTACCGATGAGAGGTTACCTTCAGAAATATATAAATATGTTCTTCTCTCACTATAATAGGATTAAATAATTGTTGTAGCAGATATGATACATCGGGCTTGTAAAATACGGTTACATACCTTTGACGTAGGCCGCGTTACACTATTGCAAGATAGATTAAGTATACTATTTGTTAATGCAATTTTGACGCCAGAAACTATTATAAACAAGATGGCATTTTTGGCCATGCATCTATCACCCGAGTACTTAAAAAGGTTTGCAACTTTCATGTTTTTTGTGGCAGGCGTTAGCCATGCAGCTTTCTTCTCCCATACAAAATATTTCAGCACTGCTCAAATTATGTGACCGGAGTGGCAATTAAATTTTGTCAAAACCGAACAATCGCATGCTTACACATTTCCGCTCAATAGATAAACTTGTTGACAACTATTCTTCGTATTCAAAAAGGTTTAATGGTGATAAATAGATTAATTTTGTTTTGGACATGAAATATTATTTACAATGTTATTATGCTGAAGGATCGCTAGATACAGCGGAAATATCGTGATTCTCAGTACAATTACGAAATACCGAATGCAGAAAAACTTACGCGCATTCAACATGGCCGACCTATTTTACACCTATTTTACACCCGAGGGAAGTAATCCAATCTGTTTCCGGCAAGTATAGTAAAAGTATACGATGTAGACGATTAACTTACATAGGAACCTTCAGAGTCTAACTGTCATATACCGTAATACCTGTAGCATTCAGTTATATAAGTTCTTTGAATCTTGAAACACGAAATGTGGCTGGTGATGCGATAACATTGTCAAATAAGAAATTTTGACTCTATCAAGGATTATTATTTTGGCATTACTGGAACATCGATTTTTGTCTGACATATTGTTACATGGATACAAGGTGCGAGCTGTTGTACGTTCTAAGTCATCTGATTGAGTCCACATTTCAAAATCAAGAGCGACACTATAGCAAAAGTTTCTCTATTTGCAATGTGACATAGTTTTCCCAAGATGACCTAGTTTCAAAGTTGTCTTATGAAGACAAATCCTCTGGCCAAGTTATTCATACAGGAAAGTTGAACAATGTACCTCCTGGAGTGTGAACAATTGCTTTTGAATCAAAATGACCCAGTTCCAAACATAACCTATGTGTCATTGAAATGAACATTCTGATAAAGTTTCGCACGGATCAGGTAAAAGTATGATCTCCACAGTGTTATCAAGTTTTTTCTATGAATTGACTAATAAAAAAATTAATTTGACCTAGTTTTTTTAACCTAGACGACCTAATTTCATTCTATACGTACATGTTATTAACACAAACATTTTGATAAAGGTTCATGTAGAGAAGGTACATACTGTGACATCTAGAATATTAACTAAGATTGTATTTGACCATGTGACATCTGGAGTGTTAACTAGGATTTAATTGACCATGTGACCTCTGGAGAGTTAACAAGCATTTTATTTAACCAAGTGACCTCTGGAGTGTTAACTACGATTATCTTTGACCATGTGACCTAGTTTTTAATCCCAGATGACCCAGTTACCCAGCTTCAAACTTGATCAAGATTTTATTTAGATAAACCTTTTTACCAAGTTTCATATAGATAAACCAAAACATGTGACATGTTTTTTTTAATTACATTTAAACGGAATTTAATCGAGACAAACATTCTGCCTCAAGATTCTAGCATATCAGATAAACGATCATTCTCGACAGCTCCCGGGTATATCCGTACAACTCCGTTACTCTACGAACATCCTTTAGTGTATGTCAGGCGGAGCACGATGTGGCAAAATTCAACATCTTGTGCGGTCAAAAAATAGTTCTCGTAAAACGGATTTTATTGGGGCAATATAATAGAAATATCTTAAGTAAAATTTCATCCATAGCCTCAAAATAACACATTCCTTAACTGGTTTATTTAACATACAGGCTATTATATGGTCAAATCAAGAGTGATAAATGAATAATATTAATATGTTGTTGTCATTACCATTAAAACGCATAACAGTATTAATGTGGTTTTGTAATTACATCCATTTGAAGTTTTGAACTTAAGTGAAATTCTTTAAGATGCACTTGAGATGTTTCAGTAATACGAGCCCTGATCTATTGTTAACTTGTACTTATATTTTCCGTGTCAGTATTGAGAACACATGTTTTGTGTGAAAAATTAGTTTCCTTAATTGCAGTAGGATACATACTTTCAAGATTATATTTACGATAACCAAGGGATGGTAAAATGAATTGAACGTATTATTTAAAAATGAATAGAGTGTGTTTGCAGTACGTGGCTTTACATATAGGAGTAGTAGGCAAGTACTGTTATAAATTATTTTTGTATTTGCGTTTATTTATCGTCGCCACCGGTTACCCATATGGGCGACGCCTCCGGAAGAATGTTAGTCATTTTAGATTTTTTGGAGGATAGTGCATGATACAGATGTTCAAGAAGCACCCCTGGTTCTTTTACGTGCCCGATGTAAAGCATCGTACACGGGACATCGGATTTTCAAAGTCTTGTCTGAAAGACTGTTAGTGATGTCAGTGGTGGAGCGGGGAATCGAACATGCGATCCCTAGATTACTAGTCCAGTGCGTTACCACTGGACCACGGAACCGCTACATATAAATTGTTGTTATGATCATTTCCTTATGTACCCACTATTCTACTGCAATAATTCACAGTGTAGGTGAAAATGTGCAGTCTGGACTGGATATCCTCAATATTATACATTTACGTATATTCCAGCTATGTTTTATATTTGTAAGTAGAGTAATCCCCGGCATTTTACGTAATTTGTACATTACCAGTATGTTGCAATGGACAAAGGTTAATTCTTGAAATATAATTTACTATTTTCAATTGCATTTAT
Source organism: Mactromeris polynyma (assembly GCA_032209605.1). Classification (NCBI taxonomy): domain Eukaryota; kingdom Metazoa; phylum Mollusca; class Bivalvia; order Venerida; family Mactridae; genus Mactromeris; species Mactromeris polynyma. The sequence continues at coordinate 432,178 of JASFXZ010000058.1, forward strand.
GATTTTATTTATCGGATTGTGTGGTTGTTTCGTCGTATGTTCTACTTTTACGTGTTTGTTACCAACTAGTGCTTGATTCGTATTGACAGGCAGTCACTCACTTCTAGACATGTCTATACTACTGATATGTACGGTGGTCCGTTAGGGCCATCATGGTTTCGCCCCTTCGCGCACTGGGCGATGGTACGATGCGAAGGTACAATGACACGATGCGCTGGCACGATGACACGATGCGCTGGCACGATGAGCGATGGCACGATGTTTTATCGCATAGTGTCATCGTGCCATCGCATCGTGTCATCGCACAGTGCGCGAAGGAGCGAATCCACGATGGCCCCAACGGAATACCGTAGATATGTCCCCTTTTTGTTTGAACGTCTCCATAAATACCGAATGCTTGTAAGTTCAGTACCGTATGTGTGAATAACGCTGGGGATAGTTCCGAAATTCGTATAAATGTATAACTTAAATACATCATTAACATTCATTATTGATGCGTTCGGTGGTATAGAGGTGACATCTGTGAAATCAGTTTTATTTCTTGGCCATGACTTACTAACTCGTACCGACGATTTAGTATGTCGTGGCCACGACTTAACTATCTCGTTCCAACGACATAGTTATCTCGTGGCCTCGACTTACTAACTCGTTCCTACGACATACTAAGTCGTCGGAACGAGATAAACATAATTTCACACATGTCACCTTTATGCCACCGTAGATGCGTCATAAACGATTCTTTTTCAATAAACAGTATATCTATTTGCAATTTTCCATTTTCAGTGGTAGCCTGTCTAGATGCCGACTATATAGGTTGTTATCGGTTAACAAACTACTGGTCTACGGATGGGTATCACATACGCTATATGAGTGGTCAGGCTTGCAAACAACATTGCTGTCCTAATTACCGATACGCCGGTATCAGGGTAAGTGCATCAGGGCCTACCATTATAACCAATACTCATCCCTTTGCACAATACAAACTCAACCCTTTGTACTTAAAAATTACTGCCGAATCTGATAGTGGAGGTTTGAGAGAGTGAGGTGAATTAAATTGTTTACATTGTAGTCTTCACGGGTCATTTCGTAGGATGTCCGAAAATCCGAGAATTAAGTAGCCATACAATCTTGTTATCTCAATTTTGTCTTCAATCTCAACGAAATAATATACAGAGCTAAGAGCGTATTTTTACTGTGGCATAGAGGTTGAAAGTGTGAAATTATTTTTAAATCGTTCCATACGACTTAGAATGTCGTTGGAACTAGTTTGTAAGTCGTGACCACGAGATAAAAATAATTTTCACACATGTCACCTCTATGCCACCGTATATGTTGGCATACTTCATACTCACAAATATCCGACCCAAGACTCGGCAGACCAAATTCTGAATTCTGAGTGTAGAGTGCAGAGTGGTTCAAGTAACCGTCATAATCCTGGGTCCAGAATTTACGTATCAAAATAAATATGTCTTCCGTTAACAACACTTTTGTTTAGTATCATACACTTTTAATTATTATAGTTTTTTTCTGAACCCGGAGTTAACAATCATGCGAGAACAGTAAAACCTGACGGAAAGACCACCTCAATAATAAAACCACCTTGAAATTAAGAACACAATTTTCAAGTCTATTTTCACTGTTTTTGATCTGCATTCAACCTAAATATTAAGACCACCTCAATAAAAATACAAATGTTCAAGGGTCCTAAAAGTCGTCGTATTATCGAGGTTTTACTGTATATGTGCGGTGATTGGTAGTTGATACTTTACACACATTTTCTGCTTGTAAACATGATATGCAACTGTTAAACTGTGTATTATCTTTATTTGAACTTATTAAACCATTAAAACGCCAATATTTAAATAAGGCATCATTTTGTATCTAGTGTTAAAACTTTTTATGTTACAAATTAGTAAATCATCGTTTATAAAGTAATCTTGCGTTTTATTCTTAATATTGATTAAGTTTAGGAATTAATGTTCGCGAATTGAAATATGAATATTTCAATTTCAATTTTACCCTTTATTCAACCTCAATATTAAGATTACCTCAATAATAAGACCACCTTAAAAGTGATTACACAATTTTCAAGTGAATTGTCCCGATTTTGCTCTTTATTCAACCTCAATATTAAGACCTGGTTTCCAGGGTCCTAAGAGTGGTCGTGTTATTGATGATTTACTGATAAAAAAAACTATTTTTTGCAGGCAAGCAATTGCTATTGTGGACATCAGCTGAGCGGGGTAGAAGTTGACGATAGAGAGTGTAACTTCGCATGTCCTGATCGTCAGTATAACGGTACTTGTGGAAGTGATCATAGAATGTCAGTTTATGACACAGGAGGTACACGTATATGTATTAGCTCATTCATATATACAGAAAAACTAATTTTTCGGCATTGCGGTATAATATTGATTTTGACCTACTTTTTAGACCAATCAAACGTTGTATATGAAGCGCGTTGTTTAAACATGCAACAAAATGGACGATTTGATTGGTTCAATTTTTTAGTGGAGAGGCACCAAACGGATTTCCGATATAGGGCGGTTCTTTAGGCATCATTCTAACAAAGCCGTTCATCTTTATCTGCGCAGGTTTTGCTATTTGCATATCAGTGCTGTGTAAACCAATCAAATCTTTCGTAAACCACCAAGGCAATTTCTCTTCAGCCTAATAACGTTTGTAATCTTGACGCGGAGTGGTTAACCTTTTCGACAAAGGGTACGTTACCTTACCAAAATCCACTGAATTTCGGCGAATTTACCGAAATCCATTTTGAACATTTCGACATTTTTTATGTTGCACAACAAATCTTAACCTTCAAATTCCTGTTTAAAGGTATGTTTTGATTCAGGTAGCATTTGTTTTACGCGATTTAATTAAGAACGTACTTAATAAAAACTAAACATAGGTTTTCATAGAAAATATTGCATATAATTATACAACTATCCGCGTATACTATAAGTATACTGACACAAAAAGATACTTTTTCACACGTTTTCATCAGAAATTATTTTATAAAGCCTAAATGAATGTTTAATTTGTGTACGACCGCCTAATATCGAAACGTAATATGGGACGTCGTGCAGCGAGCGGCGAGCGATAGGCTGCGGCGGGCTGCGTACATCAATTTATACGATGACTTATGAGAAATGTTTAAATACCTCACAATATATTTATAGACTTAATATTTAGCCCAAGTACGATTACTGGCAAGATCACCTTCAAACACTCTTAAGTTTTGGTCCTGTCTTCGCAGTTCATTCACACAGTCTAGTCATGTAAAACATGCAACCAATCTTCACCATACTTATGTCATTTTGTTCATTGGCACGATATTTCAATAAGTTCAATAAGCAGCCCGAGGCCAAGAGATGATCTGTGGTAACGGGCTTTTTATTTCCGATTGCAGATTAGGGTGTAGCAGTTTCTTGTGAAGATACATAACCTAGTCGATTTTGTTTTAAGGAATAAATTTTAAGACCGTCCGTTCTATGTTTTACAAAACGATGTTGTAGTGTTTTCACGATATTAACCTTTAGAATGCGCCATTATATAAATGAACGCCATTTGTCAACAGTATTGCTGTCATGTACGGCTGTCAACTGATCTATCCAGTGTTGCTCGGCTACCTTCCTGTATTTAACAGTACTTCAGCAAGCAACTGTCGGCTTCCCCACATTAATCAGAGGTGGATGACAAATACATGTAAATGTATAATATTCAGTCATATAGTCATGGTTAAAAAACGGCCCACCCTAATTAGACCTTCAAACATATGACTTCAAGATTGGCATTCGAGTGCTCAACCTACGGAATTAATCGAGTGGATTTGTCATTTTAACACCCGCTAAAATTTAAATGTTTAGTATAATTTACTATGTAATTCGTGTATTTGTATTATAATGAGGAAACAGTGTTGAAATGAAATGGGAATAGTTCATGAAAATGTCTGTAGTATATGATAACTTCATTTGAAATCCGCCAACTCAATTTTCAAACAAATATCAAAAGATGTTTTCGTTTCTAATTATGTCATGAAAAACGAATTATTGTAAAGGATTATAAATCGACGAAAAATGTTTCTAGTGTATTAAATAAAATATGCATTGATTCGACTACTACAAGAAACTACTGCACGGATTCAACGCCATTAACTACTACTTCTACGTCGACAATAAACCAACGACATCACAACGTTAACCTTCAACAAAGACGGAAACAAGCCATACCACAAACTATTAGATTACGATAGAGTCAGATTATTTATAAATGTATCCGTTCCGTCTTCAAGTCTAAATAAATTAAATTTCTACAAAATAAGATGAAATGTTGAATTTTGTCAGAAGTATATGAATTATCATGAAATTGCTACCAAGTATTTATAAAAGTGTCAAATATGCGGAGCATAAAGGTCAATTTTCAGAAAAAAGGACTTCTTATAGACTGGTCTGGGCAAATGGGTGAGACACAAACATGGATGGATACGAAATACATCAGACCAGGGGCACATACAGGGATGGGACAGAAAACAATACTGAAATGATAAGGACAAGAAAAACTAACAACACAGCATAATCAGCTTTCTGGAAATCATCAAAAGGAAACGACCCAAGATTGCAATACAGGCCAACAACAGAGTTAAGGCCGTGCAACGGCATACATTTTTTGGAACTGTCAGTAAAACTGTCGCGAGCTTAAATTAGTTTAGCAGCTACTAACCTGGCACTTAAACTCTCGTTTTTTACAAAACTCTAATGTATACGAATCACTTATATCTAAAGATATAAGAAAGCAAATCAACTCGGCATGAGGATACAGATAATTTTCAAACGCTTTCAAAATATTATTACACATAGTTGCCATGTTATCGAATTTGCTTGTAACGAATATTTGTGTAAGTACATTTTTGGTTTTGTTTTGTATAAAGCAGCAATAAATCAAGTTGTTACTACTGACGAAACCACAGCAAAGTCAACAACTTCAACTTCTTTGGAAAATATTAGCATAACAGGTATTTATGATTTATGTATAAACTTAGTAAACGCAAAATGAAAGTGTGTGCACTTGTGTGATACAATTTTGACAGACAAATATGTTTACAGTTTGAAATTTGGTACCAAAGTTGAGAATATTTATCTGCCCAAACGATACAGTGTGTTTCGTCAAATTCAAAGATGAAACATTATTTATTCAACTTTGAATTATGGGTCAAAACTAAATACACCAAATTAGAATTATCAATTGTCTGTGTTATTTTCTTACTGTAAATGAGTTTGAATTTCTGTAATTTGTTGCCATGTTATCGAATTTGCTCGTAACGAATATTTGTGTAAGTACATTTTCGGTTTTGTTTTGTATAAAGCAGCAATAAATCAAGTTGTTACTACTGACGAAACCACAGCAAAGTCAACAACTTCAACTTCTTTGGAAAATATTAGCATAACAGGTATTTATGATTTATGTATAAACTTAGTAAACGCAAAATGAAAGTGTGTGCATTTGTGTGATACAATTTTGACAGACAAATATGTTTACAGTTTGAAATTTGGTACCAAAGTTGAGAATATTTATCTGCCCAAACGATACAGTGTGTTTCGTCAAATTCAAAGATGAAACATTATTTATTCAACTTTGAATTATGGGTCAAAACTAAATACACCAAATTAGAATTATCAATTGTCTGTGTTATTTTCTTACTGTAAATGAGTTTGAATTTCTGTAATTTGTTGCCATGTTATCGAATTTGCTCGTAACGAATATTTGTGTAAGTACATTTTCGGTTTTGTTTTGTATAAAGCAGCAATAAATCAAGTTGTTACCACTGACGAAACCACAGCAAAGTCAACAACTTCAACTTCTTTGGAAAATATTAGCATAACAGGTATTTATGATTTATATATAAACTTAGTAAACGCAAAATGAAAATGTGTGCACTTGTGTTATACTATTTTGACAAGCAAATATGTTTACAGTTTGAAATTTGGTACCAAAGTTGAGAATATTTATCTGCCCAAACGATATAGTGTGTTTCGTCATAATCAAATATGAAACATTATTTATTCCACCGTTGAATTATGGGTCAAAACTAAATACACCAAATTAGAATTATCAATTGTCTGTGTTATTTTCTTACTGTAAATGAGTTTGAATTTCTGTAATTTGTTGTCATGTTATCGAATTTGCTTGTAACGAATATCTGTGTAAGTACATTTTTGGTTTTGTTTTGTATAAAGCAGCAATAAATCAAGTTGTTACCACTGACGAAACCACAGCAAATTCAACAACATCAACTTCTTTGGAAAATATTAGCATATCAGGTATTTATGATTTATAAATTTAGATGATTGGTTCCGCAGACTTGTACGACAATTAGTGAACATCCGTTCCTCATAATTATCGTGTACAATTTGAGTGTGATTAAGACTCTAGTTCTTCATTCGTGTACATAAAATATATACAAGCGGACCTCTTTTAGTCGTCCTATATAAATATCAGGTCCCGAAGTATCTGTTTTGTGCACGTCGAATTGAAATGGGCTATTCGAAACCATGTATCTATCGGAATAAAATTAAAACCCGATCAATTCGAATGTAGGAAGTCCGACTGTATTTGTATGCATTGAAAAACTATTAATTACTACTGTAATTTCAGACCACATTTCACTTATCTACAATTTATGTGTCAGTTGTAAAGAATGATATATTTATTGAAGGATGTGCGTTAATCTGTGTTGCTATCGCTGTGTGTCTGGTGACAACTAACATTGTTGTACTGTGTGTGTGCAAGAAATACAAACGATCAAAACAAGGTGTGGATTTTTTTGTAATATTTCAATATTCATATTAATGAAAACAATTTGTGTTGCACATTATATAATATTTAGTCTACAGATCAATATATTTCTTCATTATTGTACTATATGTTTTATTCACAAACAATATAATTATGTGATTGTTTTCAGGAAATAAAGCGCAAATTGATAGTTACGGATACATAAGGTAAGTGAAGGCATACGTTAGCGTACATTTGTGTCATCATTGAATTTTTACAATTACATTTTTGTAGAAAGTAAATATATAAATGTCAAACTGTGTACACGTCATATAGTTATTGGCTACTTCGACGATATTCCACATGTGAACGAGTATACTTCGGTAAATAGATGTTACATAGTAAACGTTTCATTTGTTATAAGTGTTTAGAACAATTTTAAAATAATCAATGTCTGTGCTTTTTTGAATCACAATGTGTTCATTTTATTGTTTTCAGTCCAGTAAATGTTACTGAATTAGACGATACTCCACCAACCGACAGTAACCTTCTAGTAAGAAATGAGGTCACCACAAATATTGCAGGCCCGAGTTCAAAAATGTATGAATTTTTGGACAGTAAAGCCGCTGAATGTCAATATATCGATTTGGTCTAAATAGCCTGGACTATGGCATGAAGTGGATTTCAACAAACGATTAATCGAAATACATAGAGAACAAAATGCACTAGCATGCTAACAAAAATAAAACTGATTTAACATTTTAGTACCACTATCTATTATACTGGTGTTACACAGCAATGAATATGTTTTTATCGTAGCCCCGTCCAGCTTGTTGAATTTAACATGCCATTTTATACAGTTTTCTCAGTTTTCAAAACAAAAATCAACGCACACATGAAGTAAAAAAAACTATTCTAGGTGTACTGCATAAAATGTTTAACCATCTTTTATAATGATAACTGACAAAACATTCAAAGCACACGATTCAACAATATATACCAAGTAAAACTGAGGATCAGTCGCTAATTGTATATTAAAAATGTAATAAACCAGAATACAATACGATACTGAAGTACAAAAGGGGCCCAAATGCGCATTTATAAAATAGTATTAGAAAAACAGTTATCAGCCTCGATCAGATCAATAGTGAACTAATTAGTAGCTGATTTTCAGAATATGTAAATAATTTGCAACAATAGCAGTAAGAAAATGTTGGACATTATTTACACATATAAAAGCTACGTCTTTTGCCAGGTTTTGGCTCATATACGAATCAACGATGGATGTGTGAATATCATTTACTAGTTTGTCTACATTAGACTTACATGTATTATGAAAAGTTGGATCTAAAATGGCTGCTTGCTCAAATAGGTGTAATCTTTAGTCGTTGTACATACAACAGTATAATATTACATGAATTTCGTCTTCCAAAAGAGTACAAACGTCACATTTACGATCTTCAAGTTTTATATTTGTATATCTCCCAGTCTCGATTTTGATCGGTGCTACATCACAGCAAACTTTACAAAATTAAGAACGGTGACGCAAAGGTAATATAAATTGACAATACTTTTCCTTGACAAATTCATTTTTAAACAAACAATAAGTACGAAGTTTAATTATACATTTGTAGTTCTGTATGGTGATGTCTAATTGGAATTCTGAACCGGGTTGTAGGTCTTATCTGACCACCGGGGATGGTTGTAACGGAATAAAATGCTGGGAAATCAAGTCTGTTTCAGCACTCTTTCGGTGTATGTGATAAAAGCTAGATATGGAAATTTTAATGTTTATGATCTTGGTCAAGTACCCTCGCCATCAATACTAAAATTGTTATAATTTACATATGTCTATTCAACAGCATACGATAAAAAAGATAGGTCAGTTATGAAACGTTTATCACAGTATTATAAGTATTTTTGATACATGAATGACAATGATTGTAATTGAAAACAAGCACGTAACAGTTAACGTAGCATTTCTAACAATCAGAACAAATTCTGCAGGAACAACTCATTCCATCCCATGACGTTGTTTTTTTTCTCAACTCTAGTCTAGACTTGAACTCTTCAAATCTAGAGTTTCTTGCATCTTTAAGATGCATTTACATGTATATGATTTCGGCATCTTCAATGGTGTGTTTACATGTGTGTTACTGTGTTTCTACTGTGTAGGCTAAAGAAAGGCTAGAGAACCTTTTTTTCAACCAAACCGTTGACCCGGTGTATATGGTAACTGGTCAACTCGTACCTTAGTCAACTGGTACCTCAGTCAACCCGTACCTTGGTCAAGTCGTACCCTCGCCTTCAAACTAAAATGGATATAATTTGCATATATCTATCCAAAAGCGTACAATTTAAACATTATAAGTATGTTTGATTCATACATGACAATGAGTGTAATTTAAAACAAGCACGTAACAATTAACGTAGCATTTCTAACAATTAAATCAACTCATTCCATCCTATGACGCTACCAGATTCCAGAACTGATTGAAATGTTGTATAGTTTTTTCTCACCTATAACTTCGATTTGAAGTCTTCAAATTTACCCTCATTTACATCTTTAGGATGATTTGGTATGATTTTTCTCGATACATGCAAAAGTCTTACACAATTAGTGATTTTTCTCCTCTTTTATTAATTCAGTTCATAAAAATATAGACATTTAATAGTAAAATTTCCGCCAACGGAACAGTCTAAGCATCAAATGTTCCGTTGACGGTTCAAAAATATACATAAAAAAGTACATACAATAAAATAAAATGTACCGTGAACGGAACAATCGGAAATATCTAAGCGCTAAGTCAAACGTTCCGTTGACGTAACAATATTCTACAAGAAGAATGTTCAAAATTGTACCTTCAACGGAACGTTCAGAAATGGCTACAAGCCACAGTGTACCTGAATTAATTGTAATAATTTGTTCATCAAAGTTTGTAATAACCAATTTAAAGTATTTCTCGAGCAATTAAAGTAAATATGAGAAAAGTGTCAAAAACAGTGTCCATGTATGACAATATAACAACATATCATGCAATATTTTCGTCCAAATATGCTTTTTTTTCTCCTCCCCATTCAATGCCATCACTATCATCTTGCAGCTTGTATAATCTGCAATGGACACAGGAATCCCCAGATCAGCTGATATATAGCATATTGGGAAAACTTAAAAGATGGAAAATAAACAGTAAACCACTATTTTAGCCAACATTACACAATTCTACAGAGTGGTCTGAGAAACCGAAGGTTTGGTAAATTGCATACTACAAAATATCGTCCATCTTGATGAGAAAAGATTGAGACTTAATAATGAAGTTATAGCCCGGGCAAAAAAAACCTATTTTTAATAACAGTGACTTTTACCTTGAACCTAGGAGGCTGGGTGTTCCTCGCGACACAACGTCTTTTTATGGCGATCACATGTGCCAAGTTAATTTGAAATCCCTCCCTCCGTAATGAAGTTAAAGTCTGGATAAGAATCCGAACACACATGGACAGGCGCAACTATTAATGCCCCCCGTATATATGACTGGTGAATAAACAGTTTACCAGTACTTCAAAACCTCAAGTTAACTAGACCATTTACATAATATTGATATATAGGAAAAAAAATTGAACTTTGTATGCCCTCACTTTAAAAGGGGGGCATATAGATTTGCCCTTGTCCGTCAACCTGTCCGTCCGTCGGTCGGTCCGTAACCTTTTCGTTCCGATCAATAACTCAAGAAACCCCTTGATCTATCATTATCATCCTCAAACTTGGTCAACACATTCACATTGGGTAGCAGAGAAACACTATTAAGTTGGGGTCATGGGGTCAAAGGTCAAGTCACAGGGGCATAATTTTTTGCAAACATCGCATGTTTTATAGAATTATGTATAGTTAACGGGATATTTGACTTTGCGCCAAGATATTTCTGTTGTTCCGTTGACGGTACAGTTTATCTTATCGAACGTTCATTTTTGTACCGTTAACAGAACGTTTAACTTTCGTCTCTAAATTTTAGCAATGATATTTTACATTCCGGTAAATGCACACAAAATTCTGTGAAGTATTTTTAACATCAAAAGTATTTTTGGAAAGGGCAGAAAGTAAAGTAGCTATCGAGTTGTTTTTTTTAAATTATATCAATAAAAATATACAGAACTAGATTTTCCTTACTCACCCCTTATTTCAGTTGTTGAAATTTTTGAGAGAAAAAAACTTGATGATTTTGTTAAAAAATCTCGATAGCATGAGGTTCTTTCGCAAACTTAATGCTAGTGCAATTAGCCTGCTTTACCGGACCAACATGTACAATAAGACAGTACCAAAAGTTAAAAAACATTTTTACAGAATTATAGCAGTATTGGTTGAAGCACGGAATAACGATAAAGCAGTGTACATCTCACCTTGCTATAATACGTAGTTTCAAATATATTGCTAACAAGCAAATACGGCTATTTTCTAGGGTATAATGTATATATCGCCTTAAGGGATGTTATCGACGTATTACTAATACATCAGTTATATCAGGTTACGTTGCTATTGTTATTTTCCTTGCTATGATAGCAACAAATCGGTCAGGAAATCGAAACAAAGTTTGTTTAAAGATAATAACTTTTGGAAAACTGCCAAATCACAAATATAGTAACACAGTCAGATTGTATATTAAAGTGAACATCCGTTGATAGAATGTGCAAATAAGTCGCAAAATCGAAACTAATCGCAATATTTTAAAGTGGATTTAAGGATCTTTTGACTGTATATAGAGGTATGGAACTTATTTATGTTTGTAAATTAGAAGAACTACATAGATCTCATAAACTAATTTATTAACTTGTGTGCATAAATATGCAGATCTACGTTTAACAGATTGATTGTTTTACACCTGTACACAATATAAACCTTAACTCCCATTTTAAGATATTTAGGATATTTCCATAAATTTATAGACTTCAGTGTATTTGTCAAGGCCATCCGCTGTTATCAACATTAGGCCTTAGCAAGTATGATTAAGTAAAGCTTTGTTATTTCCCTTGAAGGAATGTAACGAAATCGAAACAAGCCTACATCATTAAAGCTTGATCGTTCCACGTTTGGCGGTATGAAACGTATTAATGTGTAAAAATATTAAAAACATGCTCTATCAATATCAAATGTCGTTACCAATATTTCATAAGACAGATTTGCATCGGACTCTTCAAGGGCGGGAGTCATAACTCGGTAAAGAAAACGAAATAAGGGAAAATCTTCGTCATATTTTAGGAATACCGGAGCGATATAATGCACGTAAACTTGATAGGCCTATATAAGGATGTCTGTTTATGACACAAGGATATATGTATGTCGTTTATTAACGTCGCTGAATAAAGCGAAATATGCCTATATGTTAAAACTCATTTATACATAGATAGTAACATAGATAGCGCATACCCCCTCAATTACCCAACCTTATATGCATATGTGAGTATGAATACAAATAAAACCCAGATCTATTTAATTATAAGATTTTCCAATAAGCGATTGAGATTGATCGTTACATTATATTCTAAAATGATGATGCTTATAAACAAATTATAAAATACAGTATAAATTGCTGTTTTATAAGGCTTGAGCAAATCCACACAGTTTAGCCCCCCAAGCCAAAATCGTGGATCCGGTCTTTGATTCGGTACTTATGTATGTAAGGCTACTTCAAACTGATATTTTATGCAATACGCTTATTGTCTTAACTTTCTCCACGTGCACTGATTCATAATGATTCGATGATTTTTCAATGTATTTTTTTTAAATATATGGGACACAATTCATAGTGACAACATAACATATTAAATTCAAATAATTAAATAAGCTCCCTTGTTAGTTATCTGGGGGATAAGTACGTGAGAGCTTTGATCAAAATATGCAAGTTTCGCAACTTTAGTTGCATTGCCAGGACACTGAAATGTAGAATTGATCAGACAGATGTACTATTTTCAGCGTATTTTGGTATTTATTTCTGTATAACTCTCTTTTTCGTAACGTCAAATGCATTGGTATGATATTAAAGTCATATATTCATGTCGAACGATTTATATTAAGGCATTGGCTATCCGTCCTGGGCAGCTGGCTTCTGGGTCTAACATTCCGGTATATTGAGTTGTTGAATATAATCTACTGCATTGCAATCGTTCACATCGACAAGTTGCGTAGTAGAGGTTGCTTCCTTCACATTTTGTCACAGCGACAAAACAAATGTTTCAATTTTAATGTATTTATTTTGATTTTAATATATACCAAAGATAATTCAAAAGTGAAGTGACAGACTCATATAGAGTCAATATGTACAGGTAATGTGTTTGTGTGGCTTGTTACAACCTGGAAACTAGGATACGTTAATAGGAATGATAATACAATAGTGTACCAAAACTAAACACTCATCCACCCACACCATCATCCACAGCAACATCCACACACACCACTATATCCCCACACACTCACATCACCCCTCACGGTCACACCCACTCAAACGCCCACCTTCATCCCAACCCATACCTTCATCACACCCACATACACCCATACCATCTTCTATTCATGTATTGTACATAAAATAATACAATAAATACATAAGAATTAAATAACTTATAAAATAGTAATTATTTGCAGAAGGATGGCGGAAGGTGGACATCTCTCTAGAACACTGGACGGTGGATCAGAAGCTCTGTTCGATCATGAGTGTACACAATGCCGTGCGCATGCTTCAAAACAAGAAGCCATTGATTACTGTCAGGACTGCAAACAGCTTTTATGTAACATATGCAGGATACAGCATGTCCGATACATGAAAACTCATACATTAGTGAGCCTTGCATCAATGACACAGTCAGGTACAATCGTACCCACCACAAGTCCAATTTCAGTGGTTGTTAAATGCCACTACCATCCGGACCGTGAGATTGAGATGTATTGTGGTACTCATGATATGGTGTATTGCTGCCTGTGTGTAGCTAAGGAGCATAGGTAAAACTATTTGACATATACATTTGTTAAATTTGTTGCAGTCCGCATGACTTCATTGAAGCAACCGAGTATTGTGTCTTAATATTTGCATTATAAACACAGTCTATTGTAATACTTTTAAATGGAGGTTTGTTTGTGTGGGAGTATACGCCCCTTTTCAACAGCATTTAAGTTACGTATAGCGGTCAGTTGACCTAACCAGCCCTCTAGAATACCATCCGGTGCAAGTAACTGACACCATCGCTACATAATTCAAAGTGTAGAGGTGGAGGAGAAATGACTTAACATATATATACAGTAATCATTTGCTTGAAATATTTTTCTTCACACAACGGACTTCCATGATAAATATGAATTTCGTGATATATATTATGCTTTAGGCAATTGTTACATCACAAAATAAGTATAGATTTACATAATTTGTAGGTCGTGTGTAAATGTACATGAGATTAAAGAAGTGGCTCACAAATCCCAGCTTTCTACACTACATACTCTTGTAGATGAGATCACTCGGGTTAATAAAATACTACATGACACAAAGCAGGAAAAATCAAACGACCTCAAGCTCATCAAGAAAAAGAAAGCTAGTCTTCTTCTAGAAATAAATGCAGTAAGAAAACGGATGAATACACATTTAGATGCACTCGAACAAAACATTATCGCCGAGCTTGATGCAGAACAAAAAATAATTGAAAAGCAAATTAACGCGGACATCAATGTCTTCGGTGATTTGATTACTTCATCCGATGAACGTAAGCCCGACCTGACGTCTGACTACGATGAAAAACAAATGTTTATCATTGAAAAGTTAGCTCGTGTTGTTCTTGCGGAGGCCAACAGCTTTATAAAAAGTTCAAATTTGTCGAAATGTCCTACGTTGACATTTGAACAAAATGATGCACTATGTGATGCTATTGAGAAATCAGACCGCATGGGTAAAATCATCAGAAGTGATAGCAGATCAAAGCGTAGTAAATACACTGTGAAATGTATCAATGAGATAAACGTTAGAGTGAAGTCCGACAACAGTGATTGTCATATAAACGACATGTGTCAGCTTCAGGATGGATCAATTCTACTGATTGACAATCGTAACCATAAACTGAAGAGACTTGATGATCAGCTCAATGTGAAAGATTTCGTGGACTTGAAAAATCGTCCATTTGGACTTTGTTCTGTGTCACCCACTGAGGTAGCTGTACGAATGAGTGACAAAACAATACATTTTATATCTGTTGGTAAATCCCTCACTTATCAACGAAAATTCTCTACAAACAGTTACAACAATTATGGAATGGTGTGTTGTAATAATCAGTTGTGGATGCCTGGTGATAAAGGTGTATTAATTTACTCTCTATCTGGAACTTTAGTGAAGAAAATAGAAACAGATGCTCGAGGGCGGAAAATATTCACTCAAATAAGCCCCGGGCATTTTGCTGTAAGTGATGATGAATCCAAAGTCTATGTTACAGCAGGGAATGATAGGGTGGTTGTATTGAACAATAATGGTGATGTTATACGAGAGTTACGAGATCAACGACTGGACGAAACACGTGGTATATGTATCACAGATGATGATATCGTACTTGTAGCAGGCAACCAGTCTAATAATGTAGTTATGTTTGATAGAGACGGCAACATTCTTGGTGAACTTGTTTCTAGAAAAGACATGTTAGGTCCACCGTGGTGTTTGTGTTATGACAGGAAGAGATGTCGTTTGTTAGCTGGGTATGAGTCAGATAAGGCACAAATATTCCAATTAACTGGATGAGCTTATGACTAGTGTTATACCTACAATTAACATTCTCATACTTAGACATGTTTGTACATGGAAATAATGGTGTTTTTGTGAAGCCTATACATGTGTGTGCGTGTTACAATAGTGACAGATATGCAGTTTGTGTAGTGATATACTGAACATACTGACTTCTACATGGTTGTTGAATGTTTGTACTCTTCCAATATCGTGTGTACATGTATATAGTTTGATGTAAAGACATAGTATTAAACAATTATTCTTGTACTTGTACATCAATTATTTTTTTCGATGTAATAATGTTTCTATAAATGGTAAGTAAATGAAGTTGGTGGGTAGCTGTATTGAACTATGTCGGAATGTACACCCAATGTAAAGCAGGCATACGGTGTATGCAGTGAATAGAGGGAGGTAACACATCAATCAGTAATGTGTTTGATATGCAAAAATTGTCTCCCAAGCAATATGTGAACAATGTCGTATACATGTATGTTGAAATCCACTTTTTAAATCGATATTTCACTGATATTACAACAAAATTGACTGGTGATAAAATGGCCACTGAATTAACAATGATATCGTATAAGCAGCCGATTTGAATTATTTGTTGTAATTACGATTTCGTGTAGGATGATTAAACGTATTATATTGCATTAAGTGTACAGTGTGTCATTTACTTAAGAAGGTGTGTCATACATTATTGATATTCGTGAGCTTTATTATAGATGCGAAAATAGTATTATTATTCATATATGATATTCACGGTGCAAAGTCACAAAAATAACAATGTTCATACGACATTAACCTACAGCCATACTTGTTGATGCATGTACTTATAATCGTATATGTCCGTCTTTCTCGTGGCAAACACAATGGAAAATAAACATTTTGATGTATTAAGACATTCTCCAAATCAGTGTAGTGAAATATTTGATAGTGTCCAATTTAAATGTACCAGGTGTTCATTGTATTAGAATATTTCCGTGATCATTCATTCATAGTCGTAGGTATACGTGATGCTTTACGGAAATGGTCGACAATTTCCGGCATTCTCCGTGGTACAAATACTGAATGAGGTTTAAGCGTCTGGTCAGCAAGCACCATCCAATTATCATTATATTAATTAGTATACATTGTTTGTACATCATCCCTAATTTTTAAAATCACCGACCACAGAAATACGGATGGACCTTCTTTTAAATTATTCCAGTATTAAATTTTACATGATAGTTTAAATTACACGTTTTCGCTCGATTCACAGACACTTACGTCGCTGCTATTCCCTGTCCTATTTCTGCCGGAATGTTGCCATGGAATCAGCGTATTATATTAATGTTAGCACATCGTCGCATTATTTTCAGAACCCCTTAACTTGTGTTTGTTCTTTTTGAGAAAACCAACTTTAAAGTTTTACCCGCATGTAGAGAATAGTTACATATGGGGCTATGCAATTTAATTTTATTTAAGTTTTGTGCATTCCAGATATAGATATTACAGATATAAAGAGCTTGGATAGACGGTTTCAACTAAACTAAATACTCAAAACCGCCAAAATTTGTGTAACGGGGTTCTGGAAATAAGGCGAGGGCATGTCACCTCTTCAAGAGAGCATACTTATTTTTTTGCAACTTTACAAGTTATGTTTGCTATGGTTCAGATTTATTATGTCGAACCGATGACAAGTAAACTGTCAATAAAACATATTTGCAAAATAATTACGTAAGAGTAAACATTTTAAGCACCAGAAAGCGTCAGCCATTACGTTTCAAAAGCACAGACTGGTCAGTAAATATTTTCGCATTTTCATATAAACTTTTATCGTGTGGTGAAGGCGATCATTGTACTGAATGGTCGGGTCACTGCTCACTGTAATTTGTTATTAAAACCACTTGTATAGGACAAAATGTGGACACACCCACGCATTGCACTAAAATTAAATGGAGTGAACTATTGAAAAATGAGTTTCGGCGTAGGCTGATTAGTAAATTGCCAGAGTTCAACCATATTGTTGGACATATTAATATGCATAATTCTGAAAATATTGACTGCATTGCATTCGGAAATGATGAATTGTTAAATGAATATTTCATTGAATCGGTAGATATACTGGCATCTCATCTGGTAGATTTATTTAATGCTATATTTGACTCTGGGTATTTTCCATCTGAATGGTCAAAAGGCATTATTGTACCCGTGTACAAAAAGAAAGATCCCAGCGACCCAAGTAATTACAGAGGAATTACTTTGGTGAGCTGTTTCTCAAAGATTTTTACCGGAATATTAAATAAACGTGTTAACAATTGGGTTGAAAAAAATGATATACTGAGCGATGCGCAATTTGGATTTCGTATAGGTCGGTCTACCACAGACGCAATATTTGTAATAAATGCAGTTGTACAAAAACTTCTAAATGAAAAGAAAAGGCTGTATTGTACCTTCATTGATATGAAAAGGGCATTCGACAGCGTATATTTGAACAGTCTGTGGTTGAAGTTATATAGATCAGGGATAGATGGGAAACTACTCAGAATTGTTAAAGCAATGTATTGTAATGTAAAATCGTGTGTACGAAATTGTAACTCTTTATCAGATTATTTTGACTGTGTTATTGGCCTCAAACAAGGGGAAATAATGTCCCCAATTTTGTTCGCTCTTTTTATCGATGACCTTGAGTTATTTTTAGAAGATAGTCCCTTTTGTGGGCTCTCTATGGATGGCATTACTTTTATACTAATGTTATTTGCTGATGACATGGTTTTATTTGGTAAAACGATTGAGGAACTACAAAACAGTTTGAACTTACTACATGTTTACTGTAAAAAATGGGGCCTAGAAGTAAATACTGATAAAACAAAGATAGTGTTTTTTAGGAAAAGGGGTAAACTGAAAGAAAATGAGAAATGGTGGTATGATAACAAGCAGTTAGAAATTGTTAATGATTTTAACTATCTTGGAACAGTGTTTAACTATACAGGTTCTTTTGTTCTAAACCAGGAATCACTATCTGGAAAAGGCCTTAAAGCTCTCAACGTTTTAATTGCCAATACAAAACACTATAACTTTAAACCGAGTGTATTGTGTCAACTGTTTGATGCTTTTGTTAGTGCTACTTTAAATTATGGCTCCGAAATCTGGGGATTCGGCAAATCTAAAGAAATCGAACGCATCCATCTTAAATTTTGCAAATATGTCCTTGGCGTCAAAACTACTACCTGTAACATGGCTATCTACGGGGAATTAGGTAGATACCCATTATATATAAACAGATATGCAAGAATTATCAAATATTGGTATAAAATTCAAAATTCAGAAAATATTGTTATTAAAACTATGTATAATACAATGTTAGAAAACCTTGAATCTCGTAATAATTGGGCAAATAAGGTTAAGATACTTTAGACACATTTGGTTTCTCTGAGGTATGGAGGAACCCAGAACGTGTAAACATGAAAACTTTCCACCATATCTTTAGAAATAGAGTTTTAAATGTTTTTAAACAGACCTGGTACGAAAATGTTTGTAATAGCAACACATTGTGTACATATAAATATCTTAAAGAAACTTTGTCAATCGAATATTATCTAGAAAATCTACCAAAAAAGTTAAGAATAGCTATGTCAAGGTTAAGACTGTCTTCCCACAGACTACGTATTGAAGCAGGCCGATATGGCCGTCATAGAGAAGAACGATCAGAATGTTATTGTATTTTATGTCATTCAAATGATATAGAAGATGAGTATCATTTTCTTATCATATGTCCCTTTTACAATGGTCTCAGAAAGGAGTTCATTAAACCATATTATGTCAGACACCCAAGTGTATTCAATTTTTTTAAAATGATGAAATCTGATAACAAACATATATTGATAAACATTGGTAAATTTATTTCCCAAGCATTTGTCATAAGAAATTCTTTTGTCAACAACATTGTTTAGACTAGTTACTAGTCACATTAAGTCTCCCATACCAAAATATTTGAGAAGCTATTGTCATTACTTGGTCGCAGTTGGAACCATATTATGTATTATTTATTTGGTGTTACCTATGTATGTGTATATTCGACATTATATGTCTAGAAAAATTTTAGTTTTTTTTCTTATAAATAACTATGTATACATGCCATGTAACGTATGACTTTGTTTAAAATTATATTGTAATGTAAGTTTGTATGTCAAGAAACTATACTGTTTACGACAATAAACTAAGTTGACTGAAATCGGTCTATAACTGCAATATGTGTCAGTTGTATATGGAATAGACTCCAGATTTATGCATTTGTTTTCAAAATAAGGAAAATACTTTCATTTGTTTGTAATGATAAATGAAAAGTTAAATAAATGTGATGGGAAGGTGTGTATGCAGTTTAAAATTAATACACTCGAGAGATATCTGTAAATATGTAGAACAAACTCTCAAAAGTGTTAGTAACGTTGACAACATATGCTGTTATTGAGGAGGAATTTAATTGTACTACATATCATATGTATAAAATATTAATATTTGCGTATGATGCTAAACCAATAAAATACTATATATGTTTACAAAATGTTGACATGAATCTGGAAGAGAATCCCGCTAATACTTCTGATCGTGGCTTTGAACTGTAATACATACAGTACAGCATTATCTATACAGTCATGTATTTCTTTTATTCCTCCAAACAATACAACACTATTAAATAACTCTATACATAGATAAATACTTAGAAGTAATTAGGAAAACAATACATGTAAAAAGGAAATCTCTATAAAGAGAGTACGTAGTTTATATATGTATTCAGAACAGTTTACAAAATATAAGGAGACAAAATAACAGTACATATAAATAAATCTTCATCAACAATCACTTTCATAAACAAAGACTGTTGGACTTTATTTAATACGTATGTGCCTATTTGCCTTTGGGGTCGATTTGTCTCGAAAAGCATGCCACTTAATATGTAGAAAAAACAATACTGGCACTGCGGATTCCGAGACAAAAATGTTCGGGGTCAATGCAACATGAGGCGGGGCCTTAAGGCATGTTTCTACTTTCAGTTTGAAAGGTAGTTTGACAAACGTGATGACAACCATGTCGTTAAAGCGTTCTTGAACGCGTTTAACAAGATATGATTCTCAAATTTTGAGACGTTAGAAACTAATTATTTTCGACGGTCGTGAATAGTAGAAAGCATGTCCAACTTTCTGGCTCATCGCAAGATTCCCCAGATCTGATCGATATTGGCTCCATGCTATAACCGATTATACATACGCCACTATAACGTCTCATGATCATTATCGTTCGCTACTTAAATAGCCACCCGCTGTGTTTGGCCAGCATAATGAAATTGCCCCGGGCTGTACGGATTTATACATTCATGATACTTATATTGTAGCCTTTTTCGAAAATAAATATTGGATCATACTACTTATTTTGTCTGTTACATTTAAAAATATAATCTTGTATTTTTGACGATGGAATGCAATTATTTATAATATCATATGTGCATGGGTGATAATGACACATACTAATCCGATATATAATAAATAACTTATTCAGTATGCTGATGTGGGCATTTGGCTCAGTAAGTTGAAGAAAAAGTGGTTGTCACATGCAAATTCTCCTGGTATTTTCTCATTATCACATATTTGGAAATTATTCTTATAAGGGCTTATTAGTTTTGCTTTCAAAATGACCGACAGTTAAAAACAAGTGAGGTAAATATTGTAGATGTTGAACTGTGTATACGCGTGTATTATGTTTCTGTTATAATTTTGTATAAGTTATTTATTTTACATATTACAAACATTGTGTAATTATTCATACACTGCGTCTTGTCATTCTTTGTTATATTCATACGTCAAAAACTGATTGCATGTGCGCATTTTTGTTCAAACAATTATAAAACAATTATTCAATTTACGTCATACACATGCGTGTTATCTCGTATTTTCATATTAAATAAATGGATTATATCATAAAACCTTGTCACAGATCACATTATATTGCACGTCATCGTTGTGTTCAGTCGAATATAAAGACTAAAATTATCCATATAATCTGACTATAGAAGTTAAATAATTCTAACAACATGTGACGTCAACAATTGCAATTTACATCCGGGCCAAATCATGTGTCACGTGCACATTTATTCATTCAAATATCCATAACATATTTCCATGCAACCTTTAGCAATACATTGTTTACACAAGGTTGTATGGATATCAATATATTGCATCATCGACAATTAGCCTATTGTGTCTTATGATGTATGATTACAAATTTGCTTCAAAATACTGCCCTGCGTTCAGTTACGGCTATCAGCCCTATCGTTTCGTAACGTTTTGCAATTTGGTTCCCATGTGCAACCAATGTGCTATGGTGGGCAAGGGATCAAATACAAAACGTTTGCCACTGATAGCCGTAATTGAACGCAGGGCTGATGTGAATTGAATTAGGCGGGGGTTTCGTAAAACTCCGCCCCTTACTTTAATCACATATGATAACGATGACATTATGAGTATCTACTGTTCAAGGTCGTCAGTGCAAAGTACTATTTCACATGAAGTATATTTACAAAAAATACAAAGCAAACAAAACTGCAACAAGTCGCAATGAATATTAAAACACGTATGTAGTTATTTATTATAAATTTTGATTTGCGAAAGCAATGACAATATAATCAGTAGGAAATGAAACACACAATTTACCTACATCATTTGCGTGGTTACGAATTGTAATAATTATGTTCACTCTGTTGGTATGTAAATTCTTTATTTCAGTTGCATCTATGTACAGTACAACATAATACAAAAACAATATATTAACTACACAAAAGCCATTCTGAATAGAATTATAAGAGACTATTATCATCAATAAATATCACATTCGATTCAACAAACAACTGATAGATAGCTTGCAAAACACATTACAAGCACGAACAAAACTATTATCAGCCTATTATATATACCCTAAATACCCATACAAGTACTCACGGGCCTAATCGGCCCCGTCTGCATGAAACCCGCACAATAAATTTTATGGTTGTTCCCAATCCCGTACGGCATCCACAAGTAACTGCACGTGTACATTACGGAACCAGCAGGGTTGACGTAAAGATTCTTGAAATTTTGGCCAACATATCGTAGAGAACACGAAGAGAATTAGTACAACGCCCGTAGAATGCCCGTATGCATGTGACCACAATATCGTGCTTTCGGGTGATTTTTTACGGACTACGCACGGGCTACTGATCCGAATGGCTCATTGAGTCATACGGTTCCAGGCCCACCCATCCAACCAAGGCCTTAAATTAATTCTCATATGTGAAAACATATTATATTCACATAAAGATTACAAACATCTGAGTAACTCCAAATTGGCATTCTGTTGTATATTGAGATTCAAATTTGAATTTAGTCCTACTGTAAAACTAAGTTCAGGGGACACGTCAGTGTAGTAGTTTAACCCATTATATAGCCCACCGAAAATGGTTGGTCTGCACAAAAATGACCAAGTTCCAAACATAACCTATACGTTATTGAGATAAACATTCTGATAAAGTTTCACACAGATCAGGTAAAAGTATGATCTCCACATTGTTATCAAGTTTTTTCTATGAATTGACTAATAAAAAAATCAATTTGACCTGGTTTTTTAACCTAGACGACCCATTTGTATTCTTTACGTACATCTTATTAACACTAACATTTTGACAAAGGTTCATGTGCATAAGGTACAAAATGTGACATCTAGAATATTAACTAAGATTTAATGTGACCATGTGACCTCTGGAGTGTTAACTAGGATTTTATTTGACCTTATGACCTCTGGAGTGTTAACAAGGATTTTATTTGACCTTATGACCTCTGGAGTGTTAACTAGCATTTTACTTGACCATGTGACCTCTGGAGTGTTAACTAGCATTTTACTTGACCATGTGACCTAGTTTTTAATCCCAGATGACCCAGTTACCCAGCTTCAAACTTGATCAAGATTTTATCTAGACAAATGTTTTCACCAAGTTTCATATAGATAAACCAAAATATGTGACATGTTTTCTTTAATTAGATTCAAACATAATTTAATCGAGACAACCATTCTACCCAAGATTCTTGCAGATCAGGTAATAGATCATTCTCGACGACTCTCGGATATCCTCTAGTGTATGTCAGGCGGAGCACGATGTGGCAAAATTCAACATCTTGTGCGGTCAAAAAATATAGTTTAACTTCAATAACGATAAATTCACATAAGAAATGGATTATCGTTTCATTTCTAGTAAATACTCGCATATTTCAGTCTTCATATAGCTTAAATGTGTGATTCTAATCCCGTTTCATCAGCACCCCAAGCGTTCACGCCGCCATATTGTTTACATGATATTCGAATGATATTTCCGAAAGTAGTGCCTTACGAACATCCGAGGCAATGAACGTAGTTGTCCGAGGTGTTCCGAATGTTAAAACATGTGACCTCTAGAGTGTTAACAAACTAATTGTTGACGACACACGACGGCGGACACAGGGATCATATGAGCTAAACATATACTCAAAGAGGATTGTTCCAGAATTTGGAGACCTTCATAAAAATATTCCGACACTTTGTTAAAGATGTATCTGGCTCATCGGAGCATAAACTGGTTGAATTGGCTTCATCCAGTATTGTTGTTACATTGGCTAAATATCTCTAATAAGAACCATTGCAATGTACATGTATAACCGATTGAAAATATCTTTTTTTACCATATTACTAACAGACAAAACTTGTAAAATAGCCTGATTGTTAAAAAAGTTTAAAAACAAATTATGATGAACAAACATCTTTCTCTAACAAATACGGATCAGTACATTATGAGTTCATTCTTTGTTAATTCATGTCAATTGGTGTTTTTACTATAGGAACTATATTTTTCATGTTTGTTTAGGAAAACAAATGAACAAAAATGAGCATACTATTAATTTAAAGAAACCAATTTGTCTTCATTATTTTGGGACCACCCTCGTATGTAATAACTATTTTTTTTTAAAAACCTTATATTTTAGAACGTTGATATAGATAGGCATACTGCCCTCAATTTCACATAAACAATGCAAATAATATACAAACATAATGAAATTTTATACTTTGGTCAATGATCATTTCATTTGTGAAATTTAAAAAAAAAATTGTTAAGAGGGTTGGTAAATAAATTACTATTCCTCATTCGATGATGAAACGAAAGCTTAGTAATCTGACTCACAAACGGACTATATTACAATGTGATAAAGTAGATGACGTGACACTCTTATTATATTAAACAATAACTAAAGAGTGTATTAGTAATGTTCTGATATATTGTTAACTTGTACTTATATTTTCCGTGTCAGTTTTTGTGTGAACACTTAGTTTCCTTAATTGCAGAAGGATACATACTTTCAATATTATATATAAAATAACCAAGGGATGGTGAAATGAATGGAATATAGTTTGTTTGCAGTACGTGGCTTTACATATAGGAGTAGTAGGCAAGTACTGTTATAAATTGTTTTTGTTTTGTATTTGCGTTTATTTATCGTCGCCACCGGTTTTCCATATGGGCGACGTCTCCGGAAGAATGTTAGTCATTTTAGATTTTTTGGAGGAAAGCGCATGATACAGAAGATGCCCCAGTTCCAGAAGAACCCCTGGTTCTTTTACGTGCCCGATGTAAAGCATCGTACACGGGACATCGGTTTTTCAAAGTCTCGTCCGAAAGACTGTTAGTAATGTCAGTGGTGGAGCGGGGAATCTAATTACTAGTCCAGTGCGTTACCACTGGATTGGTGATCCGCTACATTTAAATTGTTATTATGATCATGTCCTTCTATTCTACCGCAATAATTTACAGTGTAGGTGAATATGTGCAGTCTGGACTGGTTACCCACAATATTATACAGTTACGTATATTCCAGCTATGTTTTATATTTGTAAGTAGAGTAATCCCCGGCATTTTACGTAATTTGTACATTACCAGTATGTTGCAATGGACAAAGGTTAATACTTGAAATATGATTTACTATTTTCAATTGCATTTATGATTTTATTTATCGGATTATGTGGTTGTTTCGTCGTATGTTCTACTTTTACGTGTTTGTTACCAACTAGTGCTTGATTCTTATTGACAGGCAGTCACTCACTTCTAGGCATGTCTATACTACTGATATGTACGGTGGTCCGTTAGGGCCATCATGGTTTCGCCCCTTCGCGCACTGGGCGATGGTACGATGCGAAGGCACAATGACACGATGCGGCGGCACGATGACACGATGCGCTGGCACGATGAGCGATGGCACGATGTTCTATCGCATTCATCGTGCCATCGCATCGTGTCATCGCACAGTGCGCGAAGGAGCGAATCCACGATGGCCCCAACGGAACACCGTAGATATGTCTCCTTTCTGTTTGAACCTCTCCATAAATACTTAAAGCTTCTTAGTTGAGTACCGTATGTGTGAATAACGCTGGGGATAGTTCCGAAATTCGTATAAATGTATAACGTAAATACATCATTAACATTCATTATTGTTGCGTGCGGTGGCATAGAGGTGACATCTGTGAAATCATTTTTATTTCTTTGCCATGACTTACTAACTCGTACCCACGATTTAGTATGTCGTGGCCACGTCTTAACAATCTCGTTCCCACGACATAGTTATCTCGTGGCCACGCTTTACTAACTCGTTCCCACGACATAAAAATAATTTCACACATGTCACCTCTTTGCCACCGTAGATGCGTCATAAACGATACTTTTTTAAATAAACAGTATATCTATTTGCAATATTCCATTTTCAGTGGTAGCCTGTCTAGATGCCGATTATATAGGTTGTTATAGGTTACCAGACTACTGGTCTACGGACGGGTATTTCATACACAATATGAGTGGTCAGGCCTGCAAACAACATTGCTGTCCTAATTACCAATATGCAGGTGTCAGTGTAAGTCCATCAGGGCCTACCATTATAACCCATATTAATCCCTTTGCACAATCCATACTCACCCCTTTGCACTTAAAACTTACTGCCGAATCTGATAGTGGAGGTTTGAGAGAGTATCCTAAGGCGTATCCTAAAAAATATTTGATCAGTGTAATGTATCTAACCAAAATATGAAATAAAAATGATAGGTCATCTTGCTCGATTTTATGATAATGAAGATTAAAACGTGAATATTTAATATGAATATTGAGCAAAATCGATACCAGTTTACTATATTTTTTCTAGCGCAGAGATTTTCTTACAACATGGTTTACTTAATGATAGTCACTGTCTGAATAAGAATATGAAACAAAAATAATAGGTAACCTTGCATGATTTTAAGATAATATTACCTCAATAATAAGACCACCTTAAAATTGATAACACAATGTTCAAGCCAATTTTACCGATTTTGCTCATTATTCAACCTCAATATGAAGATCACCTCAATTATAAGACCATCCACCTCAAAATTAAGAAAACAATCATCAAGTCAATTTTCCAAATTTTGCTCTTTATTCAATCTCAATATTAAGACCTGGTTTCAAGGGTCCTAAGAGTGGCCGTGCTATTGAGGATTTACTGATAAAAACATATTTTTGCAGATAAGCAATTGCTATTGTGGACATCAACTGAACGAGGACAGAGTTAACGATAGAGAGTGTGACTTCGCATGTCCTGATCCTCAGTATAACGGTACTTGTGGAAGTAATCAGAGAATGTCAGTTTATGACACAGGAGGTACACGTTTATGTATTAGCTCATTCATATATACAGAAAAACTCATTTTTCGGCATAGCGGTATAATATTGATTTGACCTACTTTTTAGACCAATCAAATGATGTATATGAAGCGCGTTTTTAAATATGCAACAAAACGGACGATTTGATTGGTTCATATTTTAAGTGGAGAGGCACCAAACGGGTTTCCGAAAAAGGGCGGTTCTTTAGACATCATTCTATCAACGCCGTTCATTTTTATCTGCGCAGGTTTTGCTATTTGCATATCAGTGTTGTGTAAACCAATCGAATCTTTCGTAAACCACCGAGGCAATTTCTCTTCAACCGAACAACGTTTGTAATCTTGACGCGGATTGGTTAACTTTTTCGACAAAGAGTACGTTACCTTGCCGAAATCCACTGAATTTCGGTGAATTTACCGAAATCAAATTTGGGTCTGGAGTAACCAGCAATCATAACATTTCGGCATTTTTTATGTTGCACAACAAATCTTAACCTTCAAATTGCGCCGACCATCTGTTTCTGTTTAAAGATATGTTTTGATTCATGTAGCATTTGTTTTACGCGCTTTAATTAAGAACGTACTTAATAAAAACTAAACATAGGTTTTCATAGAAAATATTGCATATAATAATACAACTATTCGTGGATACTATAAGTATACTGACACAAAAAGAAAGCTCAAACGTTTTCATCAGAAATTATTTTATAAAGCCTAAATGAATGTTTAATTTGTGTACGACCGCCTAATATCGAAATGTCTTATGGGACGGTGTGCAGTGATCGGCGAGCGACAGTTCATTCACACAGTCTAGTCTAAGTCATGTAAAACATGCAACCAATCTGCACCAGACTTATGTCTTTGTGTTCATTTGCACGATATCGAGGCCAAGTTCAATAAGCAGCCCGAGGACAAGAGATGATCTGTGGTTACGGACCTTTTATTTCCGATTTGCAGATTTGGGTGAAGCAGTTTCTTGTGAATATACATAACCTAGTCGAATTTGTTTTGATGAATAACTTTTAAGACCGTCCGTTCTATGTTTTACAAAACGATGTTGTAGTGTTTTGACGATATTAACCTTCAGAACGCGACATTATATAAATGAACGCGGTTTGTCGACAGTATTGCTGTCATGTACGGCTGTCAACTGACCTATCCAGTGTTGCTCGGCTACCTTCCAGTATTTAAAAGTACTTCGGCAAGCAACTGTCGCAATCCCCCTTATTTATCAGAGTTGGACGACAAATACATGTATATGTATAATATTCAGTCAAATAGTCATGGTTAAAAAATGGCCCACCGAGATTAGACCTTCGAACATATGACTTCAAGATTGACATTCGAGTGCTCAACCTACGGAGTTAATCGAGTGGATTTGTCATTTGTACTTGTATTATAATGGGGAAACAGTGTTTAAATGAAATGGGAATAGTTCGGGAAAATGTCAGTAGTATATGATAACTTCATTTGACTGAAATCCGCCAACTCAATTTTCAAACAAATATCAAAATGACATAATTGTTTTCGTTTCTTATTATGTCCTGAAAAACGAATTATTGTAAAGGATTATAAATCGACGAAAAATGTTTGTTGTGTATTAAATAAAATATGCATTAATTCGATATTACAAGAAACTACTGCACGGATTCAACGCCATTAACTACTACATCTACATCGACAATAAACCAACGACATCACAAGGAAAGGGCCTTTAACCTTTAACAAAGACGGAAACAAGCCATACCACAAGCTATTAGATTACGATAGAGTCCGAGTGTTTATAAATGTATCCGTTCCGTCTTCAAGTCTTAAATTAGATTTTTACAAAATAAGATGAAATGTTGAATTTCGTCAGAAGTATATGAATTATCATAAAATTGCTACCAAGTATTTATAAAAGTGTCAAATATGCGGAGCATAAAGGTCCACTTTCAGAAAACAGAACTTCTATAGACTGTTCTAGGCAAATGGGTGAGACACAGACATGGATGGATATGAAATACATCGGACCAGGGGCACATACAGGGATGGGACAGATACAATACTGAAATGATAAGGACAAGAAAAACAAACAACACAGCATAATGAGCTTTCTGGAAATCATCAAAAGGAAACGACCCAAGATTGCAATACAGGCCAACAACAGAGTTAAGGCCGTGCAACGGCATAAATTTTTGGAACTTTCAGTAAAACTGTCTCGAGCTTAAATTAGTTTAGCAGCATACTAACCTCGCACTTAAACTCTCATTTTTTACAAAACTCTAATTTATACAAATCGCATATATCTAAATATAAAAGAAAGCAAATCAACTCGGCATGAGGATGCAGATCATTTTCAAACGCTTTCAAAATATTATTACACATAGTTGCCATGTTATCGAATTTTCTTGAAACGAATATTTGTGTAAGTACATTTTCGGTTTTGTTTTGTATAAAGCAGCAATAAATCAAGTTGTTACGACTGACGAAACCACAGCAAAGTCAACAACTTCAACTTCTTTGGACAATATTAGCATAACAGGTATTTATGATTTATATATCAACTTACGCAAAATGAAAATGTGTGCACTTGTGTTATACAATTTTGACAGGCAAATATGTTTACAGTTTGAAATTTGGTACCAAAGTTGAGAATATTTATCTGCCCAAGCGATACAGTGTGTTTCGTCATAATCAAAGATGAAACATTATTTATTCAACTTTGAATTATGGGTCAAAACTAAATACACCAAATTAGAATTATCAATTGTCTGTGTTATTTTTTTACTGTAAATGAGTTTGAATTTCTGTATTTATTTGCCATGTTATCGAATTTGCTTGTAACGAATATTTGTGTAAGTACATTTTCGGTTTTGTTTTGTATAAAGCAGCAATAAATCAAGATGTTACGACTGACGAAACCACAGCAAAGTCAACAACTTCAACTTCTTTGGAATATATTAGCATAACAGGTATTTATGATTTATATATCAACTTACGCAAAATGAAAATGTGTGCACTTGTGTTATACAATTTTGACAGGCAAATATGTTTACAGTTTGAAATTTGGTACCAAAGTTGAGAATATTTATCTGCCCAAACGATACAGTGTGTTTCGTCATAATCAGAGATGAAACATTATTTATTCAACTTTGAATTATGGGTCAAAACTAAATACACCAAATTAGAATTATCAATTGTCTGTGTTATTTTCTTACTGTAAATGAGTTTGAATTTCTGTAATTTTTTGCCATGTTATCGAATTTGCTTGTAACGAATATTTGTGTAAGTACATTTTCGGTTTTGTTTTGTATAAAGCAGCAATAAATCAAGATGTTACGACTGACGAAACCACAGCAAAGTCAACAACTTCAACTTCTTTGGAAAATATTAGCATATCAGGTATTTATGATTTATATATCAACTTACGCAAAATGAAAATGTGTGCACTTGTGTTATACAATTTTGACAGGCAAATATGTTTACAGTTTGAAATTTGGTACCAAAGTTGAGAATATTTATCTGCCCAAACGATACAGTGTGTTTCGTCATAATCAGAGATGAAACATTATTTATTCAACTTTGAATTATGGGTCAAAACTAAATACACCAAATTAGAATTATCAATTGTCTGTGTTATTTTCTTACTGTAAATGAGTTTGAATTTCTGTAATTTTTTGCCATGTTATCGAATTTGCTTGTAACGAATATTTGTGTAAGTACATTTTCGGTTTTGTTTTGTATAAAGCAGCAATAAATCAAGCTGTTACGACTGACGAAACCACAACAAAGTCAACAACTTCAACTTCTTTGGAAAATATTAGCATAACAGGTATTTATGATTTATATATCAACTTACGCAAAATGAAAATGTGTGTACTTGTGTTATACAATTTTGACAGGCAAATATGTTTACAGTTTGAAATTTGGTACCAAAGCAGAGAATATTTTCTCTGCCTAAGCGATACAATGTGTTTCGTCATAATCAGAGATGAAACATTATTTATTCCACTTTGAATTATGGGTCAAAACTAAATACACCAAATTAGAATTATCAAATGTCTGTGCTATTTTCTTACTGTAAATGTGTTTGAATTTCTGTAATTTGTTCAATACCGATTGTGTCTACTTCTCCTGCGATTCTAAGCAACGATTCTCGGCGGCATCGATTATTTCCGTATGAGTATTTATATTCAATGAGTCATTGTAACACGGTGACGTTATGCCTGGTAGGGACATTTTGCGCCTGCCGAGCGGTATATGGGTGGTATTATCGTACATCAGCACGTCGGGATGCTGATGCTGACCTTGAACTACCACTAGACGTCTTCAATAGAACGCTTAGCGTTTAGATTGTAAGGAGTGTCATTTTCGACCCCATGATCATGCACTCATCCTTAAAGTTGCCCCCACATCAAATATATCCCGCTCCAAAAAGTACAGCAAATCGGTTTATGTCAACGACGGACACCGCGTAGCCTTTTTGCAATAAGCAGTCGTTATATTTGGCCTGTCGTGAATGGATAATTGTAGTGCGATGACAGGTAAACTTGCATCGCCACTGCCACTTACGCATTACAAGAACCACAAGAGCTTTGTTGTTGTAGTGAAGCCGTGGCATCTTGTAAAGGAATTCCATTTCAAATGTGGTTTATTGATTGCATAAAGGTTCAGCAAAACCGTCAATTATAAATAAAACGTACTAAGCATGTCGCACAATTTGCACTTGCAAAATGTTGCCAAAGACCATTCTGTCAGTTTGGAGAACAACTATACGATAAAATATAAGACACATTAGTGCAATATGTACGCAAGTATGCGTTTACTTATATTGAAATATTTCTCTCAGTCATTCAGGGTAGTTATAAAATTGTAGCAGCTATATAACTCTAAGATTCATTGTTGCTTCAGTATATTATAACACTTTAACTTTTGTATTTATTTTACAAAATTCGCGTTTCAAAAAAAACCTTTAAATTATGTTCGGTATTTCATTTGCTTTGTCCAGGATTCCATTGCAAATAATAATATCCATAACAAGATAAGATACAATTTACATTTATACAAACCCATCGGGTCAAAAATATATTTCTGATAAAACTTGGTTTCGAATAGCCCTTTCAATTTGACCTGTATTATAAGAAATATCAGGACCTGAACTTTATTTCGGTCGATACGAAATATTCGGATCGGTGGTGGAATAAACTAGGTCCGACTGTATATAGATATATAGATGATACTATTGGTGCTGCAGACTTGTACGATCATTAGTGAACACCCGTTCCTCATAATTATTGTGTACAATTTGAGTGTGATTGAGTCTCTAGTTCTTCATTCATGTACATAAAATATATAAAAGCGGACCTCGTTAAGTCGTCCTATATAAATATCAGGTCTCGAAATATCTTTTTTGTGCACGTCGAATTGAAATTGGCTATTCGAAACCACGTATCATTCGGAATAAAATTAGAACCCGGTGAATTCGAATGTAGGAAGTCCGACTGTATTTGTATGCATTGAAAAGTTATTAATTACTATTGTAATTTCAGACCACATTTTCACGTATGCACAATTTATGTGTCAGTTTTAACGAATGATATATTTATTGAAGGTTGTGCGTTAATCTGTGTTGCTGTCGCTGTGTGTCTGGTGACAATTAACATTGTTGTACTCTGTGTGTGCAGGAAAAACAGACGATCTAAACAAGGTGTGGATTTTTTGTAATATTTCAATATTCATATTAATGAATACAATTTGTGTTGCACATTATATAATATTTAGTCTACTGATCAATATATTTCTTCATTATTCTACCATATGTCTTATTTACAAACAATGTAATTATGTGATTGTTTTCAGGAAACAAAACACAAATTGATAGTTACGGATACATAAGGTAAGTGAAGGCATACGTTAGCGTACATTTGTGTCATCATTGAATTTTTACAATTTCCTTTTTGTAGAAAGAAAATATAAACATTTCAAACTGTGTGCACGTCATATAGTTATAGGCTACTTCGACGATATTCCACATGTGAACAAGTATACTTCGGTAAATGGATGTTACATAGGAAAACGTTTCATTTGTTAAAAGTGATTAGAACAATTTTAAAATAATCAATATCTGTGCTTTTTTGAATCACAATGTGTTCATTTTATTGTTTTCAGTCCAGTAAATGTTACTGAATTAGATGATACTCCACCAAACGACAGTAACCTTCTAGTAAGAAATGATGTCACCACAAATATTGCAGGCCCGCGTTCAAAAATGTATGAATGTTTGGACAGTAAAGCCGCTGAATGTCAATATATCGATTTGGTCTAAATAGCCTGGACTATGGCATGAAGTGGATTTCAACAAACGATTAATCGTAATACATAGAGAACAAAATGCACTAGCATGCTAACAAAAATAAAACTGATTTACCATTTTAGTACCACTATCTATTATTCTGGTGTTACACAGCAATGAATATGTTTTTATCATAGCCCCGGCCAGCTTGTTGAATTTAACAGTTTTCTCAGTTTTCAAAACAAAAATCAACGCACACATGAAGTAAAAAAAACTATTCTAGGTGTACTGCATACAATGTTCAACCATTTTTTATAATGATAACTGACAAAACATTCAAAGCACACGATTCAACAATATATACCAAGTAAAACTGAGGATCAGTCGCTAATTGTATATTAAAAATGTAATAAACCAGAATACAATACGATACTGAAGTACAAAAGGGGCCCAAATGCGCATTTATAAAATAGTATTAGAAAAACAGTTATCAGCCTCGATCAGATCAAGAGTGAACTAATTAGTAGCTGAGTTTCAGAATATGTAAAATAATTTGCAACAATAGCAGTAAGAAAATGTTACATTATTTACACATATTTAGTCGTTGTACATAAAACAGTATAATATTACATGAATTTTGTCTTCCAAAAGAGTACAAACGTCACATTTACACTGTGTAGGCTAAACTCAAAGAGAGAACCTTTTTTCAACCAAACTGTTGACACGGTGTATATGGTAACAGGTCAACTTGTACCTTAGTCAACTGGTACCTCAGTCAACCAGTACCTTGGTCAAGTCGTACCCTCGCCTTCAAACTAAAATGGATATAATGTGCATATATCTATCCAAAAGCGTACAATTAAAACATTATAAGTATGTTTGATACATAAATGACAATGAGTGTAATTTAAAACAAGCACGTAACAATTAACGTAGCATTTCTAACAATTAGATCAACTCATTCCATCCTATGACGCTACCAGACTCCGGAACTGATTGAAATGTTGTATAGTTTTTTCTCACCTATAGCCTAGATTTGAAGTCTTCAAATTTACCCTCAGTTACATCTTTAGGATGATTTGGTATGATTTTTCTCGATACATCCAAAAGTCTTACACATATAGTGATTGTTCCTTTCTTTTATTAATTCAGCTCACACAAATATAGACATTTATAGTTAAAGTTCCGCCAACGGAACAGTCTAAACATCAAATGTTCCGTTGACGGTTCAAAATTATACATAAAAATGGACGTCGAAAGGGGCCAAAACTTCTTCAAAAATGTGTGGATGGAAAACGGAATCGAACTAGACATGGAGCCTTAACTCAGACTTAATAATGAAGTTATAGACCGGGCAAAAAATCATATTTGTAATAACAGTGACTTTGACCTTCAACCTAGAAAGCTGGGTGTTCCTCGCAAAACAACGTCTTCTTATGGCGATCACATGTACCAAGTTAATTTGATATCCCTCCATCCATAATGAAGTTAAAGCCCGGACAATAATCCGAACACACACGTGGATTTTGGGGTCACAGGGTCAAAGGTCAAGTCACAGGGGGCATAATGTTTTACAAACATCGCTTGTTATATAGAATTTTGTATAGTCAACGGAATATTTGACTTTGCACCAATAATTTTTGTTTGTCCGTTGACGGTGCATTTTATCTTATTGAACGTTCATTTCCTATGGATTATGTTGTACCGTTAACAGAACGTTTAACTTTCGTCTCTAAATTTTAGAAATGATATTTTACATTCCGGTAAATGCACACAACATTCTGTGAAGTATTTTTTAATATCAAAAGTATTTTTGGAAAGGAGAGAAAGTATACTAGCTATCGAGTTTTTTTTTCAAAATTATATCAATAAAAATATTTTTAAAAAATGGATTTTTCGTACTCACTCCTTGTTTCAGTTGTTGTTATTTTTGAAAAGAAAACACTTTAGCATGAGGCAGATTTGATTATGATCTTTGTATACATGTGTTTCTTTTGCAAAATTAACGCTTGTGTAATTAGCCTGATTTACCGGATCAACATGTACAATAAGACAGTACCAAAAGTTCAAATAACTTCATTATGTTTTAACATTTTTCCAAATTATTAGCAGTATTAGTTGAAGGACGGAATAACGATAAAACAGTGTACATCCCACCTTGCAATAATAAAGTTTCAAAAATATTGCTAAACAGCAAACATGGCTATTGTCTAGGGTATATATCACCTTAAGGGAGGTTATCGACGTATAACTCATACATCAGTTATATAAGGTTACGTTGCTAGTTTTATCTTCCTTTCAAGGTAAGCAATAGATCGGTCACGAAATCGAAACAAGGTTTGTATAAAGATAATATCTTGGTTGGCAAACTGCCAAATCACAAGGGTAGTAATCCAGTCAGATTGAATATTAAAGTAAACATCCGTTGATAGAATGTTCAAATAAGTCGTAAAATCGAAACTTATCGCAATACTCTAAAGTGGATTTCAGGATCGTTTGACAGTATATAGAGGTATGGAACTGATTTATGTTTGTAAACTAGAAGAACTTCTTACATCTCATTAACTAATTTATGAATTTGTGTGCATTAATATGCAGATCTACGTTTACTAAATTGATTATTTTACACCGTACACATATTATATAAACCTTAACTTCTATGTTAAGACATTTAAGATATTTCCATGAATTTATAGACTTTAGTAAATTTGTCAAGGTCATCCGCTGTTTTCAATATTAGGCTTTAGCACTTATGATTAAGAAAATGTTTGTTATCTCCCTTGAAGGAATTCGACCCACCCGTAACGACATCGAAACAAGCATCCATCTTTGTTGATTGATCGTTCGACATTTTGGTTAGCATAACGGACCGGTAATCCGTAGACCCGGGTTCGAATCCCGGTGGCGCCATTGACCGATTTTTCGTGTTCCTCAAAACATAACTTTATAAAGGTATGAAAGGTATTAATGTGTGAAAACATGTAAAACATGATATATCAATGTCATCTGTCATTACCAATATCTCCAATTTTTCAGCACACACATTTGCTCATTGGACTCTTTAATGAGGGGGGGCATAACTCGGTAAAAAAACGAAGAAATATAAGGTCTGTAGGCCTACAAGGATATCTGTTTATGCCACAAGGATTTATGTATGTCGGTAATAAACGTCACTGAATAGGGCTAAATGTAAAATCTCATGTATACATAAATAGTAACACCCAACAATATCGAGTACACTACTCGATCAAGGGGCGTACCCGGCGCCCCCCCCCCCCCAAATCACCCAAACTTATATGCATATTTGAGTATAAATACGAAATAAACATATCTCTTTAATTAAATATTTTCAAACAAGCGATTGAGATTGATCGTTACATTATATTCTATAATGATAATGTTTATCAACAAATAATAAAACATACAGCCATTGCCGTTTTATAAGGCTTGAGCAAAACAAAACAGTAACGCCCAAACCTGTAACCGGCTCTTCATTCGGTACTTATGTATGAAAGGCTACTTCCAAATTCAAATTGATATTTTATGAAACACGCTAATTGTCTAAACTTTCTCCACGTGCAATGATTTATAATGATTCTAGGATTCTGTAATGTATTTTTGTTAAATATATGGGACACACTTCATAGTGACAACATAACATATTAAATTCAAACAAATAAGCTCCCTTGTGAGTTATCATGGGGATAAGTGGGTGAGAGCCTTGATAAAAATATGCAATTTTTGAAGTGTAAAATATCACCACTTGCATTTATCAGACAGATGTAATATTTTCAGCGTATTTTGATATTTATTTCGGAGAAAACATGTAACATCAAATCACAATGTGTAACTCTCATTTTCGTAACGTCAACCGCATTGGTATGATATTAAAGGCATATATTCACGTCAAACTATTTATATTAAGGCATTGGCCACTTGTCCTTGGCAGCTTGCTTCTGGGTCTGACCTTCCAGTATATTATGTTGTAGCATATAACCTACTGCACTCGGTGAAAGCTCCACTAGTCGTGCAATCGTTCAAATCGACAACTTGCTTACAACGTAGGAGAGGTTTCTTCCTTTACATTTTGTCACACCGACAAAACGAATGTTTCAATTTTAATGTATTTATATTTAATTTAATTTTAATATATACCAAAGATAATTCAAAAGTGTAGTGGCAGACTCATACAAAGTCAATATGTACAGGTAATGTGTTTTTGTGACTTGTTACAACCTGGAAACTATGATACGTTAATCGGAATGATAATACAATATGTACCAAAACTAAACACGCATCCGTCCACACCAACATCCACACATCACCCTACCCCCACACACTCACATCATCCCTCACACCCACTCAAACGCCTACCTTCAACCCCACCCATAACTTCATCACACCCACATACCCCTCACCCACTTCTATTCATGTATTGTACATAAAACAGTACAGTACATACATAATAATTTAATAACTGATAAAAAAGTAATTATTTGCAGAAGTATGGCGGAAGGTGGAAATTTCTCTAGAACACTGGAGGGTGGATCAGAAGCTCTGTTCGACCATGAGTGTACACAATGCCGAGCACATGGTTCAAAACAAGAAGCCACTGACATCTGCCAAGACTGCAAAGAGTTTCTACGTAAAATATGCGGGAGATATCACTTTCGAGATTTTAAAACGCATACATTAGTAAGCCTGGCATCAAGGACACAGTCAGGTACACTCATACCAACCACAAGTCCAGTTCCAGTTGT
Organism: Mactromeris polynyma; assembly: GCA_032209605.1. NCBI lineage: Eukaryota > Metazoa > Mollusca > Bivalvia > Venerida > Mactridae > Mactromeris > Mactromeris polynyma. Next base: position 470,445 of record JASFXZ010000058.1, read on the forward strand.
TACTAAATGCCACTACCATCCGGACCGTGAGATTGAGATGTACTGTGGTACTCATGATATGGTTTATTGCTGTCTATGTGTAGCTTACGAGCATAGGTAAAACTATTTGACATATACATTTGTTAAATTTGTTGCAGTCCGCATGACTTCTTTGAAGCAACCGAGGATTGTATCTTAATACTTACATAATAAACATAATACTTTTAAATGGAGGTTTGTTTGTGTGGGATTATACGCTCTTTTTCAACAGCATTTTAGTTATATGCGGCGGTCAGTTGACCTAACCAGTCCTCTAGAATACCACCCAGTGCAAGCAACTGAAAACGTTAATTACTTAACACATATATACCTGATTAGGTTGTGATATCGATTGTTAAAATTCTGCATACTTCACAGAGGAAATTATAACGTATTTATTGTTAACATATACACGGATAAAGTAATCATTTGCTTGAAATATTTTTCTTCGCACAACGGAATTCCATGATAAATATGTATATCGTGACATGTATTATGCTTAGGCAAATGTTACATCACAAAATAATGTATTTTTACATAATTTGCAGGTCTTGTGTAAATGTACAGGAGATTAAAGACGTTGCTACCAAATCCCAGCATTCTACACTACAGACTCTAGTAGACGAGATCACCTGGGTTAATAAAAGACTACATGACACAAAGCAGGAAAAATCAAACGACCTCAAGCTCATCAAGAAAAAGAAAGCTAGTCTTCTTCAAGAAATAAATGAAGTAAGAAAACAGATGAATGAATACTTAGATGCGCTCGAACAGAAGATGATCACCGAGCTTGATGTTGAACAAAATAAACTTGAAAAGCAAATAAACGCTGACATCAAGGTTGCTGATGATTTGATTACTTCATCCGACCAACGTAAGCCCGACCTGACCTCTGACTACGATGAAAAACAAATGTTTATCATTGAAAAGTTAGCTCGAGTTGTTCTCGCGGAGGCTGACAGCTTTATAAAAAGTGCAAATTCATCAAAATGTCCTACGCTGACATATGAACAAAATGATGCACTACGTGATGCCATTGAGAAATCAGACCGCATGGGTAAAATCATCAGAAGTAATAGCAGATCAAAGCGTAGTAAATACACTGTGAAATGTATCAATGAGATAAACGTTAGAGTGAAGTCCGACAACTCTGTGTGTTTAATAATCGACGTATGTCAGCTTCCCGATGGATCTATTCTACTGATTGACAGTCGTAACAATAAACTGAAGAGACTTGATGACCAGTTCAATGTGAAGGATTTCCTGGATTTGAAAGTTTCACCAATGGCACTTTTTTCTGTGTCACCCACTGAAGTAGGTGTACGAATGGAAGACAAAACAATACATTTCATATATGTTGGTAAGTCCCTCACTTATCAACGGAAGTTCTCTACAAACAGTTACAACTATTATGGAATGGCGTGTTGTAATAATCAGTTGTGGATATCTGGAGATAAAGCTGTATATGTTTACTCTCTATCTGGAACTTTAGTAAAGAAAATAGAAACCGATTCTCAAGGTCGGAAAATATTCCCTGAATGCAGCCCCGAGCATATAGCTGTAAGTGGTGATGAAACCAAAGTCTATGTTGCAGCATGGGAGGATAGGGTGGTTGTATTCAACAACAACGGTGATGTTATAAATGAGTTACGAGATCAACGACTGAATGATACATGTGCTGTATGTATCACAGAGGATGATATTGTACTTGTTGCAGGTTATCGGTTCCAGAATGTAGTTAAGTTTGATAGAGACGGCAACATTCTAGGTGAACTGGTTTCTAGTAAAGACATGTTATTTGGACCGGCGGCGTTGTGTTATGAAAGAGAGAGATGTCGTTTGTTAGCTGGGTATCGGTCAGATAAGGCACAAATATTCCAATTAACTGGATAAGTTCATGACTACCGTTATACAGAACTTGCCTACAAGTGGCGTTCTCATACTTAGACATGTTTGTACGTGGAAATAATGACGGTCTTTTGTGAAGCCTATACATGTGTGTATGTGTTACAATAGTGATAGAGATGCAGTTTCGGTAGTGATATACTGAACATACTGACTTCTACATGTTTGTTGAATTGCTATACTCTTCCGATATTGTGTATACATGCATATAGTTTGAAGTAAAACCATATAGTTAAATAATAATTTGTAATACACTTTCCTATGCACTATAAACTAGCCGATTCTTGTATCAATCATTTATTTCGATGTAATAATGTTTCTATAAATGGTATGTAAATGAAGTTGGTGGGTAGCTGTATTGAACTATGTCGGAATGTACAAAAAATGTAAAGAAGGCATACGGTGTTTGCAGTGGATGGAGTGAGGTAACACATAAATCAGTAATGTTTTTGATATGCAAGAGTTGTCTCCCAAGCAATATGTGAACAATGTCGTCTATGTTGAAATCCACTTTTTAAATCGATATTTCACTGATATTACAACAACAACGACAACATTGACAACATTGACTAATGGCCACATAATTAAAAATGATATCGCTGTCATATAAACAGCTGATTTGAATTATTTTGTTGCAATTACGATTTCTTATAGGATGATTAAGTTTAATATATCGCATTAATCGTACATTGTGTCATTGACCCGGATAGGGTGTCATATATTATTGATATTCTTGAGCTTTATTATTGATGCCAAAATGGTATTATCAACGTGCAAAGTCATAAAAATAAGTATGTTCATACGATATTTACAACCATACTTTATGATGCATGTACTTATAATCGTATATTTACGTCCTTCTCGTGGCAATCAAAATGTAAATAAACGTTATGATGTATTCTCCAAGTCAGTGTAGTGAAATATTTGATAGTGCCAGCTTTAATTGTACCAAGGCCAATATTACAGACGCATCTGAAAGTGAATCTTATATATTTTCACTTAAGTTCAAAACTTTAAATGGATGTAATTCCAAAACTACATTAAACCACATTAAAACTGTAGGGTTTTTAATGGTAATGACAACAACATATTGATACTACTCATTAATCACTCTTGATTTGACCATATAATAGCCTGTATGTTAAATTAACCAGTTAAGGAAAGTGTAATTTAATGATAAGATTTTACTCAAGATGTTTCTGTAATATTGCCCAAGGTGTCCTATAATTCGTAGTATTAAGATATTTCCGTGATCCTTCATTCATAGTCGTAGGTATACGTGATGCTTTAAGGCAATGGTCGACAATGTCCGGCATTCTTCGTGGTACAAATACTGAATGACGTTTAAGAGTCTGGTCAGCAAGCACCATCCAGTTATTATTATGTTAATAGGTAAACATGGTTTGTTCATCATCCCTAATTTTTAAAATCACCGACCACAGAAATACGGATGGACCTTCTTTAAATTATGCCAGTATTAAATTTAACATGCTCGTTTAAATTACACGTTTCGCTCGATTCACAGACACTTAAGTCGCTGCTATATCCTTTCCTATGTATGCATGAATGTTGCGATGGATATAGTGTATTATATCACTGTTAGCCCATGACACCTCTTGAAGAGAGTATAATTTTAATTTTCCAACTTTGCAAGTTATGTTTGCTATCGTTCAGATTCATCAATTCGAACCGATGACAAGTAAACTGTCAATAAAGCATATTTGCAAAATAACTGCGTAAGAGTAAACATTTAAAGCACCGGAAAGCGTCGGCCATTACGTTTCAAAAGCACAGACTAATCAGTAAATAATTTTGCATTTTCATATATACACTGACCCAAAATGAAAACTTTACACTTTATTTGTTTGAATATTAGTTTTGTAAATATATATGGTTTTGTAAGTGTTACACATGTTTATCACGATTTCATTGCGGATAACGATTATGCAATTGTTTTAAGAATCGCCGGTATATTCATGCGTCCAAACAGGAAACACGTTTTCTTACTTTGCACGTGCGCAGCAAAATTGGTTTCACTTACAGTTTTTACACTGACAAGTAATCATTGGCTGCCTAGCACAGATAAAGAATATTGAATTTGTTTTAAAAAATCAATTGCATTTAGTGATGCCACGTCTTTCTGAAGATCAGAGAAACCAGGCTATTGGTATGCTCCGGGCGGGGTCTATGGTAAATAACGTAGCGAGTAATTTTGGCTGCTCCAGACAGACTATTCATAATCTTGCGAACCGGTACAACACTACTGGATATGTCAGAGATGGTGCAAGATCCGGTCGCGTACGTGCTACAACGTTACGTACTGATCGCGTTATCACGTTGACTCACCTACGTAATCGTTTTTTTTACCTGCATCGATTACTGCTTGGCGTTACGGGGTTCATGCACGGACGATCATAACCGTTTGAGACAGAACCGTGTTCCTATTCGCGCTCGTCGCTGGATAGATTTTGACAGCTCGTCACCGAGGGCACGACGTCATTTTCATTTCACGCGTAACCAGTGGAAATCGATGCTTTTTAGCGATGAGTCACGGTTAACTGTCAGCCTGCATATGCAGATGGCAGAATACGCATCTATCGCCGTAGAAATGAAAGACTTGCAGATTGTTGTATTCAGGAGAGAGACATATTTGGTTTTGGCAGTATTATGGTCAGGGTGGGATAGTTGCGAATCTGAATACTGATCTGGTCATTATCCAAGGAAATCTCAATGCTCAAGGTTATATCAATGTTTTCAACAATACAATGATACCATTCATGCAATATAACAGACCTGGCACTTTCCAGCATGACAATGCAACGCCTCACAAGGCGCGTATAACTACACAATTCCTTGCTCAAAATAATGCTAACGTTTTGCCTTGGACCGCTGTATCCCCAGACTTGAACTTAATAGAAAATATATGGGATGAATTGGGTCGGAGAGCCAGGATCAAATTGATACCATAAATGACCTCCGAAATGCACTTGTGTTAGAATGGCATCGTGGTCATACAACGTTACGTAAATTCAATGAGGCGTCGTGTGATAATTTACATTTTTCTGGAAATTTCATTTCGACCCCTCTCCACTTAATTGTTCATAAACAAATATGCATTGTCTGATATTTTCCCAGTAAAGGAAAATAAACACAATGATATTGCATTGAAGCTTCATAGAAAAAAATTAACCGCGAATATACATTTATCAACAAAATAATATATACTTTTGAAATCGATGTAAAGTTTTCATTTTGGGTCAGTGTATATATACTGAGCAAATGTAGAAACGTCCCACTTTTTGAACAGGCATATCTTCGGCTATGGTTATGTTACACTTTCAGTGAATGATCATGCGATACACTGGTAATTTGTAAATACGCCTGTGTAAGATTGACACCAAATGCAACACGTGAAAACCGTTTACCAATCGGAACCTTGATTTTCACTTAATGCACGTGCGCGTTATACACGTGCTCGATAAATTAATTCAGTCAACGTCGTACGATACTTGCGACACAGGCTAATCCGAAAATTGAAAAAGTTTACTTTTTCACTCTTTTCAACATGCAACGCTTGTCTGAAGTTGAACGAAATCAGGCTTTTGGAATGCTTCAGGCGGGAATGACGGCCAGTGCCGTCGCCCGCAAGTTTGGCTGCTGTCGGAAGACCATACAGAGGCTTGCGACCCGGTACCAACAGACTGGGACTGTTCGCGATCGTCCCCGCCCTGATCACCCCCGCTAGAACTGATCGCTACATCACGTTAACGCACTTGTGTCAGCGTAGGTTGCCAGCCACCGTAACGGCTAGGCAACGCTCAGCCAATCAGAGCACGACACCCATATATCCGTCAAATAATGACGTCACCGTGGTGCTAGGTTATTGTGGTCACAACATCATTTGAATTGGAGGCTGGCTTATTGGAACCGATGTCTCTTTACTGACGAATCTCGGTTCGCACTCAGCCATGCAGATGGTAGTTTACGCATCTACAGGCGTAAACACAAGATATTGTTGTGTTGTTGAGAGGGACAGGTTCGGTGGTGGGGTGTAATGGTATGGGGTGGGATCATGGGTAACCGTAAGACTGAGCTAGTAGTCATACAGGGCAACCTCAATGCACAGCGTTACATTACTGATGTGCTAACTCCTCATGCAATGCCTTTCATTCGCCACCACGGCCCTGGTGTAACACTGCAGCAAGACAATGCCTGCCCGCACACAGCCAGACTCACAACTCAAAACCTGGCATGAAACAATGTCGCCGTACTTCAATGGCCTGCGGTTTCCCCTGATCTCAACCCGATAGAGCACATCTGGGATGAGCTGGGTCGTAAGGCGAGGGCCAACCACAAAAATGACAACATTCGAGATCTGACACAGGCTTTACAGCAAGAGTGGAAGAATCTGCCTAACGCACTAATTGTGCGTTACGTCACGTCAATGCGCCGTAGAATTATGACGTGTATTGGTGCAAATGGTAGCCACACACGATATTAATCATACTGGATACAACTTGGACTTTTCTAGGGAGAGAAATCTTTAATCCCTAAACATTTTTAAAAAAAACACTTTTCTTCAAATTTTTATTTTGACGCCTACCGACTTCGCCATTATTTCACTCGAAAACTTCATCCCAGCAAAATTAGGTCAAATAATATGGATTCACAAATGAATCAACTTCATTTTGTGTATAGGTCTTAGTACCACCAACCTTATAGATTTCCGGCAATCTTTCTTTGAATGTGGTGGGACGTTTCTACATTTTCTCAGTATAGTTATATATTACAGTTTAGCCGCGGCCGTTGTCCAGTTTTTATTGCGCTGGACTTGTAACACGGCGATCCGGGTTCGATTCTCGGTCGCGGCAGGTCATACCCTTCCATGATAATTTGATAAAAATGTCGATTTTCCTCCTCATGTGGAGAAGTTGCCGGCTCCTTGTGGAAGGGTAAGTTAGTACTGGTTAGGTTTCAGTCCAGGAAAAACTGATTAGGTGCGCCGGCCGCCGTATATAACTGAAATATCGTTGAGAAACGGCGTTAAACCCGATGAAACAAACAAACATATTACAGTTAGTATACATTATTATATGGGTATATTAGCTTACTGAAGTACCATGATGTTTCAACATTCATCCTTTGCAATAACAATTACGCTTTCGTACAGTAGTACTGCAAATGTTGTGATCTGAGACGGAAAATAGGTATAGTCATACTTAAAAGTCATGAGTTTTGGACTGGTAGTAAAATGCCCTACGAGATGTAAACGTAAATATGTTTGAACGGGCTTCGTTCAGTGCTGTTGCTATATTGGTTTAAACTAGTTTGATACGAATTTTTTATCATGATACACGCGGATAAAACCAGCGAAATTCACGTTTTATACCGGCACATACATGAAAGGTTTATTTTTTCATTTAAGTCCAGTTAGCCATATGGCCCATATAACAAATAATTAGTGGAATAACAATAAAATAACAAGTTGTGCAATACCATACTTCCCAACTTAAAGTCTATAAATTATCCAATATACGCTCGTAGTGTTTGACCTATTTTTTGTATTAACATCTAACCAAATAAAACCACGTGGCTGCCCAAATTGATTGCTTCAACGCATTTCATTTATGCCTGTACCGGCATACGGACGAACAATTGCTGCCATCGTATATAAATACATGATTTATGTCTTTGACTTAATTGTTTCATGTTAGTTATTCTACATTCTATCTCTAAATGTTATTAGTTTAATGCATATATTTCATAATGAACTTTATGTGTAACGTGTTTGCCACGTGCTACAATGCAGGCAGTTCTCACGTGTTGTGTAATTAAAGCTATCCGACTTATGTTTAATTACGTTTATGGATATGCATTTCATATGTAATTGCCACCATCGTAATATTAAATGATTGTATGGCATAATTGTTTCAGCGTCGTTATTCAACAGTCAATATATCCACCGCCGTGGTTTTCTCGTATATATTATTACTGCAGACAACTTAGTCTGGTAAAGTCAATTTGTTTCGTAAACTGCGAAAGTGAGCTTATTTCATGCGATGTGTCGCTTATACAATTTGGTGCATTTCATCAAAAGTCCTAGGTGTGCTTTTCACTCCTAAGTACACTTTTCGCACCTAGGCCAATTAAAGCATGTTTTGTTACATGAATTTGAAAAACAAGGTTCAACCAAAGTTTAGTTTAATCTTAAAGAATATGAGATATTAAAGATATTTACACTTCAAAATGTTTGAAACATATTGAGCAAACATGACTTATTCCCTCCAGAGAGTTTCGCTCCTATCTTTTCATACTTAGGATTTTTAATGAATCTTTACTGCATGAATAGTTCTATTAAACGTATGTATTGCAATTAAAGATAAGAAGTTTGCATTATATACAAAATAACATTTCTGCATACAGTTTTCGTGATACAGAGAGCTTGAATTCTGATGCGAAGGTCGAAAATACTAATCCCGCCTTGAATTATGTCTAAACCGGCACGAGCTTCACACTCATTGAGTAAGGTGGGAATACAGGTTTGGTAACACAGAAACGATTGTTGAAGATTAATACGCATTTGCAAACTTGGAAAATAAGACTTTAGTTAAGTTACACTTTGATACGAGGGCTGTCAATAAAGTTCGTGTACACGACTTAATATTTTAAGTTGATGATGAAATGAGATATGGAGATTGTTTCAGCGTTTGATGGCATGAATTAACTGATGACATTCGATATGTTTACAAAGAATACCTACCTCTCAGGTTTCCTCATATGTCGCTTGGTGACTCGTTATGTAAATATGAAACAGAGGTAGGCAAAAGTAATAGTATTGTCAGCGACTGAATCTAAGTTAATACAACGTCACCTTATCGTCGTAAATAGCCAAACTCACAGGAGTATGTAACATCACTGTACCATATATCTTGCACACTAACTGAACATTCAGCTTTGTTTATGACTTTGTCGCTGACGCTCTCTTGCACTTAATTTGCTTATAATTCCAATATTTGAGCTATAACCTATACATAATGTTCGCTATCATAATAGCAAAAAGGAAATAACATACGTTTTATAGTTCACTCCGCCTCTTCCTGTGTCTTACATCCAATGTGCATCCAGAAGTTTTCAAATTTTTGGCCAACTTATCCATTTATTATGGCATTTCGCACAATATCTATTAAGTGATTTCATTAAGTAAATCTGGTAAGTGATCAATATGTCGGTAAACTATAAGCCGGTTATAACTCACATATTAGAATTATAAACAAATTCAATGTGGCAATTTGTGACATGTTTGTGATTCTTTTACATTTATGTGAGTACAATCTTTTATGTGGTATCCTATGTGTTGGTGTGTATAACATGAATACTATGCACATGTCATCATCATTATTTTAATGTTATTTCAGGTTTTAATTATTCATGTATTTATATACGCCATCACCGAAATTTAATTTTAAACGACCAAACGGATTAAGTGATAGAGCGTTGCTTCTGATGCGGATTGTCGCGGGTCCGAACCGTTGGACGTCAAATTGGAGTCGTTGAAATGATACTTGTATCACCACTGAAAACGCTCGGTACTACAATGGTGTTATTATGACTGGTTAGTCCAGTATCATGTTGATATGTGTATATTTGTGAAGGCAGTGATTAATGTACGACTGGGGCGATATTCGATGTGAGGTTTTTACTGAACGTAGATACCGATGCCGTTACACGCTAAATGGCATAATATGTCGTTGTGCATCAGAACAACAAAAAATATCTGTATATTTGTCAAATTGTATATTTTAGACCTGTGTACTCGGTACAATGGTCCATATGTTGATTATAGTCACTAACATGTTGATTACGGCGACAGCTATAATGAGTGCGGTTACTGGTATACTAAGTACCGCTTCAATAACCAGTATAATGGATGCTGAGCATTCCTGGTTAGAGCACACGAAATGCATTCTGGATGTCGAATTTTGAAACAAAGATATTCCGTTATAATTGTTTTGACAATCTCAAGTGATGTGTCCTCATTCATGTGGAGTAGCTTCTTGTGGAAAGTACTGGTTTGATTACCAATAATACTGGTTAGGTCAACCGAATGTAATATATACGAACACGGCTTAAAACCCGGCTACTTATTTTCTTCGCTATAGGTATTAAAATACTTTCGTATTATCGACATACTTGTGGTAAAACTTTATTACTATCTGAAAATATTTTGTGACAACATCATATACAGTGAACACATAATTAACAAATGTCAGCAATATATACAATGAAAATACATCAAGTAACATCAGGTACTCAACATCATCATACAACAATGAACATAAAACACGCAGATGACAACATCATATATAATATACAGCCAATTCACAAAAGACAACACCATTTACAATGAACAGACATGACCACATCATATACAGTTAACAGGAAATAAATTGGAGAAAATCGATCGCAACATCAATCTTAGGTAATCGTGAGACTAGTGGTGGCAATCAGCGACCAATCGTACGATCAATCGTGGCGACCTACAACTGCTGGCACGATCGATCGCAACCAGAGGTCGCACGATTACCTACGATTAGTATGCTAAATGAAATAAGGGATGAAACAATAACTGAATTTGTAATTTGTGGTTCTTTATTATTAATGCCAGTGTAACATATTTATGCCATTGAATCACCAATTCAGATATCGTCACAATCGAACAATCTTATGAAAACAAATGCAATAATATAGAAGGCAATCAGATACGGATGTCGAAATTTAAAGTCATAAGTGACCATGTCCTTTAATATCATCACACCAATAATGTTCTATATAGTCACAGTATCATTGCTACAGAATATACATGTATATGATAACGTATTAGCTTAAATGGAATATTTGTGCATTATCTGATGAATAACCAGCTAACAAACGACATCGCTTACTGTCGTAATGCAATGAACACGGGTAAGTTAGCATGTCTTTACTAGTAACAAGTTCACCCAGACTGTTTCCGTCTCTATCAAACATAACTACATTCTTAGACTCGTCACCAGCTACAAATGCAATATCGTCATCTGTGATACATATACACCAAGTATTATCCAGTCGTTGATCAAGTAACTTCTTTATAACATCGCCATTATTGTTGAATACAACCACCTTATCCTCCCCTGCTGCAACATAGACTTTGGCTTCATCACCACGTACAGCTATATGCCTGGGGTTGCATTCAGGGAACAATTTCCGACCTTGAGAATCAGTTTCTATTTTCTTCACTAAAGTTCCAGATAGAGAGTGCACATATATAGCTCCATCACCAGGTATCCACAACTGATTATTGCAACACGCCATTCCATGACCTCCATTGTTGATATTGTTTATAGATAATGTTCGTTTATTAGTGAGTGACTTACCAACATATATAATATGTATTGTAGAGTTGCACAGACGTACAGCTACTTCAGTGGGTGACACAGAACAAAGTCCGTTTGGTTCAGCATATAAATCCAAGAAATCGGTCACATTGAGCTGATCATCAAGTCTCTTCAGTTTACTGTTATTATAGTCAATTAGTAGAATTGTTCCATCGGGAAGCTGACACATGTCGTTAATACAACACCACATTTTGTCCGAGCTCACTTTAACGTTTGTCTCATTGATATTCTTCACAGTGTAATCACTTCGTTGTATACGTTTTTGTTTAGTATCAATTCGGTGGATTTTTCCCATACGGTCTGACTGTTCAAAAGCATCACAGAGAATATCATTTGGTTCAAATTTCAGTGTCGGGTGTTTCGATACATTTGCTTTCTTCAAAAAGTTATTTGCATCGACAAGGGCTACTTGACCCAACTTCTCAGTGATAAATATTTGTTTCTCATCGAAGTGAGACACCAGTTCTGGCTTACCTGTGTCAGACGCAATTATCAAATCATCTACGGTTGTAATATCGTCACGAATTTCCTTCTCCAGTTTGTTCTCCTCTTTGTCAAGTTCTGCTATAATCTTATACTCCATGTCATCCAGATGTTTATTATATTGCTTTCTCAGAGCTTTGATTTCATCTAGAAGACGGTCTCTCATTTCTTTAATTAGCTTGAGATCGTTTGACATTTCCAACTTGGTAGTATGTAGCTGTTTGCTAACTCGAGTAAGTTCAGCCACTAGCGACTGTAATATAGACAAATTGGATGTATGCGCCACATCCTCAATCTCTTTCACATCTGAACACGATCTGCAATGTATATTAATCAGAAAGGTAAATTATTCCGTATTCAATAGTTAAAAATTAACATTTTTCACAAAATCTATATCATCACATTCTATTTACAAACGTATACACCAGAATGTTAAATAATTGAGCATCATGTAAAAGGTATTTTGTACTTTAGTTCGCTTTTATGAATACGAATGCACACACTTGTATTTAAACCAAGCCGCATTGATAAAGCTTTAAACTGACATGACATGTAATTTAAGTTTAACGCATTTATTATCTTCATCGTTATCAGTTAGTCATAATGGGAAAAATTATACCTGTGTTCCTGGGCGATACAGCGACAACAATAAACCATATCATGAGTACCACAATACATCTCGATATCACGTTCCGGATGGTACTGACATTTAGCAACATCCGGAACAGGACTTATTGTTGGTAGGATTGTTTTCGACTGCTGCAATGATGCGACGCTAACTAATGTATGTGCTTTCTTGTTTCTGACGTGATATCTCCCGCATATGTTACATAGAAGCTGTTTGCAGTCTTGACAGAAGTCGGTGGCTTCTTGTGTTGAACCATGTGCACGACATTGTGTACACTCATGATCGAACAGAGCTTCTGATCCTCCCTCCAGTGTTCTAGAGGAATTTCCATCCTCTGCCATCGTTCTGTATTAAATCAAAGAAAACAAAATAGAAACTACAATATTTATGCAATGCTTGTATGTAGTGTTGTTCGTGTGTTTGGTATAAATTGCTTTTACTACGTGAAAACAAAATAGCAAACATTGATTACTATGGTGGCATATTACTGCCACCAGTTAGCATGATAGCGCTCGCGAATTGTTTCGTGTTAACCACTTAATTATTACGATAATTATCTAGCTATCTAGTTAATATTCGTGTTACATTTTCGGTAAGATAAATATCATAAAACTAGAAACAGGCTTGAAAGTGCCCAGAACTGCCACCTCTTACCTTTGTATGATGTATTACACTAGATTTAAGTGACAACACGAATGTATGTAGTGTTTGCTTTTACTACGTGAAATCAAAATAGCAAACATTGATTACTATGGTGGCATATTACTGCCACCAGTCAGCATGATAGCGTTCGCGAATTGTTTCGTGTTAACCACTTAATTATTACGATAATTATCTAGCTATCTAGTTAATATTCGTGTTACATTTTCGGTAAGATAAATATCATAAAACTAGAAACAGGCTTGAAAGTGCCCAGAACTGCCACCTCTTACCTTTTTATGATGTATTACACTAGATTTAAGTGACAACACGAATGTATGTATTGTTGTTCGTGTTTTTGGTATAAATTGCTTTTACTACGTGAAATCAAAATAGCAAACATTGATTACTATGGTGGCATATTACTGCCACCAGTCAGCATGATAGCGTTAGCGAATTGTTTCGTGTTAACCACTTAATTATTACGATAATTATATAGCTATCTAGTTAATATTCGTGTTACATTTTCGGTAAGATAGATATCATAAAACTAGAAACAGGCTTGAAAGTGCCCAGAACTGCCACCTCTTACCTTTTTATGATGTATTACACTAGATTTAAGTGACAACACGAATCTGATCTAGTTGACCAATTATTATGTTACTTAATAACTCAAATTCACGAATATCACTTAAGATTCGTGTTACCACTTATTCATAAATGCAATTTTGGCTTATAGATGTAAGTGGTAACACGAATCTTATCTAGTTGACCACTGATTATGTTACTTAATAACTCAAATTCGCGAATTTCACTTAAGATTCGTGTGAAATTCGCGAATTTGAGTTATTAAAAGGGTTAGAGGTGGCAGTTCTGGGCAAGTTCAAGCCTGTTTCTAGTTGTATGATATTTATCTTACCGAAAAATTTATCACGAATATTAACTAGATAGCTAGATAATTATTGTAATAATTAAGTGGTTAACACGAAACAATTCGGGAACGCTATCATGCTAACTGGTGGCAGTAATATGCCACCATAGATTACATATACCTATCTGACTTTCTATATAACCTTTATATATATACAAGACTCTCTTATTCTCAGAGTGGTAGAGCATGCGTTTTGTTAATAAGTTGTTTTAATCACTTATAAGTAAGAATCAACAGGAGGAAGTTTTCGAATATAGCAATAAAATATTGTATATAATAGGTTCAGCCAAACGTTGTTTCATTTGAACGGAACAAACAGTAGTATTTTTGTTATATTGTTTTAAATAAGAACAATATAAGGGAGTAACTGAATATCAACATGACATCCATAAAATCTAGTTAACATGGATTATTTCCCGTACATTCTGAAATCGGCTAAATTTGTAGGAAAATTTGTTTAAGTGTTTCATATAGAGCAGTGGATCAGAATATTCGAGTCCAAATAGGTTTCTTTTTATCCTAGAATTGCCAATATTAACCCTAGCACACTACTTTTATACATCAATTTGACTCTCATGATTAACGTAGATATGTTGCATTGAGTCTACAGTATATAACAAATCTCAATAAATCAGGTTGTACTCACGTATACATATTTTAAGATATTTCCAAATTGTTACGGTTTGTTTTCAGATTTAGGCCCTCTTTCGCTGATGTGACCGAATACGACCTATTTGTTCTTAAATCCAAAGTACAGACGTATTGCTATCTCTCCCTTTATCATCAAGTCATAGTACACAGCTACGTATATACATGTATACGATGGAAGGGATACAATAACTATGACTTCTAACACAATTAAAACACATATACTGAACAAAAAAAGACACTTTCGTAAAGTAGATCTAAAAAGTGTAAAGTTAATTGTGACATGTATATAAACCTGTACATGCAGTAATCTGTATTGGCCTTGTACTTTGCAAAATCAATCAGATAATCTCCTGATGTTAAACACGGTCAGCTTAATCGGTCATAATGCATTTCGGTATGCACTCACAGGGTCGGCAAATCCCAGTTAGTCGGTTGTTACAAAATAACAACATCGACTCCATAGGGAACCGGCCCTCAAAAAGCCCAGAGTTCAATCCTATTGAACATCTCCAAGATATTCTTGATAGACGTCTACAGCGACGCTCACATCCACCTGTTAATGTTAAGGAGCTCCGATATGCATTACTTGTAGGAAGGTATCCTTAATCCGATACAAAACAAACAATGACTTTGGTATGTTTCCCGATTAAATGGTTTTAATGAATTGACAATAAATGATTTCACAATTAAAAACATAGTTCAAAAAGATCGCCCTTAAAAGGAACGAAATATTCCCAGTCGAGTTTAACGAGTTTCCTTTTTTTGGTTCATATGTTTACCTTCAACACCGAACTATCGTAGAAAATGTTGACCTTAATAATTCCCCATACTTGTCAAAACGTCCTTCAGTTGTAATCTAGAATGGAGTCTTGTTTCGATTGCGTGACCTATTTAACCAAACATTTCATTCAGCCTACTGCGCTCACTAGCATGGTGTAATCAGAGGTGAAGGACAAGTGACTTGGGATTTGATAAAATTTACAGTTAATATTATCGTTTAACTTGTATAAATGAAATGATTCATTGCTATCAAAGAATTAATAATAATTATTGTGAATGCTGTTTATATTTGATTGATGATAATATGTCAGAATTGCAAGTAAGATAATGTTTAAGTCCAATGGAAAATCAGATGTTTTTGCGAGGACAATATTTCGCGTATTCAAGTTATCTTGATGTTCGGACATTGTTTAATGTGCACCAGTATTTACTTTTAGTGTTTCGCATAATCAATTCAGGATAACTATATGAGTATGTTACACCTTTTCCGCCTTAAATTCTCCTCTTAACTGGAATACTATTGTACACATAACATTATCAGTAGCAATGCTAATTGTGTAGTAATATCTGCAGTACACATGTTGTCACCTGTTATTAACATCATATATATAATCATGTACGCGTGTTTTATATGTTGACATCGGTCACAATAAAAAAAGATTATTAATATTATACAACATACTGTTAATATAATACACACGTGACAATACAGTTACAATGTAGATACTTAATACAAAGGTTTTTGGATTATAGCAAAGGGTCGGGTTACAGGTCCTGCCAAAATAAGGAATCGACGCTCTCCTTGTATGTGTGTGTTGTGGGTTTTACGCCGTCTTTCAACAGTATATCAGTAATAAACTGCGGTCAGTTGACCTTACAAGTAATCCTGGATTGTCAACCATTACTGGCGTGCTACTCCGCAAGCAACTGACAACTTCCCGAGGCAGTTGATGCATTGAATGCATGCTCAGTCAAATTGTCAAGGAAGAACATAGTAATGCCTCGTAAGGAATTTCAAACACAGTCAGCCTCTAGATCAGCAGTGGAACGCTCTACCGACTGAGCTAATCGGGCCAGTCAGCCCTTTCTCTGAGTATAAACGAAACTACATTTGGCGTAGTATTATTACGAATTTTACACATAATGACATTTATATCAACTGGATTGAACAAACACATGTTTTACGCAATGCTATAACTCGTTATTTATGTGACAATATAACGTTAGAAATGTTTATGTACGCAAATATGTTCCATAGATGTTGGCTATAAGAGGTTGTAGTATTAACCATTATAATAATAAAAGTAAAAGCATATTAGATTTAAGTTCGTTCGAAACGAATTCAGAATAAGGTCACCCTTTAAAATTTATATCTAAAATTAGGAGTAGTATGTTATGCATAAGTATCTGAAAGAAATAATTAAATCCAGATCTTTCATCCTAATCCAAACACATCAATAAAAAATTCTGCAATGGATATCCAATATTGTATGCAGAATAATGAAATGAAAATTAGACGAAATATGGTTGCTATGGAAACCAAGATTTAAAAAAAATATCACAATACTACTGTATTACACAATAAATGTAATGCAATTACAGTCAAATGCAATTATAATTCACTTTGGTTAGCTACAAAGTACTTCCTAGCATTAAATTTTAAACAATCTGAAATGCCTTAGTGCAAAGTCAAATGTTCCGTCGACGGTACAAAATTGGAATGTACATCTTATAATAAGAAATATCTAAGCGCAAAGTGAAAAAAAGTATTTTATTTCCATGTTTAAAGGTGAACTTGGCAATTCCTAATAGGATTATGTGGAAAATCCCTTTTTTAAATTGGACAGCATTAAGGTGATGAAGTTGCCATGTGTTTTGACAATATCCACATTTATGGATTAACTCTATACATTGTATAGTAAAGTTGTACATGTAGAATGACTTTTAAGAATATTTTACAATCCGGTTAATGCACACACAATTCTGTTAAGTATTTTTTAATATCAAATATTTTTGGAAAGGAGAGAGAGTATACTAGCTTAGGTTTTCGAGTCTTTTTTAAAAATTATATCAATATACAAATATAAAAAACTAGATTTTCCTTCTCGCACCTTTGTTTATGTTGTGGTTATTTTGAAATAAAAATTTAACGTTATGTTTTTGTTAAATAATCTCGATAGCATGAGGTAAATTTGATTAAGATCTTAGTAAACATGTGTTTCTTTTGCAGAATTAACGCTTTTGCAATTAGCCTGATTCACCGGACTAAAATGTACAATTTGACAGTACCAAACATTTTTACAAACTTATAGCAGTATTAGTTGAATGATGGAATAACGATAAAACAGTGTATATTTCACCTTGCTATAATACGTGGTTTCAAACATATTGCTAAAAAGCAAATATCGCTTTTTCTAGGGTATATATCGCATTAAGGGAGGTTATCTACGTACTCATACATCAGTTATACAATGTATAAGGTTACATTCCTGTCAAGGTAAGCAATAAATCGGTCGCGAAATCGAAACAAGGTTTGTAAAAATAATAACTTGGTTGGCAAACTGCCAAATCACAAAGATAGTTACCCAGTTAGATTGTATATTAAAGTAAACACCCGTTGATAGAATGTGCAAAAAAGTCGCAAAATCGAAACTCATCGCAATAGTTTAAAGTGGATTTCAGGATCGTTTGACAGTATATTGAGGTATGGAACGTATTTATGTTTGTAAATCAGTAGAACTACATCAATCTCATAAACTAATTTATTAATTTGTGTGCATAAATATGCAGATCAACGTTTAACATATTGATTATTTTACACCAGTACATAATATATACCTTAACTCCCATTTTTGATATTTAAGATATGTCCATAAATTTATAGACTTCAGTGTATTTGTCAAGGTCGTCCGCAGTTATCAATATTAGGCCTTAGTAATTATGATTAAGTAAATGTTTGTTATCTCCCTTGAAGTAATGCGGCACACCTGTAACGAAATCGAAACAAGCCTAAATAATTATAGCTTGATCGTTCGACGTTTGGCGAATTTATAAAGATATGCAACGTATAAATGCGTAAAAATATTAAAAAACATGATCTATCAATGACATATGTCGTTACCGATATTTCAGCACACATATTTGCATCGGACTCTTCAAGGGCGGGGGTCATAACTCGGTAAAGAAAACGAAATAAGGGAAATCATTCGTCATATTTTAGGAATACCGGAGCGATATAATGTGCGTAAACTTGATAGGCCTATACAAGGATGTCTGTTTATGACACACGGATTTGTGTATGTCGTTTATTAACGTCGCTGAATAAAACTCATTTATACATAATTAGTAACATCCAACAATATTGAGTACACAAATACCCAACCTTATATTACCCAACCTTATATGCATATTTTAGTATAAATACGATAATAAACAGATCTATTTAATTATAAGATTTTCAAATAAGCGATTGAGATTTATCGTTACATTATATTCTAAAATGATGCTGTTTATAAACAAATAATAAAATACAGTACTTGCCGTTGTATAACACTTGAGCAAATCCACACAGTTTAGCCCCCCAAGCCAAAATCGTGGATCCGGTCCTTGATTCGGTACTTATGTATGTAAGGCAACATCAAACTGATATTTTATGAAATACGCTTATTGTCTCAACTTTCTCCACGTGCAATGATTCATAATAATTCTATGATTATACAATGTATTTTTTGTTACATAGTGACAAAATTAACATATAAAATTCAAATAATTGAATAAGCTCCCTTGTTAGTTATCTGGGGGATAAGTAGGTGAGAGCTTTGATCAAAACATGCAAATTAGTTGCATTGCAAGGACAATGAAATGTAGAATATCACCATTTGTATTGATCAGACAGATGTACTATTTTTAGCGTATTTTGGTTTTTTATTTCGGAGATAGCATGACGAAAGTTGTCACCTAAACACAATGCATAACATATAATATATTCATGTCAAATGATTTATATAAAGGCATTAGAATATAATATACTGCATTGGTTGCAAGCTCCACTTGTCAGTGCAATCGTTCACATCGACAAGTTGCGTAGTAGAGGTTGCTTCCTTCACGTTTTGTCACAGCGACAAAACAAATGTTTCAATATTAATGTATTTATTTTAATTTTAATATATACCAAAGATGATTCAAAAGTGAAGTGACAGACTCATACAGAGTCAATATGTACAGGTAATGTGTATTTGTGACTTGTTAAAACCTGGACACTATGATACGTTAATAGGAATGATAATACAATAGTGTACTAAAACTAAACGCTCACCCACCCACACCAACATCCACACCAACATTCACACACACCACTCTACTCCCATCCACTCACATCTCCCACTCAAATGCCCACCTTTATCCCCAACCATACCTTCATCACACCCACATACCCCCATACCCACTTCTATTCATGTAGTGTACATAAAATAGTACAATAAATACATCAGAATTAAATAGCTTATAAAATAGTAATTATTTGCAGAAGGATGGCGGAAGGTGGACATCTCTCTAGAACACTGGACAGTGGATCAGATGCTCTGTTCGATCATGAGTGTACACAGTGCCGTGCATATGGTTCAAAACAAGAAGCCATTGATTACTGTCAGGACTGCAAACAGCTTTTATGTAACATATGCAGGATACAGCATGTCCGATACATGAAAACTCATACATTAGTGAGCCTCGCATCAATGACACAGTCAGGTACAATCGTACCAACCACACGTGCAATACCAGTTGTTACTAAATGCCAGTACCATCCGGACCGTGAGATTGAGATGTACTGTGGTACTCATGATATGGTTTATTGCTGTCTGTGTGTGGCTAAGGAGCATAGGAAAAACTATTTGACATAAATATTTGCAAAATGTGTTGCAGTCCGCATGACTTCATTGAAGCAACAGAGGATTGTATCTTAATACTTACATAATAAACACGGTATATTGTAATACTTTTAAATGGACGTTTGTTTGTGTGGGATGATTTGCCCTTTCAACACCATTTTAGTTATATGCGGCGGCCAGTTGACCTAACCAGCCCTCCAGAATACCGCCCAGTGCAAGCAACTGACACCATCGCTACATAATTCAAAGTGTAGAGGTGGGGGACAACTGACTTTGGATACATTATTTGCAGTCAGAGCGTCACGGGAGAGCATTCGGGTCGACCGATTTTCAAACGCACCACCTCTAGTTTAGCAGTCGAGCTGCCTACCGCCACAGCTGGACAGACGGACCTTTCATAATGAAGACGTTAATTACTGAACACATATATACATCATTAGGTTGTGATGTCGATTGTTAAAATTATGCATACTTCACAAAGGCAATTTTAAAGTATTTATTGTTAACATATAAATAGTAATTATTTGCCTCAATAAATATTTTTCTTTGCACAACGGAATTCCATGATATATATGTATATCGTGATATATCATGCTTTAGGCAAATGTTACATCACAAAATTAGTATATATTTACATACTTTGCAGGTCTTGTGTAAATGTACAGGAGATTAAAGAAGTGGCTCACAAATCCCAGCTTTCTACACTACAGACTCTAGTAGATGAGATCACTCGGGTAAATAAAAGACTACATGACACAAAGCAGAAACAATCAAACAACCTAAAGCTCATCAAGAAAAAGAAAGCAAGTCTTCTTCAAGAAATAAATGCAGTAAGAACACAGATGAATAAACATTTAGATTCGCTCGAACAAAAGATTATCACCACACTTGATGCAGAACAAATTGAACTTGAAAAGCAAATAAACGACGACAATAAGGTTGCTGATGATTTGATTGCTTCATCCGACCTGACGTCTGACTACGATGCAAAACAAATGTTTATCATTGAAAAGTTAGCTCGAGTTGTTCTCGCAGAGGCTTATTCCTTCGTGAATAGTGCGAATTTGTCAAAATGTCCTACGCTGACATTTGAACAAAATGATGCACTATGTGATGCTATTGAGAAATCAGACCACATGGGTAAAATCATCAGAAGTGATAGCAGATCAAAGCGTAGTAAATACACTGTGAAATGTATCAATGAGATAAACGTTCGAGTGAAGTCCGACAACGTTGTGTGTTATATAAACGACACGTGTCAGCTTCAGGATGGATCAATTCTACTGATTGACCACATGAACACAAAACTGAAGAGACTTGATGATCAGCTCAATATGAAGGATTTCTTGGATTTGAAAGATCAACCAATGGGACTTTGTTCTGTGTCACCCACTGAGGTAGCTCTACGAATGAGTGACAAAACAATACATTTTATATATGTTGGTAAATCCCTCACTTATCAACGAAAATTCTCTACAAACAGTTACGACAATTATGGAATGGTGTGTTGTAATAATCAGTTGTGGATGCCTGGTGATAGAGGTGTATTAATTTACTCTTTATCTGGAACTTTAGTGAAGAAAATAGAAACAGATTCTCGAGGTCGCAAAAAAAAACCTCAAAGCCCAAGGCATTTTGCTGTAAGTGATGATGAATCCAAAGTCTATGTTACAGCAGGGAAGGATAGGGTGGTTGTATTGAACAATAATGGTGATGTTATACGAGAGTTACGAGATCAACGACTGGACGGAACACGTGGTATATGTATCACAGATGATAATATCGTACTTGTAGCAGGCAACCAGTCTAATAATGTAGTTATGTTTGATAGAGACGGCAACATTCTTGGTGAACTTGTTTCTAGTAAAGACATGTTAGGTCAACCGTTGTCATTGTGTTATGACAGAAAGAGATGTCGTTTGTTAGCTGGGTATCAGTCAGATAAGGCACACATATTCCAATTAACTGGATGAGCTTATGACTAGTGTTATACCGAACTTGCCTACAATTAACATTCTCATACTTAGACATGTTTGTACATGGAAATAATGGTGGTTTTTGTGAAGCCTATAAATGTGTGTATGTATTACAATAGTGACATAGATGCAGTTTCTGTAGTGATATACTGAACATACTGACTTCTACATGTTTGTTGAAGTGTTATGCTCTTCCAATATCGTGTATACATGTATATAGTTTGATGTAAAGACATATAATTAAAGAATAATTTGTAATTCACTTTCCTATGCACTAAAAAGTTGCCGATTCTTGTACTTGTACATCAATCATTTATTTCGATGTAATAATGTTTCTATAAATGGTATGTAAATGAAGTTGGTGATAGCTGTATTGAACTATGTCGGAATGTACACAACATTTAAAGCAGGCATACGGTGTATGCAGTGAATAGAGGGAGGTAACACATCAATCAGTAATGTGTTTGAAATGCAAGAGTTGTCTCCCAAGTAATATGTGAACAATGTCGTTTATGTTGAAATCCACTTTTTAAATCGATATTTCACTGATATTACAACAAAATTGACTGGTGATAAAATGGCCACATAATTAACAATGATATCGCTGTCATATAAGCAGCCGATTTGAATTATTTGTTGCAATTACGATTTCGTGTAGGATGATTAAAAGTATATATTGTATTAAGTGTAAATTGTGTCATTGACTTAAAGAGGGTGTGTCATACAGTATTGATATTCGTGAGCTTTATTATAGATGCGAAAATAGGATTACCATTCATATATGATACTCATGGTGCAAAGTACTTAATAATCGTATATGTCCGTCTTTCTCGTGGCAAATACAATGAAAAATAAACATGATGATGTATTTAGACATTCACCAAATCAGTGTAATGAATATTTGGTAGTGTCCAATGTAATTGTACCAGGTGTCCTATAATTCATTGTACCTGTATTAAAATATTGCCATGATCCTTCATTCATAGTCTTAGGTGATTACGGAAATGGTCGATAATTTCCGGCATTCTCCGTGGTACAAATACTGAATGAGGTTTAAACATCTGGTCAGCAAGCACCATCCAATTATCATTATGTTAATCAGTATACATTGTTTGTGCATCATCCCTAATTTTTAAAATCACCGACCACAGAAATACGGAAGTACCTTCTTTAAATGATGCCAGTATTAAATTTTACATGTTAGTTTAAATTACACATTTTCGCTCGATTCACAGACACTTAAGTCGCTGCTATTATCTGACCTATTTCTTCATGAATGTTGCCATGGATATAGAGCATTATATCACTGTTAGCCCATGTCACCTCTTGAAGAGAGTATAATTATTATTTTCCAACTTTACAAGTTATGTTTGCCATGGCTCATATTCATCAATTCGAACCGATGACCAGTAAACTGTCAATAAAACATATTTGCAAATTTTAAATAACTACGTAAGAGTACATATTTAAAGCACCGAAAACCTGTTTTCATTTTCATATATACATTTATCGTTTGGTGAAGGCGATTACTGTACTGAAATGGGTCTATAACTGCAATAGTTGTCAGTTGTATATGGAATAGACTCCAGATTTATGTATTTGCTTTCAAAATAAAGACAATACTTTCATTTGTTTGTAATGATAAATGAAAAGTTAAATAAATGTGACGGAAAGATTTTTATGCAGTTTAAAATTAATACACTCGAGTGTTTTCTGTAAATATGTAGAAATCACCCTCAACAGTTTTAGTAACGTTGGCAAATATGCTGTTATTGAGGAGGAAGTTAGTTGTACTACATATCAGGTTTATAAAATAATATTAACGTATGATGCCTAACCAATATAATACCGTATATATACTTTATATGTTTCCAAAATGTTGACATGAATCTAGAAGAAAGTTCCGATAATACTTCTGACCATGGTTTTGAACTGTAATATATGCAGTACATCATTATACAAGTATTTCTTTTATTCCTTCAAACAACACAATATATATAACTCTATACATAGATAAATACTAAGAAGCAATTAAGAAAACAATACATGTAAATAGGAAATCTCTATAAATAGAGGACATAGTTTATATATGTATACTAGTATTCAGAGCATTTTACAAGATATAAAGAGACAAAATAAAAGTACATAGAAAAATGTCTTCATCAAAAATCACTTTCATCAACAAAGAATGTTTCTAGATTGAGACAGGTTGGACTATATTTAATACATATGTGCCTATTTACTTTGGGATCGATTTGTCTCGAAAAGCATGCCACTAAATATGTAGACAAAACAATACTGGCACTGCAGATTCCGAGACAAAACTGTTCGGTGTCAATGCAAAATGAGGCTGGACATTAAGGCATATTTCTGCTTTCAGTTTGAAAGTAGGTTTGACAGACGTGATAACAACCATGCCATTATTTTAAAGCGTTCTTGAACGCGCTTAACAAGATAAGATTCTCAAATTTAGAGAAGGTAGAGACTCAGTCTAGACTTGGTTCCTCCGCATGCGCTTTCGCAGAAGTGAAAACAAATGTCTATGTTTTACAAAACAACCAGATATCTGGAAAACAATCCGATAGATTTGTTTTCAAAATTGTACACTTTATCCCTCTGCTTATAATTCATTCGGTTAAAGTTTTAGAAACATGTGATTCACCTTAAAAACACACAACTATCATTTGCTAGCAGTTCATTGTCTTAAGCACATTCTCAGTTGTTTCATGATTCCTGTTCATAATGATATATCAATGCAAAGTTTGGTGATATTTCTTTCATCAACCTCTAATTGTCATTTCTTTTAAGTTTTATTTTATAATTGTGTGTTAAACGCCACCTCATACTTCTGTAGCCGATACATTGTCAACTGTGTTGAATTTCTCTCCTTGTTAGGTCTCGCACGTCTTGTAGTATGTACTCATATCGTTTCGGTGACATAAGTTGTTTGTCTCCAATATGCGCTTCACATGTCGAATACTTATATTGATGTTGTGTTGACTATATAACAGAAGAACAATTGCAAAATATTTATAAATCCACCTTGATAGCACTTTAGTCAGTTAATAATACCTAACAAATGTCTCTAAATGACTTCTGTATATTTGCGATACAAGTTTCATACATTTGAAACAGCTACCAACAACTACAGCAAGTAAACCCAGCAAATATTTTTTGGAATGATTAGACGATGATAATCGTATTAAAGTAGTATACGCACTATAGCCAATGGTGTCTATAATAATGTCGCACGTGGATTCTCGTACACGAGCATTTGCAGAGCAGTGACGCAGTAGGTGTTGTACAATTTCTTCATTCATACAGTCGCATTTTGTACATTTATTGTAGATATGCTTTGATGGGGCAGTCATTACGTTCTTGTACAGAATTATAATTTGAGTTTTACCACAGTGTGATGTGTCTTCGACAGAGGGAAGCGTTCCAGACAGATGAGTAGTGGTGTTCATTATCTGACCAATAACTCCGTAATTATATTTTTGTATGATCTTTCATCGTCTGAACGACGGGGAATGTCTAAATGTACTATAAAAACAATACAAAGCGATATCTTTGCGGAATAAAGCTTGTATCGACCGTTTAAATTTGACATATAGAAATAAAATGTAAAAAACTCGTCTTCATCTGCTCTATTTTAATAGTTTTATGATATAATTGGATAGTTTTACTCCACATATCAAAACATATATCAGTTACGAACACTTCTAGCAAGTCTGTCGGTGCTATTAAAGTGGCGTTTGATCCTTCCAAAGGGACCCTGGTATGCACAAATATGATGACGTTTACCGCAGAGGCTAATTTGCAATGATGAATCAGAGAGCCCTGTATGCAATGATCGTTTCCATGGATACAGCGTCTGATGCACACACGGCCAAAACAGTTTAAGTCCCTATAGGAAATGACTGCACACACTTGATACTCGTACAGAACGTATGGAAGTGCTCTGGCGTCAATATATCTCCTACAGTCAACTACGTCCTCAGCTCGCACCCATATAGGGTTTTGGGTATAACGATTATTTGTATAAGATTTTATACGTTCATGGAAGTAGAAGGATTTAACCCACGTGTACTGATCCCGCTTTTAATGATGTTAAGGTACGCCCCTCTCAGTTTAATATCGGTGAACATTGAGACGGCCCCTTTTCTTAAGGAAATAACATTAACATTTATTTGAAATATTATTGTATCTGAAAATATGTTTGCTTTAAATTTGTGATACTCAGAACATTTTTGTAGATCTAGTCTTGATGACCATATTAAAAGTGCTGTAACTTCCTAAAAAGGTGTCGTTTTGCAACATTTTTGGTAGTGACCTACAAATATCCCTGCATTCAGAAATGTTAATAAATCAATATCCGCCCAGATATGTCATTTGGGCCCAAAATCTTACAGAATGACACATACTTATCCGATATATAATAAACAACTTATTAATTATGCTCATGTGCGCATTTGGCTCAGTAAGTTGAAGAAAAAGTGCTTATCACATGCAAATTCTCTTGGTATTTTCTCAAGTATCACATGTTTGGAAATTACTCCTATAAGGGCTTATTAGTTTTGTCTATCAAAATGACCGACAGTTAAAAACAAGGGAGGTATATATTGTAAATGTTGAACTATGTATATACGCGTGTATTATGTTTCTGTTATAATTTTGTATAAGTTATTTATTTTACATATTACAAACATTGTACAAATATAAATACTAAAATTATCCATATAATCTGACTATAGAAGTTAAATAATTCTAACAACTTGTCAACAATGGCAATTTACATCCGGGCCAAATCATGTTTCACGTGCACATTTATTCATTCAAATATGCATAATATATTTTCCATGCAACCTTTAACAATACATTGTTTACACAAGATTGTATGGATATCAATATATTGCATCATCGACAATTAGCCTATTGTGTCTTATGACGTATGATTACAAATTTGCTTCAAAATACTGATGTGAATTGAATTAGGCGGGGGTTTCGTAAAACTCCGCCCCTTACTTTAATCACATATGCTAACGATGACATTATGAGTATCTACTGTTCAAGGTCGTCAGTGCAAAGTACTATTTCACATGAAGTATATTTACAAAAAATACAAAGCAAACAAAACTGCAACAAGTTGCAATGAATTTTACAACACGTATGTAGTTATTTTTTATAAATTTTGATTTGCGACAGCAATTTAAACAATGACAATATAATCAGTAGGAAATGAAACACACAATTTACCTACATCATTTGCGTGGTTACGAATTGTACTAAATGTTAGTATGTTCACTCTGTTGGTATGTAAATTCTTTATTTCAGTTTCATCTATGTACAGTACAACATAATACAAAAACATTATAATAACTACAAAAAAGCCATTCTGAATAGAATTATAAGAGACTAATATCTTCAATAAATAACACATTCGATTCAACAAACAACTGATAGATAGCTTGCAAAACACATTACAAGCACGAACAAAACTATAATCAGCCTATTATATATACCCTAAATACCCATACGTGTACTCACGGGCCTCATCGGCCCCGTCTGCATTGAACCCACACAATTAATTTTACGGTTGTTCCCAATCCCATACGGCATCCACAATTAACTGCACGTGTACATTACGGAACTAGCAGGGTTGACGTAAAGATTCTTGAGATTTGGCCAACATATCGTAGAGAACACGAAGGGTACTAGTAGAACGCCAGTAGAATGCCCATATGCATGTGACCACAATGCTTTCGGGTGATTTCTTACGGACTTCACTCCTTGAGGCATACGGTTCCAGGCCCATCGATCCAACCAAGGCCTTAAATTAATTCTCATATGTGAAAACAAATTATATTCACATGAAGATTATAAACACCTTAGTAACTCAAAATTGGCATTATTTTGTATATTGAGATTCAAATTTGAATTATTTAGTTACGAGTGAAACTAGTTTAACATGACATTGAACTACTGCACTGATGGGTCCCTTGAATTTAGTCCTACTGTCAGTGTAGTAGTTTAACCCATTATATAGCCCACCGAAAATGGTTGGTCTGCAAAAAAATGACCCAGTTCCAAACATAACCTATGTGTCATTGAGATAAACATTCTGATAAAGTTTCACACAGATCAGGTAAAAGTATGATCTCCACATTGTTATTAAGTTTTTTCTATGAATTGACTAATAAAAAAATCAATTTGACCTGGTTTTTTAACCTAGACGACCCATTTTTATTCTATACGTACATCTAATTAACACTAACATTTTGACAAAGGTTCATGTGGATAAGGTACAAAATGTGACATCTAGAATATTAACTAAGATTTAATGTGACCTTATGACCTCTGGAGTGTTAACTAGGACTTTATTTGACCTTATGATCTCTGGAGTGTTAACTAGCATTTTACTTGACCATGTGACCTCTGGAGTGTTAACTAGGATTTTATTTGACCTTATGACCTCTGGAGTGTTAACTAGCATTTTACTTGACCATGTGACCTCTGGAGTGTTAACTAGGATTATATTTGACCATGTGACCTAGTTTTTAATCCCAGATGACCCAGTTACCCAGCTTCAAACTTGATTAAGATTTTATTTAGACAAATGTTTTCACCAAGTTTCATATAGATAAACCAAAACATGTGACATGTTTTCTTTAATTAGATTCAAACAGAATTTAATCGAGACAAACATTTTGCCCAAGATTCTTGCAAGAGATGATCTGTGGTTACGGACCTTTCATTTCCGATTTGCAGATTTGGGTGTAGCAGTTTCTTGTGAAAATACATAACCCAGTCGAATTTGTTTTGAGGAATAACTTTTAAGTCCGTCCGTTCTATGTTTTACAAAAAACAATGTTGTAGTGTTTTCACGATATAAACCTTTAGAACGCGACATTATATAAATGAACGCCATTTGTCAACAGTATTGCTGTCATGTACGGCTGTAAACTGACCTATCCAGTGTTCCTCGGCTACCTTGCATCATCATTTTCAAACGCTTTCAAAATATTATTACACATAGTTGCCATGTTATCAAATTTGCTTGTAACGAATATTTGTGTAAGTACATTTTCGGTTTTGTTTTGTATAAAGCAGCAATAAATCAAACTGTTACGACTGACGAAACAACAGCAAATTCAACAACTTCAACTTCTTTGGAAAATATGAGCATAACAGGTATTTATGATATATATATAAATTAACGCAAAAAGAAACTGTGTGCACTTGTGTTATACACTTTTTACAGGCAAATATGTTTACAGTTTGAAATTTGGTACCAAAGTTGAGAATATGTATCTGCCTAAACGATACAGTGTGTTTCGTCATAATCAAAGATGAAACATTATTTATTCCACTTTGAATTATGGGTCAAAACTAAATACACCAAATTAGAATTATCAATTGTCTGTGTTATTTTCTTACTGTAAATGTGTTTGAATTTCTGTTAGTTTGGAGAACAACTCTACGATAAAATATTAGACACATTAGTGCAATATGTCGCAAATATGCGTTTACTTATATTGAAATATTTCTCTCAGTTATTCAGGGTAGTTATAAAATTGTAGCAACTATAAAACTCACAGTTCCATTGTTGCTTCAGTATATTATAACACTATAACTTTAAATTATGTTCGGTATTTCATTTGCTTTATCCAGGATTTCAATGCAAATAATAATATCCATAACAAGATAAGATACAATGTACATTTATACAAACCCATCGGGTCCGAAAATATATTTCTGATAAAACTTGGTTTCGAAAAGCCCATTTCAATTTGACCTGTTTTAGAAGAAACATCAGGACCTGAAATTTATTTCGGTTGATACCAAATATTCTGATCGGTTGTCGAATAAACGAGGTCCGACTGTATATAGATGTATAGATGATACTATTGGTGCCGCAGACTTGTACGATCATTAGTGAACACCCGTTCCTCATAATTATCTTGTACAATTTGAGTGTGATTAAGTCTCTAGTTCTTCATTCATGTACATAAAATATATACAAGCGGACCTCGTTTAGTCGTCCTATATAAATAGCAGGTCCCGAAATATCTTTGTTGTGCACGTCGAATTGAAATGGGCTATTCGAAACCCATGTATCATTCGGAATAAATTAGAACCCGATGAATTCGAATGTAGGAAGTCCGACTGTATTTGTATGCATTGAAAAGTTATTAATTACTATTGTACCACATTTTCACTTATCTACAATTTATGTGTCAGTTTTAACGAATGATATATTTATTGAAGCGTGTGCGTTAATCTGTGTTGCTATCGCTGTGTGTCTGGTGACAATTAACATTGTTGTACTTTGTGTGTGCAAGAAATACAAACGATTAAAACAAGGTGTGGATTTTTTGCAATATTTCGATATTCATATTAATGAATACAATTTGTGTTGCACATTATATAATATTTAGTATACAGATCAATATATTTCTTCATTATTCTGCCATATGTCTTATTTACAAACAATATAACTATGTGATTGTTTTCAGGAAACAAAACACAAATTGATAGTTACGGATACATAAGGTAAGTGAAGGCATACGTTAGCGTACATTTGTGTCATCATTGAATTTTTACAATTACATTTTTGTAGAAAGTAAATATATAAATGTCAAACTGTGTGCACGT
Source organism: Mactromeris polynyma (assembly GCA_032209605.1). Taxonomy (NCBI): domain Eukaryota; kingdom Metazoa; phylum Mollusca; class Bivalvia; order Venerida; family Mactridae; genus Mactromeris; species Mactromeris polynyma. The sequence goes on from JASFXZ010000058.1 coordinate 501,431, forward strand.
CATATAGTTATTGGCTACTTCGACGATATTCCACATGTGAACGAGTATACTTCGGTAAATAGATGTTACATAGTAAACGTTTCATTTGTTATAAGTGTTTAGAACAATTTTAAAATAATCAATGTCTGTGCTTTTTTGAATCACAATGTGTTCATTTTATTGTTTTCAGTCCAGTAAATGTTACTGAATTAGACGATACTCCACCAAACGACAATAACCTTCTAGTAGGAAATGAGGTCACCACACATATTGCAGGCCCGAGTTCAAAAATGTATGAATTTTTGGACAGTAAAGCCGCTGAATGTCAATATATCGATTTGGTCTAAATAGCCTTGACTATGGCATGAAGTGGATTTCAACAAACGATTTATCGAAATACATAAACAACAAAATGCACTAGCATGCTAACAAAAATAAAACTGATTTAACATTTTAGTACCACTATCTATTATACTGGTGTTACACAGCAATGAATATGTTTTCATCGTAGCCCCGTCCAGCTTGTTGAATTTAACATGCCATTTTATACAGTTTTCTCAGTTTTCAAAACAAAAATCAACGCACACATGAAGTAAAAAAAACTATTCTAGGTATACTGCATAAAATGTTCAACCATCTTTTATAATGATAACTGACAAAACATTCAAAGCACACGATTCAACAATATTTACCAAGTAAAACTGAGGATCAGTCGCCAATTGTATATTAAAAATGTAATAAACCAGAATACAATACGATACTGAAGTACAAAAGGGGCGCAAATGCGCATTTATAAAATAGTATTAGAAAAACAGTTATCAGCCTCGATCAGATCAAGAGTGAACTAATTAGGAGCTGATTTTCAGAATATGTAAAATAATTTGCAACAATAGCAGTAAGAATATGTTGGACATTATTTACACATATAAAAGCTACGCACATATACGAATCAACGATGGATGTGTGAATAGCATTTACTAGTTTGTCTACATTAGACTTACATGTATTATGAAAAGTTGGATCTAAAATGGCTGCTTGCTCAAATAGGTGTAATATTTAGTCGTTGTACATACAACAGTTATATTACATGAATTTCGTCTTCCAAAATAGTACAAACGTCACATTTACGATCTTCAAGTTTTATATTTGTATATCTCCCAGTCTTGATTTTGATCGGTGCTACATGACAGCAAATTTTGCAAAATTAAGAACGGTGACGCAAAGTAAAATAAATTGACAATACTTTTCCTTGACAAATTCATTTTTAAACAAACAATAAGTACGAAGTTTAATTATACATTTGTAGTTATGTATGGTGATGTCTAATTGGAATTCTGAACCGGGTTGTAGGTCTTATCTGACCACCGGGGATGGTTGTAACGGAATAAAATGCTGGCAAATCAAGTCTGTTTCAGCACTCTTTCGGTGTATGTGATAAAAGCTAGATATGGAAATTTTAATGTTTATGATCTTGGTCATGTACCCTCGCCATCAATACTAAAATTGTTATAATTTACATATGTCTATTCAACAGCATACGATAAAAAAAGATAGGTCAGTTATGAAACGTTTATCACAGTATTATAAGTATTTTTGATATATGAATGACAATGATTGTAATTGAAAACAAGCACATAACAGTTAACGTAGCATTTCTAACAATCAGAACAAATTCTGCAGGAACAACTCATTCCATCCCATGACGCTACCAGATTCTGGAACTGATTGGAATTTCGTATGTTTTTTTCTCAACTCTAGTCTAGACTTGAACTCTTCAAATCTAGAGTTTCTTGCATCTTTAAGATGCATTTACATGTATATGATTTCGGCATCTTCAATGGTGTGTTTACATAATTTACACAGTATTTCTACTGTGTAGGCTAAACACAAAGAGAGAACCTTTTTTCAGTACCTCAGTCAACCCGTACCTTGGTCAAGTCGTACCCTCGCCTTCAAACTAAAATGGATATAATTTGCATATATCTATCCAAAAGCGTACAATTAAAACATTATAAGTATGTTTGATTCATACATGACAACGAGTGTAATTTAAAACAAGCACGTAACAATTAACGTAGCATTTCTAACAATTACATCAACTCATTCCATCCTATGACGCTACCAGACTCCAGAACTGATTGAAATGTTGTATAGTTTTTTCTCACCTATAGCCTAGATTTGAAGTCTTCAAATTTACCCTCATTTACATCTTTAGGATGATTTGGTATGATTTTGCTCGATACATGCAAAAGTCTTACACATTTAGTGATTTTTCTCCTCTTTTATTAATTCAGTTCATAAAAATATAGACATTTAATAGTAAAAGTTCCGCCAACGGAACAGTCTAAACATCAAATGTTCCGTTGACGGTTCAAAATTATACATAAAAAAGTACATACGATAAAATAAAATGTACCGTGAACGGAACAATCGGAAATATCTAAGCGCTAAGTCAAACGTTCCGTTGACGTAACAATATTCTACAAGAAGAATGTACACAATTGTACCTTCAATGGAACGTTCAGAAATGGCTACAAGCCACAGTGTACCCGAATTAATTGTAATAATTTGTTCATCAAAGTTTGTAATAACCAATTTAAAGTATTTCTCGAGCAATTAAAGTTAATATGAGAAAAGTGTCAAAAACAGTGTCCATGTATGATAATATAACAACATATCATGCAATATTTTCGTCCAAATATGCTTTTTCTCCTCCCCATTCAATGCCATCACTATCATCTTGCAGCTTGTATAATCTGCAATGGACACAGGAATCCCCAGATCAGCTGATATATAGCATATTGGGAAAACTTAAAAGATGGAAAATAAACAGTAAACCACTATTTTAGCCAACATTACACAATTCTACAGAGTGGTCTGAGAAATCAAAGGTTTGGTAAATTTCATACTACAAAATATCGTCCATCTTGATGAGAAAAGATTGAGACTTAATAATGAAGTTATAGCCCGGGCAAAAAACTATTTTTAATAACAGTGACTTTTACCTTGAATCTAGAAAGCTGGGTGTTCCTCGCGACACAACGTCTTTTTATGGCGATCACATGTGCCAAGTTAATTTGAAATCCCTCCCTCCGTAATGAAGTTAAAGCCTGGATAAGAATCCGAACACACATGGACAGGCGCAACTATTAATGCCCTCCCCCCCCCCCGTATATATGACGGGTGAATAAACAGTTTACCAGTACTTCAAAACCTCAAGTTAACTAGACCATGTACATGATATTGATATATAGGGAAAAAAATTGAACTTTTTATGCCCTCACTTTAAAAGGGGGGCATATAGATTTGCCCTTGTCCGTCAACCTGTCCGTCCATCGGTCGGTCCGTAACCTTTTCGTTTCCGATCAATAACTCAAGAACCCCTTGACCTATCATCCTCAAACTTGGTCAACACATTCACATTGGGTAGCAGAGAAACACTATTAAGTTGGGGTCATGGGGTCAAAGGTCAAGTCACAGGGGCATAATTTTTTGCAAGCATCGCATGTTTTATAGAATTATGTATAGTTAACGGGATATTTGACTTTGCGCCAAGATATTTCTGTTGTTCCGTTGACGGTACAGTTTATCTTATCGAACGTTCATTTTTGTACCGTTAACAGAACGTTTAACTTTCGTCTCTAAATTTTAGCAATGATATTTTACATTCCGGTAAATGCACACAAAATTCTGTGAAGTATTTTTAACATCAAAAGTATTTTTGGAAAGGGCAGAAAGTAAAGTAGCTATCGAGTTTTTTTTTTTTAAATTATATCAATAAAAATATACAGAACTAGATTTTCCTTACTCACCCCTTATTTCAGTTGTTGAAATTTTTGAGAGAAAAAAACTTGATGATTTTGTTAAAAAATCTCGATAGCATGAGGTTCTTTCGCAAACTTAATGCTAGTGCAATTAGCCTGCTTTACCGGACCAACATGTACAATAAGACAGTACCAAAAGTTAAAAAACATTTTTACAGAATTATAGCAGTATTGGTTGAAGCACGGAATAACGATAAAGCAGTGTACATCTCACCTTGCTATAATACGTAGTTTCAAATATATTGCTAACAAGCAAATACGGCTATTTTCTAGGGTATAATGTATATATCGCCTTAAGGGATGTTATCGACGTATTACTCATACATCAGTTATATCAGGTTACGTTGCTATTGTTATTTTCCTTGCTATGATAGCAACAAATCGGTCAGGAAATCGAAACAAAGTTTGTTTAAAGATAATAACTTTTGGAAAACTGCCAAATCACAAATATAGTAACACAGTAAGATTGTATATTAAAGTGAACATCCGTTGATAGAATGTGCAAATAAGTCGCAAAATCGAAACTAATCGCAATATTTTAAAGTGGATTTAAGGATCTTTTGACTGTATATAGAGGTATGGAACTTATTTATGTTTGTAAATTAGAAGAACTACATAGATCTCATAAACTAATTTATTAAGTTGTGTGTATAAATATGCAGATCTACGTTTAACAGATTGATTGTTTTACACCTGTACACAATATAAACCTTAACTCCCATTTTAAGATATTTAGGATATTTCCATAAATTTATAGACTTCAGTGTATTTGTCAAGGCCATCCGCTGTTATCAACATTAGGCCTTAGCAAGTATGATTAAGTAAAGCTTTGTTATTTCCCTTGAAGGAATGTAACGAAATCGAAACAAGCCTACATCATTAAAGCTTGATCGTTCCACGTTTGGCGGTATGAAACGTATTAATGTGTAAAAATATTAAAAACATGCTCTATCAATGTCAAATGTCGTTACCAATATTTCATAAGACAGATTTGCATCGGACTCTTCAAGGGCGGGGGTCATAACTCGGTAAAGAAAACGAAATAAGGGAAAATCTTCGTCATATTTTAGGAATACCGGAGCGATATAATGCACGTAAACTTGATAGGCCTATATAAGGATGTCTGTTTATGACACAAGGATTTATATATGTCGTTTATTAACGTCGCTGAATAAAGCGTAAATATGCCTATATGTTAAAACTCATTTATACATAGATAGTAACATAGATAGCGCATCCCCCCCCTCAATTACCCAACCTTATATGCATATGTGAGTATGAATACAAATAAAACCCAGATCTATTTAATTATAAGATTTTCCAATAAGCGATTGAGATTGATCGTTACATTATATTCTAAAATGATGATGCTTATAAACAAATTATAAAATACAGTAATTGCTGTTTTATAAGGCTTGAGCAAATCCACACAGTTTAGCCCCCCAAGCCAAAATCGTGGATCCGGTACTTATGTATGTAAGGCTACTTCAAACTGATATTTTATGAAATACACTTATTGTCTTAACTTTCTCCACGTGCACTGATTCATAATAATTCTATGATTTTTCAATGTATTTTTTTTAAATATATGGGACACAATTCATAGTGACAACATAACATATTAAATTCAAATAATTAAATAAGCTCCCTTGTTAGTTATCTGGGGGATAAGTACGTGAGAGCTTTGATCAAAATATGCAAGTTTCGCAACTTTAGTTGCATTGCCAAGACACTGAAATGTAGAATTGATCAGACAGATGTACTATTTTCAGCGTATTTTGGTATTTATTTCTGTATAACTCTCTTTTTCGTAACGTCAAATGCATTGGTATGATATTAAAGTCATATATTCATGTCAAACGATTTATATTAAGGCATTGGCTATCCGTCCTGGGCAGCTGGCTTCTGGGTCTAACATTATTGAGTTGTTGAATATAATCTACTGCATTGCAATCGTTCACATCGACAAGTTGCGTAGTAGAGGTTGCTTCCTTCACATTTTGTCACAGCGACAAAACAAATGTTTCAATTTTAATGTATTTATTTTGATTTTAATATATACCAAAGATAATTCAAAAGTGAAGTGACAGACTCATATAGAGTCAATATGTACAGGTAATGTGTTTGTGTGGCTTGTTACAACCTGGAAACTAGGATACGTTAATAGGAATGATAATACAATAGTGTACCAAAACTAAACACTCATCCATCCACACCATCATCCACAGCAACATCCACACACACCACTATATCCCCACACACTCACATCACCCCTCACGGTCACACCCACTCAAACGCCCACCTTCATCCCAACCCATACCTTCATCACACCCACATACACCCATACCATCTTCTATTCATGTATTGTACATAAAATAATACAATAAATACATAAGAATTAAATAACTTATAAAATAGTAATTATTTGCAGAAGGATGGCGGAAGGTGGACATCTCTCTAGAACACTGGACGGTGGATCAGAAGCTCTGTTCGATCATGAGTGTACACAATGCCGTGCGCATGCTTCAAAACAAGAAGCCATTGATTACTGTCAGGACTGCAAACAGCTTTTATGTAACATATGCAGGATACAGCATGTCCGATACATGAAAACTCATACATTAGTGAGCCTTGCATCAATGACACAGTCAGGTACAATCGTACCCACCACAAGTCCAATTTCAGTGGTTGTTAAATGCCACTACCATCCGGACCGTGAGATTGAGATGTATTGTGGTACTCATGATATGGTGTATTGCTGCCTGTGTGTAGCTAAGGAGCATAGGTAAAACTATTTGACATATACATTTGTTAAATTTGTTGCAGTCCGCATGACTTCATTGAAGCAACCGAGTATTGTGTCTTAATATTTGCATTATAAACACAGTCTATTGTAATACTTTTAAATGGAGGTTTGTTTGTGTGGGAGTATACGCCCCTTTTCAACAGCATTTAAGTTACGTATAGCGGTCAGTTGACCTAACCAGCCCTCTAGAATACCATCCGGTGCAAGTAACTGACACCATCGCTACATAATTCAAAGTGTAGAGGTGGAGGAGAAATGACTTAACATATATATACAGTAATCATTTGCTTGAAATATTTTTCTTCACACAACGGACTTCCATGATAAATATGAATTTCGTGATATATATTATGCTTTAGGCAATTGTTACATCACAAAATAAGTATAGATTTACATAATTTGTAGGTCTTGTGTAAATGTACATGAGATTAAAGAAGTGGCTCACAAATCCCAGCTTTCTACACTACATACTCTTGTAGATGAGATCACTCGGGTTAATAAAATACTACATGACACAAAGCAGGAAAAATCAAACGACCTCAAGCTCATCAAGAAAAAGAAAGCTAGACTTCTTCTAGAAATAAATGCAGTAAGAAAACGGATGAATACACATTTAGATGCACTCGAACAAAACATTATCGCCGAGCTTGATGCAGAACAAAAAATAATTGAAAAGCAAATTAACGCGGACATCAATGTCTTCGATGATTTGATTACTTCATCCGATGAACGTAAGCCCGACCTGACGTCTGACTACGATGAAAAACAAATGTTTATCATTGAAAAGTTAGCTCATGTTGTTCTTGCGGAGGCCAACAGCTTTATAAAAAGTTCAAATTTGTCGAAATGTCCTACGTTGACATTTGAACAAAATGATGCACAATGTGATGCTATTGAGAAATCAGACCGCATGGGTAAAATCATCAGAAGTGATAGCAGATCAAAGCGTAGTAAATACACTGTGAAATGTATCAATGAGATAAACGTTAGAGTGAAGTCCGACAACAGTGATTGTCATATAAACGACATGTGTCAGCTTCAGGATGGATCAATTCTACTGATTGACAATCGTAGCCATAAACTGAAGAGACTTGATGATCAGCTCAATGTGAAAGATTTCGTGGACTTGAAAAAGCGTCCATTTGGACTTTGTTCTGTGTCACCCACTGAGGTAGCTGTACGAATGAGTGACAAAACAATACATTTTATATCTGTTGGTAAATCCCTCACTTATCAACGAAAATTCTCTACAAACAGTTACAACAATTATGGAATGGTGTGTTGTAATAATCAGTTGTGGATGCCTGGTGATAAAGGTGTATTAATTTACTCTCTATCTGGAACTTTAGTGAAGAAAATAGAAACAGATGCTCGAGGACGGAAAATATTCACTCAAATAAGCCCCGGGCATTTTGCTGTAAGTGATGATGAATCCAAAGTCTATGTTACAGCAGGGAATGATAGGGTGGTTGTATTGAACAATAATGGTGATGTTATACGAGAGTTACGAGATCAACGACTGGACGAAACACGTGGTATATGTATCACAGATGATGATATCGTACTTGTAGCAGGCAACCTGTCTAATAATGTAGTTATGTTTGATAGAGACGGCAACATTCTTGGTGAACTTGTTTCTAGTAAAGACATGTTAGGTCAACCGTGGTCATTGTGTTATGACAGAGAGAGGTGTCGTTTGTTAGCTGGGTATGAGTCTGATAAGGCACAAATATTCCAATTAACTGGATAAGTCTCTGACTACTGTTATACTAAACTTGCATACAAGTGGCATTCTCATAATTAGACATGTTTGTACGTGGAAATAGTGATGTTTTTTTCGGCCTATACATGTGTGTTTCTGTTTATGTAGTGATATCCTCAGTAACATACTGACTTCTACATGTTTGTTGAATGTTTTATACTCTTCCAAAATCTTGAATATATAGTTTGATGTAAAAGACACATAGTTAAAGAATAATTTGTAATTCACTTTCTTATGCACTAAAATCCATTATTTATTTCGCTGTAATAGTGATTTTATAAATGTTATGTAAATGAAGTTAGTGAGTAGCTGTATTGAACTATGTCAGAATGTACACATAATTTAAAAGCAGGCATATGGTGTATGCAGTGAATAGAGGGAGGTAACACATAACTAAATAATGTGTTTAATATGCAAGAGTTGTCTCCCAAGCAATATGTGAACAATGTCGTCTACGTTGAAATCCACTTTTTAAATCGATATTTCACTGATAGTACAACAAGAACAACAACACTTACTGGTGATAAAATGGCCACATAATTAACAATGATATCGCTGTCATATAAGCAGCTGATTTGAATTATTTGTTGCACTTATACTTTCTTGTAGGATGATTGCATTAATCGTAAATTGTGTCATTGACTTAAAGAGAGTGTGTCATACATTATTGATATTCGTGAGCTTTAGTATATATGCTAGTATATCCCTAATTTTTAACATCACCGACCACAGAAATATGGATAGACCTTTTTTAAATTATGCCAGTATTACATTTTACGTGATAGTTTAAATTACACGTTTTCGCTCGATTCACAGACACTTAAGTCGCTGCAGAAAGAGATGTCGTTTGTTAGCTGGGTATCAGTCAGATAAGGCACAAATATTCCAATTAACTGGATGAGCTTATGACTAGTGTTATAACTACAATTAACATTCTCATACTTAGACATGTTTGTACATGGAAATAATGGTGTTTTGTGAAGCCTATACATGTGTGTGCGTGTTACAATAGTGACAGATATGCAGTTTATGTAGTGATATACTGAACATACTGACTTCTACATGGTTGTTGAATGTTTGTACTCTTCCAATATCGTGTGTACATGTATATAGTTTGATGTAAAGACATAGTATTAAACAATAATTCTTGTACTTGTACATCAATTATTTATTTCGATGTAATAATGTTTCTATAAATGGTATGTAAATGAAGTTGGTGGGTAGCTGTATTGAACTATGTCGGAATGTACACACAATTTAAAGCAGGCATACGTTGTATGCAGTGAATAGAGGGAGGTAACACATCAATCAGTAATGTGTTTGATATGCAAGAGTTGTCTCCCAAGCAATATGTGAACAATGTCGTATACATGTATGTTGAAATCCATTTTTTAAATCGATATTTCACTGATATTACAACAAAATTGACTGGTGATGAAATGGCCACAGAATTAACAATGATATCGCTATCATATAAGCAGCCGATTTGAATTATTTGTTGTAATTACGATTTCGTGTAGGATGATTAAACGTATTATATTGCATTAGGTGTACAGTGTGTCATTGACTTAAAGAAGGTGTGTCATACATTATTGATATTCGTGAGCTTTATTATAGATGCGAAAATTGTATTATTATTCATATATGATATTCATGGTGCAAAGTCACAAAAATAAGAATGTTCATACGACATTAACCTACAACCATACTTATTGATGCATGTACTTATAAACGTATATGTCCGTCTTTCTCGTGGCAAACACAATGGAAAATAAACATTTGGATGTATTTAGACATTCTCCAAATCAGTGTAGTGAAATATTAGATAGTGTCCAATTTAAATGTACCAGGTGTTCATTGTATTAGAATATTTCCGTGATCATTCATTCATAGTCGTAGGTATACGTAATGCTTTACGGAAATGGTCGACAATTTCCGGCATTCTCCGTGGTACAAATACTGAATGAGGTTTAAGCGTCTGGTCAGCAAGCACCATCCAATTATCATTATATTAATTAGTATACATTGTTTGTACATCATCCCTAATTTTTAAAATCACCGACCACAGAAATACGGATGGACCTTCTTTTAAATTATTCCAGTATTAAATTTTACATGATAGTTTAAATTACACGTTTTCGCTCGATTCACAGACACTTACGTCGCTGCTATTCCCTGTCCTATTTCTGCCGGAATGTTGCCATGGAATCAGCGTATTATATTAATATTAGCACATCGTCGCATTATTTCCAGAACCCCTTAACTTGTGTTTGTTCTTTTTGAGAAAACCAACTTTAAAGTTTTACCCGCATGTAGAGAATAGTTACATATGGGGCTATGCAATTTAATTTTATTTAAGTTATGTGCATTCCAGATATAGATATTACAGATATAAAGAGCTTGGAAAGACGGTTTCAACTAAACTAAATACTCAAAACCGCCAAAATTTGAGTAACGGGGTTCTGCAAATAAGGCGAGGGCATGTCACCTCTTCAAGAGAGCATACTTATTGTTTTGCAACTTTACAAGTTATGTTTGCTATGGTTCAGATTTATTATGTCGAACTGATGACAAGTAAACTGTCAATAAAACATATTTGCAAAATAATTACGTAAGAGTAAACATTTTAAGCACCGGAAAGCGTCAGCCATTACGTTTCAAAAGCACAGACTGGTCAGTAAATATTTTCGCATTTTCATTTAAACTTTTTTTGTGTGGTGAAGGCGATCATTGTACTGAACTCGGTCTATAACTGCAATATGTGTCAGTTGTATATGGAATAGACTCCAGATTTATGCATTTGTTTTCAAAATAAGGAAAATACTTTCATTTGTTTGTAATGATAAATGAAAAGTTAAATAAATGTGATGGGGAGATGTTTATGCAGTTTAAAATTAATACACTCGAGTGATATCTGTAAATATGTAGAACAAACTCTCAAAAGTGTTAGTAACGTTGACAACATATGCTGTTATTGAGGAGGAATTTAATTGTACTACATATCATATGTATATAATATTAATATTTACGTATGATGCTAAACCAATAAAATACTATATATGTTTACAAAATGTTGACATGAATCTGGAAGAGAATCCCGTTAATACTTCTGATCGTGGCTTTGAACTGTAATACATACAGTACAGCAATATCTATACAGTCATGTACTTCTTTTATTCCTCCAAACAATACAACACTATTAAATAACTCTATACATAGATAAATACTTAGAAGTAATTAGGAAAACAATACATGTAAAAAGGAAATCTCTATAAAGAGAGTACGTTGTTTATATATGTATTCAGAACAGTTTACAAAATATAAGGAGACAAAATAACAGTACATATAAATAAATCTTCATCAACAATCACTTTCATAAACAAAGACTGTTGGACTTTATTTAATACGTATGTGCCTATTTGCCTTTGGGGTCGATTTGTCTCGAAAAGCATGCCACTTAATATGTAGAAAAAACAATACTGGCACTGCGGATTCCGAGACAAAAATGTTCGGGGTCAATGCAACATGAGGCGGGGCCTTAAGGCATGTTTCTACTTTCAGTTTGAAAGGTAGTTTGACAAACGTGATAACAACCATGTCGTTAAAGCGTTCTTGAACGCGCTTAACAAGATATGATTCTCAAATTTTGAGACGTTAGAAACTAATTATTGTCGACGTTCGTGAATAGTAGAAAGCATGTCCAACTTTCTGGCTCATCGCAAGATTCCCCAGATCTGATCGATATTGGCTCCATGCTATAACCGATTATACATACGCCACTATAACGTCTCATGATCATTATCGTTCGCTACTTAAATAGCCACCTCGCTGTGTTTAGCCAGCATAATGAAATTGCCCCGGGCTGTACGGATTTATACATTCATGATACTTATATTGTAGCCTTTTTCGAAAATAAATATTGGAGCATACTACTTATTTTGTCTGTTACATTTAAAAATATAATCTTGTATTTTTGACGATGGAATGCAATTATTTATAATATCATATGTGCATTGGTGATAATGACACATACTAATCCGATATATAATAAATAACTTATTCAGTATGCTGATGTGGGCATTTGGCTCAGTAAGTTGAAGAAAAAGTGGTTGTCACATGCAAATTCTCCTGGTATTTTCTCATTATCACATATTTGGAAATTACTCTTATAAGGGCTTATTAGTTTTGCTTTCAAAATGACCGACAGTTAAAAACAAGTGAGGTAAATAGTGTATATGTTGAACTATGTATACGCGTGTATTATGTTTCTGTTATAATTTTGTATAAGTTATTTATTTTACATATTACAAACATTGTGTAATTATTCATACACTGCGTCTTGTCATTCTTTGTTATATTCATACATCAAAAACTGATTGCATGTGCGCATTTTTGTTCAAACAATTATAAAACAATTATTCAATTTACGTCATACACATGCGTGTTATCCCGTATTTTCATATTAAATAAATGGATTATATCATAACAAAAACCTTGTCACAGATCACATTATATTGCACGTCATCGTTGTGTTCAGTCGAATATAAATACTAAAATTATCCATATAATCTGACTATAGAAGTTAAATAATTCTAACAACATGTGACGTCAACAATTGCAATTTACATCCGGGCCAAATCATGTGTCACGTGTACATTTATTCATTCAAATATGCATAATATATTGTCCATGCAACCTTTAACAATACATTGTTTACACAAGGTTGTATGGATATCAATATATTGCATCATCGACAATTAGCCTATTGTGTCTTATGACGAATGATTACAAATTTGCTTCAAAATACTGATGTGAATTGAATTAGGCGGGGGTTTGGTAAAACTCCGCCCCTTACTTTAATCACATATGATAACGATGACATTATAAGTATCTACTGTTCAAGGTAGTCAGTGCAAAGCATGAGATTTAAGTACTATTTCACATGAAGTATATTTACAAAAAATACAAAGCAAACAAAACTGCAACAAGTTGCAATGAATATAACAACACGTATGTAGTTATTTATTATAAATTTTGATTTGCGACAGCAATTTAAACAATGACAATATAATCAGTAGGAAATGAAACACACAATTTACCTACATCATTTGCGTGGTTACGAATTGTACTAAATGTTATTATGTTCACTCTGTTGGTATGTAAATTCTTTATTTCGGTCTCGTCTATGTACAGTACAACATAATACAAAAACAATATATTAACTACACAAAAGCCATTCTGAATAGAATTATAAGAGACTAATATCATCAATACATATCACATTCGATTCAACAAACAACTGATAGATAGCTTGAAAAACACATTAGAAGCACGAACAAAACTATAATCAGCCTATTATATATACCCTAAATACCCATACGTGTACACATGGGCTTCATCGGCCCCGTCTGCATTGAACCCACACAATCAATTTTACGGTTGTTCCCAATCCCATACGGCATCCACAAGTAACTGCACGTGCACATTAGGAACCAGCAGGGTTGACGTAAAGATTCTTGAGATTTAGCCAACATATCGTAGAACACGAAAAGAACTAGTAGAACGCCCGTAGAATGCCCGTATGCATGTGCCCACAATATCGTGCTTTCGGGTGATTTCTTACGGACTTCGCACGGGCTACTGATCCGAATGGCTCATTGGGTCATACGGTTCCAGGCCCACCAATCCGACCAAGGCCTTAAATTAATTCTCATATTTGAAAACAAATTATATTCACATAAAGATTATAAACACCTGAGTAACTCCAAATTGGCATTCTTTTGTATATTGAGATTCAAATTTAAATTATTTAGTTACGAGTGAAACTAGTTTAACATGACATTGAACTACTGCACTGATGGGTCCCTTGAATTTAGTCCTACTGTAAAACTAAGTTCAGGGGACACGTCAGTGTAGTAATTTAACCCATTATATGGCCCACCGAAAATAGTTTGTCTGCAAAAATAATGACCCAGTTCCAAACATAACCTATACGTTATTGAGATAAACATTCTGATAAAGTCTCACACATATCAGGTAAAAGTATGATCTCCACATTGTTATCAAGTTTTTTCTATGAATTGACTAATAAAAAAATCAATTTGACCTGGTTTTTTAACCTAGACGACCCATTTTTATTCTTTACATACATCTTATTAACACTAACATTTTGACAAAGGTTTATGTGGATAAGGATACAAAATGTGACATCTAGAATATTAACTAAGATTTAATGTGACCATGTGACCTCTGGAGTGTTAACTAGGATTTTATTTGACCTTATGACCTCTGGAGTGTTAACTAGCATTTTACTTGACAATGTGACCTCTGGAGTGTTAACTAGGATTTTATTTGACCTTATGACCTCTGGAGTGTTAACTAGCATTTTACTTGACCATGTGACCTCAGGAGTGTTAACTAGGATTATATTTGACCATTTGACCTAGTTTTTAATCCCAGATGACCCAGTTACCCAGCTTCAAACTTGATCAAGATTTTATTTAGACAAATGTTTTCACCAAGTTTCATATAGATAAACCAAAACATGTGACATGTTTTATTTAATTAGATTCAAACATAATTTAATCGAGACAAACATACTGCCCAAGATTCTTGCAGATCAGGTAATAGATCATTCTCGACGACTCTCGGATATCCTCTACTGTATGTCAGGCGGAGCACGATGTGGCAAAATTCAACATCTTGTGCGGTCAAAAAATATAGTTTTAACTTCAATAACGATAAATTCACATAAGAAATGGATTATGGTTGTCATTTCTAGTAAAAACTCACATATTTCAGTCTTCATATAGCTTAAATGTGTGATTCTAATCCCGTTTCATCAGCACCCCAAGCGTTCACGCCGCCATATTGTGTACATGACAATCGAATGATATTTCCGAAAGTAGTGCCTTACGAACATCCGAGGCAATGAACGTAGTTGACCGAGGTGTTCCGAATGTTAAAACATGTGACCTCTAGAGTGTTAACAAACTAATTGTTGACGACACACGACGGCGGACACAGGGCTCAGATGAGCTAAATATATACTCAAAGAGGATTGTTCCAAAATTTGGAGACCTTCATAAAATATTCCGACACTTTGTTAAAGATGTATCTGGCTCATCGGAGCATAAAATGGTTGAATTAGCTTCATCCAGTATTGTTGTTACATTGGCTAAATATCTCTAATAAGAACCATTGCAATGTATAACCGATTGAAAATATCTTTTTTGTACCATATTACTAACAGACAAAACTTGTAAAATAGCCTGATTGTTAAAAAACAAGCATCTTTCTTTAACAAATACGGATCAATACATTATGAGTTCATTCTTTGTTAATTCATGTTAATTGATGTTTTTACTATAGGAACTGTATTTTTCATGTTTGTTTAGGAAAACAAATGAACAAAAATTAGCATACTATCAATTTAAAGAAACCAATTTGTCTTCATTATTTTGGGACCACCCTCGTATGTAATAACTATTTTTAAAAACCTTATATTTTAGAACGTTGATATAGATAGGCATACTGCCCTCAATTTCACATAAACAATGCAAATAATATACAAACATAATGAAATTTTATACTTTGGTCAATGATCATTTCATTTGTGAAATTAAAAAAAATATTTGTTTAGAGGGTTGGTAAATAAATTACTATTCCTCATTCGATGATGAAACGAAAGCTTAGTAATCTGACTCACAAACGGACTATATTACAATGTGATAAAGTAGATGACGTGACACTCTTATTATATTAAACAATAACTAAAGAGTGTATTAGTAATGTTCTGATATATTGTTAACTTGTACTTATATTTTCCGTGTCAGTTTTTGTGTGAACACTTAGTTTCCTTAATTGCAGAAGGATACATACTTTCAATATTATATATAAAATAACCAAGGGATGGTGAAATGAATTGAATATAGTTTGTTTGCAGTACGTGGCTTTACATATAGGAGTATTAGGCAAGTACTGTTATAAATTGTTTTTGTTTTGTATTTGCGTTTATTTATCGTCGCCACCGGTTTTCCATATGGGCGACGTCTCCGGAAGAATGTTAGTCATTTTAGATTTTTTGGAGGAAAGCGCATGATACAGAAGATGCCCCAGTTCCAGAAGCACCCCTGGTTCTTTTACGTGCCTGATGAAAAGCATCGTACACGGGACATCGGTTTTTCAAAGTCTCGTCCGAAAGACTGCTAGTAATGTCAGTGGAGGAGCGGGGAATCGAACCTGGGATCCCTGGATTACTAGTCCAGTGCGTTACCACTGGACCACGGATCCGCTACATATAAATTGTTATTATGATCATGTCCTTCTGTTCTACTGCAATAATTTAAAGTGTAGGTGAATATGTGCAGTCTGGACTGGTTATCCACAATAGTATACATTTACGTATATTCGAGCTTTGTTTTATATTTGTATGTAGAATAATCCCCGGCATTTTACGTAATTTGTACGTTGCCAGTATGTTGCAATGGACAAAGCTTAATTCTTGAAATATAATTTACTATTTTCAATTGCATTTATGATTTTATTTATCGGACTGTGTGGTTGTTTCGTCGTATTGTCTACTTTTACGTGTTTGTAACCAACTAGTGCTCGGCGAGCGATCGGCTGCAGCGGGCGGCGTCCACCAATTTCTACGATGACTTATGAGAAATGTTTAAATACCTCACAATATATTTATTGACTTAATATTTAGGCCAAGTACGATAACTGGCAAGATCACCTTCAAACACTCTAAAGGTTTAGCCCTGTCTTCACAGTTCATTCGCACAGTCTAGAATGAGTCATGTAAAACATGCAACCAATTTTCACCAGACTTCATCAGACTTTTGTCATTTTGTTCTTTGGCACGATATTGAGGCCAAGTTCAATAAGCAGCCCGAGGGCAAGAGATGATCTGTGGTTACGGACCTTTTATTTCCGATTTGCAGATTTGGGTGTAGCAGTTTCTTGTGAAAATACATAACGTAGTCGAATATGTTTTGAGGAATAACTTTTAAGACCGTCCGTTCTATGTGTTACAAAACAATGTTGTAGTGTTTTCACGATATAAACCTTTAGAACGCGACAATATATAAATGAACGCCATTTGTCAACAGTATTGCTGTCATGTACGGCTGTCAACTGACCTATCCAGTGTTCCTCGGCTACCTTGCATCATCATTTTCAAACGCTTTCAACATATTATTACACATAGTTGCCATGTTATCGAATTTGATTGTAACGAATATTTGTGTAAGTACATTTTCGGTTTTGTTTTGTATAAAGCAGCAATACATCAAGTTGTTACCACTGACGAAACCACAGCAAAGTCAACAACATCAACTTCTTTGGAAAATATGAGCATAACAGGTATTTATGATTTATAATTATATAAACTTACGTAAAAAGAAACTGTGTGCACTTGTGTTATACACTTTTAACAGGCAAATGTTTTTACAGTTTAAAATTTGGTACCAAATTTGAGAATATGTATCTGCCTAAACGATACAGTGTGTTTCGTCATAATCAAAGATGAAACATTATTTATTCCACTTTGAATTATGGGTCAAAATTAAATACACCAAATTAGAATTATCAATTGTCTGTGTTATTTTCTTACTGTAAATGTGTTTGAATTTCTGTCAGTTTGGAGAACAACTCTACGATAAAATATAAGACACATTAGTGCAATATGTACGCAAGTATGCGTTTACTTATATTAAAATAATTCTCTCAGTTATTCAGGGAGGTTATAAAATTGTAGCAACTATAAAATTCACAGTTTCATTGTTGCTTCAGTATATTATAACACAATAACTTTTGTATTTATTCAAACAAAAACTTTAGATTATGTTCGGTATTTCATTTGCTTTATCCAGGATTTCAATGCAAATAATAATATCCTTAACAAGATAAGATACAATGTACATTTATACAAACCCATCGGGTCCGAAAATATATTTCTGATAACACTTGGTTTCGAAAAGCCCATTTCAATTTGACCTGTTTTAAAAGAAACATCAGGACATGAAATTTATTTCGGTTGATACCAAATATTCGGATCGGTTGTCGAATAAACGAGGTCCGACTGTATATAGATGTATAGATGATACTATTTGGTATCTAGTTCTTCGTGCATGTACATAAAATATATAAAAGCGGACCTCGTTTAGTCGTCCTATATAAATATCAGGTCCCGAAATATCTTTGTTGTGCACGTCGAATTGAAATGGGCTATTCGAAACCCATGTATCATTCGGAATAAAATTAAAACCCGATGAATTCGAATGTAGGAAGTCCGACTGTATTTGTATGCATTGAAAAGTTATTAATTACTATTGTAATTTCAGACCACATTTTCACTTATCTACAATTTATGTGTCAGTTTTAACGAATGATATATTTATTGAAGCGTGTGCGTTAATCTGTGTTGCTATCGCTGTGTGTCTGATGACAATTAACATTGTTGTACTGTGTGTGTGCAAGAAATACAGACGATCAAAACAAGGTGTGGATTTTTTGCAATATTTCGATATTCATATTAATGAAAACAATTTGTGTTGCACATTATATAATATTTAGTCTACAGATCATTATAATTCTTCATTATTGTACTATATGTTTTATTTACAAACAAAATAATTATGTGATTGTTTTCAGGCAATAAAGCGCAAATTGATAGTTACGGATACATAAGGTAAGTGAAGGCATACGTTAGCGTACATTTGTGTCATCATTGAATTTTTATAATTACATTTTTGTAGAAGAAAATATAAAATGTTCAAACTGTGTACACGTCATATAGTTATTGGCTACTTCGACGATATTCCACAAGTGAACGAGTATACTTCGGTAAATGGATGTTACATAGGAAAACGTTTCATTTGTTTTAAGTGTTTTGAACAATTTTAAAATAATCAATGTCTGTGCTTTTTTGAATCACAATGTGTTCATTTTATTTTGTTGTTTTCAGTCCAGTAAATGTTACTGAATTAGACGATACTCCACCAAACGACAATAACCTTCTAGTAAGAAATGAGGTCACCACAAATATTGCAGGCCCGAGTTCAAAAATGTATGCATTTTTGGACAGTAAAGCCGCTGAATGTCAATATATCGATTTGGTCTAAATAGCCTGGACTATGGCATGAAGTGGATTTCAACAAACGATTAATCGAAATACATAAACAACAAAATGCACTAGCATGCTAACAAAAATAAAACTGATTTAACATTTTAGTACCACTATCTATTATACTGGTGTTACACAGCAATGAATATGTTTTCATCGTAGCCCCGTCCAGCTTGTTGAATTTAACATGCCATTTTATACAGTTTTCTCAGTTTTCAAAACAAAAATCAACGCACACATGAAGTAAAAAAAACTATTCTAGGTATACTGCATAAAATGTTCAACCATCTTTTATAATGATAACTGACAAAACATTCAAAGCACACGATTCAACAATATATACCAAGTAAAACTGAGGATCCGTCGCTAATTGTATATTAAAGATGTAATAAAACAGAATACAATACGATACTAAAGTACAAAAGGGGCGCAAACGCGCAATTAAAAATAGTATTAGAAAAACAGTTATCAGCCTCGATCAGATCAAGAGTGAACTAATTAGTAGCTGATTCTCAGAATATGTAAAATTTGCAACAATAGCAGTAAGAAAATGTTGGACATTATTTACACTTGTATATAATAGCTACGTCTTTGTAAAGTATTAAAGCAGGTTTTGGCACATATACGAATCAACGATGGATGTGTGAATAGCATTTACTAGTTTGTCTACATTAGACTTATTATGAAAAGTTAGATCTAAAATGGCTGCTTGCTCAAATAGGTGTAATCTTAAGTCGTTGTACATACAACAGTATAATATTACATGAAGTTCGTCTTCCAAAATATTACAAGCGTCACATTTACGATCTTCAAGTTTTATATTTGTATACCTCCCAGTCTCGATTTTGATCGGTGCTACACCACAGCAAAATGTACAAAAGTTAGAACGGTGACAATACTTTTCCTTGACAAACTCATTTTTAAACAATCAATAAGTATGTAGTTTAATTATACATTTGAAGTTCTGTAAGTTGATGTCTAATTGGAATTCTGAACGTACTAATCTAGTAAAGCCAGCACTATATTATCACTGATAACTAAAGGGAAGCAATCACTTCATTCAATGACCGTAAAGACACACTTGTTGCGTCCCTTTAGCTGTCTTGTCATGATCAAAGCCTAGACAATATGCTGATCGAATGAATCAATTTTAAATATGATTATATTTCTATAAAAAAGTTCATTGTAATTAAGAGAATTATAACAAACAATGATGTAAATCGTACCAATTGAGTATTTTCAAACATCTCGACATCTGTTGATCGGAGTGATATTTAATAATGACAAATACCGTTCAATTTAGTTTATAATCATCAGTTCATCATCGAAGGAGCGCTTTATCGTAAAATGTTGTTATCCTTCTTTAGTTACATTTAGATATCTTACACCAGTTCATCATATCAGTTCATATACACTGCCATCCAAACGTTTCTTTACTCATGAATATTTTGAATTTCATTACTTATGTGTAATGATCTGACACATACAAATGTTGGTTTCGGATGCAGGCCGATTGATGCTGCTGCTGATATGTGCAAATTGTTAATTCTTAACTATACATCACAGAAGTGGGATGAATAATTTTACTTTATGGTCATACATGTCTTATTTGAAATTCTGCATAGAAAAGTAATGAAATTCAAAATATTTGTGTCACATGCAATAAATTGAAAATGCTTTTTGACACAGCAATAATTTTCGATTGTAATGTAACATCCAATGCACGAGTGTTGCGAAATGTTTTACCAGGCTGGTTCAATAGACATCTACATGCAAAAATAAGAATATATAATAAATATTTCTACAGAAAATTATTGCTGTGTCAAAAAGCATTTTCAATTTATTGCATGTGACACAAATTTGAAAATACATTAACTGCAATGGGAAATGTCAATGTGTACATGAATTTTTGAGGGCTGTGTATATACTGTGTCTGTATCTGTGCCTGTATATACCTAACTCATTTGTGAACTTGTATGAGTTAATGTACCTACAATGTATAGTACTGTACTATGTGCTAATCTAATATTAAAATGATGTCAAGTTACTCGACATTTATTTGAATAATTGATAAAAAGCAATCATTTTGTTCAAGGTAGTAATGATAACATCAAGGATGAGGTGCGTTGAATTTTATTAGTATCCGATACATGGAATGCACGAATTGGGAATTCGACGCGCAGCACCTTCTTTAAAACCATTGTTTCCTTTGACTTTCAGTTTTATTTAAAATGTAATTTCACTTATAATTTAACTGCTGCAATGTCAAGGTTACTACTTTCATCTCATAATCTTTTCATTGAAACTGGTAGATGGCATCGACCAAACTGTATCCCACGTGAAGACAGGAAGTGTATTACATGTAATAAAATTGAAGACGAATACCACTTTGTTATAGAGTGTCATTTATATTCTGACCTCCGTAAAACATATATTTCTAAATATTACAGGTGCAATCCTAGTATGTATAAACTTAAACAACTTTTCGAATGCACTAATGTGTTTATACTCAGAAAATTAAGTACATATTTATTTAAAGCTTTTCAATTAAGATCCACTTTACAATGATTATGTCATATTCATTTGTAAAGAAGTTTAAAATATACATGTGTGTATATATATATATATGTTCTGTTGTCTTTACAATTTACATACTGATGAAATTTTCATTCATTGTTATGTAATATTACACATAATTATATGTTCTGTTCTGTAATATGTATGTGTCGTATTTTGTTGTTGTAGTTTTTTGAAATTGTATAATGTGTGACTATTCAATTTAACCCTAAAGAGATATTAAGTGAATAATACAGATTTTATCGATTTAGATATAATTTCATTCATTTAATTACTGTCAAAATCCACATTGCCTGTTCTTTGACCATGTGACTCTCAATCGACAGCTATATGGTCATGTGCCCCCGTGGCTGACTGATTGAGAGCTACATTGTTTTACTGTTATGTTGTTATATTGATATACTGCATGGTAAACGTGTATGTATATACAGCGGAGACGGGGACATTACAGTAAATATCACCTTCTCCGTCTATGACGCGACAGTTCATCTTTCTTTCTTTGTAGTATGTTCTTAAGAGTGAATGTTTTTTTACTTCAAATAATGAAATGCACCTATATGAATTGCCTAAACATGCTCCACTTGCTATGTCATTTGTAATGTTTATTTGTGTATCTTGTTTGTCTCACGGGCCATGTGGCTTATTGAACTTGTATTTGAAATAAATAAACTATATGTATCGCACTTACTTTGTACAGGGAGGCTTCTGCATGGATAGTTCTAATGATTTGGTAACAGCAACGTATCTCAATGTAAAATGGTCGATGAAGTCCTGGATGCGCCATAGCAATATCAGATCTATGACAATCACTGACTCACATTGAGTCCCAGACGTGAAGAATGTAAAATCAAAGACTGTTATATAACGAATAGTGTTATGCTATAACAGAGGCCGTTTGGTCTTTCGTAGCCCAACACCAAATATGGTAGTTGAACGGAAGTTGCTGACGAATTGTAAGTGGTTGCGGGTAAATCTCCCTTGAAAACAAAAATTGTAGATCCGTTTAACTTTTTGTAGGAGATTGATATCATTTGGTGATTGACTAGCGATAAAATATACATATACATACAGATTTGTCGATTATATTTTCAAAGAGTATCATGCTGAATACTATTTAGCACTACGCAACTCACAATACACATGTTTTGTCTTCGCGACATGATTTGTCTAATCTCGAAGCACGTCTTCATTTATTTGTTTGCTAACCACATTTTGAATAATTTTCATACCGTATGAATTAAACTGGGTGACAAAGTATGTTTTGGATTATTGTTTTATTAATATTTATTCGTTTGTAAATGTTTAATCACAATTGGCTTTATCCTACAAACATTTTCATAGTGAATTACAAAATGAGCTTATGATGCCTTGACCATAGTTCCGGGCAACTGATGCCCGAAGAGAATGAGTGAGGTTCAGATGACCCGAGAAGTGTTAAGGTCCAGATATGAGTTACTAACTCATTTAGATCTATTTTAAAAATGCATTAAAATCATAAAAGGCAACTAGTGTAATTAACAGGGAAGAAGTGTGTCCCATGTGGGGCTTGAACCCATGACCCATGCAACTCTTATAACTGAGCTAAATGGACTGACGTCTTATCCTCATACACGCCTCCCTCTTTCTATCTTTGAGACTCAACAACCATGACCCGTCAAAAGCACTGCCACCATAAAATTAATTTAATGGTAACGGTGCATCCAATGTTCAGCTTGAGCCGAAGACCCATCCACATGAGAACCTGCTGAGCTTAATGACAGCATCCAATTCCTTACCACTGCCTTCCAGCAATTTATAAAAGTGCATCTGCTATGAGGCTTGTACCAAATATCCCCTCATCACCATGACAGTGCTCTACTGACTGAGCTAATATGCATCAATCTAACCACACACCTAATTTCTCCTCCCCTTGTGGTATTTGAGTCTGACTTTTGAGGCTCAACCACAATGGGCCGTCACACACCGCTCCCATCATTCAATTAACTAAAGGTGAAAAGGTGCGCTCAATGTAGCAACTTATTCTCTATTTTGAACCCAATTAAGGCAATTGAAGGCCTGTTTAGGGGCTCGAATCCCTTCACACTAATACGGCACTGCAGCAGTTATTAACTGAGTTAAACCCGACACCACTACACTCCTCCACTTCCGTCAATTGGGGCACTACCAAATTGGGTTATCGCACATTACCGCAGGAAAGTAATTTAAGGCGAAAAGATGACGTGCATGTAGTTTTTGCTAGAAGCTTTTGAACACTCCTCACTAGTTCAGTACTCTCTCCAAACAGAGCATACAAGGCGGTCGTCTTACTCCTTACAACTACGCTGCTGGTGAATTCTTAGGTCAAGTTCGGACTACAGTGTGAGAGAATGAGGGTGGCTGAATTGTGTACCCACTCCAAAGCATGATAGTACATGTCTGAGCAACTCAAAACCTTGTGACGTGTGACGGGTGTGTCATTTTACAATATTTATTTGTGATTTCTTTGAGAGGACAATTTATCGAAGGATCACTTGGTGTCAGGTTCTTATTTAGTAGCTTACATAAGTTATTGCAAACAAGTTTCTTGACTAAGCTATTTACGGCTAACCTATTACACTCACTAAAACTAATCAATGTGTTTACTACCTAAGGATCGTCATGTGTCAAAACATACGAAACCTAATTATTTAAAGCAACATGTCTTTACTTTAATTGAACTAGAGATGTTTGAAAACATTATACCCCTCAAGATGCATTGTCAATGAGAGAATTTTAATTAATATGATGACCTAGATGTGAATATGGTTTGATCTTGATGGTCTAAAACAATTCTTAAGTGATCGGGTGGACAAGGATTTACACCTTATGGTCCATTTATCCTTGACATTTTCCCCAGAGATCCCAAAATCGATATGGTTCATCTACAACCTACTGGAAATCATACTAGTAAGTAAGGACCCACAAGGCGAATGATTACCTGAGGCATAGCACGAACAAAGATTTTTAGTAATTGCTGCACTGAGAAATGAAGTGTAAATATTTTGGAAATGTGTGTTGGTTTTGATTTGTGTTTGAGTAATTAAATAGTGCGTTTACTAAATGGTGATATTGTAAAAATGTACACATAGAGTATGGTTTATTCTAGAACACCAACAATAAATAATGCTTATTATGCATTCTGCCATGTTGATTTACTTTATAAACCAACTGCATTCACCCACACATAGTAGTATATACACCTTCTAGAAAAGTCCTCATACATGAAGTGTATATACTATATTTTCGTTTTAGATATTTCACGTACATATACACTATACTCTTGTCACGAGCCTATGAACACAGTTGTCAAACAAATATACAAACTGTATTTCCTAAAATTGTCCAGACCTTTTGTCTTAGAGAGAAAGATGGCTATAACATTCATAACGTTTTCTCGAATGTATAAAATGTTTGATCTTTAATTGGTCAAGATCTAAACCTTTGACTAAAATAATATTCATTGCCAAAGAAAATGCTGCTCAATCTTGCTGTATTAGGTTTTGCCATGACTTTGTTATTTGCAATGAGTATAGATACTTTGTACAATTCAATCGTTTATTTGTTATAGGCCACCAGCCCAAGACAACTTAGGTGTCCAATTAGAGGTTTCCTCCAGCCTACATAGTTAGTACATGACCGGGACTGTTTACGTGACCCATTAGAAAGTGTCGCTAAGTATCGTTATGTACGCTGGGACACAGTGAACATAGAGGAATATGTTCGAATCAGATCACATGATGTACTTATATGAGAGGGCATGTAACTGACTTCGACCATCAGCACCACTAGTTAACCATACAAAATAGCATTCACATTAACGACGGACTTAATTTATATTCACCAATCTCTGAGTGGTCGGGAAGGAACAACACATCACAAAACATCCACTCTTAGTATTTTTAACTGTGTTTGTAGTGCTACCATTTGAAAGTACAGATGTGCATGTTCTTGACCTCAAATTTGTTTCAGCTGCATTTGTTGGACATTTTGTATTAAAAGTATCGTGTGATGAGATATAATAGTGTGTCCTTCATAAAGTTATATGTATATTCAAGTAAATCGGTTTGTCATGTTTTATAATCTGAGCTATAATGTGCCACTTGCGTGTTTTTCCAACGCAACGTACAAATGTACCCCCACCACACACATACACGTTTTCCCGTATTTTAAATGTTTAATAAATATATACAAATGATGTACTATTTTTATGGCGGTATTAAAAAGGTAACACAGTGTTGTTCTTGCATCATACATAAATGAATTCATTAAGTGGAACACAATAGCTGTTTATAAAATACATACTTAACAATGAACAAAAATAGATCACATACATATTATTCCAACAATATTTCTGTAGCATTAACTATATATGTTTATTGTACAAAGTAAGAGATAATATAAAGTCCTCATTATGGTAAAACACATATGACAATATACATATAAGAATTAAGAATTTGCATGTAAAACATTAACTGTATATTACATTTCGTCTGATGACTAGTATATCATGACAAGTTTTGTATCATTAGAGAAGATGTGACAAAATTTATCAAGATCATTTTAAGTATGGAAATCAGATTTGATATCACGAGTACATTCCAATATGTTCTCTCTGACGCTGTGATACAGGCTTCATGACATTAATACATGGTACTCATTTTCAAATTCAGTTATACAATTGTAAGAATGTCTTTTACTCGATGGTATGCATTAGTAACGACAAGTCTCAATTTAAGTGGTGCAACACATGGACTCAGGATTTAATATGGTTAATAACGAACGGTCCAGTAATACTTGATACTGTACTTTAAATGTTAACCATACATTTTAATTCCATTTATAATTCCACATACACTCTATTCTTCTTCCATCTTCCATGTATGAATTATAATATAATACTTAGTTATGTATTTCTTATTTTCTGGTGTGTTTTTTTTCAGAAATGCCAGACAATTTCATGTGATATAAAGTAGAATAATTAATAAAAAACTGTTGTTGATTAATGTGAAATATTAACCATATGTATTAGCCAATTACCATTCGTAGCATTTTCGTGAAAATATTGATAAAGAAAGTCGTAAGAAACGAAAATTTCGTGCGTAAGAACGTTGATAAAACGGGCCCATTATGTATTACATAGAACATGTCTTATTGTTGTGTTATATGTAACACGGTGATGTGGTCGCTATGTACGCCAGGTTCCGTATTTTCCAGGTGCCGAAGTGTATTTCGTTTAACAAACATTAACTCAAAATCCTAGCTACTTCATTGAACATACGTTAACAAAATACAAATATCCCCATGCTATGTGTACAGACAAAGTCACATTTGTTCTATCTAAATTATCTTAATTAAGTGGTTTGAAAATCAATTAGAAGTTTAACATTAGATTGTGTTTCCAACGGTTTCCTTGAAATGCGTTTAATAAACAGCTTAAATGTTATCGTCAAATATTTACACCTTTCACGTATGTATAGTAATAAAATCGTGATTTAAATATTTAACTTTACGTTGTCATAAATGAAAGATTGATATTTTGGATATTCCTGACCATAGGTGGTCGCTGACAGTTTCTTGCTTCAAGCGTCGTGGTAACTACCAGCATCCTTTGCGATAATGCTTGCCTGGAGCATGCGTATTAAAGAAATGATAGAGGAAGCTGGAGTCAATCAAACCAGACATTTATTTCCTAATGAACTTTCTGAGAGATATTTGGGAAGGTTACAAGACGGAGGCCATGACATTTTTAGAATATTTCAAATTAAATTTCCGGTTGCGCGCGCACCGCAGCAAACCTGTCAGTCTTAAGAAAAAATGGCGGAATCGGAAATGGGCGGAGCTTGTGGCGTCCAACCGGACTGCGCAAGTAAGGAATGGCCAACTTTGGAATAAAAGGTGGATAAATGAGATATGTCTCGACACACTTCATATTCTCTCGTCTCCGGTTGTGTCCAGTGTTGCAAAGAGACAAGGTATGAACATTTAAATATATTCTAAGAAACCGATAGACTTATAACAATTTGAACGGTAACAATATAATATAACAATAATATCTTCATGTAGAGAAAATTATATATTACCTTTTCGTGTATTATAAATAAAAGACATATATATATTAGATTTGCAAAGTAATTTTGTATGATAAGATAAAGTATATTTGCAAATGCGATCTTCGAACAAAATGTAGTCTAAGGATTTGGTCTTATTTGATGGATATTAATTATTTCTAGTTTTATTTTTTCTTTAGATATTTCTTAAAATATTTCTATATGTACTAAGATGTTTCATTTCTGTTGAAATGTCACTTTGAATTACTAAAATCACACACTAAGTACGACTGATGTGAATGTTAAGCTGTTATTTATACATTTACTGTGGTACTAATGAGCTCAATAAGATTTAACACAAACAAGTTGGTATCCGGCTTGGCGAATTAATGTTTCATCCATTGCATTGCTTGGTTCCAGGTCCACCATGAAGGTCGCTACAATAAGCATGCTTTCGATCGTCTGCCTGATGGGAGTTATCCTCGGTATCCAGGCTAACTATGGTGGTTACAGCTATGTACCAGTCGGTGGCTACGGATATGGTGGCGGTGCCGGTGGTGGTGGTGGTGCCGGCGGCTTCGGCGGTGGAGGATTTCGTAAGTACACCTGCAATATTTAACTTAATGAATATTCATGATTAATTGAAGTACACACGTTAGAATTATTGAGTTTAAGTTTTATACCATTTATCAATAATAATTCAGTTCTGCACTGCGGTCTGTTGTCTTAGAGCCATTGTTTTACAAAATAAATGACTTTAGATGCATTGTCTTCGGTCAACTTCTTCAAGTTTGCTTCTATCAAAAGTTAATAAGCGATTTATTTAATGCATAACATTTTTGTTTTATGAAGCTTAAGATTAAATAAGCATGAACTATAAAAACTAATCATCTATACTTTAAAAACTTGTTGTTGAAATATCCCCAAAAGGGGATCAATGTATGTCTGGTGTAAACGTTGACTCAAGATCAATATTTCGGCCACACTAGGCAATTACAGAATGACGACCAAGTGTGGCCGAAATATTGAGCTTGAGTGAATTTTTATACCAGTCTATACTGCAATTTTCTTGAAACTCTATCCATACTTTCAATACTTATTAATAAAAAAAGAGCAATCGTTCTCACATTTTATTTGTTGTATTTGTGTAATATATTGCCATGGTTACAATAAGTATTTACACTGAAATTGAAGATTCATGTAGACCTAAATTATACAATTACCTAAAAAACACACTTTTGTTGTAAACGATATCGAAACATCATGATCAGTTGAAAAGTACGTAAATCATTTGTAACCATGGTAATAGAATGCTATTATGAACCGGTCGCCGATTTATTCCCACCCTTAATCACTCACATTGATTTTGAGAATTTGCAAACGTTTGATTAAAGCTTAATATAGTGTCTTTACTTCCTGGCATATAAGAACGCGATTCAAAATGGTAAGCGTCCGAGTATTTATGTACAATATTGGGGATTACGAACAATTTACATTAAATACCTGACCTCGAGAGACCGATTTCAGCCGAAAATGCAAAATATATTGAAACAGTTTGGGTTAATATCCGATTATGTACTGAGCAAACACCATTTTCGCCATTGGTTGAAATTATCGAACTCCCTGACATATCAGAACCTACCACAACACAATTATCTGCCTTTTGTTGCAGTGGCTTTGATTGGATTCCTGTTCATTTTTATGCTCCTGTTCAGTGGATCATTTTTCAATACCAGTCAGTCGAGCCAAGTTAGTATAATCAATGGATAAACGGTTCCCATGGTTCCCGGAACATTAACAAGGTTATTATTGAAATCTTAATTGTAATTTGTTACAGTGGCATTAATCGGTTTCCTCTTCATTATCATGCTGTTGTTCGGAGGAGGGTTCAATACTACTTCGGGACCGAACATTGTCATAACTCAAGGATAGAGAAAAAAGGGGGATAACCCGGCAAGGTTACTATTAATAACTAATTTGTCCTTATTGTTACAGTGGCATTGATTGGTTTCCTCTTCATATTCTTGCTGTTGTTCAGTGGTGTTTTCAATACATCAAGCTCTGTCACAGACGACGTGGTCTTTGTCCAAGGATAAATATAGGTACACCGGATATTTTTTCAAAATTGTCCCCAGTTTTCGCGACATTCGAATCACTCTCCGATCTCCGTCCCCCTCCCACTTAAAATGGCGACAAAGCTTAAGAACTAGGTTGGTCTGGTTGTCTGACGTCTCCTACGGGTGGGTCAACTCATAGCATGTCACAGGGAGACCAGTCTAGCCTTCTAGGGTGCGACTAACGATATTCCTTTATGTAATTTCAGTGGCATTGATTGGAGGCCTCTTTCTGCTACTGTTTTTGTTCAACAACAATAGCTCGACAAACAATTCAATTGGATTGAACGTTGCTAGATAAGCACGGGAATTGCTGCAAGGTTAATAGATAATTATCTGATTCCATTCTGTGTAAAATTGGACTCTTTTTGCTTACCATCCACCCAATCAGTGCCACTGAAATTCTCTTTTGTCTGAAATTTTACTCTTGAAGCCCAGTCCTGCAAATGTTAAACTTATTTAATGCCACTGTTCAATTTGACAATTTCATACCTTTTTTTACATTTCTTCTTTTATTCACAGTAAATACTTCCAAATATTTGTATGTAAATAATTATTTCAATTTCAACTTTTTATCTTTTCTTCACCTTTAAGTATAATTACTTACAATAATAACAATATGTAATATTCTCAGTCTTCGCAAGTTCATAATTAACATATCATTAAATACTTTATCATATATATGTAAGTTTCGCTGACTTTAATGTTATATTCCATATGAAGAATTGCATACTTTATGTTATAATTATTTTATTACCCTTGTAGGTGTATCATATATCATTTAGCAACACGAGGACACAGCGGATATCTTCATTAACTAGCTGAGAGGTCGCCATTTTGTCTGTATAATCTTATGTTTTTAAAATAAACGTTATAACTCTGTTGAAACTTTATCTTTGTTGATATTTTGATTTGTTTGTTTGCTTTATTAAGCGATATTCATATATGTCACATCGATTATCGTGAGTTCGATAATCAACCTATCATCGATATATCGATATATTCTGAAAAACATAGATAACACAACATCTGACAAAATCACTCATATCACTCAAAGAGTCGAGCTATTAAGATATACCAATATATTGAACAAACGCCAACTCTGAGATAAATATGTGCATTAAATAAACACCATCCAACAAAACAATCGATGAAAGTTGCATAAAAGTTAAAAAGTACATATCGCATCTTATCTACGGAAATGCAGGTTCGAATACCACAGAAACGCACTGAGCGTTTGAACAAGCCCACACAGAGCGTTCGGCTGTCAAACGGGTGGTGAGGCGTGTATTCCCCACAATATGACTTCAGATAATACATAGGTTCATACATAATCCACCTCTGACATATACTTACAGATTAGGTTATCCTACCTTCATACATTGCGGAAATACCGTTGAAATAATCAAACCCGACATTCTTGTACATAACAAGTATAGACTGAACACAAGCGGATTGCATCTCTTACAACAAACAACTTTAAGACTGAAACTCAGACTTAGACTTTAAATGTGCCAAAGTTTAAAATA
Organism: Mactromeris polynyma; assembly: GCA_032209605.1. NCBI lineage: Eukaryota > Metazoa > Mollusca > Bivalvia > Venerida > Mactridae > Mactromeris > Mactromeris polynyma. Next base: position 533,218 of record JASFXZ010000058.1, read on the forward strand.
AGCGGCCTTTCGTTATTGTTCAGTCTGAATGGATGAAATTTTGTCAGATTAATGGGTGTTCCCAATTCTACAATTTTGCCAAATTTTATTAAAATCGATATTGTACAAAAAACGTAGCAGCAGAAAGAACGTTTTTTACATTTTAAAGTCCAAGTCTGAATTAATAAAAATTAAACCAAAACACACAAAAATGGGCGACACATTCGATTGTTTTCATTCCTATGAAAAGCAGGTGGATACTACTGTATATTGTGGCATGACAACATGAAAACACTTTACACAGATTACATCAAACATGTTTTCCTATATTTTAAGATACAGTAAAAAACGTTGATTCAATTTCAAATAGTGAGCTGTTTGATTGTTGTTATTGCTTATAACTAGAATTACGTGATTGATAATATTGTATGAGTTATAATAAATATATGTTTAAGTTTAAAATGTTCTTAATTTGATTTTATTAGGATCGACGGTCACTTGATATATAATTAGTTGCCATGTTATAGATTCATGCCCATCATGGAACAAATGGTCTGAAACCGACATTATAAAATCATATAGAAAGTATGTTCGGTTTTACGCCTGTGCATGCTTAAGTGAATAGAGATAGGATAGAACACTGTGATACCGCACGATAGACAGGTGACATGGCACCACGTCCAGTCACATAAACCTGTCACCCAACCAACCAGTCTTATGATCACTTAAATAATACCGAGTGGAGACATGAGAGATACCAGCACCAGTTTTAGACACATTGCGGCTGAGATACGAACACGTGACCTCCCGCATCTGAGACGATCGCTCTACAACCGAGTCATATAACAACAATGCATATGAATACAGCCGATGTTGTTTGGAGGTTGTTGTTGTTGTTGTGTGGTTGTTGTTGAGAGGTTGTTGTTGTTGTTGTGTGGTTGTTGTTGAGAGGTTGTTGTTGAGAGTTGTTTGTTGTTGAGAGGTTGTTGTTGTTGAGAGGTTGTTGTTGTTGATGAGAGGTTGTCGTAGTTGTTAGGTTGTTGCTGTTGAGAGGTTATTGTTGTTGTTAAGAGATTGTTGTTGTTGTTTTTGAGTGAATGTTGTTGTTGTTGAGAGGCTGTTGTTGAGAGGCTGTTGTTGAGAGGTTGTTGAGAAGAGGTTGTTGAAAGGTTGTTGTTGAGAGGTTGTTGTTGTTGGTGATAGGATGTTGTTGTTGTTGAGAGGTTGATGTTGAGAGGTTGTTGTTGTTGTTGAGATATTGTTGTTGCTGAGAGATTGTTTTTGATGAGAGGTTCTTGTTGGTGAGAGATTGTTGTTGTTGAGATGTAGTTATTGTTGAGAGATTGTTTTTGGTGAGAGGTTGTTGTTGTTGTTGAGATGTAGTTATTGTTGAGAGATTGGTTTTGGTGAGAGGTTGTAGATGTTGTTGATATGTTGTTATTGTTGAGAGATTGGTTTTGGTGAGAGGTTGTAGATGTTGTTGAGATGTTGTTATTGTTGAGAGATTGTTTTTTTATGAGAGGTTGTAGATGTTGTTGAGAGTGTGTTGTTGTTGTTGAGAAGTTGTTATTAAGAGCTTGTTGTTGTTGTTGAGAGGTTGTTGTTGTTGAGAGGTTGTTGTTGTCGTTTAGAGGTTGTTTTTATTGTAGAGAGGTTGTTGTTAAGAGGTTGTTGTTGTTGTTGAGAGGTTGTTGTTGTTGAGTGAACGTTGTTGTTGTTGAGAGGTTGTTGTTGTTGTTGAGTTGTTGTTGTTGTTGAGAGGTTGTTTTTATTGTAGAGAGGTTGTTGTTAAGAGGTTGTTGTTGTTGTTGAGAGGTTGTTGTTGTTGAGTGAATGTTGTTGTTGTTGAGAGGTTGTTGTTGAGAGGTTGCTGAGAGGTTGTTGTTGAAAGGTTGTTGTTGAGAGTTTGTTGTTGTTGGTGATAGGATGTTGTTGTTGTTGAGAAGTTGTTGTTGTTGAGATGTTATTGTTGTTGAGAGATTGTTTTTTGTGAGAGGTTGTTGTTGTTGTTGAGATGTTGTTATTGTTGAGAGATTGTTTTTGGTGAGAGGTTGTTATGTGTGAATAGTAAAACTTCAATAATAAGACTACCCTCGGGTCCCTTAAAAACTGGTCTACTTTTTAGGCGGTCTTAATATTTAGGTTGAACAAAGATTAAAAAGGTGAAAATGGACCTTATAACTGAGTTCTTTTTTCGAGGTGGTTGTATAATTGAGGTGGGCTTTAGGTGAGATTTTACTGTAATGTAAATTCAGATAACCATCATTTCCAGAAAGGGAGTTTGATTGCTCTCTGTAAAAGTTGACTTGAGCACATCTTATTATTTTTTTTAAGTTTAGATTTCATGTGGCCTGTCATCGCGAGGTTGACTTAGATTACGGCCCCGAAAGTAAATTATTAAGTCTGAGTGTGGGATGATACACTATAAGCAAATAATTGGAAATATAATATTAAATGTGCGATTGATAACAACGTGTTTTTGCAAAACTAAGCGTTGTTTGCTCCTTATTTCATAAGTGTATGAATAAAGTTAAAAATATGTTGTCTATTTTATTTTAATAGTTAATGGGTCAGTCACACTACACCGTATAGCATTAACGGACGTCCAACGTATACAAAATATTTCAATCCGTTCGCGTCCGTTCGCATGCGTTTCTTTTCCGTTTCTCATGCGGCGCCTACGCTCCTCGTCCGGCGATGTTCGTTCCATCCGGTGGAAGGTTTTGAACATGTTCAAAATTTGGAACGTACACCAACGGACAAAGTTGTCCGTTATATGTACGGTAGCAATGCGTTTCTTTGCGTTTTGTTCGTTACTCGTGCGTTCCTTATTCTGTACTTGTCCGGTTCGCATCCGTTCTTGTCCGGTGGCCCTGTTCTCCAACAACGTCACTACGATCATAGGGAGGAGAGGGTGATCTTAGAGCCTTCCTCCGTGCCATGGCCTTACCCTTCCCAGCATTCGTAGACTTCGCTTTTGGAATTACTTCAGCACGTGTGAGTCTGAGCGAGCGGAAACTATTGTGCCGGAACAAAAAAAAGATCGGACTCTTTATACCCGTTTTGTCCGTTACGTGACCGGTAGAAATACGTTCGTCAAACGTTCAAAGAACGTTTTGTCAGTTTCTCATGCGTTGCGCTTACGTTTTATGCGGTACAAGTCCGTTACTAGTACGGTGATGTCCGTTAATTGAACGTTGTTCGTCCTGTATATGTGCGTTGATCGTGCGGTCATTGTGCGTTTTGTCCGTTTAATGCGCCCCATACACCGATCGCGAGAGCACCGAGCAGCAGCGGGGGATGCCTTTCGTCACCGGATAACTTTCTGCCGAAATTTTGTATACGTTGGGCGTCCGTTAACGCTATACGGTGTAGTGTGACATAGTGTGACAGCTACTTAATGTAGCTGTCACACTACACCGTATAGCGTTAACGGACGCCCAACGTATATAAAATTGCGGCAGAAAGTCTTCCGGTGAAGAAAGGCATCTCTCGCGATCGGTGTATCTGGCGAATAAAACGGACAAAACGCACAATGACCGCACGATCAACGCACATATACAGGACGAACAACGTTCAATTAACGGACATCACCGTACTAGTAACGCACTTGTACCGCGTAAAACGTAAGCGCAACGCATGAGAAACTGACAAAACGTTTTCGAACGTTTGACGAACGTATTTCTACCGGTCACGTGACGGACAAAACTGGTATAAAGAGTCCGATATTTGTTTTGTTCCGGCACAATAGTTTCCACTCGCTTAGACATCACACGTGCTGGTCTACGAATGCTGGGAAGGGTAAGGCCAGGGGACGGAGGAAGGCTCCAAGATCACCCTCTCCTCCCTCTGATCGTAGTGACGTTGTTGGAGAACAGACCACCAAAGAACAAGATACCATTCAAGTTACACAGGTAGAAACCCTGTCTTAATCTGGAGAAAAGTCTAGTCAGTCAAATAAGCTCAGTCCGTTATTTATCAGTTCCTATGCGTTCCTCGTCAGTTATCGTCCGTTAAACATACGTTGCATGTCCGGTAGTTGTCCGGCCGTGAATCAGGGCCACCGGACAAGAACGGATGCGAACCGGACAAGTACAGAATAAGGAACGTACGAGTAACGAACAAAACGCATGGAAACGCATTGCTACCGTACATATAACGGACAACTTTGTCCGGTGGTGTACGTTCCAAATTTTGAACATGTTCAAAACCTTCCACCGGATGGAACGAACATCGCCGGACGAGGAGCGTAGCCGCCACATGAGAAACGGAAAAGAAACGCATGCGAACGGACACGAACGGATTTAAAATTTTGTTATACGTTGGACGTCCGTTAACGCTATACGGTGTAGTGGGACTGACCCATAAGTATTGAAAAGTTCAATAATGAATGGTGATTTTTATCTGGTGCAGAAAATATGATTTTTGATTTGCCAGTAAATGTATGATTACATTCAAGTGCCCAACCATGCTATGATGCTATGATATACAGTAAAACATCAATAATAAGACCACCCTAATGGGACCATTGTTGAAACTGGTCTTCTTTTTGAAGTGGTCTTAATATCGGGTTAAACAAAGATCAAAAACGTGAAAATGGACTTGAAATTTGTGTTCTTATTATCGAGGTGTTCTTTATGTGATGTTGTACTGTACTTAAATATGGACGATTTCTTGTAAATAAGTGAAAAGTTAATTCTCACATGTTAATAGTGAATTCGCATAGCTTTGCTTATCTTATTATAACTGTAATATATCATTTCATTACCCATAGCTCAACATTATAATTGTGAAGTATTGTTTAAATGTGTTGTATGAATTTTTATATATATGTGTTATGTTTCATAGTCTCTTATAATTCAAATGTGAATGATATTGTGTAACAATGTGAATGTGTCTTTGTAAAGATGTATACGTGAGTACACGTGAGTACACGTGGACAATAATGTACATGTACAGGGCCGTCATATGTTAAGCGTGTGTTTATATAAAAAAACTTGTATTTGCGTTTATTTATCGTCGCCATCGGTTTCCCATATGGGCGAAGCCTCCGGAAGAATGTTAGTCATTTTAGATTTTTGGAGGATAGTGAAGGATATCGGATGCCCTAGTTCCAGAAACATCCCTGTTCTTTTACGTGCCCGATGTAAAGCTTCGTACACGGGACCTCGGTTTTTTTCTCATCCGAAATACTGTTAGTACTGTTAGTTGTGGAGCGGGGGTCGAACATGCGACCCATGGATTACTAGTCCAGCGCGTTACCACTGGACCACGAATAGTGTCACCCCTATTTAAAGGGCCGGCTATTTCAGACGTATGAGACCTATTGTATTTGTCCATTTAATTCCTGATTCCTATCCTTTAATGCCAGACACAAGGCAGGTAGGCACACGGTAATCATTATATTATTAGCTGGTGGCTCACCAACCGGCCATTTCAGAACGGACCCCTACCGAGATTCAAACCTTCGACCTCTCGCTCCCAAGGCGGATGCCATTTATAACCACTCGGTCACGGGAGACGGTTGTGGGATATACGTGTGCATTCATCCGATAGTGTATACCCCATCTTGTTGTATAATACTGGTCAGTGATTGGTGACCTTGGAATGATATCCTTTGTGCAAACATGTCTTTATATTCTTAGATTAGTAAAATCAAGTTGTGTAACAAAATTGAACAGACATACGGAAAGCTTTTGCATTTAATTATTTACTTCAGACACAAAATAAATTTAAGAACTTCCTAAATTAGTAATTATTTAAGTTTCCAAACCTACAAATGAATGATATGAAATAGGACAGATAATTTTATCATGAACGTTTAAACGAGTTTCATTAAACTTTATGACAATTTTTGTGAGACAAATTTCGTTTTGTTCCCCCGAAGTTTGCGCTTAAACCGTTTATTCTGCTCACTACAAGTCCCCAGATGTCACTGCTCAGCTGACCGAAAGGAAGTTGAAATGAAAATTTTAAATTTTATAGCAGTATAAAAGATGATGAATGGACGTCTTAAATCAACCAGTCCAGTAGTCGTGGATATCGTTGCTGGTTCACGAGGTAGGTACCGTATGCTACACTTCATCTTAAATCTCCAACATAGTGTACCTGCTAATTTAATTTAAGAATACAGTCTGTTAAATTCTGCGCCTTGGTATTGTTTGGTTAGTTTAAAAGGACTTTAGTTTTAAAAATTGCTCCCAATTTCTGTATACAATTTCTTACAGATTCAAGATGAGAGTGACCACGCTTAGTTTGCTCACTGTAGCTGTTTTGGTCGCCCTGTCGGTTGTCCATGGTGAGGATTATGGATTCGGAGGGGACAGTTATGGAGTAGGGGACAGCTTTGCTTACTATCCTTATTACGGATATGGTGGTAGTAATGGCGGTGGATTTGATACATGGATCCGTGAGTATTGTCCTTTACTTGAGGGGGGGGGTCATTTTTTATTTTCATCAATGAGTACAATATTTTGTGTTTCAAATAATGTCTTCAAAATATATAGAATAATATACATGTTTGTGTGTTATATTTCAGTTGGATTTATCGGAATCTTGTTCATTCTTGTGATCTTGTTCAGTCAAATCAACGATCAGAACAGCACAGACAGGATCATATCTATCCAGCCCTCTAGCGGCCGATGTAAGTTGGCTTTATATTTATAAATAAGGAAATTCCACGGCTTTTGTTGCACCGTGCTTTACAAAATGTCAGTCGCTGAGACTTAAATTACGTATCGAAAGTACATTAATGACTTCTTCATTTTCAAAGAGTCATTTTGAAGCAATTTGTAAAAATAATTTTTAAATTTCCGATGTATTTTTTTTGTATATTTTCCATTTTTTTATTGAACGCTATTATGACAGTGTTCCATTTGAATGGAGTGTAGTATTTTGAACATGTATTTATAAACGTACACTTATCTAGATACAGTCTAAAGCTGTTTATTTCTGTTTCAGAAACGGACGTTACGAACACACGTGTCTTACACTCCAGAAGTCTCCAGCGGTTCAACTCATCCAAACAGGAGAGCAAAAGTCAGCAAAACAAATATACAATATGCATGTATTAACAATCTTGTCTTGTTTCAAATGTTTAAAATAAAATGTGTTAAATGTTAACAGTGATTTCTTTGTTTTCTCTACACATATAATAACAAACACACATAATATGCTATATACTAACATTAAATGCACACAATTCCTCGTCAAGATAGTCTCAAACTGTCGCTAAATTATGTTACCAATCAATATAGGCGTACAATTGAAACACAGGTACAGAGAAATGGAAACATTTTACAAACTAACAAATTACATGCTCGCCAGTTTTATTCAAGTTAGAATGGTGCATTCTGTCCCCAACATAGTTGTTAAGTTCGTGTATGTCCGCTGTCATTCGGGTGCTTTCGGCCATTCATATGTTAAGTTCGTGTATGTTCGTTAACACTCGGCTACTTTCGGTCATCCATTTATGCATTATACTAGACCGTAGTAGTCGTTTGAATGCGATAATATATGATCGAACGGATGACTGAAACTATCTAAATTTCATCAATTCCCTGCGTTCAAAAATGGAAAGTTCCAATCTAAAAATAGATGGAAAAAAAGTATCATAATAATCTGTAATACTACTATAGTGACCCAATAATAACGTGATTTCCGCGCAAACAGCAGGACGCGTCCATTTAATGGAAACTGATAAAACAGCACTTTGTGCGTTTATCATTTGAGCAGTAAACTTGATAAAAAAGGCTAGCTTGTAAAGCATCATGTCTCACATTTACTATGAATATTAATGAGGTTAATACAACAAATAGTTACCGTATAATTACACATTTTATATTTAAAGAAGCCTTGAAACCCCTAAGTTGATTAACGACTCTTCCAAAAATATATTTTATTAATACATGTATTTGTAAATAACATGTTATCGTCGGAGCACTATACTCGATAAACAGCGAACAGACTATATGATCGTTGTCGTTATGATGGTCTATAATGTGGAAGACGACGCAACATACACCCCCCCCCCCCCCCCATCTACAATTGGGTAACTGAACCTTAAAAACAATAGCATAACAGAAACATTATACATAGACAACACAGACTTTTCACATCATAACAAAAATCGCTTTCAAAAATACGACTTCGACTAATGACACATACATACAGTTATAATTACGCTGGTGTAAATACGATCATGATTTAAACACTAACGTTAGGAGAATGATATGTGGATACGTGTAAGCTCAGGTGGTAGAGCGCTCGACAATCAGTCTGGATGTCATAGGTTCGAGCTACGTGTGAGGGTCTCTGATCTCTGCGACAATTTAACTAAAGATAATACAATAGTCTGCAGGGCAAACTATCTTTTCCACCTAACAAAATGAATGGAGACATTTGAAACGGAAAACGTCCGGTATTTCAAAAATACATCATTTACCTTTCCACATGCGTGGATCCATACGTTTAAGTCAGAGGGGTACAGCTCCTGTTAAAGGACCCCATCTTGATATAGGTTGATATATAGACAAACCTTTTTGTGCTACAATCGCAAAGGGGACCGGACTCAGGTTCCCCCCTGAATCTACGCATGTTGCACATTTCCTTCACAGTGGTTGCAATTTGTTTCTGTAAATGGGAGGATTATGATGCTTTTATCATTGAATAAATGAATTACTATTTCTTTGTGATGTTAACACTAATATAATTATATATTTAAAAACAGAATGTATCAGAATGTAACACAAGATCTATAAACGTAAAAAGAATGGACTATTTATGCTAACTGACTTTAAATCCCTTTGATCAGTCACAATGTTCAAACTATGCGTGTTGAAGATGTACATATCACATAAAGGGTACATTATCCTGAGCAGTATCCCAAGTTATAGTTCGGCCAATACAGGATTTATCTAAGTAACATTTTGTGTTTGGTATGCATACATTATGTGAATTTCATGTTTTAAGAACTGTTCGTAACACACAATGGTACGACTGATGAAACCATATCCCAGTTTCGCGTGTCATCTCTGATTATACTTTTTTCTGTAGTCAAATATATACTTAACGCCATTAAAAACGAAACCAAAAATTGTGAATATAGATAAAGTGACATTACAACGGCAAAAATATTCTTTCTCAGTGGCGTTTGTAATGGCCTCAATAATATTTATAGTGTAACCTCTCAATAGCAACCCCCTGTGTGAGTCGCAATGTTGTCTGTTGTTGAGAGGTTGTTGCTCAAACGAGGTGAATTGGATAATTAATTCGATACTCGATAATGAGGAGAGGTTGTTGCTGATGGGGAGACCGCTATAGAGAGGTTGTTGCTGAAGAGGAGACCGCTATAGAGAGGTTGGGCTACATATAATGTCTCGTGTGATGAACATCATTCTTGCAAACAATATAACCATGGATACTGCTGACCGTGCGATTAAATCTTGTTGACAAACCAGCTAGACTAATTGGCTATGCATTCAATTAGTTAACACGAAATTCTTAAACATTTTACAACGTGGTGGAATCGACTGAGATCTTTTGTACAACCGGTGAATGATTGCACTATGTAGAATGCGTCTCCTTTCTGTTAGCTCGTAAATTAGTCAGACAAAATACAATATCTCCATCATACCACATACAAGCACGTCTAAATAGATATACATGTGTACAGTGCATTCATAATACATGCAAGTGGAGATACTACGATAATTCAAAGCATAATCATTATGATAAAAGCAGACGAAGATAAAAGCTCAATAATGAGACCACCATTGGTCTTGAAGAAAGTCGTTCTTATAAGCATGTTAATCTATCAGTAGTTATTGAGTTAAAATATGAAAGAAATATTGAAAACTGCACCATGAAAATACGGTCTTGTTAATAAGATGGCTTCAATGACGATGATATACATCAATATAATTATATTTGTATGAAATAGCACAGAAAAGGCTACATTGAGGACACAATTCAGTTCACTCCTCACAATGCACACCTCACATATCACTCCTCACAGTTCACTCCTCACAGATCGATCCTCACAGATCACTCCTCATAAATCACTCCTCACAGATCGATCCTCACAGATCACTCCTCACAGATCACTCCTCACAGTTCACTCCTCACAGTTCACTCCTCACAGATCACTCATCACAGATCACTCCTCACAGTTCACTCCTCACAGATCACTCCTCACAGATCACTTCTCACATATCCCTCCTCACAGATCACACCTCTCAGATCACTCCTCACAGATCCCTCCTCACAAATCAATCATCACAGATCACTCCTCATAGATCACTCCTCACAATTCACTTCTCATAGTTCACTTCTCACAGATCACTAATCACAGTTCACTCCTCACAAATCACTCCTCACAGATCACTCCTCATAAATCACTCCTCACATATCACTCCTCACAGATCACTTCTCACAGATCACTCCTCACATATCACTACTCAAATTTCACTCCACACAAATCACTAATCACAGTTCACTCTTCACAGATCACTACTCTCATGTCACTCCTCACAGATCACTCCTCATAGATCACTCCTCACATATCACTCCTCACAGATCACTTCTCACAGATCACTCCTCACATATAGCTACTCAAATTTCACTCCACACAAATCACTAATCACAGTTCACTCCTCACAAATCACTACTCTCATGTCACTCCTCAAAGATCACTCCTGATAGATCACTCCTCACAGATCACTCCTCAAAGATCACTCCTCACAGATCACTACTCAAAGTTCACTCCTCAAAGATCACTCCTCAAAGATCACTCCTCAAAGATCACTCCTCACATATCACACCTCACAGATCACTCATCAAAGATCACTCCTCAAAGATCACTCCTCACATATCACTACTCAAAGATCACTCCTCACAGATCACTCCTCATAGTTCACTCCTCACATATCACTTCTCACAGATCACTCCTCAAAGATCACTCCTCAAAGATCACTCCTCACATATCACTCCTCACATATCACTCCTCACAGATCACTCCTCATAGTTCACTCCTCACAGATCACTCCTCACAGATCTCTCCTCACAGATCACTACTCAAAGTTCACTACTCAAAGTTCACTCCTCATAGTTCACTCCTCATAGTTCACTCCTCACAGATCACTCCTCACAGATCACTCCTCACAGATCACTCCTCAAAGTTCACTCCTCACAGATCACTCCTCACATATCACTCCTCACAGATCACTCCTCATAGTTCACTCCTCACAGATCACTCCTCACAGATCACTCCTCACAGATCACTACTCAAAGTTCACTCCTCACAGATCACTCCTCATAGTTCACTCCTCATAGTTCACTCCTCATAGTTCACTCCTCACAGATCACTCCTCATAGTTCACTCCTCACATATCACTACTCAAACTTCACTCCTCACAAATCACTAATTACAAATCACTAATCACAGTTCACCCCTCACAGATCACCCCTCACAGATCACTCCTCAAAGATCACCCCTCTCAGATCACCCCTCACAGATCACTCCTCATAGATCACTCCACCAAAGATCTCTTATCACAGTTCACTCCGCACAGATCACTTTTTACAGATCACTCCTCACAAATCACTCGGGTATAAACAAACATTTCAGTAACTGGGTATCTAGAAAAGGGGGTACTAAAATTACGAAGGCGACGCTAAGTGAACCACGACATAGTATTACAATTAAACATAACGAGAAACATGAATATGTACGTTGTAAACAAATATTTCAAGAATTATGTGATTAAAATAACATCAGAATACGTATGAGTGTTCTAACAACATTTTTACAGGGGTTTGAAACTATTCGCAATTTAAGCGACACAATCATTTGGATATATCAATAATTATAGACTTTACAGAATGAACATTAAGTATAAGAGCCACGCTGGTGTAAAGATAAATGTAACTATGTTCAGAATAAAATAACATGTAGTTGCAAACTATGTTAGAAAACAAATGAGGACAGCATAGCAATAAAAAAAAGTTTTTTCATCACAGTTGTTAAACGTTTTGTGTTGCTAAACATTTTTCAAGACTATTTGAAACACATTCCTGTGTTGCTCCTCTTGCCAATTCTTTATGTAAGTTAACACACCCTCTTCATTCTTAAATAACGTACTATAGAGATCCGTGTGTTGGATGGCTCTGCTATGTACACGGGTATCTGTGTATTCTGAGGCCCTGTTGTGTACCCTAGAGATCCGTTTGTTGGAGGCCCTGTTGTGTACCCTAGAGATCTGCGTATTTGGAGGCCCTGTTGTGTACCCTAGAGATCTGCGTATTTGGAGGCCCTGTTGTGTACCCTAGATATCGGCGTATTTGGAGGCCCTGTTGTGTACCCTAGAGATCTGTGTATTAGGGGCCTCCCAAGTTGTGTACCCTAGAGATCCGTGTGTTGGGAGGCCCTGTTGTGTACTCCATTCATCAGCGTATTTGGAGGCCCCGTTGTGTACCCAAGAGATCTGTGTATTAGGGGCCTCCCAAGTTGTGTACCCTAGAGATCCGTGTGTTGGGAAGCCAAGTTGTGTACCCTAGAGATCCGTGTGTTGGGAGGCCAAGTTGTGTACCCTAGAGATCCGTGTGTTTGTGGGTCAAGTTGTGTACCCTAGAGATCCGTGTGTTGGGAGGCCAAGTTATGTACCCTAGAGATCCGTGTGTTTGTGGGCCAAGTTGTGTACCCTAGAGATCCGTGTGTTGGGAGGCCAAGTTGTGTACCCTAGAGATCCGTGTGTTGGGAGGCCAAGTTGTGTACCCTAGCGATCCGTGTGTTGGGAGGCCAAGTTGTGTACCCTAGAGATCCGTGTATTTGGATGCCCCGTTGTGTACCCTAGGGGTCCGTGTGTTGGGAGGCCAAGTTGTGTACCTTAGAGATCCGTGTGTTGGGAGGCCAAGTTGTGTACCCTAGAGATCCGTGTGTTGGGAGGCCAAGTTGTGTACCCTAGAGATCCGTGTGTTGGGAGGCCAAGTTGTGTACCCTAGAGATCCGTGTATTCGGATGCCCCGTTGTGTACCTTAGGGGTCCGTGTGTTGGGAGGCCAATCTGTGTATCCCAGAGATGTGTATGTTGGGAGGCCGTGTTTGTGAATGCGGTTTCCTTGTGCTAGTATCTCTCTCACTGTTGTATAACTGCTCTCCGTTGAATTGATAAATATTGAAGTGAACACAACCTCTTCTGACACGCAAACTGTTGCTCCTGTAGAGAAGTCGTTGAAATTGAAAGGCTGAATTAAATTTACAATCAGACTACACAGAAAAGACAAATAATTATTGATGAAGAAAGGTTTTGGCTCGTGGTAGAGCCGCTCAACAGACGTTGCAATATACACTTAACATGTAGTTTAAGCTCACGTTATATATAGTATAATAAAACTCTTGAAAGCCCGATACAGTGATCTCTGTCTATATATAACAAAACATTTTATATGAATTAATATACTCTCGTGCAGCTTAGTACGCCATGTTTCCTATGTCCTACTATATTTACATTAATTTATAGATACTGCTTTTTTCAGTACAATGTTCATACTTATATAGGTTCATTAGATTTTATTATTATATTATTATACGTTAAAGTAACGCTATTTAGATTTGTATCACATTTTGTATTTACATATACATTGTACTATAACTGTTGAAACTATATAAACTATAGTTAATATTTATTAATTGTGTATGCTCATAGTCTTTAAAGTCTAACGTATTGAGAAATAAACATTATAAATAATGTACAAATGGACGAAACAATTATAAACCTCTGGTAATCGACCCATCTACTTTTCATGTTGTTACATTCAAACCACATATCGATTATCAAACATCTACAGACACGAAAATCAATATAGATCTACCAACACTTACAATGTAGTATACAACACTGCGATCTTTGTTGATTCAAGCAAATCTTTAATGAAAATGATGTTATAAAAGTTTTTACTTATTTGTTTTCCAAGGCATCATAATTGTGTTGGTAATAAAACTGTAGTTTGTTACTTTTTGAATTGTGTAATGTTTACTAAAAAAGTGATTCAGTTGTTTTAATCGAATAATTATTTATAAAACGTATTGGTGTTTGTCGTACATGCATGGATATTATATTTCTTTGTTTTGTTTCATATTTCGCCGAGCTGTTGAGATTTTACTATTTACGAAAACGTTTGGACATATTAAAATAATGGAGGCAGTTCAAGTGCCCTAAGTGATATACTTGGTATTTCCTTGAGGCACAATAACATAACCTTGTATATCTGACTAGTTTAAACCTTGAGGGGTGTCTCAAAGTAATAAAATAATGTTTATATAGTTAATAAAGACCTTCCCCTTGTTAATGTTCAAATATGTACTCGTAAAATTAATTGTCTATCACTATTGCAGTAAATGTCGCGTGCCGAAATACAGGAATCCTATTTCCGAGGCATATCCGATTACCATTATAGTGCACACGAGTCACGTGACAGAGACAAAGTTCCGCCCATCACTCCGCCCAAAACTCCGCCCTATTCCGGCCTATTACAGTCGTATTTAATGTATCAAATGGTGAGTATATCGCTATTCGCCACTTAGTGAATCAGGAGACTGCGTCGTATTCCTGTAGGTTGGTAGGTACTGCATACTGCACTTAAATTACTTCTAGATCATTGACAGCATACCTCCACTGAGTGTACTCATGCTAGACTCGTGCATTGTTTGTAACTAAACTTGGTACTTATGTTATTAGCTCAATAAGTAACGTCTTTGATTGTCTGGTTTAAGCCAATATTGTTACCATGCGTATCTCTTCTTGAATTCTTAAGTGGAAATGAATGTAAAGTTTTCAAACAATGTTTTACGCAGAAAACTGAATCATAAAATTTTGAAATTACGTTTCTATTGAAGACTACTGTACGACCATCGTTATATTTGCTACAGACCATTCCGAGTTGGTACTTCTATAAGCATCCACTATTTATGCTCGTTACGTATGTGCATTACGCTTATCTGATTGCTCACATACATGTATATGTTTACGTCTCCTTATGCTGATACAGTGCCTGCATACTTTGTATGTGACATTTTCGGCTCGACTTCTGTATTTGTTTAACATATGTACCAACGGATGTAACACTGGAGTTATGTATACATTTATATGTTCACAGAATCAAGATGAAGGTGCCAACAGTCGCTGTTTTAATGTTCGCCTGTTTGATGGGCTTGGCAGTTGGGTATTACCCTTCTGCAGGATATGGAGCTTCCAGCGGAGGAGGCGGATTCGGGGGCGGTGGACGTAAGTAACATTTTCTTTCTGTTTTAGCGAACATTGAAATTTTATCTAAAAATGTGTGTATTGATGCAGCGATATTCTAATTAGGCTTGAGCCAAATTTGGATACCTGAGTACTGGGTAGATACCCAGGAATACTAGTCAGATCACGTGACTGTCTTACACGATTTAAGACAAATATTAAAATATGTTTTGATATCGTATATGAGCAATGATAATAATTATCAAACCGTTTATCAACAAACACTGTTAATCTTACTTGTTGAATAGTTTCTTTTTTTAAATATGACGTTGATTCAGTTTATATATTTGTCTTAGCCAATTAGCAAACTTGTGTCTACCAATCTGAGCATTTCCTGTATACCACGTGATATTACAGTACAAATTCAATACACTATGTAATCGTTTCATCAACGTTGACTAGCTACATGATATTTCAAAACTTATTTTTCACTTTCAGTCTTTCAATCAGAGTGATACTTTTGTTTAAGTACACACAATCAGTGTATAATAGGCGTTAATATATTTGTGGATCGAAAAATGCATTTTAATGTTGATGAAATGATACCATAACAACTCTATACTGAATTTGTGTTAAATATACCCTTACGTGATATTTATTATAAATTGTCTGCTTTTATTGTTTATTAAATTTCTACATGTTTTAGTAATGGCCCTTATTGGCCTTCTGGTCATATTAGCCGCCATTTTCCCGACCCTCAGCTCGGGTCAAAAGGTTAAAGTTGTTAACGCCACTTCGTTCGGAAAAAAATAAATTATCCCATCAGGTATACACTTGAGCAGTTCAGACATGAGTATTGTCTTTCAAGAATACGTATACGGTGCACACACTTTCCGGTCGGATGTTTCTGTTGTGCGCCATTTTGAATCACTACTTCCGCCTTCTTCAAAAATGACAATATGAATTTTGTAGCAACATTGTCGGAATTTATAGAAAACAATTTTTCATTAGCCGATAAAGTTGATAATAAATTACATAATTTATTAATAAATGAAATTAACCAAGCAAAGTGCGGGGATTTAGCTCTTGTGCACAGCAAACTTATTCTGATCGGAAAAAAACTTTTCATTGTTTTATTTTCGTTTGGGCATTTGGCATGTCTCTATTTTCACTTTACAAAATTAACTAAAATTGAAATGGATGTTCGGTTTCAATTCGGTTGAATGTCATCATTTGTTTCTAATTGGCTGATTAGTAAATAATTATTTCCTGGACTTTGAACTATGTAACATGACACGCCAACTAGCATGGCGGCGGAGTGTAATGTTTAATGCAATATGCAAAATCGGAGATACTGTGGTCTTACACTAACTATAACTTAATGTTATTTACATCTTGATGATTCGTGCTATAGGAAATGAGACATGTCATTTTCTCAACGTCTGTTTACAAACCAATATACAAATTGGGTCAAACATGTCTATTAATAGAACACGTTGTTGTTATTTTCGTTGTAGTCTTGGCCCTTATTGGTCTGTTGTTCTTGCTGATTGTATTGTTCAATTTCGACCAAGATACCGGATCTGTAACTGTTTACAATGCTTCCACATTTACGTAGACCTATAAATGGTAAATGCAATAAAGAACTTTGACCCTGAATATTAGACGCAAATCGGGAAAAAAAACCTTCATATCGAAAACAAATTAAATAGACTCTAACCCTCCGAGTTTGCATATTGTTTATTTTATTTACTATTAGTCCGATATTTGTTTGAAGAAATTTCTTACCTGAAAAAATATTCACTTGAAATCTTTGCGAGTTGATCTACACGAGACTTTTATCCTTCTCGTGACGTTTACTCCTGATTGGTGACGTCATCAATATGCAAATCGGAGTGGAGTCGGCCATGTTAGCCACATTAATATATAGGCAATATGCAAAATCGAAGACGAAAAAGCAACAAAATGACAGAAAATAAAGCGTTGAGACATGTCAAATAACCGACGTATTTTTTTCGAAATCCCATATTTGGAAAGTATCTTGTTTCCTTTGTAGTAATGGCCATAATTGGACTTATAGTCATTGTCGTCTTAATGTCCAGTAACTTCAATCAGGAATCGCCAATCACCTTTTACAACGCATCTAGATAAGCAATAATGGTATCATATCTTTTTAGTTCACTACGGGCCTTGGTTTTTATACATTAGACGCAAAATTATGACAAAAATAATTTCATCACACCTAATAAAGATGACGTCATTGATGACGTCAACAGTTCATGCGTATCTTCGATTTTGCATATTGTTTTGGGCATTCATGTTATATCGTATTCAATTAAAAATTTCTTTGCAACACGGTGCATGTTTTGATTACATTAATATCCGAATCTTCCGCTTTTAGGCCTACATGTACATGGTCACGAAAGTTAAATAAAGGGACAGGCATTTGCGTCTGATGTTAGGGGTCAAGGCTTTTTTTCTATTTGTATTTTCTTCTTTAAGTTTATTCGTAAAGCATTTAATTGGTATTCATTTAAATGACACAAATGATAAATATTTAGAATTCATATAATAAGTAATAAGTACGTTTATCAATATATTAAAACAGTGATTTTGTACATTATAACTGTCTATATTCTATTATTAAGTAAAAAATGGGTACTTTATTGTTTATTTTGTATCTAAAACTGCATAAAATGAGAATGTTCGTATTATGTCTATTCTTGATTTAATAACTGTATGCTGTTATGAAGATTTTCATAATATTTGAAATATGTTTATTATTTTCTGTTTACAGGCAACATCGACTAAAATGTTTACACTTTTACGACAACCCAGCACAGCTCAACAAGCCTCGTTTTAGACTTGACCACGTGATTGTGTACGGCACAGCAAATACATATGTTATAGTTGTTCATTATTTTTGTTCATAAATACCGTTTTTTTTTCGTCAATAAAATTGCAGGATGTATTTTGAAAGAAACTGGTTGTTTTTTGTTTCCGCATCGGACTTTGTTTTTAAGTACTTACTCCCAAAAGCGAGAAATACCTAACCAGTAGAGGTCACAATCACAAAACAGAACATTACATTACGCTGATGTACGATTTATTAGGTGATGTGGGGGGGGGGTATTAAACTGAAGTGTTGGGGGTTTAGGAGTAACAAAGAGATACATGAGCAAGAAGAGAACTTAATCTATACAACAGTGAATAGCATCTTTGAAACGGGCAGGAGCAATAAGTACTACTGCCAAATACATGCACTCGGTTTTAACAAAACGGAAAAAAACATGGCTAGTCAAAAAATATATATACAGAAACATACAACTTCATAACATGGCAAATGATGCTTAGGTCTACTAATCTAACAGACTAGAACAATTGAGCTCTGCTGTGGGATTTACAACCTCTTATGTAAGTGACGTCATTTCAAGAACACGCAACATGAGATGTCACTATTTGCAAGAAGGAAACACTATTTACTCCATATGGTCTATCGTTTGGACTGCAAATTTGATCGGTTAATTTGTTTCACCCATAGCTGCTGCAGCGGTCGTTTTAGTCAAACAGGGGCTTCGTCACGTCAGTCGTTAGTCCACTAGTGAAGTATGTACAATTATACATTGTGACATAATAACAATCATTACAATGATTACATGTACAGTAAAACCTCACTTAAAAACCAACTCAATAATAAGACCACCTCGAAATTAAGAACACACTTTTATAGTCCATTTTTACAGTTTTGCTTTCTATGCAACCTCAATATTAAGACCAACTCAATAATAATACCAGTGTTTAAGGGTCTCAATAGGGGCCCTATAATTGAGAGTTTACTGTTTATCTATGTCATATAGCTTTTTGATAAACAAACAATGAAATCAAAACAATGCAACACAATGCCGAATGCTACACATTCTTCAGTCCCAATGGGGGACTTATTGTTGCGTTTTCACAGAATGTATCTACGATGGAAATGTATCCATTACTATACATGTATGTCAAACGTTTTGAGGCCAAATCACCGAAACCAAATACTATATAGTCTCAGTATACAACAGTGTCGTGTATTTCGACATTCATGAATATCGCTATCCATTTGTATTATGTAAACTGTCGAATTCAATATTCTGTGATATGCAATTCATATAACAAAACTGTAAATTTGATAAATTAGTATCGATTATGTAAGTTTGTATTGAGTCAGTTAGCAACTAGAGACATGTTTGCTGTCTTGATATGATAACCACATATGGTTGAATACTTTCAAGTTCAAAGTTCATTGTCATAACAACATATATATAATGTGAAAGGTGAACAAAATTACATAATACTGTATCATGCACGTAGGAGCTGGGGCCGCAGGAGACGCGGATGCGGCCCAAATATTTTGATTCGCAACGGCAATGGGGCCGCGGACTATTTATGATCCCTACTTCTCATCTGTATCTTAAACTAATAAAAGCCAGCCACACATTTTAGTGGCATTCAGCCAAGATATTCAATACGCATGACAAACTGTTATCATCACCACCAGACAGGGGCCGTCGCTAGTACCTTGACTGCCATCAAGGGTGTGAAAACAGTCGGCAGATTAATGAAGGCATGAACGGACGAAGCATACTAACCAGGTGACAAGTATATATTTGTGGCAAATGAGTTCGTTAATGACATGGATCATCGCCATGCAGTGTTTGGAAAGTTCTGAATATGCGTTGACGCGGGACTATTTAATTGCCACCGAATGTGATAACATTTGTTTGTATAATTAAATACGACAGGTGCTTATTAACTCATTTGTTCTTTTGAACCTTGTTGCACTTGTGTTTTTTGAAGAATTGCATGTATTGTTTTCATGATTTCGCATTTGCTAATATATCGTTGTTTATATTGCTTTCATGTACCTTAATGAATATATTCAAATACGACTGAACTGTTTCAAAATATATCCATAGCAGTCCCGTGTCTTTTTACAAAATAACACATAGGTATGAATAAATGTAATAACTTACAAGCAGCAAACAATTTTTCAGAAAATATCATTTTAAAAGTGATGGATTTTGCGCTTGTGAAAAGTGATTTCCTAAAACCTTTCTCATCTGGAGGGGATACACCTCCCGCACACACCCCAGCTGTCATAATGTAGTGATGATTGTAAAATACAACATGTCGGGTTAGCTCTTATGATCAGTATATATGTTGTTTTACTAGTTTTGTCTCTTAATGATATAACTAAACAAGATTGTTTTAAACGGTTATACATGGCAATGGTTCTTATTAATGGTGTTTTAGACAATGTTACAACAATACTGGATGAAGCCCATTTGAAATAGGTTCAAATGAGCCAGATACATATTTAATGGGCTTCATCCAGTATTGTTGTAATAAACTTAATGTTCTGTTCTGTTCTTTAATACAAAATGTGATATATAAGTATCGATTATGTAAGCTTGTAATGGGTTTTTTAGCAACAAGTGTAAATGTTCTGCATTGATAACCACATACGGCTGATTACTGCATCTATGTTACGTAGATCATTCATAAAGAAAACAAGTGTTATCGCCAACACACTCCATAGTTAGTCTTTCATTTTATTTGAACAAAAGTGAGTTGGGTCCTTTGAACAATTTATTAATTGTTATTCCAACTTCGATGATAATTATATGGTGATTATAACGTGTATTTCCTCATACCGAAACCCCTTTAAACCGGACGAGCTTGGGACCGGACAAAATTTCCGGTTTAAAGGGGTTTCCGGACTAAAGGGGTTTTGAGAACAGGATCAAAATTGATAAAACTCGTTATCGATTTTCGTGTCATTTTCAAGGGGGACAATCCACTGCGATAAGCCAGCTAAAAGGCATTGCAACAGCGGCTGTGTATGATAGACATTGAACTCGGCATACAACATATCTTTTTCACAAAGTCTACTTGGTATATTGTGTTAGCTGAAAAATATAATACTTTAATTGTCGAGTACAATAATCAGTATTGTCAATTTAAATGTCGATGCAATAATGATTTCACTTCCGTCGTTACATGTGTATATAATATCCTTAACATTTTGATAATAATTTCAAAGCAGTTTATCCCTGGCTATAGTAGGTGTAAGTTATTTTGTCTAAATACATATATGGTATGTTCATATGTTAGTTTCATATAATATAATAATGACTTCTGTAGATGGTAAATAACTAATTTTAAAACTGAATTCCGCCTTGAAACGCTATCAGGCTGATCTGTCTGGTTAATGAGTGTTAGTTACATTCAGAGATTCAACATCAGTCATAGAGATATTGCTTGTGGTAAATTGGTTGATGTAATTCTGTCGTATTTAATCTAATTTATAATGCAACCTCTCCAGAGCAACGCCATTTGGAGACACAAATGTCGGCTGTTGAGAGGTTGTTGCTGAGAGGTTGTTGCTGAGAGGTTGTTGCTGAGAGGTTGTTGCTGAGAGGTTGTTGCTGAGAGGTTGTTGTTGAGAGGTTGTTGCTGAGAGGTTGTTGCTGAGAGGTTGTTGCTGAGAGGTTGTTGTTGAGAGGTTGTTGCTGAGAGGTTGTTGCTGAGAGGTTGTTGCTGAGAGGTTGTTGTTGAGAGGCTGTTGCTGAGAGGTTGTTGCTGAGAGGTTGTTGTTGAGAGGCTATTGCTGAGAGGTTGTTGCTGAGAGTTTGTTGCTGAGAGGTTGTTGTTGAGAGGTTGTTGCTGAGAGGTTGTTGCTGAGAGGTTGTTGCTGAGAGGTTGTTGCTGAGAGGTTGTTGCTGAGAGGTTGTTGTTGAGAGGCTGTTGCTGAGAGGTTGTTGCTGAGAGGTTGTTGTTGAGAGGCTATTGCTGAGAGGTTGTTGCTGAGAGGTTGTTGCTGAGAGGTTGTTGTTGAGAGGCTATTGCTGAGAGGTTGTTGCTGAGAGGTTGTTGCTGAGAGGCTGTTGCTGAGAGGTTGTTGCTGAGAGGTTGTTGTTGAGAGGCTATTGCTGAGAGGTTGTTGCTGAGAGGTTGTTGCTGAGAGGTTGTTGCTGAGAGGTTGTTGCTGAGAGGTTGTTGCTGAGAGGTTGTTGCTGAGAGGTTGTTGATGAGAGGTTGTTGCTGAGAGGTTGTTGCTGAGAGGTTGTTGCTGAGAGGTTGTTGCTGAGAGGTTGTTGCTGAGAGGTTGTTGATGAGAGGTTGTTGCTGAGAGGTTGTTGCTGAGAGGTTGTTGCTGAGAGGTTGTTGCTGAGAGGTTTTTGCTGAGAGGTTGTTGATGAGAGGTTGTTGCTGAGAGGTTGTTGCTGAGAGGTTGTTGCTGAGAGGTTGTTGCTGAGAGGTTGTTGCTGAGAGGTTGTTGCTGAGAGGTTGTTGCTGAGAGGTTGTTGCTGAGGGGTTGTTGCTGAGAGGTTGTTGCTGAGAGGTTGTTGCTGAGAGGTTGTTGCTGAGAGGTTGTTGCTGAGAGGTTGTTGCTGAGAGGTTGTTGCTGAGAGGTTGTTGCTGAGGGGTTGTTGCTGAGAGGTTGTTGCTGAGAGGTTGTTGCTGAGAGGTTGTTGCTGAGAGGTTGTTGTTGAGAGGCTGTTGCTGAGAGATGAAATGGATGGTAAATTCTTACTTCCGGAAGAAAAATGACACGGATGTTGAAAAACGTGTGTTGCTCAAGAGAGGGCCACTCTGGCTAGACGTGTGTAGCATCAACAACAACTCGGAATATTCTTAAAGTACCGTAATATTTTTATACAAGAACGGTGAACTTAAATCAAATACAGGTTAACTCCGATTTCGGTTACAACACAGTAAGTTATGGAGAAATGATGCCCCTTTTCAAATCCTTGGTTTCTGATCTATAACGGTTGAAAGCCCATAGCGGGGGAAACAGTGACCTATGGACACATATAGTTACAAGTATATGTTTCATACAATTACAATGCAACATGTAAACCATATGACAAGTTTTATATCAAATATGCTTTAAACTAAGTGTTTAGTTCAATATAATTATAATACTTCATAGTGTTTTAACTATGTTGAGGTACAAACAACATTTCCTTTTAGATATTCTATGATATTGTGTTAATTAGTCAGTGTCTAGTGAGCCAAGTTTGACTGGGAATAAAATATTTGTATGTTTTTACTTTGTAAACTGTACTGTAATATGTTATGTTTGACACTATAATAAACTATTATAAAAGTAAGGAAGAAATGTTGTATGTGTTTGTGCATAATATGCTTTACAAATAATTGTATTTTTTTCCCTGCTAACCCGCCGGTACTATTTCAAAAACGGTGCCAAAAAATGCCACTAGGTACATCTTCTGTTGATATGACGGCAGTAAGCTATAACATGTGTGATTAAAATGAATGAACTATCGAACAGAGTCAACACCATGTCCATTAGACCACGTTCTCATAATGTAGAGCATATGTTCACAGAATACAAAATGTCGGGTAATATCTTTTTACTAGTATACATTAGGCCATACTGGTTTTATTTATTTTTGTTAAGCGTCAACCTTGATTCGCGACACCTAACTACCTATTTGAAAAATGCAAAGATAGATAATAAAGGATGTATCGTTTCGCATATTTTAATGAAGTATACATGATAAAATATGACTAAACAACTTATAAAACACTAGAAGTCTAACAGACATTCTGACTAGTTTTCACTCACTCACTATTTTCAAACATGCAAGTTGACAAAATATTTACAAAAACATACGTAAATACGACACAGTGGTTACTTCCCTTGACTATTTTTCAAACTTGTTTTTTTGGCTCAAAGAGCTCATAACCTAGGCTCACGCTGACGCTTAATAAAAATATAAAACGGCATGGTCTTACTGTAATGTCACTGCCTTAAGCAGTCCTGGTAACCGGATATACGTGATTACCGGAATAATGTGAAATGTGATTAACTTAATAAATAAATTTTAACAGATAGTAATACTCAGCAGTCATTACTTATGATGAAACCATAACCATATCTACATTTCTACCGCTACAAGGCAGTAACTTTTAATTAGAGATATTAATTTCAAATGTCCGGCCATTTTTTCCACAATGCACCAAACTGACAGTGAATGAGTACATTATTTTAACAACAACTTCCGCATATTGTGTCCTGTCTCGGTCATGTGTGCGTATGCCCAGAGGCGAGGTCGGGATTGTCCGTCGATAAACACGGAAGTCGACCGAATATTTATGTCCGAGACCTTGACTTGTTATCTTTCATCTAAAGTTCGAGTTAACCACCGCCAGGAAAGAGTGTGAGCTCGAGTTTACTTGTAAATTAAAATCAAATAATTGTGGCACTTCCGAAATAACACGAATCACGCACGTATGTAAACGGCGAAAGTACGTGTGTACTTGTTTGACATTGACTCATGGTCACTGCATAGTTTATATATAGATATATATAAACCTACGATCCATTTTTATTTTCTAATTGTTTGGTTATAATTGACCATCATAATTGACCATCATAATTGACCATCATAATTGACCATCATAATTGACCATCATAATTGACCATTCGTGTTAGTGAGAGTCTGGTCAAGTAATGCACAATGCAAACGCTTTAATGAAACTTTATTTTATTAAAGCTATAACATTATATTATATAAGTGGCCACATAAAACATAACTCTCAAAACTGACGTGAAAGAAGTATGTATTAACTTAATTCCGCATGATTCATTCCAGACAATAATGCCAAAGCACACGAGTATGATGCAACTATTACACCGGCGTAACACAGTGTAAGTGCCGCTTATTACAAAATGGCGAGTCAGCTGTTTTAGATAGTGTTTGGATGAATGTATCAATGACAATAATAAATAACAACATAAACGTTTTTAAGTTCCAACATTTTTATTTATTGGCTTATTTTATAACATGAAGGTTATGAGATTTTGCAATACAACCGACAACAACTTTGAAATATGAATTTCAACAACAATGATAATGACATGGTTTCCATAGCAACCGTTCTCGTTCACTCGACTTAACCGATCAATCCAGTTTGTCTGAAAATAAATGAAAATAATCGTAATATTGGGAGGAATTATCGCATGCAATGTTATCAATTTGAGGCCCTTATAAAGGTACTAATATCACGAGGAAAAGAAACTTGTTTCATTTTAATTCTTCAATTAATAAATGCGAAAAATATTATCGATGATCTTTCAAAAATTAATCGAATTCAGGCAAATTGTTGATTTCGGTACTTACACATTGACTCCAAGAGATTGGTTACCAAAGTACAGAGGTACTGACTTCCTGTATGTAAACAGAAGGTAGAAGACGAAAAGGAGAGCCAGAGCGCCGAAAGACACTGAAATATAAAAAACAATGATGTGTGACGAAAATGTCAAAATTTCAATTTCTCTGCGCACTGATATAATATCATATCATGTGTATAGGTCATGTAATACAAATATAGTACGCGCGCATAAGTCAAACGCGAAAATAATATGACGAAAAAAAGTTAGTTCCCACATTTACAATATTTGCCTCCCTTGTTCTGAATTGTCGGCCATATTAATAGGCACATTTCCTTAAAGTTTACAGGAATGATAAAAAAACTAATCAGATATAAAAAAGAACTTGTTCATTATGCTCATGTGGGCAGTTGGCACAGTAAGTTGAAGAAAACGTGGTTGTCACATGCAAATTATCTTGGCATTTTCTCAATTATCACATATTTGGGAATTACTCCTATATAAGTGATTATCAGTTTTGCCTATCGAAATGGCTGATGATAAGGAACAAGGGAGGTAAATATTGTAGATGTGGGAACTATCTATTTCACAAAACGATAAAAATAATACTGATACTACTGTTGGAGAACTAACCCAAAATTGTTAGGTGGAAAATTGCTGACTTATTTTTAAAGTTTATTTGCTAAGACATTGTTGAGACATATTTATTACATAGACTGGTAAATAGTGATGTAATATATGTACGAAATTCAAAATATTCTGTATACATATGTACGATTGAAATAGTTTCTTTTAAAACATTTAACACCACCAGGGAAGTATTTGTTCATTATTCACCCAACAGAAACACACTGAAAAAGGTCGTCAACATAATATTGCCCGAAATGCCAGATTATGTACATTCTGCAATACACATAGTGTTGAGTCAGAATATCACTTTTTGCTTGGTTGCCCACTATACAGGGACATAAGAGCCATATATATACCAGAACTTTATCGCATAAATCCAAGTATGTACAATTTCAATAATCTTATGCAAAGTAAATGTGAAAAAACAATAAAGAATGTCGCTACATATCTGTTTCATGCTTTTAAAAGAAGACAAGAATTTTTAGACCTATAATTATGAACATGTTATAAATTGGATTGTATATAAATTATGTGTGAAATTTTTTGTAATATGTGCATGTTAATATATGTTTGTTCATAAATATTTCATGAGTGTACAAGTATTACAGGAGTATATATAAAAATGTGGAATATATAAAAATAATGATGTTTTTGAAATATGTGCATGTTATTATATGTCTACCCATAAATATTTCATAAGCAAAAAAAATGTGTGAAATTTTTGTAATATGTATATGTTAATATATGTATGATATATGTATAAACATAATGAAGTTTTTTGAAATATGTGTATGTTAGTATATGTTTATAATAACTTCATAGGTATAATTATGTTAGTTTGCTTTTTTTGAAAAAATGTGCATGTGATTGTACGTTTGTTCATTAATATTATATGAGTATATGTTTGTTTGTAAATATGTGTATGCTTATATATTGATTTGGGCCGGTGGCCACTATATCAAATAAATATTTGTCATTGTCATTGTCATTGTCATTGTCACTGCATTCATGTATTCATCATATTATTCATATTTTAAGTTAAAATTCTGCAGGCAATTTCTATAAAAAGTGTTCAGACGAGCACAAATACGCACATCATCTTGTTGACTCTTCTTTGTTATAGATATTGCTGGAGATTCACGGTTTAAAATTTGTTCATTTAAAAAGTCGTACCATTCCCAACTTTCTGATACAATTATTGCAAGAGTAATCTCCCTTTACTAAAATCGATATTATATTAAATGATTCTACCGCAAATAATTGAAACTGCGGTTCGATTTAGCATTCAGTGAAGAAAGTTTTATATGTGTATACTTACTTATACTACTATCATCATTAGTCTGAGCTTGTCCATATCCGTAACCGAATTGGGCTGTTGTCATGCCAATGACGGACAGTACGGCGAGTGCGGCAAATATCACAACCTTCATGGTGAAATAGCAGCTGAAAAAAATACAGACGAATACATCTTTTTGAATAAAACGTTTTATCAGTTCTAAACAGTCTCGAAATATTGTTCTAGTACAGAGACCTGCTAATATATGTATCTAAGCAGAATTCGTTTCCGTATCACGATTACTTTTTCAGACAATTACCACCCGACGTGACGATTACCTTACTTTGATGGCTTTATGTTATTATTTGCGAAACAGTTAAATTTTAATATCAATATTTTAATGATATAAAGTATATGTACATGTACTGAATTTATTTATCTCTTTTTCCAAATGAGGATAAACTAAAACTACACATTCTATCGTTTAAAAACAAACTTTGTTAGTTAAATAAATTCAGTTATATGTTAACATTCATGTAATATTCTCTATCTAGATATAAAAATATCCACCAAATAGTATCCAAAAATAAGTCCACTTACTTTCTATCACTGAGAATACTATTAGATTTCCAAAGATGAAATGATGGATATAGTGGTTTTAAACGGGTACATTTGGCGATATTTTCGTAATAGTCTGTATTGTGTAATAGGTAGCTTAATGTTAGATCATGATGGTCTAATAAAAGCCCTAAAGGGATTTCATTTTCGACATTTAACGGGAAACTGCTTTACACGATTGTCAAGGCTTTTCCTCGCACCCGTCATAGTTGATGTAACAAAACAGCCAGTTACCTATTCATTTGCCAAACATGATATACTGAAGAAATTTTACCTTTTAAATAAATAAAGCGCAAACAACAGTATACAGAAACGTATCATTATGAAAAAAATAGATACAGTAGTAAACTTAGTTATATGTTAACATTCATGCAATATTCTCTATCTATATGTAAAAATATCCATCAAATATCCAGTGTACAATAAGTTTAGTACTTTGTATAACTTAGATATTTTCGACAATACAGGCGCGTTGCTACCTGTACGCAAATACGCCGTTGCGAACACATGATTATCAAACGAAGAAAAGTTAAAACACAACTTATGCAATAAGCAAGAGTTGAGCATCTGTATACCCTTGGGATATAACATTTCTGAATATGAAACGCTCCAAATTTACTCAATTGCATGTGAAAATGTTACCAATGTTTTTCCTAAATATCATGCCCTTAGACCCCTAAATTGCTTGCGTACACATTCTTCAAGCTCCGGCTACGCCCCTGCAATATACCGGTCACGTGCGGGGCTAGATGCCCGTATTAAACTGGTTTAAGTTGGTTTATACCGACAGTTCCATAGCTATGAGGACATCGTGTCGCTTAGCTTCTCTTTGTGTTTAATTGTGGTCCAGTCCTGTTTCGTTCCCTACAATCTCATATTTAGTCTCTCATTTGACAATCTTATTTCGGGTACCCTACATCTTCGTGGATACCCTGCTTCGCGTTATTCTTTCTCACTTTCACACGAATACTGCTTTACACGTAGAACATAATTTCGAGAATATCATTAAATGAAGCTGTTGTTTTCTGTTGTGAAAATACAAATAACCGAAATATTTTAGCATTTTTACAGATATAAATTGACTTACAGAACTTGGAAACTGTATACAGGCGACACATTATTATCCGCCTGGCGCTGGGCTGTAAATACAAAATCTTCTGTACAATAATTGAAATATTTACATATTGGATACAATTGTAAAGACTAACATCACTAGTCTTACTTCTCTTCTCTGATAGCGATGTCGAAGTTTCAGGCATTTAACTCCACAAAACGAATTTCTGTTAGTTTGATATAGACGTGATTCTGAACCGAATATAGTCTATATTTAGACATCAAACCGAATATAGTCTATATTTAGACATCAAACCGAAAGTAGGCATTTTCTGTGACATTCGGAGATGATTTCGAGGCTACGAACAGGGAATATCATTAGGTGTCATTATTCAGACATGCGCTCCCTGAAAAGGACATTTTCCCTATGTGTTTCATTTCAGCGAGTTTCACAATTAATCGGCGATCGTCAGATCAGGATTCAGAAGATTAATCCCCGACCACGATGCAATCCTACGTTTTCTCACTAGAAAATGAATCGAAATTAAATGAGATTTCGAAGGCGTAAACGACGATCTAGAGCAATGTCGTCAATATTCCAACATCACCAACAGCGCAGCATGGTCGGTTAGCTGTTTGTCTGGTTTATTTATCTTAGGCGACTTCTCAATGTATGTGCAAGGATGCACTAGTTTATTAAGATTATCTATATATAAGCTAGAAATACCAGGCATGTTAGCAACGAAATATCGACATTTAGAATATCTGTCCTACCTTATACACCACCAAAACTATTGTCGTTACCAATTAATTACTGGATATATTGTATTAATAGTTTCCTTAAAGTGGTATTACCATTGTAGTGCACAATTAATGGAAGTAAAACATTATTTGAGTGTCGCTGTATGATTGCCAACCTCTTTTTTAAGTGACGTCATTTACAGAAAACGTCACATGTGACGTCACCATGTACTGACAGTAAGCAATATTTGCCCCATATGGCAATACGAAACTGAAGTGACTATAAAATATGGAGTAAATATTGTTTCCTGTTGGCAAATAGTGACATCACATGTTGCGTTTTCTTGAAAATACGACACTTAGAGAAGATACCAAATCAGCGCTCATTTTATGTTTTTTTGAAAAAGAATAACACCATTGATTTTCCTATTTCACTGAATTTGACATAGAAATAAGACATTTATCTCCTCTCTTTCTTCCTAAATACACATTTCGCTTTGCCGAAAATGGCCAATCCCTGAATTAGGTACCAGGACGGGTAGGCAATCCGGGAACCAGTCATTTAGACTGATTACTGCAAGTTATAAAAACTTGCTTTACGACGGATGAACAATAGACATGTTTAAATCAGAATAAACTAAACATGTATTGTTTCACAATTCTAAATGCATGAATGAGTAATCCATTTAGTACGCGTGGATAATCTATTTAATACCAGTATTTATACTTAAATAAGAATTCACTTACCCAGGAGTGTCACCGCCTCCACCGTCTCCCATTGAGTCCCCCATCTGTATAACAGCACCAAGAGTTTTCGAACAGAATAAATACACCCAGGGTAGGAAAAGGGGCAGAGCAAAGATATACAACACTGTAATATATGAATAAATAATAATGTATCTTGCCATACGTAGTTAATGTGTTTATGTTTTAATGGGGTAGCCGCTATTTAAAGGGCCAGCCATTTCTGACTTATGAGACACATACTTTCTGAGCACATTCACTTCCCGAGTTCCATCATTTAATGCCAGGCACCAGGCAGGTATGCGCACAGTAACCATTATTTAACTAGCTGACGGCTCACCAACCGAAATACATTTTGATATTATAGTAACATTTATTCATGTAATTCCATAATAGGGACTTAGTTTGGTGGCTAATGAAGCATGTCCTGTGTCAATACTAGAAAACTCAGATTTGGTAGTAAAACCTGTATGTTGACACAAATGCTGTCATCGTTATTAGCATGTCCAGACTGTTTAGTCATAATGTAGATGCCTTAAATCCACAATCAGTAATATGAAATGGATTATAATAATTATGATAAATTAATTTTGATTTATCTCAGGCGCGTATCCAGGCATACGCACGTACGCCAATGCGTACAATTCGTCAGAAAAGTGAAAAAAATAAAAGTTCCAAAAATGCAATAAAAACTGAAGTATGCTAATGACAAGCAATATGAAATATAGCATCATTTGCCACCTAATTTTCAAACATTGATGGAGACCCTAAACCCCCCCCCCCCCCACTCACAGCGTTGCTGCTCGTTAAGCAACTACGATGCTCACGATTCAAAATCGCCCAGGTACGCCCCTGAATCATACAGCATAAGATAAGTCAAGCAAAATGACATTGACCATGTAGTTTTTAAAACTGATTTAGTTAAACGAAGTTCATTTTTATATTTTGGCATGACTGTATGGAATGACATCACCGAATATATTCGTTCAATGAAATAGTTGACACAATTTAAAAAAGCTATAATACATTCCTTTTAAATTTGCAATAACAAAAATCAATTGGATGCTTTCTTCACTTTTTGTGAAATGTGTGTGTCTGTCATATATTATATTGCTTTTAATGTTATTTCTTCAAATTAAGATATTTAACACATACATGTATCGTCTAAATTGTTAATATTAGTTTTACATGTATGTAATAATATAATTACATGTATAATCAATTCATTATAACTTTAAGAAATAATTGTAACTCTAACCAGTTTAACGTTTTACAATGATGTATGGAAGGCCACGTGGTAGTAAGATGTGCTTTGTATTTGTTATAATTATGTTCTTATATGTATCAATGTAAAGCTTACTGTCTTTTGTGTTCACCTTCTGAAAATAAAGCTACACATGTATTATTATTAATTCATTAATTAAACAAAAATAAACTTGTGAAGTAGTTAAAATACTTCCATGCACAGGAAGTTACGTAATCTTTATAGTTGGTCAGGTATAAAACACTTACGTGGATCGTAATCGTCATTCCTGACTGTGTGGTAGATCCTTCTTGTAACAATAGGTTGTGTGTCCCTTTGAGAGAACACGTATCCAAAAAATACTGCTAGAATGATAAGTAAATATCTCATTTTTTGTAATAAAACAAGAACAAAAATTCTTATTTGAAATTTAATTCAAATTTATATCTGCATCCTCTGTGCAAATAATATGCACTAGTTTTAGAGGAAGCTATTTTGCATTAATGTCAGATCAGCCAAATTCTTCTGTTTTCGTGATTTATTTCCGAATGAACTTTAACTTTTGCATCATGAATATTTTGTACCGCGTTCTGTTTTCAGTTCAGAGTTTGACTCTCTTTCAGTCTAAGGTTAATTAAGGACGACAACTTAGTTCATATCAGGTTCCTGCCCTTAAATGAACTCGAATTGACTTTAAATTAAGGTCAATTTTAAAATTAGTTAAATTTTATTTAACATTGATTGTAAAACAAGTTCTTGCAACTTATACTAATTATTCTGGATGTGTACTTTGTACGACTTACTGAAGCCGTTTCTGCGGGTCTCGAATTCATCAATATACTCGAACACTGCGCCTTCCATTTTAAAATTGGTGCTTTAACTTTTAAAATACATGAAACACCCGTACAGTAGAACCTCACATTAAGACCACCTCAATAATAAGACCATCTTAAAATTAAGAACACAATTTGCAAGTCCTTTTTAACAATTTTATTCTTTATTCGATCTCAAAATTAAGACCACCTCAATAGGAAGACCAGTTTTGAAGAGTCCCAAAGGTGGTCTTATTAATGAGGTTTTACTGTATACATTAGGCGAGCTACGTAGCGACCGTTTCTCCAGACCGATACAGAAGTATGAGTCGCTGTTGATTTTCATGAGTTAGTTAATGGCAATGATGAAAAGCTGGTTATGGAAAAAGAATAACGGGTTGATTTGGGTTGTATTCTAATAAATAACTTAATGGCGTATCCTACAATAATGCCATTTTTTCTAACGCGGAGGTTTCCTTTAAACATTTATCCATAATATCCTTGGTAACCCATTATCGTTTTACATTTTCATAAAACGTGTCAGTTTTAAAACATTATCGGGGCTCGAACCCACAACTTCCGGTTCAGGTGTCAGACGTTCTACCACTCAACCACTGCGCATCCTCTTTGATTTTATTTGTCCTCCTTCCGCACCAAGCTGGCGCCTTCCTTGTGAAGCATCAAACACAGGTATAACAACGCTGTGACAGAGTCGAGACCGCATTATTCAGTCCATAGTGTCAATACAAGCTCTCATGACTATTGTTGCAACTCATCAATGTTGCTGATTGGTAATGTTTAATAGTAATGCCATTTATTCTTATGACAGATTGTTGAGTATAGTTGAATATAATATAATTATGGGTATTTTACTGAAAGTATATATTTTAGTCAAATTGTTGTCATTTTTCATATCTTATAACGTTTTCTACATAACGACACAGTCATCTGTAACAATAATTATTTTGACGGGTTTTCGTCGATGTAATTGATAATTGACTTCAATTGAACCATATTTAAATGTTAAAGCTTACAGCAATCATAGATAAACATATACCCAGTGGCTTTGTAAAGACTTTATGAGGGGTTGGCACCTTTGACCAGTATGTACGTCTTAATTTGCTAACTTACTAACATGGTTTTGCTATTTGCATATCAGTGTTGTATTAACCAATCAAATCTTACGTTAAACACCAAGGCAATTTCTCTTCAACCGATCACCGTTTGTAACATTGACGCGGATTGGTTAACCTTCCGATTAAGGGTACGCTATCTTACCGAAATCCACTGAACAGTGGTTGAGTGGTAGAGCGTCTGACACCTGATCCGGAAGTCGTGGATTCGAGCCCCGCGATGAGCGAAGTTTTATCACGAACTTCACAAGCCCTAAATTTGGCGCGAGTACTGGTTGGTAGCCAGGAAGCCGTCATCGAGAGTGATTAATATAAGTTGTAATTACTTGTATCACAATCAATGTAAAATCAATACGTTTAAACTAAAACCAAAGCATTGCTTTCTATTTAAGGCTAGCACTCAGGTGCATGTGTCGAGAGCACGAGTTGTTACTAAAATAACATATATACAATCGAGTGAGCAACACTCTAATACTATTCTAGATATGGGAAGCGACGTGCAGATAAAATATACGCATTGTAGAACGCTAGTATAGTACCTGGGGGTAGAACGGTAGGGAGGCCGCCATTGTCGGTATCAGGATGCTAGGTGTGAGGGAAGGACTGCATGGAGAAACAAGAATAGTTTGGAATATATGTTTTATGCTGCAAACCTTATCCTGTCATAATTTCTTTTCATACTAAATTTTACCTAAATATTTAGAGCGTACTATTAAAAAAACTGGGGTCCCGTTTTATTAACCTTCTTAAGTAACTTCTTAGCTTAAGAAAGTTCTTAAGGAGTTCTTTGCTAAGAAAAGCTTTACAGTATAAACGTTCTTAATTAAAACATTCTTAATTGTTTGCGTTACTTTAAGATGACGTTACACCTTTCTTAACGCGAGCGATCAAACGTAAATATGTCCGCCATCATATCTGATACGGTTTAGGGAATTCTTACTGAAAATCGTCTTAAATCGGAAATTTAAGATAAGAAAATAGTTAAGATTAGAATGTTAATGAAACGGGACCTTGTTCTTTACAAAAAGCGATATAATTTAAGTGTCGTCATTAATTTTATCTGGATATAACATACACGTGTATTCCATTTTCTATCTGTTCGAGACAAATAAGTTGCTTAGGTGTAAGGATGCTGTGATGATCGATTATAATCTAAAATTGATCGAAAATGTGGATTATAGTTTTGAACTATCGATTGTCGCTGTTGCAGCGCTCTGGGTATAATGGCAACTCGCCACCAAGAAAATTCGTCACAAAAACTTAGGGACATTTTTTACTCACAAACCAAACCCAGTCATTCCAACATTTTAAGCTTTATTGACATGTTTCCAAATCAACATGCACAGTTGTCACTGTGGGATATTCAACATTAACAAGCAGAAATTCTGATGCCATGCGTTCAAAACAATTCGATTAATAATCGATGATTCATCGAAATCTCCGGCCCGATTGTGAACATGGACCAATTAGCCTCCCTACTTAGGAGGTAACCAGCTTCATCAGATACTGGAGCAGTCGACCGAGTGAGGCATTTTTTAATAATTTCCAAATTCGCAGACAGCAATAAAATTCATTCATTGTATTCATCTGACTGACATATTCAATACTGTTGAGAAACGGTGTCAAACACAAAATAAACAAACACCGTTTTAGTATTTACTGTAGAACGAATCAACGATGATAAATTGTTAGCTTGATTTATCCGACTAATTTATCACTTAAGGACAATACTGAAGCTAAATAACACATATAACATTTGTATTTTGGTTCTAACTAAGTTAATGTGCAGTCTTTTGTTGTTCCCGATGAACCAGTTTTATAGATCTTGGCTATGCCCCTTCACCTTTTTTTAGTTTACTTCATTTGCTAGTTGTCTGTATTATATGTGTGGAGAGCGTCTGTTTTATAAATGTTGCCTTCCCTGCAATACTCCTTATCATTTATATATCGTTTCGATATAATATTCAGATTATATTGCGCTTGGGCCAAACAAATAAATGTCTTTGTTTCCCGTCTCTCGATCGTACTTTACAAAGTTGGATAGGTGTGTAGTTACCAACGTTATGAAAGTTTAGGATTCTTGTACATTAAAGTCTACTATTTTACCTCCATGAGTGCCTTATGTTTTATGGATTGTTGTTTTCCCGGAGGTCTGTGTGGGGAGGCACTGTCTTATGTATGTGGCGTTCTCTGTAGCAACTTATTCTCTCTCTTTTATTTATTTGACAATATATCCATAGTTATAAATATGAGAAAACCGGTGTTAATTGCCTTCATACAGGAGTACTCTACAATACTTCACTGTCACATTGCTTTCAAATTTCGCAAAACCACAAATACATGAGTCATTTCTATCCTGACCTATGCGCCGAATTAGCTCTAGCATAGGACAGAACTGAATTTGACTCATATGTTGCAGTTCCAGGAAACTGTCATGAAAACTCACAGTGCAATGTTTTAGATTACGTCTGCAATGAAGGCACTAACCTGCATATTTCTCAAAATTATTACTTGGCATATTTTGATGGACAACAAGACTATCTATCTTTAAAGGCATGTATCTGGACAAAAAATAGTATTAGCGCTGCATTTTTGCGGGTTTGCAAGGATGCAGCAAATCAATACGTGTGATTAATTTTGGGCTCGAGTGATTTTCACTTGTGAAGATTTTCAAGCAGGCCTATATATCCGTCTCTCTGCATTGACAAATACTTGCTGTATGCCCTATAATGGTTTCATAATTCTCTAACCGTACATCTACTTATCATATTCGATATTATGTTTGAATGACGATTGAAGCAACTGGGTGAGCAAATCGTCGCCTTATTTCCAGAACCCCGTAACTCAATTTATGGCGGTTTTGAGTATTTGGTATCCTTGAAACCGTCTTTCCAAGTTCTTTCTATCTGTACTACCTATATTGTTCTTGAATGCACATAACTTACATAAAATGCAATTACATAACCCCTTATGTAGCAATCATCTCAAGTGGGTGAAACTTTAAAGTTGTTTTTTTTCTCTCAAAAAGACGAAAAACAAGTTATGAGGTTCTGGAAATAATGCCACGAAATATTTCAGCGCAGTTTCTGGATATTTTTTAACTTCCCTTGAACCGTTTGTTGCCCTTCTACAAATAAAACACACAATACCAAATAAACAAAAAAACTGATTACACAATCTGCAGGATGTATTTTTATTTAAATAGAAATTACATAACACACCAAAAAATTCATTATCCAAGATGGTGGATTTGTACGTCGAATATGACGTCATGTGGTAGTGCAGCTCGCATGTAACATGATCTGTCGCATAACAATGACGAAACTGAAAAAAGAAAACACAATTTGTGTGAATACCAAGCCAATGTTCAGTGGCCGGTGTACATTTGCTTGGTATACTCTTTGATAACTACATTTATACATATCGAGTTACGGGCGAATTCTACGTCTGTCGTATATATGACGTCACGTTAGACGTAAGAAAGATAAAGAAGAAAAAAACATGATCCGGACCCAGACTTGCTCGTAACTCATCAGAAACATAGCTATAGTATTAAACAACTATTTCTGTCGTGGCACTGCATGGAAAGATGACACAATATGAATGAAAATTTGTTTAAATTCGTATAACAGCCTGTAATATAGAACGTTACTAAAACATAGACACAAAGTAAAAACGTTTGCAAGTTCATTTTATCGAGATCTATCATAATAATGCTTGGTCTGATATTACATACAGGGTGATAATTGGAAAAATCAATCGTGTGACATAAGTTTTACGAGTATAATACGATTTTTAATAACGTCGTAAATATCTGTCTGAAGCAAAACGTAATTATCTTTGGTTTGAAGAAAATATAGAAGTTGCAGACTCCGACTTAGAAACAATAGACAACAGAGATGCCGTTTCGTGAAAAGGAATATTGGAACAACATTTTTGGTGAATAGTTGCAATTTCGGAAAATTTAAACTAAATTTTGAAAAAACCCTGATGTTTCGTCAGGTAATATTCTTACATACAAAAACTTTACAATGGAAATTAAAATTCTTCGCCGATTTAAGAGTTGACCACAGAATCACTGATTTAATCCATCATTAGTTTAAGTATGCCACGCCAAATATGTTACATAAAGTGTATTAAATATTACCTTAATATATCTAATGACTTACAAGATTATCCAGTATATGGATCGCTGAAGTTGGCAATTATAGTGTAATCGTCGTCCCGTACAAACAAAAAGAATAGGATAAACAGCAGACCAATCATTCCCATGACATCTGGAAAATATTGATGATAAACAGTTTCGTTTAATGAAAATTCTGGAGGTTACCTTTTTTTATTTGGTGTCGTCAGGTTCAGTAAAATTCCCATATAAGAAGGTAGTAGTTCCCGACGAGTTTCCAAACAAAATAGTCAACAAAAACAGAAGGCCTATTAGAGGAAGGAACCCTGCAAATAGATTAAATACTGACCTAAGTATTCGCGGAGGAATTTATGCAGGAACTATTTTTTTCCTAATTGACATGGACCTAAGTACCACAAATGTGTCGTCCGCGAATGAGAATAATTTATATCGTTGTCGTCCGTTCCGTCTATTTGTTCAAACGTATTGTTGTTTATACTGTCTTGGGCAATAATATGTTTAAACTAATTAAACTAAATAATGAGTTTTAAATTTAAAGATATTAGTGGAAACGTAACGCCAGGCTGAACAAATCGTGTGTATAGAATCAATCAGAAATCACAATATGGCTGGGGTATTTCATATGTTCAGACTTTATTTCAAAATGATCAAGTCCATTAAAGGGACAGCTAGATTGTATTTGTAACGATGATAACATGTAGGATTGGCAGGGTATGCTTACAATATAGGAATTGTGCAACTATATATAATACGCTTAACTCAATTACCATTTATATGGAATATTTGTTCACTGAAATGAACAGATTGTGTGTTTTATATTATAAAACTTATTAAAACATATTAAAAGCTTGTTAAAACTTATCACAAAGCTTGTTAAAATCTACTTACACCCTCCAACGTCCGAACCAGTATTTCCACGACCTAACGACGTGTACGGAGACACAAACTGGGCGAGGGTAAGACCCGTCAAACACACCAACGCCAGTATAATTACAGCGACAGCCTTCATGGTGATCGGTCTGAAAGAAAAAAGAGTTAACTACAGCGTCGTCATTGGATTACAAAATTCTGCACTAATATTGGCGTTTTTATATTTGTTTTCAATCAGTAATGGTTTTGACACTGATACTTACTTGGCATAACGAAAGTACTTAATATGTTTAATTCATACTGTGTAAGCAAGACACCTATGAACTTTCTAACAAAATGTATCCAAACTTATTTAATGCCTTATTATCATTTTAAGTCCGGCCAATAAACGTATTTTCCGCTTACAATTTAGTTAATGTAAAATACGCATTTATTGCATGTATATCGGTCGAATTTGTATTTCAAATTGGATTAGCTTCACAACATACAAAACAATGGATGTTTGAAGAGAAAAGGTTTCTGCTACAGACTGTAATTTACTAAACAAAATGATTAAAACACAGCATCTCAGTAATAGCACACAATTAACAAAACTTTAACCTAAATCATATATATATCCCTAATGAGCTAAAGTAATAAAGTAGAACCCCCCAAAATGGACACAAAGATACGTACGGACGGTTCCCACTGCAGTGACACGACTGTGAGGAATAAAACTCTTTCTATCTATCTTATAGTCACCTGACCTTTTTCGATGGTCAAATTCGCGCCGGAACTATTTTTTTCGCGGCAGAAATGAGATCGGAAAGTAAATCGAAGAGGAGTAGTAATACACTATTATTTCCGGGGAGCGCCAATGTACATGTAAACAATAAATGTCTGATATTCATCCTTGAAGTGACCGTATTAAACCTCAAAAGGAAACTGGACTCAGAATTTTAATTTAATTATACTGTAAAGTTTTTAAGTGAAATCGTAAAATTTTTGCTTAAGGGACTTAATGATAAATCGGTGAATCGGGATTGGTACCGGCCATGAATATTTGGGTGTTATGTAAACTATAATTGGTTTCAACATTATTCTTGGAACAAAATTAGATTTTTGTTTGTTTGTTTTATATAACCTTTGCCAAATGTATAAGCACATTTACCCGTAGAATGGTCTTATCCTTTACATTGAAACGTGTATACAAATCGTGTCATGTGCGCGGATGCGCAGTATTTGAATATTTATGATTTTTTATATATTGTGTATGTAAATTTAATAAAAAATGTCCGACGCTGTAAATAAGTAATACAAAACACAATGATACATGTGGCTAGGACATTTAAGTATTGAATACAACTTTGTTTTTTAATCATAGAAGTTCGAAAATCCTATGATTTGAATGCGATTTCCGTTTTTTGTAACCTCAATAGTGACTGTCATGTCTTCTCAAAATTAAGGAACGTTGAAAATATTCAATTTCAAAAATGTATTTCAATGTTGACGCGTATCGCATTTTTATTGAATTTTTATTGCCCAGTTGGAAATAAATTTAACCCTTATGAGAAATTAAATATATCCAGAAGGCATTTGTAATAATTTAACTATTTCTTCGGCCGTTTGACCGTACACCAACCGCCGCAGCTATTTCGGCGCACCGGAACTTGTCGGAGTAGTGCGGAAATACACGACGAGGTAGAAGGCGTGGAACATGGCGGTGGTGTGACTGTTTTATTGAAGGAGAAATACGGAAATGACGTTTATTGCCTGTATAAGTTCAGTCTTAGTTTCCATCATATTCACAGACGAAGGACTCTGTCAGGAACATACGGCCGGCTGTATCGTAAGTTCGTTTTATCCTTCAACTTTAAATCAATAGGGGCCTACTCAATACATTGATATAGTTGAAAAGGTGAATTGAAAATGTTTTTATTTCTTAAGCAGGTTTTGGACTGCGATTCGCCTATTCAGACATAAATTGAATGCGCACAAAGTCGTCAAAAGTGAAAATAAGAAAGTGTTCATGTACTAGAGTAAATCCGTATTTGTGTTTTTGGTAACTTTGATTATTTTGTCAAAAATCGTCTATAATCTAGATTTATATTATAGTTTTATTTTCGATCAGCAATCGTCCGTAAAAACTGTAGGAGATTTCTAAGCAATACGATTAAACGAAAATATGAAAATAATTTATTAAAGTTTAAATAAGATAAAAATAGTTAAAAAATGCCCATTTGCAAAATAAAGACGGTCTCCAAATTGATTATAACTATGCATCTCGGCTTTCGTTTTGCCACATCGGATAACCATGCTTTCGAAAATAATTCTGTTCGGCACATCAGTTTTAAAATAGAATAGTTACTATATGCCTGAAAAAAAGTAAAGTAAAGTTTGGCGTGAGCTTGGAGATATATATTTCCTTCTATATTTATACTCGTCTTTCCTGATGACAATGGTTTCTGTGATATGAATTAAAGCCTGTGCACATTTTACGTTATCAAAGTCAGACAAGATTTTTTTACAATATTTTTTTTCATAGAGAATATAATGATGGTTGTCGGTCGTGAACCACCGGGTGCAAAAGCAATGAATGGAAACTGAACATTTTGAGGACTAACGTGGCGATAATAGTTATCATTTATTATTTCAGGAATCGCCATGAAGCTGGTCAACATATCCGTGGTTGCGGTGCTTTGTTTGTGTGTGGTTGCGGTAACCTGTCAGTACGGTGGTTACTATCCAAAACAACAGCAGTCCAGTAACTCGTGGTTTGGAAGTAAATTACATTTACATCTATCTAAATAGTTTTGGTTTATTCAGTTGGTGAATCGACGCACCATGCTTATCTCCTTAGCGGTTCATTAATAACCACATTTATCAGATATTTGAAAATATGACGGTTACACAGTCCGTCCCCAGTATGGACTTTTATCTGAGATTCTTTTATTCACTCTCCTAAATTTTATGTTGTATGTATTTGAACGCGTACATAAGTCTTTATGATTTTTCTCTTAAATCGAACGATAAAACGTCGATTGAACAACATATTGTATAAATGTGTGTTAACGCAGAGGTTTCTGTACTTTGTGAAGGGAGACCACTATATATGAGATTTAGAGTATTTCTAACTGCAGATCTGAATGTATTGAGTCCAATAACCCGACTGATCCTCATATTCGTCATGACGAATTAACCGTCCTTTGAGCAATCTGTCCTTCGCTGGTGCATCATGTGGGTTTATCATTTTGACAAGACAATATGTTAGATTTGATTGAAGAACATGAACCCAACACAGTAACAAGGGGGTCTTTTACACTAATGAATAACATTGATCATTTAACGTGTGAGTTACTGATGACCTATCAATTGCTGATGACCTATGTATTACTGATGACCCATTTATTACTGATGACCTATGTATTACTGATGACCTATGTATTTTCAGTTCTTCCATTGCTGTTTATCCTGCTACTGCTCCCATTCTTCAACCAAAACAATGACCAGCTGGTCTTGGTTAACTCTTCTCTCAACGGATAAGGATGTAAGAAGTGTTTTTCTTTGAGTGAATCAAGTATATATGTTTTATATGAAATGTTAAATATGTATGGAACACCGGCATTTCTAACTTTTTTCTATTCGTTCTTTTTGCAGTATTTAACGTATATATCGATTGTTGTTAAAATTTATTTTCATCGGTAATACCGGCACATACCGGCACATACCGACATAAATCCATAACTTTCGAAACAGCCACGGAGATCGGAAATGCTAAATTTAGTAACACGCCTGAATTTTCCGTGGTCACCGGGGATTCTAAATGCTCCCTTTATTACTTGCGTATGCTATGAGTAATTCTGATGTCTCACGGTAAAACACTTTCAGTCAGAGTTTAGAGCATTCACTCTAATTGTGCGCTACTGCATACGCCGTTTCGTAAATACAAATTTGACACTGATCGAAAACTCTGCTGATTAGACTGAATCTAAGGAAATCGTTGAAATAGTATTTACGAATTATCAGACGTTCAATTTATGTTTAACCGACGGTTATTTATGTCTTGGAACGAATGCATATTCAAAATATCGATATTGTTTTAAATGCGAACGAGTTTTGTAACCTCTTTTCAATATATTTCAGTGCTCGAGCGAAAATTCGAATATTACGTCATCTCCATCGACCAATGGATTTTGTCAAAGCTGTATGACGTCACACTCAATTACGTTTGAAATGACTCGACGATCAACATTTATTACTTCCTAACATTGCGTACATGAAAGACTAAGGGTGCCTCTCAGCTAGTTGTTGAATTTATTTGTTGTGTATTTTGTTTTCTTTCTTATTCTGTTTTCTTGTATCGCTATATGTCTGTATTGTGATCATTTATTAATAAAATAATGTCTGCAGGATGCCAAAATACTTCCGGTTGTTGTTATTGTAGATACTTCTTACAAACAAAGTAACAATTATGTGCGATTTTGATGAAATCAATCTGTTTGTTACCTCTCAATTCCGGAAAAGTCAATTACTGGTATATTATAAGGTAGTGTGGTCAGGCACGCATGTGAGCAGCCGACACTGTATACACAACACTGACGATCCCCTCCTAATTTATTAGCATGTATATTCGTCGACTCTCGGAATGTATCGATACCACTCA
The DNA here is from genome assembly GCA_032209605.1 of Mactromeris polynyma. NCBI lineage: Eukaryota > Metazoa > Mollusca > Bivalvia > Venerida > Mactridae > Mactromeris > Mactromeris polynyma. The sequence goes on from JASFXZ010000058.1 coordinate 576,524, forward strand.
TCAGTACGCATCATTGATTTGCAACACACTCAACACACACACGACTTGGCTTCTATTAACTGTTTTGTTCAGTAAGACATTTCTGCCATTTTGAAAGGTTGAAAAGTTACGGATGTTTCAAAACGTAATTAAATGACTACCACTAACATAAATTGCTAAATGAGCACTGCTATGGGATTAACAACCTTTTGTGGAAATGACGTCATTTCAAGTAAAGTAAAAGCATCATGTGATGTCACTATTTGCAAGCAGGAAACAATATTTACTTCATATGGTCACTGCGTTTTTATATTGCCATATAGGGAAAATATTGCAGACTGTCAGTACATGGTGACGTCACGTGTGGCGTTTTCTGGAAATGACGTCAATAAAAGAAATGGTTGGAAATCGTATAGCGGCGCTTAATCGTTCATGCCCTGTCTCTGTCAGCTGTGTTCGACTCAAAATATGAACTAACTATTAACAGAATGTCTATCAACCACGTGCCATCATTCATGTGAACAAGATCTCCGTAAGCGGGTGTTGTTCTCAGGTGAAGATCAAGTGCTTAACAGTTATTGGTATACACTTGTATGCGGGGTAAAAAGAACATTATACAGTTAAATATCAATAATATGACCACATTTGGGATACTTGAAAACTGGTCTTCCTGGTTGAAAACTGGTTGATTAAAGAGCAAAACAGTGAAAATGGACTGGAAAATTGTGTTCTTAATTTTGAGGTGGTCTTATTATTGAGGTGGTCTTTAGGTGGGGCTTTGCTGTATTATATTCGTCATTCATTTGTCCATCCGACGAATAAACTACAATCAAAATGCAACATATAATGCAACAATATGTAGGTGATATATATTTTATTAAGACTGACCCGAGCACGACATAAGTGATAAATAACGCAGCACAATAATGATACATGTATACATGTATGTGATATACATGTATGTTACATAACGCAAATGTCATGTAACGTAAAATACTAATAGCGTACATTACATGGAACGTAAAATACAAGTAACGTACATTACATGTAACGAAACTAATGGAAATGATGAAGTAACGTAGAGACAACATGTATCTGTACAGCAATGTGGTGGCAACAATTTCATGAACTTTGAACAACTGGAAACAATCATCTGATGCTTGTTTCTTTATTTCATCTGAAACAAGAAAAACAACACAAAATGTATTTTGTTTAATGCGGATTCACCACGTACAATCGCAACTTCAAATATGGTTCAAAATTTGAGGTGGAATATTGTTCGAGATTAATGTTTTTATTGCATCTATTTAGTAACCTTTTTGTGAAAATAAAATCGTTTCGTGTATGCAAAATAGTTCTACTATACTCAAATCATTCTGTATAGTAGCTCGTGTACGCTGCTACAGAATGAGCATCCAGTATTTGTCAGACAGATTTCTATTATTACCAATTATTAGCTTGTACGTGTGTACACTCAAAAAAAGAGCAAGAGTATACTAACTAATTAAACAGTTTATATATAACATCTGAGTATCATTAACATGACCAAGAGTCATAGAAATATGGACGGGTAACCAAATTTGAGCATCAAAATAAAATAAATCGTTATAATGTTTCACGTTTTGAATGTCAATATGTACTCAGTACATTTACAAACATTTTTTTACCAACCATGTTTCTTTAAATTCAAATTTATTACTTTTGAAATTCATTTTTTTATGAAAATACTTGTCGATTGTCATGAAATTTAGTAAAATCCTACATTGTGCATTTTCAAATGTACTGAGTATAGTTTTGCATACATATGTTCAAACAAACAATCTATATTTAAACAGATTTATAAAATATTAGAATAATACTTTTAAGTTTCTAATTATTTAAAAAAAATCATTAAAATACGGTCATATTTTTTTTTGCGTGATGGGTAAAATCTTACAAAACGTGTTTTTAAAGAGTGTTGACATTTGATAAACTCACAACATTGAGAACTGTTATGTTAAAACTTACCTTTTATAATTATGGTTAACACTAGTTTATGTTTAACCTTCCAATGTAGAGTTGATGAGAAGGATCTGGTTAGCGTTGGAGCTAGAGTTGCTTCCGAACAAGATGAAGAGGAGGAAGAGCATTCCGATCACTGAAACGGGAACCAGATTATATTGTTTATGGCAGTCGCAAAACCGGAAGTAGTATATTTACGACAATGACTCAGCCAAATAGAGTAATGTATACGCTGTATATATGATCAAGATTTAAAGAATCATCGGTAAGTCATGCCTATGTGAAGATCATGTATGTCTTAAAATAGGCAAAAGAGCCCAAACAAATAGAATTATTAACCGTTAACACACTCACAATTTCATACAACGGTACAAATGTACATTACTTATTTTATATACTTTTATTATAAGAACTTTTACGCGTATATTATATCGTAAAATCAAATCAAACAACTTCAATAAACTGCGAGATCTAAGTCACATTAAGTGTGAATCAATTGATAAACCCAGATCATATGTCTTACAAAGAGTCACTCATATACAGTACAGCATCTCTACAGATAGAACACGCGGGAGACCTAAAGGTTGGCTGTTTTGAGAGTTTGTTCCTCATGAGAAGTTAAATTCAGAAATTAATAGTAAAATCTTACTACAGTAAAATGGATACTGATGATGAAGAGAGTTTGTAACTCAAGATGCCCTCTCTGGAGAGGTTACACAGCACACAGTTAAACATCGCCTAAATACCCAACTCAATAATAAGATCACCCCAAAATTAAGAACATAGTTTTCTAGTCCATTTTCCATGTTTTGCACTTTATTTAACCTCATAAAGAAGACCAATGTTCAAGGGTCCCAACGGTGGTCTTGTTATAGAGGTTTTACTGTATTTGAAAATAAACTGAAAGCTTACAATTCTAAGTTAAGAAAACAGCAGCAGAAATTTAATACGTACATCCGATGAATGATCCGCTGCCACCGATACCAGAGCCTCCCTGGGCACCTGGGTAGACGGGTACGTAGCTAGCATGGCCAGCCCCGTAACCTCCACTCATGTAAGAGCTGTACATGTCATCATAATCTGCGAGTACCAATCCCAAACAACAGGCAAGAGCCACGGTGTAAAATACTGCACACTTCATGATGATAATCTGTGAACAATAAAAGAATTGTAATATTGTTTTACGCCATATTTCAACAGGGTTTCTGTGATTTACAGTGGTCAGTTGACCTAGGTTGTAGGTACTTGGGTGATCAACCGGTACCAACCAGTTCCTTCACAAGCAGATATTAAGCTCTGTATGAAACAAAGGTGGTGGGATAGTGATATTGGATGTATTAGCTTCGGTCCTATTGTCACAGAGAATATACGACCTACCCGGTGTTCAAACCAAAGACACCCGGATCGTGTTTTTATGAAAAAGTAGTTCACGTGTGCTTAACCGGTGCAATACTCCACATCTCTGCTATTGCAGTTATTATTTCTTAAGAGAAACGGAGTAAATAGCAGTGAAAATAATTGCATATACAAGCAAGCTGTACCAAACTGCTAACGCAACGTAGTTATTATTTTAATCTCAGGTTAAATATTAGGGTGACCAATTTTCTTGCTCGCTGACAAATAAATGAGTTTTTTTTTAATTGTTGCATAGAGTCTGCAGCACCAAAATAGTCAATTATTTGCTCTACATGACGAATTAAGTGAAAACTTATGATTTGTTTTTTAAAATAATTTACCGCTTATTAAAAAAACAGAACAAAATAACCAGACATTTTGCATACGCAATGTAAACATTCACGAAATGGGGCAATCAATTCACTCAAAACTGTTCCAATTGATCACTTTAGCTTTTTAAATAAACATACATTGTAAAATGAATTGACAAATTTCGTTGTATTTCAGACTGTCAATAAAATGAATAAGAATACGAAGATAGAGTGACCAATCAGATGTGTTTCAGTTTTAGTCTGAATAACTAAAAATTAAAATGTCATTTTGAAGGCCCAATGTCTAATTAGTCGTTGATTTAGCTGTGCGTTATTAGGATATTTTGCGATGAAGGTAAACGAAATGTTCCTGATGTTGCGTTAACTCTTTGGATCAATATTATTTCGGAATGACAACTGACAGCGTAAAACAGATATTTTTATTGAATATTTTCGATAATTTCTTATCCATTCTAATATCAACAAAATAATTATATCCATCTGTATAAATGCTAAGTAAATTTCGACTGACGTATCACAGTATACTGATACACACTAAATTATATTTAAATTTTAAACACCACCGCTGATTTCGACCGAATTTAGAAATGGATAAATTATCAAATAATTATTAAATACAACTTTAATGAAATAGAAGCTCTTACCTTTTCTACGACAGTCTTCTAAGGTTCTGTACCATCAATAAGCGATGTTTCAGATTTATACTAGGTCAACATTTTGAGAAACGGAAAAGTTTAAAACTAAACTGTCGTCTACGTGACGCAACAGCGATACACAATTTGTACCCGAGTTGTACTATACCCGGAAGTAAAAGTCACACGTCTTGTGTCTTGAGGCAAATCATGTCTGGCTGTTTGGGTATATAAACAATATAAAGACCGTTCAAATTCAGTTTCTCCATCTCAGTTTTAATCGAGGAATTCATAACGTAAGTTACAGGATTTAATTTTCTATATTTTCGTTTTATATAAGTTACTTGTAGTTGCAAATAAATGTATTTAATTTCTGTGTTAAAATGGTTTAAGTTAGTACATAAGTAAAGGCATTCATTTTTACGATTTGCATAGTTTATACATATAGTATTTTACTTTTTCCTACATAAAAATAGAATAGTAATCTTTCATTTTCATATTTGAGTCAATAAGTCGATATTCATTATGTTAGTTTTAAATTATACGTATTAAATGATCGAAAAGAAAACTGATTCGACTGAATGAATAAAACACTTAAATAAGTGGTTTACATATTTTAATATAATTTTATATTATATAAGCAAATGTAAATGTTGAATAATGTTTCACTGATAGATTCAAGTCTAGTCGTTGTCTATAATTTACTGAACTATATTAACTAAAAGTCATTAAAATCAAGGAATGAGCCATATTCCAACGAAGCTTTTGAAAATTTGTGAGCGTATAATTTTGAAAGCGCGAACTTTATGAAATGAAATATATGAATAAAATCAATATACTAAATTTAAAAATGAAGCCTAGCATCAAATTGATTGAATACTATGAACAATTGTATCGTTATAAAAATTGAACATGATCTGTCAAAATGTTCATGCATGATTAAAAATGGCTGGAAAATCATTATACCCAAGCTAAATATTGAATTAATGTAGAAATGCAAGGAAACAAACCACGCCCTCTTCAACCTGTATTTTCGGTACTTCATTAGACAATGGTTTTACTACTAACACTTCTTTATATGTTTGAAGCCTTATACACGTACGTGTATAATTAAAATAACCAGTATGTAACGTAGATAGTTTATTCTCTTCATTGTATGATTGGTATAATTTATGTATAAACTTTTCCAATTATACAGATCGAAGATGAAGTGCACCATTTTCTTCGCCCTGGCTCTTGCCTGCTGTTTGGGTGTTGCCCTTGCTACCTGGGGATACGGTGGTGCATCATACGTGCCAGTCTACCCAGGTGCTGGTCGTTCCGGAGGAGCCGGAAATGGTAGCTTCTTTGGATGTAAGTATTTTTCTCTGCGCAGTTTGACGTGATTATAACATTTAATCAAACGATGAGAATTTTTGTTTAACTTTAATGTATTTCAAATGCGGTACTAACATTATCTTGTACATTTTGTTCGTTGGTTGAATGTTGTGTTCTAAGTTTCCCGTGAATATGAAAGATATATGTATGCATTTATTCTAATGAATGAAAAAAACATATCATGATAAAAACAGTTGTTACTTGGTTCCGATTGCGTATTCGGACTGCCTTGGTAAATATCCACTATGCATACTTAACGAACCCCATTGACGGAGGAGACCCGAGTTGGCAGTTACTCCATTGTCATAAATCTTTTTCTTCCGGTTTTGCGACTGCCATAAACAATATTATCTGGTTCCCGTTTCAGTGATCGGAATGCTCTTCCTCCTCTTCATCTTGTTCGGAACCAACTCTAGCTCCAACTCTGACCAGATCCTTCTCATCAACTCTACATTGGAAGGTTAAACATAAACTAGTGTTAACCATAATTATAAAAGGTAAGTTTTGACCATAATTGTTGTCTGTGTAACCAGTGAAAGAAACAGTCACGTAAATTACACGTTTTGTTATGTACGGAACTAAAAAACGCAAAGCATACCATTTCCGGTTTATTGTAAGCGAATGAAGTTACACAAAATGCCCAAGGTTATATTTATATTGCATTGAATAACAGTTTCACAATATTCAGTTGTGTACATTTTGTAAACGTGTGCATTTACTGTGGCTAAAAATAGAAGTGTGTTTTGCTCGTTAGGGTGCGCATATTGAGTCATGACTATAATTATTCGAATATCTGTATGACTTCATCACAATGACAAAATACAAATACAAAAATATTTTTAATTTTTCGTGATGATGAAGTCTATGTAGTCTATGCTTGTTTTAGTATATCCGCTTTTCGTAAATATATTCTTAAAAATGTTCGTCGGACTGGAATGTAGTTGAAATCATGTTCCATAAGAGTAAGTCAAAACATTCGTCAAGTAAATAACATACAAATGATATTTTGTATTTGTCATTGATTAATTTGTCATTGATTAAACATTTGTGCATCATAATAGCTCTGAGTAACTGGACCGAATTATCCGTGACTTAAAATCAAACATCAACTCTTTCCGAAATAAGCATGTCATTTATACACTCCCATTGTTAACCGTCCTAATGTCAATTACTGCATATTCTTTCAGGTGAAATCCTCTACTACATCATCATAGATTAGTTAATTGTTATCAACGTCCATGAAAAGTTGCCACCACAGCTTTGTACAGTGTTTTGTTTTTGTTTTTTTGTCATTTACGTTACTTCATTTTTTCTGTTTATGTCACTTCCGTTACATATTATTTCATGTTTGCTGTTGACGTTATATATCACTACTGTTGTGTCACACTCGGGTCAGTCAAAAATAAAAATATCATCATCAAAATTTTCTGTTTGTTATTGTTTTATGTCGGACTTGAAGAATAAGCGTGTGGAGTTCGGGTTGACTACGATTTCAATTTACATCACCAAGCCAAAAGTAATGCATATTGTATCTACAAGTAATAAGCAGAATTGCTTTTAGTTTGCATATATACAATCGGAAGCAGTACAATACACTACCAAATAATGAATGATCGAACTTGGACGAGTACGCAAGCATACGATATGCTAGTCCGGCCACGGACGTCACATCTCTATACTGTTGCTGTACAACGAAGACGCGTGCATAGAATTCTGGCGGGATTTCCAAATAATTTGAAAAGCACATGCACAGAACAGAACATTCAAAGATCACATGAAATCGTAGAAAAGGATTAACAAATATGCAAACGAAACACTCAACATTGCTTGAGATGTATTAAAGCTCACACGTATTCGTACAATTCGTGACCTCCATTGCACACCGTATAGGCAGTGGGTATTCATAATTATTTATACTCACAAAACACATGTATATGTCAGTACATATGCCAGAAAAAACATGCACTAATTTATCCTGTCCTACCCATACACAACTTTTGTTTGAGGTAGAAAACAGGCTATTAACAAATACAGAATCATTAATTCGCTAAATATCACCAGTAATCATTGTAAAAAGCTTGAATGTGAATACAATTAAGTGCTGGTGCATCTTGGGTGCGAGAAAGTCTAGGAAAGTCACCGTATCTCGTCATTTCTGAAATGTAACGAAGATTAGACCCTCTCGGGACCTCAGCTCCATTCTTTGAAGTATAATACATACACATACTCGGAGATACTCATACCTTTATAAACTAATGGTGGATTAAATTAGCAATGAAAACATAGAGAAATGCTACATGTGTACGTGTTGGCGTTCTAACAACGTGTACATTTATACGTGTAATTATATTTAATTCGATATGAATGGAAATCGCTGTGGACCTGTTGATAATCTTTTCACAGAAGAGAGTTAGCCTCTATCATAAGTAAAATCGAAGTTGTCGAATTTGAAATTACTGTGTGCAACAGATCAAGCGACAAGACATCTTTAGAATACGGAATTCATTGTTAATAACAAAGGCAGGTACAATATTTAGTTGATATGTATATTGTAAATATATACGTATGTATGGAACAGGTACTGAATGAAATAACGATCAATTAGTGTAATTAACGACGTTTCGTCGGGTTGCTGCAGCGCAACGTAACGCTTTTGTCTTTAAGTCTATTTGTCTTGGTTTTCGTTTCGTTATATTTTATGTTGTTAATAAAATCAGAGAATAGAGAACACTGGTTACAAACAATTTGATATTTTACTTAAAAAGAAACTTTTTGCTGCGAAATTCGACATTAATGTAGCGGTTGTTCTTCATTTTTGCTATCACTAGTGCGAGTTTGAGGGAGGATAACTCAGTCTGAACAGTGGAGTTAGTGGTTATGAACATTGTTTGTTTTTTTAATTTGCTAGACCATAAAAGTTGTACGGTAGTAACGCGCAAATGAGAATTTGAGATAATTGTCATTTGATGTTTTGCATTGACGATTTATTGGACCATTTTAGCAAATATTCCCCGAAAAGGGAGATCATTCAGATTGGACTTTTGGAAATAGCGATAAACTATTGTGTCTATGTGTTATCTAGAACAACGTGTTTATGTCTACATTTCTGGAGAAATTGGTGACAAACTTCCTATAAGATCATTGAAAGATCGATATTGTATGTTTTAATTTCAAGTTCCCGCATTTTTTCTGGGTTCTGGTTGCTACGAATAGTTATCTATTGTTTACATGTACGTAGTATATCTCTACATTTGGACGAAAAGTATTGAATATTTTGTAGATCTAACAAAATAAGGTTGTTTGATACGGAATGAAAGATACATTCAAGCTCCGTATTTCTGTAAATTTATAGTGGTTGGTAGTGTCGTCAGCATGTCAAGTATTTCTCTAGCAGCTCCGCATTCAGAATTGTACGGTGGCATAGATGTGACATGTGTGAAATTATGTTTATCTCGAGACAACGACTTAGTATGTCGTGGGAACGAGTTAGCAAGTCTTGGCCACGAGATGAAAATAATTTCACACATGTCAACCCTATGCCACCGTAGAAATGCGTATTTAAATGAATAAACTTTATTAACAATGTATACTATGTGCATTTAATAACGCGCAGTTTTAGATCTGCTAATTTTTGTAGAATCTAATGTCTCAATGTATTGCATTTTGAAACTCCTTTTATATGAAAATACCGATTGATTTTATAGAAATAATAATCTCCAGTAACGAACATTCCTAGTATCCCTATGTAAGTCCACGAAACGTGAGAAAATCTGTAATGTGCATTTAATATATACTGAGTACAATGCATATGAAAAAACACATACTGATATACTTAACTGTCAATACAGGGCCCGGGATTCTAACGTATTAGCATTCAAATCTCAAATTACAAAAATAGTGACTCACATTGAGTGTAAAAATGGATTATAATTTAAAATTATTAATGCGGCCCATTTCCTTAGGAGTTTGAGTGTAATATGAGATCTGGGTGTAATCATTAAGTCTGGGTGTGGTGTGTGGCACTCAAACCCGACAATCACTCCCATATCACATAATAAGTGTACATTTTCTGATTTGTGGTTTGAGTGCTGCATGTAAGTATCCGTCATATTCCTTGGCCCGTTCGAACGCTGTGACGTCATGCTATATGTATAATTATGTAGATGCAGGTAAAGTGAGCACTCTACCAAATTTTGTTTTTTGACGATGTTACTGTCTTAAACAACTTTGTAATATTTATCTCATTATACCGAACAAATAATTTAGATTCCAACAGAGCTAATTTTTATACCATATATATCGTATTTCTGCCAGTTATGTTGGTTATAAATTAAGGAGTGAAACAACTACTGCTGTTACTGCCACTACTACAATTCTGAAAGCAATGCACTTATCAATGTTTTGTCCCGGGGGATGGGCGGCGGGAATACCCTGGACTTTAGACAGAAGACGAATCCTGACTTGTGGAAATGTGACACGCCGGGAAATGAACGTGGATAATTTCCCAGTGTGGGGATTTATATAAGATTGAGCCTAGGATTGGGCATTAAGACACAAAAAACACTTTGTCACATTCCAGTGGGAACAAATATTGATAGGTGCATGACCTACATGTATAGTCTAACATTTTGCTTTGTCAATGTACAAGTGAGTAGTGTGATAACTTCATATCTGCTTCAGACGTGTCCTTCTCTGTTTTACCCATGTAATAATTATACAACGCCCGAAGTCGTTAATAACAAGCAAATATGTGTTCCTTGATATAGCCAGGTATCAGACGATGCAATGAGCAAATATGTATTCCTTGATATAGCCAGGTATCAGACGATGCAATGAGCAAATATGTGTTCCTTGATATAGCCAGGTATCAGACGATGCAATGAGCAAATATGTGTTCCTTGATATAGCCAGGTATCAGACGATGCAATGAGCAAATATTTGTTCCTTGATATAGCCAGGTATCAGACGATGCAATGAGCAAATATGTGTTCCTTGATATAGCCAGGTATCAGACGATGCAATGAGCAAATATGTGTACCTTGATATAGCCAGGTATCAGACGATGCAATGAGCAAATATGTGTTCCTTGATATAGCCAGGTATCAGACGATGCAATGAGCAAATATGTGTACCTTGATATAGCCAGGTATCAGACGATGCAATGAGCAAATAAGTGTACCTTGATATAGCCAGGTATCAGACGATGCAATGAGCAAATATGTGTACCTTGATATAGCCAGGTATCAGACGATGCAATGAGCAAATAAGTGTACCTTGATATAGCCAGGTATCAGACGATGCAATGAGCAAATATGTGTTCCTTGATATAGCCAGGTATCAGACGATGCAATGAGCAAATATGTGTACCTTGATATAGCCAGGTATCAGACGATGCAATGAGCAAATAAGTAGGCCCCTATGGTGTAACTGTAATAGCATATAATTGTAGTGATACTTGTTTACCACTACTTTGAAAAACTTCACTTCTTGTATACTTACAGAAAGCATCTAAGTAACACAAAACGAAACATACGTTACTGACGCCAGTTGTAAATTTGATTCATTGTTACCAGTCTGTGATTTCATACGATGTCAGATGACAATAAATTGTATTCAATATGATACAGAGACCAACGTTCTTTATCAAAGCATGTTCGGTGCGTGTATTTGTATGGTACTTCGTGTCTTATAGCGTGTTCAATGGTTGACGCCAGTTCTTGAATACATACGTTATCAACATATGAACGGACACTTTCCATATAAAAAAACAGTGAATTTTATAATTTTTAAAATGACAAAGTAATCTTCGTTAAATCACCCTAACCAGTATGAAATATTTGATGTATGTTAGTCATTTTATATGAGTAAAACTCATGGTAAGGGTGATCAAGTAGATCGATTGATTGGAAACGATGGTATGCTGAAGAATGGCATTGCTTGCAAACCGTCTGCTAGTTGTGTTTGTGTTTGGTTTTGCTTTCAACTGTAATTAAAATAATAATTTATTGTGTGTTTTGTTTCTTTTAGGCACTGAACTAGAAGACAAACAAGCCGACTGTTACAATGTCTGTGTCTGGAACAGCTCACTTTATTTGTGTATTGGTTATGTTAGCCTTCTACGTGACAACTTCCACCAGCCAACATATATCACACGTTAAAAGACTTATAAAAGATAAAGAGCTGGATTATGACAAAAGCATACGACCAGTAAACAATCAGTCAGCACCAGTGACGGTAGCATTGTCGTTTGACTTGTTATCTATACAGGAAGTTGATGAGGTTCAGCAGACGATCACGCTAAACGCATTTTTCGGAATGATATGGACCGACGAGTAAATGTTGTGGAACCCCAAGGATTACGGGTGGATTGGACAGTTTAAAGTCGACAGTGATCGTTTCTGGACACCGACACTGATTCTCTCAAACACGTACGAAAAGCTTGAAAGAATTGGGGACCCCTGGATAGTGGTCCGGTATATCTCAAACGGCAAGGCATATTACTACCCAGGAACAAGTTTGACAGTGACCTGTCATTTAGATATAAGATATTATCCTTGGGACCGACATGATTGCTATCTCAGGTTTACTCCATGGGGCTACTTACCCAATGAATACGTCTTACACAAGTCTTCGGATGAAGTCGGGACTTCGTACTACTATCCTAACAGTGTGTGGGATTTGGTTGGGTCTTCGGTGCAAACACGCGTAACTCCTGGTATCGGATCGTTTTATGGTGTGAATCTCAAAATACAAAGACAATCAACTTATGTTAAAGTAAATGTAATTCTACCAGTGATTATTTTGTCTGTATTAAACTTAATGATATACTTTATACCGACAGACAGCGGAGAGAGAATGTCCTTCAGTATCACCTTGCTGTTAGCCATTGCTGTTTTCTTAACAATAGTTGGAGACAATTTACCCAAGTCGTCTACCCCAATGGCAATATTTAGCTATTACGTGTTGACAGTTCTAATAATCAGCAACTGTAAACATTATCTATCATTTATAGTCTGTGCTTGTACCATCGTGACAAGTGTGAACCGGTTGGTGGATGTTGGAAGCGACTTGTTCGAGTGATGGATTGTCAGTGGTCCCCAAGAAACCTTAACCACAAATATCAATCAAGTACACGTGTAGCCAATCGTACCTCAACACAGTCATCCGGCAATGGACACTTTCAACAAAGTTTGCATCGTGGCGAATCCAACACCAATGGATCGTTGAAACCAGTTGCTGAGGAGAACGGCCATGGAGAGCATACTGCTGGTGAAGACAAAGATATCAATTGGAAGGATGTTAGTGTAGCGTTTGATAGAATATGTTTTGTCTTCTTTCTTTTAGTTCTAACTGCGGCCACCTCCATTACATTTGGCATGATACATATTGGACTAAACAAGGCTTTGGAATAAAATCATTCCGTGTATGATGTTGGTACTACTATGTGATTGTTACAGTCATATTGCTACAATTTGGAACTGAGGAGCAGCAAACTAATATGTGGTAATCATTGTATTACATAGACGAACTTGCGTGTAAATTTAAGAATACAAAGAACAAAACGTTGAGTATTAGTCCAGTTAAAGGAATGTTGTGGTCATAGGAAGTTTCTGTTTTGTTTGTTTAAGGTTAATTCCGACATTTTCATGATAGTCGCTCTCCCAGTGGACTGTGGTCAGTGATATCAGATGGTTTGACATTATGTGCAATTTGGAGGTCACAAAGACAACTTCGTAAGTCCTTTGTACACATTATTGTTCTTGAATTATCATGCGCTGGACAAATACTTTGCTGAACATTCTATCTGTATTCTTGCATGTGTCTGTTTCTTATGGATATTACGTAATTACTATGTATATAGATTCTTGTACAGTGTATCAATAAACACAGTGGCCTTATTCAACTCAATGCTGTTGATAAAACATATTTTGACGAATTGTCAGAGTCTACAGTTATAAAACTGAGTTTAGGAGATCAGTCTCGGAATGCAACCTCGCCATTGGTCAGTTTTGACCTCTGGAATAACAAATCAGATGCTTGTGTTTTGAGATTGGTCTCCAAGTTCAATTTTATAACCCCGGTCCCTCAAACACTTGAAATATCAAACAAAATGAATTACAATGTATCTGAAAACAAATGACAGCAGTTTGTTTTATTTTTTATTTTTAAATGTTTACATCACAATAATAAAGTAACACATAACAAAAGGACAAATGTGCCATAAATATTATATCAAATACCTACCAGTAATAAATATGATAGTAATATACAATAAAACATTACACTTTTTTATAAAGCAAATAATTCAACAGAAATTAATTCCATAAACCATGTCAAGTGTCTAGTTCGTTTACACGCAGTACATTTTGTTGAGTACAATACATGACAAGCTAACCAGGGGGATTAATTTACTCTTTCATCAGTAAGCCTTATAAATGCATTACAAGGTTATCATGAAAGTACACAATGGTGGAGCTGCAACATTAGCAGAAACTGGTCAGGGCTTACACCTGACGCAGACAACACTTGACACCAAAACTTGACACCAACACTTGACATTCCATTGATGTCAAAGTGTGATGTAAGTGGAATATTTCAGAAGAAACTACAAAAAACATTGATAGAAAAATTCACCTACAAGTTCTCTACCCATAACACTAACAAAATGGCAGTTATAGGTTGTAGATAAGCATGATATGCCTAAGATACACAGTTTCACACATATACTGTACATAGGATACTTTCTGTTATACAATATACATAATATAGTATGCATTGATGTTGATAAGTTATGACTTTATTCGACTTTTGTTCAAATATCAAAATAATTCATAATACTGCTGGTACATAAATAGCCAGTTGTTAGAAGTAAACTATACATTGTATTTTCATTGATTTGACCATAAAAAACATGCCACTATTACACTATATGTGTAACAAATTCCAAATCTATATTAATACTAATAGTATATCCCAAAGAATACACAGATACTTTCTATGGTACTGTCATCAGCAATGGTAAAACATGGACAAATTAACCCAATTCTGCTTACCTCAATTATCATAATTTTGAAGACCAATAATATATGATGTGTGGACGGAACTAGATATAGTTCACATATTCTTGACTAATGTATATTCATGTATTAAGTTCAGTATCAGATTAATATGTACATGTAGACTATGATGAAACATATTGTTTATAATAACTTACAAATTTCAGCACGTATAAACACTTAAAAGGCAATAAATAAAACTACTATGATCTAAAACCCTAGAAAAAGTTTACAAACAGTGTACATGTACACATTGTTTTCGAAATAATACATACATGTATAAACTAAATTCTTCTGTAAAGTAAAAATATCACAGACAAGTGTAAAACTTCATCACAATGTAAAGCTAAATACATAAGATCACAAAGTGAACGCCTCATTCATTCAGCAAAGTTCAGATATGGGTAAACAACAAAATGTTATATATTTGATTAGTTGTCCAGAAAAGGAAAGTCCATTTCTTTTGTTGTGCATCCAAAACCAAGGGAGTTAACTCTGTTGCTTAAGTCAAATCCCCAATGCAAAGTCACTGTAAAAACAGACAGTAATGATTTAAAAATATTCTTTCCAGGACATTAGGACAGAAACCAGTCTTCAGATGACCAACATGTTGTACATGTAAAATGGGACGGAATTCTAGAGAGAAAAAAACTTGACATCAGCTTGACCCCAATATCTAATGCAAGAAATTTTGGGAAAAATGATTCATGCTTATATAGATTAAACACAGGAATCATTTTAGACATAAAGACAAAACAAGATTCAAATTTACACAGATTAGTTAATGATCACAGACCAAACATTCAATTTAGATCATCTGTCATGGCTTACACACCCAAAGGAGTATTTCATCAAATCAGATCTAATGTATTTAGCTCAGATCTATTTTTCAGATCTATTCAAAATTCATATCAAAATAATAAAAACAATACAGGATCTATTTATCCAAATCAAGGTAAAGAAAAGTGAAAAGGTGAACAACAGGCGAAGTAAAATTCTTTAAAAAATGCTAATGGCTAATGCATATTTATAAAATATGCTCAGTACATTTAAACACGCGCAAAGTAGGATTTCTAAATTTTCGTTGACTTACGTTTTAGGATACTAGAAAATAATTGACACAATATTGCATGTGTATGTGTAATGCAACATATTAGCTTAATTTCAAGACAATCGACACACATTATTATAAACAATGAGTTTCAAAAGTAATAAAATAGAATTTAAAGAAGCATGGTTGGTTAAAAAAATTGTGCATTTTTAAATGTACTGAGTATATATCACAAGCATGACATTTAGTTACCTAGGTTACCATTAGTTACAACCTGATTACTAGATTTAAATAATCACAAAGGTAAAATATACGCTATCACAACTAAAATGGATTGAACCAAAGTTAAAACTATTCCACAGGACTACAATACTCTTAAAAACAGATCATTTAAGACGATACCAGACATGCAACATTTCACATGCATAAAATGGTAGAATACAACCACTGCAAAAAGACAAGGCCACTTAACATGAATAGACTTTTTGGATTGAGCATATTTTGATCATACAAATTTTCGCAATGTAGCACAATTTCAGAAAGTATAAAAATAATTTGACATATTCACTCATTGTTCTTTGAACAGAAATCTTTGAGGAAAAAGTTCTGCTTTAATCCCCTTCATATTTTCATCACTGATGTAATTTTGATTGTAATTTTGTAAAACAAAAACTTCTAAGGTGTAACACATCTAGATACAAAAAAGAACATTGAGCTACATAATTAATTAAAACTTCGAAATTTCTTGTCATATTATCATTCAATTGCAGTAGTTCTGCTAAGCTTTAGCACCAATTGGTAGCATTCACCAAATGTATTCAAAACTGGGAACAACTTCAGCAAACATACTGCATAGCAACCCTGGCATCTAGGCAATGATATATTGTTAAATAATTGATATTTTAAAATAACACTTGATATATTCAATACACAAATATCAGCATCTGATAATAAACATCTTGGCACTTCAAATGCTTTAAAATTGAAACATTGTCAAACAAACAGCAAACAATAGCATTGCTGGACTTGGTAACTTTAGGATAGGTCACATGACAAACAGTAAGTCACATGATCACAAAACAATAGTCACATGATCATAAAACAATAGTCACATGATCATAACGCAATAGTCACATGATCTATATCAATGTTGATCATGATTGCTGTTCAATTATTTAGAACCATGAATTACAGCAAAATTCTGACAATAAATAAATAGTTGAAAAAGTCAGTGGTATTGGCAATGTATTAAATTAGTCACATGATTAAGTTGGTCACATGATCTGTTACACTGGTCACATGACAAATGGCAATCTTCCTATGATTTCTAGCACATTCTGCAGGCATCATACAGTAAGAACTGAAATATATAATGATCGAAAAATATATAAATAACAGCCAACTGATAAATAACTGTACAAGACTCAGGCGTCATGGATACTAAAAGTGATGAAAATTAAAGCAACATATTGCACACACACAAATAACAAAACATTAAACTAGAAAGAATCTACATAGCATGAATATTTGAACTCACAAGTACTAACACAGTACTTAAAAAGTGAAGAATTTGCAGACATAGAGGACGACAATAGTTCTTAAATTTTTCAATAAAGATAAGCTAAATAAAAAACGACCCAGTTATTTGTTATGTATGGATAAAACGCGACATCTCAACACTGTTTCCCTATAAGGTGGTACATGTATAGAATAGCATGTCAGCTGATCTAACCAGCTTTCCTGGTTTTCAAACCAGTATTATTCCATGAATCCACAACCATACAATGCCCTGATTGGCTTAGACAACAAAAACATGCATATTCATTATATCTTACATTCTCTTTCAGGATAAATACTCCTATTGAAGCGATCAGCAGATCTTGACCTTGACCTTGGTCTCTGTGCAAGGTAACCATGGCGAGGATATCCAGGACTAGGTGATCTTTGTCTTTCCTACACAAACAAAATATAGAATATAAATAAACTGAATCATTCAATCAAAAACAGCTACTGATGATACACGTAAATTTAAACATCAACATCAACTAAGAAGCATTAAGTTAAAAAGATGGACTCTGAACTCTGGAAAAAAACATTTATTCCTTTAAAACAATTTGACATACAATATCATGTTAGATCAACCTTGGTACAAGTGACTTACTATAAACTATAAATGTCACATACAGATAATTTATAGGAATGTCTTCAGTGCTCGTTTTAGTACTCATACATATACTTGGTATGTAAGGTTTAATGTCTCCAGAATGCTAGTTGTACATACATGTGATATCTACCAATTAACTAAGGGTTAAAACCTTGTACTAATGTCATTGAACAGTTGTATCACAGAGCTTATAATCATAGTCGGTACAATAAAACATTCCACATACATATTATCTTACATGAATATTAAGAAAGTATATATCAGCATGACTTACAGGTGAAGGTATCAATCCAGCAGATCTTGATCGTGCTCTACGTAATGTAGGACTTGTAATATCTGAGGTAGTCACTAACACCTATTGTACAAAATATAAAATACAATACAATTTCAAACATTGATATAAACCAAGAACATCTGAAAAACAGCTGATTATGTGCAAATTAGAATTCAATAAAATCAATTAAAGACAGGAACTATTCATCAAATGGGAGCTGTCTAGCATCGACAGAGAGCAATTAGTTAACAAGATGTTTGTAAGATATAAATAAACCAATGACCAAAAAACAACATTTTCCAAGTCGCGCTTAATGGCCAATAACTAAATGGCTTATTATCCATACTTTGCCCTTATTTTAACATTCACACCAATATCTTTCGTTTTCTTACGAATATAAAGGACCAAACCAACAAAGCACCAGAAATAACAACAGAACTTTTCTCCCTTCACCCTACAGAAAGTAAAATATGGATGAAAATCTACAATGACTTCAGTCTTAATGCATGTGTACAACATTTCAGACCATAGTGTCAGAGCCTGAATCTATTTGGATATGTACATCCTAATAGGAATCTATAGGCAGAAAAGTGGAAATTGTCATGAGTTATCTCCCTTTATCCATTCTAGAGTTCTCTCCCTTTGTCCCTTTTATAGTATATGTATACATGTATATAGTACAAGATGTGACGCTTTTCAGACCTGACCTCTATCCTTGGCTGAAATCGCAATTCAAACATTGAAATATATCCGTGAAACGATAGAACAGTGAAACAGAAAGCTATATCAAGCTCAAATTTCTTTCATTATCATGTTTACCTAATTATCAATTATAGGCGTCTTGTATACAACCTATTTACAGTGAGTTAAAATGATATCATATTCGAATAGATTCACATACAACCTTCCCACCCTATACCCAATATAATGGATAAATTGATAATGAAAGTCATATTGACTTGGGTTTATACTTACATCTTGTAGTGTGTTGAGTTTCTTTCTCAAGTTTTCTATTGTATCCTCAGATCGTAATCTTGCTTGTTCCATGGCATCAGCATGTCTCTGCATTTGTTGTTGTAGTTGTAACTGTAATATAGTTTATATTCCTGTGTAATTTACATCTATTGTAAAACATGTTTTGTACAACTGAGTAATCACGGTTGATGACTGCAAACTAGGGTAGTAATCAGTACTTGTGCAACATTTTGTGAATGTGAAGGTCATGATCAAATAGGCTCAATGTGGGGTTCAAACTTACAACTCCTGGATCAGGACTCAGCCCCTTAACCACAATGCCTCCAAGTTGTAATATATAATATATATCATAACATTCTAACAAATGCCACAGGATAAATCTTAAGCCATTTCCAAACTGCTGCAATATGTTTTGATGTATTCCATCCATTAAACTTGTTTCCCCCTAAATTCTCAATAGTTGTTTTGATGGTCAACAAGACCATTCCTTGCACCCCTATTCCCATACATGATTTCCCTTGCATCTCCGCAGTGCCTAATGTTTTGTTAACTGTTAACTGTTGTTTTCTGGGGGGGGGGGGGGGGGTCTGTGTGGTGGGGAGGCATTGTCTATGTATGTTACATTCCCTGTTACAACTTAATCTCTCTTTAGCACAGTTGAAACAATAGAAGATGATATTATCATAACATTAGAGTTGTACTGCTGAATGGACAACAATACAGCGACAATGTGAATAAAATAGGTAAACTTAATTTAACATATGAGCGCCGCTGTACGATTTCCAACCTTTTCTTTAAGTGACGTCATTTCCAGAAAACGTCACATGTGACGTCACCGTGTACTGACAGTTAGCAATATTTGCCCTGTATGGCAATATGAAAACAAAATAACCATATGGGGTAAATATTGTTTGCTGCTTGCAAATAGTGACATCACATGTTGCAATTCCTTGAAATGACGTCACTTACTGAAGAGGTTGTAAATCCCATAGCAGCACTCATATATTTAACAAGTTTAGTCAGAAGTCACTGGCCTAGTTTGGTAAAAAGTATTACACTTATGTACACAAACAATAAGAAAATTAAATAGCTGATATTCTCGGATAATATTCTGCTACTTTCTATTCACAGTTCAAGCATACTTACCCTGAGTAATTCTTGTTCTTTAGACAATTTTTGCTTCAAAGCTTCAGATTTTCTTGATTCCTCACCGTTCTCTATTCTTATATTTTCCTTGTCATCAGAAAATCGATCTGTGGTCTGCAACAATGAATAGATCAAATATAACATCAACTTATTCAATTACCTGACATGTTGACATATTTGGTCGACATGAAACTTACAGGACATTTCAAGACACTTTGCATCAGCTGGGCATTAAAAAATTTGAATGGAGAATTTTCACTTAGCTCCAGTCACTATGGAAACGCTATGCGTGTTGGAGGCCATTTACCAATTTTGCCTTGAATTTAATAACATACACAAATAAACACTCACAGACTTTAATGATTGAATAACATATTAAGTTTGTTCTACAACATTAAATATTTTTAATAAAAAACAGTAAAATTATGAACTGACAAATTTTAACATCACAAAAAAGTTTTAACACTCAAACAAGATTTTTCATGATTTGATGCCAAACAAACCAAGGTCGATACTATGGAAATGAGCAATGAGGCAAACTTTTGTAAGCAGGATATTTATTTATCATTCTTTAGATAAGAAACAAAGTATATGATAAAATCTTGTATTGCGGATACATTTAGATATCTATAAGCTTGGTCATGTAGCTCTGTAAAATGTGGCGCAATATGTTTTAATATTTGATTACCTAACACCTTCACAAAGGACAGAATTGCATTAATTATTATGAAATGTTTTTTAACAAAATAAACCAGTACATGTACAATGTCAGTTTTTGAGAGTATCCCAGTCAATATTTTGATGTAAATGAACAACTTAAGTAAAGCACAATGAAATTTCAAGACCAATAATTGTACTCAGCTTTCAGGAAGGTCAAAGTTCAAGGTCAACATTGTTTGGCAACCAACAGTAAAAGATCATGGTCATTTGATTTACAAAAAAGTATATGGAGGTCACAATACAAGGTAAGGTACAAAGGGAAAAGCATGAATATCTATTCAATCACTCTTTACACAAAAGTAGCAACAGATATGTTCTGACAAACAGGTTAAAATGATAAAACGTTATATTCAAACCTTATTTGAAAACCTTCCATGTTAAGATACTGTATTACAATTATATTTCTTGTATAGATATTAAAAATATTCTCTAACAAACAATACACTTCAACAGCAAATATTAATTTATACAAACATTGCATTTGAAAATGCATAAAATAGACAGCATTAATTTTGTCAAACAGAGGATGCTCTTTTCTAACATAAATTTAGAAACAAATCAACCATTAAAATCAACAAACAAATCCACCACCAGTATGTTAATCTGTTTATTATTATTAAGTAAAATATAACACATTCTATTTCAATAATATGAACATTAAATTAGCTAGCACCAGAATAAGAAACAAAATAACCCATCTGGGTAATAAATATTAGTTATCTCTTCCAACAATATTTGCTGAGATTAAAGGTGAGAGTTCAAGATCAAGTCTTTGAAAGGTGAAGGCCAATTAATGTTTTTTCACATCTCATAACGCTCCTTTTGTAAGAAAAATAAAAATAAATTCAAACAGCAAGTTCTATAGAAATATTTAGAGCAAAAAGCACAGAACAACAGGGGTTGGCTGTTTATTTCTACAAATTATTCTTAATCTTTACTGGCAGCAAGGCAGACTCCTACAATAAAACATGACCTTGAACTTTGACCTTATATATATACATTCCACCACCACATTTAATGAAGCTCATATGAATAGTTCACTCACTCTGCCTGTACTAAGTTGGTCACCAATACTAGAGTTACTATCTACAGTCAGTATATCTAAGAAACCAAGGTCAAATGAAAATCGTCGCCAGTCAGGTGTACTGTCTTGTGCGCTGTTCGGGGCATCGCCTGACCCTGGGAGGTCATTTAAAGGGGTAACTGTTGTCAGGGAAGACCCAGAATCCCTGACAGGAGGAGTGTGACCCGTTTCATATATTCTGTCATCTGACCTTGGGGTCATGTTATCCCTCTGGGTCAGGGGTGGACTTGTAACAGTGGAAGTAAAGGTTGATGAAGTATCAGTCAATGTGGACACAATACCTGCACTAGTAAGAACTGATATTGATGGTATGTTTGACACTTTAGTCACAAAAGCTGTCACAGAATTTGGAAAGAATTCATTCTGCAGGGGAATATTTGGTCTAGGTGATAGGTCAGGCAGTGAAAAGGAATCATAATCTCTACTAGGGGATGGTAGACGTCGTCGTTCCCTGAATATCGGAGGACTTATAGCTTGGTCCTTTCTGCTTGGTGGAGTCCAGCTTCTTTCTCGCTGTTTTGTATAGGAAGATTTAAAATGATGTTGCTCTTTATCAAATTTTGGACTTGGACTTTCATTTTTATGTTTGACAGATGGGGTCCTAATCTCTGCCGAGTTTAATGCAACATCTTTGTTAGGCTTACTGGACCTTGCTTTTATCTGAATCTCTCTAATAGGAGACATAGACTGTCGGGTATAACTACTGTCAGGGCTTGCACTTGGCCAACTAACATTCAAGTCTCCTTCAGTTAAAAATTGTTTATCTATGGTTTTCAAACTTGAATTTGAAATAGGGTTCCCTGCATCCCGTCCCTGAGAAGGAACTAAACCAATGTTCAGAAAACTTCTAAATGCAGAGGAAGCATTAGGCTCCTCAGGAATGACCTGAAAATCTGTCTGAGATCTGTCAAATGATTCAGAAGTCACATGATTATCATGTGACTTACTGACTACACTGTCATGTGACTTAGTTGTCATAGTGATAGGTGTAACAGTCTGCTGAAAAGAGGAACAAAGTTTGAAATAAAACAAAAATTAGTCTTCTATTTTTATAACTTTTTAGCACTAGCTTTACTATTTTAATATGGTTGATGACACAAACAACTATGAAAAGATGAGTGAACTTAAAAGAACTCAACAGGAACCATTTTAAAGCAGCTATATCATGGTTTAAGATAACATTTATTTCTATATAGACATACAGTGTAACATGTCCACAGCAACCCTCTCATGAGCATCAATCTCTCTTCAACAACATTATCAATTAACCTCTAACAACATTTACCACATCTATTCCCTATAGATCAACTGCCTCTTCACAACAAAGGGTGTTGCTCTGGAGAGGTTGCACTGTGTATGGTAACGTTCCCATGGTCTCGAGCACTTTTCATATTTATATTAATTAATGCATCACACATGTAACATAATTACATGATCAGTCAAATTATAGAGAACAGAATGCTGTAAATAACATCCATTGGACAGCACAATGGAGGCTTATAGTAAATCACAAGCTCTTCTGAAGTGAGGATCAAAATTACTACAAACTATAATGCTTGTAGTTTTAATTTGTATAAAAGTATCAGAAAGTGATCTGGCTGCTTTAAAATGGTGGAGACTAATAAATACAGGTAGACGTCTAGAATAAAATATGTTATTTTCTACAAATATTTACGATACAATACAGGTTTCTATACAATACTGTCAAACTAAGGGAGACTACTCTATACAGGTCTACAGTCAGGGGTTGAAAACAAAAACAGTCCATCTGCTTCAATATTTAATGCAAGATGACAATTTTTGCTTCCTATTCCATTGGATGTACTAGATAAGAAGAGAATATGTTATAAATGTAACATTAAAGCTGTACAGATTGTCAACTCAGCCAACACAAGCTTTGTTAATTTCATAATTTTACATTATGGACAAAATGTTCATAAAGTTCCATTGAATAAGTTTGATCTGAATCTTCCAAATTACAAGTATCTACCACAACATAAAGGTTGTGTTGAACATAGAGGGGTTCAAATTATTAAAAGAAATGAAAACATAAACATTTTCTAGGGTAATCTGTGCTTGTGTTTGGCAAGTTTCCACTGTATTATATATCTGTCAATTCATCAGATAGTTAGAACATATCCCACAACTAAATACCTGCAGTAGGCACTATTGTATTTATTGTGATGTTCACAAATGCATGAAAGATTAATCACGTTCTAATCCTAAAACAGTTTAAGTAGCCTACCAACCACAACAAGGCTGAGGCTATTGTGACTGGTTGAAAAAATTGAGTACATTAGAAAAAGATATTTTCGCATGTCAAGAAGTTCCCAAACAATTTAAGATGTTTTGTGACCAGAAATGTTTGCGAATTGCCAAGATGAGTATTGTTAAATCTTACAGCTTTGAAAGTATATAAAAATGTACATCTGTGAACGAGGAATAATATGCAGGCTGTTTTTGTGTGACTTTCTTGAAATAGCAAACATTTCCATGACCATACAGAACCACTTACACTGTAGGTCATAGTAATATTAACTCCACTGGGATAGCCTTCACTATCTGATAGAATGACGATGATTCATATCCTTTAGTTCAGGAATTTGATGGCAATACAGCAAGAGCTACACTCTTACAGAGGTAAAGAGATTCAAGAGCACCCCCCCCCCAAATACTGCTGAACATGATGAGATTTTGATACAAGGAATTGTCCCCGTTTGCTTAATTATAGCTTTGGACCTGACAGCATAGTTGATTAGAAATAATTAAAATTGAACAAAATCTTTACCCAAGAGGAACTACAAAGCCATCATTTATTGAACTTGAAAGATATGAAAATACTGAAATATTTCTGCAAACTACAAGAGTTTAATCAGACGTGCACCTCAGTTTGAGTGGGAGTTTTAGTGTCACCATTTTCTGCATTCTGATTGGTCACATCTGACAAGGTGCTTGGTGATTGGTCGGTTACTGGAACCTGTAAAATGATATTCCATATGCTTTATAGAAGATGAAACCTTAATCATGATATGGAATGAAACAGAAATACTAATTTCAAAACTTGTGAATGAACTATACCTAAGGAACAATCAGAAGAAAAACAACCAGGTTTCACTCTGGACAGTGTAAATAAATAACGTGTTCAAGTGTTGTGTGTGATTTCATAAATCAGAACTAAACCACACACAAGGACTGCAAAAGATACACCCAGATAGCTACTCAATCTTTGTGCCAATCTATATAACACTATATGAAATGGCAGATTGTAAAATGATTTTGAGTCAAGTTGAATGTAATGATGCAACAGTGAATATGTGATTGTATAGAGGTTTGTGAGACACACAACTAGCCAACCAACAGGAAGATGAGTAATAATGGTTCAATGTGATGGAACAATACTGGGTAAGAAAAACAACTTAGTGAAAGTTACTGGTTTTCAGTTGAGTGTGGTTCTAAATCACACAAACATACTAGATATAGATACTTGTATTAACTACAGATGAATTAAAAATGGAATGCACAGTGACATGGAATGATGAAAAAATCAGGGATATCAATTGATACACAGAAATGGAATCCATCTAAATGGAAAAAGAGACAGATTCAACAATTTATAATTTTAACCAAATATTTCTACGGAGGCAAAACACATGTGCATAATTATTTTGGAATTTCATCTACAAAATACTAACCTTTCTTGTTCTAATTTTAGCAAGTTCTTCAGTTAGCTTGGTTGCTCGATTGAACTGATCTTCTGCGATAGCTTGCAGCTCGGTCATCTGAGAACCGGATCGTTTCTGCATTTGTTGCATTTCCTATGAATAGACAGAAATAATTTGTCAATGAGCATGACATATAGAAGTTTGCATCAGGGACACCCTTTAAGAAGATAAAATCTAAAAAATTTAACAAATAAAATACATTAGGGGTGAAAGCGATTTATCTACTGCCTTATTTGTAGGCTATTTTTGGTTCTTCCATAAATTAGTATAATATTAAAGAAAGAACAAATATTTCATGATGTTGAAACTATTTTTTATTACAAGAGAAATTAAATGTGAAATGACACAGTCCCTTCCAGAATCAACACTACAAACAATATCCAACCTTCTTAGCGTGTTCCATCTGATCCTGCATATCTCTCAATGTGTTCTCTAGCTCCATCCTGTCCATAGTTAGTCTCTCTTGTTCCTAAAAACAATGTAGAAACATGATATTAAATGCTCTGAACATTAACCTGTTATCAAACACTTGATATTTTTCTGATGTAAAGCATTTTCAAGCCATTTGTTTAAAAGTAAATTGCAGTTTCACAGTTCAAAGGAAAAATATTCCAACATAATGGACAGTGGAAGTTTGTATCATATAGACAAGAGCTCTGTAAGCAGATGCTGGCACTCATCTTTGGGTTACTTTTTAACTTGGGTCTTTCTGAGAAACTGAACACAATATTTAAGTGTTTGTGGATGCATACATAGATGTAGACTAAGATGTAGCTGCATATTTTTAATTCAGCTGCATTTTTTTGAAACAGACAAGCAAAGTCCAAGTATTGCACTATGAAAGCTTTGCAGTTATATTAGTTCTGAATTCTAAACAATAGTTTCTAATTAGATTTAAAAAATCTTGTCATGTGACTACCCAGAATGCACCAACAAAACATTTCTCTTCACTGATAAGCCAGTGCAAAATAAAGCACATCAGATAAAGAATTAAGTTGAATAAATCCTGTAAAAAACTGTAAAAATGTAAACAAGAAATGTATGAACCTTGTAATGTATGACCATTGATAACCAAAGTTAAGTCATACACATACCTGAGCAGATTCTGTGCGTAACTTCTGTAATTCTTCATAAGAACGTGTTAATGCTTTAGCTAATTCATTCTTTTCTTCATTTCTATCTTGTACTTCTTGTTCTGATGATGAAAATGCAACAGATTTTGTTATAATACTCAATCAATATTAAACAATGCTTAGACAAGCATATTGTAGAAACTCTTTCAAATCAGTTTTATCACTCAATTACAACATAACTATAAAATTGACAAGACATTCACAAGCATGAATATGTTTAACATTTACAGCTTAAACTTAGAGAAACAGAGTAACTCTCGTCTCAAATTTGCAAAGCAGGGCTCATAGCTACACTAATGTAAAAGGGGGCACTTGCCACGATGTAAATGTAATTCAGTTTCCGATAGAGCACAGAAGAAAGCGCAACATGTCCAAACCGCTATACCTGTGTTACATTGAAGCTCGAGCTATGGTCATGTACATACTAATTTCCAACATCATGTATTATGATATGATCATGCACTAAAGAATTACAGTAAAAGCATGTACTTAATACAGTGAAACCTCAATTATAAGACCACCCTTGGGACTCTTGTAAGCTGGTCTTAATTTCGAGGTGGTCCTATTATTGAGGTGGTCTTTAAGTGAGGTCTTACTGTAGTTTCAAGTCAACAGAGACATACTATCTTATAAATTCTCAACTCACTTAAATCTCTGATCTGTTTTTCACAAACTGAAAGTTTTTGTTCATCAAGCTCCATTTTCTCTGCTTCTTTCTGTGAATTATACAACAACAACATACATGTGTAATACTTCATGCTGCAATATAGTCATGTCTAAGCCCATCAGCTTCCTACTGGAGTAACAAGGTACTTGTCTGATATTACAATTATTGGCTTACAGATAACATTCAAACACAGCCATTTTTTTGAAGAAAAATGAAAGTGGCAAACAACATAAATATGCATAATATAACCAGTCTGACACTAAATACAGATAGCAAAGACATGACATAGCCTCAATACAATGATTCATGTTTGCTTGTATACTGATATATATTCACTTGTCTATTTATCTTTTACTTCTCAATTATAATCACACACAGCAATGAGTTGATAACAACATAACTACAGGTTTATAGTTTCTGAGATTGATCTAAGATTTTCCAGAGTCAGCCAATCATGCTTCAGCTTTTAGACTGGTCTCGAACTCAAACCTTAGGCTACAGTAATTTACTTGTAATATAATGTTAAGTCAAACCACTAAACTAAGACTGTTTACACAAAACTGAAACAAACTCATACACATAACTATAACAAAATGATCCATTGTAAAGTGGTTTTATAACAAAAAACGAATTCCAATATAACTTCTCGTACTAAGATGTTCTGTGAGACCAAGACCTCGTTCCAGGCCAGCATACATATGTTGGATTGTCAATAAATTGATAATTACAGATTGGTGAGTATATTTATCGTATAATGAAAAAGCATACAAGTATGACATTAAACCATCACAGAGAAGTAAAAAATCACACTGTTTGGTATATTGTATACAGCATTAGTGGTACAAACCATCCAAATGTTAGTAAAATTGCTATAGAATGCTGCATGAATACTATG
Organism: Mactromeris polynyma; assembly: GCA_032209605.1. Taxonomy (NCBI): domain Eukaryota; kingdom Metazoa; phylum Mollusca; class Bivalvia; order Venerida; family Mactridae; genus Mactromeris; species Mactromeris polynyma. Next base: position 605,127 of record JASFXZ010000058.1, read on the forward strand.
CCTTCAAGTTGGAAGTGTGAATTCATTATAAGTTCAAGTATATGAAATTTACTTACAGTTAATAATTATAAGACAGAGAAAAGTGAAGTCTGACTATATTATTAATCAATTTAGTAATAATGTTAAAAAAAAGTGATTGAAAAGAGCAGTACCCACAACTTTTTATTGAAACAAAATGATTTCAGGAACCAGACAGACAGATGAACAGACAAATTTTGCAATAATTCAGTTATGATAAAGGTTACGAGATATTTGATACACATAACACTTCAAACCTGCAATACCAAGCGTACCTGATCCATAGTTTATGAATGTTACGATAGATCAAACGTTCGGTTGGTTAAAAGAACCGGATGGGTGATAATATTCACACTCAAATTATTTTACCTTCAGATTCATAATGTCAGCCGTGGCTTGCGTTAACTCTGTCTGCTTCGTATTTAGGTCAGTACGTATATGATCAAGCTCAAAGTTGGCAGTTGTTACAAGCTGAAATTTAGCATGCGTTTCTGTGAGTGATTACACCAACACCAAACATGTAATGTAATAGAAGTATAAATCCCAGTGACAGGTTAAAGCAGGTAAGTCATATATAAGGTGAAAGTAACGAATCTATAACAGAGACAAAGCAGAACATGACAGACGTTCTCTATAAGATCTGTGTACGACAAATATCCCTATAAACTAATCTTGCTACAAGCCCAATGAACAAATACCTTTAGTATTATCTCCCTGGCTTAAACGTTTTATTCTCGGCTACTTTAGCCTAAGATGATGAGGGACGTGTTGATTAATGTTCTTTAATGTATTTGTAACCAGTTAATGACCCATTCCTTAAATAGTATACAGACTTATCCCTCTTCCTTATTTTTAAATGAATGACAGAAACTTGTGAAATGTTTTAAATATATTTTACAACTGGAATGTCAACACTTTTTATGGCTCGTGTATGAAGCAAAAACGGGATCGACGTGATAAAAGCCTGACATACAGTAGGCAGTTTGATTCAGTTTTGAAGGATATTAAGATTGGGCCCCTAATCTACAACGTTTCAAACATACAAGTACAGAACATCAAACACAAAATCTTGATTGCAATAATGTGGGACTGATTACACAGCCAACATAGAAACAAACCCATTTGTGTAATTAATAAAGGACGAGATTCGTAAAAGATAATTAAGTAACATAAAATGTTAATGTTTTTTAGTGATATCTTATTATAAAAAAATATATCAAAAAAGCATAAAAGTATGCATAGACAGGAAATGAGAACTGGGAAAGCCAAGGGAGCTCAGTATTCTCTTCTCTATCACTATGACAATTACTATCATGTAATCAAATCAAGCAAACGTCTAAAAAAATGTTATTCTAGTAAAGTAATGCCATGCTGCCATGCAAAGCTCTATGAGAAATATGTTGATGTTTACAGCTAGTTGATGATGAGAAAGTTTAGAATACATATTAATGAGTATGGGAGGAAAGTTGAAATACTGGTGACTGAATAGCAAATGATGATCTAAGTTTTGTCATACGGACGCTATGGCAACTATTCCTGCTTAAATATGACAAAAGCAAATGGCAGTAACTCTTTAGCACATTATGCGTAACTATATGGCTATTTTAATTCTAAGTGAAAAGACGAAACAATTTGGATATATGATGACAGTATTAGTTAATGTGATAGTTTGCCGTTTAGAATCTACAATTTGACAATTATCCTCAACCTTGAGTACTGAATGATGGGTGGGTAAATGATATGACATGATGAAGAAATGTACCTTCTGGAGTTTACTCTCCTCTTTCTCCACCTCTTTCCTCACTTTATTCAGTGCCTGAACATAAATAAAGACATTTGTGTACAAGTTTTCTTTTACATGCCACATATCACTAGACAATGTCTTCCTGTAGACATGGTCACGGTAATTTCATTTTATGACCATGATGCTATCTGATTTAATGCTCTAAAAGTCATTTTTCAACATGATTATAATAGATCACTCAATACAAAACTTAAGGTGCACAAAGTTTCGTCAAAATATACTGGTATTCACTGTAATGAAATTTATTTAGATTTCCCTTTCAGTGGGCAAGGGCAATGCTGAGCACTACAAACTATCCCTGTTCTCTGGTGAAAGGAAACACATGTATAGTACTGTTTGTCAGTATACATTAAAAGGATGTATCCCACTCTTTGTTTGGTAATCATGTTATTGTTTGGATACTGTACCAAATCATAAATAAGTTACTGCAAAATACATATTGGATCAAATTGTTTGACTTTTTATCTACTGCTAAGTATAATGTAAAACAGATATTCTTTTCAATACTAAGTTGTCTAAACATGAAAGCTAGCCCTTTCAAATATTTGCTAAAATTCAGGTAGTATTAGGATATCGACATACCTTCCTTGTTTCCTGATATTCGATCTCCCGTTCATCCATGGTACGTATAAGATCTTGCAGTTCTTCTTCACGCTGGCGTTGCTGTCGGATACAGTCGTCATGGGTGATTCGTGACTGTCGGATTCCTTCGTTCAGTCGTTCCATTTCTAATTTAGCCTCATCTCTCAGTTGACTGGTATCTCTTAATTGCTGAAATGACATAAAACAAGGTATAAGTCCATTTCAGACTGATGATTTCAAACACGAACACTTCATTCACCTGTAACTTCCTGTTGAAAATGAATCCAACTTGTTACTAAAAAATTTGACGAGCCAAACATTTATAATAGCTTCTTATTATGACATGATTAATGTAACCAAATTTTCAGCTATGGTACCAAATGTCTATTTTTAGAATTGCGTGCAAGACCTTACTGTATTGTGTTCGAGTTTGCCAAAGACAGCCAATCTTTACTAGACAGAACAATGACTTCCACTTAATTGAGTTAATTTAGACAAAATTGTCATTGCACAAGATGAATATACAACTACATGTAAGGTGCATTTGTTTACCTCTGGAGTACTGATATATATTTAGGGAGTTTTGCCATTACACAAAATGTATTATATGCAGAGATTGCCAAGTGTGACACCACTTTTAAAAATACAAGAGGGCCATGATGGTCCTTATATCGCTCACCTGAATACTCTGCCTTGTTTTTTTAATTCGTGCTCAGGTGAGCTAATAAAAGGCTTTGGAAAAATTGGAAATTTCACAATAAACAGAAGGAAATATGTTTTGGTTGTGAAAAGGCTAGATCTATTTGACTATCTCTGATATTTTATAGACATACTTGTTCTAATAGACCAATACTCTTCTCTGCATCTCGTATCTGATCCTTACATAACTTTACTTCATTCTTTCCATCTGAAAATATTTTAAAAATATCAATAAACCAACAACAATGTATAAGTGTGACAATCTTATCATAAGTAACATGTACATAGTATTTAATCTTTTTTTACTTATACAAATGTATCTCTTTATAGACATATTAAAATATCACATAGTTTTGAGTGGGAAAGTAAAATTGTCAACCAGAGGAAAAATTCCAGTTGTAGAAACAGGTCACCTTGCCCCACTGAGAGTTAAACATAATATCCTGATGACAGTCTGTGCCAATGACAGTGACAATGCCCCTTCTTCGGTATAGGGTAATTTGGTCTGATAATAACATTTAGGAATAATAAAAGAAATATTCGTACATGTACATGTACTAACATAGTTATCTAAAAAAGGCTATTAGTGTTGCCAAATGCGTCATCTTGCAAACATTTGACTTGACTTTATTTTTCCTGTTCAAAATCAAACACCACAACACTATGAGAACAGTAACTATAGACCATACCTTTTATGGTGTTTTTCAGATTATTTACATCTTTCTGCATGATGACTTTGTCCCTGTTCATATCTTCCATCTCCCTCTCCCTTCTCTGTAATTCTCCCTCCAATGTTTCCAGTCTACGAGTTGTACTGTCTATCTTCTCTTCCATTGTATTCTGACTCCTGAAAATTATGGTACAATAATGTGACTTTTAAGAAAAGATATTATCTTGTAGAGTTAAATGTCACCTTGAGGTATACCGAAAATCTTCGGATGATGGTACATTGCAGAGAAAGAAACAACAAGGCACTAAGTCATAAGTCCAATCTAGGCAGGTATCTTCATACATTTACCAACATGGACAATCCAACAATGCACATTGAAATACTCCTCGTCAAATTTCACAAATCATATCAATTACTTGTTCCATTATATTATTGTTTTGGTCTTATTTGTCAAAGTATTCTAAATATACAATGTGTAAAGAGGTAAGTTGGTCAAACCAATCTTCCAGAATTTCCAACCAATAACATTTGGCCTCTCAAAAGTGGTTGAGAATTTCCCCAACATGGATTTAAGGTAAAGAATGATGGTATTTGCTATACACGTGTTCAGTGAAACTGTCAATGACAGCACACAGGTGTAGAATAATTGTTTATAAACCACTATTACCTTCTCATGTGAGCCACTTTGGTGTCCAGAGTTTTAAATGTTTCTTCAAGCATTTCCTTCTCTCGTGTCATGGTACTAATTCTATCTTCATATGATTGTTTTTCCATAGCTAATCTCTCAACATCTTCACGGTCTCTCTCGATACATCCGCGTAGACGTTCAAACTCCACGGTCTTCTTATTAACATCAGAATTCAGCTGATCGAATGCATTCTTTTCCTGAATTATTCAAATTTATGTATCATAAATAAAGCCAAAGAAGAGCAATAACACCAAAGTATTATTTCTGACGTGTCACTAGTGAAAGTACAGAATAGAACACAACGTCACAATTGCCTTATATTCAGGACCACATGAAAATTTTTAACTTTTCCTGAAAAATGTGAAAAATTTACGATTTATAATACAGTAAAACCTCAATAATAAGTCTACCATTGGGACCATTGAAACTGGTCTTCTTCTTGAGGTGATCTTGATATTGAGGTTGAATAAAGAGCCAAACAGTGAAAATAGATTTGTAACCTGTGTTCCTAATTTTGAGATGGTCTTATTATTGAAGTGGTCTTAAGTGAGGTTTTATTGTATAAATAAAATATAACACACGAGTTCATAACTTATTGAAGTTATTAAGCTCCTTGTCAGAAAACTTATTTATTAAATTCTGCACTGTTTTTTTATCTATACAATATTTTCAAGTATATAGTTAAATGTATAAAAGGTAAGTTACCCCCCACCCCCGGATACCTCAAAGGGTTATCAATCTGACTTACATCCAACAATTCTCTCTGCGTTTTTTCCAGATCAGAGAGTTTCTGAGCATGTTGTGTTTTCAAATTGTCCAATTCTGTCTGTTCCAATCTCTGCATCTCAAATGTATGCTTCAAGTCAGATTTATGTTTGTTGACAGTATTTACCAGTTTCTGAAATGATAATGATGAAAGCTTCATATTATGTTTGTTCAGTAGCTCCTTCATCTACCAATTCCACAGATCACAAAATCATGTAGTGCTGGGTACTGGATAGTTTAAGAGTTTATGAGATTACTACACAAACAATAAAATACTAAAGAATGTATAAATTACATTCTACTTTTCTGGAATGTGAATAAACATAAGAATACATAAAAAGCTTTACAAATAACATGCATAAATTTCAAATTTTATCTTCCTTTTAAAAAGTGGGTCAAACGTTAGAAAACCCAAGTTCTGAGATCATATTTCAGAATGCAGCCTTCTCATTTCACAGAAATCAACTTTAAGACTTTAGAATCAACCAATCAGATGCTTGCATTTAGAATGAGCCAATCAGATGCTTGCATTGAGAACCAACCACTCAGATCCTTGCATTTAGAACCAACTAATCAGATCCTTGCATTAGTCCCAACCAAGCAGATGCTTGCATTTAGAACCAACCAATCAGATGCTTGCATTTAGAACCAACCAATCAGATGCTTGCATTTAGAACCAACCAATCAGATCCTTGCATTAGAACCAACCAATCAGATCCTTGCATTTTAAAGATGGTATATCCAACTCATAGAACTGAGATTCATATACCCACAGCATGATTATAACTTACCTGTAAGATTTCATCATCTGTATCGATCTCGTCTTTCAAATTCTGTAATTCTGATCTCTTTGACTTGATATTAGCACCTAAATCAACCTTCTGAACTTCCATGTTACGTATCAAATCTCTCTGTTCCTATGATAACAACGATAACAAGATGTCAGCATCACAAAACATCACATCATTCTGGTTGTATGTACATCCATACAAACACACTTTTCATTTGAATTTGCAAGCTTTAATGCAAAAATCAAATTTTCAAAGTATACCATCTAAACAATGTAATATGACAATTTAGTATGTTGTATTAGTAATTACATGTCTTCCATGTAAGAGTCACATTTTTTTGGTCACATTGTCATATATAACAGATCAGTTTACTAAACATGTGTGCTCAGAGGGCATAGGTGCAATTGGACTTTAAAAGCTAGATATGTTCAAGAGGCCAAATTGTAAGAGACAAACTCAAGTTACCTAAAACATCTTACAAAAATGTTGCTTACAAATAGAACCTATGAAAGATGTACCTTAATCTCTCTCTTGTTACTGGACAGTTCAGACTCTGTGTCTCTGATCAGTTGATTAATCTCTGCTTGTTTACGTTCCAAGTTGTCAGTCAAGTACTGTAACTCTGTACGTTTTTTACCCATGGTATGATCTACCTTCTCTAGCTCATGTTTTTGTTGTTCAATCTGTTAAAATACAAAAACAAATCAAATGTAGTTTTATGTCAATTTAACAGGAGTATGACCAGCATGATTTCAGACTGGGGATGAATTTCTTTAACACTTAGTAGAGATAAAACATGGTTGACCAATCTATTTTTGTGACTATATTATGAAGAAATGTAAACAAAATATGTTTTATCATTTTCAGCATTATTAATGTCTCAAAGATTTTATACCAATAAAAACAATAAACATGGCCATATGACAGGTATGGCTGCACTGCCAATTATTGGCAAAGTAATGAGCACATACCAATTAAATTTGATAAAGCATTAAAAACTTTCACATATCATTTTGATTTTTGCACAAGTTTGATTATAATCCATAAAACTATTTGTATAATGGTCAGCTCCTAAATATGTGTTTTAATTCAATAAAGTCAATACATTATAACCTGACAAAATTCTAAAGAGTACAACATAACATACAGGAAATAATATTTATAATGAATGAAACACTGATAGTTATACCCATCATTCTATATGCAGGATTATATATTACCGGGTAAAATACTGTAATATAGCAGAATATAACTGCATTGTGCATATCTCATAGTTAGATCACACACAAAGTCCTCATGATTAAGTTATCTTCTCTTGTAACATACACACACGCTATGTTAACCATGCAAGAAATTAGTTATTATGTGACATACATTCCACATTAGGCATGTAAAGCTATCGTTGTTTTATCATATTGGCAATGATCATCAATGCAACCAATGTTATGTATTAAAATGTCATATATAGCAGTGGTTTCATACCATTAACTCGTTGTGCAAGAAATACTGATTAAGTTAAATGCAGCAAATAAAAAATATCTACCCAGTAATAATGAAATAACCAATAAGATGCCCTTATGAAATATAATCATATAATTTACAATTTACTTCAATACCATCCACCTTATATAAATACAGCAAAAAAAATTGACCATATGATTTTACCACAATATAGAAACCAACATACCCAAAATCAAATATAAAATGTACAAAGAAATTGTAGAGATATGGAACGTGACAAACTTGCTCAAACTTGGCCATTTTACAAGATTTAATATAAAGACTCTTATTAAACTTGATTAACAAAAGCTCACACCTTCATTTTATTCAACCATAGGTGCCAGAAAGTCAATAAAAGCTATACTGATATGTCAAAAGCTTTACATGAACAAGCAAGTGTTTTACTCAGAGCAGAAAAATACATGTCTTAGGTTTTGGTATAATATTGAAAGCAGATTAGATATATAATTGAATGCGGCTAGTATAGGAACAGGATTCATAAACATGCAGTGAACGTTGAAAAGTTATACATGAAAGATTTATAAAGCTGATCGACATACTTTTAATCAAGCGTTTTTATCTACTTATTGGATGCTTTTATCTACTTTTTGGATGTTTTTAAGTCCAACTGGTCATTATGTTTTGTTGAGATATCACAATCATACATGAAAGAGATGAGGGGAGAGTGGTGTTGCCACTCTAGATACAGGACATGGGTTTAGCGAAAGTTTATGATCAAGTTTTCTCACTGCACATCAAGTTCAGTACTTCAAGACTTATGAGAGATGCAAATGAGTATTTTATATTTACATTAAAAGTTGAGATAAAATAACAAGATAAAGGCATACATTTAAGTAAAATTATTATCAACATGCAACCAGTGTACAACCAGACGCAGCAGACCATGTCATCGAATCAGAGTCTATCCAGTGTCCCCACTTTCAGTTTGTACAAATTAAGACAGTAGGCGAGTGTAGATTCTGCTTAGATGACATATTCTGGTCATTACCTACACTGGTTTTTACCTACACTTTGCACACCACACTCAGATTGTAACACATTATTAGAAAACTCTATACCTTTTCTGTAAACTACCAACAATTTAAAACAAGGATATTAACACACTACATGTATGTACAAACTAACACAGGAGATTGTAACACAGTAATTGCCCCTTCTACAGTACATGTATCATGTATAGTATAATACAAGGGGGGATAACCTAATCACAGTCATTGTTACAAGCTCCTGTAGATATAACTGACTATAATATTAACATGCACATATAAGACATACATTTGAATGAAACCCGGACACCACTTTCTTCAAGAAATGAATTCTTCTGCTCAACAGAAAAGGTAATTTCATTTATTAATTGAAGGGGTGTCAGGCAGTAAATGAAATGGTGAGAGGGATGAAAATGAAATGAATTTTTCAGGTGCATGTATATGCTTGATAACAACTTGAAGGATTTTTTGAAAAAACATTAAAAATAACGAAATGATAAAAAATACCATAATATGACCATAATAGCCCAATTAATTTGGATACCCATAGTTTTTGGTCGCACATACAAATCACTAAAATAACTTTTTTCTGTGTCAAAAAACATTCTGAGGATCCCAATATACAGAATAAATACAGTGATAATCTGTGATAATGTCTTCATGTACAGCATTAGGAAAAATCCTTCATGTTTTTTTTCAAACAGTTAGAATTCCAGATTTAGGTTGTTCAGACAAGCACTATACTTATATAGGTAATTGGAAGTTTATTTGTAATTGACATTGTCCATAACTCAATGGAGCATTTTGGAATTCTGAATACAATCAGACCTCGTTCGTTCGAATTCATTAGGTCTCAAATTTAATTTCGAATAATACATGGTTTTGAATTGCTGATGTCAATTTCATTGACGTGCGTTCTAGGAAGATACATCGGGACCTGATATTAATTTTGGATGATAAATTCTGAAAGACGGTTGTCGAATAAAATAGGTCCAACAGTATATATATTGATAATTATTGCAAATAATTCAGAAATAAGAACAATATCATCCAAATGATCTGATTCTATAAAGAGTTGTCTCTCTTGTAAATCAAATACATAAAACTCCTTGTGAAAATCAGTTGAAAGCTGATTAACTAATGAGAAAATAATTAGAATTGTAACATAAATCTAGAATTCTTTCAATAATAGATGACAATACAATAGATACAAAGGGAGGTAATTCTGGTTGTTCAAAAATCAAACATACATGTATAACTCAATGTTTAATGTTTGAGTCTTACCTTTTTCTTATACTAATATGAAAGAAAAGAATGATAAATGTGTGATCGATATGACAAGTTATGTGAAAAATGTGACAAAATGATAAATAATCAGTCATTGAAATTTATACATGGAACTCTCAAACGGACAAAATGCAGATTTAGAAATAATTTCAACAGATTTCCCTTTTATAAAGGGCAAAAAAGCCCCAGTATTTAACGTAATTTTTGAAAAGCTAATGAAATCTTCTGTACACAATTTTGCCACAGATAAGCTAATATTGTCATATTTGTGATAATGAAATGAATTGACGATACAACAAAACAAGTTGTAATAATATAGAGCAAAAGATGTTGTGAAAAAAGGTAGCAGGTTTTCAACTTTTTTTAATGCTTTACATTAAGTTTGTATGCCCAATCTATGACAATTGGACCAGTGTAAGCTTCAATGACTGTGTTCACAAAGATCTGAAATCTGTGCTATAGATACCCAAAAGGTTCATACACATTGATAGAAAATAAACATGATCATGACGATAGAGAAACACGTCCTGACACCAGTGTATATCACAAACACCAAACAAACACCAGTACATTTGTATATAGGGTGATTTGTGCAAAGATCTATCAGTTATTTTAACTGCTGCTATTTAAGAGCATGTGTCATGGAGGCCTAACTTGATCTCTCCATATACTCTCCAACAGTTGGACCTCTGATGGTCGAGAATGGTGTGACTGATTCCCCAAATATTCAGAAAACAGAACTCAATGTGCAATGGTTTACCTTTTTAGTTATTTCCAAAGTACACAATTATTTGGTTTGAAACTACGAAACATTTCCTGCTGCTGTGTAGAAGTGTTAGACTACGTTGAAGGAAATTGTTAAAATAAAATACCTCTCTACAGACAACTGGGAGGTTATCATTGTCAAACTACTCTATTTGAGAATAATTTTCAAAAGTAACAATATCAACCCCTAAATATACATGAGGCCAAATGTGAAGTCAAGTCAAATAAACTCTGATTTATCACTATCATAATAAATACAGGTGTTATTATCATGCTAGATTTATTCAATTCATGTTTCAAATATTTTACAAATCATGGCAAAATAAGAAAATCGACACATTATTTACTAAAATAATTTATTAAAACAAGATATACTTATAAATTACTAACATTTATCAAAACAAAAGCATCACAGCTCTAAATTCACAGAAATAATTGTAAAAATACTATTTGTAGAACTTAATTGAAACATTGTGCAAAAAATATAAATAATATATAATGAGAATTCATCATCTGTGTATGTTTTTCGGAGTTTATTTTTCTGAGAATCTAGATGTAATTTTGACCTAGTCAACCAGACAAACTAAAATTCTGTCATCATTTATATCTTCTAACGGTGTAAGAAAATCATGCTTATAGCTACACTACAAGGAAATCAATTAACAAGGTTGAAGGTTACAGTACAAAGTAACTGGTAAAGACATTATGTCATAAAAAGTATAAAAAAATATGCATTAATTGTTAACACTCCAATTTCTTTACGGATACAATGCACACACATCCAAAATATAATTCGAAAGCGCTAAAGACTAAAATGAAATGCATTTCAGTGTTAAATGGCAGTGCTGGTAAATGTCCTTCTTAAATGTATTCCTTACACCAACTGGACTCAGATGCTTTACAAATCAGCTCAGAAAATATCATAAGTTATTAAAGTTAAATAAACAGAAATAAGCTGAAGAACTAATTGTCAGAGATATCAAACTTTAGACAAAATTCTCTACAAAGATACAGTGTTCCATACTCATGCATGCATGTATCAGAGAAATGTGACCAGATCGTGGCAAATAGGTAAGTCACCATTAGAAAGGGAGATAAGCATGTTAGCTGTGCAGATCGAACAAACTTGACTTAATGCATCAAGCATCTAGACGCAAACCTTAAAGCCCAACCAACATGACACAAACACCCCATCTCCGTTCACATACACAAACTTGCAGCAGTAGAAGGGTGGGTGGGGTAATGATTATTATACACTTACACACAGTCAAACCAAGCACACTTAATCCATCTTTATTTAATGATCAAATATCACAGATAATGCCATCATTGGAAATGAAATTATAAAAAAAGACCACCCAAAGACACTCCTACACATATATCATAAAACATTCAATAAAGGACCTTGCATCTCAAGGATCCCTGTGGGGTAACTATGGGTCCAGTAACCATAGATACTGATGTACTGAGTATAAATACATTAGACAATATATCTGTACTCAAAGGTGAGACTGGACAACAATTACTGAATTCTATGAGCTTTAATTCATTAAAGGGCAATAACTCTTCAATTCTATAAATATATACACATAGCAATAGGAAGACAATATTAGAAGGGATGTAACTCTAGTATGTGATTATTGCATTAAATAAAACTAGCACTTTAACTTGAGAAAATTTATATCAAAGCAATTGGGCCTATACACTGAACTGAAGTAGCAAACATTTATCAGAACTTAATCAGTCAACAGTACAGAAAAAGCCATAGCACACAGTGACTACCAGTATGTAATTGTAGAGTATATTACTTCATACCTACATTTTATCCAGGATTTGAATCACGTATCATACAGTAAAAGCAATAATACTGTGTCCTTATACAATATATCATAGATTCATGAACATGTTTCCAAAATCTTAGATATATCACAAAGTCAAGTAGAAGTATTGAACTGTCAAACAATCAGGCTATTATGGGCATAACAACTATATCACAGCCTTGTATTCCAAATCTAAGCACCTTCAACTTTAAATAACCACAGGGGAGGGGGGGGAACTGATGGTCAACATTACAGATCGCAAAGCAACATTTGAATGTAACACTGGGTCATTCCAACTATAAGTCAACTTTCAAACCAAGTTTAAATCCTTTTCATCGCACTGTAGAATAGTCTTTCATATAAAGATCAAGCTTGTTGAATATGAATCCGTTGTTTATCAGCAATTTGAGGTAAGATTTCACGGTAATATTGGTTATTAAATAAAGATGGAGTTATCTGTCCTAGATATACAAATAGGAACGTCGGCTTTTTCTTCCAGGTGACGGAACTCTGTTAAGCTGTAAACAAAATGTCACAAAAATGCCTAAGTGTTAAAATGGCAGTATTATTGAACTACAAAATGTTCTATTATTTTACTCACACCCCACAGTAGTCATCAGAAAAGACGTTTTTAAAAGGCCAACCATGGAGTTCTTAAGTTTGTCTTATGCCCAATTAGTCTAACTTTGAAATCATTGTTCTAACAGCAATCTATCAAGCCTGTGTTTTCACAAAAATAACAAGAGATGTTTGAAAAACATTATGCCCCCCTGTGACCTTGACCTTTGACCACAAAATCAATAGGGTTCCTCTGCTACCCAAGATGAATGTGTGACCAAGTTTGAGGATGATAGGTCAAGGAGTTCTTGAGTTATTTATCGGAAACAAAAAGGTTACGGACCGACCGACGTACGGAGGAACGGACAGACCAACGTATATACCGACCGATCGACATGTGCAAAGCAATATGACCTCTCATCTTCGAAGAGGGGGCATAAAAATCATGCAGGTAAATTCAATTGGGAATATTGAGTAATTTTCGCAAGATGACCTAGATTCTAAAGCTGAATTTGGAACTATCGCATGAATTTTGTGATGAGTAATCAATAATTTTATTCAGATAAATTTTATTATGACAAACATGATTCAGGAATGAAGGCCAATATTAATCTAAATTGCCATATTAGATCACTATAAACTCATGCATATGTTTATATATCTACATATATATAAATTAATAAACTATAATACTACTTGATACAGACAGCTACATGCAGTTAATATCTAAACAATATAAATTACAACACATAGCTATCTATGTTAAATTATTAAACAAATAAATAGATATATATCAATCAATTGATCAATCAATTGATCAATCAATCAATAAATAGATCATCAAGCAATCAATCAATCAATCAATAGATCATCTATCAATCAATCAATTAACCAAACAAATAAATCAATCAATCTGGGCATTATTACAGAAACATCTTCAGTAAAATCTTATCCTTATCCTTAAAATTCATTTCCTTCACTGGTTTATTTAACATACAGGCTATTATATGGTCAAATAACGAGTGATTAATGAATAGTATTAAAATGTTGTTGTCAGTTTTAATGCGGTTTTGGAATAACATCCATTTGAAGTTTTGAACTTAAGTAAAAATATTTAAGATTCACTTAAGATGCTTCTGTAATACAGGCCCTGATCAATCAATCAATATTATTGATCAATCAATTAATTAATTCAGTAAATTGTATTAAAAAATGAATGTGATATTAGATAAAAATATCAATTTAAGCCGAGCAATTCTAACTAATGGACACATCAGTTACTTTGTCTACAATCTACACAGCAGCAGTAGGGAGGTTACAATCATTGTAAGACTTTATTTTTTCTTCTTCAGCATTCAAATCACGAAAAACATTGTACAACAGGTACTTTCATAATTTTATCCTAATTTTCAGTAATCAATCAAATATACCACGGAAATTTATAAGACTTCGCAAATAAAAAAAAATAGATCAAGCTATAGAGTATTATTACAATAAACTATCCAGGGCCATAAATGCTATTTTAATAATCATATACTTTTCAACCAACAGGAATCTGACGTATTTAGACTGAATTTATACCAATGAAAAATATGGCAACAATTCACATCTTGAGACATCACCTTTATTAATTTTTGAGTTAATATTTTATTTTCACGTTTAAAAACCAGTCAAATCCTGCATTCAACAAACACTAGAGAAATCTATGACGTGCCAAGGAAGAAGTACATGATTTCAACTGATGTATCAACTTCAAAAGAAACAGTCCCAATTCCTGTATAGGAAGTCGTCTCCCCTGGATTATATTCTTGATGGGATCAAACACCGGCATATTGTAATGATTACACATCATAGTATCACCAACTTTGATAAAGTAATTTTCAGTCAAACTTTGAATTCAAGACTAAAAACATGAAAATTAATAGGATGTCTACATTATAAAAGACTATGACCATAATTGAACAAACGGTTTTTGACTTTCATTCAAACTCTAGAAGGTAAGTCAACGCACCATTCCACATCTTAAAATATTCATTAAATCTTAAAACTTTCATCTTCTGCAGTCTTACACTCAAAGTCTGACATGAAATCAACGAACAGAAGACTGGCAATACAAGTAATACATCCAACAGCTTACCTGATCTCTCATTCTGTTAATCTCATTTCTTCGTTTGGCTAAAATATCTTCTGAATCACGTAAAGCTTGTACCGTGTCTCTTTCTTTCTGTGAAGCTGCATTCAACTCTGCTTGTATCTTACTTAGACTGAAACAAGAGCAATGTTACAGTAAAAACATGGAAATATTTATATGGTGTAACTTTCCTATAGTGAACCCTCTTCAACAACAAACTCGTTTAAATCACATTTATTTTCCTGTAGTATAAATTTATACTGTTTGCTTGTAGTTTGCTGTACTATTGAAATACATGAAGTGTAATGGAAGAAAAACTTTCTACAATTTTCTTTTGTGCTCAGTTTCTTCTTTCAATCTATTACAGTTAATTAATGCTGACAATATCATTTCTTTCCTGTATGTTTCTTATTATGCTATATTGCTTCTATGTAGCTGTTGTTGTAATTGACCAAAACTCTGCGAAACCAGAAGTAATGCAAAAATAGCAGTAAACAGTATATAACCAATTTAACGTCTCTAGAGCAACAACCTCTCCACAACAGTCAAAATGTACATCTCTCGTAGGGTGTTGCTCTGGTGAGGTTGCTCTGCTGAGGTTGCACTGTACTTGTGCTTGAAAGGCACTTTAAAAATTATTTCTCATTATTTTACATAAAAGGTTGATGTCTGCATTTTTATTAACAAATTGCTCACTTATCTCCCTTTAGAATACAATTGGTGGGCATCGTTTATCAGATTGACTTAAAACAAACAACTTATATCATTATACAAATGTATATGAATATAGTAAACACAAGTTGGTTCTACTTACTTTTGTTGAGT
The DNA here is from genome assembly GCA_032209605.1 of Mactromeris polynyma. NCBI lineage: Eukaryota > Metazoa > Mollusca > Bivalvia > Venerida > Mactridae > Mactromeris > Mactromeris polynyma. The sequence continues at coordinate 621,037 of JASFXZ010000058.1, forward strand.
AACTCTAGATCTAGTATCTATATCTTTAAATTCTGCATCCCTCTTGGATATCAACTGAAATATAAGATACCATTCATAAATATATTGAACACCATGTATCACCCTGAGAATGAAAAACAAGAAAGAAATGTCATGTTTGGTATATAGTGCAGACCACAGGAGTTTGTCACCAGTTTTTTCACTTTATCCCATCTAGAGTTCTCTCCCTTTATCCCTTCTAAAGTGTATGTAATAATAAATTCGAGGGCTCAATACAAATACATAGGAGTTACGACAGTGTTGCGTTGAGCCCTCGGTATATATAAATATACTACAGAAGGGTTAAAATGAGAGATGCATGCAAGTCAATTTGAAGCTCATCCAGGCTAGCGCTATCTGATTTAAATACAATGTATTGTAATTGCTTAAAAAACAGTTAAATATTTTCCATGATAAATCTCACTACTCAGTAACCTGGGAGAGAGACATTCAATTCCTGGAAATGTAAGTTATTACAGCCCACCATGATTATATTAGAGGCCAAAAGTATTCACAGCTGAAGTACACGTTAAACACCCTACACCAAGATTACTATTTGACACGTCCCTGAGTTCACGAAGGATCTTAATTGAGATTGAGTGAGTCTTTTACTCAAATTGTAGAACTGTCATTGTTTTACCTACAGAATGCATATCCAATCAAAAGAGTAGGTATGTGCACTAGACTACCGTATGCCATACTGTCACCCCTAACAACCACTGTTTGTTCAATTTCCACTTCATACAATAAATAAGGTTAATGAACTTTAGAAAAAGCAAAACTAGCCTATCTGTTTCTTTGTTTGTATACAGATAGACTTAATTCACTTTCATACCTCAATCTGAAAATAGGTTGCTCTAATCATTGTGTAATTGAATGAAACTTACCTGTCCGACATCTTTCAACAATCTTTCTTGCTTAGATCTCTTTGATTCTCCATCTTTAAGTTCTCGTCTGATGGCACCAAGTTTCTCTGAAGCTTTAATGAGTTCAACTCCAGCAAGATTAGCACGTTTTTCTAGCTCTGATGTTTCCTTCACAGTACTTTCTAAACCTACGGTTGCTTTGTCGTATTCTATTACAGTTTCTCTGGCCTGTAATGTATCAAGGAAGTCATCTGTTACATCAAATTCTTTCATATTTAGTCAAAGGAAATATTACCACAACAAATGCTATAAATTCTTTTTTTTGCATTACCCAGCACAGGAGTCACTATGCATTTGACTCTGTACAGTTAAAGTTTGCAATAAATTTTTTTAATAAGCTTTTGAAATCAGTCAAATGCAGGCCACAATCACGTCAACATATTATGGTATACATAAGTTATGTATACATGAAACTTAACACAGATATGGTAATATTTGCCACATATGTATTTCAAATCATATGCTTATATACTGTAAAACCTCAATAATAAGACCACCCTTGGGACCCATGAAAAATGGTCTTCTTATTGATGTGGTCTTAATATTGAGGTTGAATAAAGAGCAAAACAGTGAAAACGGACTTGAAAATTGTGTACTTAATTTGAGGTAGTCTTAATATTCAGGTGGTTGTTAAGTGAGGTTTTACTGTACAAATATGCTTAACATTTACCTCTTCCCGAGCACATATCAGGTCAGTATTACATTCTTTCAACAGTCTATCAGCTTCACGTAGCTGAGCTTTACGTTTTGCAAGAGTTTGCTCCAAACATCGAATTTCATCTTTCATCATTTTCTTACGTGAGTTTTCCATTCTTTCATCAAAGCTATCCTCGTCATCCGGATATACCCTTGTTTTCCTGCAACACAAAATACAAATAAAACCTGTACATCCATTGATTTAAGATGAACTCCATCAACAGTATTGATTTCAAAACAATATTCAGGTTACAGTTAGTTTAGAGAATTAAGTACATGTAACTGATATCTTACGGTAGAGTTATTATATTATCACATTTCAATTTGTATTGACAGCAGTTTTGCATGTAACCTGAGGATGATTTATGCCTCACTAAATCATACCATTAGGTTGGCCATCAATACATATGATAGCCATTCCATTATAAATGTGATTCTCCCAGTCCGCCCTCAAGGAGATTGTCATGAGTTCTCTCCCTTTATCCCTTCTATAGTATATGTTTTATGACAATCTCCTGTGGTTCACCCAGAAATTGTCTGAATGTTTTTTTTAAAATCTGGAAATATAACAATGCACCAAATATTGTACTTGCACATTAATGAACAGGTATCATCCAATAACTATGATGTTCCTTGCACAATAATTTCTCCAATATTGGTTTTCACAGAATGTGATTTATTATCGTAAACAGTCCTAATATGAAAATTGATCTATTAATGGAGATAGGAATAAATGATCAGGTCTGTGATTTCATGATAAATGTCAATCCTTATAAGTTTGATCTTTAATATGGTTAGCAGACTTTAATTTTGTCTTCAAAATCATTACCACCATCCAGACAGGTTAAAAGCCAGGTTGCTATACCAACCAGGACAATCCAGTTTGAGTTATGTGAAAGTGCCCCTTACAATATACACTACAACAAGGCCTGTAAGATACACTATGTATTCACCTTTTTCTTTTTGCATTTTGATCTCTTGTAAATTCTAAGTCCTCTCTCGCAGCCCCTCTTTCAAAACACAATTTTCTTTCCTCTGCTTTCAAGTTCTTTAGGTTCTTTTGTTGTCTTTCAATGGCCAGATCTAAACCTTCCAGCTCATCTCTCCTCTCCTATAATGGAGATAAAAAAATAGAGTAATGATTCTTACTTAGAAATAACTATAAACATTCCACCTTGTAAAATGTTGGCACTCATACCTGCCAACTGGCTGTTAGTTTTGGGTCAGTTTCAGAAGTCCTTGTAAAAATGACAAAAAATGCTGCTATCAACACAGTTTTTCAACATTTATTTATGCCATTAAAGGTATTGTGGAATTATTGTATAATACAAATAGTCTGGCACTGTGTTGTGTTGCATTGTATTACATTCTACTGCATTATCTTGTTTTATATTGTACCGAGTTATATTGTGTTGCGTTGTATTGCTTCGTGTTGTGTTTTAGTGTGTTGTATTGTATATTTGGTTGTGTTGTATGGTATTATATTGTGTTGTGTTGCACTGCATAGCATTAAGTTGTATTATATTGTGTTGAGTTATATTGAGTTTCATTGCTTTGTGTTGTATTGCATTGTGTTATATTACATTATATTGGATTTGGTTGTATTGGGTCGTTTGTTGTATAGTATCAAGCAATCGGTACTTACACCAAGTTCACCTTGTAATCTCCGGATCAAATTGTAGTCATTCTGATCTTGTTCTTCTGCCTCTACTTCCTGGTTATTAAAAAAACAATAATGGTTACCATGGCAAAACATATGAATTAAACAATACAATTTTTCTATAATTTTCATTGACTGGACCAATTCTGCATGTGAAGAGAGAAGAAACACTTTTCTTTAGTACAATGAAAAGATGGCAATGGGACTTGTCATAGAAATATTCACATTTCTGTAAAATATTATCATTATTTTGCAATAATTTAAATCAAACTCAACAAATAATGCTAAATATATGCCTTAAAATCTCTACATTTCAAATGGGAATGAATAGTTCTTAAGAATTAAATCTCAGTCTGAAGTTATAATACTATGTTGGGAGACTTGAGTTTTAGAATGAAGCACTGCCATTGGCCCATTTCAAGACTGTTGAACAAACTGACCAATCAGCAGTTTGAGTCTAGAGATATGTCTCCAATCTCACCAAAATTTTAATGCATATTTCAGTAAAAATTACCCTCTCATTGGCAATCCTGGCTTTCAATTTCTTCAGCTTCTCTTGTAACTCGGCGATGTAATCCTCCTGAAAAATACAAAAAAAACATTGGTGAAAAACGGAGTGTTCTAAAATAAAAATCAATTGGCAAAATCAATTAGTTTAGTTTGAAACTATAATATTCAAGCAGAATGGCAATGAAAGCATATTATAATGTTCCATAGTATGATTCCTGGGAAGATCCGTACTCAGCCCCAGTATGCAAACGTTACTGACAACGCTGTATACTTTCCATCAAGTCGCATGTTCACACTCAAGTCTCAAAGAAAGTGGATCACAAAGAATACTTAGCACTCAGTTAACATAGCAATCCACTTTGCATATTGAAATCTCCAGACTAAGCAGAGTGAATAGATATACTCCAGATTGGTATGACCAAAGGCAATTATTTTTGCTGTTATGTCAATAAACTTTGAACTTTTGTATACATATGTGGTTTTCCCTCTAATCCTACAGCACAAACAACAATATACCATTAACATCGTGCTCTAATTGCTAATGAAAAACGAAGACACTGGATTTAACATCTGACTAAACTTCAATGGATCTAAATTTAAATTGTGTTTGTACCCCTGGTAAAAAAACAGTATTTAGCGTAATCAGGATTTCGTCTATTGAGAGCTCTGACCACTAAGGGCAGTTATAGTCACCGGTCTTGGTGATATAATAGGAAGTAGAATGGATCCATCACCACTACGTAGAATGGCCGAAACCATCATCATCTAGCTATTTCCTTTAATTATAAAATTAATTACCTAAATAAACTTAATTTCTGGGTGCCATATTTGGCTGGATATGTCAATTTCATATACCTAATGTTTACACAGACAATGAGGTGTGGCAAGGAGAATATTACACATATACATTTGAATCACTGTTACAAGTTTGGCAATCTTTCTCATGCATCTCAACCAAATCAGATCGAGTTATATAAAAAGTTTATAGACTGATGTCATTGAATTTCTCTAACTGAGGATTTGAGCACAAAACTTAATTTTAACTGCTTCTTTACAAGCACTGATTTACAGTACTTTTGTGACAACCCTCAGAAAAATCATTATTACAGGTTTTCATAAATCATTGAAATTTTATAACCCATTCTTTTATATCCTATCCAAACATCCTGCATAAAAAGGTCTAAATCTTTACTCAATGCAATACCCAGACAAATATGTATATCATTTAATCAATCATAAAACCAATTAACACTACATTTTATATTTTATTCATTTATTAGTATTATATATCAAACTCAAATAGTCTTCGGAATAATAGCCCAATGTGATAACTATCAATAAAAATTTACACAAAAGACATATTTACCCGATTTATAAATGCAATGTAATACAGCGTGAACAATATTGATGAGATGTCTGTCATATTATGGTATTTCAGGCAATAATGCCATATTGTATTAACCTATCTAAGGTAGAAAGGCGTTTACAGCCATATTGATTTGAGTCAATATGTACCATTAAATATCATGGAGATAGAATTGAGTTTCAAATATGCTCATACTTATGAAGAACTAAATGATAAATGATCTCTTAATTAATCAGAAAGCTTGACTGGTTTTTAATTGAAGGTAATTTAATATGTATGAACTGGATCTGACAAAACTTTATAAGCAAACAGTGTAGTTGGTGATTTACCCAGATATCACCACTGGCTACACTGTGATCAATGATAGAATTCTACACTAGGTAACAGACATTGAATGGTCACTGTAACACTGTGTTAGTCAGGTCAGAACAATTCCATAGAGCAATACAGTGAAGCCTCAATAATAACACCACCCTTAAATTGGTGGTAGACCCTATAGGTGTGATTGTCTGATTATCAAGTAAAATATGGAAGACAATTATTTAACTGGTCTTTGAAAATATGGTTTTATTAATGAGGTGGACTAATTCTGAGGTATATAATGTTAGGAGATTTACAGTCCATTACGTAAATGATTTACAAGATCAAAAGCTATTTCTAACTGATCAAAGAAATCAAATATATGCTGAAAGAAACACTGATTGATGATATTGTACTACATTTTTTTGTAGTCTGTTTTTAATTGCTGTGCATTGTCAACTTTTGATGCCTACACTTCGTCAGTTCTTTGCCATTTGAGTAATATGTAAGTAAAATGTAGCTGTTTAATTATATGATTACTGTAAAACCTCACTACCTCGAAATTCAGACTTTCTCATTGATAAGACAATATTTAAATTAATCGACAGTTTTTAATTTTTCTGCCATAAATGATCGCATAAATCAGTGAACCAATGGTGATCTTAATATTGAGGTTTCAAAGTAATGTTATGAGAAAAATCTACTGGTACAAATTATTAATAGCATATTTAATCAGCTCAATAAAGATGCCAATGAGTTACCAATTATTTAACCAATAGATAAGATTTTTAATAAGACAGGAACATGTGGTATCTTGCTTGAATACATGATATAGTTTTGAGATAAATCAAGTTTTACCACAGAAATTATAAAACATTGGCCAAGACAGCGACCTTATAAAACATAAATTATACCAAACTAATTCCATTTTCTAATAAAAACACATTTAATTACATTAATATCGCTCACATGGACTTAAAGTAAAGATAAGTGAACCAGTTTAATATTGACATAAAATTTTCAACTTTACTACCAACATTTAGCTTGAAGTATTTTAACAAACAAAGTTAAGAATTTTTATTGCAACGTTATATTGATCCTTCTGCTTGCTTTAACGCAAAAATTTCGATGTAATGAGAACTGTAAATATTATGTTTGAATGTGACAATAATGAAAAGCAAATCTTTATATTCAAGTTAACGTGTTTAACAAGTAAAATATCCAAACAAACAGTAAATATAAATCGGAAATCAAAACAAATTTAAAATTTTCAAAATGCTAATTTATAGTCTCAACTCTCTGTGACTTATTTAAAATTCAAATTAGAATCTAAGATTTATAAAGGAAACTGGTGATAAAACTTGTTGGTAACTTTTAAAGACTTTTTTTCAAATTATAGTCTGGATTGACTTCAGGATACTCAAGAGATGAAGCAAAGTGAAAATATTTCAGATTTCAAAGATGTATCTGTCTGGCCCATGTGAATGTAAAATATTTTGACGGCTTCATCCACTGTGTTGTTGCTACATATTGACTGAAACATCTTTAATATGAACAATTGCCTATTGTGTTGCGAATTCAAAAAACTCCCGTTTTATCATGTTTCAAATGGACGAGACTTGTAAAAACCCTGCTTAATTAAAAATCCTTTTTTTTTTTAAATTAACAATATAACAAACTTATTTTTTCAACAAAATATAGAGGAATTCATTATTAGTGTATTCTTTGATATTGCATATTTATTGATGTTTTAACAGCACAATGAATGTTTTTCATGTTTGTATAGGAAAGAAAATGAACAAAAACAATGAGTGTAGTATTTTTTAATTTAAAGGATTTGATGCAAGACCACAGTAACTCAAGTTTTGATAATGAACCAGTTACAGCAGTTTTTGTACCAATCCATTGATTTTTCTGACCATTAAAAAAAGCGTTCTCAACTAGATACTTCATGCTCAGGTAGCAGTCACTCATTAAACAAAATACTTCATTATATTCGGTTTTATGTTAAGTATATTAATCAATATAATGAATAATTAACAAATTAACTGCCAGTAAAGCGGACGTTCATACCAAATACCGAGAATTTTATCATTTTTAAAGCAAGATTTGATCAATATTGCAAGCTAGTGTAAGCTCACTTTTTTTTCACAGCCTGAGCTTCTCGATTTTTTTTCAAGTTTACCGGAATTTAATAAAACACAAATCACTTCATGTTACCAGAAAAAGTATCAAAAATGATTAATTAAAACTTAATTCACAACACAAAGTGTGACCAATTCATTCACATAGGTGTGATAACACCATCTGGTATATAAATAAGTGATAATTATATAACATAATGCAGCTGATCATTTTATATTTAGACAGAATTGATAGGGTGTTTGAACAGATTTAAATGTTAATTATTTGGATACCGGGCTTTGTCACTGCAATATGTTCACCTTAAAACACAATTTTCTTTTCTTTAGAATCTATTGGCAAAGCTTGCAAACATTCAACTGCTATGCATAACTGATTATTAAATCGAATAATTCCATGAATGGAAATTTATAACAATTTCACAGTTTTACATGTACAAGTGCTTGCAAAAACTTAAACAGATCCAAAACCAAATGTATTATTGAAGGTGACAAGTATTTGGGTAATTAACATGTTATTGTAATTAAATGTAATGTGTAATTTGACATTCCTGCAATTACATGTAATTATTAATGTTTCAACCAGTTCTTTCTTTACCACATCAACTGGGCGGGGCTATGTCCAGCTACAGATTTACGGGTAGAGACAAAAGTTATGCCAATAATCCTCTTTTGTGATGGATGGGGGGAAGTTGTCAAGGGTTCAATATAACATATTCTACATTACTTACCAAATCATGATGTTCCGGTACATTACAGAATAGATATGTATCATCAGCACCAGAAGTCTGTGGAGGGTTAGTCATCCTTGTAGGGGACTGATCCCTACCTATAGGACCTGCAAGTAAAATATCATCAGTCATGTACAATCTGTCTATCTATATACTGCATCACACTCCTGCTTGTATTGCCAGAAAGTATAACAGTAGAATTGTACAGGAGAACAAAGTTACACAGACAAACCTCACATAAAGGCCACCTTGAAATCAAGACCTCAATATTAAGACTATCATTTTCATGGACCAGTTGTTAAAATCTAGAAGTTGAAATATCCCAGAAAGGGGATGACTGAAAGGTCTGGTGTAAAAATTCACTCTATCTCAATAGTATATACAAAGTTATGGTGCATTCTTCTATATTAAGGTATATATTGATCTATTCTCCTGATAACTTGTCATGGTTTGCATTTGATGTAGACACTAACTAGCCTGTGTTATATTGACATTATAATGTTATAACAGTGTTCAGTGCTCTTGAAAAAGGCCTCTTGTTAATGTTTCATCCAGAGTTCAACCTGATAATCAGACCACTTCACAATTTGGACAAACTCTCTCTAGACCAAAATGGAGGTCTTATTAATGAGTTTTCAATGTATTAATGTATATGAAATAATGTGAAGGTCAGGCTGTTGAAACTTGTTGGTCAACAATGAAGAAGTATACAGTCATTAATGTACTGATGATTGTATATATTTTTGTTAAGTTATAGTTAAAAAAAATCTGGAAATGATACAAGTGTTTCACAACTTGACTTGCACACATACTGTGAAATATGAAAGAGATGTCCTCATAATTAGATCAGACAAAACAAAGGATATATTTCAATCACATTGTATGGATAATACAATCTTACAAAAATGGAATATTAACTGGTCAAAGTTGACCGGACAAATAAACTGGCTCACATTTTGGTACATGTCTATTTAAAACTACTCATTATCAGCAAAATGTATTGATATATCTGTAATAACATAACATTCAAGTGGACTCTCTAAAAATCGTTTTGACGCCCAAAATTACATGAAAAAACATCTGATCGCCTCATTGAAATATTAAGTATGTCAGAGTGTTAAAATAACTTCAATACACATACTTGAATTAACACTTTGACATGTAGCCATCTGTTAACATTTCTTTTACAATAAATTCTATATTCAAAATAAAAATAGTTTTGCCACACAGATAAACTATTTATGAACTTAAACTTGCTTGAAAGGCCAGTAAATGGACAGATTAAGATTACCAATTAAAAGCAAGGTGGCTTAACTATCTGGTCATAATAAAGAGAGGGAATACATAAATCCCTACAGGATTATGGTCTGCAATGTTGAAGTAAACAAAGATAGACCATCGAAACAGCTCAAATTTCATTGCAATTTAACATGACAAAAACATTTTGTCATACAGCAAGGTCAATCTAGTGTTTGCTGAATATGACTGAAAAGATTTGTACATTTTCCACTCCTTATGAGTAAACTAATGCTAAATACTGGGGAATAAAGTATGTCAATTACAGTGGGTAAGAAATGTCTACACTTAATGCAATGCTGTGCTATATGCTCCCATAGAATATGCATACCTGAACAAATCACTTCATATAAAATATACCATAAGCTGTCCACATTATCTGACTCTTGTTAAAAATATAAAAATGCCACTTCAATGTCCTGCCATTTTGCAAGAACTTAACCAAAACCTGATTTTATTACAAATTTAATGTGTGCTATACTTTGTCGGCAGCTAGTCAGATATTGTTAGAAGTAAATTCCAGCTTCTCATATTACAAATTTTATTTTTGATAAAAAATGCTCATTTAAAACATATTACCAGCAAACTTCTAAAGTCAAAGTAACTATAATGTGTGAAATTATCAATAAAATGATGACCAACCTATTTCACCAGGTATATCCGATTCAAAGTCGAACTATCAAAGCAAACATCCTTTCAAAAATTCAATAAATATCCGAAATTCAATGATAAATCCTGTCACACTAACACTTCCTTATATATTCCACAATATAACAAATCGCTACACTTTCATTGACCTTTTCGTATATGATATTTAACCTTTCACCCAATGCATGAAATTAATTGACACTAAGTTTATGAAGCTGTCATGTCTCAGTTTAACAGCTCACACGTAATTTCAGAATTTATTATTCGTAAAAATCCTGTATCGCAAAAATTTACTTCAAACGAATAAATATCAATTAACAAAATTATTTGAGTCCCAATACTCCACAAACTACCCCATAGCTAACATACATGTTTCAAATATACATAAGTTGGGTTAAAACCCGTTTGTAGAGTAATCTAATCCATTGGTTTGGCACACCGGAATATCAGACCCAATATCACAATGTATACAAATATTAATAGATTAATCCTGCCTTATCAATCTTAAGGAACAAACAAATCTTTTTCACATATTTCTTAAAACATAGCTGTCTTGACTTATTTATTCAATAGTACCATTCTATAGTAAACTCCGCGAGTTTAACAGATAACTTGTACAGAGATCCAACCTATACATCGATAATTCATCCACTATTGAATCTATAAGTTTTCATAGCTCACAGTTAAGCGATTAAGTATAATGATGTATAAACAACCGTAGTATAACAATTCAATAGGTCGTTGAAGCCGTAAATAAAAAAAAGCCGCGTTTATTGGTCACATGACCCGAGTCATGACTAGACGTGTTGATCGGGCTTATACTTAAAGGGGTATGTTTAATTGACAAGTCTAAATGCTATTAGAGTTAAACCTCAAACAGTCAATTATGTTTGTATATCAAACACAGGCTACATTATCACACTCCTCTATAGAAACAATCTGTTAGATTATAAAGTCGAACAATAAAGATGTTTATAACTTTACACATTAACATGTGGACAAATTCACACTTCATTATAACAGCAGATTTATAGTAATATTATATAATAGCATTTTCAACACAACATTTTGTGCACAGCAATTTATATTAAAGAGGATAAATTTCACTGGTAAAAATTATTAAAACCTTGAATATTGCATTAAAATAGTAATAAACACACCCAGATCATACCTTTACAAGAGACACATTGTATTCATTGTAAGATGAATGTGAAAGAAAAATTGAAAAACATTGACAGTTCCATTTTTATAAAAAATATCTGACATTTTCCCTTTAAAGTGTCTACTTTATTTGATTTGTTTTTTTGCTTTGTTTTCATAGGGTTTTTCACCGTTTTTCAACAATTTTTCAGTCATATACGGGGGCAGTTGACCAGTTTTTCTTGGAATTAATTGTCAACCAGTACTTACTTGCTCTTTCACATGTTTTAAACCGATGTCACACCCTTTTTTTGAGATTTGTAACTAAATGTACATTTTTAAAAAATAATTCTTAACTGTAATGTCTCTATACCAGTAAAACAGTAATACACAGAGATGTACCACAGTTTACAGTGTTTTATATCATTGTATCAAGTTCAATACCATTAAAGTGAAATATTTTGTATTGAACCTGAAAATATCACAAATGAATGTATGTGATACAGAGTTGTCTCTCCTGACTCAGGCAGAGTCAAAAGTACAAACCAACAAATCACTAAGCCTGAATTTGTGCTGGAATTTTCACAATGACATGCATATAATATTTGATTAGATTATAAATTAGTTTAAGTTATTTATTTATACATAAATTTGATTTATTTATTTAAAGCATTCAATAATCTTATATTTAATAATATTTATTGATATTAGAGCATAATCATAGTGTTTTATAAGCTTATAAATTCATTTCATTCATTTACATTTTTTGTAAATTTTATCTTAGACCATTAATCTTACAATTGGGCAAAAAATCCGAAAATTTATGTCCTACCCAAGTATTGTTTCATCGGGTTTAACGCAGTTTCTCAACGATATTTCAGTTATATACGGCGGCCGGTTCACCTAACCAGTTTTTCCTGGACTGTATTCTAACCAGTACTAACTTACCCTTCCACAAGGAGCCGGCAACTTCTCCACATGAGGAGGAAAATCAACATTTTTGTCAAATTTTCATGGAAGGGTATGTCGACCTGCCGCGACCAGGAATCGAACCCGGTGATCGGGTTACAAGTCCAGCACACTAACCACTGGACCACGGCCGCGGCTCCTACCCAAGTATTGATTCATCAAGCAAAATAACTAAGGTGAGTCAATAATAGGTGAGTCAATAATTCAAATGTACTACTTAAAAAGACGTAACATTGAAAACATTCAGCACAGTTGATCACTCTGAGGACAGTTGGAATAAAATCTAGCACAAGTGGTCATAAATTATGAAAGTTATTAAACAAGCTTTCTGAAAATGAAATGAAATGAACGAGCCATTGTTCACGGATGAGTTTAGAAATCTCATTAATTTGTAAACATGAATCTACCGGTAGTCGCCTATTTATATCAAAATTGCAAATAAACATTTTAGGGATAAAAAATAACTTTTTGGTGCATAACAGAAGTGGCCATCACTGTAGAGCAATTATAACATCACATCACTTGTTATATCAGTGGTAAATCATCAGTTTTATCAATTATGGGTGTTATTCTGCAACAACCATGTCATTTATAAGATAAATTTAAATAGTTGTAGAACTTGTAGATAGTAAAAGAAATGTCATATACCAAACATTACAAATTTAGATATCTAATTAAACATTAATAATAGTTAAACGCCAAAAAGTTATCAAATAATTAAATGCCAAAAAGTTATCAGATAAGCTAGTTAATTAAGTTAATTTATAAATTATATAAAATGTTTCTGTAACTTACGTATAGGACTTGGAATGTTTACATTCGCTCCACCAGTGCGAGGCATTGAGTGACCAGCTATAGGTGTACCCTGTGCCAGTGGTGCTGAGGGCAGGAACCTTACATTGTGCTCCGGGGATCTATCCCTGTAGAACCCGGCACCTTGACCAAACGGTGGGCCACCATCGCCCCCTCCACCACCACCACCGCTATCCCTGCTGTAGTAAACACGCCCAGTGGGTTTACTTGGTGATGTAGGGTAAGCAGGTAGAAACACACGACCGGAGTTGTAAGCCAAAGCCTGTGCAGGTGCAGTGAAAGCCGACCCACCAGGCTGTATGCCAGGGGTCTGACCAAGTGCCACCGATGGACCTAGAGGGTGTGTAGGTAAAGGCTCAAACGTTTGGCTTGCAGCATGACCAGCAGTCTGAGTTGCAGCACCGTAACCATGTACACCAGCAGTCTGTGACGGTATGCTAGTACCCACACGGGACCCTGGTGGAGGAGGTATAGTGTACCCTGGAGGAATAATGTAGCCTTGTGAAGCAGAACCAGCAGGTCCAGATGTCGGTTTTATGCCTGGATGTTTCAATATACTCTGATGTGGTACACCAGGTTGAGGAAAACCAGCTTGACCAATAGGTTGACCAATGGGTTGACCAAGTGGTCCAACTCCTGGTGCTGTTCCATGCACACCAATAGGTTGACCCTGGGGCCCCACAAAAGGTCCGGACATAGAACCAGGGGCCATCATTCCTTGTCCAGTCATCTGACCACCAGGGTAACCACTGACAGGGGCAGCTAATGGCATTCCTTGTTGCATGGCAACTTCAGGGGAGTTGTAAACATGAACTGGTCCACTAGACATCTGAGGGTGGTAAGGCTCTGGTCTGTGCACTGGTTCAAAACCTGTCTTTCTTTCCGTCTCTCTCGATTTATCCCTAACAGACCTTCCCTTATCTTGATCGCCATGCCCCTTATTACTGCCCCTTTCCTTATCTCTGCCCCTTTCTTTCCTTCGACTTCGATTACTGCGTCCACCTCGACTTTTCTCAGAATGTCCGTCTCCCTCAGCATCTGCACCTAGATAAGTTGCATAAACAAACCATAGTGTATCCATAGCAACACAAACAACAAACCAAGACACCAAAAAGCATGCAGTCAGTGTTCAAGTATGTAAATTACTTACTTGCTACAGAATCTAAAACAGTAAAACAATTTCTCAAATAAAGTGAGAATTAGAAAAAAAAAAAGTAAGGAAATATTAAACCTCAAATTCAAGTCAATATAAAACAAAAGAAAATATTTTATTCCATATAACCCTATTCCCAAAAACCAGTGCAGTGTGATAGGCCAACACATTCATAAGAGTGACAATAAGAAAATACTGCTGTATTTATCCAACAAGTAATTTGTTAAATGTATACAATTTGCAATCTATATAATTTTAGTTTTAAAATATTTTAATTTAACCTCTAGTTCTGGACCATCGGTAAGTACGTTCAGAAAAAAACATCCTGAAATGAGGACTACTAATAATAAATATTAGAAATTCGAAAATGTTTGAACTGGTTCAAATTCCTTAAAACTGCCATCATCATTTAAATAACCATGAAGAATAGAGTAACTTATGATAATTCCACCATTAAAACATATCTTGTGCAATTGTTCACAAACCTCGGTCTGTATGGTGACGACTTCCTCCTGACCTTGACCCAGCTGGCCGACCACCAGGTGGCGTTATTACTTCACGTTGATCTGTACCACCAGGGGCAGCCCCATGTAAAGGTGACCCTGAGCTATAGATACCTCCAGAGGGACCGACACCCATGGGTCCCACTCCAGCGGGACCAACACCACCAGGACCCATTCCGACCCCGGTAGAACTCATACCGACCCCAGCAGGACCTCCTCCAACACCAACACCAAAACCGGGCATTCTTGCGAAACCAGGAGGAGCATAACTTGTACCCTGAAATAGAACATCCAACATATCAGGAATAAGACATATCTAAGTTTGTGCAAACAGTTAGTACAGCACAATCTCTCAATAGCAACTTCCTTCAGGAGACATACATTTTGTCTGCTGTTGAGATCATTTTGCTCTATAGATTGAATGTACATGTAAATTCTTAATACAGGAATAAATAACAGTGTTATTGAGGAAATGTTGTTTAAGAGAGAAGGCTGCTATGATGAGGTTGCACTGTCGAGGTTTCCTGCAAACAAAGCCATTTCCTGAGGTTAAGACAGCATTAATATTTCACTAGCAAGACCATTGAGTCGAGGATACTGATACTCTACTAGTACAAAAGACACACAGTATCTAAATGTTGAAAACAATACTTCATTCAAAACAATAAGTCATCATATGTTTATTGATATAATGACCAACTCATGGAAATTAAGAATTTGAAGAATTGAAGAAGGAAATATAAATGGTAAGGGTTGAGGACCTGACGTCAGACAGATGCGATTGAAGAGTGAACTTCACAATCCATGATCAGACTTCAGTATTGGTTAGTTACCCAGGAAGTGGTCATCTAGAGAGATTAATATAAGTTTCAATGTTTCATAATCGATGTAAAATAATTAAACTTAAACTGTAAAGAAAATGGGAAAGATATACATGGAGTTACTATTTCTTGCTACTTACCATGGTTGTCATACCAGGGGCTGGCGGTACCAGAGACATTTGTTGTTCTTTATACTGGGATAATAGGGGTTTGTATGTGGGGCCAGCAGCTTGTCCTTGATCCTGAAACAGAGAAAAATACTTCAAAAGCTGATTTTGTCATAGACTAGATCTGCTGAGAAGTAGCTCTGTAATAAGCAATATATTAGCAGCTTTTATGAGATGCAATTACTTTCTGAACATCCAATTTTGGGAACAGTTATTTCTAGTTTTTATACAAATATGCTCTCTTAAGGAGTTTTACCTTAATCAATGAGTGGTAATAATCCCCCCAAACAAATATGACTTCAATGCTTCGCCAAGAAAAAGACATTTGCACAATTATCTCAAAACTGTGTTTGTAAATGATTGTGCTTCATTTCTTTATAACCAGCGGTCATTATTTATTAAATAATATCAATAAGTTGTTGTTAAATCAGTGGTGTCAGCAAAGCCAAAACCTCAATCCTGAAAGCTAAGAGGGGAGTCCTGTGTGTGAAAATTCATAAGCAAAAAGAATCCAAGAACTGATCCACAGGTTTGGCATTGGAACACCTTGGTTGTTATCGTATGTTTTAAAAAATGTATATATTGTACTCAATTCTGTTCATTCAGTAGCAGATTCAGCCCTACCGCCAATAAAAACTTATGTCGATCTGAAAATCAATCCTGGCTCAGAATCTGGATCTTCTGATCAATATGGACCTTTGACACCAATGTATATGTACTAAAAAGTACAAACAGGATAATATGTTGAGAAATCCCACCATGACTGAACCAGTTGTATACATGTATATGTTACTTACCGTGAGGTAGTACTGTGTACCAGTGCCTGTACTGGCTTGAACCCCAGCTGAACTCTGAGGTGGCGGCATAGTTTGAACATACGCAGACTGCATAGCTAGAGTTTCCTTCAGATTGTTGACTTCCTGTCTCAACCTCCATAGCTCCTCATCAGCACCAGCTGTACCTAGAAATAGGAAAACATAGAAATGTATAACCCAGTAAAAAAGTATGAATTTTAGTATACTGACATGATCAGTAAACAGGGCAAATGAAGCATTCAGATATAGTACAAACTGACAGCAGTGATCTACTGCAGGTCACTCATACAAGTGGGGAGCACAGTGGACTTGGGGAAGAGCACTGGATTCCTGAACCAGCGGTCATGGACTTAAATCCAGCCAGGAGCAAGATTCTATGAAGCATGTCACAAACTAAATCAGTCACAACTACTGGTTAGAATCCCATAAAGCATTCATTGAGGTTGATTACTGTAAGTATTAAGAATTTGTTTCACAGCTCATGTAATACAAATAGAATATCAAGGTTCAAACTGAGTATAGAAGTGTTGTTATCTCAAACAACTCTTGTATTGTGTCAGTGAAACATTATTATTATGAAGTCATACGCTGATGTTACTTTTCACGAGCAATTTTTTTTTTATTCTTTGTACTGTACCAATATATGCTCCATTGAAAGCCTCTGTACAACTAATTACACACATATACATATAAATTAAAACAATTAAATTCCAATTACCGAGAGATCCACCTTGGCCAGAAATTGTATCTAACATTCCATTGAGTCTCTCCATCTCTTCTTTCTGTGTTTCCAGTATATCATACAGCTTGGAAAGCTCATCTTCTTGTGTAGCTACAAACATACAACACAATGTACAGACTTCTCAACCATCATGATGGTGTATTTTATTCTGTGTCACTTAAGTATCATTAGTAAAGAATACACACTATGCTTGTAACTTAACTACATTAATGTAGCTGTTTTCCATTATTACATGTGATATTTATCATCATGTCATATTACATTGTATTTGTAAAGCTAATGCAATCTTGGTTTTTATGGTTTGTTTTCAGGGCAGAAACAAGTTACTGCTTATGACACAACAATAGCTCAGTATGTTTCTTAATAGTCGTATACGGGAATACTAAATATGGTTTCTTAGCAGGGGTACAAACAAAATTTAATTTTAGATCAGTTGAAGTTCAGTCAGACATTAAATACTGTCTTTGTTTCCATTGTGATGTGAGCACGATTATAACAGTATATTGTTGTTTGACTATATCAAGGTCATATCAACATCAAGGTCATATCATCATCAAGGTCATATCATCATCAAGGTCATATCAACATTAAGATTATATCAACATCAAGGTCATAAATACATGCTTACTGATCATTTGATTATTTATATCTGTCTGCTGGAGTTCACCATGTAGTTGAGATTCACGATCATCCAGCAATCTTTGTAAGAAATCTGCAACATGCTGAGCCTGGTCTAAATCTGCAGCAATGACCTGCATTCTCGCTTCTTGTCTTTCCTGGTAAAGAGTATGTATATAAATTGTGTTAATGCTGGTTATAAGTGATTGTAGATATATCAATCTGTAAACAAGTCACAAAGCTGACATATCACAAAATCTAAAGAACGGTTTTAAATCTTTGAAATCATACATGTATTATTTTGATGATACAAGAATTATGGGTACCATATTGCATATTAAACTGTTGTGTGTCCCTACATCACTTGGGTTACCATAGATACAGAAAACCCTACCTTCTGCATCTCCATATGATCACGTAGCCTTTCTATCTCCTTCTGGTAACTCTCCTCTTTGTCTTGAAGATTCTGTTCCAACATGGCCGCCTCAGCTTCAGCATCAATTAACTACAATAGAACAAATAAATGTAACATGCGATCTCAAAATGAAGATTGCTGACTGTTCCCATATGAAGGGAAATATAAAGTTTAGAGTTGATGGACTTTTCTCTTCCATTTTAAACCATTTACCATTTTTGTACCATTTATTTATAGCAAATGGGCATACACATTCACAAAATAAAAAAAAACACAAAAAAACAATCACTGCATAAAGCATAGTAAAGATACATGCTTCCTATCTAACAATGTGGTCATCAGCCATAGAATGACAATAGATACACCATCCAATCTCAGGACAGGTCTCAAAAGCTTAGGCTAAACAGCTAAATCACAAAAACATGGCAGTTGAGTATCCTGATATAACAAATGCCAACTGCATAAAATGACAAAAATCGCACCTGGTACCGGTCAAAGTATTATAAGATCTAAAAACTTTATCAAATAATTACAATACCGGTAAATGAGGCTTAATTTAATGTATACATTTAATTCCTTTAAAACTATCAGTGTGTTTTTAGGAAAATAACTTGAGTACAAATGCAGTGCAAACAGCTGAACAAAAATGCTCTAAAAAATTATAACCCAACAATAAAATAATTACACATAAATCGGAATTGTTTTGTAGACACGAGAAAGCTGTCAAACACATAGAAAAAGCCACAGTTTCACAAGTTAAAATATTATTGTTTCATAATTATGCGTCAGTGGTTGCATGTTACTGCTAGTTTACAATGGACCAAACTTAGTTAAGACTATTCGAGAATTTCAATTTATGGACTGAAAATCTTACTGTGTTGTGATCTTACTATGTTGTGATTGGTCAATTTGTGGACTGAAGATCTTATAGTGTTGTGATTGGTCAATTTGTGGACTGAAGATCTTATAGTGTTGTGATTGGTCAATTTGTGGACTGAAGATCTTATAGTGTTGTGATTGGTCAATTTGTGGACTGAAGATCTTATAGTGTTGTGATTGGTCAATTTGTGGACTGAAGATCTTATAGTGTTGTGATTGGTCAATGTGTGGACTGAAGATCTTATAGTGTTGTGATTGGTCAATTTGCGGACTGAAGATCTTACTGTGTTGTGATTGGTCAATTTATGGAATGAAGATCTTACTGTGCTGTGATAGGTGTATTTCTCATACAAGTGCAGAAACAATACACCACAATCAACAACAGGCATACATGTACAGTATACATAGTCTCAAGCAATACAATTGTATCTGTGTTCTTGTATCATATACAGTTACAGCAGTACAACACAGAACATTTCAAGAAGGGATCTAACACCACAATCAACAATATTACCACAACTCATCATTACCTCATCCTATAAGTATGTTGATATAAAATATTGATAATGCATATTCACCACCAATATACAATCATGCTGACATCTTAGTGCAACATAAACCGTGGGAATTCTAAAACAGCACTTTAACTTCTCACATGTGAACTACTTACCCCTATTTTTCTTAATTCTTTGATCTAAAGTCACATTCTACTTTATATTATTGCCAGAAACATTATCAATGATTATTCAATTTCATGGACATTTCTTCCAAACAAATGCTTGTGATATGGGGACAGGTATATTGAGAACAATTTTTCGAAACAAATGTTTGTCCATGGCTTACATTATCATCAGGACTTAAACTTTATCAGAAACTGAGTTAACCGCAATATTCAGGGGTGTCAGTAATTTTTGAATTAGCAGGGAAATCATCAAAAGTAGGCAGGGTCTTAGTACTCCCCTTCATTACGATCATTCAAACAAGAAAAGTAACCGGGTGATGATTCTTTAGTTACTGGGAAATTTTATCGGCTGTCGGCTCTTATTGACACCCTAAATATTTAACATTTTTTATGACACAGATGAAGCCACTACAATAGCTCTTTGACTTTTCAAAACAGCCAAGGTAATAGGGGAACACATAATTTGGTACCACCTTAAATCCGCACAAGTCTAAATAGCCTCATAATCTCAGCATCATTTTTATATTAGCAACACATATTTTTGGCCAGTTAAATATATACAAATTATTTTTATTCATGCAAGTCACAGAAAGCTATTTTGACTTAGAAGAGTAAGGTATCTTTAGCATTTTTAACCATCATATTTATAAAAAAAATATTTTTATCAACATCAGTCATTTTTCTATTCACCAACATACATAAGCAACAAAAATGACACATTATAAAAATGGCTTTATTTTAAGACACACTGGGGACATACCACTCGATGGTCTATTTTTGCCTTTGTCTTAAAACTATGCCTATTTTCCTGAAAAAACCTGACCTCAATCAAATACCCTCTAACACAATTTTCTCAGACTAAAAAGTCTGATAGTAAAAAAAGCCACTTCTATCCCAAAACTGATGTATAAAGAATACAGAGTAGAAAAAAACTACCAAACAAACCCTGCTTTTTTCTGCATGATACAATTAACAGACAAAGTTTTCTCCAGGTCTTACCTTCTTGGAGGCATCATCTTCATTAGTTCTCATCACTCTCTTCAGTGACATCAACTCATTCTGCAGCTCATCAAATAAATGCTTCTCCTCAGAATTCAATGAACTGCGTCTGCTGAATACAGAATCCGTCTCTGGTTCGTGAACAATCTTAGGTCCTTTCTGAAAACAGGATGTTAACCATACATTTTAGGTAGATCACCTTACCAAAGCTTCAAAGTTGTCTACATTCAGGGGATCATCCAGAACGTCACAAGTTTGAACCTTGGTTAGCACAATATCACATTATGTCACAGGAAACCAGTTCAGTTTTTGCTTGTCAGGAAGCAGACTTAAAAAGTGCATTGAATATGCCGTAGAGGAAGTCCCTACATTTGAGCTTAAACAAAAACTGGTACATACACAAATAATACTTGTTCACATAAGATGCCTTTAAGCTGTCCACATCTAAATACATGCATGTGATTATGAATAATACCCATCCTCATGTACGCTTCCACTCATTGGTCGAGATGGGTCACATGATACATCAATGATTTTGATCTGATGCATCTGATCAATTTGATTGGCTCAAACTGGTCCAGATTGATCACATGACATGTTTAATCCAATAAAATTCAAGTAGTTACCTGTTTAGCTCTGTTCTTGGCTTCCTTCAGTGCATTGCGGAGTCTGTTGAGTTCTTCATTCAATCTCTTGATTTCCTCCAGATTACTCTTGCTCTCTTCTTTGAACTAAAATAGTCAGGATTAATGTAATAAATATTATTAAAGATCTAACAATTCAGAAGGAATTAAGTATAAACACACTGTTCATCAAATTGTTGGCCCTGCCCTGCAATCAAATCTGTTAATGTGAAAACAACACAGAACTAAAGACAACAATTCAAATGTTTCCTAAAATGGTGCTTTTGAATATTTCAATAGTTTAAAAGATACCTTGTTTAACTTTCTCTTAAACTTTGCTCTCTCAACTTAGCTGATAGTAATAAATATTGATGGTCTCTAAAATTACAACATGTATCCTTAAATGTGTTCATAAAATTAGGGATCATAACTCAAGCATAATTCATTTCTGTTACAAAACCAAAACTATATATATACTACATGTTGAAATAAATTAAAATGCACCTGAAACAAAAATTGCTTATAATCGTGAAAATATTAAGGTGAAGATTCAAACCTGTTAGGAAAATCAGGAATGTAAAATTACATTAAGTTATATGATTCATGCTGCAGGAAAGGACAACACAATTATAGAGTTGAATTCTGTTATATTCATTCTCATTAATAAAGTGACTGATGATAATTAATGAAGCTTATATTATCATTTAACTTTAATGTTTCATGTGCACAGAGGTTTCACAGTCAGAACAAAACCAGGTGAGTGATATGTGATCAAATCTTAAATCTGAATTTCACAAAAATGTGTATGAATGATTTTGTTTTCATAAAATAATGATTATTACCATTAATTCTTCCTGTAACAGAAACATATGAATTAAATATTACAGGCGAACAAAAATAAACATGGTCTCATAAATATGGCATCATAAACAGGGTCTCATAAACATGGTATCATAAACAGGGTCTCATAAACATGGCCTCATAAACAGGGTCTCATTAACATGGTATCATAAACAGGGTCTCATAAACATGGCCTCATAAACAGGGTCTCATAAACATGGTATTATAAACATGGTCTCATAAACAGGGTCTCATAAACATGGCATCATAAACAGGTTCTCATAAACATGGCCTCATAAACAGGGTCTCATAAACAGGTTCTCATAAACATGGCCTCATAAACAGGGTCTCATAAACATGGTATTATAAACATGGCCTCATAAACAGGGTCTCATAAACATGATCTCATAAACATGGTCTCATAAACATGGTCTCATAAGCATGGTCTCATAAACATGGCCTCATAAACAGGGTCTCATAAACATGGCATCATAAACATGGTCTTATAGACAAGATCTCATAAACATGAGGTCTTTTACAATAGTAGCTCCGCAACCACTGTTCAAACAGACATCTCTGAAACAGACAAATTGTTGCCAAATCCATATTTTACATTTAAACACCAAAGATGCTTATAAGAATTGAAGATAAAAGTCATTATGAATAAATTCAAGGCCTAACAACTGGACAGCTCAATAACTTACCTTGTTCTTTTCATTCTTCACTTTTTCATCCCTCTTGTTGAGTTTATCTTGAAGACGTTTCATCTGATCTCGTAGAGACTGGTTATCATGATCTGACTTATCTAGTCTGGTTCTAGTCTGATCTAAATCTTGAGTACCTTTATTCATTTTATCAGACATAAAGCCTTGTAGATCTTTAAATGTTTTACCAAGTACATCTTTATCATTATCTGGTTCAATGGGAAGCTGAAACAATAAATAATCATAGAATAATGTATCCATCTGACAGTATGGGTGGTAGTGCTGGTGTTATGGTCAGTCACTCAAGTCTGAGGCCATGGATTCAAATCTCACAGAGGTCATAAGAATGCCTCCATGTAAGGCACCTGGGGCCTTATTCATAAACATAATAAGAATGAAACTCTGACTTAGATTTTAAAGTGTTAAATGTTATTTTTCTGTCCCTTCGTTGTTATAACAGTTTACATTTTAATCAAAATTGACATAAGCGTAGATTGGGTAACATCAATTATTCAAACAAAATTTCATTCACTTAGATCAAATGAAATGAAAGACTGGTAAATATAACTTTTACAAATTTAAAAGTCCAAGTCTGAGTTTCAGTCTTAAAATGTTTGTGAATAAAACCCTAGCATTGGTTTTTCTGAGGAAGACTTGAGAGGGATTTAAAAAAATATCATTTATTATCATCACAAATATGACTGAAACTGAAGCATATGTTCAGAAGTGAAATTATTTAGGTTTTACACAAACAGAAACTTTGAAAAAGACAGCATCAAAATCAATCATATTTATGACTATACCACTATTATACTTTTGGAAATTTAAAAACAATATTCCAACATATCATTGTTAAATATTCAACAGGGTCTAAGTACACATGAGGCAATATGAAATATAAATCAGCCATGCTATCCAACAGACTTATGTTATCTCAACAGTAAAATAGTAATGTATCTTGTTCTAATTGAAAATATCTTGTCATTTTTCCACAAGAACACAGGTCTTCCACAGAAACTGCCAAATTTGACCTTTGAGTTCAAAATATGACCTTGACCCAATGTGGCCAAAAGTTGTGCACAGCATGAGGCATCGATTTGAAATCATTCAGGGGGGGGGTAAAAAATGTAGCATTGCAACAGAATGATGATGCATCATATCCTAGGTGTTAGACTAACTGTAACAATGAAAGCACACATACCCTGTTCTGTTTAAGACTGGTAGATAAATCTTTGAGTCGACGACGTAATTCAGCATTAGGAGTACTCTCCTGTATTTTAGACTGTAATGTCTGTGTATCCTGTTCTACCCTGTCCTTCAGTGCTACATTCTGAGCCTGAAAGTATCAATTACATGTAATAATATAATGTATAGATAGTTGCCACATTTACAATATTTACCTCCCTTCTTCTAAATAGTCGGCCATATTGATAGGCAAATTTCCTTCAAGTTTATAGGCAATATAATGTAAACGATGATAAAATAATCGGATATATAAAAAAAACTTATTCATTATGCTCATGTTGGCAGTTGGCTCAGAAACAAATGGATGTCATATGCAAATTCTCTTAGTATTGTCTCAATTATCGCATACTTGGGAATTATTCCTATAAGTGCTTATCAGTTTTGACTATCACAATGGCTGATGATTAAGAACAAGGGAGGTAAATATTGTAGATGAGGGAACTATGTATTGTTTTATTAGGGATATTAATGTAACTTCCCTTTTTCAATGGCAATCATTTCATTGTGGTCACATGGTCTCACTAGCATCGCTAGGTTTCAAACCAGAACTTACCTGTTTGCCGGCAGCAGACAACTTCCAAACATGAATTAGAATTATCATTGATTTTCAAAAAGATCATTATCAATATATTTGTTGTGTAATCATAAATCTAACTAATTTTAGAATTCATTAGATAAGAGCAATACAGACAGAAACTGGTCAACAGTGAAAAGTGGATGTAAATCTGCAAAATCTTATCTTTCTACCTTAACAGTTTCCAGTTGTGACATAAGTTTTCTATTCTCTTCATCTTTTCTTTGTGCTTCTTTAAACTTTCTGTCTCCTTCAACAGCTTTGGCTTTCTCTGTTTGTAACTGTTTCTCCATAGTATGCTTCTCAACCTATGTAATAAAATGGTTTATATTGGTGTTAAAAACATGGAACCAGTCTATGCAAAGCACTATGAGTAACCCTGTTTGGCAAAATGAGAATATATATGGGAAATAGAATTTAAATCAATACAAAGTGTCCGGTGTTCAGGGACCATAACCAATAAAACATGAATATTTTAATCAATATAATTATGGTAATTTACAAACAAATACAAAATAGAGATATGACACAATTAACGAAATACTGTCTTCTTAATACACAAATCTTACAACAAATTTTAACCCACATATAGTTAATTTGTCAAATAAAATATTGAACTTAAATAATCAGATTTATTTAAACCTGTGTTTCAATTGTAGTAGCAATCACCAGTCAGTGACTTCTAAGACTGTTAAATAGCCGCAGTAAGTAGTTAAGACAGAACAATTACCAGGTATGTATAAATTCAAAGGTAGCTTTCAATGCACTGTTTGCTTTGCACTATAGAAAATGTTAAGAAGCTAGAATGCTTTGTTGTTAATTTTAGTTACGAAATAAAAGTCGACTCAGAAAAAAAGTCTGAATTTTTACATATAAGTAAGAAAAATACATAAATTATCTTAGTAACCATTCAGAAAAATATGAAAGACAGATAGACAAATGTACACAACAAAATTATAGTCATTTTCACACACCAGAATCAAGATAGTACATGTAAATATATTTCATACAAACCATTGCTTTCAAAATTTGATTTTGTATCAATATACCCAAACCGAGATATAGAATTTCATAAACAAGAAAAAAAGACATAGAAAAGCTGAAAGTGTTAATAAGCAATTAAGTATGCATGATTTTCCACAAAAATGGAAAAAGAATAAAATTAAACCAATTATTAAACACTACATGTGTTACAAACTACATATAGTATATATATGTTTACAGATCTATATGATTGGTATACCTCGACCCCTTTTTTCAACCCTGTTTTGAATTTCAAATCAGGGAACATTTCCCCTAATTTTTCATGGGGTATGATTCCGGGTATACTTTCAACTATACCCACAGATTTCTTTTGTATAATATCTGTGTTAGGGGAGGTAACTGGTGTTGACTCAACAAATCCCAACGATTTCTTTGTTATAAACTCAGCATCCTTCAAAAATGTTAGGATAAAAATATAACTCATATGATGGCATCAAGTACTTCATAAATAAGTTAAATTCTGACAAGAACAGGTTAATTAGGAAGAGCATGTTATTACCGACATATATTATACAAAAAGTACGAGTTTCAATGGTCTTAAAACTATCAGATTTAATGTTTTGAGACTTTACATTAAAAGTGAAAGATAACTTTTGCTTCTTTGGTGATATATACGTGTACATAGAATATGCTTGAGGTGTTTATCTTACAGTATTATGTTATTTGTTCATTCGACCATCCACAAAAATATTATTTGTATCCAAATCTCTGACACACTCACAGACACTGACCGGCCTTCATGTTTTGTTTCGGCTGAATAATGTTTTTCATGTCTAGTAAAACAGTGAATACTCGCTCACATAGGACTTCCTGATGGTCAGGGTAATCCATTCTTATAAGATATCCAACAGACAAGACAGTGGAACAGTTAGACCTCATATGCGAGAATGAGGGTAAACAAACGCATCCCCCTTTTTATTTTCATGTCTAAAATCGGTAATTATTCACCTGACAATAGGTAACAACAAGCAATCAATTGTATAACGATGATCTTAATTTAATGCTTGTACAGTCGGAGCTCGTTCATTCGAATTTATCAGGTCCAAATTTTTATTTCAAATAATACATGGTTTTGTATCGACCATTTTAATTTGATGTGCCTAAGAAGATACATCGGGACCTGATATGTATTTCTGAAGATACCAAGTATTCCGATAGAAGGTTGTCAATAAACGAGGTCTGACAGTAATTTAGTTCAAAATCAAGCAATATTAAAATATTTCTCGCACAAAATTTATCATGCAAAAACAAACCCATGAAATATAAATTACAATTAAGTATATTAATCACAATATTTATAGACAAAAATGTGCGAACTTAATGGTGATGCAGCATGTCCAACACAAGTTACATAAAATTATAAAGCATACGTATTACTACAGCTATTGTACCTTCGTCATAGAATTAGCATTTGACGGATCAGAGCTATTCTGACTCGAGTTTTGGCTCCAATGTTTTTGAATGAAATCTGGATCCTACAGAAACATATATACATGTACATATAAACAACACATAGAATACAAACACATGACAAGAGAACCGCAAGCGGATGCTGACGCTCGTCTACTGGGGACATTATCGTTGAGGCTGATAATTGCTCAGAAACTGAGCTAAACATGGTAGTGGACTTGGACAACGAGGATCAAGTTACAACAATAGATAGTTCCTAAATTTATGATATTTACCTCCCTTGTTCTCAATATTCGGCCATATTGTAAGGCAAATTTCCTTAAAGTGTATAGATAATATATTGAAAAACGGTGATTAACTAAAATCAGAAATAACTTATTCAGTATGCTCATGTGGGCATTTGGCTCAGAAAATTGAAGAAAAAGTGGTTGTCACATGAAAATTCCCTTAGAATTTTCTCAATTATTACATATTTGGGAATTACTCCTATAAGTGCTTATTAGTTTTGCCTATCCAAATGGCTGATGATTAAGACCAAGGGAGGTAAATATTGTAGATGTGGGAACTATCTGTCAAGTTTTACAAAACAGACAAGCTAAACACCACAAGAATACATAGACAAAACATGACA
This sequence comes from Mactromeris polynyma, assembly GCA_032209605.1. Classification (NCBI taxonomy): domain Eukaryota; kingdom Metazoa; phylum Mollusca; class Bivalvia; order Venerida; family Mactridae; genus Mactromeris; species Mactromeris polynyma. Next base: position 649,116 of record JASFXZ010000058.1, read on the forward strand.
CACATGACATACAAATATATATACAGAAATTACATATATACATACATTTATGGTTTGGTGCTAAACTCTTGTAAACTCTTGTTTGAAAAACAGGCTGTTACAATAGTTGTGCATCAAATTCTTGATATATTAAGAATTGCACCCAAATTAATCAAATTTAAAAAGAAATCACACACACACTATTCAATATTTTATCTAAACATTTCAAAGTGCTGGTAAAAATAAATAAAAAATCTGTCAAGTCATGACTGAAATTATCACAAACAGATGGATGGACAGACAGACAGATGAACTGACAGGCAGACAGCTAAAAATAGACCCATCTGAAGGTTTTTTTATAACAAGGTTCATCATTAAATATTACCATGTTTTCCATACTTCCTGCCATGCAGTAGGTTTCATCCAGTTTTATAACCTTAATTACAAACAGTAGCTTCACGTTACCTTCGCTTTCTGTTCCAAGTCTTTCAAAGCTTTCTTCAATGAAGCCACCTCTAGATTACGTGTTTCCAATGCATCCTGGGTATTTGTATCCTGACGCTGACTTCTATGTATTTGATCTTCTAGTTCCCGATTCTTGTCCTCTTGATTTTGGAATGATTTCTCCATGTCGACATACCTCTACAAATATATACAATACACACCATATACTGACCATTTACGCTACTTTTGACCTCAACACCTACTTTAGCATTACTTTAGTTATACAGAGCATTAACTTGACCCACCAGCATCGGGTGTCCAACCATTTACCTCATAACATCTGCGGATACAACCATACGTTTAATCGGTCATTAAATTGAGCTTTTGAAATTCATAGACTTCTTTTTAGTTCAGTTTCAACTTACATATTTTGCATGGATTGTGAACTTATGTCTTACAACCTATACAAATCACTTTCAATAACCACTTCCTTAATTACTAACCAATACTCGCACCAACTTCAGGGACTGTGAAGCTAATGTATCTACCTCATCCAATAGGGGTTGTAAAGTTCCAATCACAGTTACAAAACCTCCCAATACATTCTACTCACCCTTTCCAGTTCTCTAAGACTGTTAGCTTCTTGATCTACCACACTGAGTTCATTCTCCAACTTTCTACATCTATCAGCCATGTCTTCATTCTCTTGTAATATTTGATCAAACTCTCTTTCTTTCTTAGCAGCTTTAGTTTGTACTTGTGCAAGGTAAGTCTGTAGACCTCCTACAATATCGTCTAGTTCTCCTCTAAGAGACTCATTGTTTTCAACAGTATCTGTAAACAAACCAACATTCATGGAGTCATCAATAAATTACAGTTGAATTACTGTATAGTGACATATCTACGTTTATATTTTCTAATTGAAATTACTATATATTCAAATCATAACAATGTTAAAACTCACTAAGGTTAAATTTTAAGAGAAATACAAGACAGATGCATATAAATACATATTGTTAAATGACAGATATGCATTCATAAAGTAATTCAGAATTGGTTCTTGTCAGACAGTTCACTATCATCTCTTACAATGAACATTTTGAACATCAGTATCAAGCCAGCTGTCTGCTTCAATACAGCAACATTATTTCATTATAATTTGAAGACAGAATAGAATACATGTTATATTTATAGTGTAAATATGCAGCAATTGACCCCCTGACTCACAAAATTAATCAGCTGATAATATTTTAAACTAATCATTAAATTTTCAAGATTTACTGAATTGGATTGCAATTTTCTATTTGAAAACATTTAAATCAGATATTTTCAAACCTTCATTCAGTTGTTGTTCCAATTTCTTGATATCATTAGTTTCCTTAGCGATAGTATCCAACATAAGTTCAAGCTGATCTTGTAACTGCCCATACATCTGGTTACTTTCATTTATTTGTTGTTCTTTGTCTACCATACCAGCATAGACCTTCCTCTGTTATACAGAACACAAGATATTGCTAGGAATGTTAATACACAAGTGACACAGTGACATTGTTTGGTATTGCATGTGACCATGAATTTTCTTAGAATGTCATAAAAACATCACACAATGTTCTTATCCATGGGGTAGCAATGTTACATCTATGATGGTAATGTATCTCCTTTTTATCTCCATATATTATACAAGTTTTGTATGAACTTTCTAGTACTTCAGTTTCATTTCAAATATCTAAACAAATATATAACATGCAAAAAGAATGCAGATAGAATTCAAAAGATATTGAAAATTGCAAAATATAAACAACAAATGCATCATATTCATGAAAATACTGATATGAGTCCTTTGCTCTACCCCCATATCATGCCCCCCCCCCTCAACACTGTCTGAATAAAATCACTTTCTAAATTGACAATTAGCATCTTAGACAACTTACTTGACAATTGTAAGAAGCACAGACACTCAGACAATGCAGGTTTATACTGTACTTACATAATTAGGATCTGTGTTGTCCATCCGACTGATTTGATCTTTCATTCTAGCTAATTCCATTTTATGTCGGTGCATTTGTGTTTTTGTTTTATCCAGCTCCTCTTCTATTTGTGTGGCACTGTCCTTCATATCATTTACCTGAAGTTATTTGTGGGAGCGTTTTTAAACCATATGTAAAAATAACACTACAATACAATCCTTAAACATAAAGTAAATGCAGACAGTACATATTAAAACATTGTTTCAAGCCCTTTGCGTTATTTCCTAAAAACTGGCCACATACTGCAAGGAAAGACTCCCTGTTCCCAGTCATTTGATTAGAATATATACATTTTATCACCCAAGCCTCTCCATTAGAGAAGCCATTCCAGTATATTGAAGCATTGTAAAGTCATAATAATCTCATCATATTTTACTGCAATATTTTAAGCAGACATATATATATCTACATAATTCTGTGTCCATGTATTATTTCCATGTCTCTGTTGATGAAAAGCCATTGAAAAGAATCCAGAAGTCACTACAAACAATTTAATACAAAAATATTATAAATATACTGTCATTATATTCTATAAAACAATTTTCGAAACATTCACATTTAAGTTCAACATGATCTTGATTGGTTCTTGCAGTTTTACCTCGTTTTTAAGTCACTCTCAATACTTACAGTCCTCATTTTGCGAGTAAGTTTCTGTCGAACGTTGGCTTTATGTTCCTCCTTGTCAGAAACAGCTGAGTCACCAATGTTCTTCAAATCTTTCGTAGCATCCTTTAATTTGTTTTCTGTCTCTAATAGCTCACTGGTCAATCTTTTCAATCTGTCTTCAGCTGCAAAATGTAAATCATGCTTGTTTCAGCATTAATCAGTATAATGCAGATATTATATGCACATGGCGAAGAAACCTTCAAAATTTCACCAAATTTTCTTACTTTCTACAGCTTCAATATGTCTTTGAGGTAATCATTACTGTCAGTTTGATCAACTTCAAAGTGGTTCAATGTCAAGGTCACTGTTTGGCATACCAATGAAGGTCAAGTTTTGCTACAGTAAAGGCCATTGTTATGTAGGCATATCAAAGTCAAGCATTTCTATAGTCAAGGCCACAGACACACATCAACGTCTAGTATCTCTACAGTCAAGGTCATTCATATCAAGGTCAAATCAAGGATCAAATGATATTTATGGCTAGTCTTCAATAAGATGAAATGTAGGGAAATCAAACAAGCTTTACCAATAAGCGATGATTCATCATAACATATGTAGATTCAAACAGATGATATTGAATCAAGTAGGCATTAAACAATCTGAGTTAGAGATGAAAGAACTCTCGGATGGATAGACTCAAGCAAGGACAGACGCAGAGGAATGTGAATATATGCCAATGGCTTCTTTCAGTAATGAAACCAATGACAATGAGAAAATATCCTTAAAACAAAAAGAGAAGATTTAGATGTCTGTATATTATCAAAAATTCCAAGACATCTGTGTACGACAGTGGGAGTACATTAAATCATTAGATATTTTAAGAAATTTCTGAAGAGAATGTAAAACAAGCAAATGAACAAAAGTCTACAATATATGCAATTATTTCCCAAGAGTTCAATGGTTCACTCTTAAATCTACAGTGTTTGTATGTAGATATCACTGAAGTTAGGACTATTTTACAGTTATATGTTTGTTAGGACTGGTTCTATAGGCATGGTCTTCTTTTCTATAATTATACACTCTCAAAGATTGTCTTATTTTTCAGTCAGCATCTTTGAAGAAACTGTTTTCTTAACTAGACTGTATTTATTATTTAACACTAATTTCAACAGTATTTTAATTAACATAACCAGTGTTTCTTGGTTTCCAACCAATACTAACTTATTCTCAAATAAGTTGACCTTGCACCAAGGTCAATCAGCCTACATGTTTTAATGTGGCATTGATGATGTAAAAGCATATCAGAATATTCAGAAATGAGTTTGAGAGGGGAAAATAAAACAGACTTGAAAATCTATTTTTCATCCCAAATATCTTGGATATAGTGTTTACACATAAAATAATGGGCTTTTGAGGTATTCATTATAAAATTTATGAATAAATAATATTGATCAATATTAGAAGATTCTGTAAAAGAAAATAAACAAACTTGCCTTTTTTCTCAGCAATGATGATATATAATGCACAAAATAATGAACACACATGATTGTCTAGAGCAATTTTCACCCTTATCAGAGCAACATTAGTAATAATAAACCAACTTCTAGATGAAACTATAATTACATAATAACTTCTAGCTAAAACCCTTCAACTTCTAGACTTAAAGCATTGAACTAAATTACTGAAATAAAAATATCAGTTAATAAGGACGAAACCATGAACTTGTTAGAACAGAAACTTGGAACATAGAACTGTAACAAACAGAATGCACTTGAAACAGATTCATATAAATTGGCAACATATATTTTTGTAGCATTTGGAGAATATGATATATTAACAGTGCAACGTCTCCAGAGCAAAACTCATTGGGAGATGCAAATTTCAGCTATTGTTGAGAGGTTGTTGCCTCTCGCAGATGTTAAATTGACAGTAAAATGTAATTATAATAAGGATATGATGTTGTTGAGAAGAGGTTATTGCTCAAGAGAGGACCACTCTGGAGAAGTTGCAGTCTAGAGTCAGAGTAATATTATCGATCTTCGCAATTTTTTTTTTTCAAAAATTTGAAATAATTTTCTGTAGGATTTAAAAATGGCAGAAATAATTATACATGTATACTTAAAATCTTAAATACTGAAAAATATTATCGGCCGCTACAAAAATACAAGGTTTCACCCAAGACTTTGGTTACTATAAACAAAACCAAAATCTTGTGTTCTGCACTTATAAAATGTGCCAACTTATTGAGACACATCAGAACAAATTCACTGTTTTTCATATCATATACATATTTTCAATTTAATCTATAAAGTGGAGTTATTTCCCCTTTATAAACCACTTTTTGAGCACATCCACCTGATCCTGAAATACGTAAATCCACCTTAAATTCCATTGTATTGACATGCTTCTTTATTGTTTCTGTTCTCCAATGTCCTTCTGTTACGTTTCATTTATACCCCTCCTGATTCATATTTAAATGTACTCGCCCAATACTGTGAATGTGGCCTTCATTGCCTTATAAATTCTCATTTATTGTAAGTAACAATTCAAGAAATGCCACCCAACAATGTCAAACTGATGGTGACATTCATTCCAGGTTGCAGAAGATGGACAAAAGCACCTTGTAGTACAAAAAAAGATTTCTGATTATATAATAAATAAAAACTTATGACATAGGGATGAAATATTGCATTCACAACTGAATGCCAATACTGTATTTACTAATACATGTTTTTCACTTAGTAAACAGTCTATTAGTGTGACGGTGCTATCACACTCAAGTAAGATGGCGTCTCCTTGCCATCTTGTATTGGTAGCAGTTAACTGCATTTCACTATTTTAATATTTATTTCTTGATAACACATGGAGCCGATGGGGTTGATATTTTAATATGTTCTTTGTCTACAAGATTAACTTTGCTTACATGTCAACATAAGTCAAATCATACACAGGAATATATTATGAATTCCATTCTAACCAAGGTTGACCTTTCTTCAAGGACATTCCGGGGTATTATTTCCCATAACTCAATGGGGCTTGTAGGTGAATTTATCTCTGGTAAAACCAATATATTTAACAAAGCAAAGTGATGGAAAGCAGTGAATTTGTCAGCTTAAAAAACAAATACAAGCGCTCACAAAAAACATGTTACAATACATTCAAGGAGATGTATCACACTATTAGACACTGACCTTGACATTCATCGGTGCATTACTGGCCTTGAGTAGAGGTCATGGTATTATTATTAGTTGCAACAGCAACCAACGAAGATATCAAATTGAATATAAAAGTCATGTCTCAAGTGATAAAAAATGAAAGCGGAATAAAGTTTTGAATACAATCATGTATGCAATTTACAATCAGAAACTGAAAAATCCACATCAAAGGCATATCAGTCTTGTATGTGTATGAATGCCATAAAGACGTTCTAGAACCAGATTTCAAATATTTGCACAAAAACAATTTTAAAGCTGATTTAATAAATAATTTATTCCTTAACTTAATACCGAGATAAAGGCACTCAATGTCAAGGTCGTTACACTTTGTAATACATCTCACTGGCTGTATAAAGAACTGGTTTTCTACATTATGTTAGCTGGTGACTCATACCTTCTTTAACCCCTGTACTTGCTGAAATATTGGCATAGTTAAAGTTACTGTGTTCTAAACAATAGAAAAACTTACAACACTGTACGGTGCAGCTAACCAGAGCCAGTTGCAAACCGGTGCAAACATTAAATCACATTACTGCCAAATACACTAACATTAAGAAAATACTTCTACATGACACTAAGTCAAGAGGTTGGCTGTGATAGTGTTTTCAAGTAGGAGGCATTCAAATAGCTAAACAAAATGTCAAGACTTTCAAGAGATGGTATTTTTATTGTTCGTGCTCAAAACGCCTGACAATATTCTATATAAGGCGATACTTATTGCAGCAAAATGTAATATTCATTTATAATTCAAATTATGAGGCATTTAGATTTAAATTGCAATACTTATTGTTCTAAATACCTAATAAATAATTATATCATTAAACTTATTTTGCATGATAATTTCGGGTTTTCAATTAGATTTAAACAGCTTTGACTAGGTCAATAATGCAGTTATTATTTTTTATTAATCCACACATATTTTCATGTCAAAATGTGAGTTAAAATCCGATGAAAAATATTATGATATCACAGTGTAACATGGCACAGCAATGGGTACCAGCACTAGACGAACACATACAATGTGTGTGCAGTTACATGACAACCAACATCACATACATGTAATATTAGATAATATGATATCTGTACCAGTAATGATAAATGGTAATTAGTGAGTTTAATGTATAAGGTAAAAGCAGACAAAACTATCCACCAAATGTGATGGAAATATTGAATAAAAAAAAATGAAACACCTTTACCATGATAAAAATCTCTCTTCAAATGCTAAAACTCTATTATAATGTGATCAAAATATTTCTGGGAAATTTTGTAGAGCTACATTGGCTAAAATTTAATAATTCAAGGACAGGGTTACCTCCCTTGGACAAAAATCCAATAAGAGTGACCTACCTTTGGACACTTTGTCCTGCTTCTTAGCAATTTCATGATCCAACTTGGTATTTATTTCCATCTTGACGTCGGCACGTTGTGGACTGGGTATTGAATGAATGTGGAGTTGACTGGCGGAAGCACCAGGTATATCTGTCTCGCCGGCAACTCGGTTGGCTTTGTATCGCGCACGACCTATATACGGACTCTCACCTAATAAACCTGAGTCATCACCAGTCTGCAATATCATAAAGAAATAACACCATATAAGTACATGTATCTTTATACAATGACAAACATATACATAAGAGAATAATTTAGAATTTTTCAACCTGTTTCATTCTAAGAAATCAACCAGTGATTTTTTTGAAAATAATTTTACTGCCTGTGCAGGATGGTAAAAGAAGTTTTACATTCTGGGAAAAAACATCACTGTCAACATAATGGAAAAGGAATAAATGAGGCTTTGAAGATATCATACAAGGTAACAAACAAGTCTTAACAACATAATAATTCTCTCTTGACCACAAAGAACAAAACTACCAAGTTTCTATAAAGGTCTTAAATGAACAAGCATTGATAGCTTGTCCCCATGCTCCTTGTACATGGAGGATCGGAATTAATCCTTACAGTCTGACAACAAAAGTTCAGTATTACACGGTAACCTCTGATCCATGTTCTGTTTCTAATTAAACACATTCAATATAACACAGGGAACAACTATAGCTGTATAGGACATGTATGTCTATGTATGACATAAAGGACTGCAACGATACATGTGTCTCTCGGTTCGGTTTCGATTACTACTATTTCAGTTTTCGGTTAGTTTTTATACATAAATAGATGAAATAGCTGATAGTTAATGACTTGTAATGACCGAACATCTGAATATAGGTAAGTAGAATTAGAACAATGTGTTATAATATAAAGCAGAGCAATGACTAGAAATAGAACTTTATGTTCCGCAATAAAAGTAAACAGTCTCAATAGCTGTGTAACTAAAAGACAATACGAATATTCTCTAGCTAGAATATTGTTTCAGGAATAAATATGTCATTTGACGTACAAAACAGAATATTTATAAGACAGTACTGAACCGAACTATGAGGAAAAAGAACCAAAAATAATCAAACTTCTTTTAATCATTTTACCCCTAATATCAACAGTATTTTCCACACGCTAATGAATGTAAGGTAAGGTAATGCTTTATGGTAAGTGGTATCCCTTTCGCTTCCCACAACTTCCAGGATGTGTTTGTTCATTATTTTCTTAGATTTTTAGACAGGAACTATATTGTGTAGGAAAGAGCAAAAAAACAGTAGCCATGCCAATTACAATGGGTTGGTTGGGATGCACAAGGACTGCCTATATATCATAAGTAATGTTTATTGTCCTGGTGGTGATGGTGACTGGTGAAGCTAGTATGGTATAATTAAAACAGACACACATGTTGTCGAAAAAGGGCTTTATTTCTTAAAGCCGTAACTTAGACATTATATACCAATATAAGTTTGAATTAGGATATATATGGGCAAGCAAGAAATAAACAGTTTAACAGTTTAAACAAAATAGTTCGATCAGCCGCCGCATGTGGAAGGAGGAGTGGAGGTGGTGGTAATATAAAGAAATTAAAGAGCCAGTTGAAAACATGTTAATCTACGCAGAAAGCGCATCTAATGAGTGGACTGCGCATGCGCCGGACCGGAAGTGTAATTAAAAAACATTTATACATACATCATCATAAGACGGTTCAGGTCCTCTACCAAGACTGTCAAACTTGTTGTCTATTTTATGGAATGCAAGTTCTTGTTCTAGTTGATAGTGTTTCTCACATGCTTTATTTAACTCCGATGTTTTCTTCTTCAGCTGCAATACAAACAGGAACAAAAGACTTCACTCCACACTTCATACAGTTGTGCAATAACATGCACTTTGCTATGCTTCAAATATTATATTGTGACCTTCTTGCTTTAGAAAATAGCCAGGATCAGAAATGCACAGTAAATGTTTTACCGTTTGTTTTCAAGATTCTTCAGTTTCGGTTTGAGTAAAACTTACGATGTCACAAGAAATTCCCCAAAATTCTTGAACAATTGTAACCAATTATCCCTAAATTACAAGAACTAATTGAATAATGCACACTAGGAATTTGGTGAAAATATTTTCATTATTTTACTTCTTACACAAGTCATGCCAAAAGCAGAATACAGCCGAGTAAAAATAAAAAAAACCATCTATTCATGGCCCACTAGACATTGAGGGATAGAAATACTAGGAGAGGAATTATAAGCACTTTTTAGCTTTCACAATCTATCCACTTCAAACACCTTTGCACAATGTATTCAAAGCAGGTGAAAATGGCAGCTAAAACTGTGAACACAACTGCATGTTTAAGATACAATCTAACTACAAGACAATTAGGTTAACACATTACATGCATATCCAATTGAAATAATGGAAATGACATTTCTAAAACATTGCATCTATAATTCTATTCCAATGACTGTATATATCCAAAATATTCTTTGACGCAGAGTCAGGAAAGAACTCTATTCAACTTTCGCTGCTATACATACATTTAAACCTCATTTAAACACCACCTCAACATTAAGACCACCTCATTAATAAGACCATATGTTCATGAACCAGATTTTGATTTTCTTGCATATTTTAACTAGATAATCAGACCACCTTGTAACTAAAGACCAACTTTCTTCAGAACCAACGTTGGTCTTATATCTGTCTGCATCAACTTCATAAAATAATTTGATCTCCATAACCATGACAACGCATTGATGATATTTTGAGTATTGATTAAAAGTGCATGTAAGATTTTATGAAATGACAAAAGAACTACTGACCTAAGTTATATCTTACAGAAAAAAGTTTAAAAAAAACAAATCATTAATAGTTTCTTTGATTTACACACAAGCTTAATACATACATAATTCTTACATAATCTGTTTATTCACCATACAATAATCCCACAAACTCTGACCACATTATAAATTCCATTAGCTATCCTTGAAATTTTAATCCTAATTAAATCTATGGCAGCAATTTTCCAAACAACTTGTTACCAGTAACTAATTACCTTAGATTTGAGTCTATTTATGGCTAATCTAAGATATTTCAAACCTAGCCATGATAAATGCTCTATTAAGACCAACCTGGTAGTACAAACTAGATATCTAAAACTGTTTTATCTCAATGATAGTGACCACTTTGATAACGCAGTGTAGCAAATATCAACTGGTAAACAGAGAGCTGATAAAAGTTACTTTAAGTTCATAATACTTTAACTCAATAATTTTTTTCAAAGAAAATTCGGAATAAAAGATACAAAACTATGAATGTTTAAGAGTCAATAAATTCACCATATATAATATATTACGCCATTATACATTATAAAAAAAGAAGAAAATGTCATGAAATCTTGAGATCTGGTATTGACAAACCATTGTAAATTTACAAGTCAAGTACTGATTACACATTGAGATATATTATATAAACAGACAATACGATAATATAGTAGTGTGGAAATATCCTTTATAAAGGTTATAACTGAGAGTTCATGAGTGCTCACGGTAGCAAATTAAGGAACATCTTAAGATTATATTAAATTCTTAAAAAACTATTCATGAACATATAATCTTTCCTTTTCATTCACAATAAAATGATGTAACTAAATAATAGTGGTGATAATTCCATGGTTTCTGTATGTATCTGTTGAAATTTATCTACATTTCAGTTGAAACGATACAAGAAAAACTTGAATATAAGTAACAGAAAGGAATCCTAACTTTACTCAAGCAGAATAATTGAAACAAATATGAAGTCAGATCGGATAATATCAACATTTTACCTTTATGATCAAAATGATGTAGGACGTTTTATCAAACAGTTGCTGTGGTTTTGGATAGGTCAATATAGCGTAAATAAGCATCCATATCAGCACATGGACTCAAGTATTGATTTCCTAACATATTTCATGATTAAAATAAAATCATGTTTTGAGGAACACGAAAAATTGGTCAATGGTGCTAGCAGGATTCGAACCTGGGTCTACGGATTGCTGGTCCGTTACGCTAACCTCTACACCACAGTGACATAATGTCATTTTCGTGTACATTTAACTTATATAAAGTTGATTAAGGTTAACTACACTTTAAACGAAGTACTGGGCAAATTTTTACATCCGCTACACAAGCACTTAACACCAGCTGTAGTAATATTGAAATGAGGTATGTAATGTTTTGAGGAACATGAAAAATCAGTCAATGACGCTATTGGAATCTAGTCTAAAAGTTTATTTCAAGACTAACACAAGACTGAAAATCTAATCATTTTCTGAATTCTTCAGACAATAAAATTCAGCATTCTTTGTAATGATGCCAGCATTGTCAAACAAGAGCTACATGAGGTTGGGCCCAGAAACTTGACCAATCAGCGACTCCCTTTAAAAAGCCTTTATTGTGCTTAACAAACAATCCTCTGTAAATTTACAGAGTAGTATAACCCTGCTTTAATTCAAATGCTTAAATCTGCTTAATTGTCAAAATATTGAGACAACCTATTTATATGAAGTTTAAGTAAACATTACCAAAATACATAAATTTAATGCATTAAGAAACGAGAGTTCATCTCCTTGCTGACATCATGGCAGTTTATTGAGCAGTCATTGTAAAGTTATTCAAATTTCAAGTATATAAATATTTATAATGTTCAACTTTAAATTCAGTGTTTACCTTTTCTAAATATTCATTGAATAATGTCGGAGTTTACTTTGTCGAGTATTTGTGATTTATTTCAAAGAAAAAAATAGTAAAATAAACATTAATTAAACGCTAAACAAAATGAACATAAATAAACTTTAAATTTAATACAAACTGAGAAAGTATATATTTGATCGAACAAGTTTGTAAGTAAACAAAGGTGGTGCGTTTTTCAATCTGCAAGTAATTCAAAAATCATTATTTACTCAGTTTGTGCTGATAAAGAAGAATAAAATTGTATGAATAGATTGCAGAATGCTCAAATGTTTGCATTAATGTTTGTGTCAAATATCTAAACATTATCTGAGCTTTACAATTTAAGTCATTCAACGTGCATACCAGCATACATTTAACATGTATGTGGACTTTAAAACAATTTGCTTGGTGATTCTAGTACAAGCTGTTCAATTAATGCACTAAGTGTAGGTAATGACATTGAAGTCCTGAAAACAAAATTCTGTCATAATTATTTAATTACTCGATTTTACATCATAAATGATCTCACAAATGTATTATAATAACATCAATTTATTATTTTAGATTATTCCCTTATGGCATAACAAATAGCATGACATCACATTGATTTTGCCTTACAAAGATTGTCGATATGCCCAGTGACAAACTCTATCAGTGTGTCAACTAAATACAGGTTTACATTGATATGTTTAGGGAAAAAAAACAGCACTATACATCAAACAAACTAACCAAAAATACTTTATATTTTACATTAAGATTTTTAACAATAATGAATTTAATCTATGAAAAGTACAGGCCAACACTCAATTTAAACAAACGCTGACAAAAGCACGAAATATACAGAGCATCACTGCTAGATTAGCCCATTACATGTATTCTACTGCTTCAATAAATACATACAGTCGGACCTCGTTCATTTGAATTCATCAAGTCCGAAATTTCATTTTTGAATAATACATGATTTTGAATAGCCCATTTCAATTCAACGTGCCTTAAGAAGATCAGAACTTGATATTTATTTCGAATAATACCAAGTATTCGGATTCAAGTTTGTGGAATAAACCAGGCACGACAGTATATACAAGAATATGAACTCACCAAGTCACTTTTTGTCTCCAATTCACGTTCTAACTCATCAATTCTGGAGGATTTCAATTTCTCTCTCTTTCTCAAATCATCCTCAGTTGCACTCATATGACTCTTCTCTTGTTTAGATCTGTTATGGTCTTCCTCCAGTCTTCGACACTTGGCTTCCTCAGATTCCAATTCTTTCTCCAATCTCTGAAGTTCATCTGAAATGTTTACGCAGTATGTTAGTGGCAAGAATAAACTAGAAAAACCTTGAGGATTCAGTAAAAGATACGAATGAAGACGACGAAGACATTATTAAAGATAGAAGTAAAACAAACAGAACAGGGAAGGACACATTCATAATGCAAAACATTTCCAAAAATCCAGACAAAAGGGAGGAGGTACATGCAGGAAAGGAACATGAAAATCAAATGTACAGTAAAACCTCAATAATAAGACCACCCTTAGGCCCCTCGAAAAGTGTTCTTCTTATTGAAGTGGTCTTAATATTGAGATTTGATGTAGAGCAGAATGGTAAAAATGGATCTGAAAATTGTGTTTGAGGTGGTCTTATTATTGAGGTGGTCTTATTATTGAGGTGGTTTTTAAGTAAGGCTTTACTGTACATGTACATGACACAGGACTGCACAAAGCAACAACTAGAGAATTAAGGTAAAGTTAATGCCAACAAGTGAGAAAGAGCAAGGAAATGTCATATTTACAAAATGGTGCCTTACTTACACCGATCCCTACTGCATGAAATGTTAGTCATTTCACAGCACTTCATTTTGGATACAAAATTTTGCCCAAAACAATGAACATAATTGTGAGCATTACAGAACTTTCAAGAAGTTCAACAACACTTACTCGAAGGTGATGTAATATTTGTGGATTTCTGATGATATTAAAGCAGAAATTGTTCAACTTCGTGAACACATAATAACACAATATAACAAGCAGTAAAACCTCTAACAAACTAACCTTGCTCAAATCTGTCCCTTGATGCATTTCTCTCTCTGTCATTAACAGGTTGTCCATCAATGACTTCTAAAGTACGCAAGTGGAACACCAAATATGGTCGACAATGGTTAAACTCGGCCAACGGATTTTCGGCCACTGTTAATTCTACCAAGTCAGGTAACGGCTTCAACTTGGCAAGCTCACTCAACTGTTCAAGAAATAACGGTTGATAAAACTACAATAATGTACAACCAACAATATCCCAAAGTTTCTCTCTAAGAGCAATTAATGTTTCAACTTATTTATTTACTGTAGTTAGGTAGAACGCAAAAACATAATTTTTTCGGCTGGCTCGTAGGAGCATCTCCACCACAGCACATAATACGGTTTACAGTACACAGCATTTACAACAGACACGTCACTGGATGGTATGATATTTACCAGTTTTTATCTTCAAATTGTGTTAAGTGCTTTGAATAGATATACACAATATAGTCATCCTGTTTATAAGAGAGCAAGAGCATGCCTCAAATAACACCAATTATAAATGTAATTGATATTTAATTAACTACATTTGAAAAAGAATGTAATGGTTATTGCAATTGTAATGGAAAGAATGCCATGTATTTGACGCCATCTCTGGTATATGCAATACCATCATCCAGCTCATAAGTATAAAAGTGTCATAAGACTTAATTCTAAGACAAATATCATCTTCCAAACCACCTGACACATCTTGTAGCACTTCATCCCGTCCACTGTACACAAGAGACACAGCATGTAGATCCAGATACTCGTACATTGGTTACATTATCATTGGGACAGATATTTACTCAGGATCAAAGCTAAAGACAATATGAGCGCTGCTGTGGGATTTACAACCTTTTCTATAAGTGACGTCATTTCAAAACGCAACATGTGATGACAATATTTGCAAGCAAGAAACAATATTAATTCCATATGGTCACTTCGTTTTCATTTTGCCATATGGGGCAAATATTGCTTACCGTCAGTACATGGTGACATCACATATGACGTTTTGCGGATATGATGTCACTTAAAGAAGAGGTTGGAAATCGTACAGCGGTGCTCATATGTAACATTTTCATGGATGAAGATGACAACTATCAAGCTACAAAATATCTTTGTTTGCTCTTTGGTTCTTTTAAAAACAAATAAGCTTAAAAAGTGAATTCTAAATTTTGGCAAAAAGATTTGGTCTGGCACAAGTTGAATCTCTTGACCTTGACATTCATTGTGTAGCCAATGCATGTTACAGGCTACATTTATTACTGTATAATACACATCCATGTTACTTGAAACCATAATTTCCAATTTATCTCAAAATTTTCAGTATTATCCAGTGTTCTATAACTGGCAGGGATTATTCAACATTAACAAAAACTCACCGATTCCAGCCGATTCCTTCCTATCAGGAATACTCTCAATGACTTCAACCTTTTCCCCATCCATATCGGTATATGTTCTATCAAGTTCCCTGATACATTTAACACTTGTAAGTTTGTTAAGTTCTCCAAGCCTTCAATCTTCACTATACAATTACTGGATAAATCCAGTTCCTTAAGTTTCAATAATTTGTCCAGTTTTTCTATTTTTTCAATAATATTGTTGCTCAAGATGAGGACTTGCAATCTCTTCAGGCGATCCAAGTTTTCAATGTACTGAAAATATAAATAAAATAATGAAATGCAAAGATTAAGTTAGTTATTCAGTAATGTAAAAAATCTTAACTTTATGTTGATAATGAAGATTACAAATACCTTGTTGGATTAAACACTCATACACCAATTCTGATTTTTCCTTGGAATTGTTTGACAAGAGAGCCATGATGGCCCTGTATCATTCCCCAAAGTTTGTACTTTGCCTATATATTCATTTACATAGACAAACATTTTGCCTATTTTTCATGTAGATCAGATAGAGATCATTTACAAGGTTTTAGTAGAATCTGACCCAGTGACCTAGTTTTGAGCCAAAATAACCGAATATCGAACTTGTCAAAAGATTTTGGTGGATTCCAATCACAACTTGTTTTAAATTTACGTTCAAACCGTTATATTTAAATCATATTATTACATTCCAAAAGACAGATAAATTTTCTAATGGCTAATGTCTACTGACTTAATTAGACAAATTCTAAGAATATAATTGAATATAAGAATTTAACTGATGTTCCTATTTAAACATCATGTAAATTGCTGAAGAATACCGGTACATCGATCATGTACAACAGTGAGTGATTTCTCAATTCATCAAGTATCCATGCAATTTAAGGTTTGAATACATGATTTTAGAACACAGACACGTCTTAAATAACCATCTGATGAAAGTATTGTACGTACTCAACTTGGACAACCACATATTCTGCACTCGGAATGGTACAGACCGGGAGATATGTAATGGAACATTACTGTTACCGAACAACTACATGTATATAGAAGTTCATCAAGAGCATTTCAAACAGGGGTGTCAATAAGAGCCAGACGGGTTCCAAGTAACTTAAGCATATTCATCGACCGGCTACTTTTCTTGTATGAATGATCATGATTAAGGGATTTCCCCCCCCCAGACCTTCTGTCTACTATTGGTGATTACACTGCTACTTCAATAATAAGTGACACTCCTGTAAAGCACACTTAAACATGATATGGCATAACTTTTGTTTATCTAAACAGGACTAATTTGAAAATGTATCCTAAATGCATTACTGAAAGGATTTCTTGTAATCCAGATGAAACCATTTATCAAAACACAAATTCCAATACTGGAAAAGACGCCATTATTTATGATCTATTGCACTAAATAATTAAATTTTGTCTATGACGTACCACAAATGCCATGAATTTTCATTGCATATAAATCTTACAAAAGATATCATAAATATAACTATCAATGTAGTTTTATTATCTACTCCATGCAGAGAAAAGCAATGATTAGTTCTGCTATGAAATCTGCAGGTCTCAGTTATCAATAAAGTGCAACCAACCAATTATTTACAAGTAAAATTTATCAACTCATTGTCATAAATTTCAGAAATAGATTTTAAACCGTTAAAAATTAATTAAATTTAAATCAAACAGCAATTAAACAAACATAAACAAATCCACTTTCAGATCAAATGAAAAGAAAAGTACATATCATTTACATCATTTAAACATACCCATTAGTTTTCTGCATAGTCAGCAATGAATAAATAACAGAGCCAAGTATAATATACCACATGGTTATATATGGTTTACGTAATACCTTAAGGCAGAATTTGAACATAAGCCATAATTATTGTATTTTATTGAAATATTTAGACATAGTTGTCACTTGTTAATTCATAGCAAACACTCAATGATTTAGGTAAGCCCAAAATTATTATAAATTCTAGACCTGTATGAAACTAATGTCTTACATTTGTAGATGATGTTTGTGAAGTTGAACTGATCAATTTGGTGGTAATCATTATATGATTCACAAATAAAAAATACTGATATGTGATATGTAACAGTAATTTTGTCAGATAATGTTACTACATGCATTAAAGGTTTCAGCATCAAAAATCTTATTCGGATATAAAGTATTAGAAGCTAGAGTGCTGTTTTATTAACCACGAATGTATGAATATATTACCAGGACCATTACAGCTAGGAGTATTGAAATATTTGTGTTTGTCTGTAAGCTTGACGGAGAAAAAGCCATGGTTGTGTTTTGACATAAATGAAACCAAAAGTCAGTTATAGTTTTATGCACAAGAGTATCTCTGTACCTAGATTAACATTGATTGGTCCTGAAAGTTCATACACCTGTTTGAGGTCAATCTAACACACGACTATTTCTATGGTAAAAGCATAACAAGTTTATAACCAACTTATTTCTTTATTGATGTAAAACACAGAGATCTTCCCAATCTTACTTACAAGTGTGTCATAGTCCCAAAGCTTGATACATGAAACAATCCATGTATTATTAAATGCCATCCTTAAAACAATACATTGTTTGGCATAACCCTACCCAGCATCATTTAGGTGAATGTGTGGGTATATATCTAATGTTTTCTACTGAATTACACAGCAAGAAAACATCTCCATTCAGAGTTTGATAAAAAAAATATCGTTAAAAGATAATAATGCGCCATATACATGTACATCTATCTACTTTAAATGAAATGCGAAGAAATCAATACAATCATAATGCACTTAGAAATATGAAAATAGATTATGAATAAATTCATAAATCACGTCCATATTATATATAATTTGTCAAATTTTGTTGATAACCTGACTTGTCATTATTTCTAAAGTAAACAAAACCTACTATAAATCTAGCACTGTGCGTAGTGCAACGATAAGTTTGTGCAAGTTAAGTTAAATCATATTAACCAAAAGAACTAATATTTGTAAACCTTTTATTGTATTAATTCTTCACCTATTTCTTTCAAATCACTACATTTTCTTAACACTATTTACTTTATATTTCATAAATTATACATTAAATAAAAAAATGTTCCATTATTCTATACAATAAGCTTGCAGCTAATCAAAATGAAAAGCAAACATTCTCCTTTAATCTTTATGAATACAGTTGAACCCCGTTATGTCGACATCGGTTATATCGACATTCCGGTTAAGTCGACATATTTGTAAAGTCCCGATTTCTGTCCCTATATATTGTATATGGAAAATGATTCTTATGTCGACATTTCTATGTCGACAATTTCTGCTATGTCGACGTGATTTCTCTGGCCCAAAGAGTGTTTTCACACCTTAATGTACTTGTTTGTGTCGACATCCTCTCGACTTGATTGAAATTGAAAAGGTGTCAATTGACCGTGAAGAGATAAACAATTTTATCCCGACCTATTGTTTGTGTCACAATTAATTATTTCACAGTTTGTAAAACGGATCAGTAAAACTGATAAATTCAGCCACTCGCCGTATATGATTAAATATTGTTGAAAAAAGGGCATTAAACCCGAAAAACAACATAAAAATCGAACATATACATATATTATGTCTGTGATATTATTTATTTAAAGTATACCAAATATCACGATTCATTTAGTTTTACAACACCTGCAGCAAAACACACGAGTGGTAAGTTTTACAACACCACCATAGCAAAAATACGTATATACAAGACAAGTAAGGTTGCCAGTGCTGGAATCGAATGTGTCGACATTCGGATATGTCAACATATTTTATCAGGTCCCTGTAATGTCGACATAACGGGTTTCGACTGTATACAAAATTTCTTATATCTAGATAAAATACCACAATGCTGAACAAGTGGTGAACAAGCCACATACAAACTAACACTATGTGCGAACACATCAGAATTTTGTTAACTGGCACCTTTAATACTAGTTCATGCAAAATTAGCTTTATCAGTAAGTGTAAGACTGTTTCAAAGGCTAATAACTTGTCATAAATAGGATTCTATAATAATTGTAAGTTTAAAATTTTTCAGTTTGAAACCATTGTCACACAAGTTATTAAACATCATATTAATCACTCTTAATGACTGCTGTATGCTTGCTGACTTTATACCAGTGTCTTGAAGCACCTAGTTCGTGGATTGTTAAGTTCAAGGTTCAAGATTCAACCTGGTCCAAAGTGGGATTCTGACCCACAACCTTCAGATCAGATGTCAAACGCTTCACACTTAGACAAACTATGTGCAAGGCTTAAAGTATTAACTGTATGGTCATTTGATTTCATGCAAACCAACATTTATCAATCATCAAAGTTTTTTTTTTGAGATTTAATTTCAGCAAAGAGGTTCAGTATTATTATGAATAGAGGAATTACATGTACTTTAACAAAAATTGACCAACAGACATTACACACACAATAATGGAATACTCAACTAATTCTGAATCAACAGCAAGAAATAAAATTCGAAAGATTAGCGGTAAATACAGGGTATGTAAACTACTGTTTGACCTCAATGTAGAAATCAGTCAAATATTGGTCAGAATACCGTATAATTATGTATAACTACATTATAATTATTCTATTCATACATCTCAATTAAATCTAATGTGAGTAAACATCAACTGATCCATTCAACAAATGTTTGTATAAACATATACATTTTGGTGAACATTCTCAACTTAGTTTGAATGGGGGCTATTTACTCTACTTGATAATGTTTATTGATTTTTTCTATCAATAATTTATGCAAAGAAATTTCTCTACCAGGGTAAATTTCGGAAAACAGGTCTTAGCATTTCAATTTATAATTTAAGTCAGGCTATTAGACAGAACAACCTTCAAAAAATACAGAAGGGATCTAGAATAAATGTAATGTTTACCCCTGAGTCTGACACTTCACATTTTATATTGAAAGTTCTGACCTCAATGCAAAGTGAGATACATGTATGTATGGTAGGTCTAGAATGAATCTAGGAAACAGCAAAGCCTGTTACATACAACATGCTTTCTGTGACTATATGGATTCCGACATTTTAAAGATATAACCATTTTCTAACGTGTTCTTTGAGCTGCTCCAATCTTTTCAGAAACAGACAAATATTTTCATAAATGTGAACCAACCACTTTACTATTGAAACTATTAATCAGACCTTGTATCATTATGAGAAGTATTCAAACCTGGCGACACTGTAACACTATACATTTAAATCAATAGAATCTTACTTTAATTTTCTTCCCAACCTCAGCTTTTGTTAAAGTGAGGTTAACAGTTGTCAACATTTCCAAGCTGTCCTCCCTACATACTTTTCTAATGAGATCTTCCGTGATATATCGTACACCTTGCTGTCCATTCTGCTGACCTGGAACTATAGATCTGAGGGTAAGCAGCATATAAAATACATAAAAGCTCAATAGAATACAATCATGATAAACAATTTTATCCTATCGAAATTTCTAAAACTTTTTACATCACTGAAATGCCATTTGAGAAGTCATTTCCTAAATAAGCATGGTATGAGTTCTGTTTTTGTAGGCTTGAAATCTGTATCAATCACCACTGGCATGCACAGACCCAGAGTGGGGGACCAGGGGTCCAGAACTCGCGAGATTTTGGCAAAATAGGGTTGTCCATATTTAAAGGCTGACTTAGATCTGCAGCCTTACCAGGAGCTGGATCCCTGACATGCATTACTGGATCCACCCATGGAATATGTGATAAAGATGAACTCGATAAATAGCAATTGGAAATAGGAATTACATTGAGGGTTTGTAAAATCTGTTGTTAATGCTTTGTCAACAAAAATAAGTTTTCACACTTCGTCACCCAACCTTGGATAAACTACATGCAATTTATAGCTCAAGTAAACACGAACATGTAAAGAATGTTATTGTTGGTATAAGGTTCCATAGCTTACTTGGCGATGGTAGCAGACTACGTCGGTGTGGAGTACCGGGTGATATTGCTCGTCTCTGTGGAGAGGACGGTGTACCTGCCACACTTATCTGTACTCGACGTGATATATCCTCCGCTGAACGAGTGTGAGATCCGCCTTTACTGAGTGTCGACTTAGCGTTGGCGGGGGAACTTTTGGAGGGTTTTGGAACTGGCAGATTCGACTGCCCTGTTCGTGGAGTCTTCTTCATTCTGAAGGCTGGATTTGTCTATGTAAGAGTCATCTGAAAGTGAATGAATGTACTATATAATAAACAATATCATACATACTTTTCAGAACTATATTACAGTCCATATATTATACCAAATTCTTGTAACACAACAAAACATGATGTACATAGAACACATAGACTATTCAAACAGAAAATTTTTGAGCGAAAGAGAGATTTAATTGACAGTAAATGTTTACTATTGGAAAACTACAATGCTGTTGGAACAGAAGTTGTTGCTTATGCAAGGGTAGTCTAAGGCAGGTTGTACTGTTTTTTTATCAAAAATATGAATTAGTGATTAAATATGTCCTAACATTATATCAGATTGTAAAAAATGACAAGACATCAAAACCATCCTATTCATTTATCAAAATGCTTTGTACAAAAATTATTCAAGTATATTAAGAGTCAAACAGACTGCAACAAAATTAGACCATCTCAAAATACATATGACACTGAGCATAACCACCTAATTATACATGTATAATGTAGTAGAATACTGCAAGTCCGAAATTGTTAAATCATACATATCTTTAAAACCGGCAAATAGAATTAACCAAGAATGGTCTGACTATGTAGTTATTTTGAGGAAATGTTTTAAAAGCAAGGAAAGAATACTGGAAACTACCATTCTTCAGTGACCTATTTACAAAATGAATACAATAAATCAATACTAGAATATATTGTTCAAATTATGTCATTCATTAAAAATCTGGTGAGAGATCAATCAATGATATTCAACACCGATCTAGTATGGTATATAATATTTCACACAACCCTTACAATGAATTATTTAAGCATGCTAAGTTGTAAACTACCTTGGCACTAGACTCATCTGGGGTCATAGACACCCATACCAAGAAATCGGAGAATGTTGAATATTAGAAGAATGACAATATGCATCCATAGGACACATGCCCCTGCTATTGGCTTTTCAGTAGAATTTTTTATGTCAAAAAAAGAGCCATAACTTCTCCAAATATAGGTCAATTGTGACCGATATCGAACTTGGCCTGCATTTCATTATCATATACATATGTGCCCAATATGAATTAAATACATCTATCCTTTTAAGAGTTACTAATCGGAAACCAATTTTTTCCATGGACGGATGGACAGACAGACAAACAGGGATAACACTTCATGCACCTTCCCCATTCTTCAAATGGCGGGGACATTAAAAGGGTAATTTCAAGCCAAACTTACATGAACAACTTTTTAATTCTTTTTACCAATTTCAATCCAGTTAATTGTGACTATTAAACATATAATAATGGAATGTTTACAGATACTATTCTTAATAACTTAAATGTGGATCAATGCTAACTAAGTCTCACGTGAGTTGAATTTTAAACAGAAATAGGGGGAAAACGTATTCAATTTCAATACGGTAATCAGGTCCCACAGGACTGGTCCCCACAAATGGCCTTACCAGTGCCCTTACTCCATATGAAATTAAAGTAATGTTAGTTCTCAAGATGTATATATATTAGAAAGAAATTCTCTTAGTAGTCTAAATTTAATCAGCCAATTTAATTCTATTCACACTTTGTTAGACTAAAATATGCAGCCAAAATATCACTCAACCAGAAGTGCCGAGATATTTTCGGACATATACAAAATCCTGTTATAGGACTTTATCATAAATTAACATAAGAATCAATAATCCACACTGTATACACCATGATAAAACCTTTTGACTTTTATCCAACTTTATAAATCATCGAGAATGTAAAATCGACTGACCTACAACAGGTACGTTTTGCTACCATAGGAATTTCAACGCTTTAACAAATATGTGCATAATTCGTATCCTACCTTAAACCCACATCTTTATATGGGCAGGGTTCCAAAATACAAATATTTCCTAACATAAACAGCTCTGTATCGACATATAGTTCACAGCATTGATAAAATTACAAGTGTTTAAGCCATAAAGTTCTGTATAAAACATAAATAGCTTATGAAATAATACGAACTTATAAGATAACAGAAAAATGATAACCATTATTGTATATCATAATATTCAATTTATTATACACTGAGTTCAAAAATAACGATTCTAAAGTACTTGAATGAACTCGGCACAGGAACAATGATTATAAAAGTTCAGTAATTTGGTTTTGTACAAATTTTAGTCACATACACATTATTTTGATTGATATTTGGAATCTCCAGCTTTTTATGGTCACAGAGGCTTCCAGACGACCTTTTAGCCATAAAAATTATGAAAATGTGAATATAATTCAATTCTTCTTTTTCCAACCCTGCTTTTAATGTTTAATAATATTTTAGGCATCACAATTTTTGTCATATCAGTTTTTAGGATAAAAATTAAATTAAAGACTAATTAAGGGCAGGTAACAGAAAGGGGAACAAAAAGGGCCCCAACTTCCTCAGCTATTGTACATAACTACATGTAGTAATTAATAAAAGAGACTCTTAGTCAAAATGTAATCCTCATATTATGGTAGACAAATAAGGCTAATTGGTAATATATGAAAACATACCAAAATAGTACCAGAAATGATTACACTTGAGATATTAATCTGTAACATGTCCTTTATACAATCTACTTCTACATCCTAAAATCAATTAAGCAGTAAGTTTCAACAATGACAGAGGTGAAACATAATAAGCAGGCACTTGCTTGCAACTGTCTGTCCCCTTTACAATGTGGTTAATCACTATATCATAATTTTAAAGGGTCTCAAAACTCATTTTGTACAGCATTTCATTCAATTAATGACAATAACACTAAAATGAATGACTTACCAAAGGCTCATGAATTCAACACTTTCATTATAAACAGCCATTTATGTATTCAATTAAATCCAATATTTATATCCCTTTGTTTTAGGGTCACTTCATTAGCATGGATACTTAGTAAACCAACATGTATGTCCTTTCTGAACATATAACAGTAAGTCCAACAAATTCTGTTTTATCTTACCAGTAACATTTGTTATTGAAAAAAAAAATGAACGAGGCAATAAAAAAGATTATTAAATCAATATATCAGCAGGTAATTGGCAAGTTTCAAACTGACATCTTATCAGATCAAAAGCATAAAATCACAGCAGAAATGTGTTTTCAATAATCCTTCGGTAAATCTCATAATGAGAACCATATTTGTACACAAAACCATTAAAATTCCAATGCTTACATACCCAGTAGCACCAAAGTTCAATTCTCAAGCATATAGCAAATAACCACATCCTGATTGTATACAGAATGAAAAATGAAATTATTTTATTATTGATTAAATGGTTAAGGCTTAATATGCTGGTAGACATTTTATTGATCAACAACAATAAGGTAAATTTTCAACAGTATATTGAATGGTTTAACTATACTTAAGTTAAATATTTAAATACCCGAACATAGCTTTTGTATAAGCTGCATATCAGCAGAATTAAAAGTGGAAGTTCACATTCAGGTTAGTTATATACTGATATCCATTCCAAACTGTGAGTTCACCAAATGTGTCTGATTGTTGGAAATAAAAAAGTTTGTTTCATTTGGTTTAAAGCTAATGTCAATTTTACAATAAACTCTAATAGGGGGACAACTGTAATCAATAGAACACAGTCTACTACTGTGTAACTTTGATATTCTTCACTTAACTGCGCAACAAAAACTTGACTGATTAACAGTATTTTAACTAGTTAGTAGTCATCAGTCAATCAAGAAAAGTACATTTGTTTACCTTTGGTGAGTATTAGTTCAATAATCAATAATTAAGAATCTCTGAAGAACAAAGACATTCATTAATTATTCTACTCAAGTTTGCACAATGCACTGTAGTTAATTTACAATTGACCACAGGCATTCATATACAGGTCAAGCCAACCAGCATATTTCATAAATAATTGATAGAGAAATGTGAGTCGATACGAAAACTGTTTAAGAAAAAAACTCTATTCATGTGCAGAATGATGTCGATGGTGGACCAGGGGCGGTCAGAGGATAGAATTTTGATTTTGATTATTTTTTGGGGCAGCCGTACTAACATGGTTTTGCTATTTGCATATCAGTGTTGTGTAAACCAATCAGATATTACGTTAACCACCAAGGCAATTTCTCTTCAACCGAACAACGTTTGAAACCTTGATGAGGATTGGTTAACCCACTGAATTTCGATCCATTTACCGAAATGCATTTTGAATCTGGAGTGACCAGCAATCATAATTGCACAACAAATCTTTGCCTTCAAATTGTGCCGACCATCTTTTTTCAAGATATTTCTTGTTTTACTTGTTACAGTAAAAAGTGTACCGTCACTGATCATAGAATGAGCCATACATGTATTAATAAGCTGAATTTATATGTAAAGCAAACAAACATAGAAACGTGTAAAGTAGATCATGGAGGGGACAGGGGTTCAACTTGTCAACCTTGCACTTACAGAAACAATGTCAAATTCCATGCATTTAATGTGTATAGATTATCCCTGATAAATGTGTAATACCATATTGTCATTCACAATCTATTTTAAGGACTTTGATTATCGGGATATTCATGATCACGCCAAACTCAAGCAATTTGTTTGATTAGTACAATTAAGTAACATTAAATTCTGATGTGGTATTTTAAGTAATTTTGTGTAAAATTACACATGAAGTATAATGCTATGAAAACAGACCACATTAGTTTGGAATCAAATTAAATGGTTCTTTCAATTGAAATCTATATAAAATTATGATGGCATTCATTTTTTTATGATATATTACACCATCTCTGTGGCCGAGTGGTTAAGGTATCCACATTGGGAGTGGGAAGTTGAAGGTTCGAATCCAGGAAGGGGTCCGTTCTGATATGTCCGGTTGGTGAGCCGCCAGCTAGTTAAATAATGATTAATTGTGTGCCTGCTTCCTGGCATTAAAGAATAGGTATCGGGAAGTAAATGTGCTCAGAAAGTGTTCAGTACAGGATGGATGGAGTGACATACACGACATCCCAGTTATTGCATTTAGCCTTTATGTTGATGGTAAATTGTACTTCCTGTCTGCAGTTGAAACTGGGACAAACAAGAAAACAGCACAGTATTGTACCGACAGCACAGTATTGTACCGACATCACAGTATTGTACCGACAGCACAGTATTGTACCGACAGCACAGTATTGTACCGACAGCACAGTATTGTACCGACATCACAGTATTGTACCGACAGCACAGTATTGTACCGACATCACAGTATTGTACCGACAGCACAGTATTGTACCGACAGCACAGTATTGTACCGACAGCACAGTATTGTACCGACATCACAGTATTGTACAGACAGCACAGTATTGTTCCGACAGCACAGTATTGTACCGACAGCACAGTATTGTACCGACATCACAGTATTGTACCGACAGCACAGTATTGTACCGACAGCACAGTATTGTACCGACAGCACAGTATTGTACCGACAGCACAGTATTGTACCGACAGCACAGTATTGTACCGACAGCAAAGTATTGTACAGCACAGCACATGAATAAAGGCAATATATTACACACATATAATAGTTATCTTTCAACAAACTCATTTGATTGTTTAGAACAGATTATTAAGTTCTGGATTCTGCAACTTCAACTCAGCCGGGCCTACAGAGTTCACCAAATAGAGGTAGCCTTTACCACTGACCAAGGCATTCTTCCATCCTGTTGTTTATTGTAAAATTTCCATTTTTTACCAGACCAATATGTTTTACCCAACCTGTCACTAATGTCTGGCAGTCATAAATATTTGATAAATGAAGGGAACTTTTAAACAGTGAAGTAATAAATCAAGGCACCCAATGTGGGGCTCGAACCCACAGCCTTCTAAACACTTAATGACTTATAGTACGGCGCTCTACCCACTGAGCAAACCGGGTGGCCATCTAACCACACAAAACTACACTCCTCCCATTCTGGCATTTGAGGCTCAACCACAGTGAGCCGTCGAACACCGCTAAATCAAAGTGTGCCCAATGTGGGGCTTGAACCCACAACCCCCTAGTATATGTCGCTCATCTAAGTTCTAACTGAACTAACCGCGCAGTCGTCTAACTTTCAGTCAAAATTTAATCCTCACAGGGGAGAGAGCCAAGCAAGTTTGACAAAAAACAATAAGGCTGGCATGAAACTTTCGTAAACATGACTCAGTTTAAACTAAGTCAATTAAGATATTGTCAAAAATGCCAATTGCCATTTGGTTTAAAAAGGCATGTGATTTTTCAACATTAGAATTTGAAACGATTATTTGTAGGATTCAAAGTTCCATAGAATTTGACAAACAAACTCATTACGCGTTGCCAACGACTTATTTCGAGAGAAATTGACAGCAATATAGTAGCAGTGACATTAACGTAGAAAACGGGTTTTATCATCGACTCATACAGTATCCTGTTGTCAAGAACGCTTTCGTGATCTTCAGTTCTCCTTAAATATTACATCAAGTCTAATGTTCTTGACCCATATGCCTAAAATGGAATCAAATTGAACTAACGAATTTGTCAATTTACCTTTAAATAATTACGTCGTCAATAAATCCAACTTTATTCTCATCCAAACTGCTCACCGAATTTCTACGTCGGCCATTTTGTTTCCACTTGAGTGAATGCGGTGACTGATTTGCCCCTGGCCCGTAAATCAAGGTACTTCTTTTGGTTGATTTAACGTTGTATCAAGGACGAATCATACTCGATACATATTTGACGGTGTTAATATTTTAATTTTAAATGTCACGGAAGTAGAAGTTTGGGAATCGTTTTGGATTTCACGAGTCTTGGTGACCGGTGCTAATGTTATTGTACACTCGTAAAATTTATCCCGGGCAACATGATCAGACTTGCTCGAATTAAATCCGCCTATCTCTAACAATAGGGTTGTTAAACTATGGTTGGACTTGCCTTTTTTTCTAATAATGAAGCTTGGTCTAATGTGTGTGGAACGAAATTTTTGAATCAAAATAAATGGTGAAATCTCTCTTAGACATGATAGATATATCTAGATTTACAAATGCGAAGTGGCTTTTTGTGTCTATAGCTCGCAAGATCATACACAGTTGTCTCCGGTTACAAGGAACAGAAACCCAAGCACTGCTAGGGGAAATAAGCAGCGTGATGGGTTGGTAGGGACATTAAACGACTATCTCTCTTTAGTTGTTTGTGATTTCATAACTTACCTAATATATTTTCGACAGCATGTGTTTACAAATAGATCTTCACATATATACCAATCATAACGTCAATAAAATTTACTTGGCGCACTCTAGGGTGCAATACGTTTTCTATTGTTTTTCTCAATATATTACATCAAAACCATTTGTTCTAGTGACTAAGTCTTTTTGGCATTCTGCGATTGGGTTTTAAAGTGCATATATAACTTCTAATATATATGCGTTCAATGTTTATAAATATTGAATGTATGCTTACTAGGAATTATCTGAAATATGTTGTTTATATCATATTCGTGTACTACTCATCATTATTTATTGTAGATCTAAACACAAACGGTACAATTTTCTTCCGGATTTGTTAAATATTTGGTCGTTCAAATACTTTGAATTTCTTACTGGCCACACAACGTGTAGACCTAGCTGTTGTTTGTAAAATTTTGATCGAATTATTAATGTAAACAGACTTTCTTTTTTTATTTATAATCATGTGTGTTTGTTGGGTTTTAAACGATTGAGGTGTGAGTTACAATGTTCGGAACAAAGTACTAGCACATATTGAGTTAATTTATATTTCACTGTATTCATTTTGAAAATGTGACGTAATATCTTGTGTTTTGTTCTGTTTCAGAGATAATGATGTCGCCAATACGACTTGTAACGTTTGACGTTACCAACACTATCATACGTGTTCTTGGTGGTGTCGGTCAAAATTATGCGAAAGTTGCTGCAATGTACGGCAAACTTGTTGACCCAGATAGTTTGGACCGGTCATTCAGGACTGTATATAAACAAAACATGAAAGTATATCCAAATTTCGGTGTTCATAATGGCCTTACCCCGTTTAAATGGTGGACTAATGTTGTTGTTGAGGCATTTAAATCAGCTGGGAGTGATGGAGATGAATTAGAACAAATTGCCCAGCATTTGTATGTATTGTTCTCCACGCAAAAGGGTTGGGAAGTATTGCCAGGGGCCAATGAGATATTGTCTATTCTTAAACAGAAAGAAATTAAAATTGGCGCAATTTCGAACTTCGACGACCGACTTGAGCGAATTTTAACTCAGTTATCGCTTATGCATTACTTCGATTTTGTTATTGCTTCGTCTGTTGTTAAAATTTCAAAACCGGATGCAGAAATATTCGATATGGCATTAAAAATGGCG
This sequence comes from Mactromeris polynyma, assembly GCA_032209605.1. Lineage (NCBI taxonomy): Eukaryota > Metazoa > Mollusca > Bivalvia > Venerida > Mactridae > Mactromeris > Mactromeris polynyma. Next base: position 679,419 of record JASFXZ010000058.1, read on the forward strand.
GACGTGAAACCGGAAGAAGTTCTTCATGTAGGAGATAACGTTAAACTTGACTACATGGGTGCAAAAAGTGCAGGATGGAACAGTATTTTGTTGTTGGATAAAGACAAAGATATTCCGGACGGTATAGATAAAGCAAATGTTATACGTCATCTGAGGGAGTTGACTAGATTTGTGACTTAAGACTTATTTTTAAGACCCAGTGTTTTTGCTGACAGTTCCAAGGCTGTAATTCGCTATATGGTTGTTGTTTGTGTTTTGAATGTGTTTTGTATTTCCCTTTCCCCTCTGCAATTCTGTCACTTTATATAGCGTTCAGGTTGTTTCCTGCCCAGTTTCGGCCTATTGTGGCCAGCTGTCTTGACTTGTCCTGTGAAATTTTCCATCCATCAATCCCCCTCCCCCTTCCTTCACTGTCCACTTTGATTCTCCTAGTTATTCCTTGAGGTCTGCGTGGGGAGGCACTGTCTTGTGTATGTATTTTATGACTTTGCTAACTAGTATTTGCCCTTTGACTACATTCGTGTTTATCCGGTACTAAGGCTTAGACATTCGAAGCAGCCCCATAAACCATTATAGTTTACGTACAGCAGTTTATTACTTGCTACTCTACATGTACACTCCCACAAATGTAATTACATGAACTATATTGTCATTTAAAGCAGTATTTATCATTGATAGACAATAAAGCAAATAGAAAGTGAACTATTTACTTGTTAGAATTCAATTTTCTCCTACCATTTCACCCGCCCTTGTTGACATTAAATACGCGATTGTACTAGCTTGGATATTGCGACACACTGATGTACTGTATACCTCTCAAAGAGATCCCCTTATAAACAAAGAAAATACTTCAACAATCAGTTACCAAGACACAAAGAATCACCAATTCTAGACCTCAACAAGACATCTTTCAGCCCGAAACTTATGCTACAGTAAGTTCATCTGTATCAATATCAAACCATATAGCCAATTTAACGTATGGTACTATTCCTGCATCTTCTAAATTTGATAAATGGCAAAATAGTGTTTGTTTTTCTACGAAGTGCATATACACCAACCTTCCTCCAGTGTGAAAACAACTACATACTTGCAGGTACATTGTAGTTAAGTACAAATTACTAGTAAACCTTTCACAACACGTAATAACGCCTTTTAAACTCGTACAATTGACGCTGTTTTCACGATTGCGCCACATTTAACATTATAACGCCTTTTATGCGTTATTATGCGTTTTAAAAGTCGTATACCACCTTCCTTGATGTTATTACGAGTTTGATTTTTGTTTATCAGTGGCCCTAGTAGGCTGTCGTAGTCAAAGCCGTGACAAGTAGATTTAATGTAGTTGTACATTTGAACATATGTGTTTTAAGAATTTAGATTGTGATATATGTTCTGTGCGAATTGCAATGGATTATGTTGAATTGCATCGCTATGGCATCGGTGAACTGCTAGGTCCAGTGAAATAATTATGCAATGAATGACACATAACATTCGAAAGGAAACAATGATGGTATTATTTATTAACCAACAAGGGTGCCAGATGGAAAGTGTTGGTACAATAAAAATCCAGAAAATGTGGAAAAGTGTTGTCCGACAAATCCGTCATCTGTAATATCGTTTCTCACCGTCACCGTATGTCCGGCCTGTAGGTCAATAACAAGCATCTGAGAGGATTGGTCCCCAGCACTCACCCAAAACTTCGAGTACTGGGTACCATTAACATCAAAGTGAGCGAGGATATGGTTGGATACTTGAATGTCGATACCCAAAACTGTAGCATGGAAGACGTATGTTCCGTCCACAGGTGCAACGAATGCGCCTGTGTTGTTGTTGTAAGCATTTCCAATGTTAGTGAAAGGTTGTTGGAACAGGAGAATCTGATTGCTTCCTAAGTGATGCACATCATGGTCGGTGTGTGTTGCATAGAATGCTACCTCGGTTTCGGGAACTTCTCGATCTGAAAGTATAAGAAGTTTGCATACATATACAGCAATATAAAATTAGCCTCGTTCACCTTAGTAACCATGTATCTAAATAGCCATATTGGAAAATAGGTCCCATACGTTTGTGCTGAATGTTGTCAAGTCTGCAGATTCCAAAAATTAATTAAATGTTTACAATTACGAATTTGCATAGTAAAAGAGCCCATCTCTTGTTTAAATTCTTTAATGTCGGTTGTAGCAATCATTTTACGATCTCAACAGCCTGATCATTTCAAGATTGCATCATTTGGTTGTCACCGGTCTAGCTCAGAGCAGACGATTTTTATGTTTCAATGTCTTTAAGTTTTAGTTTTTTAAGTTATTTTACGACATTAAATATACGTAATACGTGCATATGCTTACTATTTCTGAATGTGCTGCGTTGTCGTTTTATTTTATTAGGCGTCGATAATGGTCTGTCGGTGTCGTCACTGCCACCCAGTTGTTGTTCCTCGGTGTCATCATTTGATTGTGCCAATGTCTGCTTCAGTCCATTTATCGTATCTAGCATCATGGCTTCCTTCTTTTCGAAGTTCAACTCCATTTCACCCATTTTTAATTTCAAACCCGATATTTCGGATTCCACCTTGGCGTTCTTCGCTGCCTCTCGTGCCTCCATCGACTCTATCCTCTCCAGTAAAGCTTCGAGGACATCACTGGCACCACTCTCTTCCGCAGCCGAGAAAACTCCTCGAAACACGAAACTTATAGTGAGAACGACAACAAAACAATTTGTCATCGCCATGATTAACACAAGAGAAATGATCTTATCTTCTAGTTGTGGTGCTCACATGTACTTGTTACATAGTCTTAGAGATAAGACGTTTGAACTACAAAGCCTAACGTCTAAGGACGAGTTTTCTCTGTATGATAGTGTAATTCTAGATGATCGTATATGTGTACGCTTAGCCACTGTGATTATGAACATAAAGGTCAGACACGTATACGGGCACACGCTCGTGCGTACGATTCGTTAGCCAAAGTGAAATTGGGTAGCGCATAAGGGTATTTGTTCTCCTTTTTTCAAAATATTTCATCGAGTGTACTACAAATATGACCCCATATCCTGGATATATATCTCTATCTTCTGAATTGATATTCCTCTTCGTTGGATGCACAGATCTGTCTATAGAAGATATCATCCCATATACTAGATACACAACTTGACCAGTACATATAGATCCAGTATAAGTGGTTTCATTTCCAACCAATACAAAGTACAATGTATGAGGGTACCATATCCAATACACCATGGTGTTGTATAGACAGCGTTAAAGAGACTGCATTGTCGGAACGTGGGGCAAGCTCTTCAATATAGGATGATGTTTATCTAGGACACGGTGTAGCATATTCCACATATTTATATACACAGATTACAGGACAATATACACTTGCAGCAGGTTACATACACGCAGTTAATGGTGTACGTGGTTTTATTTATTCATTGCATTGGGCAATATATCTAGTACATAGCGATACAATTATACCCAATACATGCATTAGCCTGAATATTCAATACATGTATTCAAGGTATGGCGATGTACACCTGGTACACGTAGTTATATATTCAAGATAAGGAGCCGTATATTTAGCTATTATACGGTTAGCACAATCAGCTAAGTATGCCAGTCTGGAGGTGGTAGGTTCAAAGTTCGAGTGAAGTAGAATAATTTACTGAAGATACTACATGCACATTCATCGACTTTCCACCTGTAATCCATTTGGGGAATTTGTGACGGTTGCTTGCTGAAGCCCGGTATAGGTTGGTAACACGGGAATACTTTTCACGTCAACTGACCATGCACTGTTCATAAATGAAATTGCTACTGTTGATCAATGGCATAAAACGACAATACAGCACCAGTATATCAGAGTACATGGAGCTGGATATTCAGAATACAAGTTTTACACCCCGATAGTGTGATTATTTGTCTGATGTATGTCCTACACAATGAAAGATATATTAAGTTGTTACAGTGAGCCCCATATACATAAGACAATATCTCCCCACAAGACCCCAGTGAAACAACAGTGGACACAATTATGGGTACTGAGGAGGTGCAAGGGTAAACATGTACGGGAATGGGGGTGCATGGAATGGTCTTGGTGTTCTATATTCTGGCCACATTACGGTATGGTTTACACCGCATTGGTATACATAATTAGTAAATGAAAATACTCGGCTAAAATACCATAGCCCTGAATTATGACTGCAATTCAACTCTCCATCTTTGCTTTTGTCGCACAATAATTCAGGCTGTAATAATTGATATGTTCTGTAAATCGCCGAAAAGAATTATTAATTCAAATTCACCAAATCCCGGCATTCTGATGCAAAGCCGAGGCGTTCACACATGCATTAACACCCACATTTCTTTGATCACGGACTGATCAAGTTGGGAAAAATATTTTCTCAAGCAACAAATATATTGAGTATTTATTTGTAAATTCACCATGTATTTGAGAAACAAGTTATATCTAGGCATGTATATTAGTTACATACTATGGAAAAATTGACTCGCGTGTCACGGGCATCCTGGAAAGAACCAATGATTCTAGAATTACATTTCATTCCTCCTAGTCATACTTTGATTCAGAATTCCTCCATTCAGTAGCAAAGCTATTGCTAGCGACAGCACGTGAAGTTTGCTGTTGACCAGATTTATATTACAAGACAGCAACCAAACATGACGGAATTAATATAGCATTTAATATAATCTTAGCTAGAAAGCTGTTATTTCGCGACCATTTCTTTCGGTTTCACAAAACGTGTCATCTACAGAATACAATATTCTCCTAGAAGCACGTACTTCATGTTTAAATGTGCAAACACCGATCAGACCGCACGCATTTAATATAAGCCCTGTACACTTGCGTGACCGCCAAAAATGGTATTCTGTTAGTTACACACACATGTAATTGTCTTTCTGCAAATTCTATGATTCGGTAATGCTAATTATTATGTAAAAACCATGTTTATTCTATAGAAGACAATTGTGACAATGTATTATTGAAGTGGGTTGTTCTATCCATTGAGTTATCTCCCCTTCTATAGCACATAGGTACATATATACATGTAGTCCTATATATACAAATACTATAGAAGGGATAAAGGGAGAGAACTCAAGACGGGATAAAAGGAGAGGCCTCGCGACGATCTCCTGAGGTTCTATCCATTATCTTTGTGGTCGTGTACGCGTTTAGTTAATCAGTTCTCATAAAATGCGCATTAGAAAAATAGATTAATGGCTAGTTTTAACTGTTTTCGAGTTATACATGTCATACATTGCTTTTATCTGTGGTTGATAATGTTGATAAAACTGTGAAAAAATGGTCGGTTATGTAATGTAGTTCGTCATTTACCGTGAAAAGACACACTCAATCGTACACAAAAGAATGCAATTACAGTTATAACATATAAATGAAACAATATTGATACATTTTATTAACCAATAATGGCGCCTGATGGAAAGTGTTGGTACAATAAAAATCCAGAAAATGTGGAAAAGTGTTGTCCGACAAACCCATTATCAAGAAAATCGTTTCTCATCGTCACCGTATGTCCAGCCTTCAGCTCAATGACAAGCATCTGTGAGGATTGGTCCCCAGCAGTAACCCAAAACTCGGAGTACCTGGTACCATTAACATCGAAGTGAGCGTGCATGTGCTTGGCTAGATTAATGTCGATACCCAAAACTGTAGCATGGAAGACGTATGTTCCATCCACAGGTGCAACAAATGCGCCTGTGTTGTTGTTGTAAGCATTACCAACGTTAGTGACAGGTTGTTGGAACAAGAGAGCCTGATTGCTTCCTAAATGATGCACATCATGGTCGGTGTGTGTTGCATAGAATGCTACCTCGGTTTCGGGAGCTTCTCGATCTGAAAGTATAAGAAGTTTGTATATACAATGTACATATATATACAGCAATATAAAGATCGGCCTCGTTCATCGGAGTAAGAATATGTGAATTTAAACCGCCGAATTGGCAAAAAAAAGTCCCATACTTGTCTTAAACATTATACTGAATGTTGTCAAAGCCTGCAGATTCCGAAGTTTTAATAACATGTTTACAGTTACGAATTCAAATGGTGAAATAACCAAGCTCTTGTTGCAATGATTTTATCCGAGTTAAGCTCATTTCTATTTCGAGGTAAACAGCCTGATCACTTCAAGGTCGCGTAATTTTGTTTTCAGCAGACGATTTTTAAGTTGAAATGATTAAAGTTTTTACGATAACATTTATACTTATATTACGTGCATATGCTTACTTTTTCTGAATGTGCTTCGTCGTTGTTTTATTTCATTAGGCGTCGATAGTGGTCTTTCGATGTCGTCACTGCCATCCAGTTCTTGTTCCTCGGTGTCATCATTGGATTGTGCCAATGTCTGCTGCAGTCTATTTATCGTATGTAGCATCATAGCTTCCTTCTTTTCGAAATTTAACTCCATTTTACCCATTTTTAATTTCAAACCAGATATTTCGGATTCCATTTCAGCTATCTTAGCGTTCTTCGCTGCATCCCGTGCTTCCAGCGACTCGATCCTCTCCAGTAAATCATTGAATACTTCACTAACACCACTCTCTGCCGCGGCAGAGAAAACTCCTGGAAACACGAAACCTACAGTGAGAACGATAACAATACAATTTATTATCGCCATGATTGACACAAGAGAAATGAGCTTATCTTCTTGTTCTGGTGCTGACATATACTGGTTATATAGAGATAAGACATTTGAACTTCTATATAAGACGTTTGAACTTTCAAGCCTAATATCTTAGGGCGGGTTTTCTCTTTATTATGATGTAGTTCTCGATGAACTCATTTGTGTACGCTTAGTCACTGTGATGACCCACATTAAGGCCAGACATGTATTCATGTACACGCTCGGACGTACAATTCGTTGACCAAAGTTAAAATTTGGTAGCACATAAGGGTATTTTTACTCCTTTTTTCAAATATCTCTTTGAGTGAACTATAAATATGACTCCATCCTCTGGATATATATCTTTTGAATTGCAATATTCCTCTTCGTTGGATGCACAGTTATGTGTATAGAAGATATCATCCCATATACTCGATACACAACTTGACCAGTACACATCTAGTACATGTATATAGGCTGTAGTACTCGATACACAACTTGACCAGTACATATCTAGTACATGTATATAGGCTGTAGTACTCGATACACAGCTTGACCAATACACATCTAGTACATGTATATAGGCTGCAGTACTCGATACACAACTTGACCAGTACATGTCTACACTCAACAAAATTCCTAATCGGTCACTTTATATTGTATTATTATTTTTCTAATAATGCATGTATTCACACAAAATTTCACATACCGATATTTGAACAGGTAATGCAGCGAATTATTGATTTTTTTTAGCCGGCTCGCTATGAAATTAATCGTATTAGGCGTATTGGCGTTTATAGCACGTTTTGCACGTGCGGGGCATGGACACATATTTGCACGTGTTCGTGTACACTTTTGTCATTGCTGATGAAAATCCTTTTTGAAAAACACAAAACATGGTGAGAATGACTGAAGAAGAACGCGCCCGAGCCGTCGGAATGATACAGGCCGGCACTCATTTACGACAGGTGGGTTTTATTTTTTGAAATTTTATAAGAATATTGACTAATTTGTTTGTAGCCATTATATTGAAGGTTCTTGCCACCTGAAATAAGTTGAAAACGGAAATAACCACCAATATAATGCCTACAAACAAATAATGTTAAAGTGACCGATTAGGAATTTTGTAGAGTGTAGTACATGTATATAGGCTGTAGTACTCGATACACAATTTGACCAGTACATATCTAGTACTTGTATATAGGCTGTAGTAATCGATACACAACTTAACCAGTACATGTCTAGTACATGTATATAGGCTGTAGTACTCGATACACAACTTGACCAGTACATATCTAGTACATGTATATAGGCTGTAGTAATCGATACACAACTTGACCAGTACATATCTAGTACATGTATATAGGCTGTAGTAATCGATACACAACTTGACCAGTACATATCTAGTACATGTATATAGGCTGTAGTACACACGATACACGTAGCTATATATTTAAGGTAAGGAGTCGTATATTGAGTTATCCTCCAGTAAACACATTCAGCTTAGTACTCGTATGCAAGTCTGAAGGTCGTTATTCAAATTTTGAGTGAGACAGAATTGTGCAATCTTTTGTACTGAAGACACATTCACAGTCATCTAATTTCCACCTGTAATCCATGCGGGGAAGTTGTGAAGGTTGCTTGTGGAAGCACAGTACTGGTTGGTAACACAGTACTGGTTGGTAACACAGTAATACTTCTCACGTCAACTGGCCATATCAGTGTCTTATCACAAAGAACCGTAGGGATTTGCCCCAAACCCGACCGCAGCTGCGGAAACGTACGTACAACAAACCGCACCGTGAGTTGTGAACGAGGCTTAAAGAAACATGTTGATAATATTGAAGCCAATTCCGACAATTTATTATTAAAATGGGTTGTTCTGTCCACAGGAGATTGTCTCGAGTTCTCTCCCCTTCTCAATATTTAAACATATACACATGTAGTGCTATAAGTCGTGAACGCGTTTAGTTAATCAGTTCTCATAAAATGCGCATTAGAATATTAGACGAATGGTTAATGTATTAAACGTTTCCTTAATTAGTTTGTTTTGTTTTGTATTGGTCAGCTGTTTGCGAGTTATACATGCTATACGCATTTTAATCTGTTGTTGATAATGATGATAAAACTGTGAAAGAAACGCAAAATATGTGGACGTTTTGAGTGCATATACACCGACCTTACTCTAGTGTGAACACAATTGCATACATATATTTTGCATACGGTTCGCTAGACGCCTGACAATACTACGTTTTGATGTAACTTCTTTGTCATCACGGACATGGTCGGTTATGTAATGTAGTTATACTTTACCGTGAAAAGACACACTCAATCGTACACAAAAGGATGAAACTACAGTAAAAAATGAAACAATATTGATACATTTTATTAACCAATAATGGTGCCAGATGGAAAGTGTTGGTACAATAAAAATCCAGAAAATGTGGAATAATGTTGTCCGACAAATCCATCATCGGGGAAATCGTTTCTCACCGTCACTGTATGTCCGGCCTTTAGCTCAATAACCAGCATCTGCGAGGATTGGTCCTGAAAAGTCACCCAAACCTTTTAGTACTGGGCACCGTTAACATCGATGAAATCGTGCACGTGGTTGGCTTGGTGTATATTGATACCCATAACCGTAGCATGGAAGACGTATGTTCCGTCCACAGGTGCTACAAATGCGCCTGTGTTGTTGTTGTAAGCATTACCAATGTTAGTGACAGGTAGTTGGAACAGGAGAATCTGATTGCTTCCTAGGTGATGCACATCATGGTCGGTGTGTGTTGCATAGAATGCTACCTCGGTTTCGGGAGCTTCTCGAGCTGAAAGTATACAATATGTAGGACTACATACTTATACAACAATGTACGATGGGTTGTTAACAAGAAAACAAACACGGTATTAAAGGAAGCACCCGTGAACATGTTGCACTTTTTCTTGAAATTGCAATCGCGTAAAAGTGCGCTATATAGGTCAATAGTTTTAGGAAGTAATCAGTCTTGCATGCCAGACTGTGAGTTCCGTCCAATCCCCTTGGTTGGGAATATGTTGGACCACTATGAGAATGGTCAAATGATCCGTAGAGGAAAACTAATTGTTCACTTTACACTCAATCAGTATACCCATTTTTACTTTGGTTAAGCCCGAGCGTACGAGCGTGTGGCTGGATACGTGTCTGGCCTCAATGTGCATCATCACATTGGCTAAGCACATTAGGGTACTTTTACTCTTCTTTTTTAAGTATTTCTTCGAGTGTACTACAAACATGACTCCATACCATGTATGAACACACAAATATCATTGATCACGTACTATATAATGTTTACAATTTAACAAGTTCGGTAAACTATTTTCTCAAGCAACAAATTGTGTATTTCATTGTAAATTCACCACATATATGAGAAACAAGTTATATCTAGGCATGTATATTAGTTAAATAGAACCAATGATTCTAAAATTCAATTTCATTCCTCCTAGTCATATTTTGATTCAGAATCCCTCCATTCAGTAGCAAAGCTATTGTTAGCGGCAGCATGTGATGTTTGGTGTTGACCTGATTTATATTACAAGACAACAACCCAACATTACGTATACATAATCTAATCTTAGCTATGTGATTTCGCGACCATTTCTTTCGGTTTCACAAAAACGTGTCATTCACAGAATATACTATTCTCCTGGAAGCACTTACTGCATGTTTAAATACGAAATTGTTTATCTATTCTAGTTTCTGATTGATATCTCCATCCCGTTTTAACGTGAGCATTTCATCCGATGCGCGCTCACCCGGCATGGTTAGCTTCTAGCGCGACCTTGAATTCCACCTCATTAGCCTACTGTTTATACGGAATAAATGATTGCTGTGGAATAAAAATTGTTATGAGCAACTATCATTACATTTAAGTCAATATTAGGGGGGGGGGGGGGGGGGGGGGTAGTTACACACACATGTTGACTATTGTCTTTCTGCAGGCAAGATCTATAATTCGGTAATGCTAATTATTATGCAAAAACATATTTATTCTCAAGAAGACAATTGTGACAATGTATTATTGAAGGGAGTTGTTCGATCCCCTTCTATAGTATATAGTTACATATATACATGTAGTGTTTTATATACATATACATATACTATAGACGGGGTGAACGGAGAGAACTCTAGAAGGGATAAAGGGAGAGAACTCTAGAAGTGACAAGTCGACATACAGACGCGGAGATCACTATTTTTCGCTCGTAGTTTTCCTTTTACACGAACGCTGCCTTTTTGAAAGGTGGTACCTGGCTCAGTCCAAGAACAAAACTAGCAAGCCGAAAACCAATCGGTTTTGGTTTTCGGCTTACAAAATGTGTTCTTACGCAGAGCCGGGCCCACCTTTCAAAATGGCAGCGTTCGCGTAAAAGGAAAGTTGAGATCGAAAAAATAGTGATCTCCGCGTCTGTATGTCGATTTGTAAGTTGTTTGATATTGAAATATACTTTTTTAAATGTTTCTTATTGAAATATAAAGTCGTTCGTCAGGTGAATAGCGATTTATAGTAGTTTTGTTCTGAAAATACCGACTCGGTCTAACCGTAGGAAGTTGTCCGACCTAGCCATTCTTGATGTCTATTCTGTTTGTGAATAGTTTTTGAGTATAAACACTGCCGACATAAATCCCTTGTGTGTATTTTAAGACATCAGTGATAAAAATCGGTTGAGAAATGGCTTTGAAAAGTACGTCAAAGCAAATGTGTGTATATATTTTCATTGTAAATACGTATGAAGTTGGACACCTTAATCTTATTATAAGAACAGAGTGAATACATTTTTTTCAATGCGGGTTTTAAATGCCATGGCTACTCACCGGCCACCTGTGTGTGTGTGGGGGGGGGGGGGGGTGAGTGCATATATACCGAAATTTCTATAGTGTGAACATAACTGCATACATGTATTTTGCAAACTGGTAGCTACGCGTCTGACAATACAACGTTTTGGTGTTACATCTTAGTCATCTCCGACATGGTCCTTCTTTTACCGTGAAAAGACACGCTCAATCGTACACAAAATAATGCAATTACAGTTATAACATATAAATGAAACAATATTGATACATTTTATTAACCAATAATGGCGCCTGATGGAAAGTGTTGGTACAATAAAAATCCAGAAAATGTGGAAAAGTGTTGTCCGACAAATCCATCATCGGGGAAATCGTTTCTCACCGTCACCGTATCTCCAGCCTTCAGCTCGATGACAAGCATCTGTGAGGATTGGTCCTGAACAGTCACCCAAAACTTCGAGTACTGGGTACCATTAACATCGATGTAAGCGTGCACGTGGTTTGATCGGTGTATATCGATACCCATAACCGTAGCATGGAAGACGTATGTTCCGTCAACAGGTGCAACGAATGCACCTGTGTTGTTGTTGTAAGCATTACCAACGTTAGTGACAGGTTGTTGGAACAAGAGAACTTGATTGCTTCCCAAATGATGTACATCATGGTCGCTGTGTGTTGCATAGAATGCTACCTCGGTTTCGGGAGCTCCTCGATCTGAAAGTATAAGAAGTTTGCATATATATTTACAGCAATATAAAGATCGGCCTCGTTCATCGGAGTACAAATATGTGAATTTAAAACGCCGAATTGGGAAAAAAGTCCCATACTTGTCTTAAACATTATGCTGAATGTTGTCAATGCCTGCAAATTCCGAAGTTTTAATAAAATGTTTACAGTTACGAATTGATATGGTGAAATGACCAAGCTCTTGTTGCAATGATTTTATCCGATTTAAAGCTCAATGTAGCAATCTGAGTTCGAGGTAAACAGCCTGACCACTTCATGATCGCATACATTTGTTTTCATCACCGGTCTCGGAGCAGACGAATTTAAGTTGAAATGTTTTTAAGTTTTAGTTTTTACGATAACATTTATACTTATAATACGTGCTATACGTACTTTTTCTGAATGTGCTCCGTTTTTGTTTTATTTTATTAGGCGTCGATAGTGGTCTGTCGGTGTCGTCACTGCCGCCCAGTTGTTGTTCCTCGGTGTCATCATTTGATTGTGCCAATGTCTGTTGCAGTCTATTTATCGTATCTAGCATCATGGTTTCCTTCTTTTCGAAGTTTAACTCCATTTCACCAATTCTTAATTTCAAACCAGATATTTCGGATTCCATTTCAGCTATCTTGGCGTCCTTCGCTGCATCTCGTGATTCCAGCGACTCGATCCTCTCGAGTAAAGCATCGAGTACTTCACTGACACCACTCTCTGCCGCAGCGGAGAGAACTCCTTGAAACACGAAACCTATGGTGAAAACGACAACGAAACAATGTAGTATCGCCATGGTTGACACACGATAAATGATCTTATCTTCTTGATCTGGTGTTGACATATACTGGTTATATAGAGATAAGACGTTTGCACTTTAAATAAAGCCTTACATCTAAGGCCGGGTTTTCTTTTTATTATACAATGTACATTTAATGTAGTTCTATATTATCGTATTTTTGTACGCTTAGTCGCTATGATTATCCACATTGATACCAGGCACGTATCCAGGCACACTATCATACGCTCGGGCGTACAATTCGTTAGCCAAAGTAAAAATGGGTAGCACATTAGGGTATTTCAAATATTTCTTCGAGTGTACTACAAATATGACTCCATACCCTGGATATATAGCTCTATCTTTTGAATTGCTATTCCTCTTCGTTGGATGCACAGTTCTATGTATAGAAGATATCATCCCAGATACTCGATACACAACTTTACCAGTACATTTATATACCCAGATCACATGGCGAGGTTAATTATACGCTGTACATGTTGCACAAGGTTTTATATATCAATGCGATGCGATATAATTATATTCGATACATTCATGAATCTGAATATTCAATACATGTATTCAAGGCATGGAGATGTACACCCGATACACATAGCTATATATTTAAGGTAAGGGGTCGTATATTGAGTTATCCTCCAGTTAACACATTCAGCTTAGTACTCGTATGCCAATCTGAAGGTCGTAGGTTCAAACTTCTAGTGAGGCAGAATTGTGTTATCTTTGTACTGAAGTTACTACATTCACATTCATTTACTCTCCACTTGGAATCCATGCGGGAAAGTTGTGACGGTTGCTTGCGAAAGCCCGGTATAGGTTACTTTTCACGTCAACTGACCATACACTGTTCATACATGAAACTGCTACTGTTGAACAATGGCATAAAAACGACAATTCAGCACCAGTATATCAGAGAACATGGAGCTGGATATTCAGTATACAAGTTTTACATTTAGTTAGTGTGATTATATGACCGGTACATACAGATAAGGGAGAGAAATCGTGATATATCCAATATCTTTGTGTTGTGTACGCGTCAAGTTGATCTGTTCTCGTAAAATGCGCATGAGAATAACAGACGAATGGTTAATGTTGTCTAGTTTTGTACTGGTCAGCTGTTGGCAAGTTATACATGCTATACGTTTTCTTTAAACTGTTGTTGGTAATATTCATAAAATGGGAAAACGCAAATTGTTTGGATGTTTTGTGTGCATATTCACTGAACTTTCTCTAGTGTGAACACAGCTGCATACATGTATGTTTTTTGCATACTGGTAGCTACGCGTCTGACATGATAACATTTTGGTGTAACATCTTAGTCATCATGGACATGGTCGGTTATGTAATGTAGTTCTTTCACCGTGAAAAAACACACTCAATCGTACACAAAAGAATGCAACTACAGTTATAAATGAAACACTATTGCTACATTTTATTAACCAATAATGGTGCCAGATGGAAAGTGTTGGTACAATAAAAATCCAGAAAATGTGGAATAATGTTGTCCGACAAATCCATCATCGGGGTAATCATTTCTCACCGTCACCGTATGTCCGGCCTTTAGCTCAATAACAAGCATCTGCGAGGATTGGTCCTGAAAAGTCACCCAAAACTTTGAATACTGTGAACCATTAACATCGATGTAAGCGTGCACGTGGTTGGCTCGGTGTATATCGATACCCATAACCGTAGCATGGAAGACGTATGTTCCGTCCACAGGTGCAACAAATGCACCAGTGTTGTTGTTGTAAGCATTACCAACGTTAGTGACAGGTAGTTGGAACAAGAGAATCTGATTGCTTCCTAAGTGGTGCACATCATGGTCGGTGTGTGTTGCATAGAATGCTACCTCGGTTTCGGGAGCTTCTCTGTCTGAAAGAACACAATGTGTACATACATATACAACCATGTACGATGGGTTGTAAACAAGAATAAGCACGGTATTCAAGGAAGCACCTATGAACATGAGCACTTTTTCTTGAAATTTCGCAGACGAAAAAGTTCGCAATATAGGTCAATAGTTTCAGGAAGTAATCTATCTTGCATACCAGATATCTCCCCTTGGTTGGGAATTCAGTTTGGACCACTATGAGATGGTCAAATGAATCGAAGAAGATAACTAATTTTTCACTTTACACTCAATCAGTATACTCTCAGAATTTACACTGAAATAATATTGTTGTTCCAATAAAGGATGAAAATAAGTAATTTGAACTTCATGATACCATAATTTTCCACAAAAAGTCTTCTTGAAGCTTACCGAACGGAAAACGATGAAAACAATACAGTATGCACCATGAAGGTAACCATTGTGATTACTGTTAAGTTAACCTGCAGGAAACAGATATTTATGATACCAATGTACTTCAGATTTACCACATCCATGAATGTGGTGATTTTGCATCATTATATATTTCTCTTTGAGAGTATTCGAATTGTCACAGTAATTAAGGTTAAAGGGTGATATCTCTGCCAATACTAATGGAATCTGGCAGGTTCAAACAAGGAACCGTGATGTCGGAATATATACTTGTATGTTATTTATGTATACGGTTG
The DNA here is from genome assembly GCA_032209605.1 of Mactromeris polynyma. NCBI lineage: Eukaryota > Metazoa > Mollusca > Bivalvia > Venerida > Mactridae > Mactromeris > Mactromeris polynyma. Next base: position 694,937 of record JASFXZ010000058.1, read on the forward strand.
AACATATTCCATTGGATCGTGTAAACATATCCATAAGAAAAATTACGACAATCACTGGGTAACATGTGTCCGAAAGTGCTTTGACTAAAACGTTTTAAAAAAATGCAAAGAATTCGGCTCAGACAGACAGTACATGTACATATATATAATACTAATAATTGGAAATGACGTGGTTGTTAAAAACGACCGCGGCAATACATGATGATCACAATTTTTACATTTGTTCTCTTATGTGCATGAATTTAAACGTGTCTCTAAAGGCAAGCTTACTCGTTCTCTGTCGCTTGATTTTATTTGACGTCGAAAGTGGTCTGTCGGTGTCGTCATTGTCATCTAGTTGTTGTTCCTCGGTGTCACCACTTGATTGTGCCAATGTCTGTTTCAGGCCATTTATCGTATCTAGCATCATGGCTTCCTTCTTTTCGAAGTTCAACTCCATTTCACCCATTTTTAATTTCAAACCAGATATTTCGGATTCCATTTCAGCTATCTTGGCGTTCTTCGCTGCATCTCGTGCTTCGAGCGACTCGATCCTCTCAAGTAAATCATTGAGCACTTCACTGACACCATTCTCTACTGCAGCAGAGAAAACACATGGAGACACGAAACCTATAGTGAAAACGACAACGATAGGATTTATCATCGCCATTGTTGAGACATGCGAAATGTTCTTATCTTGCAGATTTGGGTCAATCTCACTGGTCAAAAAGTATGACACGTTTGAACCACATCATATACAAGTGGATTCTACATACTAAATAAAGCTAGATATTACTTGAATATTCATTATGTTTTAATGGCAATAAGTTCAATTGCCTTTGGCTATGGTGGCATATTACTGCCACCAGTTAGCATGATAGCGTTCGCGAATTAATTCGTGTTAACCACTTAGTTATTACGATAATTATCTAGCTATCTAGTTAATATTCGTGATAGATTTTCGGTAAGATAAATATCATACAACTAGAAACAGGCTTGAAAGTGCCCAGAACTGCCACCTCTTACCTTTTTATGATGTATTACACTAGATTTAAGTGGTAACACGAATCTTATCTAGTTGTCCACTTATTATGTTACTTAGTGACTCAAATTCGCGAATTTCACTTAAGATTCGTGTTACCACTTATTCATTTTTGGCTTCTATATGTAAGTGGTAACACGAATATTATCTAGTTGACCACTTAATATGTAACTTAATAACTCAAATTCGCGAATTTCACTTAAGATTCGTGTTACCACTTATTCATTTTTGGCTTCTAGATGTAAGTGGTAACACGAATCTTATCTAGTTGTCCACTTATTATGTTACTTAATAACTCAAATTCGCGAATTTCACTTAAGATTCGTGTTACCGATTATTCATTTTTGGCTTCTAGATGTAAGTGGTAACACGAATCTTATCTAGTTGACCACTTATTATGTTACTTAATAACTCAAATTCGCGAATTTCACTTAAGATTCGTGTTACCACTTATTCATTTTTGGCTTCTAGATGTAAGTGGTAACACGAATCTTATCTAGTTGACCACTTATTATGTTACTTAATAACTCAAATTCGCGAATTTCACTTAAGATTCGTGTTACCACTTATTCATTTTTGGCTTCTAGATGTAAGTGGTAACACGAATCTTATCTAGTTGTCCACTTATTATGTTACTTAATAACTCAAATTCGCGAATTTCACTTAAGATTCGTGTTACCACTTATTCATTTTTGGCTTCTAGATGTAAGTGGTAACACGAATCTTATCTAGTTGACCACTTATTATGTTACTTAATAACTCACATTCGCGAATTTCACTTAAGATTCGTGTTACCACTTACATCTAGAAGCCAAAAATGTATTAATATACAAGTGGTAACACGAATCTTAAGTGAAATTCGCGAATTTGAGTTACTAAGTAACATAATAAGTGGACAACTAGATAAGATTCGTGTTACCACTTAAATCTAGTGTAATACATCATAAAAAGGTAAGAGGTGGCAGTTCTGGGCACTTTCAAGCCCGTTTCTAGTTGTATGATATTTATCTTACCGAAAAATTATCACGAATTTTAACTAGATAGCTAGATAATTATCGTAATAATTAAGTGGTTAACACGAATTAATTCGCGAACGCTATCATGCTAACTGGTGGCAGTAATATGCCACCATATTTGGCAATTTACAAAAACACATATTATTAATATGGCAAAGACAGACACAATGACATAACAAACATAATCACCAAATGATTAAGAGACAGCATTAATTTTAAGAGTATTCATACGTAATGACATTGCATATTTGATAAATCTTGCAAACATTTAACATTTTCGATCTTATCTTTGGTTGACATGAGTAAACTAAATGTGTTGAACCGGGTCATTGAGACTGGTAACACCTGCTACCATGGAACCAGCATACATACGTTTAACACCTAAATATGATCAACTTGTTCTACTTTTGTCCATTTATGAAGTAATCTGGTTGGTTATATTGCGTACACTTTTGGTTACGTTTCTCAAAGACACATATTTTCGTTTTAGCGATATTTATTTCTAGTCGAAGAGGAGAAGTGTTGGAACCAATGGGAGAAAGTCGGGAGCAACGTGCAAAGACGGCTAGTTAGAATGTTGTGTAGACCTGTAATACCTAATGATGTGTTCACTCTTATTACAACTACAGTCAGTAAAACCTCACGTAAAGACCACCTCACTAGTAAGACCACCTCAAAATTAAGAACACAATTTGCATGTCCTTTTTCACTGCTTTGCTCTTTATTAGATCTCAATATAAAAACCACCTCCATAAGAAGACCAGTTTTCAAGGATACCAAGAGTGGTCTTATTATTGAGGTTTTACTACATATATTTAGATGTCCCGATATGTAGTAAACACGCATGACCCATTTGATGAAAGTGATTGAAACAAACGTGTTATTTTATTTTATCTCCTACAGAAACGCGAAGGGAATTGAGACAAAAATATGCGAACGAAACTATATGGGGAATGATTTGATAATTCGCGGATGGATAAATAAAGATATAAATGTAAGCTATGGTTTTAATGCATACCTAGTACAGCGGCCTGGAACCAACTACAGCGCACTAAGTACAGTAACGCATACTTGTACCGAGATACTAGGACGCCAACCTGAGGATTTCGCTCACTAACTTTAGTTAGCGTCGAGTACTTTTCCGCGAAAAAACTTCAGTCAGCAATGTGATATTGTTATGAAACTTGATACTTGTATATGTACCTTAATTATGTTGAGAAGATTGGTATTGCCTTTTTCGGTTCAAGGTCAAGCACACTGTCACTAAAATAGAAAACAACATGTTCAGCTCAGTCTCTTTTGTACAAAAGGCATATGACACTTGTTACATACATTGCTTAAGTGGAGAAGAAAGTAAGAATAGCTATTCGAGATGCTCGTGTCAAGGTCACTGTATCACGGTCACTGTAACAAACATCTGAAAATGGGTACCGCTCAATAATGTTAGTGGGATCTGGAGTGACCAGCAATCGTAACATCTCGGCATTTTTATTTTGCACAACAAAGCTAAACCTTTTTTGTTTAAGATATTTCTTGACGTTTAAAAATACGAGTAGTAATATAGATGCAAAAATCGGTGGTAATTGCCCGCTATCATAATCTACACGCCGAGTAAAGTAGCGCTAGCGTAGGAAATACATTTATCATGCAACTACCATGGTAACAGACTGATAACACATGACCTGATAACATAAAGTGTTCTCAGGTCAATAGGCTGCTAGTAGCATGATAACACTTTTAAGCTCCGCCCACAAATTGACGGACTACTTTCACTACTTTAGACACACTAAAACATGCTCGGAAAATTAAGTTTCATGATAAATAGAATCTCAAGTTACTGTCCGGCTCGAACAATGTTATCAGACTCGGCGATATCGTTCGTGGTGACTCGCTAAAGCTCGCCACCACAAACGATATCACCTCGCCTGATAACATTGTTCTCACCGGACAGTAACCCGAGATTCTCTATTTGTACATGTACATGAATTGGTCTTAGTGATTTGCAGTTTCATGAAACGCTACAGAAAAGTTATATAATGCAATATTTGAGAGTACATCTGTATGAAGGAATTTAAACATTGCCATTTTCTCAAAACGATTACTAGCAAATTATGATAGAAAATAAGAATATGTACCTTTAATGGCTAATGCATCGAGACTTTCTAGAATATGGCACTACATGTATATGCATTCAAGTTCCCTAGAATAATAATGTGACGACGTTTGTGTCTATATTATTTCTACCAATACTATAACCCCATCTCCACCAAACGAGTTCCTTTCTCCGGCACTAACTGGTGCATATATGTCACCCCTTGCGCGATATTTTCATTATATACCTTCCATCTCATTTCAATCACACCAACGCCAATGATGACTTACCTAATGCGTGCGCGTCTGGGTGACCATGCATAGTTATTAACTATCATATATGTGTGTGCACATTGAAACACTTTTCTAATTGGTCACTGTACGTTTCTGTTGTTTTTATTATGACTATCTTTACAAGAAGTGTTGTTTGGAAAACCACCAGTAAATTTAGTAGAACTGTTGCGATCACAAGATTAATCATGTACCATATAACGTATTCCTAAACGCAACAAAGGGTCGTAACTCTGGACATATGTGCGAGACTACAAATCCCTGTATTCATGCACATCTTCACATCTTGTGTAGTAACTCTGCCAGATTTGAAAGAAAGCCATGCAGAATTGTAGGAGTTGTGCTCACAAGATTGGTCTACAGACGGACGGAAGAACAGGCAAGCTTATTTCCAGTATATCCCCTCTTACTTTGTTGTAAGGTTACAGACACTATTTTACCACAGCTGGGCTATACACTAAAATGAACATTGCCCATCAGCCACTTAAACAATGTAACATATCATACCACATGGCATATACATGACACAAACACGAACTGGTTTCAAACATGTTTATTGCTCAACAATTTCAACTAATGTACACTTGGTAACTATCTTTGTAAACTTCGCTTTGTTTAGTTTCAAGTCAAACCCAGTACATCACAAGTTTATATATAGATTCATCTAAATACATTTATGATCCTCTTTGTAAGGAACAGTTACCATTGATGAATAGCAATGGTCATGTTGATTCTCTCAGACTATACATGTTTTATGGTAGGCATCACTCAAGCAATTTCAATACTGGATGTTTGTAATAGTTTTCATTGGTTTCAAAGATTTAATGAGAACAAAATTTAGTTCTGTACACCATAGAACAATGTTATCAAAATACAGTCTAATAACATTTAATCGAAAATCAAAAATCAGTCCAAACTTTATTTCAAATAATACGTAGTTTCGAATAGCCCATCTCAATTTGACGTGCCTAAGAAGATAGTCATCAGGACCTGACATTTATTTCGGATGATACCAAGTATTCAGACATAAGGTTGTTGAATAAATGAGGTTCGGCTGTACATCAAATGATATTGAAATGCAATTGTACTTTCAATAATTACCGTAGCGACTTTTTGTTTTCTTCATTAATTCATTTCTACTCATAAAATAATTTATACAATCTACAGTATCCAATTTCAAATGAACCAAATGGGAAGCATTATAGTAGATCCGTTTAACGTACGCAGGAGTAGATCCGTTTAACGTACATCGTTATTTGGTCAAAAGTAGTACTTCGTTTTTGGTTATCCATGATACGATACAATTTTATATGATTTGTGTTCTGTACAGATGAGTTAAACAAACATAAATAAATATTGTTTACTATCAATTTGATTGTTTGTTGGTAATTCAGTCTACTTTCGTTTTCTCTGAAAACAAGCAGCAAAAACCCTACACCATACTGTTGAACAGTAACGATCTTCTCTGTGAAACTTTTTCAATAAGTCGAGAACGATTGGACGTAAGATCCTCAAACTGTACTTGGATGTGTGTACGTTATTTTTTTAATGTCACTATTTCAAAGGTCAAGGTCACCGTGACCTTTAACTACAAACAGGTCTCCCATCACATATTCTATAACTGTTTGATGTGTTTGATTTTATTGTCCAACTGGTGAGCAATATTTCAGTCAAAGAAATTACTCATTCACAATATCCTAACTCCGAACTAAGTAAGTGTTATCTGGAACTTACTATGCTGAGCACCAAAGACGGACTCCTTACCAGTACCGTATTAACGACTTTGATATGACGCTGCCAGGAATCGAACACTAGACCTCTCGCATTCGGAATTTCAAGAGAGGCTGTATCAATAATTACAAAACGTAACAAGGATGTTGGACATAACGTAAGCCGGATCCACTCTTGTCATAAACAATCTTTCTAACTGTAAGTGCTCGCTTTACCTCTAAAACACGTAAGACGGATCTACTCTAGTACGGCTGTACGTAAGACGGATCTACTCTAGAACGGGTGTACGTAAGCCGGATCTACTCTTACATTTTATGTTTTTTGATACAATATGCACCCCTCTAACCACTAAACAACGTTAGCCTGATAAACTCATGTGTATTACAACCTTTCCAGCTAGTTATACTCTGTTTAAGTGGGTTGTACGTAAGACGGATCTTCTATAGTACGGGTGTACGTAAGCCGGATCTACTCTTACATTTTATGTTTTTTATACAATTTGCACCCCTCTTACCAGTAAACAACGTTAGCCGGATCTACTCTTGTATATAACAGCCTTTCCAGCTATTAATACTCTTTTTAAGTGGGTTGTACGTAAGACGGATCTACTCTAGTACGGATGTACGTAAGCCGGATCTACTCTTACATTTTGTGTTTTTGATACAATATGCACCCCTCTAACCAGTAAACAACGTTAGCCAGATCAACTATTGTATATTACAACCTTTCCAGCTATTAATACTCTGTTTAAGTGGGTTGTACGTAAGACGGATCTACTCTAGTACGGGTGTACGTTAGCCGGATCTACTCTTACATTTTATGTTTTTGATACAATATGCACCCCTCTAACCAGTAAACAACGTAAGCCGGATCTACTCTTGTATATTACAATATTTCCAGCTATTTATACTCTGTTTAAGTGGGTTGTACGTAAGACGGATCTACTCTAGTACGTGTGTACGTAAGCCGGATCTACTCTTACATTTTATGTTTTTTTTATACAATTTGCCCCCCTCTAACCAGTAAACAACGTAAGCCTGATTAAATCTTGTATATTACAACCTTTCCAGCTATTTATACTCTGTTTAAGTGGGTTGTACGTAAGACGGATCTACTCTAGTACGGGTGTACGTATGCCGGATCTACTCTTACATTTTATGTTGTATGATACAATATGCCCCCCTTTAACCAGTAAACAACGTAAGCCTGATCAAATCTTGTATATTACAACCTTTCCAGCTATTTATACTCTGTTTAAGTGGGTTGTACGTAAGACGGATCTACTCTAGTACGGGTGTACGTAAGCCGGATCTATTCTTACATTTTGTGTTTTTGATACAATATGCACCCTTCTAACAAGTAAACAACGTCAGCCGGATCTACTCTTGTATATAACAACCTTTCCAGCTATTAATACTCTGTTTAAGTGGGTTGTACGTAAGACGGATCTACTCTAGTACGGGTGTACGTTAGCCGGATCTACTCTTACATTTTATGTTTTTTGATACAATATGCCCCCCTCTAACCAGTAAACAACGTTAGCCAGATCTACTCTTGTATATTACAACCTTTCCAGCTATTAATACTCTGTTTAAGTGGGTTGTACGTAAGACGGATCTACTCTAGTACGGGTGTACGTTAGCCGGATCTACTCTTACATTTTATGTTTATTGATACAATATGCCCCCCTTTAACCAGTAAACAACGTAAGCCTGATCAAATCTTGTATATTACAACCTTTCCAGCTATTAATACTCTGTTTAAGTGGGTTGTACGTAAGACGGATCTACTCTAGTACGGGTGTACGTTAGCCGGATCTACTCTTACATGTTATGTTTTTTATACAATATGCCCCCCTCTAACCAATAAACAACGTAAGTCTGATCAAATCTTGTATATTACAACCTTTCCAGCTATTTATACTCTGTTTAAGTGGGTTGTACGTAAGACGGATCTACTCTAGTACGGGTGTACGTAAGCCGGATCTACTCTTACATTTTGTGTTTTTGATACAATATGCACCCTTCTAACAAGTAAACAACGTAAGCCTGATCAAATCTTGTATATTACAACCTTTCCAGCTATTTATACTCTGTTTAAGAGGGTTGTACGTAAGACGGATCTACTCTAGTACGGGTGTACGTAAGCCGGATCTACTCTTACATTTTATGTTGTATGATACAATATGCCCCCCTTTAACCAGTAAACAACGTAAGCCTGATCAAATCTTGTATATTACAACCTTTCCAGCTATTTATACTCTGTTTAAGTGGGTTGTACGTAAGACGGATCTACTCTAGTACGGGTGTACGTAAGCCGGATCTACTCTTACATTTTGAGTTTTTTTATTCAATATGCACCCCTCTAACCAGTAAACAACGTAAGCCTGATCAAATCTTGTATATAACAACCTTTCCAGCTATTTATACTCTGTTTAAGTGGGTTGTACGTAAGACGGATCTACTCTAGTACGAGCGTACGTAAGCCGGATCTACTCTTACATTTTATGTTTTTTGATACAATATGCACCCTTCTAACCAGTAAACAACGTAAGCCTGATCAAATCTTGTATTTAACAACCTTTCCAGCTATTTATACTCTGTTTAAGTGGGTTGTACGTAAGACGGATCTACTCTAGTACGGGTGTACGTAAGCCGGATCTACTCTTACATTTTGTGTTTTTGATACAATATGCACCCCTCTAACCAGTAAACAACGTTAGCCGGATCTACTCTTGTATATAACAACCTTTCCAGCTATTTATACTCTGTTTAAGTGGGTTGTACGTAAGACGGATCTACTCTAGTACGGGTGTACGTAAGCCGGATCTACTCTTACATTTTATGTTGTATGATACAATATGCCCCCCTTTAACCAGTAAACAACGTTAGCCGGATCTACTCTTGTAAATAACAATGTTTCCAGCTATTAATTCTCGGAAAAACTGGAAAAAACGTATGACGGATCTACTTTCGAACGGTTGTACGTAAGCCGGATCTACTCTTATATTTTGTGTTTTTCATACAATATGCACCTGGCTAAACTGTAAACAACGTTGGCCAGATCTACTCTTGTATATATCAATCTTTCATGCTATTAATACTCGGTTTAACTGGACAAAACGTTAGACCGATCTACTCTTGTATCTACTATTATACCTAACTACGTTTCCCCGATCCACCTATTATCTGACGTTCCATGCTACTTTATATCAAATTTAGATCATACTTACGCAAGTCGGTTGTACCTTACGTTCTACCCTACTATTAAACATATGATTTTGTCTAAAATACGTATACCGGTTTTATTACGTCGTGTCTACGCTTTTCATTTGCTAGATACGTTTCATTGTTCTATATATTAATCTGGTTCTCAACATTAGAACCATAAACCCATGTATTATGTTTTTGTTATTCCCAGATAAAGCCTATGCAGTTGATCTTTGCCGTGCATTAAACCCATGTTGTATGTCTTTAAAATATTACTACTTGTGAAAAGTGATTGTATACTTGTGTCAAAGAAACTGCAGGTTATGCACTTGAGTCCGGTACCATCCGTTCCCTGCTGCATACATATAAACAACAACATAAATGGAATATTCTCATTTATTTAGCTTTATCTCGGTAATAAATCAGGGTTCAAAGAAATCACTGTGTAACACGACTATTATACGAACACACACTACAAGTAGTATAGATGCAAATATGCTATAGGCTGTTTGTTGTAAAACATATGGCATAAATATCAAATTTCTGAAGAGCCGTTAATCTGATATTGGTGTAAAGTTACTGGAAACCATAAAGACATCATTGAGTATAATAATATAAAATTGTAATTTACATTCCTACAGCTTCTTTTTTGAAAGCGTGGGCACCATTGTCTCGCTTGCTGAACCAACGATCCCATGCTTGCTCTCTGTGGAAATCACAAATGTAAACTTGTATGCCTGAAATATTTAGAGAATATCAACGAATAATCAGTACGCTGAACAGCATGAACGAATTCAAAATACAGTATACGAGTGAGGGTCCAAAATAACGTGGACTTTTGTGATTTCTTTCAATTGCATCGTTATATTTTCAAAACATGCGTATGGTTTCTTATCTGAACTGTTTGTGACGTGTTTTAAGTTACATATAACAAAATAAAGTATAAAATGAAAGTAGGAAACGTGCTTTACTTAACAACCTAACGATGGGGTGTGCAGATGATGTTACGTCAAAATTATTTTACGTCATTTTGACGATGTGGTTTGCAAATACACAACATTTGTAATGCGGCTTCATCTGTTTTCAAACGTTAAAATGACGTCACCAGACCGGTTCGAAAGATGTGCAATAATAAAGTTTTGTCATAAACTCAAAAAAGTCAACACGCGCTTACATTGATAAAGCAGACGAATTGAACATATTCTGTGAACACAACTCTTGTTTAAAATTGCATCGTAATTGTTCAGGCAGTGAAAAAAGCCTAAAAGAAATGATATCATTTGAAGATCTTGACAAATATGGGACAAAACATGAATTTATTATAAACAACACGGTAATGGATCGCATGCATTACCCAAAATATGAAAGGAGAATAAATTTGCTCTGGGTTTGTTAAAATCATACACTTACCATCAAAAACATCCTCCACAGCACCAATCTCCCGTAGGTCCATGTCACACATGAAACTTTTGGGCTTCCAACATTTATTTTGATCTCCAATCAATTTGATCGCTTCCCTTATATTGGCGCGTGTTTCGTGGCCAAGAATAGCAGTTGCCACGACTTGGTAGCCGACATTGGTGAGAACACACAAAAACAATAACGGCAGGTCAAATTTACACGTTTTGTAGGTTGTGTCCATCAACACACAATCCGACCCATATTTCACAAGTAGGCGTTTCTGGAAATCTGTCTGGTGCAAAAACAGGAAAGATTGTACCATGTCTTCATCTGTTGAACTGAAAATTTAAATCAATGGCTATATCAAAACATACGACGCTACCAATCACAATGCAGATGACGATGTGTCTTATTATAAGCCAGATGCACATAACGATAATCCAATTACAAATGTCTAATAACTGATTTCATTTGGTTTGTCCATATACAGTATACACATAAATACCGGACACATGGGCGAATGGAACAATGTTTTAATAAATGATTACAGACAATAAGAGCTGTTAGACTATTTTGGTAATATAATGACTTGATTCCTACCATTTTTACCGTAAATGTTAATAGTGAAAAAGTGTTATATTTTGTTTTACTCAATACTTTCTCGAACTACAGTATTTCCTAAAATAAAGTATAGAACTCACACTGGGCGAAAGAAAAAGAAGTCATGGGGTTCTTGTTCCCTCCACTTCTGAATAAGCCCCAACACATTTAACTGATCATTTTTACTATATCTGAAAATAGACATTTTTGGCAAATATTATGTATCTAAAGCTTACAAAACATGTTAACTTTGTAACTCAATGATCAACTGAACATGTTAAGTTTGTACCTTCGATTTTAAGACAAATCTCGATCCAAGCACAGGTGACTCAGTGTTATAAATTCCTTATAGGAATAGATCGAATCATATCATATTTAGACGACAATTATAGAATTCCCAATAAATATAACACTATTTTGGGAATTATTATTTGTCTTTTATCATAAGTACGTTCATGACTTCTAGCACTCGTATTAATCCAAGGTGACTCTTACACAAAATCCATCAGATATTTTAAGATTGCATTGAGGTATGTTTCAACACTGCTAAGTTATAAAACACAAAGTATCTTAACGAAATCACTTAAATCCAATTCAAATAAAATCAAACCGAGCAATGGTTTTTTATATTCACTTTATGGCCTTGATTCACCTTTCATATTCACTATAAAGCTATATATTGTAAATTTTAACATGACCAACGAATTTTTCCATATAGACAAAGAACAAAGCAAGCGTTGTATACGAGCCAATATACCAGTGCATGTATTCTATTTATGACGTCATAGACGTAACCAAGTAAAGTGAACTACATACTCTCACAATATAGGGCTCTTAAAATGTAACTGCATACTGAATCAAGTTAGAATCGAAATGGAATATGATGCAGCGTTGTATACGAGCTCTTATACAACGTTTTGTCATTCTGACGCGCTGATATTAACCACTCAGGCATAGGGCCTATGAGGTTAATTCCTACGCGTCCGAACTCCAAACAGTTGTATAAGATCTCGTATACAACGCTAACTCATATTTCATTTCTTAAATATGTTTTTGAAATTTTAACAAATATCTATCGTATTACTATGATATTAACTATTTTAGATAAAGAGCATGCACACTCCGTTGATTTACATGCAAATGTTTCAAAGGTACGTGTGTGCCCATTGCCATCAGTTTTACAGAAAACTCATACTTGTTCTATGATATGGAAAGTTCAGTTACAGAGTTTTCCAAAAACCATGTTTTACAGCGAGCTACAGAAGACAAAAACAAGTGTAGTATTCATTTACCTGGTTTTGTTAAGTGTTAAAAACACATGATTTCTAACATCTTGTGCAGATGGATAAAACCTTCTATTTGAAGGAATAGCTACCGGAAATTGTGATTTGGCAAATAGTTTCAGGTGAGAATGTATAGTCGATACGTCTCGGAGGCCGTCATCCAGCACAAGACTGCTAATTTTTTCTTTCACCTTGCCGTCTACCGGCTGTCCATATCCAGCTAACTAAAAGAAATGACGGAAATTTAAGTAATCCTTTAAACTGATGTGTACTCTCCTTTAGCATACTACATGTACGGGAGCACGTTAGCCCGACTTTTGCATGCCAGAACAAATAATCAGACTTCTTCAAGCATTTATGGCGAACATAATACTAAATCTTTTCATTGTGTTACGTTTCATTGCAAAAACCCTGTTCCGACACAACTTTCGCGATCTGGCCTCTCTTCCGAGAGAATGAACGGAAAAGCAAGTTTTATATTTACACAATAAATTGTCTGGAACCATAACTGGATCACACGTTAGAAAATAATGATCAGGTGAGCTTAAACGATGTATTCTATTGAATCACTTGTTCAACTTAATATCACATAATGCTATGGTATGTAAAAGGCGTTTTTATAAAGATAAACAATGTATATAAAGTTCACTTAGAAATCACGTCTGTACTAAGAACTTATGTAATTGTAAACAAATTTAACCCATCTCTCTGTGTTGAATTATTGCGTAACGAAACTAGTACAATAGTGTTGAAAATACCAGTATCCTGTTTCCACATATAAAACGTTATACTTACTCCTTTATTCTTCAATTATGCATATTTCTTAATGCTACGTATACATTCTATATTTTTCATTTTTGTTAAAATAAACAATATAAATAAAGATCTTAGAATTATGACAGCTATCAGGGAGTAATTATTACATGTTTGCTGCTGGAATAGAACGTTATATTTATCATGCAGTATATAACATATATTAAATAAGGCAGTACATACAATATATTTGGATGCTAAGGAGTACTACTTAGAACATCCTTAACAATGAGTATCTACAGTATTTGAACAGATAGCAATACCTCTCCTGTAACATGGCCTTCATGTTCTCCACACACTTTGACATATATGGTGAAGACTTGTTTGGAACTTTCGTTGAAATTTGCTTTCAGTTCATTAGCCATTGCCCTTCTCTTACGGGCGGTATCTGTACCACTAATCTGGAGCATAAGAAAATACTGTCACAGTTCAATGTTAAACAAAATATTTCAACAATATGTCAGTTGTCGTCATCGGCGAGAATAACAAGTAAATGCAAGTAAATCTTGCCTTTTTAATTACAAATGTATCTTAACAGTCACAAACACAAAAAAAAATTCCACTTTGTTACTATAAAGACATTTGTACCTTGTATATATGCTGTATGTAGATAATGATATTATGGGACTGATTTGTTGTTTTGGACCTTATTAGTTTAATTTGCTTATTCACTGATACAACCACCATTCTAACCCTGCATAACCAGATTTATTTTTAAATATTCCAAGTTCGTTTCTGCATGAGGCGTTGGAGTACAGGTAAATCCTAAAACTGTAAAGGAAAATGACTAGTACATCATATTCAACATTAACAAAAATAAGTTTTTTTTCCATTTATGTCTGTACTTTGAGTGATAAAACTGCTCTTTTATCAATTATTAAATGCTCATACGACACAACTGTATGTATTTATATAATCGTCTATAGTTTGTACCCTCCGTATGTAGGGCTGGACGAAGCGCTTACATGATATAAACGTGACCTTTATTTAAAATGTAATGATGTACACGAATTGTTTGCAATATAAAGGGATAGTCAATTAAATTAAGTCTTTCCAATATCTGCGACTTTACACATGGCGCAGCCAGTTATCCAGTTACCCACTTTCTCTGATCAGATCACTTTGTGGTTAGGGAAATAATCCTGATAATGTATGCATAGATTCAATCATAGAGTGTTTCAAAGCTGTACTTATCATTCTAAACTTACTTTGTACTGAGGAAAGTACACAACCATTCTCAGTTTAATTTTGTACTTGCAATCCATTTTCTTTGTGTCTTGTGCCGGTGATCTAGTGCCAGTCTGTTTTGTAGTCAGAAAACAATTATTTATGCAATAAATCAGCATTGTACAAGATTACACATTACAATCAAAAGTAAGAAAAAACATGTTCAAAGTTATTTACGAAACATTTTTATTAGACAGTTTATGGGAAAGTATGAAAACGACAAATAGTAAGACACAAGTAAAGACCAGTCATAATATTAAAAACTAAACAAAGTTATTCATACATTGATTGCAAGTACGGAGGGTAGTTTAAAAACAACAAGACGGAATTATCACGAATACAGCGTAAATATTTAGACAAATTTATTGTCGCAGCTAAGTATCCCCCAGGTTTCAAATATTCATACAACAATACTGTATTACTGCTTATCATTCTTTGATTTCAACACTAAGGTACTTTGCATTGCTGTTATCCATTATAGTTAATTCAAACACTTTAAGCTTTACAATGGAGGCTTGTGTTTATTGAATTGGCACATATCAACGGACTTTAAGGTGAACGGTAGTTCAAAAAGCTAGCATCTTGAAGTATACTTTTTTTCCAATAAATATTGAACATCGTAGACATTTGGTTTACAAAATGTCTTACAGAAACACAATTTGAAGTTGAAATTGCAAATGTATCGTTCATCACCATAATGCATCAATACACCAATATAAGACAAATGCTTTAAATTGCATTGTGTACGTTGTTACGTTTAAATAGCAGTTATTTGTAATGTGATTTACCTAATTATATATAAATCAGTTTCCTAATACAGAAGTTCCTGATACAGCTGACGTATAAACTTTTATAATGAAGACATACAAATCAAACGGTAATTTACCTTTCGCTTGCTTACTTTTCTTCTCGGACCATGGTGACACTCTCTTTCCTCCTTCCCAACATTTACAAATGGAACACCATTATAAATGATGGGAAGCTCACCATACTTCTCCTCCCACAGAATGCGATTAATGTCCGTTGATGTAATCTCTGAAAAACGGGTAAACAAGTATAAATAGGCAGAAAAAAGAGAACATAAAAAAGTTTATCTGGCATACATGTACATAGTTTAAATAAAAAAGTAGACCCACCATATGTGTCTTCTATGTAAAACGAGACCAAAGAGTAAGACAAACGTACACGAATAAATCCGTTGTTTACTGGTTAGAGGGGTGCATATTGTATCAAAAACACAAAATGTAAGAGTAGATCCGGCCTACGTACACCCGTACTAGAGTAGATCCATCTTACGTACAACCCACTTAAACAGAGTATAAAAAGCTGGATACATTGTTATTTACAAGAGTAGATCCGGCTAACATTGTTTACTGGTTAGAGGGGGGGGGGCATATTGTATCATAAAACATAAAATGTAAGAGTAGATCCGGCTTACGTACACCCGTACTAGAGTAGATCCGTCTTACGTACAACCCACTTAAACAGAGTATAAATAGCTGGAAAGGTTGTTATATACAAGATTTGATCAGGCTTACGTTGTTTACTGGTTAGAGGGGTGCATATTGTATCAAAAAACATAAAATGTAAGAGTAGATCCGGCTTACGTACATCCGTACTAGAGTAGATCCGTCTAACGTACAACCCACTTATACAGAGTATAAATAGCTGGAAAGGTTGTTATATACAAGATTTGATCAGGCTTACGTTGTTTACTGGTTAGAGGGGTGCATATTGTATAAAAAACCATAAAATGTAAGAGTAGATCCGGCTTACGTACACCCGTACTAGAGTAGATCCGTCTTACGTACAACCCACTTAAACGGAGTATAAATAGCTGGAACAAATGTTATATACAAGAGTAGATCCGGCTTACGTTGTTTACTGGTTAGAGGGATGCATATTGTATAAAAAAACATAAAATGTAAGAGTAGATCCGGCCTACGTACACCCGTACTAGAGTAGATCCGTCTTACGTACAACCCACTTAAACAGAGTATAAATAGCTGGAGAGGTTGTTATATACAAGAGTAGATCCGGCTAACGTTGTTTACTGGTTAGAGGGATGCATATTGTATACAAAAACACAAAATGTAAGAGTAGATCCGGCTTACGTACAACCGTACTAGAGTAGATCCGTCTTACGTACAACCCACTTAAACAGAGAAAAAATAGCTGGAAAAGTTGTTATATACAAGATTTGATCAGGCTTACGTTGTTTACTGGTTAGAGGGGAGCATATTGTATAAAAAAACATAAAATGTAAGAGTAGATCCGGCTTACGTACATCCGTACTAGAGTAGATCCGTCTTACGTACAACCCACTTATACAGAGTATAAATAGCTGGAAAGGTTGTTATATACAAGATTTGATCAGGCTTACGTTGTTTACTGGTTAGAGGGGTGCATATTGTATCAAAAAACATAAAATGTAAGAGTAGATCCGGCTTACGTACACCTGTACTAGAGTAGATCCGTCTTACGTACAACCCACTTAAACAGAGTATAAATAGCTGGAAAGGTTGTTATATACAAGAGTAGATCCGGCTAACGTTGTTTACTGGTTAGAGGGGTGCATATTGTATCAAAAACACAAAATGTAATAGTAGATCCGGCTTACGTACACCCGTTCTAGAGTAGATCCGTCTTACGTACAACCCACTTAAACAGAGTATAAATAGCTGGAAAAAATGTTATATACAAGAGTAGATCCGGCTTACGTTGTTTACTGGTTAGAGGGATGCATACTGTATAAAAAAACATAAAATGTAAGAGTAGATCCGGCCTACGTACACCCGTACTAGAGTAGATCCGTCTTACGTACAACCCACTTAAACAGAGTATAAATAGCTGGAAAGGTTGTAATACACAAAATTAGATCAGTCTTACGTTGTTTACTGGTTAGAGGGGTGCATATTGTATTAAAAAACATAAAATGTAAGAGTAGATCCGCCTTACGTACACCCGTACTAGAGTAGATCCGTCTTACGTACAACCCACTTAAACAGAGTATAAATAGCTGGAAAGGTTGTAATATACAAGAGTAGATCAGGCTAACGTTGTTTACAGGTAAGAGGGGTGCATATTGTATCAAAAACACAAAATGTAAGAGTAGATCCGGCTTATGTACACCCGTACTAGAGTAGATCCGTCTTACGTACAACCCACTTAAACAGAGTATAAATAGCTGGAAAGGTTGTTATATACAAGAGTAGATCCGGCTAACGTTGTTTACTGGTTAGAGGGATGCATATTGTATACAAAAACATAAAATGTAAGAGTAGATCCGGCTTACGTACAACCGTACTAGAGTAGATCCGTCTTACGTACAACCCACTTAAACAGAGAAAAAATAGCTGGAAAAGTTGTTATATACAAGATTTGATCAGGCTTACGTTGTTTACTGGTTAGAGGGGTGCATATTGTATAAAAAAACATAAAATGTAAGAGTAGATCCGGCTTACGTACATCCGTACTAGAGTAGATCCGTCTTACGTACAACCCACTTTAACAGAGTATAAATAGCTGGAAAGGTTGTTATATACAAGATTTGATCAGGCTTACGTTGTTTACTGGTTAGAGGGGTGCATATTGTATAAAAAAACATAAAATGTAAGAGTAGATCCGGCTTACGTACACCTGTACTAGAGTAGATCCGTCTTACGTACAACCCACTTAAACAGAGTATAAATAGCTGGAAAGGTTGTTATATACAAGAGTAGATCCGGCTAACGTTGTTTACTGGTTAGAGGGATGCATATTGTATACAAAAACATAAAATGTAAGAGTAGATCCGGCTTACGTACAACCGTACTAGAGTAGATCCGTCTTACGTACAACCCACTTAAACAGAGTAAAAATAGCTGGAAAAGTTGTTATATACAAGATTTGATCAGGCTTACGTTGTTTACTGGTTAGAGGGGTGCATATTGTATAAAAAAACATAAAATGTAAGAGTAGATCCGGCTTACGTACATCCGTACTAGAGTAGATCCGTCTTACGTACAACCCACTTTAACAGAGTATAAATAGCTGGAAAGGTTGTTATATACAAGATTTGATCAGGCTTACGTTGTTTACTGGTTAGAGGGGTGCATATTGTATAAAAAAACATAAAATGTAAGAGTAGATCCGGCTTACGTACACCTGTACTAGAGTAGATCCGTCTTACGTACAACCCACTTAAACAGAGTATAAATAGCGGGAAAGGTTGTTATATACAAGAGTAGATCCGGCTAACGTTGTTTACTGGTTAGAGGGGTGCATATTGTATCAAAAACACAAAATGTAAGAGTAGATCCGGCTTACGTACACCCGTACTAGAGTAGATCCGTCTTACGTACAACCCACTTAAACAGAGTATAAATAGCTGGAAAGGTTGTTATATACAAGATTTGATCAGGCTTACGTTGTTTACTGGTTAGAGGGGTGCATATTGTATCAAAATACATAAAATGTAAGAGTAGATCCGGCTTACGTACACCCGTACTAGAGTAGATCCGTCTTACGTACAACCGACTCATGTTAGCCGAAACATTTCATACAATGTTAGGTACATGTATATACATGATTATATCTTGCAAACGTGCTCTAAAAATAAATCGAGTATAAAATATAAGACAAAGTGATTTATTCATGATAAGATCCGATATACTTTGTTTACAGGTAATAATAAAATATACAGAATCCCCCCCCCCCCGCCCCAATTAAGCCGGAAAACACGCAAGCCGACAAATTCATTGAACATGATGTAAAAAAAGATACATGAACGTTAAGAAATATCTCACTTTTGTCTTTAACGCCACTGGTTTTCTTGTATACGATCAACCTGTTTGTAGTTGAAGTTTCTATATCTTTAATAAAGGCGTCAGCCTCATCATACGTGTGAAATGTCTCCATCTTTGTTGTCACGTGACGCTGGAAGCGTTAGATTCCTGTACCTAAAGTATGGGTCAAACTGTATGGTAGAGGTTTTAGCGTAGGAATACTGTACGTTAAACGGATCTACTGCTTCGTACGTAAGACGGATCTACTCTAATGCTTTCCGAACCAAATAGGCAATACTTATAACATTGTTTGGCATAACCCTACCTTCCCAAGAAAATGGCCCCTACTCAAAAATGTTTTGAGGGGTCATAGTTGGATTTTGTTTAAAGCAGCATATCAATAGTTGCAACTCCTCCATGGCCATACAAAATAATGAATAAAGAAGAGGGTCAAGATGGCCCTATAACGCTCACCTGAAAATACCGAAATTTTGGCTGAATTAGTCTAATGTGCCACTGCCATGTCAAAGTTATGAAGGTGCGAACATTGATAGAAAAATACATTGTGACCAAGTTTTATGAAGATTGGATTGAAATTATGACCTCTAGAGCGTAAACAAGATTTTTCTACATTTTGAGCAAGTGATCTAGCTTATGAACCCAGGTGACCCAGTTTTGAATGTGACCTAGATTTTGGACAGCCAACGATCCTAATAACTCACTATTGTGCACTGAGCTAAAAATGCATTACCTACCCAACTAAATCTGCTACATAGGGTTATGGCAAACAAACACTTTTTTAAGGATGGCCCTATACAAATAAATTTATTCCAATGAAATCACTGCCAATAGTATGTTGCATGAAATTATGTACATTCATTCATCCGTGCCCAAACCCTTGCTGTCGTGCTTATATACAGTGCAACATGATCAATACAGTTTAGGAGACACATACTCGGGCTGTTATTTAGCGGTTGTCGCTCAAGGTTAAATTGATAGTACATTCTTGCTATAAGACAACTTGAAAATTTATAATGTTGTTTAACAGAGGTTGTTGCTCAACAAAGTGGCCACTCTGAAGAAGTTGTACTATATTTACGTCCATTAGTATGTGTCTGACCAACAGTATTTAGACAATACAATTATAAATGTTCTGTTATCATAGAGATCACAGAATACTTGACTTGTATCCACTTTCATCAAAATATGCCGTTGCTGTCACGTAGTAGCTAAACAGAGTATGTTCAGTTCCTTATCTTGGTGATGTTTATAATGGTGCTGCACAGCTATTGTCCAATGAGCAGACACAAAATGACACCAGTAGCAGCGGAACTTGTACTTTCCAGCTGAAAAATAATGAGAATATTAGAGTGTTAATAGCTACAGATGGCCCAACTGAAAGTAATTGGGAGGGGTAGATAGTGGAAAGGGTGGCCTAATCCATACAGCATACAGGTTCAAATATAGGGTCATGCACTTGCCTGCTCACAAGAAACACAATAAGGTTATCCCATG
The DNA here is from genome assembly GCA_032209605.1 of Mactromeris polynyma. NCBI lineage: Eukaryota > Metazoa > Mollusca > Bivalvia > Venerida > Mactridae > Mactromeris > Mactromeris polynyma. Next base: position 715,901 of record JASFXZ010000058.1, read on the forward strand.
AAGCAAACATGCGAGATTCAAAGCATTCTTCTGTTCACTTAATTAAGTTAAAGATATAAACTGAGTAACAAGTACAATATACACTGGAGTATCAGCAGACAACAACTATAAACTAGAGATCATGAAAGCAGCCAGCTTATTTCTGCCATATATTGAAATGAATTAATACATTATTCCTGTTAGTAACTCAATCTGTAGTTACTGAACCATTAATCATGTAATCAATAATTCATTTGTAACAATGGACGAACACTTTTTGCATGAAAGTTTGCTTATTAGAAAACAGCAAATTAAGTGAGTATTATCAAGTATAATACCTGGCTTTGCCAATGCAGTTGGCATGGGAACATGTATCCAGTGTGCTTTACGATGTACCACTTTCTGATGTGAATACAGGTAAGGTTTCGTATACAGACGTCGACAGAATTTACAGGCATACTTTCTCTTCCCGTTGTGCTTTGCTTTGACGTCCATGCCTTTTCTCTTACTAATCTCCTTCAGTTTGGCCAGTTTCAATATTGATTTTCCAGTTTTATTTGACACCTGGGTGCATCCAGGAAGAATGTTATTAGTTATTTCCATAGTAGCAGAATTACTATAAGTTCCTTTCATTTCTGAAACATTGTTGTTGTTGTCATCTATCTCTTCAAAATTAGAAGAGTTTTGTATTGTCATATTAGATACATTATGGTTACCATTAGCAACACAACATATTGTAGAGTCATCAGGTAATAGTGCAGCAGGAGCGCTTGCAACAAATGACATATTGTTGTTTACATCAACATTTTCAGATACAAATGGCACAGAACTAGCATTATCACTTCTATTCTTCACAGATATAGTTCTAAGATCTAATTCTTTATCTTCTGAAACTGATGACGATTCGACCTTTCCGAAGGTCACAGTACTTGTTCGATGCCTATCATTTCTGTCACCCCGAGATCCTGTTCTATTTGATGTTTGAAAGTTTTCACTCACAACATAAGGTGAACTCTCATATAATGATGAAACTACAGCTTTCCGAAACATTTCATCAATTTTGTCCTCACCACTCTGAATGTTTTCCTTACAATTGCTTCGGTTTGGTTTCCTGCCGGGCCCAGTAGGACAATGTACATGAACTTGATTCAACTTCTGGCTCAGCTCCATGGATCGTTGTCTCAAAGAAGCTTTATTATTAGCACTATTAGTCTGTGCACGAGTTCTTCGATTTTGAGAATTGGCAACAGAGGTAGACGAAGTGGGTTCATTTAACATATTACCATAGCGCCATCTCTTCCTGCACTTAGACTGATGATGAATAATCTGCTCTTGTGAAGAAAATCGTTTCCCACAGATACATTTCACCATCATGTTTTTATTGGCTCCATTAGTACTGACATCGCATTTAAACTTCTTTAAATGTGACATCAACATTCTGCTGTTGATAAGCATGGATCCACATACACATTTGACCATCTTTTCACTGTGGCATTTCAAGTTATGGTTACGAAGCGATACTGGGTTGGCAAAACGCTCTATTTTTTTCACATCAAAGTAACATATTCTACATAGATTAGTAAGACGGTGTATCTTGGATAAATGCTTCAACAGTTCCAGCTTGCTATAGAAAGGTATGAAGCATACAAGGCAAGTAAAAACATCGGAATCCAGTTCATCATTGTTACTATTGCTCCTAACATCTTCATAGTCTGTACATGTACTCGAATCAATCGTTCCTGGAAGAAATATCAAGTCAACATACAGTTTTTAAAACAAACTAATGAATTCCTTGCCAAGTGAAAAATATATACACTGACTGTCAATTTGTCAAAGTTGTTATAGCACTGTTTTAAATGGCATTTCAGTTATGTGAAGGGGTTGAATCATGAATATAAACAACCAAAAATCATTATTGACAGAATGAGACTTTAGTGTACTCTAGCTGGTGGTCTGAAATGGTAAAATTTCTAAGCCAATCAATATGCCATATTTTCAATGTACATGTAACAAATAAAATTGTACAGTGTCAGGATTAATAAAAACTAGTCCAAACTCCAGGTAAGTGGGTACGTCAAAGGCTCATTGACCAGAAATTAAAATTTGTTGAGAAAAATACTCGAAAATTAGTTTTATGTCTGAACAAACTTGTTAGAAATGGGCCAATTTTCATGAACAGAGGTGTTTACACACTTAAGGTTTCAAATTAATATTCCATCATCTTTACCTGGAGTGGCAAGATGTCCGGTGTTTAAGGAATTCAAATCTTCATCCATGGTATAATTATTTGTGTATTCTAACTATAGCAAGTACAGCAACCTGACCACTTCTGAAAATATCAAACCAAATGTAAATATAATGTTAAAATATACAACATGTTCTACTATGTGACTCATGAAATGCCAATTAACAGGTTAAATCTGGTGGGAAAAATGCTGACCATTGATAACATTTTGCTTAGGAATTGTACACACTGGTATGGTGGCATACTTCTGTCACCAGTTAAATACATGATTATCATGATGACTAGGTAAGTATCCTGATAAATGCTCATTCCAAACAAATATCTAACCATGTCACTTACTAGATCTTAATACTCTAGATATTCCAAACGGACACTCTTATTTTAGATCAACCATTTAATTCGTTAACGCGATAAACATCTAGTTAACTATATATATCCGTACTACATATCTAACCAAACTCTATTACAATCTCTTTAACTAACTAATACATCTTTTGTTTGTTTGGCAATTGATTATGCTTTAATATTTTGTACATTGATCGAAAGCATTCATTTATAATTGTGTTAATATTTACATGCATGCTCATGTGCAATATTGCCTTCTGCAATAAACATATCTATCTATCTACATAATAGTTAGATAACCGTTAATCAAGTGGTTAATATGTTTATGTTTTTAGTTAAATTTTACGTGGGTAACTAGCGCTAGTTAAGTACAATGATACCATCTTTATAGCGTTCATATAGAGGTCTACGGTCCCTGATCAAACATCCATCACCTTAAGGAATATATTCTACTTACATTTTCAGCGTCAAAATATCCAAAATGGCATCCGGGACGCAATATCAACAATGATAACAACGTTCAACAACAAGCGCAAGCGATGTTCTCCACTTTCTCTGACACGCAAACTTGCGCCATGTGTTTAACAGAATCTCGATTTTCACGTGCTGAACACATTTAATGGGACGTCATCAAAACATGTGCTCTTTGAAAACGATAAAATCCGGGCAGATCGGTCGTCCAACGTGAACCGGGCCATAGGTGGAACACCTTATCCTGTATAAGTTAAATTACGAACATTGCTATCCCAAATCTTTCGCGTAAAATATATTGCACATAACCGACAAATTATAATAAAGATATAGAACTAAATCTCTTTATATTGAAAAGGAGTAAAATTGTAATGAAATTGGTTGCATTTGATGTTGGCTTGTAATAATACTAATATATAGATAGAATATCAAGTTTAAGCATTTAATAAGTGTGCTGCTTCCAGAAGTGACCATTGTCGGCTACATAAGGCAATAATTTGGACATTTCATAAATACTTACAATAACACTGCGATGTTTTCAAAACGGAATTCATTAATTGTTTTAAATTATGTGGTTATTATGTTAAAGAAACTAGCCAACTACTTAATTAACTAGATAATGATGTAGTTTACTAGATAAATATCGTGAAAAATCACTTGTGGTAAAAATGGTTCATACCACATAAACATCTTAAGATAAATACTATGTTCCCAACAGCAGTATGCCACCATATTGTTGTAACTATAAACTCACGTTCCTGGCACAGAAAACATAAATGTCAATTAAGACGTAAAATTGTGCACAAATTATTGAATAGCAATAAACGGGTGGCATTGTAAGCATGCATGTTTCTGCTGCAGCGCGAGCTCAATCAATCCATCGATCGTACAAAAATATAATGATAACAAACGGTCGATCACAAACACATGACAATGCTTACACTGTGTATATTTATAGCAATATACCCGTAAATGAGCGTTTGCCTGACGGAGTTTAATTTTGAATGTTTACGTGAAATCGGATTTCAAAAAGACGTTGAAGTGAAAACTTCGTCATACGTAGTGGTTGCTGGTGACTAACATAGATGAAGTAGTATTTAATATGTTAAATAATCTAAAAAGTTCTGTAAATGAAGTTCCGTTTTGGGGAAATTATTAGAAGATCATTGCGAATGGACGAAATGATTACTGATCACAAATCATGATACAAAAGTAGTTGAAGATTTTCTTTGTAGTGCGAGTTTTTTTTGTATACAATGCATTTACTAAGTATAGCTTAGGGCTCTGCACGCTTGGGTACGTTTAGGCAAACTAACAAGGTGACAAGTATATTTATTTTGGTTAATGACATGTACCATTGCATTGCAGTGTTTGGAAAGTGCTGACTATGCGTTGACACGGGACTATCCAATTACCACCGATTGTGATTACATTTGTTTTTATAAATAAATACGACATAATATGCTAATACATGTATATCCATTTGTTCTTTTTAAACCTTGTAGATAACAGGTCTGTTGCACTTTTGTTTTATGAACTATTGCACGTAACGTATTGTTTTCGTGATTTTGCATCTGCTAATCATGATGATATATATCATTGTTTATATTGCTTTCGTGTATGGGTGGGGCAAAATGCCCATACGAGGTAAATGGCATACGCGTAACATTCTGACATCATTAGTTTTACCGTGCCGCGCGATATTCTTTTTGTGGCGTCTTACGCAGGAGTGAATACCGCGAAAAAATTAAACATTTATCTTCAAATGTAAGTTTTTAACTCTCATTTTTGTATGTTTACACTATTTTGTGTTAACGCTGATTAGTTAATATTTTAGTATTGCCTTGTATCCTCGATGTTTGCCATTTGTGCGTTTGTTTGGCGGTATTTATGCAGTGCTTACAAGATAGAAAAAATAAATCCAATCGTAAAGTCATTTAAAGTTCATGGTCAAATCCAATAGGTGCCACTGGCAAAAATGGCTAAATAACAAGCGCAGCCGTACTAACATGGTTTTGCTATATGCATATTAGTGTGTAAACCAATCAAATCTTACGTTAACTATGTCATGGTCATAGAAATAGCGCTGTGACAATGTAAATTGGTAGAGAGAAAAAACAAATTGAATTACGTCGACATGTCAAAATTATTACAATGTTATACACTGTATGGAAACTCTGTACGTCCCAAAACCGCGATGTTTTCAAGATGACGGACAGAAATGTTGAAAAGATAAGTGTCATTTGTTTTTGGTCAGATCTTTTTTAATAGGACGTCATCGACAGTAAATATTGAATGAAATAAAAAGGCTTGAAATTGGGAATCAACGGTAACTAGTCGTAACCGTAGCATCTTCATGTAACGCCTATCAGAACACGATGTTTTGAGGAAGTTGATAAATGAAGCGAGAGACTGAAAGACAACTGACGATTTTTTCTCTGAAACGAATACCTCTATTAATCTAATTGGAAAAATCTATAAAAACGGCCCAGCCCCTCACACGTGACCATTCTTTTACGTCCAATACTATAATGTAACTTTCTTTGGTAGTCTGAATTTCTTACTAAATTGTTCAGCTTTTCTGAAGTGTCGGTAATTTTCTTTAATTTGTAGATTGGGTATTTATGGTATCCATTATCCATTTCAGACTTCCGACCTTTTGATATATTTGCAGAAATTCACCATTTGCTGTTTCGGTGCTACGACTATAGGCTCTATCGAAAAGGTGAGAGTTATAATTTTTAAATCTATTAATAAATGGAACATTTATCTGTGTATGTCTGTTTAATCTCCATTGGTCATAACGGGTTTGAGCTCATCTGAGCGGCATTTTTTGGTGAGCTATTTTGACCGGTAACCGTCTGTTACTCTTTCGTCTGTCAACCATTTCTTCAAACAACATATCCTAAACAATCAACTATTCACAGTTCAACCTCTCTCCTGAAGAGAAACACCTCTATTCAAAGACAAACGTTATCTTTCCCAAGAAAATCATTCCTTAATAAATTAATCTCTCTAAAACCGTTATTTCTTGACAACAACCACAGTTTGTCTGTCTGTAGCGAGTTTGAAATGTTTTTCTAAACGGAATACTTAAAACGTCTCCTCCACAAAACAATTGCTCACACTGATGTTCCATTGCATGCTGTAAAATCAGAAGTACTAATAAAACATATGTTTCCCAAGCGTCTGATTAGCACAGACAATTAAGTGTTTTTTTAATAATTCGAGAAAAACGTATAAACTACAAAATAAGCTAAATCGAAAGGTTGACAATAATGTAACCTAAAAAGTATTTATAAATCATTATCACAGACATTAGCTTAGCTCAAATGTTGAACAAACATCACATCCTTGGACCCTCGTGTTTGACAAATTGGGGGTCCTTAGTAAATTTGCAGGGTCCCAGATATGCAGTTTATACTTGACAAAGGTTTATTTTAGGGGTCCCAGGGATGCACAGTAAGTGGAAAATGGGCGCCCCTAGAAAGAAAAGGGAGTCAGGGACTCAAGAATTCTGTGTCAGGGAAATCCCTGGTATATAAACCGAGACTATCACGGTAGAGCCACGGTAGACACCCGGCCCTGCACCGGCATTGTGCCGGCCACCTTCGGAACACGCCGGTTCTGGATATTTCTCCCGGTGTCTTTCGGTTGTATTAAACATTTTAAAACATCCGGGACGGTCTGTCGGATCGAATCGGAACAACAAGGTTAATTACGGATCAACCCGAACTTCTAAGGTGCCGCCGCGGTTGTCTTCCCAGTTTGACAAGGTTTCTCCCGCACCATCATCCGGGACGTACCGGGGCGCCAATCCGGGACAGTGAGAATGGGGTATAAAACTGGCGGCAGCAGTATGCTACCATATTGTTGTAACTAAAGACTCATGTTCCTTGTACAGAAAGTATAAATTTTAACTAATACAATAAGACGTAAAATTTTGCGCAAATTATTGAATAGCAATAAACGGGTGGCATTGAATGTATGCATGTTATTAATGCAGCGTTAGCTCAATCGACCTGCTCTGTAAAGCTCACACTGTGAGTTAAACGTATCCATTTTATGTAATTATTGATATTCTATTCTTGAAATCTATCTACCTGACGATCTCAACGGTCGATAACACATTTGACAATTGTATATTGAAACTATACAAGTTTACATTTGTGTATTTATAGCATACATATACATGTATGTATACCCGTTGGTGTGCGTTATTTGGATTTCCAAAGAGCCGTTTCTGGTGAATCGCATTTAGACGTAGTATCATCAATATTTTAAATAATCTAAAAACTGTAAATGAACTACTATACTTTCGGAAATTATAAGAACGAACGAAATGATTACTGATCAAGAATCGTGATACAAAAGGAAGTGGAATATTTTCTTCACAGTGTAAGCTATTAATTACGATACATTTAATAATTACAGCTAATAAATACATCGGGATTTATTTATGTATAGCCAGTGTATATAATCGGTAAAAATGTTTTGCATGCTTGGGTATTTTGAGGTATAACAAGTCGTAAGAAAAAACGCTTAAACGTAAAAAATGAACAAAAACAGAAAATAAATTCAATCGTAAAGTCATCAGGGGTGGTATTCACGAAACATCTTAAGGTTAAGATTCTCCTTAAATGTAATATTTTCCTTAATATCCACAAGATTTTCCTTAAATATGAAGAAAATACTGAAGTGGTATTCACTAAACATCTTATCTTAAGATTTTCCTTAATTAGGGCGTATTTTTCCTTAAAAGATGAGGTAGCTTCCACCTTCCTTAAAGTATAAAAGGAAAATCTTAAAAATGTCGGATGTGTGAAGATTTGAGTACAATAGACCTATATACATCTTATAAATGTAATAATGTGTTAACTGTACAATCCCCTAGTAGATGCAGGTATATTTTCAGCTACGAAGATGTTTAATGTAGATGTTAGCCTATGAAAAGGGAAATAACTGCTATGTAAACATTGAGATTGAAATGGACGCACAGAGACGCTCAGTATTTGTTATTGTGTTCGTTGATATTATGTCGATTTTAATGCTCGGAAGAAATGGAACTGAACTACATTTAAACTTCAGTAACTCAAACAGGCGACAACTCGAGAACCCCGGATTTGTCGAGGAAATAGCAGAGTCCCGAACTGTATCTCTTCTATTTTCATATACAATATACCGCCGATAACTCAAGCAGAAATAACTCGAAAACTCTAGCATCCTTGCCGGTCCCCAGTACGCAAACAATACACAATAGCTTAAATTACTGGTAACTCGAGCACACATTATCACACATTGTTCAAATGGGAGCTCCAAATAAACAAACAATAACTGTACAACAACAATAATAATTAAAGTATACTTCTCTTATTAAGAATTTGACTTTACTTTTATTTTAACGAGGAAATGTAGTGAATAGAAATATGATACTATGACACAGATATGAAACAACTGGTACAAGTGTGAAAATCTTTAAAAATAAGGCATTTCATAACAAACACTAAAAGGACATGATGGAAACTCTGGGTCACTCGAAACATAGGGTAACTCGAGCTTTTCGGATGGACCTTCGAGTTATCGAAGTTTAACTGTATTTCAATCATAAATCATCATGGATAAACACAGGATTATACAATGAAGTTGTATCACCGTTTGAAAGGATATTTTATGTTCGACTGCGTTGTGTCATGTGTTTTTCGCGAATTGTGTTGTGTTGAAACTGACAGATAAGGGAAAAAGGAAAATATTTTATTAGTTTCGGATATTTTTCTTGAAGATACAACATTAGCTACGAATGCCATCTTTACAGGCATGTTATAACTGTTGAAATCCATTGCCATATTTTGTTTAAATGTACCAGTATAGATGAAATAATGTTGGCTGGCTATATAGCTTCTTGTTTTTGAAATAAATGAATCATGAATTATGATATGTAAATAAATTGACTTAAATGCAGAACACAATTTTTTATTGTGTTCTATTTATATTTGGAGTTCAACTTTGTTTTATGTGGTTATTTTGTTTTGCAGTTAATAGACATTATCAGTACTAAACGTATTCGAAACAATGTTTATTTGTTGAAAAGGATTAAATTGCCATCAAAGTTACGACATCGTAACGGCAAACGTTGATAAAACGCACTTGTCGACTTCCGTTACTATATTTAGATCGTGGAAATTCCAAATTTGCATGACAACCGCTTTAAGATTTTCCTTAGATGAAATTGATGTTTTCCTTAAAGTTAAGACTTTCCTTTGCTAAGGAAATCCTTAAGTGGCACTGAGGAAAATCTTAAGGTTCAGGATTTCCTTATCTTTAACTAAGGAAAAGAAAATAAGGATAAGGATAATCTTAAGGTAAAACTTAAGATGTTTCGTGAATACCTGCCCTGTAGTTGATGGTCAAATCCAATATTTGTCACTGGCAAAAATGGCTAAATAACAAGTTTTTTTCAACAATGTGTGTATCCGCCCCGATGTACAAATCCCTCGGCCATTCTTCTCCTCATGGAATACAAAGAACGGCGAAATTTCAGTTGATTTATCAGGGCCAACATCTAGAGAAGAATATACCTGGACGCTCTCTCCAGAATATCTCATACACGTGCAATACACGCCAAATAAGGTGTGACATTGATGGCCAATCCATCCGTTCAATGAAATTCTGCCGGAGAAAATCCTGTTCTCAATTCGTGCACAATGTGGCGTGGTGTTGTCGTCTTGGAATACGTGGTACTGGAAGCCCATTTCCGTCCAACACCATTACACTTCTCCATTGTAAAACGTACGTGGTAGAACATTAGGCTCTAAATTTCTCTCCTCCCTCATCGGCGCCACACACGAATACGCCCGTCTACTTTTCTCATCTGAGAAGAGAACACTATGACCACTGTCACCTGTTTCTTCTATGTCCGTGCATAACTAAAGTCGTACAGGGGCCTATGGCGGGTGAGAGTTGTGGCTTCTTCGCTGGAACTCATGATTGGAAGCCAGCAGCTCGAATGTGGTTTCAAATCGCCTGTACATACCGACACAGTTCTTGCACGTGACCCACGAAGAAGCCCAATTTGTCAAACCCTTAATATTACGTTGTACATCTAAAGTTGTGTATTGTAACTACCCGCACCCTGACATTATCATAAATTAAAGAATCAATTAAAAAATGACAAATCATTTAAATTATCTAACTTTGTAAACATACCAAACTTTGTCCTTCTTAAAAAAATTAAATCTCACCGTCATATGTTTTTAAAATGAAATAGGTATTTATTGATTTACAGGTTTCGTGACTTGCAATTCATACTACGCAATATATTAAGGTAGACATGACATTGAAAAGAATTGTGTTCTTCCTTGTCGATTTATTATTGGATTTTACTTAGGCTATCGTGGTTTTTTTATAAAGCGGTATAGCATTGTTAAAGTAAATATTGTGTATGAAATGCTTGTCGAATTACATACATGTATTTGGTAAAGAATGACATTCTTACTGAGTATCACATAGTTTAATAATACTGTTTATCTTATATTATCTTAAAACATAGGGATTGGGCATAAGTTATCACAACATAAGTGAAGCTCTCTCCATGAACATTTACAAAATCACGGCAACTGCAAGAAATATGACAGATACAAAATTTTATAACTGGTGGAAATATGCCATCGTAGGATGTAGATAAGCGTGATTATTTGAACTTATGTGTCTATCAAATGACCTACTAAAATGCTTGCCATAATTTCTTACCTGTCATCCAGGGGCGTAGCGTGACTAATACTGAGTTTACTCGAAGGGGAGGGTGCGGGAGGGAGGACCCCTCCCTTTGTAGGGGGTCCGGAGCGTCCCCTGGAAATTTTGAAAACAAGAAAGGTAAAAGGTGCGATATTGTGTGTATTTCGGGCATTTATTTGCTAAGATCGCCCAGACAAAATCTGTCTTAATCTACGGATCTATTTGTTGCACTCTACATCAAACTCTGAAAACCAACGCGAGCCTCCTTTCCTTCCTCCGAGCAAATATATCGACCGCTCTTTCGGACACAATTTCAATGAGATCATGCAAATCGACCTCTCTTCATCATTCGTGATTCGAATTCAAGATTGAAGTCTATCAACTGAAGAATTTTTTATTTTTTATTTTGAAAGAACATCATATATTAACCCCCTTTCATAATTTTTTCTTGCATATTATTATGCGTATTGATTTTCAAAAGTCTGGATTTCAAATATACGTAGTAAATCCACATCTATACAACTCCCTGTACAACCAGCTGTATCGATGGCTGTTCTGTATATTGATGGCTGTGCTATGTGTAAGGTGCGATATTTACGAAGGGTAAGTATTTGATATTTTTGTTGCAATTATTGTTGATTTAAGAGTAACCACTTATAGGTATCGTTTAAGCAAAGAACAAGCAATTTATACATACCGTTTGTGTGCGAGTGAGTGCCATATTTACCGAGAAAACAGGTTATATGTACGCCATATTTGCGAAAAGTTCGACGTTTTCTTATTTAACTTGTATTATCGGCTTAATTCATGAAATCGAACAAGTTCGAGTAACTGGGAATACACTTGAATTATTTTCCTGTAGTTCTACCAAGTGACGATGTGCAATTTCTTATTTTGATGGAGATACAGAGTTTTAAAATTGACGAGATATAATGTTTTGGCTAACGGCTAAGACAGTTCCCAAATATGTTATGCTAACAGCCATGACAGTTCATTAAGAAACGATATTTCAGTTATATACGGCGGCCAGTTCATTAAGAAACGATATTTCAGTTATATACGGCGACCGGTTCACCTAACCAGTTTTTCCTGGACTGAATTCTTACCAGTACTAACTTACCCTTCCACAAGGAGCCGGCAACTTCTCCACATGTGGAGGAAAATCGACATTTTTTGTCAAATTACTTGAATCAGGAGAGTGGGAGTTTTATGTATTACAATGGCATTACAATCCACCTATAATTCAACATTTAAAAAACAAATACACTGTGACTATTGATGATCGTGTGATCATGATTAAACCATCGCAGATTTCTTTACATTGATATGAAAAACTATCGTAATATGCAGTTCAATAAAGTTAGGCTTTCTGTCGTACTACATTGTAATACATAAAACTCTCACTCTTCTGATTCAAGTTGATGTACACACGATCAATTTTCTCCCACAAGAAAGACGTACTGGTTCCATTATTTAACGGTGGCAAGAAAACTATAGTAAAGATGATATCAAACACAAACTCAGCCACTGCAGGAACACTGCAATGTTAGTTATGCATCTTTGGTAAGATTTACCACAATGACACAAATCCCAAAAGTGTAATTTATTACGTAAGAAGAAGTTCAACGCTAAACCCCTTTTAATGCTTCTAACAAAAGCTGAACCATTTATTAGAATTGCTTCCTTAGTCAATGTGTCAAGAATTATTTAGTTCTTTATAGTTTAAGGGTTAATACCTTTCTTTCTGAAAAAATAACATTAATGCGCCGATGATATGTTGTTACTATGATTTTAATCATAAAAACAGCCCGCTCGAACGCAAGTAGGTTTTAATAACATGATTAGATTCTGAAAAGGGCTGAAATTGGGTAACCGAAAAAAAGACGTCGTAATGGTACAGAGAAGCGAAATATTACTGGTATGTAAATGTAATCTTGTATAATGTTAATCAAATTCCGATTTTCTAAAAAAATAGAAGATTATTACGAGTATTCCGGACTTTCCGTAATACTTTTCTGTCTCAGGATATTCAGTCGTCATAAAGGGATTTATTTACCATTGTTATAGCATTTCAATACATTTATGCCGAATTGACGGTAGTGATATAGAGGTCGATGTCGCGTTAGAAGTAAACATGTCCGGTGAGCATGGGATGCACTTCTTACTAACTCAGTATTAAACATCGATAAACGGAAACTTCAACTTATAAACTAAAAATTGTTTTGAAGATAACAAGATTGGATTGAATCCTAATTTAATTAGTTTACATTTAATTGTTGACTAGTGTTAAAATCAGGCCAACAGCAAACTTCATGCGCTGTCGCTAGCAATAGCTTCGATATTGAAGGGGGATTCAGGATCAGAGAAGAAGTTAGGAATTTACTCGAATTCTTGAATCATTAGTTCTATTTCTGGATGCCTGTGTCCATTCAAACTAAAATCGTGTCATGTAAGTCACTTTCATTTTTCCCACAAATATAGGGGATAACGTGTTTGTAAACAAAACAACCCGATTCCGCGCATGCGCAGTTAACTGGTGGGCAAAAGGGTAAAAGGCGGCGGCGCCGTACTATACAACTAATATGGAATGAATGACACGGCGGAAGCCATTAATTTCTTTAATGTTTGACATACAATAATAAATTTGGTATCAATTGCAAGGTAATGCTCCCAGCTTTCCCACGACATAAAAATAATGAAAATCAGAGGTTGTTTTGGTTTTCAAATTAGACTCTGAAAATGGGCATTTTTCCGTGAAATAAATTTCAAACTGTTTTGGTTCGAAAAACACGGCTGAAGGTATTTCAATTCTCATTTTTACATATATGCATCAAATCGATACCAGATCAAAGGCTTCCAAAAATAAAATAAAAAATTGAAAATCGGTGAATTTTATGCATCAGAATGTGACTTTGAAAATGAGCACATTTTACGACAAATTATTTTCAATTCGTTTAGGTTCGAAAAACACGGCGGTGGGTATTAGAATTCGTATTAATCAATTTATGTCCATAAAGTTGGTACCAAATGAAAGATAATGCACCCAGCATTCTAACAATGTAACATATTGAAGTGTGCGAGTTTTCCGAAAATAATTATTTAGTATGACTTTGACTTTTCTGTATGACATGTGTATGTGCATAAATAATGTGTTATGTGTGAAATGCATCAATAGTAATTGTTAACATGTACACATATCTAACAAAGACAACAATGTGAAACAGTTCAGATTTGTCATGTTATATGATGCATCATCATAGCGGGAATATCAAATCGAACATTGGTGATTTCACGATTAAAGTTACAATGCACAATTATGTAACATATGCGATGGCAAATACACATCAATCGGATGTGTTCGTTTGCCTTTGTACATCAGGTATTATCATTATTTTTTTAGATTCGCCCACATACATTTGTGACAGCTGTATGCTGATATTTGTGTTCACAGTTCTGTTCTTTAAACTGTCTAAAACATAAACGTGTGGAGTTGAGTTTGGTTACACTCGCCACTGGGATAACAAAAACATAACATAAACGGAGCCAGTTGAATGTTTTTATACGACGTTACCCATTGGTAAACTTCCGTCCATCAGCATATAAAAATAATTGACACTTCTCAACTTTATTTGTATATGTGTCTGATGGTGACAGCAAAAACTGATTGGATGCATATTGGACTCCCACTGGGCCAGACACTGTGCAATGCTGATAAGGGGGCTGAATAAGATTGATATCTAGATAGTGCACGCCGGGGACACTATTGTTTATTGCATAACATTATATAAGTTGTCCAACCCAATACTGGCCTTGTTTCTGCCTTTGTTTCTGATTTTTATCATGTTATCTTATACGTATAATTTCTGGAATTTGTAGACGTATGTGTTGCAGGATTTATTGAAATTATTGAAATAATCCTAATAGTGTAAATTATTGTCTGTCCCTATTTTGTCCGTCCCCACACTAAACTATTTGCTTTAAAGACTGTAATTGTCAATTTTAAGAAATATTTTTTACTACATGAACTTTTGGCATATATTATAAAATCTTTTGGATGATTATAATAGACACAATATCCTTATATTATCAAAAATATGACAAATCTTTGCATTTTTAGTTGCAGTAGTATAAAATAATTATATTAGATGATCAACTAGGAAGTTGATTTTTCTTTCTTTCTGGACAAAATAAAAGTTGTCTATGTACATAAATATTTCCTAAAATGACTTTTATTCACACTTAATAATATATTATACATAAGGGGACGGACATTACATATAGGTTGATGAGTCGACGTCCAGTTTTTCCTGCCAATGGCAGATAGCTGCTGTTTCCTTCGCTCTTAATTATTCTCATTAGGAATTCTGTGCCATGAAAGCATAAACCCTTCCCCGCTTGTGTGTACAACCAACAACTATGAAAGACTGAATCATAACTTAAAGAATTAACAATTTAGATAAAGCGAATGAGCGTTATAAACAATATGGCGCTGTAACCGGATATCGACTTTCTGCCCACCAGCAATGTTTACATTCGTATAACCGGTGCGCGTGACGTCACGGCGTTATCCCCTATATTTTGCAACGATGGGTTTGTATGGAAAGACATTATCTTGATCGGCTGAACACACGATCGTGGTCTTTTGAATGTTTCCGAGTTTACTCTCTTGCGTGTATTGGTGAACAGACATGGTCATCTGTGGAGTAAATTCAATACGTAGTCATCTAAAATGACGTGGTACCAGGGGTGTCAATAACAGTATGGAGCAGGTACACTTACCTTATAACGTAAACACCATCACCCGGATACATTTGTAGTAATGAATAATCATAATTAAGTTTAATAGCCCAAGCACCCCAAACTACCTTTGACTTTTCCCTGCTACAACAAGAATGAGTGACACCCTTGTGTTACGGATACAATGTATCTACTCACACGGTATCATTCAGTACCATGTCAATATATGACTAGGAACTAATAATATGCAGCAATATGTTGACAGTGTATTGCAATATATCGGGATGCACTTCATGCGTATCATGACATCCATAGTGTTCATGACGAAATATGGATGTATTTCAGATAACAACTATTGAAATTTGTCACATTCAATCGATATTCGAGCTAAATATATTGCAGTGTTTCAACTTGATGTGAAATAGTACATTCATGTATGTTTGCACTGAATTTCTCTGCTATTCTGATATACAAAGAAAGTAAAAAGTGTAGTCGTTAAACAAATATTATAACGAAATATCCATTAATACAAACAAAATTATACATTACAATTGACAGTCATATACGGCGATCAGTGCTCCTGGGTTACCAACCAGCACTAGCCTGCTCCTCCTCAAGCAAACGAAAACTTCTTAAAGTGAATCATACTGCAGAGGTATAGGACCAATGACTTTGGGTACATTATCTTCAGTCAAATTATCCATCAAGACAAAATATGTACATGGTTCATTTAATAACTGATTACATTTTCCAAATTACTTCTGCATTAAACCCAGCTTTTCTCATGTTGAAAAGTTGACGTGGACAGCTAGAGAGTATGCGACTTCGCGGAAGGGTAATACATAGGTCATACAAGGTTTATTTATAACTCTTTAATGAACATATCACGCCCATGAAGGAGGCTGTAGACGACATATATCATTCTTGTCTCGTGAATAACATGGAAGTATTTCAGATCTAAAAACAGGTAAATCCGCAGTTCCCTGTGGTATATTATGGTTAAATATGCATATACATACACTCATTAAAAATTTATAATCGGTCACTTCATATTTGTGTATGTACATACTAGTTTATTGGAAAAGACTAGTATTAGACATACTTAAGTTTTTCTTCTATCAAAGTGAAAGCATGTCTGATCTATGACATCTTTACTGATACAGGCAATACGGATGTTACATTGTAACACATAGCTCTTTCATTTCAGGTTCTTGTAACCTTAAGGTTCATATCAAAAGGCGACTTCTTGTCTGAGGTTGCAGACATACACGGTGTGCCGAGATCCTCCTGCTCGCGTATCATTGGTAAGGATGCAATGCGATTGGAAACCACTTTCCAATAAGGTATTAACTGTCTTGGAACAATATATTTTTTGTACTGATTGACCATAAACGCACTTCCAACAACGCACTTCCAACAGCCTCTAAATCTCTCAAGATGTTTGGTAACATGTGATGCGCAGAACATATCTGAACTTAAAATGTAATTTCCAATGAGTGTTTACTAAGTGCATTGTTGGGGGTGGGGTATATGTATGTCGTGATTCAAACGTAAGAGGGTCGTTAAGTATGTACACCTTGGTTGTTGCACTCGTAGCAGCCATTTATGATATGACCTTTGCAGACGAACTGTCAAAATGCGTGGACCGCATAGAGATACCTGGATGATAACATTCAGCGTTATTTTCAACCTCCATATGAAGAGTAGCTCTTAGGAGTGAAAACGCTCATAGGAGCGAAAACGATCCTATGATAGTTTATTGAAACGCACATAGGAACGCTAGTTTTCGTGCCTAACTTTTCGTTCCTAGGATTTTTGACGAAACGCACCTCTGGTACCAGGGGTGTCATAACACCCGGATACTTTTCTACTACTTATAAATGATCAAATTTAAGTTCCCTACCCTACGTTTGCTTGTCCCTGCTACTTCAAGATTTAGTGACACTCCTGTGGTACAGTTTCTTTTCACCTGGGGTGCGTTTCATCAAAAATGCTGAAATTCTCTACATTTTGCCCCCTTAATCGACGTATTTAGCTACGTTTAGTCCCATTTACCGGATAAAGTGTAGTATTTCAACGTTTACAATATTAAATTTTCAGAAATGTGCAAAAAGTCGCAACATATTTTCCCTTAGTCGCAACATTTTTCTACATTACGCATGTTAGGCACTTGCTTAAATTCACTCGATTTACATTTTGCTCTTTTTAGGCGTATTTTGCTCAATTTAGCCCCATTCATATTCTAACATATATAATATTCAATTGCACAATTATTGCCAAAAGTCACTACATTTTGCCATTTAATTGCAACATTTTGCTACATTTTGCCACATTTTGCTACATTACGCATTTTGGGTACACCGAACAATATGAAGGATAACGTGGAAATCGATATCGAGTAATGATATCCGTGTCGTTCAGTGTATCCAGGGGATTCAGTATATCCCTGAAAACCCTCTCTCTTCGAATTTGCCGGCGTTCTTGTATCGCGTAAACAAAAGCGGCCATCTTCCAGAAATGCAAAGCGTTTCGCACTAGGAGTGCTCATGACCGCTCCTAGTGCGAAAAATCTTAGGGGCGAAAATCGTTCCAATTTGCCAAATTACATCTGCACTAAACCCAGTTTTTCTGATGATGGCAGCTGGAGGTTATGTTACTGTGCAGAAGGGTAACACATGGGTCATACCATGTTGGCGTGCTTGTCTTTGTGAATGTAAAGGTTAGGTTAGACTTTGAATTTATGACTGCTTTCTGTGTCTTCAAATTGAAATATTTCTAGTCATTGTTCACTGTTTAGGATTGGTTGTAATGGACAGTTTGTGAGTGTTATAAAGTTATTGTAACCAAACATCACTGACGCACAAAAAATACCGACTTGTAAAGTCTGCACACGATAACTAATGGTAAAAATAATCACCGACATAATTTGAGGAAACACAGTAGATCGATCATGTGATAATCTATTTACAATTAAGTCTCTAGATCTGCACTAAGCAAGCAAATCCACAATCCAACAATCAGCAGCCACAGGCCTTCAGCGCTCATGTGTTTACAAGATGCCATGGCTTTTGAGCAACGGTGGTGTTCAAGCTATTGTGCGTCTTGCGGGTCGGGCACAAGTATAGTTACGTTGCTAAGACAGTTGAACAGACATCGCAACACAATTATCAATCTGCGACAGCGTTTACACCAATCTAGAAGCAACAGAGATGGTATTCGTTCAAAGACCAAAGGTAACGACAGTACGTCAAGACCTATACTATCGTTAACACATCTGCGTAACAGGTACAAGTAACCCGATTCGTGACATTGGTTATGGTCATGCTCTCAACATGTAGAAAAGTTGTCAGTTGCTTGCGGAAGAGCAAGTTACTACTTATTGGTAATTAATTTCAGGAAAACTGTATAGGTAAAATGGCTGCCGTATATGACTGACAAATTGTTGAAAATGCCATAAAAGCCGATGAAAATACAAGTACCGCGATTGAATACGGCATATGTAGACATATCGTTCTTAGCCATTTGTGCACGGACGCAAACCTTCTAAGGGCCAGGTGACCCTTCGTAGGCCAGATTATAAATAATCGTAATAGTAACGCTCCGACGCATGCCCAATGGGTAATGGAGTTGTTTATCGACTAGCTCCGTTTCAATCGTGTTGCTGATACTTGCTTGTTGGACCGGGTTCGTTATGATAGGGCAGCGTTAAAGTTTGGGTTTGGATGATGAGAGTCGAAAATAGATCTGGTAGTCATTCCTTACATTATAAATGCCCAGCGTTATAATGACGACGTTTTCCGTCCAGTGGTGGTTCTGTTGCTGCATCAGCATCCAAGTGTGGTGATACACGACACTACAAGGTCACGTACGGCTTGACAGACGCAAAATTACCTCACCAGGCATACCGGCAATGCGTTACTATGGCCGGCTTGCTCACCGGACATGAGTATAATCGAGCACACATTGGACTTTCTCGTACGGAGGGCAAGGAAAATGCATGTTAGTATCAACCATTCCAATTTACGTCATTCGACATTACGTCCGGTCGATACGTTTGAGAATCGTTGCTTTGATTCATAGTAGTGGTGCAACAGGTATTGAACAAAATACCGAAAATCAAACACAATAACTGTAAACAAATCCCGAAAATAACACATACAATTTTTTTGACAATTCAAACTTCCGAATTTCAGTTTTGACCCATATGTATAAAACGTGGGATACACAAACTATGACGGAACACATTGCGTCGCTTGTTTTGTTTTTATGCATAAAATACAAAAACTGCTATAATTCGTTATTAGATATCTAGTTACTGTCCGTATGGATGTGTAGCACAATCATAGCTACGTATGTCAGCATTCAAACCATAATTTATCTCTTGAGTAGACAAATTCAATCAGCGATGCGTGAGCCAATCAAATCGTAAGTTATATATATCGAAGCACATTTATAACAGTCAAACTGTAAGCGGGACGCTGATTTGTTCGAAGTTGTAAAATGGACATGAATGTAGCAAAGGCCAGTTAAGTATGACTGTGCCGCAAAACACTATGGATCAGCAGTGTTACCTAACGATAGGGAAGCACAGTGTGGACGGGTTTTCGTGTTTTCTATTCGATCACGTATATTTGAGCGGCAATAAACCTATCGATTCCTTCTTAATGGTGAGTCAAACTTTTTTATCAACTTATATTTGAAAATTCGCATAAGTAAATGATAATGTAGAAATTCTTGCAAGGTTTGCTTCAGAGTCCATTATGTAGCAGTACAATTATTTGACTTGTATAGCGTAAATACGAATATAGAATACCATTTTCTGTATCATTTATGACAGATGTCGCAGATGTATAATCATTAAAAGGAGCTATAATATGCTCGATATAAGTAATTTGTTCGAGTCGGATAATTTGGGGTGGGTTCTCAGAGATAATATATGGTTTCTTTAAAGCTTATTACTGTAAATTTTTTGATGTGTGTATTTTTTTTCTTTTTTAGGATTGGTGGGAAAGACGAACTGCACTCGCCGTACTTTCAGAGGACGGAAGTGAAACTACATGTCGGCAATCCTATATCGTCACGCTGTGGTCGAGGTTGATATATAAGGATATGTAGCACAGTAGAAACACAAAATATTGTTAAGAGGCAGTTTCTGGACCCGGGATTAAAAGGGATACATGTACTTACACACAGCACTCAAATCTCAAATTACTAATTTTACTCTTATAAGTCTGATATTGAAACTTTGGGTGTGAAAAATGCCTGAAAATGTCAAATTGGGGCTGAATATTCTGTGTATTCCGTTTTCTTTGAGATTTTGTGGTAATTATGAGAAATGGGAGTAAATAATGGGTAAGAGTGCCACACTCCACACTCAGACTTAATGATTACTCCCAGATAGCGTATTACACTCCAATATCTAAGAAAATAGGACATGAAGAACATCCAGTATTTATTTTACAACATAAAACATTTTTCACACGCAATACGAGTCACTATCAGACTAATAAAGGTAAATTTTGTGATTTGAGTTTAAAGTATCCGTTATAATCCTGGTCCATGGTGTTAAGCGATGAGGAAACACATGATCACCACTTTGTACACGGTGTTAAGCGATGAGGAAACACATGATCACCACTTTGTACACGGTGTTAAGCGATGAGGAAACACATGATCACCACTTTGTACATGGTGTTAAGCGATGAGGAAACACATGATCACCACTTTGTACATGGTGTTAAGCGATGAGGAAACACATGATCACCACTTTGTACATGGTGTTAAGCGATGAGGAAACACATGATCACCACTTTGTACATGGTGTTAAGCGATGAGGAAACACATGATCACCACTTTGTACATGGTGTTAAGCGATGAGGAAACACATGATCACCACTTTGTACACGGTGTTAAGCGATGAGGAAACACATGATCACCACTTTGTACACGGTGTTAAGCGATGAGGAAACACATGATCACCACTTTGTACATGGTGTTAAGCGATGAGGAAACACATGATCACCACTTTGTACACGGTGTTAAGCGATGAGGAAACACATGATCACCACTTTGTACACGGTGTTAAGCGATGAGGAAACACATGATCACCACTTTGTACACAAGTATGACTGACGTAATTTAATTATTTATTATCACAAATTGATCATTTTGCCTGAACACTGATAACCAAAGGTTTTAGAATTGAGTTGCAAAACATTTGATACTTTTTACTTCCTGATCAAGCCTCTGATGGCATTCTATCAAACCCATTTCACGAGATTATGTTAATTAGGAATTATTTTTGCATGTTGAATAATTTTGCATAAATATAGAAATGCACCAGAATACATGCATGTGCCATATATCTTGTAGAGTCCAGGGTATGATTTATGGTAGAGTCTATCTAACGTCGACCTCGTATCGAATCAACCAGGCATGAGTTCACGGACGGATGCCAGACCCAGTATATATCGCGGCACTGCATGGGTAATGTGGGCAACAGTTGTGCTGACTGCAGCTACCGAACGGTGATCAGAAAGTACTTTGAAACGTCGCATGCAAAGGGTAAATCAATAGTATTATGCAATAAATTAATTAAGACACATTAGAGTACACGATTGTATTAAGTAATACTTACTAGTAAGCTGTTGAGACTTTACAATTAATATAATGCCTGATTGTAAATAATTCAGAACAAAGTACAAACTTGATTTATAACCTTTAAGTTTTATGAACGCATTATTCATCATGAGACACATTTTACTTTTTACCCGTAATATAGCATATGTATTTGTATATAGGCCCTCAGAATTCCGCAATTGGGTGTGTGAAAAGGCATCTCGACTTAGCCATACTACGAGGGTGCGAACGCATGCGCACATGACAATCACGAGGCCATCAGTGACAAATA
Source organism: Mactromeris polynyma (assembly GCA_032209605.1). Classification (NCBI taxonomy): domain Eukaryota; kingdom Metazoa; phylum Mollusca; class Bivalvia; order Venerida; family Mactridae; genus Mactromeris; species Mactromeris polynyma. The sequence goes on from JASFXZ010000058.1 coordinate 738,319, forward strand.
AGGATCAGCATGATGTAGCTTCCATTACACAGATCTATCGCATGGTGAAAGAAACCAAGACGTTATTTTAAACCCGATTATTACAAATCAGAAAGGAATTCTCACATTGCGACGTATTTCGTGCTGCATTTGACCTTTATATACTGGTGTCCTTGTGTTTGGCATAGCACAGATCTCTCTGACACTGTGTGGGTGGTGACGGCGAGGATTACCGTCCGAAGATAAAAGTATTCCGTCAAATTAATCCCCCCATGTTCGTTCTCATTAATTATCCTTAGTTGTCCTCGATGGTCGGCCAGGCCATTCCTTGAGCCCCTGTTCCTTTCCGCATTTACCCTTGCATCTCCTCAAATGCCTGATGATTTATGGAATGTTGTTTCCCGGCTATCTGTGTGAGACGGCATTATCTTAATTTGGTGGCGTTCCCTGTAGCAACTTATTATCTCTATTTAACTATTTTACAACTGTTCATGTTTTAATATTTCCTGGTAAAGTGTGCTTCCTGATATTGCTCTTTCGTTTTTCATAATCATTTACAAAACTACCAGTGCCATAGGCTACAGTATCATAAAATAACTACACATGTGGTAAATTCTAGCCGAGACATATACATGTATGTCCCATCGTAGAGTATGCTTCCTGTGTCTACTCATCATATACAATCATATCGACCAAGTGGAGAAGATCAAACGCAGAGCAGCTAGGTTTGTCAAAAATGGCAAGCTCGGTTACAAATTGGATAAATGAACTCCATTGGGATACTTTTAAACACCGTGAACCCCTTTGCCGACAATCATGATTAATATGAAACGCCGACAAAATACTTTATTCTTACAACTTTATTCACGTCATGGGTCGTTTAATGACGCCCAACGTCATGCATTTGTCGGTATGGTAGCAAGGGGGATGTCATATCACGTTGTTGAACGTAGTGTGCATTGTTCTCTCTCCAATCATGCGGATAGTAAGACGATACCAAGAAACCGGCTCCGCTGCAGATCTTCCACGTCCAGGACGCCATTAGAACAGAGACGTCTTGATAATAAGACAGCTTTATTGTCCTACGCACCAGCAACGCATTCTTGAGTCCATTTACTCTCCTTTATCTTCGGGCGCTTATATGTCGATACCTTCATTGGTACTACTAACATGGTTTTGCTATTTGCATAACAGTGTTTTGTAAACCAATCAAATCTTATGTTAACCACAATTTCTCTTCAAGGGCACGATGTTTGTAACCCTGACGTACAATGGTTGACATTTCGTTAATGCCTATATTTTTTTTACCAAACATAAAAATATTAACTTGTTTGTTTTTATGTATGTTTTCTTCCGAAGCAAATAAATAAAGTCACTGTTTTTTTCTTAATACATACAGTGTATACTGATCTGATAAAAGGCTACAAAAACCATATGTGGCTCTTCATACATGTAACCACAAGAATGTGCCTTATTGGTGCCTACAGTTTAAATCCCTGGTACATTTGTATCATTTAGATCCTATATATAACATTAATAACATTTATTTGAATATTATCTTTCAAGCTAAAAAATATGCCAAAATGTATTTTTAATTCGTATGACGTCATTTCGATGTAATTTCATGTTTTGTTCACCTGATGAAGGCCAAATGGCTTTAGTGTCGATAAATAAATAAAATAAAATAATGTAATCCAAAGAAAACTGTGTTCTTTATAGAGTTTCCATCGTAACGTTTCAACATTGTTTCAACCTATTTTCAACCTCATTTCAACCTCATTTCAACGTTGTTTCAACCTCATTTCAACCTCATTTCAACGTTGTTTCAACCTCATTTCAACCTAGTTTCAACCTCATTACAACGTTGTTTCAACCTCATTACAACGTTGTTTCAACATTGTGAAATCACAACGTCAATACAACTTTCAAATACAACCATTTTTCAACGTTGTCTAACGTTGAAGTATGACCGTTGTTTCAACGTTGCTTCAACGTTGTTGTGCCTGCTGGGAAGACATAGTGAAGATATACTGATCCCAGGTTACGTTCTATAAGAATTTTAAACGTTCTGTTAAAATAAAATCTGTGCCTTCTACCCATAAATGATCTGGAAGACGACGTACAATATTTTTACTCAAAATTGAATGGTTTAGGAGGAGATAGTGTTTATAGTTTCCACTATAATACATACAGGAAATATGGCCCGTTTCCTGGCGGCCATGTTTTTTTGACGGAACTTAATAATTTATGTAATCTTGTAAGAGGACCACTAGAAAATGCTACACACCAAATATCAAAGCTCTAGACATTATGGTTTTGGACAAGACGATTTCAAAGTTTACACTTTTAAAATCTATTTTAGCTCATGTGACCTACTTATGCAACAGATTGGAACCATTTATATAACCTCGAAAGAGAACCAACTACTTAGGATCATTCCTGCGAAGTTTGGTCAAAATAAATTGAGTGAGTGGTTTAGGAGATGTTGTCTAAAGAAAATGTTGACGGACATCAAACGATCTTAAAAGTTAATAGAGGGCGCCGTGTTTTCACTAATTTTGGTATGCGCCGGGGTATAAACCCATATATCCTATTTCCGGTTTTGAAAATACGAATAAAAAGCATTTTCCTTGCAATATATTGCTAATGCAGCATATTTCATGAATTGTAGAAGTAAGACAATGTAATTTTATCCAGCACTGATCAGTTCTTACAACAACCTGCATTCAAGTAAAAAAAATATAAAGAGTTTCGATACACAGAAAGAGATGGCGCATGCATTTCAATCGGAACACCTCGGCCAATTCATGATTTGTACGTGATGTTCCGATTGGGTCAAACATTCTGTAGGCTGGGCATCAGGTTGGGATTCCAACGCAAATATTGACGACGCATTCGATTTGCGTCTGAGAGGCTCTTGTCGTAAATATCTACATACAGAAGCAACATCGAGGTAATTTTTTCGAACCTTATGATTTATTTGTTTGGGTCTAGTTCTTTGCAGATGTTTTTTTCCGAAACATGGAGCGCAATTAGCGTTACTGTACTCCCCCTCGCGTTAGCTTTTCGGCTTCCGCAATCAGTTCGGGTATAATGCACCTGGCCAGCTAGCCTCTGTATTGGGCTAGTGTTATGACTTGCTTGAAATAGGCTACATTGTACATGCAAAGACGGCTTCCGTTGTCTTTAGTGTCGTCTTGTTTGTTTACAAATGATGTTTTATGACCTCACTTCGTGTTCTTCACGATTTTGTTATTTTCTGACAAAAAGACAATAATTTGAATAAATGAAACATTGGTAAACGTCTAAATAGGGGTACGACATCATCATGATAGTATGCAGGGCTCTCTCTAGAGGGAGAAATAGTCTCCCAAAATGATATGACTTCTCCCTTATTTAGGGAGAAGTTTTCCTATATAAAATGCCTTAAAAAGGTTGAAAATGCTGTAATTTCTCCCTAAAATCACAAAAACTTCTCCCTGTTCTTAGGTTCTAGTGAGAGCCCTTTTATGTTTGAGTCTACAGATATATCTAATGATTCCATTTGGTTGAACTAAATATTGTGTTTGACATATTAGAACAGGGATATGAATCCTCCCTGACATAGGAGTCCTGTATTATGTATAGTCACTTAAACCACTCATCTGTACCTCATATTTTTGTAGTCGATATCTACTCCATAAACAGCAGGCACCATCTATGAAATGCCCTCAACTTTTTGTTCAGTTTTTTGCCACTTGTTGCTAAGAGTCGTAAAATGTTGGACAAGTTAAATCAGTTTATGAAAATTGACATCCAAGATTTCACCTTGATCAAAAAACATAAGACACTATCTGTTCATATCTACGGTCCCTGGGTCAAAACACATCTTAACATTATCCTAGATGAAATTTTGCATCATTTTGTACACTCGCTGTTTGATGCATAATGTTTGAAGATCTGTGAACTGTTCAAAATCTCTATTGAAACTTCGGAGAATTATTGATGACAAATGCTAACTTTTTGTAGCTAGGACTGTCATTGATTTAATTGTATGTTTTTCAACAATATTGATAAATAAAAAGACAAATATTGAAGATCTATCAATATATTGATGTATATTTTTTAAATTCCTTTGATAGAGTACTAACTCTGATATTTCTGTATGTTTATGTGTGCATGCCCTTCATAATTCATTAAATGTTAAACTTGTATTTTTATGATTTATAACAAGAAACCAATAAATCCATATTTTTAACTTCACACTAAGTAGTTATTAGATTATATTGCCGACATTTGGAATGCTCTATCCACTAGAGCTTTAACAAGTGGCTGACTACAAAGTGATGCTGTGGTATTTTGGTACATTTTTGAGTCTTTGACTGTACCCATTCTCCTGTTCTTTCCTGCCATAATATCCATTTGTGTATACATATCGAATATTGTTGGACAGAAAAAATTGTTGATCAATATTGTAACAATGACAGTCCTAATTGTAGCGAGTATAACAAAAATGATATGTACCTGCATTCTGCGGAATTACTAGACCCCAGAATACCCTGTCCTATAGAAAACTAAACAGTTATGTATTTGATTTTAAAAGGCTAAAATGGACAAAACTATTAAGATGCAAACTTTGCCCAGTTTTGAGATGGCTTTACCAACCTATTATCATGTTATACGTTACCTATCAATAGATTATTGCTTCTGTTACTTTCTTTATCCTGTGATTGTTATGTTAATAACTGATTTTGTAATCATGATGAAATATTTACTCAGTCTGTAAAGGGATCTATATGAGGGTGTAGCAATGTCGTGTGTATTTGGAGTTGCACAAAAAATGTTAAAGTTTTTACCTAGTTTATTCATGGCAAAGTTACAACTACAACCCCGTTCTTAGAACATTAGCTTTAAATTCTCATATTTCAGAAGTAGTACCTAGGTTTCAAAAATCCAAAGCTCAGGCTAAGATGCAACTTTATATTGACAACTTAACTCTCAAAGTCAAACTTGCGCACTATTACGCAGTAGGTTACTCCACTGAAATGCGTGATTGATCTTGATTGGTTTATACATATTAACCAAGAGTTAGGCAGAGAAATCCAATATTGTAGAGAGTTGTTACCTGTAAATGTTAGGTATACTTTTTTAAAGACATCAAGCAATAATCATAATGCTAGCAGACCCACATTCATACAAGTAAATACAATTGCGTAACACCCTATAGTTTTATTTACGTGGGGACATAATTCTCGACTGTTAATAATTATTATAGACAATTTTTGTGACTTACCTTTATTACTTTGTGAACTTTAAAACTCAATACATTATTTTATAATACAACTGAGTGTTGCACAATATATTTGTTGTCTTGAAACGATTGACTGAAGAATAATCAAAATGGGATTTTTAAAAAGTGTGTTTTCAAAAAACTACGTTTGTTTATTATAGATAACGCTGGAGTAACCTGTTGTCAGAAACAAATACTGTGTATATATTGATCCTTTTGTGTAGTAAATATGTTTTGAAATTTGAGTATGCTTAATCTTTTCGTCGGGGAAAAATCACTCTTTCATTCTTCAAACTATTGATGCAGCAGACTGAGCATGGTGAATAAATGGATGTACAAAGCACCCCCTACTTTGATTGGCCAACCAGTAAATTCAAGTATATCATTATCTGGTTTGTGAAGTTGGTCTCTTCTGACTTTTTTTAAAATGACATTGTAACAAGTAGTGGATTTTTACTGTAAGATTGTCATAGATCGCTGATTATTCTACGTAACTGCTAGCTTATAGTTGTTGGGCTCTTGTTTGGCCATTGCTGGGGCCTTTAATGGGAACTATTCCCATCAAAGAAACGGTCCTATTACAAGTGCAATTTTATCATGGTGTTTATACCACACTATTAGAGAGGAAATCCCATATTTGTACAAATCTGGAGTAGATTTATTTGCGCAATACTGAAACTATATGTGTGAATAGATCTTTTCATTTATACAGCAGATTGTTAAGTCTTTACTTTTTGTGTCCAAAGGTCTTTAAAAATTCGTATAATTTTTTTGGTTTAGTTTTTTGCATAATATTTGTATGATTGTTTTGGGTTATTGAGTCCAATTGTGAATATGTTACAAAATGTTAAGAATTTTTCATAGACCGGGAAGAATGTATGTAGGTCAAAAAAAATAATGTTTGAAGAAAAAATATTGTTACCATTCGCAGCTTATAATTTCTTATTTCAGCACCACCAAAATTATATGATGGCTGTAGCCAGTAATGTTACAAGACAAGGAGGCTATCCTATAGAAATATTTCATAATGGTACTGTGGAAGAGAAATACCGTTGCAACTTCTGTAGACTTGTGTTAAAGGAACCAGTTCAATCATTCTGTGGACATAGGTTCTGTAAAAATTGTATAGAAGCCCATATAAGGTAATGTAGAATCAGAAATTTCATTAATTACCTCATACATTTATAAATGTATCAAATTCAATGTATGAAGTATGTATGTGTAGGGGGTATTAAAAATGCTCTCAATAGCTACAGGATAGCATCATTTGTCCTTACATATATACTAGTATACATATACAGTAAAATATCACCTAAAGACCACCTCAATAATAAGACCATTTCAAGATAAAGAATACAATTTCAAGTCCACTTTCACTGTTTTGCTCTTTATTCAACTTCAATGTTAAGACCACCTCAATAAGAAGACCAGTTTAAAGGGTCCCAAATGTGGTCTTATTATTGAGGTGTTACTGTTTCTCATTCAGTAAAAAATACTTGTGTTGAATAAGTACTTTTTACTAGTTATTAAGCTAAATAGCTAAGTTTGAATTTTAATAACTCCCCATTGTCTCCCACATTCCGCCTAACTAGCGGTTTCAGTTTCTTTTGTAAGTTGTTATTGATACTTCCCACATTTACAACATTTACTTCCCTTGTTCTGAATAGTCGGCCATATTGATAGGCAAATTTCCTTAAAGTTCATAGGGAATATAATGTAAACGATGATAAAATAATCAGACATAAAACAATTAACTTATTCATTATGCTCATGTGGGCAGTTGACTCAGCAAGTTGAAGAAAAAGTGATTGTCACATGCAAATTATTTTGGTATTTTCTCAATTATCACATATTTGGGAATGGCTCATATATAAGTGCTTATCAGTTTTGCCTATCAAAATCTCTGATGATTAAGAACAAGATGTGGGAACTATCTATTGGTATTGTAGAAAATTGGATGGTCTAGTTTTGTTCAATAGTGACAGAATACAAAATGTAGTCATAACCATGTACAATATTATGGACTTATCAAAATGGAAACCTAGTCTATTTTCAGTCATGAAGTAATTATTGGTTTTCCAAAATAACCGTTACTATGTACATATATCTGAGTGTGAATGTTGATAGATTTCTTTTTAGTTTTATATGAATTATGATATAAATAGATTATGATAACACTTTACATTTTTTTGTTTTAATGCTAAGTAGACAATAATATTTTATGCAAATTGAATCCCATACAGATATTACAGGGCACTTGTTTGGCTATTTTAGGGGCTGTTTATGGGTACATTCCCCTACCTAAATGATAAATTGCTTTCCCACATTTCCATATAAATTTCCTTTATAAAAACCATATTCAACGAAACTTGGTATACCCATGGATCTAATAATAGAGATGTGTGGTATTGCTATTCATGAATTGTGTAATGATAAGTGCGCAAATATGAGACCAGTAGATTTCACAAAAGTATTATGAATAAAAATATCATGCTAATACTAGGTTCAATTAATTCAGCAGCTCGTATATTAGTTTGCTTTTAAATTGTGTCCTAATAACCATTTATGAACTAATTTGAAGTAGATTTAAGTACTAGTACAGTAGAAGGGGACTTGGGTACATTTGGGGTTTCTGTGAGGCCAATATATATCACTCCTGTGATTCATCATCTATAGACATTATAGTCTGTTTCAATATAGTTCACCAGTAATATGATGTCAGTAATTTGTATAACTATAAGTTGTGAAAGCACACATTTATGATAATTAACTTATTACATATAATATATCAATTTATCTGATTATAACACTCTTCAGTGTTATGACAGGTACATAAAATCAAGAAAGTCTTCTTAATTCCCATGTTGGGCAATTTCCTATGGGGTTGTCTAACATCACTCCTCATCAGGTAAATCTAGAAATGTACTTTAGATAGACTTTCGGACGCAGTTGTTAAGGCAAACAATATTTTGTTCATCTGGTTTTCATACAGCGTTGTCATGTTTACAGTACTTAATAAGAATAACGTCTCTATTGTGATCAAAATGTTTTCTTTGCAAACATAACAACATTGTAATAATTTTGTTTGTTACTTTGCTTCAGAAGAACAATGTCATGTTTTTAGCTACTTATTCTCTCTCTTTTATTAATTTTAAGTTCTGGAGACCAGATAAAGTGTACGCAGTGCGAAAAAGAACCACATGATGATGATGAAGATAATTTTAGCATCATTACTGAAGATCAGGTAAAAATACAACATTATTGAAATTTGGCAGTTATTATTCTTACTCTGAATTTTGCTGCTGACATTCTTGTATCACATTTTTCTGCTGTCGGTCATTGGTCAGCATTTTCAAGCCTCTTTTATCTTGTAACATTGCAGCCTTTCCTGAGTTGTCCTTTCATCAGTATTATCAGTTTTCTGGTATTTAAAATGAACTGAGTCTTAATCCATTCTGTAGATGTAATAGTCATCAGCCTGGTTGTTAATGTGACTTAGAACTCAGAATAAAAAAAATGTGTAAAATATTCAATTGACAACCAATTTAACCTCTTGACAACGACCACCTCTCAACAACAGCATCAATTTGCATTTCCCAAGGCTTTTGCTCTGGAGATATTCCACTGGTAATGAATAATGTAGGGACAAAGTCATGAAATATGAACACTAGGACCATAGTTTGATTTCTTTTTGATGAATGATTTATCAAATTTTGTAACGATAAAACATGTTTAAAACTTGGGACACAATGAAGGTTAAGAGAAATAGTTGCGTTTTTAATTGTGTCAAGTATAGTCGTGTAGCACCCCATAGTTTTCCATATGTCCAAGGTCGTTTATTTAGATGTCTTTTGTTCAAGGAAAACTTATTACTAGATTTAAATGATTTGGCCTAAAAGAGGAAGGGTGATTTTTGGGGTTACTTGTCTGACCCTCGTTTAACAAACTCCTCTAACCAGAACCAACTTGTGGTAAGAACCAGGCAAACAGTAAGGGATTTATTCATAGCATTATAGGCTGCTATTTTCCATTTATGTTATATAAAGATATATATATATTTATTTTTAATAATATATAATGGTTCAGGGATTTCCCAGACTCATAAATCTTGACTCCCTTTTCTTTCTAGGGACTGCCATTTTCAACTTACTGTGCATCCCCGGGACCCCTAAAATAAACTTTTGTCAAGTATAAACTGCATATCTGGGACCCTACAAATTTTGCTAAGGACCCCCACTTTATCAAACAGGAGGGTCCAAGGACCCCTAGCTGAAATATCCTAGGGAATACCCTGATGATTGAATTTTAACAATAGCCCAATTTTGTAAACTAGGCCTATTTCAGAAGATTAGGATGTAAAACTAATACAAATATCATTGTATTCTATTTACAAATAGAATGTACTACACATACCACCCACAATTCATAAACAATGATCAGGTCTAATGCTACATCATCTACTTTTTATTTAACTGCCGCCTTGAATGCAGTCTAGACGATTCACTGCGACCTTGACCCTAATATTGATGTGTTGCATACCGCGTTCATCAGATAAATACCGTGCTTAAACTTAAGGCAAAAGAAAAATTGCCTTGAATGCAGTCTAGACGATTCACTGCGACCTTGACCCCAATATTGATGTGTTCACTCCGTTCATAGGATAAATACCCAGTTAAACTTAAGGCAAAAGAAAAATTTCTTCAGTGTCTTTATTGTCAGTGGCCTATTTATGAACATGTCAGCTTCAGTGGTTTATAAAGACACTCAGAAAAAAGATTATTTATAATCAATATTTTAGGTCTAAAAAATACTTTAAGTCCCTATTGTTCACTCAGCCATGGAGATAATACCAGTCTCACCGACCTTTTTACCAAAAACTTTAACTTTATTTTCTTTGGCCTATATACATGCCGAACAATATTATGACGTATGTTCTAGTGCTTGTAGTATTTCTCACCAACATTTTGCACTTGGGATTACAATAACAGAGTCAAAAGGCTGTAGGTAAATTTATTTTATTACTTCATGTAACTGTTATTATTGCACATGTATTTATCAATTTGATTTAGATATTTCCTGATAATGCCATTAAAAGAGAAATGGGAAGAATTGACATACAGTGTGCACATAAAGGATGTACTTGGGAAGGGAAGTTTCGATTATATGAGGTATAGTTTCAGGGTTTTATTACGTATTTGAAAATTATGTGAAACATTGTAATTTTGAAATGTTTATTTTCTCACATTATACCTTCTTTTTATTGACTCAAGTTTCATTGAAGTGACTTTTCCGTGGAGCAAATTAACAAAAGTATGGTAAAAAAATGCAAAAGTGTTCACTGACTGTTAGAAGTTTCTGTGATGGGGATCCATCTGAAATTCAATATAACTTTTTGTTAATTATTGGATTCTAGATGTCATGTTTAACAGTTTTCAAACTTGATGTTTCTATTATTTTGTATGGTAGTTATTCTCATTTTTCACAAATGTTAATGAACATGCACTCTAGATACATTGTGTATGATGTAGTTAATGAAGCATGGAATTACGATGTGTTTGCTTAATTAGCATAGGAGAAAGTCACAAAACACAACAATTGTTATAGCAACTGATACTGCATTAACTTCCTGTTGACTTGGCATTGAGATATGTAGAGAGATGTTTACTTTACAACTCAGCTGTGTTTAAACTGAATATTAATTGATTTAACTCTTTGTAAGTAACCTTGATTCAGGTCATTATTGTCCATATCTTTTGATATTCTTGTTACAAGAATCCTATATTGAGTTTTTTTATGTGTTTGTTTATCAGTTCAATTGTTTGTTTGTCTTGTCTGTTCATTTGTCTATCTGTCCATCAGAAACACTTTGTGTCTAAGCTATAGCTTTTAAACCTCTCAACAAATCAAGTTCAATAAAATTTTACGCTTTCGCTACGCATCGGGGGAGTGTGTGGAGTGGACTAGCGTAACAGATATGATCTGTGTATTTACGGTCTAATTTCTTTCTTGTTACTGTACCTGTTTCCTGAATGGTGAATTGACATATACAGAACATAAATCACTGTGAATTATGACTATGGAATTTGTGCAATATCTGGATAAAATTATTTAATTAGATTTTGAGTGGATTACAGATACAGGTGAGGACATAATGAAATGATTGTGAATTATGACTATAATTATACTCAATGGCCAAAATTGAGTTCCCAATGTCATGTCATTTTTAAATACGATAATTCCTGGCATAAACTTTCATTGATGTTTTTTTAACCAAGCATGTTGTAGACATATATCTTGAAACAGAAAGTTTGACCTTTCTGACTCTATTTAATCTGGCAAATATACTGTCACATAGTGACTGTAAGTAGTGTTAAGAAGTAGGTTTTCAGCATCAAGCCTTGAAAATCAGCTTTCAACTGTATTTCAGTTAGTATTTTGTATATCAAAAGTTTGAGCTCCAACATATATTCTTTATTTGCTAGTTTTGAGCCAGGACAGAGGACATTGTCTTCCTGAAGATCCAAATGTGATTTGCATAATATTTAGCTACTGCAGGTCATACCTTTTGATCACAAGTTATGATACGGATATCACTCCTACTCCATTGAGTGTATATGGAGTGAGAGTATAGAATTTTGTGTATCATTTCACCCAAGCAGTAGGATGGTTTTATGTGGAGTATAAATGCTTGAAAAAATAATGAATATTTGGATGATTGTTGTTTGTTCACAGGAACATCTTACAATGTGTGATTTCAAACCTGTAGCGTGTCCACAGTGTGGTCAGATGGTCAATAAGGAACAGTTAGAGAGACATCAAGCTGAGGACTGTAAACAGAAGTGCAACTTTTGTGGAGAATGGATTCTTTATTTTAACCTGTTGGTATGTATTGATTTAGTATATTTGAAAGTTAACTAAACTAATGCTGGTAGGCCACCCAATACAGTTAAACCTCAATAATGCGACCTCCCTTGTGACACTTATTATTGAGATGGTCCTACTACTGAGGTTGAATAAAGAGTGAAAATGGACTTAAAAATTAAGTTCATAATTCTGAGGTGGTCCTGTCATTGAGGTGGTCCGATCATTGAGGTGGTCCTATCATAGAGGTGGTCCTATCATAGAGGTGGTCCTATCATAGAGGTGGTCCTATCATTGAGGTGGTCCTATCATAGAGGTGGTCCTATCATAGAGGTTGTCCTATCATTGAGGTGGTCCTATCATTGAGGTGGTCCTATCATTGAGGTGGTCCTATCATAGAGGTGGTCCTATCATAGAGGTTGTCCTATCATTGAGGTGGTCCTATCATAGAGGTGGTCCTATCATAGAGGTTGTCCTATCATAGAGGTTGTCCTATCATTGAGGTGGTCCTATCATAGAGGTTGTCCTATCATTGAGGTGGTCCTATCATAGAGGTTGTCCTATCATTGAGGTGGTCCTATCATAGAGGTTGTCCTATCATTGAGGTGGTCCTATCATAGAGGTGGTCCTATCATAGAGGTTGTCCTATCATTGAGGTTGTCCTATCATTGAGGTGGTCCTATCATAGAGGTTGTCCTATCATTGAGGTGGTCCTATCATAGAGGTTGTCCTATCATTGAGGTGGTCCTATCATAGAGGTTGTCCTATCATTGAGGTGGTCCTATCATAGAGGTTGTCCTATCATTGAGGTGGTCCTATCATAGAGGTTGTCCTATCATTGAGGTGGTCCTATCATAGAGGTTGTCCTATCATTGAGGTGGTCCTATCATAGAGGTTGTCCTATCATTGAGGTGGTCCTATCATGAGGATGTACTGTATCCATTGGCATTTAACTCTCCTCCTACTCTGGCTACTAAAACTTCCAGAAATTGTCTCAAACAAGTCAGTTTTAATATAGTTATCAAAACATAGATCTGTTTTACAAAGAAACAGCATAGAATTTAACATAGTTCTCTGACACATAGATAGCATTCAGGTTTCAAACATTTGACTTTTTTCTGTGACACCTTGCTACCTTTTTATGACACATTAATTAGTGACATGGTTATGGAAATATAATGTAAAAATTAGTTATTCTAAATTTTGTCTCCAATCTGTGTATTATCTACTAACTAAGTTTAACAATATTACAGTCTTTGAAATTTAATTGATAAAATTCACATGTCATTTAAGAAAATTACTCTACTTGAATTTAATTGCCTTCAGAAATGATTATTGTTTTGGTCCAGTCACTTACGAAAGACTGATTTTAACTTGTCATGCACCCCTGCCCCCACCTCTAAAATTCAACAGCCTTACATGTATGTCCAAGTATAAATACGATAATATACAGAGATTTTCAATTTTAAGATTTTCAGATAAGTAATTCTGATTTATTGTAACAATATATTCTATAATGATGATGTTTACATAATTATATGCTTTGTAATATTATCCCACCATTATAAAAGGTTTACGTAAACCCCTAAAATGACCAAAAGGTTACACCCCCCCCCCCCAAACAGTAACACCCCTGAATCCTGGATCTGTCCCTGAGATGCATACACAGTACTTAAACGTGAATTGTTTTGTTTGAGCCATGATACAAATATAGGATATCCGCTAGTTTTGCTTTCACTATTTCATTTGTACATTCTTGATAGTGTCTGAGTTTAAAGTTTATATGCCAATATTTCATCTATTAAGAAAATCAATTATACTATTATGTTGTAAATTTGTTATTCTATGTACATAAGTATGAAGTTGCAAATTATTTGTTGTTTTTATAGTGTAATTTTAATTGCATGTGTAGCAAATGCAGGATTATAACAATGTCTGAACATGAAGATCAACACTGCTCTGTCTAGTGTATATTTGAATGTGTACTGAAAGCTTCAAGAAAGGGAGGGCGCCGACTAATGATTGTATTATATTTATAGCATCCTATATAAATAGTTGGAAATACCCATAATGTCTAAATATATATAATCTATTTTTAGATTGGAAAAACCAGATTTTTGTATATCATGGCCATGTTTTCTATTCTATTTGTTGTTCTTTAGTGATTACAGTGATTATATTTAATATTGATAATTAATATTTCAATAATGATCATCACAGGTAAACAGGGCAAATATTTTTTATCTGAAAACAGAATGCACTTTGTAAAATGACACAGAAGTGTGTTATTGCAATCTTGTTTAACAATCAAGTTAAATCACTCTTCATTTATGCAATATATTGTATAGTTTATAAGCTTGCAATGAATTTGTTTTATTATTGCATCATAATGAATATATTTGAAATATTGTTGTTGGTGTGTAAAAATAAGATTGACATTATAAAACAGTTTAACTTAAAAGAATAATTGCTATTGTGATAGCTTGTATTATCTGTCTGTGGTTCACGTCAGTAGAAGGCAATTAATCCTTATCATGAGTTATATTCATATGTTTGAAGATTTTTTCATTGTTTCTTTATGATAATTGAATTTCCTATCTCTGATGATGAGCTTATAATATCCTTGTTTCCGTTATACAAAATAAGACACAATAATATGGGATAGGGCATAATGTGAAGATTAATGTGAACTCAGGATGGGGATTTTTAGCATAATTTCCTGACAGCAATATTTATAGATACATGTAGTTGTGAGCCATGTATGTGTTGTTAGCTTATTGTTGACAGATTGCTTGAACTTACAGTTGTTTCCAATAGATGCTAGCCAGGGAGCACCAAGATCATCTTTACATTTTTTGCATTCAACTGATAAAACATTTACGTTTCTCTGTAAGTAAATATTGTTTATATATCTTTTATTCTCTTGAAGAGTCACAATGAGAACCAATGTCCCAAGATGACCACTGTGTGTGATGTATGTGGAAGAACTGGAATTATCCGAGAAGCGGTAACAAAAATTGTTCTAACATTCTAACATTGCACATCTTCATAATGAAATTAGTATTCTGTATTTTTTTCTAAATTATTTATGTATTGCCATTTTTGATGTTTTTATGTCCCCTGTGGTATTGGAGATGTATTGTCTGTCTGGATGTCACAAAGTTTTCTGTTATTGGTCTCCTAAACTATTGGTTGGATTTCTTCGAAACTTCGCATAAGTTATTGGTACCAATACTTAGTAGTGGTGTATATTATCAGTATTTTTGGCACATTATTTTTGCCTGAGTAATGGCCTTTCACTGATGAATATTGGACAGAACTGGTATTGTCCTTGCTTGTCCTCTATAACATATGATTGGATTTCAGTAAAATTTGGTAGTAATTCTGCTTTTCATCTACCATACATGATGGTTTGACAAAGTAAATATAAAAAGAATCTCCTGGTGTATGTGCATCATAATATAGCTGGGGGCATTGCGCAAGACATAATTTTTCCAAACCTATGCTCCATTTCTCTCTGTCTGTTTCAATTTCTGTCTTTATTTCCTTCTTTCATTGAGTCTTTCTTAAATAGTTTTGCTCTTCGCGATTTAACTTTCTATCTTTCTGAGTGTTTTTTTTCTTTATTTCTTTCTGTCGGTCTTTTTTTCTTCCAATCTTTTTTCTTGCTTGCTTGCTTTCTGTCTGTTAGGTTTCTATGTCTTTGTATATAACATTTTCCTATATTGCCATTATTTGTCCATGGTATGTTGCTCAACTGACTGGAGCTTGTAGCTGTCTTATTTCAACATCTTGTGATGTTTTCAATGTCGTGATTTCATATGTGCTTACATACTTCAATAATCCAATGAGAGTCAGATTCAATTTTTTATAAAAAGAAGGTTGTTACCATGGTTATAGATTTGCTGTTGGTTAACATGTGTCTGTGTTGGTATGGAGTTTAAGATCATTATATTAGTTGAATGTCCATGATTGCTTAGTCATTTAAGTATGTGCATTGTTTGTAAAGTCATAGATAATTTTAGTAATTTTGCTAAAAAGAAAATTGGGAATGCATAGATTTTAGTATTTTATATCTTTTGTGTATGTTTCAGCTGGCTTCTCATCAACAATCACAAGAATGTAACGCTGGAGAAATTCAGTGTCCAGTCGGATGTGGGCTGGTAAGTAGAACCTTCAATATTACCGAGAATTGTTCTACATAGAGGCCACTTATTAGGCCATCCCTAAAAAATTGATTGTTTGCAGTTACGCGATCTTGAATTTTAAAAGTGGGTAGGTTTTTCAGTTCAGTATTGTGATAGCTAAAAGACAGGAAAACAATTTCATTGATGAACCTGATAAAAAATTGAGTTGTGGCATTTTTTATGAGTATCCTGTAACTGCAAACAAACAATTTTTTTAGGATGGCCTAAGATAATGTTGTTTTTGATAGTATGCTCTTTGTCCTTTGTCCGCTACAGTTTACAGTAAGTTACAATTCAGTCACAATGACCGTACCATCTATGTAGAATTAAATGCCCCTGCCATTCTCAGAATGGTGAAGTCACATAAAGTCTTGGCCCTGTTCATCTGGTCCATGCATCCGTCTATGTGAAACATTGGTTTCTGATCAATACTTCTTGAAAGGATGGATGGATTCAATTCGTATTATGCACATTTATTTATAAGGATAGGATAGTAAAATGGATCAAGTTCAATTTTGTTACAATCCACCAATATTTGGAGGAGTTACGGTCCTTTTTGACTAAAAAGTCTAACTGAGGCATTCGTGACCTATCTGTTACTCATCTAGACTGACAAATTGCAAGTGTGAAGAATTATACCTGAATCATTTGTCAAGATAACTTGAATGGCTGATGTTTTTAACATTATAAACAAGATTGTTTAAAATTTAAGAATCATTGTGTTTTTTTCAGATTTCGAGGAAGAACTTCCATGACCATTTTAACCAAAAGAAACACACTGTATGGTTGATGCAGAAGCTTGATGAATTAAACGCAAAAATTCCTAATGTTCAGCCTTTAGAAAATAGACTGCAGGAAATTGTTGGCCAAGTAGGAAGGTTGGGAGAGGAGGTTAGCAGGACAACCCATAGTAATCCAGGAGATACTAGTAGCACATCTGCAGTTGATCTGGAAATGCAGGTACAACGTTTTGTTGATTTACAACTTTCAAGTCTGAATGAAAGAATGGACGTCAAGACTGGTACGTTTGAGGGTATAGCTAGTGCTTTACACAGGGAGTTGGAAAAGACCATTACAGCTGTGGAGAAGCTTGAGCAACACCGCCGCGAGAGTGAATCAAAAATTGAACAGTTGCAAAATAAGATGAGAGCTCTCGAGAGAACAATTGCACTTAAAGATATGTCTATGGCGGAACTTGAGCTTCGCGCACAGTCTATGGAAGCTGTTAGTTATGACGGGACTTTCATGTGGAAAATTCCGGAATTTTCCAAGAAACATCAGGATGCCGTTAGTGGCCGTACGATCAGTATCTACTCTCCGCCTTTCTACTCCAGTCGTCGTGGTTACAAGATGTGTGCCCGCCTCTATCCTAATGGAGATGGTATGGGAAAGGGATCTCACTTGTCCCTATTCTTTGTTGTCATGCGCGGTAACTACGATGCTTTGTTACAGTGGCCATTCACTCGTCGTGTCACATTTTGCATAGTGAACCAGAACGGTGGGGAGCATGTTATCGACTCCTTCCGTCCCGATCCACAGAGCTCGTCGTTCAAGAGGCCAACTTCAGACATGAACATAGCATCTGGTTGTCCATTGTTCATCCGCCTCGAGATGCTACAAAACTCAAATAATGGGTTCCTGAAAGACGATACAATGTTCTTGAAGGTTTCTGTCGACACAACAGATCTTACTGACCCTATTAGCACCTTGGAGGATCGTGTGAAACCTCAGATCTAGGAATGTTCACTTCACTTATGTCGGAGAGAAAGGTGCACATTGTGTAGAAATGCGCAGACATCCAGTGTGCCTTTCATTGTGTACCAGAATATCAGACCAAACAATAATCAAGCCACTGACTAAACAAAACTTGATGAGGAAAAAATAAATGAATGGACTTAGGAAATAAATTGTCGCAGGTAAAAATGATTGGATAAACTTTTTCGAATTGAATGACTAGAATAATACCTTTTCTTGGTAAAATATTTTCTCAGCTAAAAAAACAGGAAATAATGTGAAAACTCCAAAATTATGTCCAGACAGAGCATACTGAAACTTGTCAAAATAATATTAATGTTGCTATGACAACAAAGTCGAAAACTTCTGTGTGTTTATAACACTTAGAGCAAAGTGATTATAAGAGTAGATGAAATTGAGTATCTGTAGCATTTTTTAAAATTATTACTATCGGCATGAAAGTATCACAATGATTGGCATTCAACTATCTGAACAAGTAAAGTTTTGAAACATATGCACCTATATATGTAATAAAGGTATTTCAACATGTCTGAAATATTAGTCAAATATCTGCCTTTTCGACTCTTCTAACATTGTTTAGTGACTCTCGAGATAGTTACAGAAAAAAATCTCCGACATATTATCGTCGTAATATTTTCTATAACTGGTATTTACACAGACATCGCAATCATTGTGTAAATTGATTTACGAGAAAATATGCATTTTTGTCGCAAAGAAGTGAATATTCCTAGACTTGTCGTTTCGTTGATAGTTGTAATCAAACAGTATGTACCAAGTGTGTGTGTGTGTTCATTTAATGAGGAACTGGACTCGAAAGATTTTAGTGAAATTGTTTCAACATTGCTTCGTTTTCGCACGTTATAGGTCCGTGGTTTTCGGGACTTATGCTGCCCGTGTATTATCTTTCTTCACTGCTGTCATATTGTGTTATAACTTAATAGAACAAGATTGCTGGTGTTTTAAGTTCATCAGTCTACAAGATATGATGAACAAAGATTTCATCATGGTTGTAGAAACTTATGAAATGTTGATGTTATGATTTTGATGTAACCATGGAAATGAAAACGGACTTATTAGCCTTTGTTGTGGACAGAAATACCACTGGAATTGTTGAGATACAATTTCTGAAGTGATAGGGTGTGGACTGTTCGAATATTTATGTGATGACATTTGTTTGTGGGATCTAGAAGAAGAAGGTGTAATCTTTATGTATATAAATAATGTGATTCCAGTGTTGGATGTGTAACATGAATTTACTGGATTAACTTTTTTTATGCAGATTTTTGTCTATATACATGTATATTTTATTGATGATTATAAACTGATTTATTTATATATTTGTCACTACATACATACATTGCAAGTTTTGCAGAGTGATGACATGTTTGTGTGACAAAACAGGGCTAAGGACTTTGCATCATGGTGTTGAAGTATTTTACCAATTGTATGTATAGAATGTATATAGCATAGCTACTAGTGTTGATATGAGACACCATGGTTTGATAGCAATATTTTCAACCCTTTTACCAATTGCTATGTTGTTGTGTTTCACTGAGCAATTGTTGAATTGTCTTTCATACTGTGACATTGATAATATTGATTGTAGGCTGCCTATTCAGGTTTGATTACAAGGGACTAAGCATTTTCCTTTTATCTGACCGAATTCCTCTCTTTTTGTACAAACTATTGTGTGTCTGATTTGGTCAGATTAGTGCAAACAATTATAAATTTGTTAATGTAAGTAAGGAAGTGCACTGGTTTTCCTTTTATTTCCTCTTTAATTAGATGAAGAAGATTCTCACACCTGTTTACAATAGTCTTGTGTATCAGTTTTATTTCTAATTAAAAATTTATTCATATTTCATTATAGTTTGTTTATTTGTTGAATTATATTTGAGTCTTGCCTGTAATGGTTTGATTTATAGGAGTCTTGCCTGTTGATGTTTCATTTAAGAAGAGGTCTGTAGAAATATTTATTGTTTGTCCTTTGTTTATAACACCTACAATTCAGTATGCTCTGCCTGGACAGTAGATTTTGTTTCTTTCAGATGTGTTTAACTTTAAGCTTTATTCAAGAACCCATATTTTCCTTAAAATGAGGTCACCTGCATTTATTTTCTCAATGTAGAACTTTTGCTTTGTTTAACAGTCTGGCTATAGTTGTACTCTCCGACATAAATGGAATGAACATTCCGAGATCTGGGGTCTCGCTAAGTTTTGTAGGGGTCTAGGTTACTTCTTGAAGTGCAGCATTTCACTAAATTATTGGATCTCGTGTTATTTTTGAGTGCCTTATAAGTGTGTTCATTACTTAATACTGCTGGATTTGTGATTTATTTCTCATTTCTTGCGGTTTAGGGTGACAGTTCTTATGAGTATTCATGTTTTCTCAAAACTTGCAGCTATGTATTTATTTGGGTCCAAATAACATTCCTTGCGCAAATTATTGAGTGTCATTTTACTCATATTAATGGCAGTGAGAATCTTTAATCACAGGATAGGATATACAGATATTTTTGGTGTATTTAACATAGATATTCAATTGTTTTGGTCTCGTTTTTAATCTTTAAGTTTTCCCAAATTTGTGAATTGTTCATATTATTAGTCTGGTTTGTGATCAAACATGTTTATGCAGCCTTCTTATCAATATTGCTCTTGTTTTATCTTGACATGACCCACTTACTGAACGTCCAGGGCCTGATATCTCAAAACATCTTAAAAAAGAAATCTCAGCTCAATATGAGATTTTGCTCAAATCAGAGTATTGATACAATCTAATTTTGGATCTCTTGAACAATTTCTGAGAAAACACTTTTCTGTTTTGTTTTGTAATACTGATTTTGGGTCTGGTCTAAGATGAGAAAAATCTCAACAATTTGAGATAATATTTGAGCTGAGTTTTATCTCAGATTGAGATGCTTTGGGAGATCGGGGAGTAATCGTATAAACATTGATGTGGTCAAGGCACAAATTTATCATACTTATATGAAGTTTAGAGCGATAAACTTGCTTTGGCTATTGAGGGATCATTTAAGCCAAATTAAGTGATCTCTCAAGATGCAGTGTCAAAATACTAAAAAGCAATATTTGAAAGTTGTTTTTTAATTTTACTTCAGTGATTAATGAAATATGAGGACAGATAATTTTCTTCCATGCTTACAATATGATATACATCATACTGTAAGTATTGAAGAACATTTTTCATCAAGTTTGTACCTGGTTACTTAAGGCGTGAAAGTGGGATTTTCTGTATGTTTTTTTTTTAGCTCACCTGAGCATGAAGTACTCAAGGTGAGCTTTTCTGATCGGTCTTTGTCCGTCATCTGTCCGTCCATCTGTCCATCCATCCATCCATCCATTAACAATTGTTTAAAAAATATCCCCTCTGAAACCACTAGGCAGAATTTCATTAAATTTTGCTGGAAGCTTCATGTGGTGACACACTAAAAAATACAACAACGCATCACAATTGATCAACGACAACAAAATAGTCGACTTCCTGTTTTGCTTCTAAAACATCTCCTCTGAAACCACTTAGTGGAATTTCAGAAAATTTAAGCGAAAGGTTACTAGGCTAGGGTGACCCTCTACCAAATTATTTGGATTCGTCGAAAAACATTGTCGTCAGGGGGCTTAGCCATTTTTCCTATATGTATATAGTGGAAACTTAAAAAATCTTCTTGTCAAAAACTACAGACCCAATTTTGGTATAACTTCCATACAATTGATCAATAGGTGACCCAAGACCAAGATTGTAATTTTTGATTTGTCAAAACATCGCCGCCAATTTTCCTATATGTATATTAGTGGAAACTACAAAACGCATCTTGTCCAATAGTACTAGCCCAATTTTTAAATTGGGTAACCCTCTACCAAGATACAGTTCAATTGTGTGATTCAGTAAAAGAACATGGCTGCCAGCGTGCGGTAACTTGTGTGATATGTATACATTTATAATTGTAGTGATATTCTTAACATGCAAATTTTTGTAACCCTTGTGAGAATCCTTACTTCAATGGAATTATGAAGCCTATGACACAAGATCATAATACCGGTGCTCAGGTGAGCGCTTCAGGGCCATCATGGTCCTCTTGTTTTATCTCTTCTAGTTACATATCTTCTGCTAAATGTGTGATTGGTCACGTAGGTAGATTTATTACTATATTTTGTCTTAATCTGTAGACCAGTTGCTTAAATAAATGTTTTCTGTAAATAAATAATATTTTACTGTATGTATAAAACTTCAAGTTTGATGTAAAGCAAATATTTAGAGAGATAATTTAAGATGGTAAATATAATACATTTTTGTATTTATAAGAGAAAGATCCAGGGCTCTAGAAATCCACTAGCCTGACGTCCCGGACAAGTCTAATTGCTGATTCATGGTACCAACAGTTGAGCTGGACTTAATTAGTCCAGGAAAAGTCTATAATGCATGCTTGCTTAACTGTTAACAGGTACCCTATTCTATGCTTGTACAACTAGCCTCCCATGTTTGACCAGTCAAAATTGAATTATACACTAGTCCGGGACAACTGTATCTAAAGATAATTTCTACAGCCCTGAGATTGTGTAGTCAGTTTGGTGATATGACATTACTTGGTACACTGCGCTCTTACTTGTTTCCTTAAAGCTGTTGTATCTGACTCATCTGAACATCAACTGTTAGAATTGGCTTCATCCAGTATTGTTGTTACATTGGCTAAAACATCTCTAATAAGAACCATTGCAATGTATAACCGATTGAAAAAATATATTTTTACCATATTACTAACAGACATAACTTGTAAAATAGCCTGATTGTTAAAACAACTGGAAGTTTTTTTATTTTACGATGTGCGAACAACTTTCTTCAACAAATACGGATCAATACATTATGAGTTGATTCTTTGTTAATGCATGTTTGTTGAAGTTTTGACTATAGGAAATATATTTTTCATGTTTGTTTAGGTAAACAAATGAGCAAAATATGAGCATATTATTACTTGAAATGAACAGATAATAATCTTGTTAGGTTTTTCAGTTGATACTACTGTGGTGTTAACGACGTATTAAGTAAGGATGAGAACTAGTACCAACGGTTTTGTCTATCAATACTTACATTTATCAGAAATGTATGTTGATTGTTTCTGTATTACTGTTTTATTACATTGTGCTTTTTGTTTTTGATGTATTATTGTTGAAATGTATTTGGTAATTACTAAATAGTGTTACATTTCATGTAGCAAAGCCTCAGTTAAAATATTTGATACTTAAAGTATATTTATTACTGAATATTTTTCACCAAACAATGACTAGTGCAGATAATGGTACAGGTTAATTGTTTCTGAATTACTGTATTGTGCTTTTTGTTTTTGATGTATTATTGTTGAAATGTATTTGGTAATTACTAAATAGTGTTACATTTCATGTAGCAAAGCCTCAGTTAAAATATTTGATACTTAAAGTATATTTATTACTGAATATTTTTCACCAAACAATAACCAGTGCAGATAATGATACAGGTTAATGGTATAAGTAATATTGTTTACTTTTATTTTAAAATTGATAAAATGAATAAATTCATAAAATATTGTGATATCTTGTTAATCAAAAGTGGACTTTTAGTCAGAAAAATATTGCCGACGTTCGGACTGGCCATATTTTAATTTTGCCGGACCGACCTGGAATGTATTGTATAAGGATTTTGAAGCAAGTTGTAATACTACAGCTTGCATTAACCACTCTCATAGAATTCTTCTTTGGATACAAACCTGTATTCTTGTCTCCTTAAGACAGACAAATAATCCCGCTATTGTTGTCTTCTACCATCATATGACTATGCCTCCCTCTATGTTTTATTACCATACCTATTTTGTATGCCCCCACTTTGAAAGGGGGGGGGCATATAGATTTGCCCTTGGGGTTTCATGTTTGGCTGTGCCCAGTAATTGCAAAGTTATGGCCATTGACTTAGTTAAAATATAGCCTACAGTGTATGCAATCTTGTGTCGCTCTCTCCAAAACTATATGAGCCAGAGTCATTAAACTTAACAGCAATGTTCACCAGCATGTGAATTTGTGCACCTGGGGTTTCATGTTTGGCTGTGCCCAGTAATTGCATAGTTATGGCCATTGACTTGGTCAAAATATAGCCTACAGATTGTGCTTGTGTCGCTCTCTCCAAAACTATATGAGCCAGAGACATTAAACTTTACAGCAATGTTCACATGCATGTGTTATATTGCACCTGGGGATTCATAATTCGGTGAGCCCAGTAAGTGCAAAGTTATGGCCCTTGATTTTTTGAAAAATATAACATACAGAGCCGGCAATTTTGTGTCGCGCATATCTCCAACAGTATATCAGCTTCACTCACCAAACTGTACAGGAATGTTCACCAACCTGTATAGTCGTGCACCTGGGGTTTCGTGTTTGCCTGTGTCCAGTCAGTGCAAAGTTATGACCCTTGACTTATCATCATAATCGGTACAGTTGTTCACTTGGTAATTTTCATATCCATTCCCAAACTATGAGCTGAATAATAGCATTTGTTTTTGTGACAAAGGCTGCAAGTGGGGGCATCTGTGTCCTATGGACGCATTCTAGTTTTGTTTGTTTTAATGTGTATCCACATTAGAAATGTATTTAGTACTTCTGTACTAACACAAATTACTTGAAAACTGTTGAACGTGTGGAGGGACGATTTGGACAAACACTCAAAATAATTCATGTATATATGCAGATGTTGTTGCAACTTCCAGCGCCTAGTAACAACAGTTGGTTCAGTCTATGCATGTTTATGACAAGATAGAAGCGTACCGTATATACGAGGACATGAGTCACTTGGGCAATGTCAAGAGTCATACGGTAACCAGCTAGTTCCGGTTGTAATGGACAAACTTCTGGTGGAAATAGGCAAGCAATAGGCACGTGAAAACAGAGGTGCTAGCTGGCTTTTACAATACTCGCGCAGAGCAATAATTCAAGAGAAAGGTGTGCTAGAATCCGGAAGCCGTCAAATTTTCACCCTGAAGGTATACACCAAACTACTGGTTCGTTTTTAGTTGTTGGGTAGAACAACTAGTTCGATGGCAATTTTCGACAGTCGCATCGCTTTAAAGTGGCGCAAGAATACAAGTTAAGTGAATCGAATTAAAATAGTTTAACATCTGAGCATAACCTGCATAACATACTCAATGCTGGTAGTAATCATTACTGCAAATTAAATTTAATGGTTCAACAATAGACAATAATGATTCATACTTTCTGTGAGTCGGGAAGTGTTGCATACACAACCAGTGTTCAATACCAAACTACTGTTGTGCTTTCAGCGCTTTGATTAACTAATTTAAAATAACACTAAAACATTTAAAACGCACTCAACCGAGACACACAGTTTACTTATCGTGATCAATAGCATTTTGCTAATGACTGTTCCAAATTGACTGATTATGCCACTCGTCTAGCAATAGTTCAAAGAAAGAAGCTTTGTTTTAACTACCAGGGGAATCATCAAGTATTCGATGGACCTTACCAAAAGATGTCGATTACGCAACAGGAAGTATCACTCCAGTATTTGTATAAAACCTAATTCTCTTAATGTAAGATCTTCCTCCGTAACACATCAGCCAGTGACCTGAGCATCTCAAGATGACTGCATTATTCGTCATTGGCCAATGAGGCAGCCTCATTCTCAGACACTCCTAAAAACCGCCAAAGCACTGAATATTTAAATATTATCTTAAATTTCAATTTGTTGCGTTTCTGAGGAGCTGACAAGTCAATGGCGGAAACAGGATTCCGTACAATATGATTTGATGCGAATTACGTCAAAACAAAATATACAATCTTGAAACAGGATTCTAGGATGATATATATCCTCATCTTGTTAGTAGGTCTCAAGTGATTTTGTCAGGAAATTGAATATAATTTTGATTTTATCTGTCAATAAGTGCATATACTACACTCCTCTAGTGCAGAGTTGATCTTTTCAGTTCATGCATTCATATATATTTGGTGAAATTCACTAAGAAGCGGTTCCGTGGTATGTTATTGAAACTACAAAAAATATAAATAACCAACAATTCTAGTGCAATAGTGATGGACAATATATTGATATGCATTCTGCTGACAGGTATGTGTTTTACATTTTTGTCACATAATGGAAATAGCGTAATTGATTACCTTATTTTGTTTTATAATTTCTTATTACATTACAGATTGTATTGTTCATGATTTATATACATACTCCATGTTCCCAATTTGTGTGTAGATAAATCATGCACTGGTTATGGCAAAAAATACAAAAGATATGAATATTGAGAAATTGGTATGGTATTTAAAGGGACAAATGTTTTATTAATGATGTGTCCTTCCATCTTCTTATAAGTTGACCTGCTTGTGGGCAAGATTATGGTGGCATATTTCTGCCACCAGTTAACTACTTAATTAACTAGATACTTATCTAGTTTCTTTCACGTGATAACCACATACTTATCTAGTTAATTAAGTAGTTAACTGGTGGCAGAAATATGCCACCATACAAGATTATGCTTTTGATGACAAGTTTACTTGCTTTTTAAACACCTTTCCCGTATACATACATTTATAACTGTCATACATTGCATCTGGGGTGGTGTTCACGAAACATCTTAAGGTTAAGATTTTCCTTAAATGCAATATTTTCCTTAATATCCACAAGATTTTCCTTAAATATGAAGAAAATACTTAAGTGGTATTCACTAAACATCTTATATTAAGATTTTCCTTATTTATGGCATTTTTTCCTTAAAAGATAAGGTAGCTTCCACCTTCCTTAAAGTAGAAAAGGAAAATCTTAAAAATGTCGGATGTGTGAAGATTTGAGTACAATAGACCTATATACATCTTATTAATGTAATAATTCGTTAACTGTACAATCCCCTAGTTGATAGGTATATTTTCATCTAACGAAGATGTTTAATGTAGATGTTAGCCTATGAAAAGGGAAATAACTTCTATGTAAACATTGAGATTGAAATGGACGCTCAGTATTTGTTATTGTGTTCGTTGATAGTATGTCGTTTTCGATGCTCGGAAGAATTGGAACTGAACTACATTTAAACTTCAGTAACTCAAACAGGCGACAACTCGAGAACCCCGGACTTGTCGAGGAAATGACAGAGTCCCGAACTTTATTTCTTCTATTTTCATATAAAATATACCGCCGATAACTCGAGCAGAAATAACTCGAAAACTCGAGCACCCTTGCCGGACCCTAGTACGCAAACAATACACAACAGCTTACATTACTGGTAACTCGATGACACATTTTCACACATTGTTCAAATGGGAGCTCCAAATAAACAAACAATAACTGCACAACAACAATAATACTTAAAGTATACTTCTCTCATTAAGAATTTGACTTTACTTTTATTTTAACGAGGAAATGTACTGAATAGAAATATGATATTGTGACACAAATATGAAACAAATGGTACAAGTGTGAAAAACTATAAAAATAAGGCATTTCATAACAAACACTAAAAGGATATGATGGAAACTCTGGGTCACTCGAAACATAGGGTAACTCGAGCTTTTCGGATGGACCTTCGAATTATCGAAGTTTAACGGTATTTCAATCATAACTCATCATGGATAAACACAGGATTATACAATATAGTTGTATCACCGTTTGAAAGGATATTTTATGTTCGACTGCGTTGTGTCATGTGTTTTTCACGAATTGTGTTGTGTTGAAACTGACAGATAAGAGAAAAAGGAAAATATTTTATTAGTTCTTGGATATTTTTCTTGAAGATACAACATTAGCTGCGAATGCCATCTTTACAGGCATGTTATAACTGTTGAAAACCATTGCCATATTTTGTTTAAATGTACCAGCATAGATGAAATCTTGTTGGCTAGCTATATAGCTTCTTGTTTTTGAAATAAATGAATCATGAATTATGATATGTAAATAAATAGACTTAAATGCAGAACAAAAAAAATGTTTGTGTTCTATTTATATTTGGAGTTCAACATTGTTTTATGTGGTTATTTTGTTTGGCAGTTAATAGACATTACCAGCACTAAACGTATTCGAAACAATGTTTATTTGTTGAAAAGGATTAAATTGCCGTCAAAGTTACGACATCGTAACGACAAACGTTGATAAAACGCACTTGTCGACTTCCGTTACTATATTTAGATCGTGGAAATTCAAAATTTGCATGACAACCGCTTTAAGATTTTCCTTAGATGAAATTGATATTTTCCTTAAAGTTAAGACTTTCCTTTGCTAAGGAAATCCTTAAGTGGCACTGAGGAAAATCTTAAGGTTCAGTATTTCCTTATCTTTAACTAAGGAAAAGAAAATAAGGATAAGGATAATCTTAAGGTAAAACTTAAGATGTTTCGTGAATACCTGCCCTGGGCCCGTATTCACAAACGTTTTAAGACTGAATCTCAGACTTAGACTTTAAAATGGTAAATTTTCATTTTGTTCCTATGTTATTGTTACACAATATATTTTGATAAAACATGGCAAAAGTGTAGAGTGAGTAACAAGAAATATTCACGCAAAAATTTATCTATTTAAATATAATGAAAACGAAAATGCTTGTAAATTTGATTTTTGCAATTTTATAGCCTAAGTCTGAGATTCAGTCTTAAAACGTTTGTGAATATGTGCCCTGGACAACAAGAGATTACATTCGTGACTGTCGGTTTATCATTTTCAAGGTATTTGCTGGTTGGAGTCAAATTGCACACAAACAACGCTACCCTTAAACAACAACAACAACAACAACAACAACTTTTATTCAGCATTAAGCAATTAAACATGCACTGACTGGAGTAGTGTATATATGCTATATATTGTACACAAACAACGCTACCCTTAAACATGCACTGACTGGAGTATTGTATATATGCTATATTGTACACAAACTACGCTACCCTTAAACATGCACTGACTGGAGTATTGTATAGATGCTATATTGTACACATTCTTTTCTAATTGATCACTTCTGATATTGTTGTATTTTTCAAAATAGTCAAAGCGAACTGCAAATCAACTAAACTTGTTCCATTTTATTCTAAGCCATAGCTTAAACATTTGAAACAAAATATTCACACACGATTGTACAAAAAATCCGCTTATAATTTTTTTCTATCAAAACAGTTCAACAATCAGAAAGTTAGGTGACCTGTTTAGAGAGTTTCAGTGCGGTGACACAGTCGTTCAAGACGCTATTAACATTAACTATTTTATGTTACAGCTTCGCTCATCAAGCTATCCGAGAACTGCTTACCAGATTGGTTTCGAGATGAGAAGTCGGGTGATTGCTATATGTTGGTTGAGTCGCCAGCAAATTGGACTGAGGCTAACCAGCAATGTGCTAAGCTTCACAAGGATGCCACTCTTTCTAAAGTGCCTAATTTTAAGGACATACTTGGTAACTGATACTATTTTAGCGTATATACTCGTGTACAGTGTAACCTCAAAAGTAGACTAAGACCACCATTGGTACTGAAGAAAGTTGCTCTTAGTTGTAAGGCGGGATTTAAACCCTCTGTTTTGGGATCAGGAATCTGGCGCTCTACCCGTTCAACACTATGTACCGGTGAATTAAATACGATATTCATAATTTATTGTTGTTGCCTGTCATCAGTTGAATAAAATCTGTATGTGCAGTGGTTTTGGGCCCATGAATGTGTAAATCTTTTTTTTAGATCGATATGTCAGAAAGTTTAACGATCATTTTGATGATTTACACAAAGACACATGTTTATTTATTGTTATAATTCTTGTTTTGTTTAAATAAACGACTCATTTATATGAGATGTTACCTGAATAACAACGGACCAAGTGACATTTTCAACTTACTGACCATTTCTTCTTAAACCATTTGTTACATTGGACAATAAAGAGACTAGTTCTCGTAAAATTATTAATATGTTTCAGACTCCCTATTGAATGGTAAGCCAGATAAGCTTTATTGGCTGGGCGCTCAATATTCTGGCTCTGAGTGGCTATATATCGACAATACATCACTATTTGCGGGCAATTTTGATTGCATTAAGAGTAAGTATGCATCAATAAACTAAAATCGCCATATCCCAAATTTCGATATTAGTATGCGCAAATGATTTCTCGGTTCTTGTGTATCCCTGATTATTTTAATGGATGCAAATTCGCAACATATTTTGATTCACAGGCTTGACTTATACATTAAAGGGGCGTTCCATTATTGTCTTGTGTTGTTCTTTGTCATTTGTTGAATAAATATGGTACATTGCATTTGTATGAATGTGCAACATAAAAAGAGCATTGAAATAGCAACTATACATATAAGTATGACATTGTTTAAATCATGGTTAGTGGAAGAGTTAACAATTGAGAAAATTGTTTTTTACCATATTACTAACAGACAAAACTTGTAAAATAGCCTAATTGTTAAAAAAAAACTGGATTTTAAAAAAAAATTCACCAAATACATTTCAATACATTATGAGTTCATTCATTGTTAATGCATGTTTATTGATGTTTTAACTATAGGAAATATATGTTTTATGTTTGTTTCGGTAAAACATTGAACAAAAAATGAGCATAATAATTATATCTTTAACCAAACAATGTTTATTAAAACTATGATATAATATAATTGTACCGATTTCGATGAGATGCCAGTTTATTATCTTTAACATGATAGGTAAGCAGCAGTACGATAATACTGAAAAACCAAGGACGGGGAAGAAGTGCCTCCTGATTGGAAACTCAGATCGTCGTTTGTTTAGAGCTTCGTGTGACAGTAAATTCCCTTTCATATGCAGTATGAAAGGTGATATAGCTATATTTGTTTTATTGCTTAGACCTCATTTAAAAAGTTTTTGCTTACCGTTACCCAACCCTACCTTAAGTTGGGAATATAGATTAGTAACGTATCTAGACATTGTTTTCAAATTTATCATTATGTCTTTCAACTGTTTTCTCTTGTTCAAGACTAAAAGTAAATATATCCTGCTGAAGGTTATAAAGTGTTTTATATCGCAGCATTTTGGCAGGTATGTAGGGTGACGGCAAGCACGCACAAAAAGGTCTACAAGCATAATATAATGTATGTATAGTAAACACTTATCATTAATAATAACCTTGCATAAGTCTAAATTATTGTCGAACAAATGTTGGCGTTTAATTTTGATTGTCCATTAGCAAAGTTGTTCAAATAATTCTGATTGCAGAAATCTGGCTGCCATCGCTATCAAAGGGAAAAATAATTTTTTTTATTCTTGTCCAAAATCACAAGGCACTGGGTTAAGGTATTTGGTATGCAGTATTATTTAGTGATCCTGTACCAATATTGTTCAAGTCATCCCCCTGGGGTCAACAGTGATCCCTGAGTTTCTACAGGAAAATCTTAAAATGCTCTTATCCAAAGACACTAGTTGCTTGGTTTTCATTTATGCCTGGTGACTCAGAAGTGATATATTGGGACATCTTAGGACTCTTGTTTCTAACATACATGTCAGTTTATCAACATTAAACATTTAATGATACGGCAGGTAAGGGCGTGATTTCTACCTGTATGCGCCTCCTGGTCGGTTTGTTGTTTTCTGTTCTCTCTTTGTATGTTTTCCAAGGTCTGTTTGTTGTTTTCTGTCACCTACCTGTTTGTGCCCCCTGGTCCGTTTGTTGTTTTCTGTCCTCTCTCTGTATGTTTCACCTGGTCTGTTTGTTGTTTTCTGTCTTCTCTCTGTATGATTCCCCTGGTCTGTTTGTTGTTTTCTGTCCTCTCTCTGTATGTTTCACCTGGTCTGTTTGTTGTTTGTGTGTCCTCTCTCTGTATGATTCCCCTGGTATGTTTGTTGTTTGTGTGTCCTCTCTCTGTATGTTTCCCCTGGTCTGTTTGTTGTTGTGTGTCCTCTCTCTGTATGTTTCACCTGGTCTGTTTGTTGTTGTGTGTCCTCTCTCTATATGTTTCACCTGGTCTGTTTGTTGTTGTGTGTCCTCTCTCTGTATGTTTCACCTGGTCTGTTTGTTGTTGTGTGTCCTCTCTCTGTATGTTTCACCTGGTCTGTTTGTTGTTGTGTGTCCTCTCTCTGTATGTTTCACCTGGTCTGTTTGTTGTTGTGTGTCCTCTCTCTGTATGTTTCACCTGGTCTGTTTGTTGTTTTCTGTCTTCTCTCTGTATGTTTCCCCTGGTCTGTTTGTTGTTTTCTGTGCTCTCTCTGAATGTTTCACCTGGTCTGTTTGTTGTTTTGTGTCTTCTCTCTGTATGTTTCACCTGGTCTGTTTGTTGTTTTGTGTCTTCTCTCTGTATGATTCCCCTGGTCTGTTTGTTGTTTTCTGTCCTCTCTCTGTATGTTTCACCTGGTCTGTTTGTTGTTTGTGTGTCCTCTCTCTGTATGATTCCCCTGGTATGTTTGTTGTTTGTGTGTCCTCTCTCTGTATGTTTCCCCTGGTCTGTTTGTTGTTTGTGTGTCCTCTCTCTGTATGTTTCCCCTGGTCTGTTTGTTGTTTTCTGTCCTCTCTCTGTATGTTTCCCCTGGTCTGTTTGTTGTTTGTGTGTCAACTCTCTGTATGTTTCCCCTGGTCTGTTTGTTGTTTGTGTGTCCTCTCTCTGTATGTTTCACCTGGTCTGTTTGTTGTTTTGTGTCTTCTCTCTATATGTTTCACCTGGCCTGTTTGTTGTTTTGTGTCTTCTCTCTGTATGTTTCACCTGGTCTGTTTGTTGTTTTGTGTCCTCTCTCTGTATGTTTCCCCTGGTCTGTTTGTTGTTTGTGTGTCCTCTCTCTGTATGTTTCACCTGGTCTGTTTGTTGTTTTGTGTCTTCTCTCTGTATGATTCCCCTGGTCTGTTTGTTGTTTTCTGTCCTCTCTCTGTATGTTTCCCCTGGTCTGTTTGTTGTTTGTGTGTCCTCTCTCTGTATGTTTCACCTGGTCTGTTTGTTGTTTTCTGTCCTCTCTCTGTATGTTTCCCCTGGTCTGTTTGTTGTGTGTGTGTCCTCTCTCTGTATGTTTCCCCTGGTCTGTTTGTTGTTTTCTGTCCTCTCTCTGTATGTTTCACCTGGTCTGTTTGTTGTTTTGTGTCTTCTCTCTGTATGATTCCTCTGGTATGTCTGTTGTTTTCTGTCCTTTTTCTGTATGTTTCCCCTGGTCTGTTTGTTGTCTTCTGTCCTCTCTCTGTATGTTTCCCCTGGTCTGTTTGTTGTTTGTTTGTCCTCTCTCTGTATGTTTCCCCTGGTCTGTTTGTTGTTTTCTGTCCTCTCTCTGTATGTTTCACCTGGTCTGTTTGTTGTTTTGTGTCTTCTCTCTGTATGATTCCCCTGGTCTGTTTGTTGTTTTCTGTCCTTTTTCTGTATGTTTCCCCAGGTCTGTTTGTTGTTTTCTGTCCTTTCTCTGTATGTTTCCCCAGGTATGTTTGTTGTTTGCTGTCACCTACCTGTATGTGCCACCTGTATGTTTGTTGTTTTCTGTCACCGACCTGTATGTGCCTACAGGTCTGTTTGTTGTAGTCTGTCACCTACGTGTATGCGCCCCCCTACCGTTTGTTGTTGCCTGTCTCCTACCTGTATGTTTCCCCAGGTATGTTTGTTGTCTGGCACCTACCTGTATGTTTCCCCAGGTATGTTTGTTGTCTGTCACCTACCTGTCTGTTTCCCCAGGTATGTTTGTTGTCTGTTACCTACTTGTCTGTTTCCCCAGGTATGTTTTTTGTCTGTCACCTACCTGTATATTTCCCCAGGTATGTTTGTTTTCTGTCGCCTACCTGTATGTTTCCCCAGGTATGTTTGTTTTATGTCACCTACCTGTATGTTTCCACAGGTATGTATGTTTTCTGTCACCTACCTGTATGTTTCCCCAGGTATATTTGTTGCTGTCATCTATACCTGTATGTTTCCACAGGTATGTTTGTTTTCTGTCACCTACCTGTATGTGCCCGCTGGTCCCGTAACTAGACGTTTCTTGTGATTGTGGCTTTCCCTGCTCATCACATTGCTTTGCGATGTGAATCTGTCTTAAGTGTATGATTTATTTTTCACAGATTCTATCACTTATACCATGACGGACACATCATCGTCGTTCCCTGAATCACATGCAACTGACATCATCTTACCGTGTGTAGTTGTTCCGTTGTTTATACTGCTCATAGTAGGCATTGCGGTCGTCGTTTTCAGGTATACATATAAGTGCATTTCTATGTACCGTGAGAAATCTCCGAGACTCATTATTTTTCAAACCAGTAAATGCCATACATTATGGTTCACATATTTACGTAATTGTAAAATACATTGTATAATATAAAATAATAAAACACGACAATGGTGAGAAAAATACTTCTCAACATCATTATGTAAATATTGCTGTTTATTTAAACTCTGTATAGCATGAACCTCAAGACAGCTGTCGAATTTACAAATCTCGATTTTGTTTTTCATTATATTCCAACATATTTTATTCGATCAATTCCTTTAAACACAATATGTAAAATGTCACGGCGGTAATTACAGTATATTTGTATATAGACACTAACAACTTTATAGACATATCTATTCAGAAACTGGTCCATCCGTGTAGAAAGTAAATATCACTCATCCTAATTGTGCATGATTAGCAGGATAATCTTATTCCCTGCATTGCGTTTCATCAAGAAAATACGAATAT
Organism: Mactromeris polynyma; assembly: GCA_032209605.1. NCBI lineage: Eukaryota > Metazoa > Mollusca > Bivalvia > Venerida > Mactridae > Mactromeris > Mactromeris polynyma. The sequence goes on from JASFXZ010000058.1 coordinate 773,002, forward strand.
TAGTCTTGTTATTTTGGTGTTTAAGAAATATAATGATGAGAGATATTTGTCCGTCTGTTCTATTTTTAGATTGGAGTATTCCATTCTTTAAAACAGGTAATCTATGATGTTGGTTGAAATTCGGGTAATTTAGGAGTCATTCAATTAATAATAAATCATAGTGTATTAAGGAATAGCATCATACATCCGATGTGGTGTAATGATAAAAAATGCAGAATATCAGCCCCACGGACTTCTTGTTCTACCCTCGATATTTCTCGTCCTCATGTCAAGAAAAGAACATCGTACCATTCTAAAAATAGAACAGGCGGGTCAACATAGTTCATCTATTTTCAGACGTAAAAGACAAATTGCGACAAGACCAGTCGGTTTAAACAAATACGAGGATTTACATGACCGGGTACCAAGCAATGAGCATAATTACTCCAATCTTCACGTCAACGAAAACAGTGACTACGAATCTCAGACACCACACCCAGATGTAAACACTCGTATATATTCAGTAATGGATCACGACTATAGCAGCGCCTACTTTCCTTCATATATAGAACTGTCAGAGACAAATGACGCGTATCCTTTATACAATATGTAACTATGCGTGCACATAGTTAACTACACATTTGTCTTTACAAAGTACATTAATCACATTGTAGTATAACCGTTTTTCTGCGCATCCATATTGTGTTTGCTTTTGCTTCATGAGTCACAGCTTACAGTCAAATTTAAAGTTAAATTTTGGACAGTCGAACTTCTATCGTAAACTGGATGTTTCTAATTTGTTTAAATCTGTACATTATAAACGCTGGACTGTGAATGCATAAATTCGTATTTCCTTTATTATGGTTTGAACGTAGACATACGTATCTATGATTGTGCATACTAACGGACAATAACTGGACTTTTTATTACAAACGAATTGCGGTTGTAGTTACGTATTCTCTCTCTTATATGCTTTAAGCATAAAAAAAAAGTATGTTTATAAAATTTATGTTTATCAATGGTTTGTTAATCTGACAAAATCAACAGTAATTAGTATGTTTTCAATAGTTTATTGATAGTCAAACGGATTCAGCACAATACATTACACAATACATCTTTTTAAAAATATAATATCTAAGTTGTGGTTTTAAGGAAATCTCTGAAAGGTCAAAATACCTGAAATTATGTTTTGGTGTACATACATTTATTTACGTACTTCATGAAATTGTCAGATAAATATCGCAAACTATTTTCCAGATGCATTTGAAGTATTTGAAGTAAGAACAAAAGCTCTCGAAAATATATAACTGTTTCCTGTGTTGTCTCATTTTGACTATGTATACACACAGTTATCATTTGATTGATTTTCTTTTCTTTTTTTGTGTAAAATATTCTAAATTGTATGCGTTCTGTATGTTTGTGAGTTGGGTCTTTGCCATAGTATGTTGTAAATGACCAAAGGCTATTAATTGCCGAATGCCAATACATGTACATGAATGAGTGACATTTTTTGTACAATGCATACAATTATTGTTAAATATACATGTAACTGTTCAAATAACGGACACAGAAGTTTAATAATTGGGTGTCTTTATATATTGACTCTATTGACATATGTTATAACCCAAAATGTTAATCAATAAAATAATAACATCTATCCTTAGTTCTGTCGAACACTATACGTTAAATATTCACTTGCGGTTGTGCCACTCGCGAAAATATTGCAACTGGTATTCACTCAATCTTTCATTATGGTTGTACTGAGTTTATCTATTAAGTCGATTATACTCAATTGGTGTTTTATAATAATGGCGTTTAAGTAACATATATAGTCAGGGTCAGGTAGTGACTTTTCATGATATTTGGGTGGAGGAAGTCCCTTTTAGTATTATGTATGGCGTAGGCGGACACTTAGATAGAACCACCTACCTTCCGTAAGCCAGCTGACGAGCTTCCTCGCGTACAAGTTCTATACACTTGGTGAGTTTCTAACCCGATTTAATTAGCGGCAAGCGATTTGACATCAGCGACCTTAACCACTTCCACTATGTTTGATTGCTCTGACGTCCTGTTATATCATCAATGCACTCCGTTTTGTTTTGTGCTCACTCCTCGCTCGTTGTATTACATGTCGAAATCTATCAGAGTTGTGTGGAAATGTGGCCTGCCATTTGCCCTGCTTCTTCTGCACACCTTTATACTGACTACACAAGCTGTATTTCATAAGTCGCCGGCCTCTATGTTTATTCCATGCTCTTGTTGTTTATGCTTGGGAGCAGTTATTGTTTAAGTGATGTTAAAGCATTACGAACGTGGACTTTTATAAAACAACCGAAATGGGTTTCACAAAACATACGTATGTTCGATGAAAATGTAAAGTCTATGTAAATGTTCTGTTGATTTAAAACCTGTGTTGAAATAGATAATCCCTGAACAGCACTACAAAACCCTTGGTGGTCGTGGCCAAACTCGTTGCATCAGTTACCTCACTTTGTGTGTTTACGTAATTTAGTAATTATTAGAGCTATCCTCGGAACCAGTCGAATTTCTGCGCGGATATTTGCCACTGATCGATATCTTCACGGACTATAAACAGTCACGGTTAAGAAATGTACAAACCCGAAAATAGAAAATGACTAAAGATACAAAAAGAAATTGTTCATATAAAAGAGAGACTAAGTTCTACGTGGAACACCACATATATAAGGCAATGCCTCTCCACACAGACTTCCAGGAAAACAACAGTCCATAAAACATAAGGCATTTGAGGAGGTGCTAGGGTAAATACGCATGCGAACAGGTGCGCAAGGAATGGCCTGACCGACCATAAAGGACAAGAAAAAATAATGAGGACAAACAGGGGGATTTAATGGATGGAATGTCAAGACAGCTGGCAACAATAGCAAGTGAAAGATTTGCACATGGGGAAAGGGAAATTAAACACACATGTAAAACATAAATAGAAACAATAACCATACAGCGTTTTATTGTCAGTAAAAATACTGGGGGTTTAAATCGATTTAACAGCTAGCTGACCTCACACTTAAACGCTGTATTTTGTATTTCATGTAACAATAACATGTGTTAAATATTAGATAACAATGTCAATTGTTTTAAATAGTTTGTGTTAAGTTTAGACCAGTTTTCTTATCCTCAGACTCGTTGTTATTCAAAAGACATTATGAATCACATATTCATAAATGTTCTCGCACACCGAAACAAGATTAACTAAACGGCAACAGTTTTATGTTTCTGAAAACACATTATTTGAACATTATTTGTAAAATATACATATGTGTACTTTTTTGAACGGAAATACAAACATGAACGTAGAAGTGAAGCAGGACATACCGCATTCAAAATTGTATAAAAATCTATTTAAGGGTTTTACGATATGGGTAAATAGTTCGTGATTTTGACACATGAAATTCCTTCAATAGGAAAATTTGGATTAAAAATAATATCGCATGTGTGAATAAACTGATGTAGACAAAGTGCAGTAAAGGAAAGTTCAATTTGCTACTGGGAACGTCACATCCACAAAACAATGCCTCCTCACACAGATCCCAGGAAAACATCATCACACAACACAGCAAGAGTTGAGACGGTGTAAGCACCAGCATTTATGAGAATTGGGCGCTAAGACGATAACCACAAATTAATTCATGAATATTTTATTTCACTTTATAATGTAGACAGAACCACGCCAACCTCCTCGGCATATATATCTGAGAAGTGTTGCCAGCACAGTGACGATTGCAATTACATTCAGGTTGTTTAAGATGTTCGTCCAATGTGTTCCCACAGAAGCATTTTGTTCCAGACTGCAATCATTTACAATGAAAAAAATAATTAATGTTCAAAGTTAATTCATGTAGGTGGTGCTTTGAGGGGGTATATGTTTTATATAAAGCATTTATATACGGCGGTAATTTGACCTATCCAGTATTCCTTGAATTAATTAACAACCAGTACTAATTTGTCCTTCCAAAAGCAGCTGACAGCTTCCCCAAATGAGTCGGAGGTGGAGGACAAATAGTTGTAGTCATTTGTCATTGAAGGACAAGATCTGCCCGGCCCGGGACTCAAATCCGGACTTCCCGGATGACACACTAGCGCTCTAACTACTTAGCTAACCGTCAGGCTATATACATTAAAAAGCTCTGTTTACATGGAAAACAATTAAACTCGTTGTCATTTCGTATAAGTTGTTTCTAAACTCGTACACAAAAGTTTTCCTAAATGTTTACATGCAGTGTCTACTCCTTTTTTTATTATAGTTTAAAATATTCGTCATCATGATATCTAGTATATAAATTTGAATAATTTTCAATAGCCATGGCGAAAATGTTTATTTAAAATGTTTAAATGACAACGACCTCAAGACGAGTGTTCATATTACCTGCATTTCTGCAAATTTGTATTGGAGACAATTGTTGATACATAATTCAATGGTCATTTTTCGATCAGTTACAAAATTCTCACTCATCAAAATCCGTCTTCCATTGTCCTTGTAACATCCCATATATTCTACAAGAATATGGTGATGTGTAAAAATGAGTGCAGGTGTCCAGCAAGTAATGCAACCTGTAGAATACATTGCCACAGCCACAATGCACAAGAAGACAACACACTATACAGTCATGTACATAATTGCAAAGGCAAAACGGATTCAAACACATAGAAGTTATCCGGATTGAGGCACAACAAAATGGTGTACATGTGAATAACCAATCAAGACAGTAAATAATAAAGGTACGCTTACGGCTAACACAGTTTGGTTCATAATTCCATGTTCCATTTGGTTGACATTGAGTACTTGTTCTTCCAGTTTCCTCTTTGAACTGTTCACTAACACATTTGACCGATACACGAGCTCCTACTTTCTTCATATTTCCATGAAGAACGACATTTGGAAATTCTAAATTAGTGCATTCTACCATCAAGAAAATGAAAATATGTGTCACATTTTTGTACAAAGAGGGTCATGAATGTTCAATTTCGCTTAGGTTTAAACCAATTTGTGATTTGAATATCAATTGCATAAATACGTATACGAAAGCACTTTACATGAAAATATGTATACATGCATGTGAACAATTATAAAAACAAAAAAGACACAAAACAACCTGTCACTTGCAAAAACGCTTTCGTTCTTCCATGAACGAGTATACATGAAAATGACTAAGGAAGTCGAGCAAGAATTCCACATACAAAGCGCGTAGCAACCTCAATCATAATATTATTCCTTGTTGTACATTGTTCAAATATTTATCAAAAAAAAGAAATGCAACTACATTTGTATATTTATACATCAACAGTAAATAAATACCTTTTGCTGCGCATGTGCCACTTTCCGGGAAACATGTCTGTAGATTGGTACACGCACAGTCAGATGAGTACTAAAATAGAGAAATACAATACAATATGTTATATAATACGTAAGCATGTTGAAAGGAGGCAGTTCATAAACACAATCTCATATTGACAGCGTAATTAAGTGCAAGACAACCTTTTTGAAACAGGACAGGTTCGGCTCCAGGGAGATTCCCGCTTTAAAGGGACTGTCGCATTTCAGTGGAAGATGACTGGTCATATCCAATTTGCTTAACATTCGCCATGATATCACAATCGCATTATATGTGAAGCAATGCTTATAACGTTCTTAGTAACAATGACTTATTTCTATGTAACTCTAATGTTGATATGACATGCAATTCAGTTGAAATATATAATTACCTTGACAATGTGAAAGACAATTCAAATGGAGAGAGAATAAACACATACATAAGACCTCCGGGAAAACAAAAAACTATAAAACATAAGGCATTTGAGGAGGCTCATGCTTACATTCGTAAGGGACCAGGGGCGCAAGGAATGGCCTGGCCGACCATAATGGATAACTAACCAACACAACCTTAAATAACGATAATGGTATGTTCGTTACCAACAATAGACATATAAATTCAACTAGAAATGTCACGTACAGTGCGCACAACTACCCGTAAAGCACATGGAAGCATGGAATATAACATGCATGTACTCGTATACCAAGACATATTTTGAAAAAAGATAGTCGGCGCAATTTGAAGCAAGCAAATTAGTTGCAATCTGAAGGTTAAAATTTGTTGTGCATTGCTTGTCATTCGATTATGCTATAGTAACTCCGACACATTTAAGGAAGTTAAGGGGACTTCGTAGGAGATTGGAGAAAAATAGATCCGTAATGAGATAAGTCAACGACAGTGTAGTCTGTTTCAATATAGTTTACACAACACTGATATAAAAAATAGCACAGCCATGTTATTACGGATGCGCCGAAAAAAGCAACATGGACACAAGGCACACACCCGTATATGTTGGCTGAAGATAGAAATGTTAATTGTAACAAGCACTTGAAAACAGAAATGTATCAATATATTATACATTTCCAAGTATAACTATGATAACATTTAAATAACAAACATATACGATTTACAAACATCGCGATAACAGATCTGCAATATAAATTTCTATTACTTTCATACCCCCTTGTACCTTCGGTTCCGCGATATCAGAGCGTGCAATATGCACACAGGGTCCTGTTTGTCCATTATTGGTAACGAATATACCAGCATTAATTGAGAAAAGTTCACAAAGCAGAAGTCGGCGTCTGTAGTTCAATGACAAACAGCCGATTCTCATCACACACTCATGTAAGCATTTCTCAATAGATACAGCAGCGATAGCGGTAATCCTGTTATCATTTCCAAGGCACTGTTTAAAGTTCATCTTTGGTGCCGTAAATGACACCGTCACAAAAATATTCGCGAGGATAAGGTAGATGTACAATTTAGTTCGCGCCATCCTCCACTACCTTTGGAGAGTTCAGCTTATACGTTATACCTTGGTACGAATATCCGTGGCAGTTATCGTAATATGACGCAGATTCTGCATTATTCTTTCACATTTGCGAGATAAAAATGGATATTTTAATAGACGTTATGCACAATGCACAGAAGCGATCAATCATCAATTAAACCAAAACAGGATGTTTGCCTGTCGTAGTAAGGGTAAACGTGGCTTTGCTAAAATCATTTATTGTTTGATCTTACGTTCAATAATTTCTTTATTAAATTTGAAGCTAATTGAACATGTCTAGACAATTTTAAAATCGCACTTGTTGATGATGTAGAATCATACTGAAGAGATTACGTACATAATAAAAATGAGCATGAAATACTTGAGTCAAAACAAACATGTCAAGTAAAAACACATTCATAGTTAAGTACACGTGAAAGAGAAACAAACAATGACGGGGTAAATATTTTCTATTTATAACTATATTCAAACCACATATATGATCTAGTTCAGTCAACAAACAACTTTTAATATTCAAAAAGAATCGTCAGTAGGCCTAAGAGCACAATAACTTGACCAAACGTAGTGACGTAAATCATAGATGTTCAAAGCTTCTTTACATCGTTTGACTTCATTTAACATTATTTCTATGACATTTTCTTTCATTGTTATGGTTGCGATTGAATATACCAAATAGTTATATCTTATTGTTTATGGAGGTGCAAATTTCAATATTATGGAATGCCTCTACTGCGTGGAGAATATATTTAAAACTTCGTAAGCATCAAACTATAATAGAAGAGCTGTCTTTGATATTAGACGATATTTGAATATTAATAATGAGTTTTTCCAGCTATGATAAATAAAATATATCAAACAGAGTTACAACTTCCGAAAGCAAACACCTTGTATACACATGCCTCGTTTCTTGTCTTGGACATTTCCATAGATAGCATTATTGCTACAACATTACGATAAACGAGATGATTATGACTTCGAGATTACGGCAATATTCCCGAATGTCCCTCGTACGGCATATATCTAATCAACTTATACGGTTTCCGAGGGCGAACAGTAATCTAGAGGACTTTAATTTACAGATAAACTTCTAAAACAAGGATATCAATATCATAAATTATGTAAGACGTAGCATCAATTTTGTCATAAATATCCTGCTATTATTTTAAAATATGGAACTAGTGTCAAATATATGTTAGAGACAGGAATTACTAAACCAAAATTGTATGGAGATCTGTTATATAAAATTCACAAAATTCGTAACAGTTGTAACTTTTATCAGGTATTTGTGAAACTAATTCATAAGGAAGGGTTATAATCCTGACGTAAAGAGAACTACTGCAGATAAGAGTTAAATAAAACAATACTTTATAGATTTATAGATATATTTTCGCACCTGTTTTGACCTGCACGCCGGACGCTAATCTTTGGAGACTAAATGAAGTTATATCTATAAACCATACTTGATATGGTAGGATACGACAAATGATAATGTCTTTAAGGACTGTGTTCGGGACTTTTTTGGATTGTGTTGTGGTGTCTATAGTATTTCGCGTTTGAGTTGGTGTTTTCCTTGTTTCATTATGTTTTGTCTATTGCTTGTCCATCTATTTCGAAGTATTAGTTGGGTTGATTATTTTTAGTTTTTATTAATCGGCCATCCTATTTTCTACGCATTACGTCCTTATCATTGGGCCATACGATATATCAGTTGAATTTCACAAAGCTTCTTTCTTTATTATGACGTCTTTTAATAATACATATGACATCATTTTGCATTAACAAGAACACTTTTGTCTCCATGATGCTGTTATATACCATTTGGTACAGTTGTAATTTTGTTTTAGTTATCTAAATATATATATTTTTTATTTTAATTTGCCTTTATTTTAAATCCCATTTCTCTAGCATTAGTTATTAAGATTGAGTCTAACTATTCCGGTTGACTTTACATTGGGTAATTTATTTGATATGTTATGGTTATTTCGCATTCTGATGTTAAAAATTTAGTTGCAATTTTGAAGATTATCGTGTCCGGGTACCAAACAATGAGCATAACCAGCGCTTATTTGCTATCATATACAGAAATGTCGGGGACAGATGACATGTATCCTTTATACATACAACAATGCGTGCACATAGTCACCTACACATTTGTCTCCATTTGCATAGTACATTAATCACATTGTACGATAACTGATTTGTGTTATATAACTAAAGGTACGTACGTGCCGAGTATGTTAATAAAGATATATAACTTTTCGGCACAGCCGTATTGTGTTCGCTTTCGCTTCATGAGTCACAGCGGTGTGTAAGCCAATCAAAATTAAAGTTAAATGTCGAAGGAATTTTGGACAGCCGAACTTCAGTTTTTAAACTGAATATTTATTTGGATACATCTGTACGTTGTAAACGCTGGACTGCGAATGAATAAATTCGTATTTTCCAAGATAATGATTTGAGAGTAGACATAATTATGTATGTATGATTGTGCTACACATACTGGACTATTACTAACGAATTATTGTCGCAGTTTATATACTGTATACATCAACATAGAACAATGTTATGTTAATCAATGTTATGTTAATCAGTCAATAATAATTAGTATGTTTCTATAGTTGTGATAGTTAAACGGATTCAACACAACACAATACATGGTTTTAAAACATAAACACATGCGTTGTGATTTTATGGAAATCACTGAAAGGTCAATTGGCAAGGTCGCAATGGTCATGTAATTGTGCTAAGGTGTACATTTATTTACGCGTTTTAGTAAATTTTATTGCGAATGTAACACACTTCTTTGAATAATGCATGCACTGGAGTAGCAATTGTTTTGTATGTAATGCATACAATTGTTGTCGAATATACATATATCTGTTCAAATAAATGAACAGAAACAGAAATATTCGGGTGTCTTTATTTTTTTATCTTATTGACATTTAAAATATATTTTTAGCTCCTGTGACCTACTTATGCAACGGATATAAACCATGTATATAACTTCGAAAGAGGAACACCTAAGGATCATTCCTGTGAAGTTGGGTGCAAATCCATTGAGTGGTTTAGGAGATGTTATTTATTTGTTCCACTATATACATATAGGGAACACGGCCCCGCCCCTGGAGTCCATGTTTTTTACTTAAACATATATGCAATCTTGTAAGAGGACAACCAGACAATGCTATACGCCAAATATCAAAGCTCTTGACCATAGGGTTTTGGACAAGAAGATTTTCAAAGTTTACACTTTTAAAATCTATTTTTAGCTCCTGCGACCTACTTATGCTGCAGACTGGAACAATTTATGCAACTTTTAAAGAGGTTCACTCAAGGATCATTCCTAAGAAGTTTGGACAAATCAGGTGAGCCAAAAAGATCTGTTTATATGCGGAAAAATATAATTTACACTTGTCATATCGTATATATATTTCTAAACTTGTACTCTAAAGTTATCCTGAATTTTTACATACAGTGGCTTTCCTATTCGTTTATAAATCAAAATATTGTTTTCATCATCGTCATCATGAACTATTTTATACATTTTAATAATTGGCAATGGTGTTAACGTTTATTTAATATGTTTACCTGAAAGAACCTTACAACAATTGCCAAGTGTTTTTATTACCTGAGTTGTATTGGAGACAATGGTTGATACAGTATTCATTGGTCCTGTGATGAGTTAACTGGATTCTCACTCATAAAAATCCGGTTGTTATTGTCCATATAACATCCTTTATACCCTACAGAAATGAAGAAGCGTGTAAAAATGGATGAAGACATCGAGCAAAAATGCTACATATAAAGTACATAGCGACCACGAAAGGAGACATGAAAACTAGTCTATAAGGATTTCAAATAAAGCTCCGTCCGGCTTTATTCAATGAGTTCATTCAGATGAGGGGTTTACACATGCATGAATACTGAACAATAGTCGTTTTATCTTTATAATTCATAATCGACTTTTCAAACGACCCCGATGATCTCTATGTAGTCAATACACATATTGACCACATGCTTCATATGAATACAAAATAGTACCGAGTTAAAAACAATGTATGTATAAATGCCTCGGCTTAGCCAATCAGAAAACAGGGATTTGCTGAATCTGGAATTAATAACATGTAAATAATTATTAATGCCAAACGGAAATTGAAACAAATACGTTATACGAATTCAAAGAGAGAAAATATAAGTTGCTACAGGGAACGCAACATACATACACTCCACACAGACCCCCGGGAAAACAACAATCCTTAAAACATGAGGCATTTGAGGAGGCTCAATGATACATACGTAAGGGAACAGGGGCGCAAGTAATGGCCTGGCCGACCATTAGGGTAACTAGGAGAACCAAAGAGGACAAACAGAGGGGGTTTAATGGAATACATCACAGGACAATTTAAGAAAGCTGGTTACAAATGGCCGAACTAAATTATGTATATATGAATCACCAATCAATTAGTTAAAGAATAAAGAAAACTTACTGCTAACACAGTTTGGTTCATAATTCCATGTTCCATTTGGTTGACATTGAGTACTTGTTCTTCCAGTTTCCTCTTTGACCAGTTCACTAACACATTTGACTGATACATGTGCTCCTGCTTCCTTCATATTTCCATGTTGTACGACATTATACATTAATCCATTCTACTTCGAAAAAGAAATGAACATTATTATATATCTACATTTTGTCGTTTTAGAATGAGGATCGTGTGAAGTGATTGAATTTTTATATATGCTTATATGCTTATTCTTATAGCAATTTCTTTTCTTTTGTAAACAGCTTAAATAGGCACGCATGAATTTTGAGTGAACAAGAAACGCGTTCAAAATGCGGAACCATCTCAAAAGCACTAGGAGTTATGAAATATATTCATACAAGAAACAAATACAAAATACATAAGATATAGAGATAACTGATTGGTACAGAGATGTAGTGTTGACTGAGTATATTGCTCTTTACATTTCTGAAACTATTAAATGCTATAAACAGGGACATACGTAAATAAATATGCACCTTTGTTCACACATGTGCCATTGTCCGAGAGGCATGTATGTTGGTTAGTACACGCACAGTCGGTTAAGTTAAAAAATATTGACGTACGATTTACATGTATACACATTAGGTAATGAGTATGCAAAGGAAGAAGTTGCATGAACTGAAATGAATTGATGTCCATAAAAACAATACATGTAAAAGCCGAGGAGCAAATGCACATACAAAGCGCATGGCAATCAAGACAATAACATGTCATTTTCTCAGAAGTATTAATCGGCATATTTTCTTCATTCTTCATTTTTACAAAACTCTTTTATGCAACATTCACCATCTAACGTATTAAGCCTGAATAAGGAAGAGTTCAGTCGATTCTACTTATCACTATGATTGTAGTGGTGCAGCTATATATAAGTCATTTTTGAATGGATGGTCAAAATGAAGAATGGCATTTGCATGTGCAAATGACATTGCATAGCTGGAGATCATAACTAACTCATATAATTTGTACAGAATAAGCCGTTAATCTAGTTGTTTTGATCAAGAAAAGCAACTGATCGTTTTATAACATGTTTTGCATTAGACTGTTTCAAAAAGGGTCGTTAAGGAATAAACCGAGATTCTAAAGCATCGAAATATGATGTATGTAATATATCATTTGCTAATATATGCGCATCGCGTAAATTACAAACAAAAATCTATTGTTGTTTTCCTTGTATATCAAACATTTCATTGACATACATAAACTATTATATAACTATACCGAGATATCAAGACACTCCTCGTACCTTTGGTTCCGCAATGCCAGAGCGTAGAATGTGGACACATGGTTCCGTATTTCCGTTGTTGGTAACGAATGTTCCATTTTATACTGAGAAAAGTTCACAAAGTAGATTTCGGCGTCTGTAATTCAAGGACAAACAGGCGATCCTCATCACACATTCCAGTAAGTATTTCTCAAGTGATATTTGAATGATAGCGGTTATCATATTATCCTTTACAAGACACTGTTTCATATTCTTCTTTGGTATCGTGAATGTCGCCGTGACAAGAACATTCGCGATAAACTGTATTTGTACAATTTATTTAGCGCCATTCCTGACGTTCGTCGGGCGCGCACAATTTTGGATTTAACGATTAGCCTAAGTCGGAATAGATGCACGATATCAAAAAAGCCACTGAAGATTCAGAATTGAAATTCTGCAAAGGAAATTGTTTTGTGTTCATTACCTCAAAGTTCAAACATTTGTTCTCATATATCCTGTTTCAAAATTTAGGTATTTATCTCATATTGCATGGACATATTTTACTATGAACACAATTTATTTCATATTAAGCGGATCATAAATAAACAAAAAACGTCTTCAAGATTTCATCAACACATTTGTATGAAATAGGAAATGATCAACCTATAAACAAGAAACACAACTATATCTTTCATTGAAATAGTATTCTTTATAACAGCGTGGAACGTTCATGTCTGTAATGATGTATGATTGTAGGATTTAAGCGCTTGTGGCTCTCACATCGATATCGTAATAATGTGTCAATCGATTTGTATCTGTTTTCTGTTCTATTTTGGTAAATATTACTTCAAATCGACATTTGTTATTAGTATGTACACATGCATGGTATAATATGAAAGACGATTTTTTTGCGTAAATTTTCAATAGGAAATTCACCGTTTGTGATTTTTAAGGCTATTTTATATTTTTTTACCCTCATAGTATTTAATAATTATGAAATGTTAATGCTTTCCATATGAAACTGTGCCTTTATTGCAGACCAACAAGGGAATACACTCATGTTTATTAAAAGCAGACACGCCGTCATACTGTAATTGTATTTCAATAAATGAAAATCGACCATGTATGATAATTATAATAATGTACAGTATACTGAAGAGCAGACACTTTAAATGTACTTCATTCTGTCATCGTGCATAATGCAGTCAATGTGTGTGTTGTATATGTATATATATGACTAGATACTTCATTTTTTTATACTTGTATATCCAGATGGCACGTCTGTAGAATCAGTGAAGGTCTTAATTACCATGAGGTCATATGTCTTAAATCCTTTTGATCTCATTTTGTCTCTTTAATTAATGTTTAATTTGATAGACTACTACCATTAGCATCTCGCTGTTACAAATACTGTCCATCTATTTCATGTTTTCTTATAAATATAAAGTATGTATTTCCATCATGATTCTATCATGCTGGACGATGTAACTCAAATTCTTTAGATCGATCAACATTGCAAATTTGTATTTTTAATGTCCATTTAATAAAGGGATTAATTATGGTGTTGTACATTAACATACTCCAAAACCTACAGTGCGACTTAGAACACTTTTATTGAACAAAGCCCAGGAGCATTGCACTGTGGCGCTTCAATATGTCTGCGATATTTGGGATATACACAAGTAATACTAATAGGATTGAATGAATATCGGCGATGAAATCCAATTTGAAACTATAACTGGTTGCTAAAAAACTCATAAAACAATGCTATCACTGGTCAGTCGGAAACTCCGCTGTCAATGCTTTGCTCAGCATAATATGTTGTCGATGAGGGAGTAAAGAGTTGTATTACATAGTTTTCTGTCATAGCAAATACTTCATCTACGACCTTGTAAGTTTTGTGGTAAAAGAGAGATTTAAATTGATAGATGTACATACACAAGACAACCCCCCCACAGATCCCCGGGAAAACAACCGTCTACAAAACATTAGCCACTGGGGAGATCTTGGGTAGAAATGTATTGGAATAGGGGTGCAGGAATGCTCTGGAAGCCATAAAACAACTATGATAAAAACCATTCACAGGATGGCTTACATCACGGAACAAGATTGAAAGTCAGTACTGATAGGCCGAAAGGGGGTTATTATTATATCAAGTAAAAGAACTGCACATAGGGAAAGGGGAATTTAAAATACATATGTAAACAGGAATAGAAATAATAACCACATAGTGTTTACAGTCTTGGAACTGTAAGTAAATAACTGGAGTTTTAAATCTATTAAAATGCTAGCTAACCTCACACTTGATAATTATATTCATACATAGACCTATACACGATCCGACGTAGTCGGTAGCAACTTTTCCATACAGACATCAACGCAAAAACGAAAGAAACGCAAAATGTATACGTTAGATTATTTATTTTTTACAATAATGTATATAACACAAATTCATGAAAAAAAACAACAACAGATGAACGTACATGTTTTTGAAACAATACTCATGGTTACAGCAATATTCGTCACTCCTCGCTGTGATGCGACATTGATTGTCAAAAAGAGCCAATTGCCAAGTGTCACCAAGTAAACTTTATTTAGAAGTCGGTTTTTACAACATGATAAACACAAGCTCTACTGAGCTTTTGTCCCGACTATTACAAATAAATCATTAGAACAGATTACAATACATTTAACATAACAGGTACATTTACATAAAACAAGGTAGCATGCATAAATACACATGAGACAGGCAAGTAAGGCAAGCAAGGCATGAAATAAGGCAGCAATACAACTACATAAAAATAAAGTTACTTCTAAAATATCAATATCACAGGCAGATATTAAAAGAGACAATCAATTTAGACATACATATATATGTCAAATTTTAATACATCTACTTACAATAGTTAAGAGTAAGTTCAGTTACATGTTAAGAGTCCTATTAAAACTGGAGAGGTATTGTTGAATAAGGGTTATTATTTAAACGTTATGATGTATACATGTTTACTAATGGATGCTCAATAGATATACACAAACAAGTGAGTATTGTAAAACTTATGTTATTATAGAACTATTTAAGATTGGAGAATTCTCAGTACTCAAAAGTTTAAACAACATTTAATCAGGTAAAATATTTAAAAGCGAGTGGTTCAGTATAGCTTAAAAGCAGAAATTCACATATATAATAGTTGTATACAGAAAATAATAATATGAAACACAAGAACAGTACTGACATGGTATACATGACAAAGCATAGGAAGAACATAAAAGCTAAAGGGACATGGTAAACAAGCACATTTCACATAAACAGAAAACAAAAGCAGAACAAACAATTTCATCAAAGTAAGCACATGAAAATGCTACAAATTGCAACATAACCCATAAACATATAAAGCTCTTCCAAAAAACTCAGAATGCACATTTAAGTAACTGCACATGACGGACAGGAGCAGATTGTTCCATTCCAATTATTTAGAAGGGATTTAAAAGTATTAAAGGATGAATTTTGTCGAAAATGGTTTGGTAAGTTAATCACACTGGCGACTACTCCCAACAACAAACCTTTTGTTGTCAAAACGATGCATATTAAACCAGTTTTAACCCCCAGTAGATTTGCAGACAGATCCAAGGGTGTATATCCATGTGTAAGTCATCTAGTCCGTTTGGTAATTCTTTGTCCCCTCCCTGTGTGAGTCATCTAGTCCGTTTGGAAATTCTTTGTCCCCTCCATGTGTAAGTCATCTAGTCCGTTTGGTAATTCTTTGTCCCCTCCCTGTGTGAGTCATCTAGTCCGTTTGGTAATTCTTTGTCCCCTCCCTGTGTGAGTCATCTAGTCCGTTTGGTAATTCTTTGTCCCCTCCCTGTGTGAGTCATCTAGTCCGTTTGGTAATTCTTTGTCCCCTCCCTGTGTGAGTCATCTAGTCCGTTTGGTAATTCTTTGTCCCCTCCATGTGTAAGTCATCTAGTCCGTTTGGTAATTCTTTGTCCCCTCCATGTGTGAGTCATCTAGTCCGTTTGGTAATTCTTTGTCCCCTCCCTGTGTGAGTCATCTAGTCCGTTTGGTAATTCTTTGTCCCCTCCATGTGTAAGTCATCTAGTCCGTTTGGTAATTCTTTGTCCCCTCCATGTGTAAGTCATCTAGTCCGTTTGGTAATTCTTTGTCCCCTCCCTGTGTGAGTCATCTAGTCCGTTTGGTAATTCTTCGTCCCCTCCATGTGTGAGTCATCTAGTCCGTTTGGTAATTCTTTGTCCCCTCCATGTGTGAGTCATCTAGTCAGTTTGGTAATTATTGGTCCCTCTCTGTCTGAGTCCTCAATTCCTTATGGTATTACCTTGTCCCCTCTCTATGTTGACCTACATTTTGTGGATTTCTGTCATTGGTTGTTGTGGATAATGCATATAATAAAGACTAAACGAGGTTAAAAGATATTCAATCTACTTCGGATACATTCCTGAATTATGAACAGCATGAAAGCATATCAGAGTCGTACAGTATGTGCAGTCTATGATAAGGTTTGGAAATATATACTGGTCAAAAGAGGAACCTGATTCTTTGCGTGTAGAGAATTTTCACAACATTATGACAATGTGATAAGAGTAGTTATTTACTGGTGGGTTAGCACTTTTGACCAGTATAAAAATAGATTGTAACACGTTATTAATTGGCATTTGGTCTAGACAACCGTATACATGTTTATTGCAAACGTTTTATTTCAGACTGTAGACAGAACCATGCCAAATTCCTCCGCATGTTTGAGAATGATTTCCCTTACATGTTGTTGTACACTGGTCATCAGATTGCTTAAGACTCTCGTCCAATGTTTTTCCACAGAAGCAATAGGAATAAAACTGAAATGAACAAACATAAGGAACATTGATTCGCTTTACTGATAACAGAAGCATCCAATCGAATAACCATGTAATCAATAAATATGGCACTCATATGACACTGTATGGTTATTATTTCTTTTTGTGTTTTGAATGTATGGTATATTTCCCTTTCCCCTGTGCAATTATTTCACTTCATATAGTGTTCAGGTTATTTCTACCAATACCAAGTTTCGGCCTATTGTGGTCAGCTGTCTTGACTTGTCCTGTGATCTTTTCCGTCCATTAATCTCCCCCCCCCTTCACTGTTTGTCCTCTTTGATTCTCCTAGTTATTCCTTAAAGTCGGTCAGGCCATTCATTGTGCCTCTTTTCCCTAACGGATGTACCCTTTAACCTCATCAAGTGCCTTATGTTTTAAGGTCTGAATGGGTAGGCATTGTATTATATATGTGGCGTTCCCTGTAGTAACATATTCATTCACTCATAGTCCTCTCGTACAGGAAACTAAGCACCTTAATTGTAACCGTAATCTACCAAGCAAACGTTATACTAGGTTATCGATCGAAAGACGTGCCAGACATTTTTAAATTTTGCAGTAGATATTCAGACAGATCCAATTTCGAAGTACATCTGTAATATTGGCATTGTTAAAAACTGAAGTAACAACTACACATTATAAAACTGGTATGGCAGAATTGGGGTGTTCTGGGTCCTTGAGCGTAACTATTTTTACAATATTTCCCATTTTGTTTGAACGGTGGAAATTTATGTCAAAATCATTCTAGTTCGTAAAGGAACGTGATCTTTGGTCAATTTTCTAGACTCATAGAAAGTCACGGTTGTCACTCTCAAAGCGAAATTAAACATGTTTGATTAATATTTAGTCAGTATTTTCATTGTGACACAATTTAACCTGTAACAGTTATATATTACCTGTGGTGCAGCAAAATTGAATCCAAAACAATGATCGATGCATTTTTCTATTGTCATTTGAGGGTCATTTATCTTGTTCTCACTCAATAGAATCCGTCTTCCATTGTCCTTGTAACATCCCATATATCCTACAACAACCGGGAGACGTGCAAGTTATTTGGATTAATGCACAACAAAAGAATGAGAATATGAATTTCCAGCCACTATAAGTATAAATGAAATATTTGGTATGTTTATATTATAACTTTGATTCTACAACGTTAACTGTACCGGGTTTTTCAATACCGGATGATAGCGACTTTAGTACTGTACATGTAGTGAGTCAAAACGGTTCACTGTCACCTAACGTTCGACTGGTTTCCAACATATTTTTGAACGCGGTCGTATGGACGAAGATAGACACGCGGATACCAGTCGTCACAGTAACGTTCTGTTCACTACTAACTCACCACTGTCTGGCAGTTACATTAGTCAAAACATAAATGCGTTGCACCTAAACGCAACGCGATAAAACTGAACTTACTACTGGTACAGTTTGGTTCATAATCCCATGTTCCATTTGATTGACACTGGATACTTGTTCTTCCAGTTTCCTCTTTGAACAGTTCACTAACACATTTGACCGATACAAGCGCTCCCGTTTCCTTCATATTTCCATGAAGAACGACATTTGGAAATTCCAAATTAGGGCATTCTACCATAAAGGAAAGGCAAATATATATCTTAATACTTTTTATGACAAGATAAGAATAAAACATAGTGACGATCCCTGGCAAAAGATATCGTAATTTCATGTACGAGTACATGTATATATGACAATGTCCATATACAAAGCGTGTAGCCGCCTCAAACCTAATATAGTGTTATTCTTCTTTACGTCCATTGTTCATAATATTTATCAAAACACAAAAATGCCATTATATGTATACATGAATAGCAAATAAATACCTTTTGCTGCGCATGAGCCTCTTTCCGGGACACATGTCTGTAGATTGGTACACGCACAGTCGGTTGAGTACTAAAACAGAGAACTAAAATATATATTATACAATTTGTGAGAGCGTTAAAAGGAGGTGATTCAAGAAATAAAGAAGATTATATAAAAATAGAGAATAAGTTGCTACAGACCGAAATAAAAATATATGCAATATCAATTTCAATGTTACTTGAACTCTCATCATAACTTCGGTTCCGCGATGTCAGAACGTAGAATGTGGACACAGGGTCCTGTTTGTCCATTGTTTTTAACGAATGTGCCAGCGTGAATTGAGAAAAAATCACGAAGCAGAAGTCGGTGTCTGTAAATAAATGACAAACAGCCGATTATCATCACACACTCATGTAAGAATTTCTAAAGAGATACAGCAGCAATAGCGGTTAACATGTTATCCTTTCCAGGACACTGTTGAAATTTGGTGCCGTAAATGACACCGTCACAAAAATATTCGTGAGGATAAAGTATACGTATAATTTACTTGTAGCTTGCTTCATCCTCCACTTACGTTTGGTGTGCACTAATTATACTGGAACGTTATACTATAACCTTATGACTTGTTATTAGTATACAACGAGAAGTTGCAATATTTACATGCTTTGGCCACCTTTTTTGATCAAAATAGGTAAATCAAATAACAAGCAAAACTATTTATTGGGATAATGATTTCATTAAACTAACAGCCGCGATAGCTCAGATGGTAGCGAGTCCACGCCTTACAGTGCTAATTTAGTTTTGGGTCCGAGTTCGAGACCATCGGGAGGAAGGTGTTTTTTATAACAATATTATATATTTCGTTGGTCATCTACAGTTGTACTTGCACGACTTATACTAATTAATGTTCGCTCGAATATTATTAATTAAAAACATTGTATAACATGTGTATTTATAAGCTATTCACTTATAACGATCCGGTATCATGATTTCCTCGTGCAGTTGATATACATGTACTTTTATCGCTACACACTCACAGTATATGGAACATAGTTGATATGGCTACTTCGAAAAACGGAAAAAGGAGTTCAAATGAACATTTTAGCGACGACTCTATAGCCATCATTTAACACGTTTGATTTAACGGCAAAACAATCAGATAATAAAAAAAACACAAATAAACAGAAAGAAACGACAAACAACAAGTAATTGACAAACACTGAGTAATGGATAAAAAATCATATTATCCATAAAAAATGGGAGACAGGAATGTGCCTCGAACACACGTCTTGTCTATTGGTCAAAGTTACTAGTCAGAAGCGCTAAAATAGTTTATCAAAATTTAATACTAATTCTGAAGATAGTAATCATGGTAATGACCGTAAGCAGCTTTTACATATATTGGAAAGTGGGTATGGTCGTGTTTACTATCGACTTATCTTAAGGTATTAGACCCATAACTAAATTACTTTATTTCCATTGTATATGTATGGCTCATTAAGGAACATATAAATCTTGTTACACAATTTAATATCAAATAATATCATTTATGATTAATTTGAATTATAAAATCCTATTCGACATTGCTTCGACACGTTTTTCTAAAAGCTAAAATTGCAATTAATTAAAAAAAACTGAAATGTTTTATAAAGGGAGGTAATATAAATTTCAGTGACAAAATATTAAAAATAAATAAATAAGTTATTAGGAGACCAAATATTACCCTGATTTTGTTGCACAGTCAATATTATTACGTTTTACAACAACAATAGGTTAAATATTTCAGGAAAAAGTAATATTTTTGTGAAAAAGCAAACAAAATCACTTAGAAGTGTTACTTTTTCTTAGAGAAATGTGCACGTCATTCTGTTCAAAATGAAATTGCGATGTAACCGGACGGTAAAAGTCTCTGAAAGTTTGATATATTCTGTGTTAGATAATGTAAATAATGTTTATGACAGACAATGTGATGCCCCATTGATACATCTATTTAGTTTAATCTGCAATTAACAATAATTTAATTTTGAAAGGAAATGTGCCCATTTCTGCTATATGCATAAATGTAAAAAAAACATTTTCCTTGAATTTCTTGTAGCTTTTTCATACATGACTTCATTGTACATATCTGATTAGTACAAAGATGCTTGCCTAAGCAAAACATATTACAAAATTAGAAGTGAAATGTTAATTTTCCATTTACTGGTATTTTTTTTACGGCTAACGTTTTTCAGGGAGGTAGTTTACGTAGAAAAAATGTCATATCTTATTTTTAGAACGGTAAAAATTTATGATTTTTTAAATTTTATCCGCATTATAGTACAGATCCAATCAATACAAGTTTCATTTGCCTTCGAAGAAATGTCCATTATGGGTATAATACCTTAACTTAGTTATATTTACGAATATCAGTGGCAATTATCGGAATATGATGCAGATTCTACATCATTCTTTCAAATTTCGGCATCAGGACTGAATACCACGGCTTCTTTGGCTACTTGGCTACCACTATACCTGACAAGAAGTAATATTCTACTGTTGCATGTGTTACTAAATATGGTAACACATTTGCACTGTACATAAACGTTTATGGACAACATGAGGCCAATATCTAAGATCATGTGACCTGGTGTGCCGAATATCAGATATTTAGCATACTTCCGAGGGGGTGCCGAATATCGATATTTGGCATACTTCGTAGGTCGTCAATGTTTAGCGCATCGACGTTCGAAAATGGTTGATCAGCCTATTGGGACTTAGATGTCGATGTTTGTAATCAAAGTTTGTCAAAACTATGTGATAGACTTTTAGAATTTGAAACATTCGTTACGAACCATTTAAGTGCTTAAGATCTATACATTTTCTTAACATGATGTAGATTCTAAATAATTCATAAAATGTTCAATTAGTACCAATACATTATTCAGCTTCTAGGAATGGTGTGCTTTCTGTGATACTTTCAAACTAAATCGATATAAGCCCAAGGGACTTTTCTCTCCTGGTATGCCAATATCACCGTAAGTCACACCAGCTCTGTATAATAATCTCTAAGTATCAGCTTCTTCCTGGTTAAAGCCTTAATCATAAACTTAAATGCGTTGTACTTGAAGTTAATAATGGATGTTGCACTGTTATGAAGAAGGAGTAATAGCGATGCTAGTGAATATGATATATTGGCTATATTTTATGCAACATTTTCCTTGTCAATATTACAGTTGAATACGCTTATAACGTACTCGGTTATAAAAAATCGGATAGTACAAATGTACGTAGTAATTTTTATTCCCCGGCCAATCTCTTTTATATTTCGTTGTATAAATAAATGTACACGGGTATAATGAATTTGCATACTGCGTAATTTTGGATATAACGTACTAATGTGTGCGTCCCAAAAGGTCTTTAAACGTAAAACGTGCTCGGTTATTACGTAATTCACGATTTCGATTGGTTTGGGTGTTAAAAACAGGTGTAGACTAATGTGCAGACACAGCGCATTGATTGACCAACTCGCTTATTGGTATTGTTGTCACTTGTCCAATGCAGACATTGCCAAATAGCGATTTAGTGTCGGGTAATTTGTATTGTATTATGAAAACAGGGTTTAAGTTTGGCTACATATAATTAGCTTATCAACATTTACATGTTAGTTACCGTTAATCGCTATCTTCCATATTTTTAATTGGGTGGAACTTCTGCACTGGTCAAACCAGTTTTTACATTGTTTAATTTTGTCAAAACATTGCATTATTGATACATGTACAATTCATGTTTGACGAGTAAAGATGGAAAAAGGTAAACGAAAAGCTACAATGCTTGCAAAATATACGATTTTTTTTTACGTTTCTTTGCACGTATGTGTGTGTTTTTTCAGTATGTTTCATTAAGTTGTTGTATATATATATATTACAGTCGTAATAAATTATAATTATTGTTTCCGGTAATAAAACTGAGCTTTTTCTCGATGAATGTGTGAATAGATTTGTCGTTTTGTGTACTTTTTGTAACTGTCTATTTTTCAGGTAAGCAGATTACATTATAATTATACAATTCATACATATATGTCTTATAATAAATAATAAATGCACAATGTTTACATTGTCAGTGTCCAAGTACATATGGAATATAACCATAAAGGAATTATAGAGGGTTTTTATAATTCATTATAAAGTTATAATGTTCTTTCAATTTTCTTCCTTTGTATAAAGCTATACACATTTTAAGTCCAAAATGGTTAGTTAATTTATTATATGAAGAGATGAAAAATAATATTCTCCAACATAAGAAGGATGGTCTAGAATATTAAAGGGAAAATAGCTAAACCACCTAAGACGATAAAATAACGGTTTTGAAAATTGTAAATAAATAATTATTTAAGTAAACACTAAAGGCGAAAATTATTTAGAACATCTCAGCTATTGTTATACATGATGTATATACTCGGAGTTATTGGCAAAGACATACTTTTAAACTATGCTTTACCAAGTGCTTTCAAGAAAAATCCCAGACATTACTATAGATCAAAGACTTCTGGTGGGTGGTTTAAAAAGAAAAAACAAAATGAATGATGAAGACTAGCAGGAAATGTCCTATACAGTGTGTATATCTACCCGTAAAGCACAAGGAAGCATGGAATATATGCAAACATGTAAACAATCACAAAAGCAAAAGGGACACAATACACACACGTAAATGTTAGCTAAAAATAACAACATATCCTTGGTTATTTATAATAAGCTATTGACAACTGTATGTATATAACAAAAGTAGCATTACAGTAAAACATCACTTAAAGGCCACCTCAATCATAAAACACCTCTCTAACAAGACCACCTCAACATTTCTAAGTTCATTTTCATTGTTTTGCTCTTTGTTCAAACTCAATATAAAGACAAGTTTTCAAGGGTCCCAAATGGTGGTCTTGTTATTGAGGTTTTTCTGCATATGCTTTACCAACACCGAAATAAAACGATCTGCAATATCAATTTCAATTTTACTTAGACTCTCCAGTATGAAGGCAATGATAATATATTTCTCAAAGTTATTACTTAGCAAATTTTGATAAAAATTAGACTATGAACCTTTAAGTATAAGCCAGTGGGTACTACTAAACAAGGTGTAAACTCGAAGTGGCATTTTGTCACTAAATGTTCTAAGGCGACACTCATGTTGTCACTTATCATTTATGTTTGTGTCCCTTTTGCCATTGTATGTATAATCTATGTCACCTGGTGTTATAGGAGTGACAGTGTACCTTGTATGTTCTTTCTTCATTTTTACAAAACTATTTTACAATATGCAATATTCACCACAGTATTTAATAAACTTAATATGGAATAAAACAGTCGATACGTGTAATTTTGATTATTATGTACTAATTAATATTTAATTTCTACGTGATAGTCTACATGACCATATCATTTTTGATAAAATCTTGTAAAGCACAATTTCGGAGTTGGACACGCAATCTCTGTTTAATTTTAATTCAAGCACTAATTAAGGTCGGTTTATAACATATTTTGTGTTAGAAAATGTCACAAAGAATCGTTCATGAATAAACTGAGATTCGAAAGCAGCGAAATAGCATGTATGTAATTTATCAGTAGCTAATATGAGAGCTGTTACCGACAGCAGTTTTCAATATTTAGCAAAGCAAGTGAGCATTTTTGAGGGAACATGACCAAAAAGCATTCACAATTAAATTATTTCAATTAAATCAGAATTATTATTATTGCGTACAATGCAAACAAACGGTTATAAAACTAAAATTGCTTTTTCCATCCTTATAAAACTTTTCATTGGCAAACATAAACTTATTTTGTACTTCAAAACAACTCCTCGTACCTTTGATTCCGCAATGTCTGAGCGTAGAATGTGAACACAGGGTCCCGTCTTTCCATTGGTGGTGACAAATGTTCCATTATACACTGAGAAAAGCTCACAAAGTAGATATCGGCGTCTGTAATTCAATGACAAACAGGCGGTTCTCATCACACACTCTTGTAAGCATTTCTCAAGAGATATTTGAATGATAGAGGTTATCATTTTATCCTTTACAAGACACTGTTTCATATTCATCTTTGGTGTCGTAAATGTCGCCGTCACAAGAGCAATCGCGATAAAAATATATTTGTACAATTTATTTAGCGCCATCCTTCACTTTCGTTGGGCGTGCACAATTTCACTGTCGGAACTGGACACAGTACACCAAGAAAAACTAATAAAGATTAAGAGTTGAACTATTGTGCAATAAAATGTTTTGTGTTCATTAACTCAAAGTTTAAGCATTCTATCTCATATATCCTGTTTCAAAAATTACATTTTTGATTTAATTATAATTCCGGTTTCATAATTTAGATATTTTATCGACTATTACATGGACATATTTTACTATGTAAGCAATTTTCCTATATTAAGCGGATGATGGAGGGAAAAGGCGTCTCAAAGAATTCCTCAACACATATATTAGAAAAAGGAAATAATCAACATATAAGCACGAAAATTGATTCACGACTATGTTTCGTAGAAATCTTATAACCGCTTTAACATTGCGTGCCTTAAAGAATGTATGATTGTATGATTTAAGCGCTATCAGCACTCGCATAAATACCGTAATAATGTGAGAACGTCACAATAGATTTGCCTCTGTTTCTGTTCTATATTATAATTTATTTCCCATTACAGTGTTCACATGCATAATGTATAGTCTGAAAACCTAAGTCGATATATTACGTATTATTTCAATAGAAAATTCACTTTTCATGATTTGTATCGTTACAACATAATCTCTTCCGAGGATACATCCGATATTGACCCATGGCAAGATATCATAGATGTGACGTTTACAAAGTGTCAGTCGAAGTTGGAAGCAGAAGTGAATGAACTAAAGAGGGAAGACAATAACATCAGTGAAAATGAAGCCAAAGAAGATATCATTGAGGACATGAAAAGCACCTACAGAAAAGCCATGATGAACATTTTTGCTAATAAACTGGTGTGGTTTGATAACATCAAGAAAGATCTCACCTACAAGGCTATAAAGAAAGCCATTCATCATCTCATGGAAGAAGGCTATGAAGCGGAGGAAGCTTTAAAGTATGCTATTCCTAAACTTAGATTTTTGTTCGGTAAAGTACTTGACAGTTACGACATTCCCCTGTTGGAAGTAGACGAGGATGCCGAACAAATGGATGATTCATCGTAGAGTGAAAGTATGAATAAGACATTTTGTGACAGCAATTGAGCAAAGCGAGTTAAATGCGAATGAAAATATTGGCTAGCCTAAAGGAACCACGTGTAAGGTCTCATCACTGTTTAAAAAAAACATTACCTTATGACGAACGGAATTGTGTTGTAAAAATAACGATATACCATTAAAATAGAAGGAGACTTGTTTGGAAATGAAACACGACCAATCAAGATTCTAGGGAATTAAAATCATGGCTAGTGAGTCTTGACATTTTGTTAAAGACGTTGACTGATTATTATCTAACCTGATAGAAATATGTACTTTTGTAGATTTGATATTGTACATTGTATTTGGATAAACTAAAAAAGTTAATGTCCGCATTTGTGTTGGTATTCCATTTTCTTACGTTCACAGATAGTGTCAGTAATGAATAAATATAAAACTCTGTTTGTTCAGTGTGAATACAACACCAGTATACTTGTTCAGTGTGAATACAATACCAGTATACTTGTTCAGTGTGAATACAATACCAATATACTTGTTCAGTGTGAATACAATACCAGTATACTTGTTCAGTGTGAATACAATACCAGTATACTTGTTCAGTGTGAATACAATACCAGTATACTTGTTCAGTGTGAATACAATACCAGTATACTTGTTCAGTGTATATACAACACCAGTATACTTGTTCAGTGTGAATACAATACCAGTGTACTTGTTCAGTGTGAATACAATACCAGTATACTTGTTCAGTGTGAATACAATACCAGTATACTTGTTCAGTGTGAATACAATACCAGTATACTTGTTCAGTGTGAATACAATACCAGTATACTTGTTCAGTGTGAATACAATACCAGTATACTTGTTCAGTGTGAATACAACACCAGTATACTTGTTCAGTGTGAATACAATACCAGTATACTTGTTCAGTGTGAATACAATACCAGTATACTTGTTCAGTGTGAATACAATACCAGTATACTTGTTCAGTGTGAATACAATACCAGTATACTTGTTCAGTGTGAATACAATACCAGTATACTTGTTCAGTGTGAATACAACACCAGTATACTTGTTCAGTGTGAATACAATATCACTATACTTGTTCAGTGTGAATACCACACCAGTATACTTGTTCAGTGTGAATACAATACCAGTATACTTGTTCAGTGTGAATACAACACCAGTATACTTGTTCAGTGTGAATACAATACCAGTATACTTGTTCAGTGTGAATACAATACCAGTATACTTGTTCAGTGTGAATACAATACCAGTATACTTGTTCAGTGTGAATACAACACCAGTATACTTGTTCAGTGTGAATACAATACCAGTATACTTGTTCAGTGTGAATACAATACCAGTATACTTGTTCAGTGTGAATATAACACCAGTATACTTGTTCAGTGTGAATACAATACCAGTATACTTGTTCAGTGTGAATACAATACCAGTATACTTGTTCAGTGTGAATACAATACCAGTATACTTGTTCAGTGGGAATACAATACCAGTATACTGAACCAACCACAATCACAAAGATTCATGAAGACATTTAAAATACCTCAGTTTTTCTGTTTAAGTAATAATGTTATTGAGTATACACAAAACAAGTTGATGTGTAACCCACTACTAGGTAACCATGTTTACATTACTCCCATGCATATTCTGTTTCAATACATCTTATATAATTTTTAAATACAACGTTATGATCATTTACTGACCATTAACCATATACACTGCCATCCAAAAGTTTCTTTTGAGTTTCGTTACTTTTTCTTACATAATTTCAAATAAAACATGACAGTAAAGAAGGGTAACATACAATGAGCATACAATTGTTACCCTACTGTTCCTACTCTTCTAGTATTATGTATGGCGTAGGCGAACACTTAGATAGAACCACCAAGCTAAAGAGCTTCCTCGCGTACAAGTTATATACACTTCGAGAGTTTTTAACCCGCTTTTATTGCTCTGACGTCCTGTTTTGTCCTCAAAGCCCCGCGTCTTTTCTGCTCCCTCTTTGATCGTTTTATTCCATGTCGAAATATATCGGTCCTGTGTGGAAATGTGGCCTGCCGTTTTCTCTTCTTCTCTTTTACACTGATATACTGACTACACAATATGTATTTCATAAGTCGCCAGCCTCTTCCCTTTCATTTTGTTCATGCTTTGAGTTATTGCTTCAGTGATGTTAAAGCAATACAAACATGTAACTTTACAGAATAAAAACAACCGAAATCCATTTAAAAACTTACTATGCATACATTTTCGATGAAAATGTGACTTCTATGTACATTTTCTGTTGAGTTAATCCCTGAACAGAACTACAAACTACAAGGATTGGCTAAACTCGTTGCAACAGCTACCTCCCTTTGCGTTTTTTAGTAATTAGCAATGATAAGAGCTATCCTCGGAACCAGTCGAACTTGGCAGTGAACGTAATCATCACGGCAAATAAACCGACACGCGTAAGAAATGTACAAACCCGAACAAAAAAATAAGTAAAGGTACAAAAAGAAAACATTTCAATCGTAATTGTTCATACAAATGTCAATTGTTTTAAATTGTTTGACTTAAGATTAGACCAGCGTTCGTATCAATAGAGACGTTGCTATACTAAAGACACTGTGAATCACATATTCATACATGTTCTCTCACACCGAAATATGATTAACTACATTGCAACATTTGGATGTTTCTGCAAACACATTATTTGAACATTTTTTGTATGATATTTCGTACATGTACTGATTTCGAACGAATTCATTTGAATGCAATAAATATATATACAAAACTGATCATAGAGGTGAAGCTGAAAATACCGCATGCATTATTTGTGATTGAAAGAAGGGTTAATTTGATAAAGGGAACATCACATCCACAAAATAATTCCTTCTCACACAGATCACAGGGAAACTCATCACACAAACACAGCCGGAGTTGAGAACATCTATGAGAATGGAGCGATAAGACTAATAATTTCATGAACGATTTTTTTCACTTTAGTTTGTAGACAGAACCACGCCAAGTTCCTCCGCATATCTGAGAATTATTACCAGCACACTGACGACTACAATCACCTTCAGGTTGTTTAAGATTTTCGTCCAATGTGTTCCCACAGAAGCATTGTTTTTCAGACTGCAAATATTTACCATGAAAATAATAATTTATTCTCTTAAATATTATTTATAACGGTGTATTTGGTAATAGGGACTGTGTATATTAATTGTGGTTTTTAATAAAGCAGATATATACTGCGGTTATTTGAGCTATCCAACTTTCCTGGAGCTAATTAATAACCAGTACTAACTCGTCCTACCAAACTCAGATTACAGCTTCCCAACATGAATCAGAGGTGGTGAACAAATGGTCGTAGTCAAATGTCACGGTAGGACATGACCTGCCCGGCCCGGGAATCGAACGCGGATCTCCCGGATGACAGCCTAGCTCTCTAACCACTAACCGGACAGGCTGTATGCATTAAAAAGCTCTGTTTACATGAATAAAACAGAATTTACACTTGTTGTATTCATTGGTTCTAAACTCGTACATAAACGGTATACTAATGTTTACAAATTAAAATATATATAGTATATTAATAAGAATACTTTTCAATAGCCTATTGCTTAAACGTTAATTTGAAGCATAACCTGTTAACGACCTTACACCAATTTCCACGTGTTTTATTACCTGTGTGGCAGCAAAGTTGTATTGGAGACAATTGTTGATACAGAATTCATTGGTCATTTGATGATTAGCTACAGGCTTTTCACTCAACAAACTCCGGCGTCTGTCGTCCTTGTAACATCCAATATATCCTACAACAATAAGCAGGCGTGTAACAGTGCATGAAATGTCACATATAAAGTACATAGCCAAAGCACACGGAGACATGAAAACTATAGTCTTTAAATTTCCTAATCGACTTTTCAAACGACCCAAATGATGTTTATGTAGTCATCGGCTTAGCCAATCAGAATGCAGGTATTTACTGCATTTGTAATTATTAATATTAAAATAATGATGAAGGCAACATGGACATAAAACAAATACGTTATTCGTTTCGAGCACAACAAAATGCCGTATATATGAATAACTAATCAATTAGAAAAGCTTACTGCTAACACAGTTTGGTTCATAATTCCATTTTCCATTTGGTTGACAAAGGATACTTGTTCTTCCAGTTTCCTCTTGGAACAGTTCACTAACACATTTGATCGATACACGTGCTCCTGCTTCCTTCATATTTCCATGTTGTCCGGCATTTGGAAAGTCTACATTAGTGCATTCTACCACAAAAAAGAAATGAAAATTGTTATATCTGTGTGGCTTTACAATGAGGGTCAAATGAAGTAATTGATTTTTATATTTGCTTATTCTTAAAGCAATTTTGTTTTCTTTTGTAAACAGCTTAAATATTAGAAAATGAGTTCATTGGTATTTCATATAAAAATAATGAAGTTGAGTAAGCAAAAAACGCGTCATACAAAGTACAGAACCAACGGAAAAGCACACGGAGTTATGAAAATATATTCATACAAAGTAACACGTCCAACAAATAAGATAAAGAGATAAATGATTGGTTCAGAGATGTACGATATGTTGACTGAGTACACTATTCTTTACATCTCTCAATACATTAAATGCATCATACCGGGACATACGTAAATAAATATGCACCTTTGTTCACACATGTGCCATTGTCCGGGATGCATGTCTGTCGGTTAGTACACGCACAGTCGGCTGGGTACTAAAATAAAGACGTACGACATGTATATACAATACGTTAGAGTATGTAAAGGAAGAAGTTCATTAACGGAAATGAAAAGATGTTCATAAGAACAATAACTGTAAAAGTCGAGGAGCAAATACCAAATACAAAGCGCACGGCCAGCACAAAAGTATGTGAAGGCATGGAAATATGTACACACTAGTGCAAAAAGTGACACATGTCACAACCATAAGTGATATGGGCAAAAATGAGTATCTCCTTGGAACGGTCAGTGGCAACAAACATTTCTGGGGCTTATACCTTGTCTAAGGTGCACCCAATCTCACAAACGGATCTTAAGTTTTCAACATTTGTGTTCTTCATGCCAGGTTAAATGTTGGTAGGTTTTTAATTTTTGTCAAAGTATGTTCAGTCGTAAAAATGAGAAAATCGGTGGTAAATGATTTCTAACAGATGTATTCTATAACACAGCATTGTAAATTTTCTTACATATGTCCAAAAACTATGTATGTTGCGTTCCCTTTAGCAACTTGTATCCTCTCTCTTTTCTTACATATGTCCAAAAACTATGTATGTTGCGTTCCCTTTAGCAACTTGTATTCTCACTCTTTTCATACAAATACACGAGTTCGGTACAGGTATTTTCTACCCTGACATACACGTCTAGTAGATAGAAAATACTTGCATCGTTTTTTTGCATTTAAATGAAGTGTTTATGAGAACGTCTGTATGAAGGCAATGACATGATATTTTCTCAAAATTATTACTTACCATAGTTTGATAAAAAATAAGACGATGGACCTTTAAGTGTGAGCCAGTGGGTACTACTAAACAAGGTGTAAACTCGAAGTGGCGTTTTGTCACTAACTGTTCCAAGGCGACACTCCAGTTGTCACTTATCATTTATGTTTTTGTCTTGCGTCCCTTTTGCCATGGTATGCATAGTGTATGTCACCTGTTGTAATTGGTGTGACTGTGTACCTTGTATGTTCTTTCTTCATTTAAAAGAAAACACTCTTTTATGCAATATTCACCGCCACACTTAAAAAACGTTAACATGGAATAGAACAGTCGATACGTGTAATTTTGATTATTATGTACTAATTAATATTTAATTCCTACGTGATAGACTGCATGTCCGTATCTTTTTTGAAAAATGTCGTGAAGCACAATTTCGGAGTTGGAAACCCAATTTCTATTTAATTTTAATTCGAGCGCTAAGAAGTGATAACATGTTTTGCGTTAAAAGATGTCAAAAAGAAACGTTATTGAATAAACTGAGATTCGAAAGCAGCGAAATATCATGTATGTAATTTATCAGTAGCTAATATGAGCGCTGTTACCAACAGCGGTTTTCAATATTTAGCAAAGCGAGTGAGCATGATTGAGGGAACATGACCAAAAAGCATTCGCAATTAAATTATTTCAATTAAATCAGAATTATTATTATTTCGTACAATACAAACAAAACAGTAATAAAACTAAAATTGCTTTAAAATAAACTTGTTTGTACTACAAAACCACTCCTCGTACCTTGGGTTCCTCAATGTCTGAGCGTAGAATGTGGACACAGGGTCCTGTCTTTCCATTGGTGGTGACAAATGTTCCATTATACACTGAGAAAAGCTCACAAAGTAGATATCGGCGTCTGTAATTCAATGACAAACAGGCGATCCTTATCACACACTCCTGTAAGCATTTCTCAAGAGATATTTGAACGATAGAGGTTATCATTTTATCCTTTAAAATACACTGTTTTTTATTCATCCTTGATGTCGTAAATATCGCCGTGACAAGAACATTCGCGATAAAAATGTATTTGTAAAATATATTTAGCGCCATCCTTGACGTTCGTTGGGGTCGCACTATTTTGTATTTAAAATTTTGATTCACTATATGAAAAAAACCTCATGACGATTCTGAGAAAGACAATGTTTCGTGTTCATTACTTCAAAGTTCAAGCATTTGTTCTCATATATCCTTTTCAAAATTTAGGTGTTGTATCACATATTGCATGAACATATTTTACTACGAAATTTTTTTATCTCATATTAAGCGGATCATAAAGGAACAAAGAACGTCTCCAACATTTTTTTAACACATTTGTTTGAAATAGTAAATGATCAACCTGTCTACAAGAATCTTATATCACAACTATGTTTTTCATTGAAATATTATTCATTATAACCGTATAGAAATTTCATGACTATAATACTGAATGAGTGTATGAGTTAAGCGCTAACGGCGCTAGCGGCGCTCACAATCGATTTGTATCTGTTTACTGTTCTATTTTGGTATATCGCTACAAATCAACATTGTTTTATTTAGCACAAAAATGTACACATGCATTGTATGGTCTGAAAATCGTAGACAATAATCATTGTTTTACGAAAACACTTCAATAGAAAATTCACCTTTCCTGAGTTGTATCGCTTTTTTATAATTTGTTACCATTACAGCGTCTGATAATTATGAAATATTAATTCATATGAATCTATGCCTCTATTGAAGACCGACAATTGAATGCACTTATATTTATTTATATATATTTTATTAAATGCAAACACGCTGTCATCCTGTAATTGTATTTCAATAAATGAAAATCGACCATGTATGATATTATATAAATGTACACTATACTGAAAATTACTTTATTCAGTCATCATGCATAATGCAGTCAATGTGCATGTTGTATATGTATATATATATGATTAGATACTTCATTTTTTATATTTGTATAACCAAATGGCACGTCTGTAGAATCAGTGAAGATCTTAAGCACCATGAGGTCGTATGTCTTAAATGCTTTTGATCTCAGTTTGTCTCTTTAATTAATGTTTTTCAATTTGATATACATCTATCATTAGCATCTCGCTGTTACAAACTTGATTAAAGTACTGTCCTTCTATGTCATGTTTTCTTCTATATGTTACATTTGTATTTGCATCATGCTTCTATCATGCTGGACTGTTATTCAAAATCTTTAGATCGATCAACAACGCAAATTTGTATGTTTATCTTCAATTGAAATATAGATTAA
Organism: Mactromeris polynyma; assembly: GCA_032209605.1. Classification (NCBI taxonomy): domain Eukaryota; kingdom Metazoa; phylum Mollusca; class Bivalvia; order Venerida; family Mactridae; genus Mactromeris; species Mactromeris polynyma. The sequence goes on from JASFXZ010000058.1 coordinate 807,244, forward strand.
ACATTAATTATGGTGTTGTACATTAACATACTCCAAAACCTACAGTGCGACTTGAAACACTCTTATTGAACACTGGTGCTTCAATGTGTCTGCGATATTTGGGATATACGCTGGTAAAGTAATAACAATAGACTTGAATGAATATCGGCGAATATCAGTCGGGAACTCCGCGGTCAATGCTTTGCTCAGCATAATATGTTGTCGATGAGGAAGTAAAGATTTTTATTACATATTTTACTGTCAAAGCAAATACTTCACCTACGATCTTGTAAGTTTTGTGATAAAAGAGAGTTTGCCACATATATAGTCGGTGAGAGAGAAATAGTCATCAGAGCAGAGTGAAGATTTAAAATGAAATCTGATGGTAGTTACAAAAAGTCAGTCAAAAATTTAACACAAATAATAATATAAGTACAGTGTAATTTTTACAAATTTGTAGAATTGTTTTTCGACATATATTTTTCCAAGTGAATTTGGAGGCGTTTTAATTTCGAAGACATGATATTGTAATATTTTGCTAGAGTTGGCCAATGGCAATGCATAGGCTGAAATATGTTTGTCTTAAGTCTCTGTAAAAAGGACAAACTAAGAGGAAATGGTATTCTGTTTCGGTGGTATTCATTGTACAATAAATGCATTTTCGTTCTATTTGAGGTATATTGTCGTATCGACCGGTTTCAATCGCAAGATCATGGGACGAAACTCTGAATTTCGACAATGCTACTCGATATTTCGATGTTTGTATATTATCCTGATATTTCTCCAAAAAAAGTTCATGTTTAAATATCCTATATGTCGAAAGTTTATTTGAATTATTAATATTAGCATACCACTGTTGATAATACATATCATACATTCTTTGTTTAATAAGAGGTATGTGGATGTTATCCGGAGATCGATTTAACCAAATATCATTCAAGCCATGTTCCTGAAGGAGTGATTCTATTTGAAATATCATACACACACAAGACAATACCTCCCCCACGGATCTCCGGGAAAACAACCGTCATCAAAACAAAGGCACTGAGGAGATACTTGGGTAGAAATGTATTGGAATATGGGTGCATGAATGGTCTACAAGTCATAAAACAACTAAGTACAATATAGCAGGGCAACATGATAGAAACCATTTAAAGGATGGCATACATCACGGAACAAGTCTGGAAAGTCAGTAATAATAGGCCGAAAGGGGGTGATTATTATATCAAGTAAAAGAACTGCACATGGGGAAAGGGGACATTAAAATACATAAGTGAACATGAATAAAAAATCATAACCACACAGCGTTTACAGTCTCGGAACTGTCAGTAAAATACTATAGTTTTAAATCGATTGAACAGCAAGCTTACCTCACACTTGATAACTATATTCATACATAGACCAACTCACAATCCGAATAAGTCGGTAGCGACTTTTCCATGAAGTCATCAACGCAAAACGAAAGAATCGCAAAATGTGTACGTTGGATTTTTTATTTTTCACAATTAAGTATGTAACACAAATACGTGAAAAAGTAAACAGTTGATACATGTTTTTGAAAATCTACTCATTGTTATAGCAATATTCGTCACTCCTCGCTGTGATGCAGGGATGACATTGATTGTCAAATAGTGTCAATTTCCAAGTGTCACACTGGTGACTACTCCAAACACCAAACCTTTCGTTGTCAAAACGATGCATGTTAAACCAGTTTTAGCCCCCAGAAGTTTTGCTGACAGCTCCAAAGGAGGTGTACATCTCGGTGATTTGCCATGTAGTCCTGTGTGGTGTTATTTCATTTTTATGATACTCTGTTGTTTTTTCCTTGTCCGTATCATTTCAGTATTGTTTTGTCCCCTTTCCTGTGGGAGTCCTCTAATCCGTTTGGTATTACTTTGTCCCTCCCTGTGTGAGTCCTGTAGTCCGTTTGGTATTACTTTGTCCCTCGCTCGCTGTGTGAGTCATCTTGTCCGTTTGGTATTACTTTGTCCCTCACTGTGTGAGTCCACTAGTCCGTTTGGTATTACTTTGCCCCCCCCCCTCCCTGTGTGAGTTCTCTAATCCGTATGGTATTAATTTGTCCCCTCCCTGTGAGAGTCCTCTAGTCCTTTTGGTATTACTTTGTCCCTCCCTGTGTGAGTCCACTAGTCCGTTTGGTATTACTTTGCCCCCCCCCCCCTCCCTGTGTGAGTCCTCTCGTCCGTTTGGTATTACTTTGTCCCCTCCCTGTGTGAGTCATCTAGTCCGTTTGGTATTACTTTGTCCCTCTCTGTGTGAGTCCACTAGTCCGTTTGGTATTACTTTGCCCCCCCCTCCCTGTGTGAGTCCTCTCGTCCGTTTGGTATTACTTTGTCCCCTCCCTGTGTGAGTCATCTAGTCCGTTTGGTATTACTTTGTCCCTCTCTGTGTGAGTCCTCTAGTCCGTTTGGTATTGCTTTGTCCCTCCCTGTGTGAGTCCTTTCAGTCGTTGGTAGTAAAATATATGAAAATTTTGTGAATAATACGAGGGATGTTCCATAAATAATGCCATCTGTTCTTTATTTCATGGAAATCGTGCAATTTGTGCACAAAACCACCTCGTGTCGGTAGAGTGATCAGTCACTCGTGACACAGGTAAATATCTCGCTCACATGTTCACTGACCTTGATACAGTGTACATTGCTTTATATCGTATTCATTACACTATATATAAAATGACTGGAAAAAGAGCTGAAAACGTGCTTAAAATTAGGGCTTACATAAAAGGTAGGTCGCTACTCGGCATAAAGGCCATTGACATTCACCGTGAGGTGTGTGACATTTATGGGGAGGGTCAAATGTCTCACAGATCTATTTGTAGGTGGGTGGGTAAATTTCGTACTGGACAGCAGCAACTGAAAGATGCTGCTCGTCCAGGTCGTCCTACAACAACTACGACCAGAAGTAACATCGAAAAAATCCGCAATATCCTCAAAATGATGCTCGATTCACAGTAAGGCAATTGGCCCTCCGTATTCGCCAGACCTGGTTCCTTGCGACTATATTCTCTTTCCGAAACTCAAATACCATCTGTCTAGAAAGAGATACAATTCGAGAAATGCCCTGGGATCAGCTGTTTATCAGTGTCTGATGGGTATCCCCATTGAAGAGTATAAAAACTGCTTTCAAAAGTGGATTGACCGGCTCAAAAGGTGTGTTTTGGCTGATGTACACAGATTAAACGAGGTTGAAAGATATTAAATCTATTTCGGATACATCTCTGTTTTGATATCGTCCGGATCTCATCTTGATTGTACTTTCATACACACAGACGGAAAGTGACGGAAACAATTTTCACTTTATTTCATTTTTAACAAAAGCATGTGTTAATATTTGATATAATATTACTATAATAATGTGCATTGAAAACACGTTATTGATGATACTTGGAACTGATCAGTATAATGTTAACTATTACAATATGTACATAAGTATGATTTGATGAGTAGTCTAAAACATACACACATCGATTTTGAGGTTGAATTATGAACAGCATAAAAACATATAGTAGTACTGTATGGGTAGCCAATGATAAGGTTTTTGAAATGTATACTGGTCAAAAGAAGTAACCTAAGTATTTGCGTGTAGAGAATGTTCACAACATTATGACAATGTGATAAGAGTAGTTATTTACTGGTGGGTTAGCAGTATACAAATAGTATACAAATAGATTGTAACACGTTATTAATTGGAATTCGATCTAGACAACCGTATACATGTATATATATTGCAAATGTTTTAGTTCAGACTGTAGACAGAACCATGCCAACCGCCTCCGCATGTTTGAGAATGATTTCCCTTACATTTTGTTGTACACTGGTCTTCTGATTGCTTAAGACTCTCGTCCAATGTTTTTCCACAGAAGCATTGGGAAGAATACTGGAATGAACAAACATACGGTACATTGATTCGCTTTACTGATAACAGAAGCAACCAGTCAAATAGGCATGTAATCAATGAATCTGACACCCATAGTCCTCTGGTACAGGAAACTAAGCAGTGAATATGATGCCTTAATCTACCCAGCAAACGTTATACAAGGCTATCGATCAAAAGTCAGGCAGACATTTTTAAATTTTGAAGTAGAGATTCAGATCCAATTGCGCAGTACATCTGTAATATTGGCATTGTTACAAACATCTCCACAGTATACAACGAATGTTTTATTTATAAAATGCTTAACAATCAATTGATTTCCACCGTTTGTAATTTATAAATGCAGCAGGAAATGTTGCCACTCTCAAAATAAAAAAGTTTGACTAATATTTTAAATTGTAAACTATATTTAAATCAGTATTAGCATTGTGACACAATGCACCCGTAAGAGAGAAAATAAGTTGCTACATACATAATACAGTACATCCCCACACAGACCTCCGGGAACAGAGGCGCAAGGAATTTCCAGGCAGACCATAAGGAATAATTAGGAGAATCGAAGAGGACAGTGAAGGGGGGGGGGAATAATGGATGGAAATATCACAAGAAAGACTATTCAATACAGCTGGCAACAATAGGCCAGAACTGGGAAGAAAACACTATATAAAGTGAAATAATTGCACAGGGGAAAGGGAAATACATTCAAAACACACACAAAAAAACATACAGCGAATTACAGCCATGAAACTGTCAGAAAAATACTCGGGGTTTAAATCGATTTAACAGCTAGCTAACCTCATAAATGGTCACTAATTTCTAACATTTAGAGAGTTTTATATTACCTGAGGATCAGCAAAATTGAATCCAAAACAATGTTTAATGCATTTTTCTATTGTCATTAGAGGGTCACTTGTCACGTTATCACTCATTAGAATCCGTCTTCCATTGTCCTTGTAACATCCCAAATATCCTACAACAACCGGGAGATGTGCAAGTTATTTGGTTAAATACACAATAAAATACCAGCCACTAAATGTATAAATGAAATATTTCGTCTGTTTATATTATAACGTTGATTCTACAAGGTAGACTGTACCGGGATTTTCAATACCGGATGATAGCGGCATTTAGTACTGTACATGTAGGGAGTCAAAACGGTTCACTGCCACCGAACATTCGACTGGTTCCCAACATATCTTTGAATGCGGTCGTATGGACGAAGAGAGAAACGCGGAAACAGTTGTCATAGTAACGTTTTCTTCACTTCTACCTCACCACTGTCTTACACAAGTGTAGTTTTTATGAGTACCTAAGCGCAACGAGATAAAACTGAACTTACTACTGGTACAGTTTGGTTCATAATCCCATGTTCCATTTGATTGACATTGGATACGTGTTCTTCCAGTTTCCTCTTTGAACAGTTCACTAGCACATTTGACCGATACAAGCGCTCCCGTTTCCTTCATATTTCCATGTAGGACGACATTTGGAAATTCCAAATTCGTGCATTCTACCATAAAGGAAAGGCAAAAATATATCTTAATACATTTATACAACAAGGGTCAACTGACAACATCTCATACATAATGTTCATTTACGGATAGGTTTAAACTAATATGTGTTCTAAATATCAAATTGCATAAATGCTTAAGTCACGTACAAAGGACACAGCCAATCGAAAGCACTAGACTTGAAAATATGTATACATACATGTAAACAATTATAAAAACAAACGGGACGCAAAACAACATTTGAACAGTAACTGGCAAAAGCGATATCGTAATTCCATGTACGAATATACAAGAAAATACCAATGGAAATCAAGCAGGAATCTCCACATACACAGCGCGTAGCAACCTCAAACCTAATATGATGTTATTCTTTTTCGTTCATTGTTCATTTATCAAAACAAAAAAATTGCAACGATGTGACTACATAAAGAGTAAATAAATACCTTTTGCTGCACATATGCCACTCTCCGGGTAACATGTCAGCAGGTTGGTACACGCGCAGTCAGATGAGTACTAAAATAGAGAAATAAAATATATAGCATGCAATACGTGAGAGCATGAAAAGAAGGTCGTTCGAGAAATAAAGGGAACACAATGTATTTCCATACAGACCTCCAGGAAAACAACAGTCCATAAAAAATAAGGCATTTGAGGAGGCGATATGGTAAATACGTAAGAAAACTGGGGCGAAAGGAATGGCATGTGGAAGGGAGAAGGTGACTGACCGGATCTAATTTGCTTTACATTCGCAATGATATCTCCATCGCATAATATGAGAAGCAATACAATAGGGTTCGTGTGCATTAATGGTAACGATGATTGATTGTTATGTAACTCTAACATAAAATTCAATTGAAATATATAATAATTTACCATGACGGTGTAAAAGACAACTTCAAATGAATGATGAAGACTACCAGGGAACGTCAGATACAGTGTGTACATCTACCCGTAAAACACATGGAAGCATGGAATATAGACATACATGTAAACACAAGCAAAATGGACACAATTCACCCACGTAACAGCTAAAAATAACAACAAAGCCTCGGTTATTTTTTTCAATTAGCAATTGAAAACTGTAAGACCACCTCAAAATTAAGAAAACTATTTCTAAGTCCATTTTCATTGCTTTGCTCTTTGTTCAACCTTACTATTAAGACCTGTTTTCAAGGGTCCCAATAGTGGTCTTATTATTGAGGTTTTACAGCATATGCTTTACCAACACCGAACTCAAAAGGTCTGCAATATCAATTGCAATGTTACTTGCACTCTCCTCGTACCTTTGGTTCCGCGATGTCAGAACGTAGAATGTGGACACAGGGTCCTGTTTGTCCATTATTGGTAACGAATGTGCCAGCATTAATTGAGAAAAGTTCACAAAGCAGAAGTCGGCGTCTGTAGTTCAATGACAAACAGCCGATTCTCATCACACACTCATGTAAGCATTTCTCGAGAGATACAGCAGCAATAGCGGTTATCATTTTATCCTTTCCAAGACACTGTTTAAAGTTCATATTTGGTGCCGTAAATGACACCGTCACAAACATATTCGCGAGGATGAGGTAGATGTACAATGTACATGTAGTAGCTTGCGTCATCCTCCACTAACGTTTGGTGTGCATTAATTATACTGGAACGTTATACTATAATCGTTTGACTTGTTAGTACGAATATATGTGGCAATTATGGTAATATGACGCAGGTTCTACATGATTCTTTCAAATTTCCTGGATAAAACAATTGTGGTCATTCCGCAGAAGAGATAAGTCATCAATAAAAAACAATATAGGTCGTGGTACGGGTAAACGCGGCTATGCTACTTTTATCAGTTATTTGCTCAACTGATAAAATATGTTTATAAATAAGGAAGGCTTAAAATCGTGACTTAATGAAAACTACTTCCGATAAGATATTCAATAAATCAATAGTTAATAGATTTTCGCACCTTTTTATGCTGGACGCTAATGTTTTTAAACTTAATGAAGTTATATCTGTAAACCATACTTGATATGGCAGGATATGACGGATAATAATGTCTTTCAGGGTTATGTTCGGACTTTGTAGGGATTAACTTTGGCTCTGGAACTAATATATTGTGTTCCAATGAGTATCTTAAAACTGTTACCCTACCCTTTTGAAATTGTATTTTACTGTGGTGTCTATTATGATCTGGGTTTATGTTGGTGATTGTCCTTGTTTCATTGTATGCTGTCCATTGTTGTCCATATACATGTGTCCAAGTATTAATTAGGTTGGTCAGCTTGAGTTTTTATTAACCTGTCCTCCTCTTCTCTTATAATTGAAGCAAATACATCAATTAGATTTCTCCAAGCTTTATTACAACGTCATGTAATGAAAATACATATTACGTCATTTGGCAGTAACAAGGAAACTCATTTCCATATACTTCTTATTTATAACCGATCAGCAGTATTACAATGCATGTCTATTTATTTACTAAATGTTTTCCGGTTCATTTTACATAAGGTTATTGATTCACTATTATGTTTATATTTCGCATTCTGATTAATTAAGTTAGTTACTGAGGGCAAGGTCAGTCTTAGGCTGCTTGTTTCTTCGTACTAAATTATACACAGTGTATTTATTATTCTGTACGTAATGGGTAATCGTTTTACTGATTTGTTACTGCCTACTCAATTTATGTATGCGTTGGAAATCAATGTTCATATAGCGATTAAGTGTGAGCTTAGCTAGCAGTTAAAACACCCCCCCCCCCCCCAAGTTCCAAGGCTGTATGGTTATTACTTCTATTTGTGTTTTAGATTTATGTTAAATTCCCCCTTTCCCCATGTGCAATTATTTCACTTATTTCCTTCCTCCTTTTGGCATGTTGTTTCTAGCTTCCTTTGCTTGTTCGGCGATATATTCCATTCCTTAAATTTTCCGCATGGATGTCCTCCTTAATTCTCCTAAGTTGTTCCTAATTCCTTGCACCTCTGTTCCCAAGCGTGTTTACCCTTGCACCTCCTCAGTGCCTAATATAGACTGTTGTTGTCTCGGGGTCTGTATGGAAGGGCATTGTCTTGTGCATGTGGCGTTACCTGTTGGAAATCAGTTTATCTCTAATGTAAATAATATAGATTTACACTTAAATTCAATAGCTATTTACGATATGAAGTTTGAAGCAATGTCTAGACAATTTTAAAATCGCACTTTGTGATGCTGTAAAATCAAATGGAGGAAGTGCAAACAAAATGAGCGTTCAATTATAACGTCAATATTTTACATTAGCAAATCAGGCAATTCCGGAAACGTATCACAAAATAAACAGAATCAGAATGCGCTGAAATATTGAGGCAAAAACAAAAAACCAAGTAAAAAGTGAGAAGTAAACGAGTTCAGGCTCGGAAAATATCTCCCAGTTTTAACTACATGACAAGATACATGTAGAGCTTGATCTAGTTCAATCAATGAACAACGTTTAGTATTCAGGTAGCATTAATGGTAAGCGCTCGATAAATTGACCGAGCCAAACATGTTGCGCTTATAAAACACTTCATCAGTATACGGAACATCGCAGTAATATTTACATATTCAGAGAGATCCCTATAAGATGAGTCAAAACAAAAATGATTGTGTTCGTTGTTTTCATTTGTTATGTGTTTAACGTCATTTTTCAACAGTACATGTATTTCAGTTATATACGGCGACCGGTTGACAAAACCAGTACATCCGGGATACCAACCAGTAATAACCCAATCTTCCGTTAGCAGCTGGCAACTTCCCCACATAAATCAGAGCTCAGCGGTGGAGAACAGTTGACTTTGGATGCATTATCTACAGTCAAATTGTCACGGAAAAACATTCGCCTCGCCAGGGTTTCGAACTCACGACCTCTAACTTAGCAGTCGAACGCTCTACCGACTGAGCTAACCAGAAGGCTAAAGATGATTGGAACCACCTACATGGCGGGGATTCGGATGATACCGACCATCTGTTCAAAGCTTCTTTACTTCGAACGATGCCGGTTAAAACATTTTGTCAATGACTTTTTGCGACCAATATTTTTTTTTACAGTTGCACTTTAATTTTCCAATTAAGTATGTCTCGTATTTAATGAATTCTTGTTTGTGAAGGTGTGAATTTCAATATTTTGGAATGTCTGTACTGTGTTGAATATAAATTTGAAACATCGTAAGCATCAAACTCTGATAGAATAGCTGTCTTTGTTCTGAAGTGTGCTACTAACAAAGTTTATACTAAGTTATCCAAAAGTCCTAATACCAGCAAGTTTGATGACCTGGAAGTCCAAATGCCCGAAGTACCATCATTCTATTTATAATTGTTAGTCATCGATTTTGGACGGGCTAATGAAAGCTATGGGCGCATACGTTTTCTTTAAAATAAAATGCAACAACATTCCAAACATGTTTACCCTTTTGTGGCGCTTTTGTAATGATAGGTTTGGTCACTTTACCAGCTTACTTTCTCACTGTGTTAAGGTAGCGCGGTGCTGCCCGCAGCGGGTTGGGTTTGTCTTTGTCCACATTCCATTTTTTCTCAAAACAATATTTATTTGCGAAAGTTGGCATACCATAGTGAAGGTAGTCAATTGATCATGCGCTTACTATAAATGCTATCTGGATATAGAAGAACTATCGTTACACTTGAATTCATGAAAAGACAAATGGAAATTAATTTTAATAACAAAAATGTCTCCAATTTTAAAATGTAATTTTGCCAGTTCACAGACCAAGACAATGTGACAGTATCAGTCAAAGTACATAAATGAAAACATAGTCGATAGCTATTTAATAACATACTGTTACCGTGCATGTGTTCCTAAACCTCTAGATGAATATGTATCTTACACCATTTCAAGCTCACTACAAAGATAATCATTCGGTTTTTGTACACATGTTTTAAATTAAGCATTTTGGAATAATAGACAAAATAATGTTACATTTGTAATGTTAAAATGACGTGCATTTAGCTCAGACCATTTGCCAGTCTGTCTGTGAACGAGACCAGAATGACATGTACAGCATTTAAAAAATTAAAGCTATTTTAAAGCTGTGATAAAAAAATAATGTTTGAGTAGTATAAACACTTTAACCTGAGGTTGCCTGTAATTTTAATAAATTTGATTGGTTCATTACTTGGCCAAACAACATTTTAACCAATCAAATCGAGTTCTGGTTATATTTTAACCAAACCAAATGGTTATCCAGCTTTATACAATTGGCTGCTGAAGGACATATGCAGCATTTAAAAAAAAGTATTTTAAATCTGTGATAAAAAAAAAAATGTTTGAGTAGTATTATGCATAAGTAACAGTATGCATATAATATAGGCGTGTTTGTATGAACACTTTAGTCTCTCAAAGATTCTGTCATGCAGTTCACCACCCACTTATTATAAACATGACGCTATACTTATTTCAGGGTTACATCACGTGACTGGCGTGGTGATTGATTGGTTGACATCCAACATTTATCTAGTGGATAAGCATGCTGGTAGAATTGTTGTTTGTACAAGTAAGGGAGACAACTGTTCCATACTTATAGACAACTTGATACAACCAGTCTCCTTGACAATTAATGCTCTTGACGGGTAGGTGATTCATGCAACCGACTTAACATGCTCTCCTTAAATAATCTTATTTTCCCTTTCTGTCTAATTGTGTGTATGTATGTGTTGTGTGCTCGCTGTGTGTGATGTGGTGTACAGAGACTGTGTGTTGTGTGCTCGCTGTGTGTGCTGTGGTGTACAGAGACTGTGTTGTGTGCTCGCTGTGTGTGCTGTGGTGTACTGAGACTGTGTTGTGTGCTCGCTGTGTGTGATGTGGTGTACTGAGACTGTGTTGTTTGCTCGCTGTGTGTGCTGTGGTGTATTGAGACTGTGTTGTTTGCTCGCTGTGTGTGCTGTGGTGTACTCAGACTGTGTTGTGTGCTCGCTGTGTGTGCTGTGGTGTATTGAGACTGTGTTGTTTGCTCGCTGTGTGTGCTGTGGTGTACTGAGACTGTGTGTTGTGTGCTCGCAGTGTGTGCTGTGGTGTACAGAGACTGTGTGTTGTGTGCTCGCTGTGTGTGCTGTGGTGTACTGAGACTGTGTGCTGTGTGTGCTGTGTGTGATGTGGTGTACTGAGACTGTGTGTTGTGTGCTCGCAGTGTGTGCTGTGGTGTACAGAGACTGTGTGTTGTGTGCTCGCTGTGTGTGCTGTGGTGTACAGAGACTGTGTGTTGTGTGCTCGCTGTGTGTGCTGTGGTGTACAGAGACTGTGTGTTGTGTGCTGTGGTGTACTGAGACTGTGTGTTGTGTGCTCGCTGTGTGTGATGTGGTGTACTGAGACTGTGTTGTGTGCTCGCAGTGTGTGATGTGGTGTACTTAGACTGTGTGTTGTGTGCTCGCTGTGTGTGATGTGGTGTACTGAGACTGTGTTGTGTGCTCGCAGTGTGTGATGTGGTGTACTGAGACTGTGTTGTGTGCTCGCTGTGTGTGATGTGGTGTACTGAGACTGTGTGTTGTGTGCTCGCTGTGTGTGATGTGGTGTACTGAGACTGTGTTGTGTGCTCGCTGTGTGTGATGTGGTGTACAGAGACTGTGTTGTGTGCTCGCTGTGTGTGATGTGGTGTACTGAGACTGTGTTGTGTGCTCGCTGTGTGTGATGTGGTGTACTGAGACTGTGTTGTGTGCTCGCTGTGTGTGATGTGGTGTACAGAGACTGTGTGTTGTATGCTCGCTGTGTGTGATGTGGTGTACTGAGACTGTGTTGTGTGCTCGCTGTGTGTGATGTGGTGTACTGAGACTGTGTTGTGTGCTCGCTGTGTGTGCTGTGGTGTACTGAGACTGTGTGTTGTGTGCTCGCTGTGTGTGATGTGGTGTACTGAGACTGTGTGTTGTGTGCTCGCTGTGTGTGATGTGGTGTACTGAGACTGTGTTGTGTGCTCGCTGTGTGTGATGTGGTGTACTGAGACTGTGTGTTGTGTGCTCGCTGTGTGTGATGTGGTGTACTGAGACTGTGTGTTGTGAGCTCGCTGTGTGTGATGTGGTGTACAGAGACTGTGTTGTGTGCTCGCTGTGTGTGATGTGGTGTACAGAGACTGTGTGTTGTGTGCTCGCAGTGTGTGCTGTGGTGTACAGAGACTGTGTTGTGTGCTCGCTGTGTGTGATGTGGTGTACAGAGACTGTGTGTTGTGTGCTCGCTGTGTGTGCTGTGGTGTACAGAGACTGTGTTGTGTGCTCGCTGTGTGTGATGTGGTGTACAGAGACTGTGTGTTGTGTGCTCGCTGTGTGTGATGTGGTGTACATAGACTGTGTTGTGTGCTCGCTGTGTGTGATGTGGTGTACTGAGACTGTGTGTTGTGTGCTCGCTCTGTGTGCTGTGGTGTACAGAGACTGTGTGTTGTGTGCTCGCTGTGTGTGATGTGGTGTACTGAGACTGTGTTGTGTGCTCGCTGTGTGTGCTGTGATGTACAGAGACTGTGTTGTGTGCTCGCTGTGTGTGATGTGGTGTACTGAGACTGTGTTTTGTGCTCGCTGTGTGTTCTGTGGTGTACAGAGACTGTGTTGTGTGCTCGCTGTGTGTGCTGTGGTGTACTGAGACTGTGTTGTGTGCTCGCTGTGTGTGCTGTGGTGTACTGAGACTGTGTTGTGTGCTCGCTGTGTGTGCTGTGGTGTACTGAGACTGTGTTGTGTGCTCGCTGTGTGTGCTGTGGTGTACTGAGACTGTGTTGTGTGCTCGCTGTGTGTGCTGTGGTGTACTGAGACTATGTTGTGTGCTCGCAGTGTGTGATGTGGTGTACAGAGACTGTATGTTGTGTGCTCGCTGTGTGTGCTGTAGTGTACTGAGACTGTGTGTTGTGTGTGCTGTGTGTGCTGTGATGTACTGAGACTGTGTGTTGTGCGCACACTCTGTGTTATGTACACTATATTCGCGTTACGCGCTTTCTCTTTTTCTCTGCGCGGTGCGTACACTATGTGTGTGTAATGTACACTTTCTATGCGTTAAGTGCTCTCAATGTGCGTTAATTACACTCTGTGTGTGTTATATGTTTAGTCTTTGTTTAATGTAGACTCTGAGTGCGTTATATCCACTGTTATGTGCGTTGTGTGCCCTTTGAGGTTGTGTGTGTAATGTGCACTCTCTTCTTTGTAAGTTATCTGAACTCTGTGTGTTGCACTCTCTGTGCGTTATTTGCACTCTATGTGCGTTATGTTCACTCTCCTCTTTGTAAGTTATTTGACGCTGTGTGTTGCACGCTGAGTGTGTCATGTGTACTCTATGTGCGTTATGTGTTCTCTCTGTGCAGTATGTACACTCTCTGTGCGTTATGTGCACTCTCTGTGCGTTATGTACACTCTCGGTGCGTTATGTGTATTTTCTGTTCTTTATGTGCACTATTTGTGCATTATGTGCACTCTCTTTGCGTTATGTGCAATCTCTGTGCGTGTTATGTGCACTCATTGTGCGTGAAATGTTCTCCCCTCTTTGTAAGTTGTGTGAACTATGTGTGTGTTATATGCACTCGATGTGGGTTAAATGTTCTCCCCTCTTTGTAAGTTATGTGAACTATGTCCCAATAGCTCACCTTGAGCACAGGTGAGTTAAAAATTACAGATTAATTGAATTGGTCATTACCATGCATGTCCAATATTATTCCAATGTCTGTAAATGTGTAGTGATTTAAAGTCATTTAAACAGCTGTCGATGCGGAATCTGCGTATATTTTAAAATGTGTCATCTCGTTCATACTCAGCACCTCCTTACTCAAATTCGCCACACTATTAATTTACCTAATGGCCACCTAAGGATCATTTCTGAAAACATTGATCAAAATCTATCAAGTGGTTTAGGAGGAAATGTCATTTATAGTTTCCACTATATACATATATAGGGAACACGGCCACGCCCCTGGCGGCGATGTTTTTTGACAGAACTTAATAATTTATGCAATCTTCTAAGATGACCACTTGACAATGCTACACACCAAATAACTAAGCTCTAGACCTTATGATTTTGGACAAGAAGATTTTCAATGTTTACACTTTTAAATTCTATTTTAGCTCCTGTGACCTTCTTATGCAACAGACCGGAGCCATTTATATAACTTCGAAAGAGGACCAACTAAGGATCATTCGTGTGAAGTTTGGTCAAAATCCATAGAGTGGTGTAGGAGGAGACGTTGTTTATAGTTCCAACTATATACATATTGTGAACAAGTCCCGCCCCCCTGGCGGCCATGTTTTTGACAGAACTTGATTATTTATGAAATCTTGTAAGAGGACCACTAGACAATGCCACACACCAAATATCAAAGCTCTAGACCTTATGGTTTGGGACAAGAAGATTTTCAAAGTTTACACTTTTATGCAGCGGACAGAAACGATTTATGCAACTTTGAAAAAGGCACACCCAAGGATCATTCCTGTGAAATTTGGACAAAATCCATTCAGTGGTATAGGAGGAGATGTTGTTTAAAGGAAATGTTGACGCACGTCGCACGATTCACGACGCACGATTCACGACGACGGACGACGGACGACGGACATTCATGGATCCTAAAAGCTCATCATGAGCACTTTGTGCTCAGGTGAGCTAACAAAGGAAGAAACATTGTTCAAAATCAACTGTTTATCACGATTTGCTGTCTGCTCTTTCGTGAAATCATGTGCTGTTAACAACAGTGATCGCGAAACAGCGAGATTTCTTTATTTGAATGAATGACCGTAGGCAGTCATGGCGAATGACTTCCAAGACTTGTCAGACATTCGGACAATGTTTATCAAGGTGAATACTAGAATCACCCTGTCAATTGGTTTGTCTGTCCAATATAAAACATACGTAGTTTGTTTGGCTAACAACTTCTTCAGTTTTCAAGGGATTAAATTGTAGTTATTATGCCTGGAAGGTTCAATAGCTGAATTCAACTTTGCAAAGGCCATATAATGTTACATATTCACAATTGAACTCAATAACCCAAAGCAATCATACAAATATTATGCAAAAAACTAAACCAAAAAAAATATACGAATTTTTAAAGACCTTTACAATCAAAGCGTGCGACCATTTGGACACAAAAAATAAAGACTTAACAATCTGCTGTATAAATGAAAAGATCTATTCACACATATAGTTTCAGTATTGCGCAAATAAATCTACTCCGGATTTGTACAAATATGGTGTTTCCTCTCTAATAGTGTGGTATAAACATCATTTAAAATTGCACTTGTAATAAGGCTGTTTCTTTGATGGGATTAGTTGCCATTAAAGGCGCCAGAAATGGCCAAACAAGAGCCCAACAACTATAAGCTAGCAGTTACGTAGAATAATCAGTGATCTATGGCAATCTTACAGTAAAAATCCACTACTTGTTACAATGTCATTTTAAAAAAAGTCAGAAGAGACCAACTTCACAAACCAGATAATGATACACTTGACTTTACTTGTTGGCCAATCAAAGTAGGGGATGCTTTGTACATCCATTCATTTGCCATGTTTAGTCTGCTGCACCAACATTTTCAAAAATAAAAGGGTGACAAGGGATTTTCTAGCCAAAAAGATTAAGCAAACTCAAATTTCAAAACATATTTACTACACAATAGGATCAATATATATCCACAGTATTTATTTCTGACAACAGGTTACTCCAGCGCTATCTATAATAAACTTTTTTGAAAACACACTTTTTAAAAATCCCATTTTGATTATTCTTTAGTCAATTGTTTCAAGACAACAAATATATTGTGCAACACTCAGTTGTATTATAAAATAATGTATTGAGTTTTAAAGTTCACAAAGTAATAAAGGTAAGTCACAAAAATTGTCTATAATAATTATTAACAATTAAGAGTTATGTCCCCTTGTAAAACTATAGGGTGCTACGCGATTGTATTTACTTGTATGAATGTGTGTCTGCTAGCATTATTGCATTATTACTTTAAAATAGTATACCCAACATTTACAGGTAACTACCCTCTACAATATTGGATTTCTCTGCCCAACTCCAATCAAGATTAATCACGCGTTTCAGTGGTGTAACCTATTGTGTAATAGTGCACAAGTAGAGTTTGACTTTGAGAGTTAAGTTGTCAATATAAAGTTGATCAAGGTGAAATCTTGGATATCAATTTTCATAAACTGATTTAACTTGTCCAACATATTACGACTCTTAGCAACAAGTGGCAACAAACTGAACACAAACTTGAGGGCATTTCATAAAGGGTGCCTGCTGTTTATGGAGTAGATGTCACCCTGCACTTACACTCAGGATTGAAGTATTCTCAGGTTAAGTGGATCACAGAGAGTACTCAGCACTCTGCACTCCGAGTTTACTCAGAGTGGAGTGCAGAATGCCGAGTGTGGTTAATATCAAACTCAGCTTTTACTCAGAGGAAAAAAATGAATGATGTGAAACAAAAGTTCCATTGTCTTGCAGGTATTGTTTACATTTTGTCGTAGAATAAACAAATATTTACATCCGGTGGGACTGTTCAGTATTTGTTTAGTGATAATCTTCACATTCAGGTGAGTGCGTGTAATGAACATGTACCTTAAATAATTATTTTTATAATTTAATAGTGACTTATAAACATGTTTAGAGCACTCTGTCGTGAATTAGCCAAATCAAAACGTTTGTATCGTTTGTTGATTGTTTTGTTTAAGTACTCACGTATATATTGATGATATTCATCCCAATATTATTCATAACGACTTTTTTGGTACCAAGTACGTTCCGATCATTAAATCACTTATATATACTAGCGGAAAAAAGAAACTGTGCATGTGTAAAATGTTCATATATCCTTCAATTTTATAAATTAAAGCTTGAAACTTTACACAGGTAAGTTGTGTATCCCTCTCGGTCATTTACACTGGCCAGTGCATGAGTTGCACGGGTAGTTTGCCTGTCAGGCTAACGTCTTCTTTTTCACGTTTTTTTCGTGCAGCAGTCAATTGCAAACACGTTTGTCGCCTAAACCTGTGTTCAAACATAGTGTTGTTACATGTAAGACACAAAACCAGGATAATTTTGAAAAACGTCGTTGATACGCCATGCCAAGATTGAATGAAACTGACAGATGCCGCGCCGTAGGCATGATTGAAGCTGGTGTACGTCATACTGACGCTGCCAGACAATTTGGCGTTCACCGAAATACTGTAGACGACTTGTGGAGACGGTACCAACAGTTTGGGGCAACCAGAGACCGGCCTCGATCAGGACGTCCACGCGTAACGTCTATTCGCCAGGATACGTACATCCGGGTGGTTCATCTCCGTGACCGACTCAGAACTGCTTCTTTGACGGCTAGAAGTATTCCTGGTCTTAGAAGAATCAGTCCCGAACGGTACGTAATCGATTGCGTGAACGAGGCATACGTCCACGACGTCCTGCCATACGTCCTGTTCTGCAGCAACGTCATCGTGTAGCACGTTTTGCCTGGTGTAGAAGACACATACACTTCACGCAACAGGACTGGGCACGTATCCTTTTCACGGATGAGTCCAGGTTCCATCTCGACAGCAGCGACGGCCGTTCTAGAGTGTACCGTCGTGTTGGTGAACGTTTCCATGACAGTTGTGTGATTGAACGACGTCCATTCGGCGGAGGTAGTGTCATGGTGTGGGGTGGCATCTCATCCCGCGGTAGAACAGCACTTGTGGTTGTAGACGGCACACTTACAGGCATCAGATATCGTGACAAAATCATACGGCCTCACGTCCTTCCATTTGTGCAGCAACGTAACTCCACGCTGCAACAGGATAACGTCGCGCGGGTCGTCACCGACTTTTTGACCCAGAACAATGTGAATGTGCTGCCCTGGCCTGCAATATCACCGGATTTGTCGCCTATAGAACACGTGTGGGATGAGATGCAGCGACGGTTACGTGGCCTCCAAAATCAGCCGTTGACATTACCTGACCTATCACGTGCGCTTGTCAGAATCTGGAATGGTATTCCCCAGGCATTTTTCAGAACACTTGTCACATCAATGCGGCGTCGTTGTCAAGCATGCATCGATTCCAATGGTGGACATACACGGTATTGATGAGCTGAACTTTGTTTAGAGAACGTCTCTGAAAACTGATCTCTATCTAAGACGCAGCTGATTCAATAACCATATCAATTGAGCTGGTGTTAAATAAAGGTAAGATAAAACCCTGTTGAAATTTTTATTGCGATTCCTTACATACCTCCTAAGTTATAGCATATTATACACATGCACAGTTTCTTTTTTCCGCTAGTATATTATAATCGTTACAGTCCAGTGAGCTAATTCGAAGTATAATAATAAGTGTTTTATGTTTTTTATAAATTTTGTTTATGGAGTAAATTGAAGGGATAAAGGTGGCACGATGTGGGGCTCAAACCCAGAACCCTATAAACACCAGGACGGCGCTAACTGAGCTAAATGGACAGCCGTCTAACCTCACACGACTACAACCCCCCCTGGTAGCATATGAGTAAATCAATGGGAAAGTGTGGCCGATGTAGGCTCGAACCCTTTACCCCCTAAACACTGTTACTACGATCTACATATTGAGCTAACTAGGCAGTAGTATAAACCCACACACCCCTACTTTTTTAGCATGCTAATGCCTGGTAAGATTGTTTTGTGTGTTGGTGCATAAATTACGTAGTTTTATTTTCTTACAAAATATGAACATCTCAAAACCACCAAAATTCTATGCAATGGTTATTATGAATACAATGACAACACACTTATATTTATGTACATATATTTATTTGTAATAATGTATATAAATTGTATCATAGATAATACTGGAGGGCCATGATGGCCCTATATATTGCTCACCTTAGTCTGAATGAAATAAACTAATGTGCCAATAGTTGGTTCAATAATAATCAATTTCAGCAGTTCAGGAGATGTTGTTAATAGTTTCCACTATATGCATATAGGCAACAAAGCAATGCCCTCTGGTGGCCATGATTATCGACAGAAAATAAATCAAAACTCGACAAATGATCGTTTTGGACAAGATTATTTAATCTTACTTTGTAATTTATCAAAGCCTCACCCTATTGAACTTAAAACTTTATGCAATCTTGTAAGAGGATCAATATACCTCAAATATCGAAAATCTTGATTATACTGTTTTGGACAATTACATTTTCAAAGTTTTTTACGATGCATGAGAACGAGCATCCAACAATTTTATAGGCTCACTATAAGCACATCGTGCTCCGGTGAGCTAAACAATACTATAATTATGAGACAGTGATTAACAACATCACATATAATGCAACAACTAACCAATAACAATCTAAAATACATTCACTAAATTCATAATGAATATGTACTGTTTAACATTGAAAAAGGACTGCGTATAAACATTTTTTAACGATGACAAATATCAACATTCAATTTCAAATACATGTAGTTAAGGAAATAAAATAAGTAAATGTTAAACACTCCATACTGCAAATGTTATATAAACAGTATTACATCAATACGATATATAGTTACATACATAATAAATCATACAGGATTCCCAAATGTAGTGGGTGCCATTGATGGTACATTCATCAAGATATGCGCCCCATCAGCCAACGAGCCTGACTTTTTGAATCGGAAAGGTTATCATTCACTAAATGTACAGGTTAGATGATTACTGTGTATCTACTGTTTATTGTTTGTTACCATTGTTTGTATTCAGAATAAGCAACAGATTTCACACACAATGATCGATAACAATAATGAAGTCTCTAATTTTGAAAACTGTATTATCATTTGTTGAGTATAAAACATGCATGAATATGAACTTCGAATTTCTTAGATTTATTTTTAAAAAAACGAAGACATCACATTGTACACATTATGAAAACTGAAATATTTCCAAAATTAGCTACAAATAGTTCTAAATACATCTTAACATGGATATTTACACACATGTTTCTTTCAGATGACATGTGATGCATCACACAGAATTACCAGTTATGTTAACATTCATTTGATATGAAATATGTCATAGCAATATTATTTTTTAAGGGTTTATTTTTGTTAATTTTGGTAGATGTCCCATACCCTTCTAATTTGGAATGAATGTATGCGCATTATTCTTAGAAATTTGGAAAAAAATATAGAAAATAAAACCATATTTTTTAAGAATAAAATCAAAGGATGTAGTGAATAATTAATCAACAATAAATTACTAAAAAATTATATACTGCCTGTGAGAGAAAAGTAAGTAAGGGTATATTTAAATAGGTCAAAATTTATACTTTTTGTCATTGTGAATATAGCCGAATAACGTATATAAAAACAGCTGAAAATAAACCATTATTTGACTTCCTATATATATCAAATTTGGCATGGCATTTATATTAACATATTTTTTAGGATTCTGGACTAAATGCGGAGCTCACTCTCTCCTTGTAATACTGAATTTGGTACTGTGTTAATATTTTGGAGTTCTTAATGGCCGAAGTTTCTTCCTCTAATTTATCTGTCTCAGCTTTTAATTTTTTGACTTCTTGTCTTAAAACGTCAAGAGTGAGCTCATCCTTTCTCTTTATGAATGACCTCTTACATTTGTTAGTAGTACATTTTGAATTTTCTTTTTCTGTTGTGTGTAGTATGCATTCCAATTCAACATGGCAATTCATAACTGAAACTACAAAGAAATTAACATAACAAATATATTATATAAACTCATTCATACGGATGGATACCTTACCACTTTGACATGCACATATTATGTATGCTAATGATAAATGGATAGAATGATGAATTGATGGAAGGATGGACTGAAGGACGGATCAAACCATTACTTCATGTTATGTATTCATTAAGTTGTTTCATATTATTTATTTCTGTCACACTAAACAGCAATTTCAAATATTACAATTATGTGCATGCACATATATCAAAGCATGAGAAATTCAAATTTCCATATACATGATGTACAATGTATTGTGAAGATCGTTCATTTATCATACCTTAATATAGTATGTGTTGCTACAAATTAATAATACTGATGCTCAACGTTCACTGACATATTTACATTCATGAACTGTTACACATTGTACTACTATCATTACACACATTTGATTATGATTATTTTTGGTCAAACTGATATGAGATAATATATTTACATATGTTGCATATGATATAATGATGACTGTGGATCTTAATATAAACTGATCATATGTCACCAACCAAAAATTAGTTTTTCAATTTATATTGTTCGTATTATTTTACCTTTCTTTGGTATGTACATGTACAAATATTTCGGAAAACTAGACATGTGTACATAGGCAACAGATGCCCAAACTTCGAGCCTTTGTCACAACAGCAGATGTTATTAAATCTTCTCATAGTTTGTGAATGTGTATCAAAATTACCAAGTGAACAACTTTAAGTCAAGAGCCATAAGTTTGCACTTACTGGGTGAAGCAATGCATAACTACGCATGCTGGTTAATAATCCTGTAAAGTTGACTGACGAACAAGGGCAAATCTGTATGCTCTCACCTTTTAGAGTATGGGCATATGAATTACATTGTAAATGGAAGATATCCGTAGTTGCATATATCATAAACATATCACAATGTGTCTTCCGGTATTATATGTTCACTTGCGCATCATATACAATTACATGAAATTGTATGTTGACACTTCAGTGGAATGACAATGAAGCCATGAATTCCAGCCTCATATATAACTTATTTGAATATATTTAAGAAGAAATTAGTATTCAGGGCATCATTATTAGTATCAAGATCAACATTTGTGATTACTTATTGCATTATGTACATGTAACATGTATGGAAAAAATGCATGAAATTCTGTTAATAATTGAAATAATAGAAAGTTTGAAGCATACATTTATTTTTAGTTTTACAATGTAAACTTTACAGTCTCTTTAGTTGGAATACACCTTTGTCTGTCTATTTTGGGGAAAATACACTAGATACGTTGGGGACATTTTAATAGTTACAAGAACAGGCTTTACTACTCAACATTTTACACAAACAAGCATTCTAAGCAGCATTTATAATATCAACTGCAAAAACACACACAAAATGTCCACAAACTGCTAGCATATTTATACGTCCACGGCAAGGGTAAAATTGTGACCACGAACTTTATTGAAACAGACTATACGTATATTCAACTTCTGGAATAATAACAGGGTGTTTCTTTTTATCAGTCGTCTAAACTGTTTGAGTGTTTCACCAAGGTTAGATACAACAATCAATAACCCATGATCATGACCTTGTCATAGTTTCACCGACAAAGAACTGATTACTTAGCACAATTATTAGCACATACTGCATGTACATTGAACGTCGGGTATTCCCAATCCCATTATAAAATTAGGTCAATCATCGTCAATGTTTACGGAAATGAAAATTGACAGTTCACAGTACTTACGCGTTGACTATGGCCGCTACTTCGGACCAGCCGGCCGTCCTCCTCTCCTTTCCCCTTCTCGATCCCTTAAAGACCCCGTACAGGACAGATTAGAAGGATCTCTTCGGAGATAGCCCAATTAGCCGACTTTCTCGGCAACTCGGCCATTGTCGTCTGCATACCGATTTTACTCTCCGCGCTTGAAGAGCACCGATTTTGGCCGCTTACGTTATTAATAAGTACGCGTTGTGATCCGCAAAACTCTGCACTCCACACTCAGTACTTACGTGAGTAAAGGCTGAGTGCGGAGTGCAGAGTGGTAAGTATTGGTTATAATCCCGGGCCCTGTTGTTCTATATATCATATTAAGTAGTAAGTTAAGTAAATAAAATCCACCATATTTGTGACATACTTGTCTTACTATATTTGATTATTAGGACAAATACTGAACTTTTTGAAATATGAATATTAATAAAACTCATCTTAATTTCAAAACCAAGCACATCTGTTAATCTTTGCAAGTTGTTCTTTTCCGAAAATAACACTTGATATCTGTTTCCAAGATCAGCAAATTAATGAAATGATAAGAAATTACAGAAAATAGTTTTGCAAAGACTTATAAATGATTTGAGTGCAATTACAATATATATATATTAACAATATATTATGCCTGACCATTGCACTTAAAACCATGTTTCTCAATTCATTCATTAACCAAGTTTGTTATTATTTATGTAACTCCTAAGCCAGAAAACAACTCCGCATTAATTATTCATATTAGCAGTACCTCTGATATCAGTAATTGGATCTTAATTACACGAGATTTGATACCCTGTCTATATTTTGTATCAATCTTTCAACATTTAACTTTGTTTCTATATTTCGAAACAATCGTTTCTCAATCAGAAATGCATGATAACTAGTTTCACGATAAAACTGTCGACTTCTTGAAAACCTGTGCTAAGAGGGCAATATCTAGTTATGCAAGTAGTAAATCTCACAGTTAGGTTATTATTATGAGACACACTCAGAAAACAGGTTGACTAAGAAGTATGATCAGGTTATAATATAAAATTGTCAATCTATAGGGTATTGTTTGTTATTGTCAAATACAAGTCATTGTTAGTATTCATTCAGTCGTGCTAAGACTGAAAATACACATACGCTTTCCGAATGTTCGATATTGTAGTCTAGGGGTCCAGGGGCCAGCACCTTTGAGAGTGTACGCCTTGATTTGGAACACATAGTCAGTGTTCATGTCTAAGTTGTCCACATCATACTGAGTATCAGTAATGTTTAATTCTTCAACATTTATTGAATCAGCAAGTTGATGAAAAACTAACTGATACATAACTATATCACGTAATTTTTGAACTGGAAGGTCCCAAGCAAGACGTACAGAGTTCTCAGTGAGGCCAACAGCCGAGAAATTCTGAGGGGCTCCTTGCGGTACTGAAATTTGATTAGCTTAACAATAAATTTGCTATTTCTGCGCCTTTTACAATAAAATATAAATGGCAGACAGACAAGCATTTTAAATCATTAAGCGTTAGTGTCCTTTTCCATTTCCCAGATTATGTAAGCAAGCAGAGATAATCAAGACAATAATATGACAATCTCCCAATTGACTTGATTAGAATATTGTCCCGGAGAAAGGAGAGACAAAGTTAAAGCTATACAAATTTTGAAGAAGAAACAGGTATATATGGTTCTTCTTCTTGTGTAGCTGTATGTTGATGAACATTCACAAATGATAAAATCCACATACATGTTAGTGTCATGAAAAACATTTAAAATTTGTATTCCGGAACATTTCTAGGTTCATAGAGATCTTGAAAAATGACAATATATTGGTATAGCACCTACCTCCATCTGGTATAACAAGCTCAATGATTGCTGGCTCTCCAAAGTCTATTTTATTGTGGCTGGCAAGCAATCGGAACTCATACACAGCACCACGATCTGAAAACGAGAACAACATGATAAATTTATACCAACAAAAAACAGCTCAATTGTTTTAATAAAAACAAAAATAGCCGGTTTTAATTCCAACCACGCTTCAAAAAAAGATGTTAAATCACAAAAAAAGGCTAGCAATGATCAGAGGAATGAAAGACATCTTTCTCCAACAAAGAAAATGAGAGCTAATTAGATCAAACATTAGATTAATACATCAGGGGAATAATTGAATTTTCTCAATGAGACATCTTAAAATCTTCAAAAGCAACAAGGGTTATCCCTCTTAGATAGTGGCAAATCTTCAAGATAAAGTTCAAGACACTCATAAGTTTGTTACAGGCAAGAGAACACCTTTATGTTGGCACAATTTCAAACTACCCCAGGTATAAGATAACAAGTCGATCAGAATCCGAACATTAAATGATAAGATTTTATCAAAAACTCGTCTCACTTTGGTAGTTTTTGTCAAGATAATTCAAACTTTAAGTCTTGAGAAAATGTTTTTCAATTGCGCAGGTGTTACCAAGAGTGTGCCAGAGGAAATTTTCCTAATTTTAGACAAGAAAAAAAAGTAATATTATACCTTTGAAATGAAATCGTAGATAAAACTAATAACAACCATACAGTATGACAATTATCACATGGATAGAACTTCCACTACCAAATAGATCAATATGTTGCGAGAGTCCCCATGGGATCTAATTTACAGAGAAATTTCTGCTTTACATTCTTTATGTCACCCTATGGGTGCGATTAATGTATGATTTCTAGTAAAAACTTCAAGGTTAAATTTTTTTGGCATTAATTTTAATCTCTCCTTACACTCATAAATGGTCAGAATTACGATGCTTCCGTCTTGTTTTAGTTGTACAAAAAGTAAGGTATACTTAAAAACAATTGATAAATTGACAAACAATACCATTTCAGGGCTTATATACATTTGTATAACAAAATTCTCCCCACTTTGCCTTTTACTACAACTATTATGACAGTGGAATTCAGGGAGATTATTCCTGTTCTTAAGACTTTATATGTTTTAATTATATGATGGAACGCTGCGTAACTTTCGACCAGATATATTTTCTATGGTGTATGTATGCCTATGTTACCAGTTATTGAATCATTTTAGCTCGACTATTCAAAGAATGGGTGGGGGGGGGCTATTGTACTCGCCCCAGCGTCGGCATTCACTCTGCTTGTTTAAAAAAATTGTGAAGTGAAATATCTCTCCAATAATCCTAAAATTGGATTAAAAACACATAAGTGTTCAGGTTCATAAGAAGTAGCTGCGAAACCATGTCCCATAACTCTGATCGATATTTTGACATAATTATCACCCTTAATACTTTAAAAGCAGGTTAATGTTTTTCATGTTGCGTGATACATGTGCAAGTATGATAGACAGTTACCTGCAACTTAACACAATTTGGGGTATCAAGAGTATTAAGCCAAGATCAAGTGTACAAAGTCCCCTAACTCTGACAAAGCGGTTGAACAGTCGAGCATACTGTCTTACGGACATCTCTTGTTCAATCTGGCCTTTTTTCTTTGATCTGTAATTAAAAAAAAACCACGAGTAATCAAGATGTCTGTAAATTTAATTTTACAATCAATTTGAAAATTGTGTTTGCTTATTTTATGTTTAGATTTTGTTATTTGAGGAAAGCCATTTACATACTTATCAGAGTACCATCTAACATAACTCATTTTAATTCTACATTCTTTTTTTTGTATTAAAATTTATTTCTTTATCTTTTTAATATCGCAAATAAACAAAATGCAACATTTAAACATATACACTATTCAATTTTCACAATAAATTCAATAAATTTCAACATTTCTCACATTTCATAAATATTATAATATAACTGCGACTTTATATTATAAACTCACATCTTATAAACACATACATTACATAAATAATTTCCTCACATGACATAAATGCTTTAAATAGTTTATCAATTTTCATTACATAAGCGGTAAAAAAGCAATGTCAGTATTTCACACACTCACACAAACGTGTTGCATCTTACATTCGTCCATTAAGAGAGGTAAGCAAAAAGAAGAGAATATGATCATTTTGTACGATTTTATATATCTTTAATGATGCACCGAACAGCAATATAAACGCAACGGTTGGGGAAACACATATAATTCGAAAATAAACAATTCAAATGATGAATAACGAATTTATTTCATTTCATTGGTACCTTACCTACATACTGTGTAAATTTCATTAAAATATATCAACAAATAACCCCGATTTCATTATGTCAAAGTTCATTACCCACAAGTTCAATTTTCACACATTGTCAATATCTCGTGTATCCTCCATTGGCCTGAATACAAGCAACGCATCTACGTCTCATGGAGCCAATTACCTTCGCGATATCGTTCTGTGGAATATTGTTCCACTCTTGGATAAGAGCCTGACGTAACTGTTGAAGGTTGTTCGGTTGTGGTTGACGTGCATAAACGCGTGTTTTGAGCTCCGCCCAGATGTTCTCTATCGGTGCCAGGTCTGGCGACAAGGACGGCCAGTCCAGGACATTAACATTATTGTTTCCTAGAAAGTTAGTTGTTAGATTCGCCGTGTGAGGCCTTGTATTATCATGCTGGTATATGCCACCGCGTAGGTTCTGTCGCATATACGGGATAACTTCCGGTTGGAGAACGTCATTTACGTACCTATAGGGGTTGACGTTGCCATTGAGAATTAATAGATTAGTACGTCCAAATTGGGACATACCAGCCCAGATGTGCACGCTTCCACCACCCCACCGGTCATACCTCTGTACACACTGATCTGCTACTCGCTCACCACGTGCGCGCCATACACGTACACGTCCATTCAGCCGGTTGACTTTGACCTTGGGTTCGTCCGAAAATAGCGCTTGACCCAATTGCCTGCGGGTAAATCGTAGATGTCTCGTAGCCCAGTTTAAACGCCCCTGCCGATGTCTAGCAGTGAGAATCAATCCTTTCTTCGGGCGTCTAGCCTTGAAACCAATAGCATATAGCCGACGGCGTATCCTATCAGCGCTGACGTTACGTCTACAATGAACAAATATGCAATTAGTACAAGTACATGTACATTACGTTATTTGTATCATTGAATGAAGTAGTGCACCGAATCGCATATGAAATATTATTAATATGACTTCATTGCGTTATTTGTTTAATTGATACCAACAAGGTTGATACATATACTAGCGGAAAAAAGAAACTGTGCTTGTGTAAAATGTTCATATATCCTTCAATTTTATTAATTAAAGCTTGAAATTTTACACAGGTAAGTTGTGTATCCCTCTCGGTCATTTACACTGGCCAGTGCATGAGTTGCACGGGTAGTTTGCCTGTCAGGCTAACGTCTTCTTTTTCACGTTTTTTTCGTGCAGCAGTCAATTGCAAACACGTTTGTCGCCTAAACCTGTGTTAAAACATAGTGTTGTTACATGTAAGACACAAAACCAGGATAATTTTGAAAAACGTCGTTGATACGCCATGCCAAGGTTGAATGAAACTGACAGATGCCGCGCCGTAGGCATGATCGAAGCTGGTGTACGTCATACTGACGTTGCCAGACAATTTGGCGTTCACCGAAATACTGTAGACGCCTTGTGGAGACGGTACCAACAGTTTGGGGCAACCAGAGACCGGCCTCGATCAGGACGTCCACGCGTAACGTCTATTCGCCAGGATACGTACATCCGGGTGGTTCATCTCCGTGACCGACTCAGAACTGCTTCTTTGACGGCTAGAAGTATTCCTGGCCTTAGAAGAATCAGTCCCCGAACGGTACGTAATCGATTGCGTGAACGAGGCATACGTCCACGACGTCCTGCCATACGTCCTGTTCTGCAGCAACGTCATCGTGTAGCACGTTTTGCCTGGTGTAGAAGACACATACACTTCACGCAACAGGACTGGGCACGTATTCTTTTCACGGATGAGTCCAGCTTCCATCTCGACAGCAGCGACGGCCGTTCTAGAGTGTACCGTCGTGTTGGTGAACGTTTCCATGACAGTTGTGTGGTTGAACGACGTCCATTCGGCGGAGGTAGTGTCATGGTGTGGGGTGGCATCTCATCCCGTGGTAGAACAGCACTTGTGGTTGTAGACGGCACACTTACAGGCATCAGATATCGTGACGAAATGATACGGCCTCACGTCCTTCCATTTGTGCAGCAACGTAACGCCACGCTGCAACAGGATAACGCTCGCCCGCACGTCGCGCGGGTCGTCACCGACTTTTTGACCCAGAACAATGTGAATGTGCTGCCCTGGCCTGCAATATCACCGGATTTGTCGCCTACAGAACACGTGTGGGATGAGATGCAGCGACGGTTACGTGGCCTCCAAAATCAGCCGTTACCTGACCTATCACGTGCGCTTGTCAGAATCTGGAATGGTATTCCCCAGGCATTTTTCAGAACACTTGTCACATCAATGCGGCGTCGTTGTCAAGCATGCATCGATTCCAATGGTGGACATACACGGTATTGATGAGCTCAACTTTGTTTAGAGAACGTCTCTGAAAACTGATCTATATCTAAGACGCAGCTGATTCAATAACCATATCAATTATGCTGGTGTTAAATAAAGGTAAGATAAAACCCTGTTGAACCCTCCTAAGTTATAGCATATTATACACATGCACAGTTTCTTTTTTCCGCTAGTATATATTCAACATATGCTGTGTCAGTGCCAATGTAGATTCGTAGTTCCTAGTTGGTAGAACTTATAATTCGGCTCTTATTGTCTCTCAAGACAAGGTATCATTCAACAACAAAAATGGGTAAATCTCAGGGGTTGATCAGGCCTCCTTCATTACCCAAAAATAAAAACACGTGCACGCTTTTACTCTTCGCCGACAACAGTTTCTCTAAACTACCAACCGAATCGAATCTTGACATTGGATACATCTCAAAATGCAGACACCGCAGTACGTTTCTTACAGAAAACGATTGCGCATAATGTTATACTAGAATTGTGCAAGAAAATGATGACACTCTCTCGGATGTGTGAGAACGACAATATGATATGCACAAAAACAATGAATGATGATGCTATGTGTTTATATGCTATACAGTAAAACTTCGAAACCTCGAACTGCCGTCGGACCTAGCAATTAGTTCGAGCCATCTACTGTTCGAGGCATCTGCGGTATACGCGTATATTTCCTAATTGGCAGTCGCCGGTTTTCATACTGAATGCACGTCGATCAATAGTCGCAGCATTATTCATAATAATAAAATTAAAAAAGAAATGAAAGGAAAGCAAAAATGATTCCCTGTGGCACCTTATTCTCTCTCGTTTATTCTTATACGCATGAATTGTCTGTCACATAGTACATGTACAGTGGAAACTCCCTAATCCGGAAACTCTCCGATCCGGAAACTTCCTGCAACCGGACAATTTTCTCGGTTTAGTTCCTCCAATACGACATATAAAAAATCCCCCACAGTCCGAATCCTCCCTACTGCGGAATCCGAACGAATTTTTCTGTCCGGATTATTTTACAGGTAAAATAAATCTCCCAAAACCGGACGATAATTTTCCGCAAAACTACGTCAGATCGTATAATGACTGAGAATTGAGAGAAGGCATAATAATTAAATTGTCTCTATGAATACAGTCCATTAGACGTTATCATCGTATGCAATAAGTTTTGATGGAAACAAGGTAAGACCGGGTACGAGATGTACATTAGGTACACAAATCACAATTCAAAATGTTTACCCTAGATTATTGTTTCCTCTACGAAAAATCTTTTGAAATGAAGCTATGGTGCATAGTTTTCAGGTATGGTGTTTTGATAATACATCGTATTAAGTGCATAGCTTGTCAGGTTTTATGGACGGTATAATGTCGCAAAATATTCATACTTAATTTCAGCTATGTTTAATATCATTTGACATGTAAAATGATTCATTGAAATACTTGCTTGAGATTCATATATCCACCTTATACAGTGAAATTATCAAAATATCCATAACATTTTAAAAGATAAAATATCTTATACATTTTCTGCACAGTGTAATTTTGCTGTAATTTCTGCATCTATTTAAGAATGAACTATAGGTCAAAATCTTACGTTAATTATATTCAATGCTTTCATACAGTTTTGAATAAACGAGAGACGTCTACAGCGGTTCATATTCTGAAGAATCGAATTTCCTACATTTTTATAACGAATAAACACATTATAATGAGAATTCAAATATCAACCAATATTTCACACATCATGTATTTTGCATATCGCATTGCAAATCTTCCTCTTATGAAAGTTGCATAAATATGTTGGTCTCTTATAACTTATGATTTTGGGCTATAATTGAATGTTCAAGTTTATATACATTTTGTAGCTTAAATTAGTCTGCAAAGTCAAATAAAAGAATGCATTCAGACATTATATATTACATCGCGATAACGCAAACAACCTCTAGCCAAATGGTATTTAGGTCTTTGCTCTAGCGAACATATTCAAATTACTGAAAGAATGTCTTGCCTACGGACATTCAATGGAGGAATTCTCTCCAGTCCGGACTCTCCTCTAACCCGACCTTTAAAGTTTGTCGGAGGGGTGTTCGGGTTAGGGAGTTTCCACATGTACAACTGGCAAGTAATTATCACGAAGTGCGAATAACATGTGTATACTAGTATATTAAGCGGTCATTGAAAGGTGTGAATTATTGTATTGTTCGACCTATCTATAGTGAACAATGAATGAAATGATAGCTATGGACCCCAAATCCTGTTCGAGTGTTCGACCTATCTCTGTTCGAGTGATCTACTGTTAGATAATATGAAATAAGAAGGGGTTTCGCCGGGACTTAAGAACCTGTTCGAGGTATCTACTGTGTTCGAGCCAAAACTGTTCGAGGTTTCGTTTTACTGTAGGTGTAAAATGTGTGTGTGAAAATCATGTGATACATGCTTTGTAAGTAATTTGAACATAAAATATTCAGTAACAATCAAATATTAATGTAACTTTCTACATTATACAGTGGTATTACAAAATATTGACAATAAATTTCCAACATGAATCAGTCATTATGGGTTCCTTAAAACCCTACTGGACCAGACAGGTGCGTGTGGGCCACGGTATCGGTTAAGTCTGTCAACGTGAATTGGTTTAGCGGGGACTTTTAGAGATTTCTTTATTAAATAAACAAGATCGTCAATTTTCTTTGTCACAAGAAACGGACCTTGCCATTGAGGAGCGAGCTTGCTACAGATTCTAGGGCGTTTAGTAGAATCGTGCACCCATACGCCATCACCAACAGCGAAGGACCACCTTTTCACACGCAGGTCATAATGGCGCTTTCTGTACTTTGATTTTACTTTCAGAACTTTACGGGCTATGGCGTGAACTTTTTCTAGCTGCTGATGCAACGACTGTACATTGTTTGCATATGTGCTAGTATCAAATGGAGTATTAGTTTGAGTCACAGTTTCAGCTTCCTGGTTAGGTAATGCGATAGCTTCGGTCCACCTGGTGAAGCAGTAGCAGATAACAAGAACATAACAGTTGTTGGACGTTGTCCTGGGCAGAGGACCATATATGTCGAGGGCGCATCGCTCTAGAGCTTCGTAGACCTTGGCTTCACCAAGAGGCGACCTAGGGGGCTTTGAGGGTTTACGAGATGAACAAGAGTCACACTTAGTGCAGTACTCTTCGATTTCTTTCTTCATTGCTGGCCAGTATAATGTTTGTCTAATCTTCTCTAAAGTCTTGTCAGCACCCAGGTGAGCTGCGGTTGGTATATTATGGCAATAATTCAATACATCACTCCGTCTCTGCTGTGGGACAATGATTTGTTTCATTGAATGCTGGTCATCATGAAACCAAGTTCTATATAGGACGCCATGTTCGAGAAAATTACGGTCCCACATTCTCAAAAGTGTTTTGGTCACAGATGATTGTCCACTAATTGCTTGCCATGCTGGTCTCACAGATGTTTCTAGCGATTGCATCACTACGTGTAATGACGGGTCTAGACGTTGCTCTGCACCTATGTTTTCAATTGACCAGTTGGTAGAGTGTGCCATTGTGGGTTTAGGGAAACCTGCTTTAGCTTGGGACCTTGTGACAGAACGTGCCAACTCGGGAGAGTTAACAGAACATGGGCTGGATCTCAAACATTCAGAAAGAAATACTTGATGCGGACTAGTAGTATCTTGGTCAAGTCCGTCAATGGTATCATCACAGAGCGGATTTTCATTATTACCATTCTCTTGTCTGGTACATTTAGCACATGGTGCACGAGAAAGTGCGTCTGTGTTTCTGTGTTGAATACCAGGGCGATGCGTCTCAGTCAGACTGTATATACCGAGGGCTTCAAGCCATCTAGCGACTTGACATGTGGGTTGCTTTTAGTTCCTCATCCATGAGACGGCCACATTATCTGTGCGAAGTAAGACAGGTTGACCATAAAGATAATGATGGAAAGCTTTAAGTGCTTGCACCACAGCAAGTAGCTCCTTGCGGGTCACGCAGTATCGCTGCCCGTGTTTATTTAGGCTCTTGCTGTAGTATGCTATGACTACCTCTTTGCCATCTTGTATCTGACTCAACACGGCACCTGTTGCTAGATCTGATGCATCTGTATCGAGAACAAATTGGCACTTCTCTAGGGGATAACCAAGAATAGGGGCTGAAATCAAACCACTTTTTAATAGATCAAATGCTTCTGAAACATTCAGTAGTCCACTCAAAAGTGTTATTTTTCTTAGCTATCTTATGCAACGGGCGAGCAAGTTTAGCGAAACCCTTGACAAATCTCCTATAGTAAGAACAAAGGCCAAAAAAGATTTGACCTCTTTAGCATTGCGGGGGATGATCCAATATTTCACTGCAGAAATCTTATCTGGGTCAGTCGTGACACCTTCCTCGGAAACTAAATGTCCAAGAAACTTTACTTGTTTTTGAAAGAATACACATTTAGAAAGCTTACACTTCAAGCAGGCATTTTGTAATCTTTGGAATATATGTTCTAAACGAACCAACCCTTCATCGACGGTGGTACACGGCACGATAATATCGTCGGTTTCATAGCTACTTGCCAGAACCCAGTATTTAAATCTAGACTGCTGAAGTATTTCGAGCCGGCAAGTGCGTCAATGCAGTCATCAACGCGCGGAAGGGGATAGGCATCCTTGATAGTGACGTCATTTAATTTTCTGTAGTCTAAACAAAATCGGGGAGTACCATCACGTTTGGTTACCAAGACAACGGGAGAAGACCATGCGCTGTTAGAGGGCTCAATAACTCCACGTTTAAGCATATTTTTGATTTCTTCCTTTTCTATCTGACGTTTGCCTAGCGGAAGTCGTCGTGGTTGTTGTCGAATGGGTGCAGCAGAACCAGCATTT
Source organism: Mactromeris polynyma (assembly GCA_032209605.1). Lineage (NCBI taxonomy): Eukaryota > Metazoa > Mollusca > Bivalvia > Venerida > Mactridae > Mactromeris > Mactromeris polynyma. Next base: position 841,307 of record JASFXZ010000058.1, read on the forward strand.
ATGGCATGTTCTACAACATTTGTCTTGCCAATGTCTTCTGAATTTTTCGAAAACACCTCACTATACTTGCAGAGAAGTTTACGCAGACCTTGTTTTTCTACATCTGTTAAATGAGCGGAACTTCGATCATAAAGATATCTGAGGTGATCAGGGAGGATGGGGTTATCTATAGAATTGTGATGCTGTGGAGTGAGGCTATCACAGGACTCGTACACTGCTGCAATACGTTCTGGGACATTACTATATTCAAGATACGACTCGCAGGTACCTAGGTTTGTATTATTTTTGTAGACAGTTGTTTCTTCATCTCCATAATTCAAGATGTGTAGAGCGATCGTTTCGTCGGTAGTATTAACAATGCCACCCATGACACATATCTCGCTCTTAGCCATTAGCTCAATGGAGGGTTCAATATAAGCATATTCAAATAAGTATTCACTCTGTGGTATCTTAACAGAGATTATACGACGACTGTGTGACGGAACTTTTACTGTGTGTGATATTTCAACTCGACACACGTGATTTGCCACACCACCGGTCCAGAGAGGGATCAAATTATTGTCAATTACTAAGCAAGAACGTTTGTAATTGGTACTATCTACATGTTGTTTTAGAAAATCTTGACCCAAAATTCCATCAACTTCAATCCCACAAACAACGAATGTGATGTCAAAGCATTATCTACCCATTTCAATCAAAAGATCTACATTTCCAGACACTGACATACGTTCACCATTTGCAGTCCTTAAAACATCTGTAGAAGGGCGAAGATTGAATGAACAGTTGGGATTAATGCTATTCAGGACCCGATCTGAATTCAAAGACGGTGTGGCACCGCAATCTATTAAAAAATTAACTTCCGTTGATGCAACATTGCATGTAACGTAAAATCCATTATCGTAAATGTTAAATTTTGATCCAGATCGAGCTGAGTGTACTTTTTCAATATTATTATTATCACAAGTTGGCCTATTTGTTGACATGTCTGCTGACTCACGGCCCTCAGAGTCAGCCACTAGCAGTTTTCCTGAACGAAAGTATTTGAAGAGTTTGTGGACCTGTCTGACTGTGGGTTGAACTGTTGCTGCCGATTTGCATTGTTTTCAGTGTAATAGCCGTTTTGTTGGTTGTGATTGTATGAGCTGCGTTGGGGTCTCGGGTTTTTGTTCATCGGACATGACGCACATAAATGTTCGTAAGAATAACAACCAAAGCATGATCTATTAGACTTATTTTGTGCGGGTTTTTTTGACGTAGATTCTATTTTACTAAGTCTTGACTCAATGCTTTTAATGGTTTGCAAGAGATCATTATTCTCCACTGTATCGCATGCTCTTATATTGGAAACGTTTGACGAGCCAATTATAGACTCGTACCGATCAATAACGGATACGGCGTCGCTTACCGCCTTGCAGTCATGGTCCATACATCTGCATTTCATCTCTGTTGAGACGAGTTTATACAATTGGTTAAGTGTCAGTCGCTCTTGAGAATAATGATCAAGATCGGAGTAAGCTTTTTGTACAAGTTGCGTTAAATCGTCGGCTAACGACGCAATGCTCTCAAATTTTCCTCGGCGCCTATTTTCTATTTTATTCAGCCACATTGACTGATGCCTACTGCTATTACCGAAACGATCTGAAAGTCGAGTAATCAAAAGACGATAATCTCTGCGTTCTACGTTTGTTAAACTCATATAGAAATTACGCGCAGAGCCTCTCAAACTCGCTGCTAACATCAACACTTTCGTTCTACTGTCCCAAGACGATAATTCAGCGCAGTCTTCAAAGTGCGAGACGTATTGTTCGAAACTTGAAGAGCCGTCATACGTATCGGGTTTAATCAAAGACGGGTTTCTCACAAATGGCATAGGATGTGCGTAGTTGAAGTCACCGTGACCGGAGCTTGAATTATTAGGTCTATCAGAATTATTTTGACGCATGTCGGTCGTATCATTGTTGTTAGACCTATTTGTGGAAGACCGCGTATCTAAATCTATAAGTAATCGTTGATCATTCAAGCGTGTGAGTCTAGAATCCTTGTGTTGTGGAGTTGTTTGACAGCTCATGTCGTGAAGACTAAGTTGATTGTCTTGTTGAGTTGGTCTATCATGCAGGTCATCTATCGAGATGAAGCTGCTTTCTGAAAGATGAATATCGTCTCTCGATTCGCGAAACGAAATCTCAGGGTCAGGAGAGGCCATTATGTTACTTAACAAAATATAAACGCAGCAAAGCAAATTAAATCTGACGAGTTGAAATGTTTTAAAGATCAATCTATAAAGTTGTACAAATGCAGGGTACGATCGCTGGATAGCTATAGGCGAACTATTTTTAAGCTATCCCACTTATGACACCTAAAAATTGTAAACCACCTCTCGTCCGAAAACTCACTAATCGTAACGGTATAAAATACAACAAACAATCTTGTAGCGATATAGATAGATAAATAGATTTATTCGGTAACATATGAACATAACATGCATACATAATGCAGACAACTTATAAAATATTATTATCAATGCATAAACAATAGAAACCATGAAATGCACACACAATACCAAGGATAACACAAAAAAGAGAAAAATGATTTTCACTTATTTCCATTGTGGTCCTTGAAATTGGTGGCAGTAACCATGGAACAGTCATGTTATTTAGCAAAATTATTAAGTACAAAGATAACAAATCTAGACAAATTTCTTAGCTTATATCACAGAGAATTACATAAATTATATCACAGAACTTATTGACCTTATCACACTGCATTCGTGGCCTATTCATGTATTATAACAAAACACTTGCAACATAAAAATTTAAAAAAAAAGAAGAAGATAAATGTAACCAGTATGGAATGTAATTGCCTTGCAAAAACTGTAAAACAAACTTAACATCACAATGAAATATGATAAGATATAAAGTAATGCATATGAATAAGAAATTTATATACTAATAAAATGAATTTATTATGATAGCTAAAACTGTAAATTTAAAATGACCTTTAGGACTGCAATAGGTACTGTTTGATGGCAGACTTGAAATGGTTTGGATTTGAAATATCCCTTATATTTTGAGGAAGACTATTCCACAAATTAATACCATTGTTTGAGAATGTCTTTGTCCCAAAACTACCTACCCTAGGCTTGGAGAAACGACCAGTATCCACAAAGGTAAAGTTATCCGCAAAATGATCAGACACTGGCTGAGCTACCTTATTAGACCTTGTACAGCAACCGTGCACATCACTTAGTGGTTTAAAATGCTCACCAAGATACTCGGGGGCAAGGCCATGCTTTACCTTATGGACATGACAAAGCATAATTTGCTCTACCCTTTTTGACACAGGTAGCCAACCTAAACTTGAAAATTGCCCTTGACCAACATGAGACCTGTTATCCATCTGTAAAACAAACCTGATCATCTTATTTTGGGTAGTCTGGAGTTTATTTTTAAGTGACTGGGTAAGACCTGGATACCAAAAGGAACAAGCATAGTCATAGTGGCACTGTATAAGGGACATAACCAAGAGTTTTCTGGTGTGCATATTTAAGAACTTGCTTTTTCTGTATAAGAACTTTAACCTGGAGTTTGCCTTACTGATAACTGACTTGGCTATGGACTCACCAGACAGACTCTGATCTATTTTAGCACCAAGGTACTTAACAAAACTTGATGGAGTAATTGGCACCCCATTTCAAGAAACATTTAGCTGGGGATTAGACCTTAGTTTGGGCTTTGATCCAAACAATATTGATTCTGTCTTGCCAAGGTGTAGGGACAGTTTGTTGTCCACTAGCCACTCACTAATGAGTTCCAGGTCCCTTGAAAGAATGGATTCAATTTCTGATATGCTTTTACCAGCTACCAAGATGCCCGTATCATCAGCATAGAGCAATATTTTATTGTTAACCACAGCGGCCATATCATTCACATATATTAGAAATAAAAGAGGGCCAAGGATGGTACCCTGAGGGACACCACATGTGACAGTGGCCTCTGAGGACAATGTGCCAGATACGTCGACAATCTGATGGCGATCTGAGAGATAGGATTGAAACCATCTAACAGCGTCAGCATGGAGACCTATAGCCTCAAGTTTCATCAGTAAAATACCATGATATACCGTATCGAAGGCCTTCTGAAGGTCAAGTAGTACCATTCCAACCATTTTACCTTCATCCATTTTAAAACGAATAAAATCAGATAAATGGGTAAGACAGGTGTCTGTGGAGAAACCTCGCCTGAAACCAGATTGGTGACTGTAGAGTAGTTTTTTATCATTTAAATAACCTTCTACCTGATCATATATGACCCTCTCAAATATCTTTGAAACAATACTTAAGACTGAAACAGGCCTGTAATTTCCAACCTCAGTCTTGTCACTTTTCTTATAAAGGGGAATGACCCTGGCTGACTTGAGGTCATCAGGAACAGAACCCTGGATAATTGACAAGTTCACAACATGAGTGAGGGGACAAGATGTGATAGAAGCACTATCCCTAACAAACCTAGCAGGAATGCCATCTAAACCTGTAGCCTTATTTGCACTTAGTTTTTCTAAATGTTTCAAAACTTTATTTTCAGACACAATTTAGAAAATGAAAAACTATTAGGATCAACACCTTTAGCAATATAATATTTGCTAACAAAACTTCTACCATACTTATTCAAACTTTTAGGAAGTTTTTCAACAAGATTAGAAGCAACTGTAGTATAAAATAAGTTAAACTTTTCTGCAACTGTAAGCTTATTAAAAGAAATTTCTCCATCAATCTGAAGACCTATGCTACATGATGAAGAGTTACCTTTCTTAGAGGGAAGACCCAATTGTTTAAGTGTGCTCCAGAGAGATTTAGACTGGTTTTTGTACTGTTCAAGTTTTTCTGAAAAATAACATTTCTTGGCCTTAAAAATGAGAAACTGAGTTTTATTACGCAACTCCTTAAAAAAATTCTCTTCTGTTCTATTTTTCTTGAAGACATAAAAAGCTTTGTCTCTGTCATCAATACTATGTAAAATGTCAGAGGATATCCAAGGCTGTGTGCGTTGCTTACATCTAACTTCCTTAACAGGTGCAATACCATCAAGAACAGATATAAAAATAGATTTAAAATTTGTCCAAGCTTCTGATACATTGTCACTGAGTAGAACACTACTCCAGTCTGTAGATAAAAGACATTGTTCAAAGTTTTCTTTACTGTAGTTTTTCAAGGATCTGATGTGAACATTGTTATGTTTACCAATAGACATATTTGTTATCTTGCGTGTACAATAAACAACAGAATGGTCACTAATAGATGAATCAATGACACCACTATAAGTAATTCTGTCAGCATCTGATACCAATATTAAGTCTATGCATGTAGATGAAGTTTTACAGATTCTAGTAGGATCTTGTATAAGTTGTTTCAAATAAAACATGTTTGTAAATGATGATAATTGATCAACAAGAGTACATCTGTTAAGTATATTAACATTAAAGTCTCCCAGGATAACAGATTCAGTTCCAACATGCACATACATGGAGCACACCACTTCCAGCACTTCAAAGAAGTGCTGTTGAGTTGGTGGACGATAGATGGTACCACAAAGTATCGCGATGAGAGATTTACTATTCACAGGTCTTATAAAACTTGCCCGTTTGAGATCTTACTGGCTATAGTTCTACTACTTAGTTGTACGTTTCATAATAATATGCAAAAACAATAATATGTGATCATATAAACTGACGACAGACACAGCGACACGCCTAAGGGTAGTTTGCATTAGATAGTTCGGATCGAAGAGTAAGTTGCGGAAAGTCGCGAAAACATATCTATTATTAGCTTAGTCAAAGTTGCGTTTTCCTAAACAGGTAACCCGTATTGTAGTTTAACAGTTGAAGTATATACTAAATTTAGAGACTTATTCTACCTGAAGAGGGTTTGAAGTTTCGACTGATGTAGGCCATATGGCTGTGTCTACTGAATAATACTGAATGCTGGCGTTTTGCTGTATTGTCTGCCTTTAAGTCTGAACCTGGTAGGATACATGTAGATTTCACTGATGGGGGTAAATTGATCATTTAAATAAGAAGAGGAAAGCTGGGAATGGATTTTATATATATGACATAGCGTAATTTGATTCACTCTACTTTCTACGGGTACCCAATTTCAACGGGAAAAATGTTCTGTGCCAATATGTGATCTAGGATGTAAGTTCAATACAAATCTCACCAGTTTATGTTGTGTAACTTGCAATTTATTCTTTAAATCTTGTGTCAAACTGTTAAACCAGACTGATGATGCATAATCAAAGTGACATTGAACAAGGGAAGAGACCAGAAGTTTCTTTGTTTGCATAGTTAGGAATTCACATTTACGATACAGGAATTTTAACCTTGCATTGGATTTTTTAATAACAGACGTTGCCATAAACGCAAAGGACAAATTTTGATCAATAGTAACTCCAAGATATTTAACTGATGTGGTTGTTTCAATAGATTGGCCGTTACAGCTTATATCGATTTTGGACTGGGATTTTAACTGACGTTGGGATCCAAAGAGAATAGACTCTATGTTTCCGTATGATCTCCCCATGGACATGTAACGTACGGTGGCATTTATAAACGCTTCGTAAGTTGATATGATTTCATAATATGATGGTGTCTAATTTGGTTGTTCGTTTTACTTGGGCTCAGCTGAAAATGTTTGTAGTTTGAGATTTCATAAGTCCTTTCTCCTGAAAATAACAAGTTAAATATAAAGTCATGAATGTCAGCAATGATACCTCTTTAAGTAAGCATGCTTTATACTTTATTCATCTGTACATGTATACATGGACATAGCATTTACATATATCATTTTCTGCAACATTTTCCTCTGATTATATTTAATTATCTGAAACAAGATTGACAAACTGTCACAAAATACGCCCGTCACAAGTCAGAGCTCAGAGTTAAAACAAATTTTTTTTTAGGTAATTTCTAAAATCAAAGGGTGATAACTCCCGAGTGACTTGAGCAATATGGCTGGTTATCGAACTTGGCCGAGATATTATGCCCACAAACATTTTCACCAAGTTTGGTAATGATCGGATAAAAATTGTTTGACTTAGAGAGCGGACAAGGCTAATTTTGGCAAATTTTGGATAATTCAAGGGCTATAATTCCGAAGTACCTGGGGCGGTGTGGCTGGTTAATGAACTTGGCCGAGATATTATGCCCACAAACATTTTCACAAAGTTTGGTAATGATTGGATTAAAACTGTTTGACTTAGAGAGCGGACAAGGCTAATTTTGCCAATTATATAATTCATGATGTGGCTGGTTATCGAACTTGGCCGAGATATTATGCCCACAAACATTTTCACCAAGTTTAATAATGATCGGATGAAAACTCTTTGACTTAGAGAGCGGACAACATGTCGACGCCGCCCGCCCGCCACGGGTGTTTCCATAATATGTCTCGTTCTTCGAACGGGCGTATACAAATGATAACCTGCACAATCAATTATAATACATTAAATCAATTGTTGAAATAATTCAGCCACATCCTGTCTTTGGAACATATTTATACTTTTTGGTTGATTTTAAGTGAATAATGAAATATAGATCTCTAGCTTTTAAAGAGGGTCTACCTTATTTAGATAAGTTAAATACTTATCGAAATGTCGCGTGTCGAAAAACAAACACATGAAAGCATAATTCATCAATTTCTTTTGACGTCATAACTTGTAGTCGTATTCTTGCATATTGAACATTTTCTCAAGTTTTGCCTATCTATTACATTTGATACAAAAGGCGTGATTATGTGTGCTATTGCTAAATCTCCTTTAAGTCTTCTATCTTTATTTAAAAGAAGTCTTCGCAACAAGTTAAATGACGCATACAAAACCAGCTTATGAAACTAAATCATGTGTCAGGTATACTCGACAATCGTCATTTAAGGTCGGACAGCTGTGTTTCAGAAGTTTTTGTAACTGAGTAAACGAATTTAGTATCAAATTTAGTCTTGCAAATTGATCTAAGAGAAGGCAAGGGTTCATATGTTTTAAAAGAAAGTATGCAATTATGTTCAAGTTTAATGCAATATATACTTAAAACAGTCCAAAAAGGACGCAAGAGAGATTACGTTGTGGTACAAGGCCAAACATGCATAGGAATGAGTAAGCGTGGACGTTTCTGATTGAACTTGTTCTTCACAAATTTATATACGAGTACTATTCGCTGAATTAAAAAAAATGCAATAACCACCAACACCCGAAAACAATTTACACGACAAGAAAAAAGCATACACGATTACTACATAACAGTAACTTACTGCTTACCTGCAGGTAAGCACAGTTAGAGCTCACAGAGGACTCTTCTCCAATAATATGTCCATTAAATAGTGATATATACAAGTTTAATAATCAGACAAAAAGTAGCGAAACAACTATTCGATCATCATTGAACTTTCTAAAACCTTTTTATGGGTAGACAATGAAGGAAATTAAATATGTGACATGTGTGTTATATGCCCCTTCTTTAAAGCGTCCACTTGATTAATCGTTTTACAATTTGAACTATTGTGCTCGCTAGAATAGTTCTATACATCGCAGAAGACAATATGTATGTACTGGAGGGAAATCAATAAACTTACACGTAAACCAAGACCGAAACCAAACATTGATCTTGATTCTTGGTACGATCATTTCAGCACTGTGTTTGATTCACAGAATCATGAAGACCCAATTATAGACAATACCTATATAGGTGATGATGATCTGAGTGAGACTGAAGACGTATTATTTAACTCTCTTATTACAGAGGCTGAGGTGAAGGACTCTTATTATAATTGCCAAATTACATGTTAACAAATCTACTGGTGGAAATGTTGTACCTTCGCACATTGTACATGGTTGTGTCATTCTATTACCTGTGTTAGTAAAGCTTTTTAACTGACTTTTTATAAATGGTGAGTTCCCAACCAGTTGGGCAGAATGTGTCATAATCCCTGTACACAAGAAGGGAAGCATTAACCAACCAACCAACTATCGAGGTATTGCTTTAATGGATTGTATTAGTAAAATTTACATATCTGTCTTAACAAAAAGGCTAACGTTTTATGTTGATGTTTATACAAAGCTCTCAGAGTCCCAAGCTGGCTTCAGAGAAAGTTTTTCAACTATTGATAATGCCTTTGTACTGAATTCCATTGTCAGTAAATATTTTATGTTTAAAGGCAAACCCCTCTATGTTACTTTTATTGACTTTCAAAAAGCATTTGACTCGGTTAACCGACCGATTTTGTTTGATATCTTGCGTAAGAATGGGATTCGAGGTAATTTGTTCAATTCTATTTCTTCTATTTATGCTGTTGTGAAAGCACGTGTAAAGACAAGTCAATGCTTCACTGATACATATCAGTGTCCAGTTGGACTAAGGCAGGGCTGTCACTTGAGCCCGATACTTTTTTCCATGTTTATTAAATCTTCAATTTTATGTGAACATGACATTAGAAGTGTTCAGTTGTTTCCTGATTATACAGAAATATTTCTGTAAATGTTCGCAGATGGTATTGCCCTAGTCACTGATACTGTCTCTGGACTACAGAAGCAGTTGAATATTTTGCTAGACTTTTGTTCTAATTACAAACTTACTGTAAACTTTGCTAAATCTAAAATACTTGTTTTCAAGAGAGGTGGTTGTTTGTGACGTAGAGAGAGGTGGTATTACAATGGCAATATTGTTGAAAATGTCAATGGCTTTACCTATGTTGGTGTTTATTTCACAAATAGATTATCTTTATATAAGATGTGTGAGGCTACCTGTGAAAAAGCAAAGCGAGCACTTGCTCACCTGTTGTATGTAATGCTAGCTATGCCAACAAAGCCGCCCCTTTGGCGAACATCCCTCCTTGTCACTCTTGTAGTGATCTTATCAAAATTTTAATGGAAAAATATCCTCAGATTGCAGAGGACCTTAAAGGTCTGGCCCCCTCATCTGTGCAGACACAGAGACAGCCTGCCCCAAAGGTTTCCCCCCCCCTGCACCAAAAACATCCAATCAGCCAAAAAAACCTGTTTTGCCCGAAAAACCAAAATCCATTCCTCCAAAAACCAAATCACCAGCCCCTCCTACTACCAAGAAACCAATACCCACTCCAACTAAGGCCACATCGCCTGCCCCTGCTACTACCAAACCTAAGGTGAAATCTGCACCAGCAAACAAAAATAACAGCAAACCCACTTCCCAACCTCCTAAAGAAAAACCTGCAGGTCACAAACCTTCACCACCATCACCCACACCAAAACCATGTAAAAAACCATGTAAAACAAAAAGTTATGAAACCCCCCTCAACAACAAGTTTGAATGTCTTAGTGACATGGAGGATGACAGTGATGGAATCTCTGTCTCAGGGGATGAGAGCATGCTCTCTGATGAAGAAACTTAGTCTTTTATTTTATTTTTAACTTATTTTTAATGAATCTGGACTGTATTCCATGAAATACGCCTTTCACAGTACATTTTTTCTCGTTGGCTGTGTTGACCTTCAACCAGTCCGCTAACTAGTTAACATTTACAAGTATATCAAATTACCTTTTTTAGTTTCACATAATTTCACATTTCTTCCGCGCTAAATGACCAAAGCTGTCAATGCGCCATAAAACCACATGATAATAATTAAAAGTCTCATTGAGACTATACAAGTTGGAAAATTCATAAGCTACATCATAGAGATTGGCTTTTACAACAAGCTATGATATTTATAATCTAAAATCTCATATTATACTATATTTACCCCAATTTAACATATATACAAGTATATCACGTACCTTTTTTAGTTTCACATATTTTTAACATTTCTTGCGCGCTAAATGACCAAAGCTGTCCATGCGCCATAAAACAACATAATAATAATAATCACCTGTTGTATTGTTTTAGTAATTTATCTTATATACCATTTAGAATTTTCTTTAAAATATTTGATTCGAAAGTAGCATCCGTGATGTTATATGGATCTGAGTTGTGGGGATTAGAACGGTTTGATTGTATTGAACGCATTCAAATATTAGCTTGTAAAAGATTATTGAATGTTCCTGTCCATTCATGTAACGACGCTGTATTAGGTGATACAGGTAGATTACCTATGTATATATACACTTCTAAGAAGTGTATCAAGTATTGGATACGCATACTGACTCTACCTAGGACTCGTTATGTACAAAAATGCTATGACATGCTATTTCATTTTGACCAGCTGTGTTACAAAAACTGGGTCTCCAATGTAAGACTAACTCTTTGTTCCAATGGTTGTGACTATGTGTGGTATAGTCAGTATGTAGATAATCCAAAATACTTTCTTTATATGTATGTGCAGAAACTCACAGATCAATATAGACAAATATGGTCTGCAAACTGTCTTCAAAATAGTAAACTAGTGTTTTATACACAGTTTAAGCCTGTTTTCGGTTTAGAAAATTATATTGTAGATATTGATATTTCTAAATTTTGGTCCAGTCTAGCTTCTTTTAGATGTTCCAGTCACGACCTTATGATTGAACAAGGCAGATATTTTAATATTCTAAGGGAACACAGACTGTGTCCCTATTGTAACAGTTGTGTAGAAGACCACTACCATTTCCTAATGATATGTCCTCTATATTCTATATAATGTATTTGTCAGATTACTATGCCGCATATCCAACATTACATAGATTTAATCATTTGATGTCTTGTACAAATGTTGACACTATGAGAGGATTAGCTTTGTATGTATACTATGCATTTAAAACCAGAAACTCACTCATGTCAGTTTTTCCTAACATTTATGTTGTTGTATTGTCAAGTGATGACATTGTGTTGATCCTGATCTTGCTTCACATTGTATATATATGTATTGTATTGATATTATGTGAAAGTAAAAGTAAAGTGTTTATTTATTATAGTGTCACCCCTATTTAAAGGGCCAGCCAATTTGACTTATGAGACACCTACTTTCTGAGCACATTCACTTCCCGATTCCTATCATTTTAATGCCAGGCACCAGGCAGGTAGGCACACGGTAACCATTATTTAACTAGCTGGCGGCTCACCAACCGGCCATATCAGAACGGACCCCTGTCGGGATTCGAACCTTCGACCTCCCGCTCCCAAAGCGGATGCCTCAACCACTCGGCCAAGGGAGCCGGTGAATGGGCCGGTGGCCAAAAATAACACAATAAATAAATAGTTAAATAGTACTAATTAACGAAAGGAAGTGACAGTTTATGCCAAATATGTAGTCTATTTACGATACGAGCATATGTACGTGCGTTTACATTAGTATAAGTATTAGTTCGATCTCAAATGCAAACTGCATACAATCATGTGTTGAAAGTTATTTTAACACTGATTCTGACCATGCTTTCATTAATCACTCCTGGTGACCGCTTCCTAATTCACTAACCATCCTTCACGTCTCATTAAGGATCATGCCACAGCAACATTTATTTACTTTTATATTAATATCAATAAACATTATTTCCAATCAATAAATAGCAATTGAAGCGTTGTGTATAATAATGCACAAACTTACCTTTGAAACACTATATCTACAGAGACCAAGTCAGATTAGTACACATGCAATTCCTATAACAACCAGACATCCGGCAACTGTGCCACCAATGATAGCAGCAATAGATTTAGGTGACTCTGAAACGGAGGCAACTGGTCATATAAAAACAAATAAATACAATTTAGTTGCTGAAACGATTCGAAAAGGAAGTAGTTGCCGATCGATCACCTTATGTCATTCTATATAATGCGTAAACAATTTTTTTCAGGTTTTGTGACCTATCCTATTTTTTGCCACGACCCTAGAACATTTTTTCGCATGTTTTTTTCTTTTTGGTAAAATTCCTTTGTTTGAATTTTTCTTTGGATTCATTTCGGCCAAGTTAATAGGCGCTTTACGAGTATTCTAGATTTAGAGCATTATATTCCCCATGATTAAACATTATCCATGTTAAAATGAAAAGGGGATTTTTCTTATAACACAAATTCAATTAAATCTATGTTTAATATGCTTCATTTGAAAATAAAGAATATATAAAAATATAATATGTTTTTGACCTATCTACCCTATTTTTTGAGGCATGAATCCTGAAACCATCATTTATTTATGCCTAAGTAACATTATTGAGTAGTATCAGAGCAATGCTTTGACCATAATCAGTGTGTTTCCATACTATGTAAATCCAGACTGATCTAGAAAATAAGACTACAGAGCATTGAATTATTCTGATGAAATAAACAAAAGTATACCAGTTGCAAAGTATGAGTCTGATTGTGCACTTGAATTGTGCAAACATAATCGCTGAAATTCATGAATCCTGATAACTATCTACTTTCTTTATACAATGATTCCTTAAACACAACAAACACTATGTGTACAAATCGGAAAGTTTCTTTTTTTGCTCAGTATATATATATATACAATAGAAGGGATAAAGAGATGGAACTGGTGACGATCTCCTGTGGGCTAAAATGATGCAACAGTCTGCAATGATGTAGTACAGGTACAATGATGTATCACATACTAAATAGCACAACGGTACAACACATTTCGATTTAAGCATATATACAGCTTATATCAATACATGAAATAATAAACAAGCCAATTTGGCATATTAATTTAAAGACAGCATAATAACAAATACAGCTTTTAGCTGTCAAACAATACAGCAAACATATAGATATTGTAGAACAACTATGTAGTTATCATACAAAGAACATTTAAAGATAATACTAAACTTTCAATGTTTCCAGAAAATAATACCTTTAACCAGGTGACATATCCGTAATTATACGGTAAACGAATAAATTTGTTATACGTAATTTCGTGAATTTTTTTTAAAATATTATTAATTGATTTCCAAACGAATGAGGGTGTGTAATATAGTCCCATTACATAAAAGGGGTAATTATGTAAATAGTTACCGCGAAATTACAATTTCAAGTACAATTGGTAAACCTTTAAGACAATGTTAAACAAAAGAGTGTCATATTGGGCTGATGAATATTATATTTTTGTACAAACACACGCTGAATTTAGACCAAATATGGAAACATAAGTTAATAATGTAGTTTTGCTCTACATTAACAATAACAATAAATAAGTGTGTGTATGTGTCGACTTTAGCAATGTTGATAATATGTTGCATCACAATATATGGACAAAAAATTGTCAGAAGTTGGTGTTCTAACTGAAATACGGAACCCGGCCTCCGGGAAATTACAATGCCGAAGTTATTGACCCGCAGTTTGTCTAACTGAAATACGGAACCCGGCCTCCGGGAAATTACAATGCCGAAGTTATTGACCCGCAGTTTGTCTTGTTGCGACCCGCTATTTTACTAAGGCTGAAGTTTTTAAGGAACACATATTCGCAGATATCCAAGGTAGTAATTTGCATCACTCCGGGATTGGGCTCTATTAAGATCGCCTAAGTTCTATTTTAGTCCCCTGCCTGAGTTATTTTCATACAAATGACGTTCCGAAGTTAGTGTGAGCCTGAGAAAGACTGCTCATCAGAGCTATTTCAACACAAGATAATAATGTCATTTCTCTTTTCTGAAAGAATATACACTTCGAAGCAGATAAATAAATAGATATTAATAGATATTAATACATGTACATGTACATGTCTAACCTGCGTTAAGCAGCCAACCAAGGGAAGCAGCCAAATTGGCTACTTAAGCCAGGTGACCACTTAATGCAGGGTTGGTAGAATGCCCGATTTTGGGAAGATTTCTTGTACCAAAATTGTTTACTTTGTTGTATAGTACATATAATAGCAAGTAAACATATTTTTCTAATTTTGTGACAGTATTTTAAGGACTTTTCTGAATAGCAGTTTTTAAAAGAATGATTATGTTTTGAAAGACAAAATCAATAAGTAATCTTCAGAAAACATATTTGCCATTCATAAATGAAACTGTGAAGGGATCATCATTAATGAACTTTTGATCTAAATTGATGAAAACAAACTTCTCAACACCTTGAAAGATCACTAACACCGCTTCACACTTACGGGAAACAAATACGCTAACTGCTCAATTAAGGGTCTCACAAAGGGCCAAACAATTAAATACCCACCACTTTAAGCGTTGAAAGTGTCATCAATCGTCAATTATCGTAAACAAATCCGAATTAACTCCCTTGATTATGAGTGTGACTAAATTCCAGTACTGTCCGTTTCCGGACGGTAGTGTAAACGCACGTGCTACGAATTAAAAACACGCCCATAAATCAATCATAACAATCGCTGAAATGATTTAATTGGCCAAGGTAAGCAAAATAATTTAACCTGGGCGTGTCTAGACGACTCTGCACCCAGCTCCATTCGTTACGTCATAGATTCAGCATAATCCAAGGTGTGAAATAGCGATACCGATTTGTTTGACATGTAATACAATATACAATACATGTGACCGCTTAAAACGGACCGATTTTATTGGATTTTTGAATTTGGGAAGCATTCAGGCTGGCCGCTGACCGCGGACGGCAGGTGACCGTTTAGTCAAGGTAAATTATAGAAGGATTTTCGTCGGGGGCGTCGTGGAATGACCGCTTACTGGAGGTGACCGCCGAATCCAGGTGACCGTTAGTGCAGGTTAGACTGTATATACTTTTTAACTGAATGACATAAATCATAACAATATAAAACAAATAATGGGCAATGCCCACAAACCAGGTTTTAGTACATAGTTATTTGTAACCACGGCTCAATTTCTATAATGAATACATGATGATCATCAATGCTGCAAAGGTGCCATAGGTGATACATGCATACACACACTCACACTTAGATATATTATATATATATGCAACAACTATACACCAAGTTTGATGTCAATACACCCATGCATAGCAAAGATATTAATTGGAAACTGATTTTAAATTTTAAGTGACCTTGACCTTGGATGGAACGAACCCAAAAGCAATCCCAAACGAGCTCTTGACATGTTCTTACTATACACTAAGTTTGATGTCAATATTATCAACGAAACTCAAGTTATTAGCCGGAAACCAAATTTCTATTTTCAGTAACGGTGACCTTGACCTTTGGCAGAACGAACCCAAAAGCAATCCCAAGCGAGCTCTCCATATGTTCTTACTTTGCACCAAGTTTGGTTACCATATGATCAATGGAACTCAAGTTATTCGCCAGAAACCCCCAGTTTGACGCACATCCAGCCGCCTGCACCACCGTTCTAATAACGTGTTTTTTTTCGAAAACCTGGTTAAAAACTTGAAGATGTATACATCAATGTTTGCATAATTTAATAATATCGTATCGGACGGAAAGGGTATATTTGCAACTAATATATACTAAGTAAATAACCAAATGGACTACGAAAACAAGTAATAATAGAAAGAAAACAAGGAATCACAAAAGTAAATATAACTATATATTTGATAAGTTCGAGCCCACTGAGATATGGGTTCACTACTTCACAATCCCTAATTTAGAAGCGAGTGCTGGTTAGAATCCCAAGATGCAGTCATCAAGAATATTTAGTATAAGTTGTAATAAATGTTTCGATGCAAAAGAATATATAAGTTTAAACTAAACTTATCAAACAATACAGCTTGTAGGTTATTCTACATGGTAAAACACTTGAATTGAGGCAAAATTAGTCTTCATAAATATGCACACATGTTTTATCTTGCCAGTCCTTTGGCATCTCTATGAAACATAAACGGGTTTCTATAATAACTTAGTACCTTTCCAACATTTGGTACTATCAACTATTTTGGGGTAAAAATTCTATGTTATGTATGAGTTTTACTACTGAGGCTTTTTTCTATAGGTCCCACGGGTCCGACTATCGGACCCATTCCCCAAGCAAAATATAGCTTGTTTTCAGAAAAAAACATTCCCAATTGGAAGTACCTATGAAAAATCGTCTATCGGGGCCGCATATAATTACCGGCGAGTCGCAAAACAATGCATTAGGGTATTCTCGGATTTCATCGTTGATTAATATATAACATACATGTGATGATCGCCGACTTTCGTTTTATAAACGTTTATCGTGAACGAGCACCATCACAAAAAGGTCGCAAGTAGTAAATATTACTGCATCAAAATAAGAAAGACAGATTCTACGGGATCGAAAACGGTAAATTCCATGTTTGAAACAGCGTCGAGTGCCCCTCTGTTAGAACTTTCTCAGTGAGTCCGATGGTTATTCAACTTATTTATGCTGGAGATGAACATCACACTGATCAATTCCCTCAATGGAGTGCGCTTTGTAAAGTTTCTTTATATTTCGAATCATGTTGGTTTATTTTACATTTTGAAGACAAACTTTTCTAATAGATATTGCTGTCAATGATAATTGGCTGTTGGATAGACCTATAAATATGACCCTTCAAAACTTATTTCACATTTTGACATTTTCCAGTTAATAAGTTACATGCAAAGTGAAAGTAAAAAAACAACAATGAATGTGCATGCACATGTCTAATATTGTGTATGCATGATAAAATGGTACACCTAATTTCCCAATGCTCATCTGAAAGCTCTTTGAATTATTCTAGCCAATGTCCCATGTGTCAGAAATGTTAAACATTTTGTGTTTTTTTGACAGTCGATATGAGAAATGTAGATTAAAATGTTTGTTTTATATAAAACTTAGATAAGAAAGACTGTTCTTTTAACTATGAAATTCCCAAAATTGGAGTTGAAGCAATAAAATTTCTTCCCAAATTGGCGAATTTTACGACGCAAATTTTCCCAATTTATCCAGAGTCTTTTTCTCAAAATGGACAGAAAAAGGCCTGCTACTGAATAATTCAAGCCTAGATAAGAATAGCAAATTCCTTTCCCATTTCCTCCTGCGGATAGTCTGATTTAATTTGTTTTGCATTTGATGGTTTTAAGCAAATTTGCCACGTTTGAATCATTATCCACCCAATTCTACCCTCCCTTTGACACAAAAGTGAACTTCTTCCAATTTGTAAAATGCTAAGACAATGCATGAATCAACTCCTGTGATGAACAGTTTAAATTTACTTCAATCATTAGTATCCCTGTCAGGCCTGTGTCCGATTGAATAACACGTCTAAGAACGTAATTAAAATTGTCTAGAATTTGGACTGCTGACAACAGAAATTTTGTGCTATGCAACGTACTACTACTTTGTTTGTAATAACACATCATCAACAATGTTACATTTATAATTGAAGAACTGTGAGGGTTATAATACCAGTACATAAAATACAAACTTTAAAAATCTAAGACCCAGAAAATTACTTCACGTAAACAATTCAGTTCACAATTTGAATAATCAACATTTTAAGTTCTGAATTAAAGCTAGAGCAAGTCTATATTCATGGATACTGTAATAGGACTGTTTATGTCCTAACACTTTATTTCTGGTTTTCCCCAGTTTATACTCTTCATGTATTTGTATCATGTTGTCTATTTTTAGTAAGCATTAAATTCATTGGTCAGGTACATTGAAATCACCCATGCATTGCAACTCTACTTGCAGTGTATGTGGCGAGTTAAAATCTACCTAACCTCTCACCTCTCACATTTGACCTTTACTCACTGACTGGGTATATAAGGCAGTGCATGTCTGGATTGTCTTCATTTCTTTGCGTAGGTTGCTGACCATTCAGGTCAGTGTAACCCCCAAAGCTTTGGCTTTACACCCAAACCAAAGGATCTTAGGATCTGAACAAATGTTGAATATTTCAGGACACATTCTGCTTACTTATTTCGTATTATATTATTTTGGGTTAATATCTATTTAAGGTTTAGGGCCATATTTGGTATAAAACCGCCAGTGAGTTTAGAGTTTAGAGTATTTGAATTGCATTCGATTTATAAAGTAATAAACGCTTGCTCGTTTCAGTTATAACTGTGTTTGGTTTTGTTTATAGTTAAATCATAATTTGTATAACATTTCAACATACCACTATACGATCGGACGGCTAAGGAATTCCATCCAACAATCTATAACACGCATTGAGTTGCTCACAAACAAACAACAACTCGATACAGTAAGTACAATAACTAGCAATCAAATACATGCAGCGATAATTATAAAGATTACTGTACAATATAAAAGTACAAATACCACACTCACCACTGACTAAGGGTTCTAATACTCACTTAAGCCGAAGTCAGTCAATCAGTGGTGCCGCTAAAATAAAACTGTCATAATCACACCATCATAAATCTATTTTGACAAGTTGAGTTGATACTGTTTTAAGTGAAATTAAATTTTCAGATATTAAAGATATAAAACATTTACTAATAATCTATTATACATATTAATTATTTAGTGAGATAGCCTGTGAGTCTGACCAATAGTTTAGCAAGGACATACCGGTATGTATTAGGCAGAGCAAGTGTGCGTAGCCAACATCGGAGTGACACACATGTGGCCAGTGTGATATTAATTTTATAATGAATGATGGCCATGAAATATCTAAGAAGAATTGTTACTGTCAATCAGTGAAAGTAACGAATTTCCTAACCAGGCCATATACCCTTATCAGAAATATTTTGTTATTTTAATTGACCAGTAAGAGAAAACATAAAGTCTGAGTTCTGAAAGCTGAATTTGTATCTACCTACTTGAACTCTGGTCGACAGTGGATATTTTAGAAGTGACTGACACTGCAAAACTTCATGTTCAAGATATTCTCTTAAAACAATTTAAAACAGGATTAAACAGTTTTTGTTTATGAATTGATCATTCTAATGTATGATTTTTTTTAAATTAAAAGTAAATGGGTGTGGTTGAACTATTTTGATATTGGATTTTGAGCCAGTTTTAAGCTGCATATTTAAACATGCATGTGTCTAAGCATTTGTGGTTGTACATGCAACAGGTCCCGGGTTCAATCCAAGGTTGGGCAAAATTGGTTTTTCCTTCGTAATTTACCAACTTTACAACTTCATTGTTAAATATACTGTGTTATTTAGCTATTTCATTCAACAATGCATTAGATCAACACAATGTAGATCAAATTCATGCAATCACGAGTTTTTGCGTTGAGTGAGGTTTTGTATAGAAAGGTTGCAATAAAGGACGACGAGAATCAATTGTATTGACGAACAATTGTCATTTTTGTATAAATGTATCGAGGAGAAAATTAAACCATGAACATTTGACTGGTCGAAGGGAGGCAATCCATGCACTCATGAAATAGTAAAGTGTAAAATCCTTTCAGTTTAAATCCCTTGAGGATGAAAGTTATGCAAATGTATAGGTCTGAGATACCTTATAAGGAGATGTACCATTAGTTAGAATCTGCTATATGCTAGTACTGACCTTTCAGTCGAATCAAAATATAAGGTACAATGTATGTAAACTTTGGCAAGTACAAGAAGCACATGACTATATATTAATTGCTGTCCTACACTGGATGGCTATAAAAGAAAATAGCTCTATTTACAGGAGCAAATATTACCAATTTAAAAGAAATGTTTTGCACAAATTGTAGTTACTGCGTGACTTGTGAAGCCATGATCGCTGATTTGTGTCATGTCGTGTTGGTTGGTTCAGCCACCTTACAGACATAACCTTTTCTACTTTAATGACTTATTTGAATTCTGAGTTAAGAGATAAAGCATTCTGCATCTTGATGCGCGTATATTACTAAACATGTTGCAATAAACCAAACCGTGTAGGTAATAGTGACTCATTTTCACCAAAGAAGGGGCATTTACGATCACATACACTGTGCAAAATTTCTAATTTGTCAATTTGATATTAGTTAAGATAGGTACAATATGTGTGTATAATTGTAGATGGTTTTTTTGTTTTCCATTTAAAATATTTTGTGATATAAGATATGTTGCATCTGATGTAAAAACCACTGTCATTTTGGTATCGGCAGACAACTTACTGTCAATTTTCAGTTATTCCATGCCCTAATCATTCTTATTGTACAATCATGTTACAATGTGGGAATATTAATCTCTCATTTTGCTTCCCTTATGATATAGATATACATTCTTATTAATCAGAGGTCAAAGAAAATGACAGAACAGTCCTGAATCAAAAGTCAATACTCCACTCCCTAAAGCTATAATAATAAATATCTGAAGTGGGGATACATACATGTATTAGGTGTAGAAGCTTGATGAGTTTTTTGTTGTTTTTTTTATGTTTATTTATTGCTGTAAAGTACAGAGGGAGTGAAAGCAACGTGTAGAGCCAGTTTTGTAACCAGTTTTCGCGACCCGGACGATTATCAAATTTTGAGTTAGATGAGAAAATAATTATCTATATTTTGTCGACAAAGAGAACATTTTCTAGAATTTCAACGATTTCTTGTAATGAAAACATCGTATGTCATCATTATTTTATGCTTTTAGATGCCATAGTTGAATCTTCATCCAAGACAAAAATAAACAAGGATAACGGTGGAAGCGATGAGTGCTCCCTGAAGTATGGTTATAACTTCAAACAAGACTGATTGGAAAATCTAACTTTGTTGACGGTTAAAATCTGAATGTTATATGCAGCACTGGAAATGTCCTGGATCTCCCAAGAAAATAAGTATACAACTAGAATGCGTCCATAGGACACAGATGCCCCCACTTGCAGCCTTTGTCACAAAAGCAAATTTATGTTATTATTCTGCTCATAGTTTGTGAATGGATATCAAAATTACCAAGTGAACAACTGTACTGATTATGGTGATAAGTCAAGGGCCATAACTTTGCACTTACTGGAAACAGGCAAACACGAAACCCAGGTTCACAACTATACAGGTTGGTGAACATTCATGTACAGTTTGGCGAGTGTAGCTGATATACTGTTGGAGACATGTGCGACACAAAATTGCACGCTCTGTATGCTATAATTTCAATAAATCAAGGGCCATAACTTTGCACTTACTGGACTCATCGAATTATGAATCCCCAGGTGCAATATAACACATGCATGTGAACATTTCTGTAAAGTCTTATAACTGTGGCTCATATACTTTTGGAGATATGTGCGACACAATATTGCATACTCTGTAGGCTATATTTTAACTAAGTCAAGGGCCATTACTTTGCACTTACTGGGCACAGCCAAACATGAAAACCCAGGTGCACAACTACACATGCTGGTGAACATTCCTGCAAAGTTTAATGACTCTGGCTCATATACTTTTGGAGATATGAGTGACACAAGATTGCATACTCTGTAAGCTATATTTTAACTAAGTCAAGGGCCATAACTTTGAACTTATTGGGCACAGCCAAACATGAAACCCCAGGTGCACAACTTCACATGCTGGTGAACATTCCTGTAAAGTTTAATGACTCTGGCTCATATACGTTTGGAGTGTGAGTGACACAAGATTGCATACTCTGTAGGCTTTATTTTAACTAAGTCAAGGGTCATAACTTTGCACTTACTAGGCACAGCCAAACATGAAACCCCAGGTGCACAACTTCACATGCTGGTGAACATTCCTGTAAAGTTTAATGACTCTGGCTCATATTGTTTTAGAGATATGAGTAACACAAGATTGTGTGACGGAAGGAAGGACGGACGGATGGAATGACGGACGGACGGAAGAAGCGGCGACTTTATGCTGCCCCCCCCTTCGGGAACGGGGAGCATAAAAATGTTTTGTTTATGCTTTTACCATAAACTGATATTTCATCACTTCCTCAGATCAGTTACAGTCTTTAAACAATGTGCAGCATATATATGCCAAGATCAGTGAATTACTTGTGACCTACGTCTGGTGAGATAAACGGATGGTTTGTCATTTCAAGAAAAGAACAACAACAACCGCACAGTTGTGTTTAAAAACCCTGTCATCTGTACTTGGTAATGTTTAATGCGACTGCGGTGTATTGATATCACGGACATAAAAACATTATCATAGTTCGTTTTGATATATACATTTTTTCATTCTGTAATTGCAATATTTAAATAACTATTTGGCTCTTTCTAATGCGTCGGTGATGTCAGTTAAAATCCGTTTCCACCTGATATCGCAAATACTTACTGCTATTTCTTTGTTAGACAAGGACTACTTTCTTCAGGAGTATGTAGCCTTTTGTGGTTCAGAATGAAATACTTGGGATGACTCATATGATGAGTGTCCGCGGATTTCGCCTACTATAGCAATTGGCTCTTAGGAGCCCCTTGCTAAAAGTGCATTTAATAATTATTAGTCCTTTAATTGGTTTAACAATTAAAAAAACTTTATAGAACAATAATAATAATAATGTGTACAAACAAAGGTGAAGTAATGTCATTAATATTGTTTCTGTGTACATCTATACAGAACACATTTTAAGCTTGTAAAAAAAATATTTTCCCTACCTACCCTATCCTGGTGGGCAAGGGTCGCGGGAGGGGAAACAAACATATTTTTAATGTTGGCTTTGATTATCAATTGATATTTTTTATCGAATATTCGAATGCTTAATCAGTATTGGGACGAACAAACAAATATATTCAAATAAACGAATATTCGTTGACATCCCTACTTAGAACACATGTTACAAACTGGCTTCCAAGGTACGGTTTATTTTAAGTTATTTTTGTAACTTCAGTCTCTTCTAGAAGTACAAATAAAGCTGATAAATAACTAACAATAAAAAATTAATGATGTTTTGGACACTTGCGTTGCATTGGAATTTAGAAGAAGAAAATAACCAACTGACTGACTATAACATAGTTAGCAAACATTCCATAACAGTTTTAAAGTTAATTAGTTACCGGTATCTGTTAAATCAGAGGGTAAAATTAATGGGCGCCCAGTCACCCATGGCAACCATATTATCGTACGGACAACCGACTTTTTTGAAATAGTCGCCCTGCCGGCCACCTAAAATGGTGCTGTAGATATATTTTACTTTAAACTATTACAACCGTAGTATAAAATGTCAAGCAGCCGATACATAAAATTCTGATCATTTTTCTTCCACAGAAGCCATTTCTCCTATAGAAAACTAGATACCCAAGAGCAACATATCGTGCCCACCAATTGTCAAAGGATTAAGAGAATACGGTTATATAACGCTATACAGTGCATATCTAGTACACCCCTTCTTTACTTTTTACTTCTAAGTGTGATCTTGACCTTTGAGCTATGCACTGGCAGAGTATGGGTCATGCATGACACATAAGGCCACCATGGTGAACATTTGTGCCAAGTTATTTGAAAATCCCCCAATAAATGACAGTGTAATATTCCGGAAAAGATGTTTTAATTCATTTTTTGATGTTTGACCTCCAAGTACGAACTTCACCTTTGAGCTACAGACATGGGGCTTGTGCATGGCACCCCGTCTCATTATGGTTAACATTTATGCCGAGTAATTTGAAAATCCTTCAGTAAATGACATTGTCTGGACAAGATGTTTAATGATAGACCACTTTTTGACACATTTGACCTCCAAGTGTGACCTTGACCTTTAGGCTACATATATGGATTTTATGCATGATACGCCAACTCATCATGGTTAACATTTGCACCATATAATTTGAAAATACCCCAATAAATGACAGTGTTATTTTCCTGACAAGATGTTTTAGACCCATTTTAGACATTTGACTTCCAAGTGTGACCTTGACCTTTAAGCTACGGACATGGGTCTTGCGTGTGACAAACTGACTCATCATGGGGAACAATTGTGCCAAGTAATTTTAAAATCCCTCCATAAATGACAGTGTAATGGTCAGGACAAAGAAAATTGGGACGGATCACCACAAGCTGGCTTGACAACCAGTTATGCTGGCTGAAAATCATGACAAATATCGGCGCACAACAGTTTTCTTAACATTCTAAATAGCCAGCGGGCTTGTCCTTGCGCATAATCTAATAATTATATTTTCATAAAAGTATGCTCTTAATCATCCTCTTGAAATACAAATATTTTTTCTAATTGGATACTGGTTCTATTTACATACTCTTGAAGTAAATTCACCATACATGGAACATTGCACATGGATGTATAAAGAGTTCAATGACTAAGTAAATCAATAGTTGAGAGTTTTTCACACCTTTTTAACTACATGCTGGACACTACTGTTTTAAGACTAAATGAAGTTACATATGTAAACAATGCACAATGTCATTTATTGGCGTCATTTTACTTCTCTCTCCTGTACAGTTGTAACCATCTTTGTGCAATGGATAGACACAACTCAACATTTAATAACTTAGCCATGACATTAAACTAGATGTTGTTGTTGTGCAATCTATTTTTTCCAGTAGTAGGGAGAGTTGTTATAATGTTACTTTCACACATTGTGGTTCAAACAGCAAGAATAATCATCCTGAATTATTTTATGTTACAATTAGCAATTCAATGTGTCACAAACAAATGCTGTGATGCAGTCTACTGATTATAAATGTTGAGTAGTGTCGTTATAATTATACCTATGAAGAGTTTGCTCACAGAAAGATACAAAATTGCTATTATAGAAAAATTATCAACTTACCAACACAATCTGGAAAGGACTCAGTTTTTTGAGTCCTAATGTCCTTGCAGGAATAGCTGTTACAAAATCTATTATCAAAGGGATTTATTGTAATTGTATATGGATTTGTCGAGGCAGTGAAATTATGGCCACTGGATGACGGTGGACGACAATGTGTGGGAGTGCATGTTGCAATCGATGTTCCATTCTTATACCAATTTACATTATTGGTTGTATGGCATTGGCATGTTAATGGCTGCTGGTCTACCGCATCAACCGCACAACTTACTTCCAATGACACTGAAAATGAAGAACTTCAATATAATTTATGCACAAAAACACATTTATTAAATTATTACTGCAGCAAAGGCTTAAAAGT
The DNA here is from genome assembly GCA_032209605.1 of Mactromeris polynyma. Taxonomy (NCBI): domain Eukaryota; kingdom Metazoa; phylum Mollusca; class Bivalvia; order Venerida; family Mactridae; genus Mactromeris; species Mactromeris polynyma. Next base: position 867,095 of record JASFXZ010000058.1, read on the forward strand.
TGACTTTTCTGATTAGTTTTTAGGTATTCACTGTGGAACTTTTACAAATGAAATGATTAATTAGAATGCAGCACTGATATTCTTAGGTGCAATCATCCATTTTCTCCAACAACCATACGTATGCTGGGGTCTAAATGAATTTATTCACGATTAAGTGTAGTCTGAAAAAACTTAACATGAATGAAGCTTTTGTCCATTGTTTTGGAAGTTGGAGGTTCAGTATTATCAATGCCATGCTGTTAAATCAACACATAATCTATTTCTGACAATATAACTAGTACTAAGATAATTCAGAAAATCAAAATCTATTTCCAACTACATTTAATAAGTTGACATTTTCACATTTAGCTTTTGCACACATCTACAGTCATTAAAGCGCATTATCCACATTCTATTTTTCACCGTTTTTTTAAACAAGAGGGCCATGGTGGCCCTTTATCGCTCACCTGAGTACATTGTCATCTTGTCTTCAAGAAAGTCTTGACCTAGCTTTTATAAAGGCAAACATTTTGACCAAGTCTCATGTACAGAAACTAAAACATGTAACCTCTGGAGTGTTTATAAGGTTTAACTATAATTTGACACAGTGACCTAGTTGTTGACTCTAGATAACCCAGTTTCGAACTTGGTCTAGATTTCATTGAGGCAAACAATCTGACCATGTTTCATATAAATCAAGTATTGACCCCAGATGACCCTGTTTCAAACTTGGCCTAGATTTTATTCTGACAAATATTCCGCCCAAGTTTCATGCAGATCAGGTAAAATGTTTTACCTCTAGAGTGTCAACAGTCTAAATTGTTGATGACGGATGACGACGACGAACAACGGACACAGGGCGATCCCAATAGCTAAACTTGAGCAGATTACAGATTAATTCAATTGGTCATTACTGATTGTGACCGCCGTTTGCCTGGATAACGGCTTAGCATCTACTTCTCATTGACATAATGAATCTACAAATACAATTCTGGGAAATATTTGACACTTATGTTAATATCATTTGGAGCCCGTTCTGCAGTGGATTAATTCATCGTGTACACCATATGAAAAGATTTTAACTGGCAAACAGCGATCTCACTCGATAATGACCGATTGAGCTAATATGTGAATTTTTATTTCTGTTTTTACTGGCTTTCAATTAACTTGCTATATTTAGCGCTGAAAATAAGTAGGAACATTACAGACAGATTGAACTTTCTGAGTCTTAAATTTCTATTTGATATTCATATTTAATTGCAATATCATAAAAATGCTATCTGAGTCCTTATAACTTTTCTTAAGTGTAGTTCTTATTAGTTCTTTTCTTATACATATAGCTTCAAAGTTCTTAATTGTGATTCTTCATTGCAGCCATGATTGACAGACCATGTAAGTCCAGATGAAATATGATCTACATTATATGAGATCACAGAATCGCACATTGTAAGTGCATAGAATGGTGTTATGGAACTATTGCTACTGTTTGAAGCTTCTATTCTTTGTAGAAACAGCCATGTTGGCAGCAAATGGAGTATTTCAGGACAGCAATTAGGGTAAGTTTTGAACATAAATGTTATCAAATATGAATTGAATAAATTCAATAATGCATTATTCATTAGGTTTTCATCATGCCAAAAGTATACTCAGTACATTTAAAATGCAAAATGTAAGATTTCTTGAACTTACTAGGCATAGAACTTAACATGAAATTGTTTTATTTTACACAATTGTGAACGCTAACTTTTCTTCCAATCAACAGGTATTTTCATATCAAAAATGAGTTTTAAAACAGGCTAAAATGACCTTTAAAAGATATATCACAGGTACAAAATGTGCATTTTTAAATGTACTGAGTGTACATTATGCATGTATTTGTGAAAATTACTTTAAACATTTTCTGTTTTCTTTTTATTTAGTGACACTGCTGAAGAAAGATTATTTGACACTGAGACGAGTTCCATTGGACTGTTCACCATCTTTGAATAAGGCCACACCAAATTGAAAAGTTGTTCATCGGATTTGCAGCACGCAATTTGTTGAAAAGCAAAAAATATTTTTGTTTTGTCTTTTTACATGCGCCCACTCCTTCGAGAAAATTGACATTTAAATTTGGTGGTGCACGACCTTTTTGTCCGGGAATTCAGCGATTTCCTGCTTTAAAATGCATATAATCTGAAAGTTGATATGACCTGCATATCCAGTATATTGTGGTTTTAGGTCCTGCTAATAAGTCCATTTAACTCGCATGTAAACAGTTGTTTACACAAATTTACAACACACAACGGACCCCTTTACAGCATCGGCGAAGGTGCGTACATCAACGTTATTTCACTAAATTGACCCCAAACGGTTGATTACCAGTGGTTTTAAATAATAATCAGCGACAGTTTGCTCATCATTGGATTGAGACTGCTGCAAACTAAACCTCCCTTGTTCTTAACTGTCGGCCATTTTGATAAAGTGATAAGCCCTTATAGGAGTAATTTCCAAATATGTGATAATTGAAAAAAATACCATGTGACAACCTCTTTTTCTTCAACTTACTGAGTCAAATGCAGACAGGAGCATAATTAATAACTTATTTTTTATATATCTGATTAGTTTATCATCGTTTACATTATATTCCCCATAAACTTTAAGGAAATTTGCCTATCAAAATGGCCAACAGTTCGGAACAAGGGAGGTAAATATTGTAGATGTTGGAACTATGTATTCAGCTAACAAAAGTGAAACAAGAAATGGGCAATGCCCCCAAACCAGGTTTTAGTACGTAGTTATTTGTAACCAAGGTTCAATTTGTATAATAAATACATGATGATCATCAATGCTGCAAAGGTGCCATAGGTGATACATGCATAATACACACTCACACTTAGATATATTATATATATATGCAACAACTATACACCAAGTTTGATGTCAATACACCCACGCATAGCAAAGATATTAAGTGGAAACTGATTTTAAATTTTAAGTGACCCTACCTTGGACGGAACGAACCCAAAAGCAATCCCAAGATGTTCTTACTATACACCAAGTTTGATGTCAACATGATCAACGAAACATAAGTTATTCGCCGGAAACCAAATTGCTAAGTTTAAAAACGGTGACCTTGACCTTTGATGGAACTATTCAAAAAGCGACCCCAAGCGAGCTCTCCACATGTTCTTACTATACACCAAATTTGATGCCAATATGTCCAACGAAACTCAAGTTATTCGCCGGAAACCAAACTGATATTTATAGTAACGGTGACCTTGACCTTTGACTGACCAAACCCAAAAGCAATTGACCCTTCCTCAGATATTTGATTGACAGGCCGATTGGCCAATCAGATAACGGGATTTCGACACACCCCCCAGCAGCTCGCTTACCTAAGACAAACCTTAGACAAACAGGAAGAGATTACTGTGGGATAACAAAATAAGGTTTAATAGATTTCTGATGATGAAAGCATTGTGATTATATTATATTATGTTAATATGTGACAATGGTGAAAAGATGCAGCTACGGGTTTTATCATTCGGACAGCAGATATCCGGAGAGACTAGAAAAAATGAAATATTTATTTATATCGGCTTTACTGGGAGGGTGCAGACATTAGAAATTAATTAAAAAGTATAGCCCTAGAAGATGAAGAAACACACTATTACAACTTAAAATATGTTTGTTTTACATATATATGCAAGCAACAACATACTGTTAAACAATTTTACACTGAATAGCTAAATTTTTGCTTAATTATGTCATTCGAATCAATAATATGCAAGCGGTGAAGGTTTATTTCACCACACTGGTTTTAATAAGTTGCAATTTATATAAATGTCTGATATGATCAATATATCTGCAGGTTGAAGGAACATTATATTATTTTGATAAATACAATATTTGACTTTTACCAGCATTGAGGTAAGTAGGCCTATTTGGATATTTCATTTGCTTTGTGTGGACATTACTTTATAAATTAGTTATAAAGGCCTAATTAGTAAAACTAAAATGCTCAGAATCAATTATAAAATCAATAATTGTTGACATCAAAAAATAGTATAGCCATAAACATAATTATATACAGAAAAATAATTTTTAGTTTTGTTAATACTAGTGAAAAAATGTAAATACCGGTGATTTACTGGTGTTGGTTACTCATTGTTGAGTAGGACTATTTCTTTCAAACGTAATTTATAAGAGTTAGAAAAGTTCTGATTTCTTCATTATTTCATTTACTATAGTGTTTAGAGTTTATGATTGGACAGAAATTAGTAATAAATCATGTTTAAACCCTAAGCATCACACCTATGTTGAATTAAGTTCTTAAATAATAAACACATTTTAGAACATTCAACACAGATCTCGACCTGATCAATGGTCTTTCAGTTTAAGTCTATAAAAATATTTGACACTTCTGTTCTCAACTTTACTGTATATAATGTGTCAGATGGTGACAGGAAACACTAATTGGATGTTTATTGGATTCCAACTGGGGCAGACAAAGAGAAATGCTAATTAGGGGTCTGGACAAGATTGATATCTAGATAGTGCACACAGGGGACAATATTGTTTATTGCGTAATATTATATAATTTGTCCGAGCCAAACTTTGCCTTGTTTTTTAAGGCATAATTTCTGGAAATTTTAGAAATATGTGTTGAATGATTTATTGATGATTTGAGAAATAATCCTAATATAGTAATGTCTGTCCACTCTATTTATTAAACATACTATTTTTTCAATTTCAATGCAAAATATTTTACACATGGACTTTTAACCAATATTTTTGATGTCTGATTATAATAGACATTACAAAATATCCTCATATTATCCAAAAGATGTCAATTTTGTGCATTTTTTGTGGCTGTAGTATAAAATATGTCCATTCGAATAAGACGCTTAGCTATGATGTTGATTTTCCTAACATCATTTTTGGTCTGACACAGACGGTTTTGAGTACTAAATTCTTATCAGGAAACCAGACAGGCGTACAATGCAGAGTCAAAGTTTGATCACGAAGATGATTCAACGCAAAATCGCTCGGAAGACACTCCAAAGTTACATTACGTTTATTATTGTCGGTCGCCATTTTGTAAAGCCCTTGTCTAACGTAGTTACAACCAGCACCAGTTGCTAAGGTGGGCGTGGCTACAGTGCGAATGAGGAAGGGTCAATCCCAAGCGAGCTCTTCACATGTTCTTACTATACACCAAGTTTGCTGTCAATATGATCAACGAAACTCAAGTTATTCGCCGGAAACTAAATTGCTATCATAATTAAAATTCACGATGTTTACTTTGAAAAACCTTGTCGTTCTTGGAAGGTTTTCAAGTGGCGTCGGAAGACAGATAAAAAAGTGTCGTTGTGTGTTGTAGAGAGGTGTCGTTCGTAAGAGGTGAAATTGCGTTGAAATCCAACGGGGGGGGGGAATAAAAATGCTGTTGTAAAGAGGTTGTCGTTCGTGGGAGGTGACGTTTCGGGAGATTAGACTGTACAATGCTTTTGCATATATAAAATCAAAATAAGAGTTCATAAGCATAATGCTTGTTTGTTGTGTTGTACAGTGATTTATTGGAGCGTTATTAAACTCTGTCCCATCAACATTTGTTGTCATTGAATCACATTGTTCATCTGTATCCATGAAGTCTAACTGTTTGATTTCAACCGTACAATTAGCCATGTTCTCGCATGCAGCTCCGAATTAGCAATGATAAAATGTTAGTATTGATATAGAGTTTTTATAGTATATATATAAGCGTTCGTTTGTGGAAAGGTGGGTTAATCATTTTGAAATTCCAAATTTCATATTCAAATATTTCCCGCTTCTATGTCAGATTCGCGCCAAATCCATCTAACTATAATGACGTAGTTCAGGGTTGATCAGTACTTCAAGGACTCCATATCGAATCCATGAGAGAACCATCCCATGAACATTTTTAATTTGTATGTCCAATTATTTTCAAAAATAAACAGTTTGATGAAATATTTCTGTGTTGTTGTATATGATCGTCACTTCTTTTCCATTGACTTAGTCTTACTGAACATGAAAAACATTCCACAATGTCTCCTCTTCCGGTATAATAAAAACCGGCAGATGGTAACCGAAATTTGTCTAGTAGAATCTGCGTAGACCGTGTATCAAATGTATTGAGTCTATTTTCGTAAAACTTTAAATCAAGTGCATGAAATTGCAAACCTGTACACTCCATTATGGTATGGAAATAAACTGATTACTTACAATGTCCTTCTAGAAATGACGTTAGTAAATGAACGATTAATTTCCTTTAAATCGCACAAAGCTGAAAACTGATTGAGATCAAAACGTATAGAACATGTATGTTTTCTCGAAGACACGTATGTTTGTTTGCGTTTTATTTTCACTATGAGAAACATATCACCAAAACGAGAATGTATTTGTTTCAAAGTAGGACGCCATTGTACATCTTCAAATCCTTGTTGCTTTAAATATGTCATGGTATCTTCGGCGAAAAGCAACTGTGTTTGTGCCATGATTGGATTTCATTCGTTAGTAAAGAATGAATATATCTACGACTTAACTCATAAAACAATATTAAACGTCTCTAAGCATATTTTCTTCTAAAGTCTGATCATTCACTAAATTCAAAGAGAAATTACACAGCTCATCCCACCAGGAATCTGACCGATTAACAATAAAATCAAATCCGTCATGTGAAGTAATATTGAAATATCTACTAGACCATGTCATATAATACAATACAGAAAACAGTTCATCATCTGTCCACGGTTGTCTCTCTTCTTATTCAACCAAAAGGAGTCGTGCATACGTACATACATCGCCATGCTAACAAAAATATCTTTAACTAAACAAAACACTAAAGTCGTTCATAAATAACCGCGCAGTTTCAAAAATATGGCGATATCTCTTCAACCACATTGATATGGAGGTGGCCATCTTTCTCTCAATATTTATAAATAGAAACAATCGTGTGTTACAAGACCATTGTATATGAATATAATTTAATGACCATTATAGCTGCAAGGCTTAAAGCACGCGTGATGAACACAGGTGGTCTGTTTAATATCATGGGCCAGAGGGCTTATAGTATCGATTATTGACCTTGCTCCGCAACATGCACCTAATCTACCCGAAAAATGGCTGCGAGTTGATTACTTTATCCCTACTGCAGCGGTCCTTGGACAAAATTACTAAACCTGGTAATGATGAAATAAGGGGGCAACTCATAATGACCATGTTATTTCTTCTTTGAGACCCACTAACCTTAAGAATGAATGTAATCTTGAGGAATTGCAACAGATGTTATCGTCATTACTGAACGCTAAATTAGAACAAAAGTTATCTGGTCTTAAAATGGCTATAGTCCTAATCAGGGTCAACATGAGTCTAATACCACAAGGTATTATCATAGGGACAATACTACAGACCTCAACCCTAACAGTTATTCTAGGCTACAACAACAAAATTATGAGGCAAATAGACAGTATCAAGGAAGACCATTTTCCCCAATGAGGTGTGGATTTTGTGATAAAACGGGCCACATTGAGAGTAGGTGCTACCTTAAAAGAGACATGGGTTTAGAGAACAATAACCAGGGAAACTAGAATAGACTGAGATTATGGCCCAATTCTCAGTCAAACCCATTGTATATGAAAAGGAACAATGGCCAAGAAAAATTGATATGGATAATAGTGACCTAATAAGTCAAAACTTGAGTAATGTCAAAGATATGTCACTTTTAAGTAAAAAAGGTGACAAAGTTATCTCATCCCCGCCAGTAACTTATAATGTTCATTGTGATACAGACCCAAATGTTCACACTGAGCATTTACCAAATATTACAGTAACACCTCCACAAAAAGAGGCGCTTGATTCTAACATATGTCAAGAGGAAGTTGTAACTTGGGGACAGGAAGTAGAAACTTTATTTAAAGACAAACCTATTAACCCTGTTGAACAGAATAAGTTAACTGAAAATAATTCAAACAATAAACAAGTACCATTAGACTCACCTAGCAAAAGTTCATACTTGAGCAGTACAACTAAACTGACCAATTCTACTATTTTTAATGAAAACCTCCATCAAACAAACGGTTGTGAAAATAAATCAATGGCATCCTGTTATTATGTCAAGACAAGCATGGGCTATGTTAAAGGTGGAATGTTAGTTGATACTGCCAGCCCAGTTTCTATATTGTCTGGTACATGTTACCATAAACTTAAAGATAAACCAAAGTTAGAAACTTTAGACATCCAACTGCAAATGGAGAAGACTTAAAAGTCAAGGGACACTGTAAATTTAATTTTTACATTGAAAATATCTCAGTTAGTTGTAACTTCATAGTTGCTGATGTTGATGAAAGTATTGGTATCTTAGGTATAGATTTTATTGAGCAATATGAAGCAAGCCTTAACATTCCTAAACGTATCCTAAAAACCAAACTAGGAAAAGTTCAACTTCATAAGTACCAAACATTGTTTTGTACTAAGATACAAATTACGGAGTCAGTTACTATACCTGCTAAAGCAGAAATGTTGATACCTGCCCATATATGTGACAACAATAAACCAAAACTTAACAGGTATGAGCCCTCAAATCAGTTTGTAGACAAGGATGTTGTGATTGCACGCTCATCATTTGATATGTGTGAGGATAAATTGACATCATTAGTAATGAACGTTTGTGACACTTGACATTTTAACTCAAAGCTGATTATATAACTGATTATATAATGGGAAGGATGCACCAAGCAACAGATGTATACAAGAGGAAGATAAATGAACAATGTCCTAGGGATAAAGCATCGCTTCCTCACTTGGATCCCATATTAAATACATTCAATCTTGTATTAAGAGACCACCCAAGGGACAGCCAAAAAGTGGTCGCTTAATAAAATGGTCTCTTGATAGATATTGACAAAAATTAAGAAGAACTAAATGTCCAAGTTGAACATTAAAACCGTAAAAAACTGAAATAAAACTAAAACTTTAATCCATGTGTGTATTTATACAGGCTGATAGTAATAAACGTTAAGTGAGTATAAAGAAAATTAAATATAAAGTAAAGATAAAAGCGGGCGAGTCGGCATAAAATTACATCTCGCACATTTCTTCTCCGGACATCGTAATGTAAAAACTCTGTGACATCAAGGAACTTAATTAAACGAAAATGCGCGAATGCAGTTTTGAATCAGGTGTGAAATGCCCTATGGGATTAAGTGCATGTGGTCGTTTAATGGATTATTTAACTTTCTTTTTTACCTGTCGGGACTGGTTTAATGCGGTCGCTGGTCGCGTTAGAGAAAGGGTTATTAAGGGTTAAACTGCAGTAAATATTACACGTTACTTTTTGTATTTTTATGATTTAGAAATAAAATATTTTTAATGCATTTGTATTGTCGAATAAATGTCTTTTACAAAGTTAAAACGATATGTTTATGATAAATACTTGCTGATCCCCGAAAAATAGGACGATTCTACATAAACAGCATGTGTGTTAGGTGTCGAAGATAAAATAATAAAAAACTAATTATAAAAATCTTCATTTCACTTTACTTAAATCAATATTAACACAGTGGTACTTGTAACGAGGATATTCATGCAAGTTACAGGTTAAAAAGGAAATAGTATGAAAATGGACTATTCCAAAACATTTTTCTGCCATTACGCTATTCCAAAACATTGTGCACCAGTTTTGCGGCGCCCTTGGATGCTTTGCATCAATGCATTTCTTGTGCATTTATGTATTGCTGTTTGCTTTTATATACAATATATATATATATGTACATGTATGTGAAATATATTGGTTGTTGACAGTATGTTGATATCTAGTGTACATGGACATGCCTTGTTTTAAATTTCAGCTGATGAATTGTCTGCCAAGATGTCATGACTGTATTTTTTTGTTTTTCTTATTTTGTCAGTTTGTTCATTTGTAATGAAACATATTTTCACTCAAAATATCCAAAATTAAGGGAAGAGGAATGTAATAGGACTGTTTCTGTCCTTACACATTATTTCCCCAGGTTATAATATACTTCATGTATTTGTGTCATTTTGTCTCTCTATAGTAAGAATTAAATTCATTGGTCAGGAACATTAAATCACCCATGCATTGCAAATCTACTTACAATGTATGTGATGAGTTAAAATCTACCTGACCTCTCACCTCTCACATATAACCTTTACTCACTGACTGGGTATATAAAACCCCTGTCACACTAGGGCCGCGTTCCCATGGCGTCCAAGGAAAATCCGGAACACCGATCTCCCATGCAATATCCAAATTTCAGTATGTCCACACTTCAAATTTGGGTATTTAAGTCCGGCGTTTTGAAAAATGTATTCATTCTCTGTGAATATGGTACGAAGACAAATATCGGAGGCTCAAAGATGGCAAATTATCAGCATGCGGTCAAGAGGGATGTCCTTTAACGCTATTGGACGTCGGATGGGCTATCACTACACTGTAGTCAGCCGGCTTGTGAGAAAACATATCCAAACCAACTCCGTGAAAGACTTGCCAATATCCAGTAAACCACCCGTAACATCGCAGCGTGAAGACAGGGCACTGCATCGCCTGGTAAGACAAATGCCATTTGCAAGTAGTCCGGTTCTAAAAAGACAATGGTACCTAATAGACGTCTATCAACCAGAACAGTGAGGAACCGGTTGAAATCAGCAGGACTGAAGTCAAGGAGACATCAACGACTGCGTTTGGCATGGTGTTTAGCGCGACAACGAGAGCCGGTTTCTGCTGCATGTAACAGATGGACGAATGAGAGTTTGGAGACCGAAAAATACAGCAAATAACCCAAGGAACATCCAACCAACTGTCCCTTATCGTGGAGGCTCTGTAATGATATGGGGTGCATCTCTCATGATTGCAAGTTAGACTTGGTGACCATACGAGGAAACCTAATAGGTGATCAATACATCAGAGAAGTTCTTCAGCCAGTTGTTGCCCCCCATTTTGACAACCATCCACTAGCTGCAAGACCTGTGTTTATGGATGACCACGCCAGGCCACATCGTCCAAGGGCCGTAACCGCCTACCTTCAAGGTGAAGCCGTGACTTCTCTTCCATGGCCAGCAATGAGCCCGAATTTGAATCCGATAGAGCATGTTTGGGACATGTTAGGCTGTCGTGTACAGGCAGTCGAACCTTCTGTACAAAACTTACGTCAGTTGGAAGCAGCATTGCACCGGGAATGGCGACAGCTACGACAGGGAGGAGACGAAGGGTTGAGGCCGTCATCCAAGCACGTGGTGGTTTCACTCGATATTAAACTTTGAACCATGGATGTCGTTAAGTGACTTAAAATTGTCGTTTTCAAAGTGAAATTACAATCTTATCGGGCATTATGAACTCAGTAGGTCAATACTTAAATGGACATGTTTTAGTTTAATAACTGGGCTTGTGATTTTGTGATAATCTATTCATTAAATTATCATTTCTGTTGATATGTGTTGTGTTTTCTTAAAGCTAATGTAATGTCCTAACAGGTCACATTTGTATTTTTGTGATTATTTGGTCTGTAATGTCATGACACTAATCGTATCATTTGTCATTTCAAAAAAACTTGGGGGTGCTTAACTTTTTTCTTTGTGTATAGTTAGTTAGTCATAATTCGGAGTATAACATTTCAACATAACATACCACTATACGATCTGAGGGCTACGGAATTATATCCAACAATCTATAACACACATTGAGTTGCTTACAAACAACAACTCCATACAGAAATCGAGCCTGTGACAGTTGAATTCAACTTTGCAAAGGCCATATTATTTATCATGTAACGATAACATCGATTTAACGCAATTTATGACAAAATGTTATAACCCAAAGTAAACGTAATAGGCATGTAAAACGGAAATAATATAGCATAAAAAGAGTAATCGGTCACCATCACTATTATTTTCTGAACTGCTAATTGATTGATTGATTTATTTGCGCAATAGTTAAGACGAAATTAAGTGTCTACGTTTAAAATGACAAATCAAATAAAAAATATCTATACTGAACCAAATTTCCAACGCAACATAGGGCTTTATATTCAATATTTCATTTATTTTTTCACACCTTTTCATCATATTTCATAAGTAACAATACCATGATGTTTTCAACAATATTCAATCAAACTTTTTGTTTCATAGGAATGTTGTCCCACTCTTCAGCGAGGGCACAGGTTAGTTCTGGTAAAGTTCTAGGCGCTCGCTGCCGACGACGGACACGGCGATCAAGCTCATCCCAGATGTGCTCGATTGGGGACAGATCCGGGGAAAGTGCTGGCCACTGCATTATGTCTACATTGTTGACATGCAGGAACTGCATTGTTGCGTGTGATGTATGGGGTCTAGCATTGTCCTGCTGAAAAATAACCGGACCAGGGCGAGCCTGAATATACGGCAGCAGAATGGGGGCGAGAATCTCGTTTTGATACCTTTGAGCGTTCAAATTGCCATCAATCACAATCAACGGCGTTTTGCTGTGGCGACTAATTCCGCCCCATACCATAACGGAACCTCCGCAGAATCTATCCACCTCTGTAACGCAGACATTAGTGAATATCTCACCCCTCCATCTGAACACACGCGTACGACCATCGGCCTTATGTAGGGTAAATCGAGACTCGTCTGTGAATAGTACCTGTCTCCACTGAATGTTCCCCCACCGCTGATGGACCCTACACCACTGTAGACGGGCTTGTCATTGCCTTGGCGTTAAAACAGGCCCTTTGTATGGTCGCCTCGCCCGTATGCAACGCTCTCGGAGACGGTTGATGACAGTCTGCGATGATATTTGTCTACCATGGATGCCCCGTGTTGCTTCTGCAGTTTTTGTAGCAGGACGCGTGCGATCACGTAAATGCTGCAGGCGGATAGCGTTATCCTGTTGCGGTGTTGTAACACGACGGTCAGAAACTTGACCTGAAACAAAAAACGGAAATAAATAAACACTCTAAAGCAATGTTCACTTAGGTACATTCATACTCACTCAATACTTCATTCAACGAATCAACAGATCAATGAGAATAAATCAAATTCATTTTCAACAGTATTATTTCTCAATTTTGTAATGTACGATTAAATAACGTTAAAATGATAAAACTTAATTTGACGCCTCTATACATTAGCTGATAAGGTTTTTAAAAAGGCTGTAAAACATGGCATACCTGTCTGCTGAAATTTTTGCCACAATCTGTTAACAGTGGATCTGGCACATCGAAGCGTATTGGCGACATGAGTTTGCGAACGCCTGGCTTGCAATAAACCTGATCACTCGCCATCTCGTTCCACCATCGATTCTGGGCATAATTGGTAAGAATTTATAAATCTGACTTTTTTTAGCAAGCGTGCCTATAACTTACGAAAGACAGAGACAACTTTGTTTACCGACTTACTCTGCCACTTTCGCGTGCGTTGGACAAATCCCACTTTGCACGTGCACGCCCGTGCCAGCATCCAGTAGTCCGCATTATAGTAAAAGGTGCGGATTTTAATCAATACCATGGTAAACATTTACTGTACCAAATATCAATCAAATATTTTGACCCGTTCTATCTATTTTAAATAAAACTTGTGTAGCGTTGGAAATTTGGTTCAGTATATTAAATATATGAGATATATTTTCTGGATACACTCCTAATACACGGTAGCATATGAGTACATAATTATGAAGTATGAAATTATAATAATAAAAACTTCTCTGATATTTAAGGTATTGAGTATATATGTAACTTGGAGATAACCACAATGAATTATAACAAAACCTCTCTGATATATAAGGTATTGAGTATATATCGAGGGGTGAAAGCGAAACTGGTCTAAGTGACATTTTTTCAGAAAGTCACTTTTTTGCATAAAACAATTCAACACACTAATACCCATCTTCTGTGAAAAGATTGTATCCATAAATTATCAATTCTAAGTGAAATGCAATAATTTTTGAATGCGAAAACAGTCTAAGTGCATTATTTTGCACTTAGACTGTTTTCGCATTAATTTTTGAACTTAGAATTTTGTGGTTTAAATGACACTTATTTTTCAAACAGTATTTTTTCTGCTTAATAAACTATTTTATTGATGTTATTAATTTAAGTATAAATGCATATGTTTTTTAAACCATTTTATTTAAAATAAACAAATTTTTATTCACATTTTCGCATTCAAAATTTTGGTAACGTTTTGCAAATTATTGAAAATGTTTTCACTTAGACCATTTTCAGTTTTGATATTTTCTGTCTTAATTGTGTACATAGATATTGTTCACATGTATCATTAATAATTAATATTGATATTAATATGATTGAGACATCTTATGTCATGATGTCATTAACTGAAGATATAATGTCATGAAGGTAATATCATTATAACAATTATAATGAGATTTTCAGGACATAAATACTAACAATAGGACATGATCTGTAGCATTGACTTAGTCTGTTTGTATTTGAATGATATCATTCCTTCTCAAAACAACAATTTCGTTTCATTGCTCCCACATAAGATTGAGTAAGCTGTAATTTCTGAGCACAGTGCGCATCACATCTGTATTTCATGTACTGAGAATAGTTCCTGGTTCCTGAATTATGGCGGTATTTTATAAGTTATTAACTATATGTTAATATTGTCATCACATTTAAAAACTGATTCCCTCCCTCATCCCTATAATTGATCAAAGTTAGTGGAACAGATGTTTATAATTAATACAATTTTAGTGTTAACTATAATGATTACAACTTGGAACTTAAATATATAAATCATTATTATTCAGATTTTTAAAAATAGCTTTGTGCAAATCTACATAAGCTGCACCAATGGCATGTTATTTCTGTAAAAGCATGTCTTAACAGTAAAGTAAACAAGTAACTGTTTTCAGATATATTAATTGCATAGTGGGTGTGTCTTGTTTTTTGAAATGGGTTACGAATGATGGCTTCCTAAAAAGTCCAAAGTTTTCATTGAAATTCCTAATTTTCATGTTTCTTTTCAAGGTGAATGTTGATTAAGTTGGAATAACTTTACTTGCTTTAAACAATATTGTTCTAGTTTGTTGAAACATTGGCTTTTCATACAGTGTACCAGTGGATCGTTAGTTTCAGCTTGGTACTGGCTATGATAGGTGTTCACATATTTAATTCTTGAGTACACAGCCAAGGCCAACTGAAGACTATTGAATACTGGTAAAATACTATATGTGTAAGTTGATACAGTCTCAACTTTTCAGAGGTAAGTGGTTCCTGAATTAAGCCCTACTTTGTGTCAGAAGCTTCCGGAAAGCCTGCAAGACGGTGTTTCGCTCACCTGAGTACATTGACATTTGGCTGAAAATGTTTTACCCAGTTTTGAACTTGACCTAGATTTCATAAAGACAAAGTTTTTTACCAAGTTACACATTAACCAGGTTGAAAATGTGACCTCTACAAGCATTAACAAGGTTTTACTTTGATTTGGACTGTTGACCTAATTTCTTCCCAAGGTTACCAATTTTAACCTAAATTTCATAGAAACATACATGGTGACTAAGTTTCATCAAGATTGACTAAAAATGTGGTCTGATTCTACAGCAAAAACAAGACTAAAGTGTGAATATAGTAAAATACAGTATTTTTTATCAATGTCAGGTAAATTCCTTTGAATACATGCCTGCTTTAAAAATGAAAAATGGCTGCATGTCCTTGACATCCATTTCAATTCGCATTGCTAAAACTTGGACAGGTTAAAATTCAATCGTATTTATTCTCGCTTAATTCCATCAAATAAACATGTACCAATGCATGGCATGTATGAATACATTTACAAACACAATTGTACCACTTTATCAGTTATCCAAAATTGTCTCAAAATGCCTTGATTATCAGAAGGTGAGCAAAACATAAGTAAGAGAAGAAGGCATTTGTAAGTTAGTTAAGCTGTAATAGGACAATGTATAAACTGACAAAACAGTTTTGTCTTACACGTGAATTATTCAGGACAGTCCAAGATCTGATATGCCATGTACAAGTTGCTGGCCAATAGGAAAGTTGCATCATTGAAACATTTATTTGACAAGTTTAGTTCAGTGATGCTGACATCTCATCTATATAAAGTTTGACCTCAAACAAAATGTAACCAATTACAACATAAAGATTGTTTAGTAAGAGCATGCCATTGATGTACTGATGTCATCATGTCACTTTGCTGTAGTTGGGAACATTTACAATAGGCACATTTGCATTGTCACACATTGTCAGGAGTAGTTTATTTTGTTTTTGGACAAATCATGTTAAAACTTAAGCCATGTGGATGGACCAATATGTTTTTAAGCAAAACATTGATTCTGATGAGATTTCTCCAAGATCGGTTCAAAGTTGTAACCTATAAAGTGTTAACAAGTTTACTGTTGATGACAGACAGATCACTGATAAAAAAGCCAAGACAACCACAATAGCTCACTTTGTTCTCAGGTGCTCAGAGAGCAACAGACATTGCTATAGATAGTAATTGTTCATGTATTTCTGTAACCGAGCCAAATAACTGAAAGGGTAGTAATCAAAACCGAACTAAGAAACCTGTATCGTTGCAGCCCTATAAAATATGTATGTGTCATTATCACTGATAATATTTACAACAATCTAACCCATCAGCTTGGTCAAATGTCTTTGATGAAAATAACTAATAATTCCTATAAATTTATTATAAAAGAACTAAAGCAGCGACAAGTTGACACTGCCCTAGCCCCGCATACGTGTCTCTGTACTCCGACTTTTACGCGCGTCGTCGTACAGCGACAGTATAGAGATGTGACGTCCGTGGCTGGACTAACACTGCCCCTACATCAAGCATAATTATATGGAAACTTGAAAGTGAGTTGAGTGAAACACATACTCAACCTCTTTATCAATGGTCCAAATGAAAAGGACTCCATCAAAACAAGGACATTTGTGTCTTTATTTTCAGATTTCATGAAAATGTAGAATATTTTTATTTAATTCATAACCCATTATGCACAGATGTTAAGTTCATACTCATTCTATCTCCTTTAAAAACTGAATCATTTACTATTTGTACTAAATTTATCAACCCACTGGAAAGAACGAGATTTATATGTCTTAAAATGTTTAAAATAATTGTTGTGTAAACTTTGTTCATTATTTGATCAATGAATTAATAAACCCTTCATTGTGAAAATGTACAAAATATGTAGTTTGTTAGATGTACATGTATTCAGGTTACTGATAAGCCTATCAAGGGATTCTGAGTCAATATGAAGTAGTTATAAACCACTATCTTTTATAACAATATGTTGATGGAGGAATTATTAAAAAATATGTATTTATAAACGTTAAATAAAAAGTAAGGTATCAATGTCCCTCATAAAAGTATGAAAGAGTAGTAGTTAACATATAACGCACCAAAAGGCCTTAAACATGTAGTTTAAATCAATGGTAGAATCTTTTCTAGTTCATAAACAACCAAAGTACCTTATAAAATTCATAATTCATATATTGGATACTTTTTAGATGAAATACAAGAATGATGATACATTTTTATAAACTTATGAGTGTTTAACTTGTTGACTATAAGCCCCTTACATGTCCAATATACTTAAAATTGCCTTAAATGAAACTATTATGCTTTATGTTAACCATAAATAGTTATTTAGCACTAAATAATATATTTGGGAAGAATCTAAATATCATCATTTGTCTATCATACATACTTATTTTGTTATGTTTACTCGTTAATTAAGTGCACAAAAGATTAAGTGAATATAATTTTAAGATTTTGTATTTAAATCACTAAACTTTAATTATACAATAAAGAAGAAACTAAATTGTGGTGCAAGCTTATCAATATTCTGTATTTTTTAAAACAATTTTGTCACTTGGACTTTTTTCGCATTCAACAAATGTTACAATTTTGGTCAAATATTGAGCGCGAAAACGGTCCAAGTGCATTTTCCCACATAAAATCTTTTTTTCTGATTTTTCTCCAAATATTCAACATTGAATGCAAAACATGAGTAATTTTGATTATAAATACAAAGGTGTCTCAAAATATATGTTACCATTTCAAATGTCTGACAACATATTCTCTTGATTTATACATCAAAATAATCTTGGTGGATTGAAGTTTCTAACAAAATAAAGAACAAGAAATATTTGAAGTCACATTACAGGAAATGACGTCACATGACGTCAGTTGTTATTCAATATGGCGTCGTCAAAAGCTTTGCCGACTGGATATATAAAAACTCAGATATTGTTAATATTCTTTGGTTTTCTGGTGAAGCCCACTTTCATCTAAATTCTGCATTTAATAAGAAGAACTGTCGTTATTTTGGAACAGAAAAACCAGACTATAATCTAAAAATCCCCTTGCACAGTAAAACGATTGGTGTTTGGCCGCTATGAGTTCACAAGGCGTAATTGGCCCATTCTTTTTGACGATGAAGACGGACACGTTGACACCATCAACAATATGCAATATCTAAATACAAAATGTATACTTAAACGCAAATTCATACCAGCACTGTGTTGGAGGGGTATCGATATTACTCAGATATGGTTCCAACATGAAGGGGCTACCCTGCACATAGCAACCATCGTGGTTGGTTGGTTACAGTAGACATTTGGAGACAGGTTCATTTCATTCAGGACTTACAACGAGTGGCCACCACACTCACCATATTTGAGTACGCTAGATTTTTACCTGTGGTGATACTTAAAGGACAGGGTGTACAATACTTCCGCAAAAACTCTGGAAGAACTTAAGGTAAACATCAGGCGGGAAATCAGTCAGATAAACAATGAAATAGGCCAAGCTGTAATTAGTTATTTAAAACGTGACATCGTTATTGAACAAAATGGACGTCATTTATAACATGTGCTGTAATTGTAAACCCAAAAAAGTTTGTGTAAGTGTAAATCATTTTTTTACATTCAGCATACCAAATACAACTTTATTATGTATACAAATTAGTAGTATCATTTTTTCAGGAGTTATTAACATCAAAATAGAAATATTACCATTTAAAATGGTAACATATATTATGGGACACGCTGTACATCCAGTAAATCAACATTACAAATTGTGTCCATAAAAAATAAGACAGTTTTTTCCCTCTCCTGAACAATTTACTGAAATGCACTTAGACTAGTTTCGCTTTCACCCCTCGATATGTAACTTGGAGATAACCACAATGAATTATAACAAAACTTCTCTGATATATAAGGTATTGATTTGATTCTTTTACTGATGACTATGAAGCAAAAACTATGACAAAGTGTCTTACATGAGTGACACAACATAACACAATACTGTGAATGAATTAAGCTCAGAAAAGATTTTTTGAACTACATCAAAGTGATTTTCTGTATGATGTTTAAACAGAGAAAAGGGTAGCAAACCCCATTACCCCTAGTTTATTGTAGAATAACTTACCTGCAATGCCAGCAAAACTTGAAACTATAATAAACCATTCCAAAATATTTCCACCCATACTGCTTCTATGCCACAGATGCTTGTCCCTGAATACACAATTAAGACATACATAGAATTAAGACATTTACATTTTGTGAAAAATGACTGGGTAATGTTCAATGAATGAGGACCAGACACACAATCCTCACAAGGAGCAAATAGTCTGTGTACACTGAGGTGATACAGAAGTTGCCCAGACTGCTTACCATCGGAATGAATAGATGAAGAAAGATACATTGTTGGAAAAACAGGGCCCAGAAAAAGCATGGACTAAAAAAGCAGGGTCCAGAAAAAGTAGGGTCCAGAAGAAGCAGGGTCCAGAAAAAGCAGGGTCTAGAATAAACAGGGCCCAGAATAAACAGGGTCCACAATAAACAGGGTCCAGAATAAACAGATGCCAGAAAAGGTAAGGTCCAGAATAAACAGATGCCAGAAAAGGTAAGGTCCAGAATAAACAGATGCCAGAAAAGGTAAGGTCCAGATTAAACAGATGCCAGAAAAGGTAAGGTCCAGAATAAACAGATGCCAGAAAAGGTAAGGTCCAGAATAAACAGATGCCAGAAAAGGTAAGGTCCAGAATAAACAGATGCCAGAAAAAACAGGGTCCAGAATAAACAGATGCCAGAAAAGGTAAGGTCCAGAATAAACAGATGCCAGAAAAGGTAAGGTCCAGAATAAACAGATGCCAGAAAAGGTAAGGTCCAGAATAAACAGATGCCAGAAAAAACAGGGTCCAGAATAAACAGATGCCAGAAAAAACAGGGTCCAGAATAAACAGATGCCAGAAAAAACAGGGTCCAGAATAAACAGATGCCAGAAAAGGTAAGGTCCAGAATAAACAGATGCCAGAAAAGGTAAGGTCCAGAATAAACAGATGCCAGAAAAAGTAAGGTCCAGAATAAACAGATGCCAGAAAAAACAGGGTCCAGAATAAACAGGGCCCAGAATAAACAGGGTCCAGAATAAACAGGGCCCAGAAAAAGAAGGGTACAGAAAAAGTAAGGCCAAGAAGTAGCAGGGTCCCAAAAAAGCAGGGTCCAGAAAAAGTAGGGTCCAGAAAAAACAGGGTCCAGAAAAAGTAGGGTCCAGAAAAAGTAGGGTCTAGAATAAACACGGCCAAGAATGAACAGGGCCCAGAATGAACAGGGCCCAGAAAAAGCAGGGTCCAGAAAAAGAAGGGTCCAGAAAAAGTAGGGCCCAGAAGAAGCAGGGTCCCAAAAAAGCAGGGTCCCAAAAAAGCAGGGTCCAGAAAAAGTAGGATCCAGAAAAAGTAGGGTCCCAAAAAAGTAGGGCCCAGAAGAAGCAGGGTCCCGAAAAAGTAGGGCCCAGAAGCAGCAGGGTCCAGAAAAAGTAGGGCCCAGAAGAAGCAGGGGCCAGTAAAGGTAGGGTCCAGAAAAAGCAGGGTCCATAATAAACAGGGTCCAGAAGAAACAGGGTCCAGAAAAAGCAGGGTCCAGAAAAAGTAGGGCCCAGAAAAAGCAGGGTCCAGAAAAGGTAGGGCCCAGAAAAAGTAGGGCCCAGAAGAAGCAGGGTCCCAAAAAGCAGGGTCCAGAAAAAGTAGGATCCTAAAAAGCAGGGCCCAGAAGAAGCAGGCCGGTCCCCCAAAAAACAGGGTCCAGAAAAAGTAGGGCCCAGAAGAAGCAGGGGCCAGAAAAGGTAGGGTCAAGAAAAAGCAGGGTCCATAATAAACAGGGTCCAGAAGAAACAGGGTCCAGAAAAAGCAGGGTCCAGAAAAAGTAGGGTCAAGAAAAAGCAGGGTCCAGAAAAGGTAGGGCCCAGAAAAAGTAGGGTCCAGAAAAAGTAGGGCCTAGAAGAAGCACGGTCCAGAAAAAGCAGGGTCCAGAAGAAGCAGGGTCCCGAAAAAGTAGGGCCCAGAAGAAGCAGGGACCCGAAAAAGTAGAGCCAAGAAGGAGCAGGGCCAGAAAAGGTATGGTCCAGAAAAAGCAAGGTCCAGAAAAAGTAGGGTCCAGAAAAAGTAGGGTCCAGAATAAACAGGGTCCAGAAAAAGTAGGGTCCAGAAAAAGTAGGGTCCCTTAAAAGTAGGGTCCCTAAAAAGTAGGTTGCATGTTAACGGTAAATGTTACCATATTTATTTTTGTGTTTGCTGCAGTGTTCATGAGGGTTCTTATTTAATACATCAAAAGTGTTAATAGTTTTCATCAGTATTCGTTTTGTAAATTGTAAACAAGCAGCGTATGAATTTCATTTAGGTTTTTCCGCACATTTGCGTAGTATATGCACACTGTGCAATATGATATTTACTGTTATTGTATCGTAAAACATACATGGATATGTGATAATAAAACAATGATATTGCAAATATTTCATCGTTGCGTGCACGTCATATGATGCATGTTTTTGTGATCACTAATGGGTATAAGGCATATCATGTTCCTGGAAGATATATTTGAATTTGAAACATAACTACTTATTTGTTATTCAGGTAATTAATACGAATGCCTTAACTTTAATAAAAACGACATTATTTAGCTGTATGCGCGTTAAATTAGTCATGTCCTGGAAATTAACATTTTTCCTTTTGTAATGTTACACCACTTGAAACATAAACATGCATGTATATATATTTTGCGCATTAAACTACAACGAAAGGTAAAGACAGTAGTAAATGTATGTTATTGTAAATCACAATTCTCAATTCGAAAATTGCATTCCTTTAATTTGTCATTATATTTTGTTTGATCATCATAATAATTAGCAGATTATTTGTTTAATACAATTAAATGTTTGTTTGTTTTTGTTTGTTGCACTTGTTTATTGGATCAAAGGCAATTGTGTTCTATTGATGTAACCATCACACTTTTAATTATGTGTAAACTGTCAATTGTATATATATTTATTTATTCAAGTCTCATCTTTGTACAGAACATAGATATACATATAGTAACGACTATAAAAACAAACATAAAACATTGCACAAAGCCATTCAAATAAGAATTATAAGAAGAACAGAACAGAACATATCTTTATTACACCCAGGTACACATGTTACAACATGGGGTTATGACATTTATCGTTGTTATTATAATTTGGTTAGTTCTGGTCAAGTTAACATTAAATATTTTGTTTGAGTAAGTTTGCATCATTATTATTTACACAATTAAGGGATGGATTGATGAGAGGGGGGACAGTATAAAGTATAAAGAATAGAATTTACACACATACAAAAAAGAGATAACAATAGATATGAGCATTTTACAACATGGTCAAATATTAATAACATTAATAATAGGATTAATAATAAAGGTGAACAAATGTGTGGCTCAAGCATGCTAGCTTACCGCACAGCTACACACCTGGATTGTAACGGTTTATATCCCAACGAAAGACGTTATGTAGAACATAGTCAATGAAAGGATTATTTTTATGCACGAGTACATTTTTGTGAATGGGGAAGCAGAAGCGTTACACGCCTTCGGATATGAGTGAGTAAGGTAAGTAATAGTTATAAGTCAAATAAATACGCAGATGTTTTTATAATAAAGTATCTATACACATATGGAAAACTAAATTAGAGGGCATTGATAACCGCACGTGCACGGCCTATTTGACCGCCGCATATATGGGTCACAGGAGATGGAGGCATTGGTATTATAGACGGCTGAACTTTTGCATAATAAATGCGGCAAACTTACTGACGTTTCTCAAGATTGCATCGCTTTTCGATGAGAGCAGTGATTCGAGCGATATATTATAAAAACGTATGTGTGTTAACGTTTGGCCAAGGAATGATTCTCTCTCAGGTTGGAAAAAGAGACTATATAAGCATACACCTCATACATAAAATTATACAAACTTTATACGATATATTATAAGACTATCGAGTAGCCAAAATATTAACATGTACGTTGTTTAAGGTGATATATGCCCGCTAAATGCCTTGAAATGGTATTGTTATTATATATATAGGTGAATGAATCAGTATATTCTCATAATTGTCTAAAATTGGATAAGTCGATAAGACTTATATGAATGTATATCAGTAGGTCCTTCTTAAAACGCCTTTATCAATTAATATATGTTTTTCATATATTACCTAAGATTGCAGATGCCATAATAATTATTAAGATATATATTCTCTTTTATCACCGATTTTGATAGAGTAATACAGGTTGAAACAAATAAATATATATAATGTGTCTTAAAACATAATGATTTCCGAACTTTGTTTAGGTTTAACTCAACTCATGTGTATAGCATACAATACAATATAATATATAATGTAGAGAAAATCGTAAAAGAAATAAAAAAATATTAGTTTACAAAGAGCTTTCATGAATGTGAAACAATTATGTTACATTAGCAAAGTGGTCAATGAAAATATATATACATGTACATGTACCAGGTATATCTCAGTCTATCTGTACCAATAAAGAAACACAAAGTCAACATAATTATACAGATGACATGAGGAAAGGGCAATTATTGAGTTCTAATATCATTTGCATAATAAATTAATTTTGAAAGGTTTATCAATTCAATCTTTGAGTCAGTGCTTAAATAAAGACAATGTATTGTTATGTTTGTTGACTGTGTTACGTAATGACGCGTGCTCGCTTAGCAAGGTGATTAACAAGGTGAGAAGCCGCTGTAGCGGGTGATTAGATAATATGATAAGATTTAGGAGTGCTACTATTGATATTTTTTTTTTTCAGAAATAAGGAATAGTTAGTTAAATACAATTATTAAAATCGACCATCATTAATATAAACAGCTTTTTAATATAACAAATGATCAATGATTAATGATCGACTATACCAATAAAGACAATGTAATTGTTATGTTTGTTGACTGTGTTACGTAACTACTCTGGGACAAGTATGATGAACGGGACATTGTATGCGAGGATTTCCTGCGTGAAATCGGCGAGATATACGGTTAAGTGTATGTGCAAGTAATTGTGACAGTGTGAATAAATAGTGTGCCAGTGTGAAGTAAAAGGTGTTTCCGAGTCAATTTATGTGCCAGTTTGAATAAAAAGTGTTTGAATAGTTTGAATTGGTAAAGCAGTCTCGGCAAATTCCTGAGACTGCTTTACCAATAATACGTATTACCATTTCCGTACATGTATAGTGTCAAATTTTCGTTTCGTTTGAACTAAACATACTCCGTGAGGTCAAATGGTAACATAATGTGAGACTAGTTACGTGCAAGAGACTTGATGTTAAATTATTCTATTCTCTTGGCTATGTATTCGTCCTTTTTTCCTTTCTATATGCTGTATATAGTATTCACTATTCTTCCATTTTGTATGTATGTATATATTCATAAATAATTGTTAAACCATATATCTCCAGAAAATGGAGGCAATAAAGTTATGTATATATAAATAAATAATTTTTGAGTGTAAGTGACAGCGTAATTAGACTTAATTAGAATAACAAATCACATCATCAATTAAATACCAATTAAATTCCACCTGCAGTTTTAGGCCAAATAAAATGTGATAGAATGACTGTGTGTATTTTGTGTGTATATATCTTTATTAGTATTCATTTTGGAATGTAAATAAACTTAAAAATTAAACTTAAACAACGTGATTGTCAACATTTTTCCAGGTAACAAATATGATAATTGTCCAATTAAAAACATATTCGAGGGGTTGAAAAGTCTTGGTTTATTAGGGGTTGAAAAGTCTTGATTTTAACAGGGGTTGAAAAGTCTTAGGCTAATTAGGGGTTGAAAATGACAGTGGGGTTGAAAAGTCTTGGATATTTTACCATAGGGGTTGAAAAGTCATGGGGTTGAAAAGTCTCGATACCTTATTACTGACCATTTTTCCTTATTTCGCTTTGAAAATCTAGCATTTCTAGGACAAGTCAATTTGAAGATCTCTTGGAAAAAATGTTTACTATTTTTCAATAATTTTTTATTCTTTTTTGCATTTCTGTCTTATGTTTTAGTTTTGTTTCATATTCCATGCAAACCATCTTACCTATTTACTCATACTTTGATATTATAAAACTGTCTAGTTACAAAACGGAAACTTGTAGTTGCATGCAACCAGTTGCCAGCTTGGCTACAGAGACGAGTGGTACCGTCCCACAGCACTTTTGTGCTTTGATTAATGTTAATTACTGCAGCTGTAAAGGACAGAGGGAGTGAAATCAGTGTGTAGAGCCAGTTTTATAACCAGTTTTCGCGACCCGGACAATTATCAAATTTCGAGTTAGATGCAAGATAATTATCTATATTTGTTGACAAAGAGAACATTTTCTAGAATTTCAACGATTTCTTGAAATGTAAACATCTTATGAAGGTTATTTTATGCTTTTATATGCAATAGTGGAATCTTAAAATTCATCCAAGACAAATATCAAAACCGTTAAAACCGTTGTTTTGTTTATGTTTTACCATAAACTGATATTTCGTCCCTTCCTCAGATCAGTAATAATCTCTAAACAACGTGCAGCATTTATATGCCCAGATCGGTGCATCGCTTTTGTTGTGACCAACGTCTAGTGCGATAAACGGACGGGTTGTCAATTCAAGAAAAGAACAACAACAACCGCACGGTTGTGTTTAAACCCCATCATCTGTACTTGAAATTGTTTAAAATCGCGTTGACCATATTATGCCCAGATTTTCTCCTCCGATTTATGTTTTTCACGAGATCAACCCCTGGGTGAGCCGAATCCGCGGAATTCCGCGGATTAGCGGAAAATTCATATCCCTGTAAACAGGGTCCAGAATAAACAGGGTCAAGAATAAACAGCGTCCAGAATAAACAGGACCCAGAAAAAGTAGGGACCAGAAAAAATAGGGTCCCGAAAAAGTAGGGACCAGAAAAAATAGGGTCCCGAAAAAGTAGGGCCCAGAATAAGCTGGGTCCCAAAAAAGCAGGGTGGGCGACTGCATATTCATTTATGATGATGATAATTAGTTTTTCACAATATTAGGTTCTTTTGATATTAAAATACTTAAAAATGAGTTTAAAAAGCTGTATTAAGCGCCCCCAAAAATCGCGATTTACAGTCTAACTTATTTTTCCCAAATCTCACTTAAAAACAGCAGTGGCGGATCTACCGGGGGGCACGGAGGGCACGTGCCCCCCCCCCCCCCCCCAGCTGGCCGGCAAGTAATGTTTTTTGGGGCACATCTTTATTGATTTAACTGTACAAATAAGTTGTTAACATCGACGAGGTTGTCACAGACTTTGCAAGGATGCAGCCAAGACGGTTGAAGCTGCCAAACATCCTTGACGGCGACGACAAATGTTTATTCCATGTCATTATATGATTAAAATAATAAATTCAAAACAAAGTTTTATATGTTTATAATTAGTTGTGCCCCCCCCCCCCCCCCCCCCCAATTTAGAAAGTCCCGTATCCGCCACTGAACAGCCCTGCTGAGGAAAATCTCACTTATTGACCGTCTGAAAATATCGCATGTATGGATTATATACAAATGATCATAGTTACATGAACACAGCGACAGTTGGTTATATGATTGTCGCTAGCTACTAAACTAAACAAAGTCATACGTTACATGGCACGTATACATAGTTATTTATAAGAAAAGAAAAAAAAACATTTTTCTAGACATCTAATGTCGAATATACACATACATAGGTAACACCAAATAAATAATACGTAATATGGTTCCAACTACGACCAAGTAATGACAATAGCTCCTCAAAAAGTTTGGTATGGGAGGCTTAATGTGACTAGTAGCTAGTCTAAACAATGTTGTTGACAAAAGAATTTCTTATGACAAATGCTTGGGAAATAAATTTACCAATGTTTATCAATATATTGCGCATCGCTCAGTATATCATTTTTTTCAACCCAATTGTTAACACGTTTATTTAATTTTCCGGTAAAAATCTTTGAGAAACCGCTCACCCAATTTTTCGCTTCACAAGACGCTTGTAAGCTAATTTATGTGTCATCAAATTTGACCTGTTTGAATCGTTTTTATCACAGTTATATACATGCAAAGCGTTTTTATACAATGTTTTGGCCTCACGACACTCAATATCGAACCAGTCTGACTTTTTACCAACACTACGTGCTGGGCTATTTACGTTACCTGGTTTAACTTGCTTATGAAATAGCGGTTGAGCAACCTCCTTTATAACCCTTGTAAAATCGCTAACAGTGCAGTCAATATTTTCAGAATTATGCATATTAATATGTCCAACAATATGGTTGAACTCTGGCAATTTACTAATCAGCCCACGCCGTAACTCATTTTTCAATAGTTCACTCCATTTATTTTTAGTGCAATGCGTGGGTGTGTCCACATTTTGTCCTATACAAGTGGTTTTAAGGTAAGACCACTCTAATACTCATCTTCAAGAATCTTAACTAAACTGTTTCCATGAGTGTCTGGATCACATAAGACAACTAATTGCAAAATATTACGAAGTTTTACCGTGCCGTTTTAAAGATTTTCAAGTTTTAAGATTAAACCGACTTGCTTGGAGAGGTCAAAAATTCCACTCATGTTCTTCATGCATAAAAAAATTTGTTTAGTTCAAAATGAGACTTTTTTATCATCTGTTTGTGTTATTCTTAAAAAGAAAGTGCTAGTGATATCATAAGGAAAAGAAATCAAAAATAATATGTTTTGTAAAAAATATAGGTGGTACTTCATATGCATACACCCTCCTGTAAATGACGTAATTTTTAAAGTCACAATAAGAAATACCAATTTTCAAGGTAGCATAATCATACATAATAACGTTAGTACTCTAATATAATGGACATCAAAATTATCCTCAACACCTCTTTAACAAAATATAACAAAATGAAAAACTTTTACCGTCCAGTTTTGCTTTGATAACATCTTGTAATATGTATGTATCAAACTTTACCGTGCAGAATTATCAAAATTTGGAGAAATATGGCATTTTTTGGGGAAAAAATTGATATAATTTATATTTTATAATTTTATATCAGTTTCCTTGTAAAAAAAGTCAGTAAGACAAGAAATGTCATAAAAAAAGCAAAGAAAAAAATTTGGGCACTGCGGGGATTTGAACCCTGGACCCTTCGCATGTAAGGCAAGAGGCTTAACACATAGGCTAAGGATTGATATTGACCAAGGTATTCCAAATGAATTAAAATTTACATTCTCATTAGGGTGGCCTTACCTTAATAACAAATGGCAGTGAGCAGTGATCCGACCATTCACATAACTCGTCCACGTGTAACTTATCAATACTATAAAAATCCTGATCATTTAACAGCAAGTAATCTATCGCACTTGATCCCACGTGACTCATAAATGTAACCGCCCCCGTCCCTTTCCTTAGTCTACCGTTAGCTATACGCACATACATTGATTTGCATAGATCAATCAGTTTTGAGCCATGCGAGTTACTCACATAATCGTCCGTATTTCTCTCGTAGTAAATGTCGGGAACATAATATATGAAATCTCGCTTATTGCCCACTCTTGCATTCCAGTCTCCTGCCAGCAATACTTTCCCTTGAGACTGAAAATGGTCTATATCCTGCTGTACTATGTCAAACAGATTAACATTTAAAATAGTGTAGACAGGTGCATTTTCCGGCCAAATATATACACCTGTCATAGGATAGTATCATGTCTATTTGAAACAATATCTACACCTTTACATATCGAATCTTTTATATACAACACTACACCACCGCTGCAGCGTTTTGCACGTCTATTTCGAAATTTTCTGAAAAATTTAAGCATTTATATCCGTCTATTTCAAAGTTCGATTGAGAATTACTCCAAGTTTCATACAAGAAAATAATATCACATTTACACAGTTTGTCTACAAAACATAGCTACCTTTATTAACTTCATATTTGTATTATGAGATCTTAAATCATAAACATAATCTCAGGATATGGAAACATAAATCAGCATATATGTACATCTCATCATGAATCAAGTGTCAAATTTTTATATTTGTATATTGTGTATACATCTCACCATCAACCAAACACCAATTTTGTAATTCATACACTTAATGTAATACATACACTAACATAATATTGTAATAAAGCATAGCACAAAAAAAAATCAAAATGTCAAAGTTCTTTTGGGATTCTACCACACAATCTCAATATAACCATATTTTGTTAGTTTTCATTTACATTAACAGATGGGCTGTAAATATTCGCACATCTTTTTAACAACTCAGATGTGGAGATTGTGTTGGCGTCATAATCAGCCCACAACTTCCTGATGGCTGTCTGCACTCTCTGGTAGGATATACGTGACCTGCGGCCAGTTACTCTGTCCCTTACAAGCTGCGCTTGCTCTTCAGCTGTCATTCCCTCATTCCTTAGAATAGGCACCAGTCTGTAGAACGGCAATCCCATCCCACCGGCCCTCATATTCAGCCTGTAATGCCAGCCTATAAATTACATCTTGGATACAAATGGATGGAATAAATCTGTAGAAACTTAACATGCATTTATCTGTTTGAGCATCATAACAAATTTGCAGGTTAAAACACATGATTTGTATTACCTTCTGTGTCGTTGTTTGTTCTGACATCGTGGTGGTAGACTGACCATGATGGGACATCAAATACTGAATTACTCATCCATTGTCTTTCCATATACTCTACCAGCTTCTGATGTAGTTGTGAACAGAGTTTCTCTGCTGGTACATTTGTTGTAGGCCGATGCTCTGCACATTCCTCCAGACTGCTTGAGTAAAATGAAAGATGCAACCCTTTATTGTTATGCCTGGAAAAACCGCCCTCACTGCTAACCAAGCCGCTGAATAAAAATAAACATTGGACATAATTAGCAATGTAAAATTTGCCGCTGAATAAGTATAAACTTTGTTCATAATTAGCAATGAAAAATTTGTAAACTGATGATCTTTCCTTTTTAAATTTTAATTTAGCTATTCAATTAATTATAGTTCTTCATCAAATTGTTGCATAATTATGATCCATTATGCTCCATTAAATGAGCAGAGTTTTTTTATATTAAAAAACGCCTTCTAAATTGCGCATTTTGAATGCAATAGTAGCCAAAATTGGGAAATTTAAACATGATAAAAGCCAAATTGGGAAAATTACATACAATACATGTAGTTCAAATTCAATATGTTACTATTAAAAAGCTGCTTTTAACTATTTTGGTAAAGAAAAAATCTCTCCTTCAGATAAACGTTTACAGTTCTGTAAGTATGATTTATTTGGGAAAATTTGTTTGGGAAATGGCCCTTCTTGTGACATTTTGAGATAGAAATTGGGAAACTAAGCTCCCAACTGGTTCCATTGTATTTCTATACTGAGTGATTCTTATTAATATATGCACGAAAATTGGAATTGTTAAATGATTACCATTCAAATCATTCTGCAATTTTTCCGATCTGCAATTTTTTCCATTCTCTAATTTTAAGAAAAATTGCACCCGAAGAGTCTATGTCTATACTTGTATCAACTAAGCATTTTTTATAAACAATAAATAAAATTGATCAGACTATAAGACTATATAGGAAATTTGCAGGCTTGTTTTTTATTGGAACACATTTGTGTTTCCAATTTCAATAAAAAAATGCACTTACCAGTATTGCATGTACGATGCTGCCACTTTCCACATATATCGCAAGAAATCGCATGCTGACGAACGCGTACGTCTTGGCGGTGGCACTGAATACACGGATAATCCGACATATTAACAATTTGAACACTTATAAAAAATTAAATCCAACTCACAATTAATAATCTTAAGTCTTATAGTTAAGTATAAATTCAGTGAAATATGTGTAGATGTACCATATAATCTAATAACAGTATTTGTATGTATGTAAGAACTATGATGTATGAGCTCTTTTATATTGGTTACAACCACGTAACGTACAGTTTGCAGAAATTGTAAAAAATAAACTTCTTTTAGAACAATTGATAACCTTTAATTGAAACGTTTAACTTTAATGATCAAAGAACAGCACATGCCAATAAAAGGTATTTAAGATAAATATTCAGGTTAGATTGAATACAATTTCCAACACCTTTAACACATTAATTATATTCTTACAAAGATTAAAGATTAACTTTGAAATAGGGTTTTCACACCATTATAGGTAAATAAAAGAAATTACCTGATAGATTTGTTTCCTTTACATATATTTTTTTGTCATCATGATATTAAATGACAAATAAAGATACTACTAAAATATTTTATCAAAATTCATATCATTATAATATGTATATAGGGGAGGAAACATCCAGGAGGAAACAGTAGTGTGGGGGAAACGACTGGTAACCTGGCAAAGTAACATTCAGTTTTTCACCTCTATCTGACTAATTGAAGCTTTGTTTTGACATTGATAACGAAAAACAAATCCATTCGTGTCTTTTTCTCAAGTCCGTAGCAGCACTTAGCCAAAGCATTTTAGGTATAAGACACAGACATCTTATGTGTACATAAAAATTATCGGAATATCTCTGAGGTAAACAGACTTAAACAATGGTGTATGTCAAGCTATGTAAAACACACAGAACCATTTGTTAGTTGATGAATGCAATATAAATGAAGCTACGCTAGGTATACGATAAGGTATTATTTAATGCGAAGTGGTATTTCATATTGAACTGGAATTGTGTAACACAAAGTAATAAATTCGAAACTCTAGGGATCTTGAGTGAATCATCCATCCGTTCTGCGACAGCTTTTTGACAAACTTTGCATTATCGATGTTTTAATTGAATTCGAATTATAAACTTAAAATGATTTGATATGTTCATACAATACTTACTTACATGCAATTATACATCCAAACATTGAGTTCTACTTTATTTATTTCCATCACTGCAAGCTGATATTTTAGCCGACTTAATAGTCAATTTAAATGTAAAATGAACTTCGTTTTTGTTAAGGCCTTTAAATCGTTTAGAACGGGACGAATCATAATTTCACCTGCGGCGTACGGATGGGCTGGCGTGCAGCGTCCAGTAAGTTATCCAATCAATAACTTTAGCAGCATTTGTCCAATCTTCAACAAATTTGGTCATACTGTGTATGTGCATAATATCTCACACAAGTTCGATAACCAGCCATATCGCTCGCGTCATTCGGGAGTTATCGCCCTTTTATTATAGAAATTACCTAAAATTTGTCTTGTCAGATCAATAATTTTGGAAGCATTTGTCCAATCATCACTACATTTACTCAGTATGGTGATGGGCATAATATAGTGATATGCAATTGAAATAAATAAGTTGAATGTAAAGCATTTCGATTGTTACCGACTCATTGTTTCTAACGATAAATAGTTCACTTAATAGACACAAATAAATGAAGATGACCGGATTTAATCCCCAACATCGCTTAAAAACTTACATTCTGCGCATGAGCAAGTTAATGCATGTAATATGTACGCATTAATTGATGTTTCGTCCGAATACTTATCAATTATTGGATATGTCATGTTTTAACTACGAACGAAACACTATAGTTTAGTGCATGCACCGGTACTTAGCTGTTCACTTGTAGCAGATATTTGCCATCATATATTTTCGGTATCTTTATATTGTACTATCATTTTGTAGGGTGATGTTAATTAATATAATGGATAGAACCCTGATATTTTGGTATTGATTTTTGTGGTTCTTTACGTATTAAAATACTCATAAGTTAATAGTCTCATTGCGAGGAAGTGATACGATGTATCGTGTCAATAATATTGACATAAAATAAGAACATTCGTATTCGACCAGTCTCTGATTGTGTAGTGCCCCAATGCCAGCTATATTCCCTACAAACCTTCGTATGCGTATATTTAATGTAGTACTTTTAACGTGTTTCATTCGACCAATTAACATAATAATGGGATTGCTTGTAGTCGACCTACATGTTACAGAGGTTACGTTGTTACAGGGAATGCCTAGTGCATCAGACAATGCATCGCAATGTGCCTACTAAAAGGAATAGAAATCTAACTTCAGTTGATGTTAATATATGTTCATTGTGAAAAAGATGTTGTGTTGCTTTATGTTAAATCTTGTTTGTAAACAAATGATATAGTAATGTGCACTATATTCATTGTTGTAAACGTTCGGAAACAGGTAAAACGACATATCGACTGTGAATCATATTTCATTTAAATGAGGAGTTCGCTAAACGTGTGTGTAAATGCTGAATTACGACTAGCACGCTCAGGATTCTACAGTTTACGGACATGGACGAAAAGGTATAGCAATCATACCAGCATGCTAAATGATTTTTTTTAAAGAATACGGATTTATTCTTAAATATGTCGAAGAATTAGAATATCAAACAGTGACGTCCTCGTCTAGATGTTATAACATATAGGTTCCTGCTGTTTAAAAAATGATTTGAGCTTACATAAAACTAATTGAGCACTTTAAACCATATGCCCTGTATCCAGATATATCTAAGATATCACGTCAAGAATGATTAAGAACAATAATGTTCAATAAATAATATGTGTGTTATGTAACTTGAAAACGATCAATTAACTATATGTCAAATATACTTGGTATATTCCAATACACTTTCAAATAACATAGCCATTAATTTGAATGTATTATCAATATTTTGCCTTTTACATAGCGGTAAGCAAAACAGTCACTCTCGACCGGTCAATCGGGGTGCCAAACAGGACACGACCACGCATTCTCATAACATGATGCTGTACTACTATAATATTATAGTGCCAAGATCTGAAGGCACAATAACATTGACAAAACGTCATTGTTGGTTCAGTCCATATCAAATTGGAGGTTAGTTCAAAGATCATACCCGTCTTGGCGCTTGTTCGGTATTTGAAATAGAACATATAATGCAGAGGTATGAACTATAAGCGTGTGATTACAATGGATACGCGTTCGAATATCAACGCAAACTACCCGGGTTGCTTTCCACGACATATTTGTGAGTGTATCACAGAAAACTAGATGAATATGAGTAGATACAAAGCTATTTTAACAGAAAAGATGGAAAAGCGCGTCATATTGTCTTAGAAAGGCAGATAATTATTTCAAATGTTCACATACACTTTAAACAAAGTATGATGAGGCAGAAGATGATAATGATGACGATTAAGCTGATATTTTAATAAGTCTAGCACAAACACTACTGTTTAATGATAACAAAAGAAAATACTACGATTGGTATTAAATTTTACTATATAATAAGACTGCAGTTAAATAAATTATTCACTAGAAGTATGAAATGGTATATAACTGTGGATAAAACAAAAACACATCTGAGAGTCGAACCAGTTATCTCTAGATTGAAAAGTGAATGCTTACCAAATCGAGCTACTGAGGCACATGCTTGAAAATTGGTCCAGGTTTCTGTTAATGTATGTAATATGAGCGTTTATTCACTGACACTATAAATGACCATCATTTTTATGGAAAGTGGAACAGTCGGCTAATTTGCATGAGTAAATATTGTTTGTGTAATCAGAATACGTGTTGGCCCTACTATAATATTACTTATCGTGCTCTTCAATGCATAAATAATGTAAATTAATATAGAAAAATGTTATAAATGCCTGCGCACCAAACTAGTTCTCAAAACGTCCGAACCCGTCCTAAAAAATCATAAAACGGGTTGTGGTCTGGCTAGAACGTATAGCTTTAGCCGGACAATGTCTATAATGCGACCCTAGTTAGTTCATAAACAGTTCTCGATACGTCCATCTCGTCTTTATTCCGTCTGCAGTCTGTCTTTATCAAGTTCAGATCGGGGGAAAAAATGCCCGTTCACCTCATGGGGACACCGTTTCCAAGCAGTCCAAGTCAAGTTTAAACCCGTTCGTAACTAGTTCTACTTTGTTCCTTATAAGTCGTAATCCGTTCTAACTAGTTCGTAACTCGATAACCTCGTTAACAGACATTTTAACTTGTTTTCAGCAGGCTCTACGTTCTGGAGCACCATTCCCGATCAAACCCGTCCGAGCACCTCCATGAAGTTCGTAAACAGATCATTAAAAGTTGCTACTACGTCCACTCCGTATTTCTCACCACAAATCAATACATACATTCAAATATACATAGAAAACCAAACATATGGTCATATATTTAAATCATTTTAAAATAGATAGACGAATAGAAGAAAATTAACAGTAATTTCCTAAATATAATTCAGTACATAAAATAACAAATAAAAATGGAGAATTTTACAAAAGTTTCATATAAACAGAAGCTTAGTATGTACATTTTGAAACCGAACATACACGAACCTGGCCAAAACTGCTGAGTGATCATTTTAAATTAAAAGAAACACGACAATGCCTAGAAATCATGTTTTCAGTTACTACCACAAAAACCTGTTGCATTTAAATACTGAATACGTATGCATTTAATGTTTATAATGTATATAAATATAAAATAAAAAATTACTTGGTGTATCGCATATCAGAATTTCATCACAATATTTCAATCTAACCTACCCACACATCCAGACCCATCGCAATATCTCATCCCTACAGATTTTAGTCCATGAGTTAATACGCATTCGTATTCATGACGTTCGCTGTATGTTATGTATGACGTCATGGATTTATTATATGTAAATTTCTTATGACACTGCGATAAAAAATATACAAATGTGTTTCCTTATTCAGGCGAGGGCTTCAACGTTAATGTAGCCCGATAACTTTAAATAGTGTTTCATTGAATCTTAAGACGCGAGGGGAGGGTGAATTGTCACAGCAAGGTAAAAAGCAGCCCGTAAGTATTACTATCCATTAAGATAACACATTCCGGACCGTAAAAATCATATTAGGCTAGTATTGCATTTAAAGCTAATTAAAATGACATGACATCTGACCTGATGGCTTAATCAAATACACGGAGATTAAGTGTTGTTCTTGTTGAAGAACGGGTAAGTACTGTATTCAAAGACTATAGAGACCTTATTCATAAACATTTTAACTCTGAAACTCAGACTTTTAACGGTTAAATGTTCTTTTTGCTCCTATGTATATCAATACTGTTTTTAACAAACATGTGGCAAACATATACACGTATACAAAATTGTACTCGTTCGGATTGAAGGAAACAACTGGTTAATGTCACTTTGCACATTCAAAGTCTAAGTCTGCGTTTCAGTCTAAAATAGTTTGTCAATCAGGCCACTAGTTAAGTTAGCTTATAGTAAAATGCAAATGGTCATATAGTTTCAATTTTTCAACATCCATATCGCGACAGCATGTTGGAATAAACCATTCATTCAAGTAACATCCCTTTTCATGTCGCTTCAAATAGTTTAAGTAATAAATAACTACTTGACCATTTATTAAATAATTCGTATCATTAAAATACTAATCTAGCACTCTTATAAACAAAACTAAATGAAGCCAGGCCATGACTCGAAGCCGATATCCAGTGCAGCATACAACTTTCTAGTCCTACCTTCTAACCACATAGCTAATACCACAATGTTGTCGCACAAATTTGATTTTGATTTTAAGCCAAATGTTTGCATTGGTTAATTAACAAAATATTCTTCTCACGGAGACAAGTCCATTGTTACTGAAGTAAAACAGTCCATAACTCCAAGGGCAATGCTGTCCCACGACTAATAGTTCTGTACAAACTGTTCACATCCACTGACGTACTTCTATTTAGTTTTTTATTGACCATGACACCAGCACAAAATGCATATTTATTTTTTACCTACAATCACAAAATAATGTTACATAAGATATGAGTAGTCATCTTATAAAATGTTTGTTTTGGCGCAAAATACAAATCGTTCTGTTAACTTGAACAGTGTTTAAAGACATAGTACATTTGCATATAATCAAGAGCAGTGAAATATTTTGAACTGCAGTGTAAAATTAAATAGGAACTAACTATGTTCTGGTCTTGCACTCAAAGAGACAAGATCATGTTTCTATAGTGCTGCTTTCTGTTGTTTAAATTAAGCACAAACACAAACGCGCATATAGTAAAGCAAATACCAGCAAATACAACCACTGTATATAGTTGGTAACGTACTAAACTACAACTTCCAACGTTGATAGCCTTGTAAAGGAATCATCCTCTCAGTGTAGTATTAATGTATACACCAGTGCTGTTATCAGTTTGCCCTGTAAAAAGAAACAGAATAAGACTACATTGGAATATAATATTGGTGAGAATGAAGAAATTCTAAAATTTAGATTGTTGTTCTTTTGAAATCTGGATATTGGAATTATTTGATGCCTTTATAACCGTTTAACGGTTGAATGCGTGATTTACATCAGTCTGCAATTAAGATAATATTTATATAATTATATCCTATTTTATTGCACAAGAAACACAGCTGTACTGTGCAAATATCTGCAATGGGGTACACTGACGGGCAATTACAACGCTTACCGGTAAACGAGTTGCTTGAATTATTATCCACATTTGACTTCTGTAGTTAATAATTATATAATATTGAAAGTAAACATGCATGAAAATAATCGCCTCTTATTATAATTAAATGGGAAACTAGACAGGATGCAATACTAATTACCTCGTTCTTGGCAAATTGAAGAGTAATTATCGCCATCCTCATCTCTTTGTAGCTCTTCATAGTGTGTGCTTTCATTCCTAATTGACAAAAATGATATTGAATGGTCAACGATTATTTACACATGTAATTAATTTGTATCAAATTCTTTGCACCATATGTCGGCATTATATCCACATAAATTATTTGTACACTTTGAAACAATTTATTAGACTTAACACCAACCACTCCTGATGTCCACTGGGGTATATACCAGCACTCGCGCCAAAATCAAGAATTGCGAAGTGCGCCGTTTATCTTCGCCTTTTGGAACTCAAACTTATTCAAATAGGAAGTCCGGCGCTTTATCTCTCGACTATTATTTCCCCTTACAGAACGTAATATGTTTATGGTAGATAAGTGAAAATGAACTTACCGCTCGCTCAGACTCATTGCTGAAAAATGATAATAACACATCAACAAAAGTGCATATACATGTAACATAATTAGTATCATCACTTATGTATAATTGAATTAATTTAATGTTGTCAATATGCTTGCAGAAAACTGATCCAGCATGACTTCCCGCCCAATATAATATCAAGTTATTTATTACCCGTCTGGTCTGATGAAGCGTGAATTGAAGGCAGTCAACTAGTTGCCATGGTATGAATGTGTTTTTATTCAGCCAAGTACTGCTGTATAAAGTAAACCAAACTGTTATTATAACATGTTTAAAGACTTACCATCAGCTGAATCGACGTTTTGAGTCGCAAGTGTTGGTAACCTGAAAACAGCGGAACGAGAATAAAACGGACACCATAGTGTCTATATCACATTTTAACTTTAAATCATAAAGAAACAGTAAATGACAGGAACCTATTTCCGTGACATATATTTTCTATGACGTGACGTCCGTTGAACATTCGAAGCCCAAGCTGGTCCCATAAATGTTCAGATGTGGCGAAAACGCTGGCTGGTGCAGAACCTTGCTTTGAACCTGGAACTCAGACAGACGGTGTTCTGGCTGAATGTGGCATATCGTTGTCCTGTTTAAAAATCGTGACGTCACGGTGATCAGGAAAAGGGGCACGGCACACGATTTTAGCGTATCATCGAGCCGTCAGACTGCCTCCAACTACTATCAGTGTGTTTTGTGTTGCCATGATATACCGGCCCACAATTATACTGTCCCGCCCTACCATACATGCTGTATGACGCAGCAATAGGCGCGACGTTCACCACGGCACACCTTACGCCCCACACCCGATCTAACATATCGTGACAAAACCTTGACTCATCAGTGAGAAGAACACATCATTACTGATCCTGCGTCATTCGTAGATGCCGAAAACACCACAACTCACGGTTACGTTGCCTCTCTGGTGTCAATACGTTACCCCTATAAAGATCATGGGTTAAAATTCCGGCATCTTACAGGCTTCAACGCACGATGGATTGACTAATGCGATTGTCCCCATGTTACCTGGCCAGTCAATGTTGCTGATTGAAAGCGATATCGGAAGTGGGTAAGGGCAATATAGCGGTCTTGTTGACGTGTTAGATCAGCAACAGAGCCGGCTTCTTGGTGTGGTATTTACACTCAATGGCCAAAATTGAGTTCCCAACGTAACGTCATTTTTTAATATGATAATTCCAGGCATATACTTTCATTGGCGTTTTTTTTTTAAAAAGCAAGTTATTGACTTACCAGATGTTACTTATATATTGAAACAGAAAGTACGACCTTTCCAACTTAATCTGACAAGAATACTGTCACATAACGACTGTAAGTAGTGTTAAGAAGTAGACTCTCAGGTTTCCAGCACCACTCCTTGAAATTTAGCCTTCGATTGTATTTCGGTTATTTTTTTTTATATAAATAGCTTGATCTCCCTCCATATTTTGTAATTTATTTTGGTCGGGATTTAAGCATGACGAGCATGCCACTTTAATACTGTTATCAGGCTTCCAATTATTTGCTAGTTTTAAGCCATGACGTAGGACATTGTCTTCCTGAAGATACAATTGCTATTCGCAAAATATCTAGCTACTGCAGGCCACACATTTTGATCACGAGTTTGAATAAATTTATCATTGTTCTTATTTCCATTCATATAAATATGGATACATACTCCATTAAACACATAAACCACAAAACATCGTGATATGTCATCAACTGCTACAATTCCGACGACATCATGACTTTGGGCGTTTTAAATGTCACATAACGAGAATAAAGTTAAGCCCTTTGTTGGCGTTGTTGTATTCTAAAGGTAAGTTATTGAATGCAATCACATGTATATTGATAGGGTTCATAATAAACATGACTGTCAGCGAAATAACGGTAATTATTGTAGATTGTTAATTCGTAAAAATCTTCGATATTTTTTCTCTCGACCGAATCACTTAAGACGAATAAATGCAGGGGCGGCTAGAGAAAGGAGTATATGTGATTATATCTTTTTAAAGGCCGTTTACAAGTTATGTGATAAATATAATCTAGCATTCGTGTTCCTATTTTGTCGCATTAAATATTTTGACCAACTCGTTTAATAAATGCAATGAAACATGAACACTCATGAGTGTTAGTTCCTCCATAGATATGTTCTACACTTCTTTACCTTTCAGTTTGTTCCAATGTCACGGATTCTTTTCTTCCTACAATTGTCAAAAATACAGAATAATAACTTACAGATTTGTTTAGCAATAATATTAAGTGTAATAAGATAATATCAATAACTCAATTATATGCAAGTCAAAAATGGGATCTTAAGCAGCATGAATGTGCCGCATATGAATATCCGATGAGATTGATCATTGATTATATAGAATAAATGACGCCATGGTTTATATACTAATTATTACAAGCAAACAAAAAAACATACCGTGTACACAATGAGGACTATACTTTATACTCTATGAACTAGGAATTCTGCAATTATAATGATAATGCTAGGGAATTGTTTTAAGCGGGTTCAATCATTTGTCTGTGTTTAACAGTAAAATGTAAATGTTTGTAAATAAGATGAAGGTTACATACCGTTATTTGTATTATTTCGGATTAGCACTCTTCTAACAACGAAGACTATCATCACTATGACAATAATAACAATACCAAGTACACTTCCGACAGACGCACCTATAACTGTATTATCAGGACCGCCTAAATCACCATCGCGTGTGGTTACTCCAACTGGAATGAAAACATCAATTTTATAAAAAATAAATTACTCGCTGAATGTGATGACACCACAAGTGGTAGCAGCTTCTATGAGCGTAAACGTCCATTTATATATTGATGATAGGAGAGTATATATAATGTAGGATATGAATCGCATATTTTACGCGAATTCATAGATTAGTGAATGTATTTTACTCGTTTAAAATTATCCACATACTCGTTCAATAATACAGTAATACATTACCAATAGTGCACTATCGTCTATGGGCAGTTTCCAATGGCAACCAATCGGATAGTTATATAGACTGATTTATCTAAATCAAGCGCATAACCTCTTTTATTCCAAAAATTAGAATTGTCATACATATAGCTTCCGTAGAGACCACAACAGAAAGGGAAGCTTTCAGCACAAAACTGTTAACGTCGTGGCACCACATATAACCTTGCAAGTATATGTATTTGGACAGAGCTGTGTGATTTTTCCATTCATTTGCGACCTCATGTATTATATAGATGCGGACAACGATGCTTCACTGTTAATTTAAACTTCTGGATACAAAGTACTAGTATATTTACGTACGTAGTGTTTTAAATGCAACAGCATTCCGAGATAACGCCCCGCTCCCTTCCGAATTGAATGCGTATACTTGAACGTTATAATTTGTATCTTGGTCAAGTTGTATTATTGTAAAATATTGTTGTTGGGTATTTGTTTCATTCACATAGTGCACCGTCCGTTGTGCGTTCCCTTCTTTCCAATACATCACAACAAAAGTTTGTGCTAGTCCACCATTAAAGCCGGGATTCCATTGAATGGCCACACTCGTCTCTGTTACTGTACTCGGAATGACTATAAGATGTGTTGGTGCATCAGGTGCATCAGGTACATCTGCTCAAACAAAAGAAAAATACAGAGAAAGAGAGAAAATACACAAAATCAGAATTGAATGTACATGTACCGTCTTGGCCTTTTGAGGCGTTTAAACGCAGTAAACGGAATCTGTTTTAAAATGGAATCATATAATAAGTCAGCTGTATTATTATTTGTTTTAATTGCAAGCATAAGTGGCCATTTTTTACTAGCCATCAGTTCAAATATTCGATTGTTCTTTTAACTGTTTTTTATGTTTGAAGGTGCGAAAACATACTACAGAAACAATGAAAGTTACTTGAAAATAGGAAATACCGAACTCCTACTTGTATTTATGAGAAATGAGAATCCAAAAGGGCTGAAACTAATTTTCAGTTTAATAGTTTGTGTCTCCTGCAAGTTATGACTTCGCAGCTACGGGCTGTTAAAAACGTTGCCATTGACATCGTGCAAATTTTACGGACTCAAACAAGGAGTTTTATTTAAAATATTCGAAAGTTTGGGCAATATATGAGTTTTTGGAATGTTTTAAGTGTTTGGTGTAAATCGTGCCGCCCAAATGATAAACATGAAAGATAGTCAGGATATTTGTTTATATTAAATATAGGTCAAGCATAAAAGATGTTTATGTAGAGTCACCGTGGAAAGGGTCACCTAGGGTGAGAGAATAAGTTTCTACAGGGAACGCCGCATACATAAGACAATCACTCTTCACACAGACCTCCGGAAAACAATAGTCCATAAAACATAAAGCATTAGAGGAAGCGCAATGGCAAATACGTAAGGGAACAGTGGCTCAAGGAATGACTTTGCCGACCATAAAGGACAACTAAGGAGAATCAAGATAACACACATGGGAGAATGTAATGGATCGAATACATCACAAGACTCAAGACAGCTGTCCGTAATAGCAATAGGCTGAATGTGGTATTGAAGAAATAACATGAACACTGTATCAAGTGTCGAATTGCACATGTACCAATGGATTATTTACGAGCATATCAAATCAAATGAACAATTAATGAAACGAAGCTTGTAGATAAGATGTTACAAAGAACTCCACATTCACAAGACAATGCCTCCCAATACAGATCCCAGGGAAAATTCAGCGTATGAAACATTAGGGATTCAGTAGAATGTAAAAGCAAACATCTGTGTAAATGGGGATGTAAAGCATTGTCTGGCAGACTATCAAAAACAATCATTCATAGTTTATGGGACTACAAAAGGGGGATGGTTGGAATGGATGGTAAATACCAAATGACAATCAGAGTAAGCAAGTGTGCACGGGTAAAAAGGGCGGAAAAAATATTGTTCCTTTAAAGGAAACCAATGAAATTTCACTATTTCCAAATAATACTAAAAGTAACTATTTGCGTCCGTCACATCAATGAATAGGAACACATACATGAATTAAATTAAGAAACATCCCTTATCTTGACAAATAATCAATATATATAATTTTGTTTTTATGTGTCTGTATTTATATTCCCTTTCACGAGTAGTTAAGATCGATTATGTCTAATTATTATTTTCCGGTTCAATTTACATTAGGTTATTTTGTGGTTATTTCGTAGTATTGTTGTGCCGGCGGACCGGAACTCAGTCCGTAACGGGATGACCGGTTGTTAGCCTGACGGAAGCTGTATTCGGTGCGCCCTTGTGTTGTTCGTTAGTGCTGAACGAGGCTGCAATGATGGGTGCATAGCAGAAGTCCGCTATGAAGAATCGTGTTTAATCTGTACATAGAAAAGTGCAACAAGCATCCTAAAAGGCAGGGTGAGTCTTTACCCAGTTCTTAATGAATTGCAAGATTCAACAGTATGATGTAAATAATTAAGTTACTGAGAGCAAAATCAGACTG
Organism: Mactromeris polynyma; assembly: GCA_032209605.1. Lineage (NCBI taxonomy): Eukaryota > Metazoa > Mollusca > Bivalvia > Venerida > Mactridae > Mactromeris > Mactromeris polynyma. Next base: position 910,870 of record JASFXZ010000058.1, read on the forward strand.
AGGCTGCTCGTTTCTTTGTCCTGGATTGTATACAGTTTGTCTATTGCTACATATGCAATGGTTAATTTATGGCATAATGATTAGTTACTGTCTACTTAGTCAATTTATATGTTTGTGTTGAAAATCAATGACCATATAGCGATTAAGTGTGATGTTAGCTAGCTGTTATATCGATTTAAACGCCCAGTATTCTTACTGACAGTTTAAAGGCTGTAAATCGTTGTATAGTTATTATTTCTACTTGTATATTAGATGTGTGTTAAAGGACCAGGTACTGTTAGGGATGTTGTTGGCCTCAAGCCAGATTTTGATATGAATGGAATCCATGAAAGATACAAACCAACTGTACAAATTTTGATACTTTTTTTTATAATATCATGTTGGTACAATGACAACCCTTTATCAAAATTTGGTCATGAAAAATATAAAAAATGCTATTCACATATAAATGTTCACTTGAAATGGACATAAGTTATTTCACAATATATGTGATTTACAAAACAAGTATGAACACATATTTTCAATGACAAGTTTGATAAGCATAATAAAAACATGAATGCTGCTTACATAAACAGCTTTTCAAAAATGCGTCCTGTGTTTGTCTTTTTGAATTAAATATGTCTATTGAATGGATCGTTGGTGATCAGTGATAACATTCATCCAGCCATTGTTATACCTGTCTACATTCGGTTTCATAAGTATATATGTAATTCTGTCTCAGATGTGTTGTCACTTCTTGTCATCCAAACTTAACAGGAATGACACTTGTGTTGCCAATTACAAATTTAAATTTAGTCACACGTAAAATTAATTCCAACATTACTATTTGTCATCATCAATTACGGGCTCAGGTGAGCTAAAATATGTTCTATATTTTAATAAGTACTAAGTGAAACTACTTTATAAGTTATTCAATACTGGTTAGCAAATGATATCAACTGTAAAACTGGGACACATTTCAAATTATTTAAAGAACAATATATATGCATATATCATCTCTAGATCTGTTTTTAGATTTATTTGAGAAGTTGTAATGAATTACCTCAAGTTACATTCCTCTTTCATATTTAATCATTTCATCGGTATTGTCTGAATAAAAAGTCACACACACACTTATAAAAAAAATGAAGATAAAATTATTTTACCTCTAACTCTAATAGAAACCATATTGCTATATATGTTATCTCCACCATTAAAATCTACAGAACATGCCCATCTATCCCCTTCATTTGATCTGTTGATATTCTTTATTGTCCAGGACATTCTATTATTTCCAGCACAACTGTAATTGTACTTGGTACCATCTGGAATTGCAGCGAATGGGTAACACCCAGACTGGAAAATATTTCCCTTGTTTATGTCATCAGTTCCTCCAACATCTCCTACAACTTCAAACCACCCAAACAATCCTACAGTCCTAGACCCAGTGTATGTACATGTCAGTGTCACAGGATTGTTCTCATTCACAAGTAAACTCGTAGGTGTAAGGTTAACTTGACTCCATACAATTCCTAATGCTGTAATTAAAATAAAAGAACCATGAAAACCACGAACTGCTAAATATAAGTGACGTTACAGCCAGAACCCTGACTAAAAACAATAAAGTCCACAACGAAGAAAATTTCGCAATGTGTGTGTGCTGAGTACATCATATATTAGAATAAGCATCTGTAAACTAACATTATAATAACATAGAGAATTCATACAATAACACTTTGCTATCACATACAATACGGCGCGGGTATGGCGTACGATTAGGGTCTTTAATGCACGACCCTGCATCATGCTAAAACTGTCAATACAATAATATCATTTTATTTCATAAACTATAGAGTCTAAACAAATTACTTGTCATAAATTAATTGTCGTCGTAAAAGGTAAGCTTTTGTTAAGAATGTTATCACTTTATTTTGGCAATTATTAATGAGAAAAATAAGTTTATCACTGCCATTCATATGAATATATTCATTTGTAGATATTATATCATGGAATGTTAGTGTCCTTAGATTATTATATAGAAGACAGACAGTTCGGCACATGTTACAAAGTCTTTGATGTGGTTCTTCCCCAATATATCGTCCAGTCTCTATACGTAGCGGAAGAATACCACATCTGAATTGAGAATATATTGAACGCTCGTTTCTTTTCAAGTTTAAAAGTAAATATTGTTCACAAGAAAACTCAGTTTTAAAGTTCTTAATTTTGGCACCTTCTGGAATACAGTTTTCCTTGCGCCTCAGTTCCTTAATATGTGTACCGTTTGACCTCCTTTAGTACCTTATGTTTTGTGGATTGTTGTTTTTTCCGGAGATCTGCGTGGGGAGCCATTGTCTTAATATGTATGTGGCTTTCCCTGTAGTTACGTATTCTCTCTCTTTTTTTTCCACACACTGGAATAATATTCAATTATTTTTTATTTAACCCAGTCCATGTTCAGCGCGTTTTTGTTTGTAAAGTGGTTGAATAAGTCTAATTTTGTCATAATGGACTTAACATCAGATCACCAGTTTTGAGTTATATTTGCGTTTCGGTAATCATTATCAAACATTTGTTTGGTAATTCTGTTATCACTTAGTTTCACAAGTCTATTCCAATATAGAAGTAAACACAGTCATCTTCTGTAAGTACAAGGTAACCATCCGGTTTCACCGATATGTGCTATTTTTGGGATAAAACTGTGAACGCATAAGAAATAGCGAATTGCCCGGTTGTGTTCACTATCAGCTGCATCAAAGTGTTTGTAGCCCCATACAGTGTATGTAAACGTCATGCCAAGGTAGAAAAAATTATCAACAATGTCTATTCTTTCACCATGTACCAATTAAAATCAATTAACGAGTTTCTGAAAAATGCATATCTTCGTTTCGGTAACGTTAATTTTTAATCCCCATTTACAAGAGTAAGCATAAATGTGTTTGAACACGGATTGCATCTGTATTAAATAACGCTATATCATAACGCAAATAGCAAACGTATACAGACAAATATTAGATTTGTTTTTATTAAGGTTATCAAAATTGATAGAATAGTATATATCACTCAAAAATAGTGAAAGAGGTTCACCTTTTTTGTATACCTAACGTTACGTAAAGATGTTCTAGTACGTCATTTTATTACAATCGTTGACGCATGCTTTTACGTTACGATATCTAGACTGTATCATTGATATGGCTTTACAACTAATGTCTGCTTGTACGGTTTTTCATAATAAATAAAAACGCAAAACATTTATTTTGGATAAGATATTCTGAACAACTGAATGCAGAATGTATACGCGATCGACAGCACTTCGGTTATTTCTGAATCATTAAATATATTAGAATCTTCACATCATTTATTTATTCTGGTTTGCAGTGTCAGAGAAAATAATTCGAGACTACTTTAATTAGTGTCTCGGTTGTTATTTGGGTTTTGGTTATCAACCTTTTTTGCGGATAGGGACAATTTCACATTTGCACCAGGAATCAGGATATGCATCGCTATCATGTATATTACAAATGTTGACTTGATATGGAGAAATTCTCCAGTTTCAATGAAAAAATCAGAAAGGTTATTTTTGAAATCGCATACTTTGTATCTCTGAAGCGAAGTAATTATTTTCTTATTGCAGTTATGGTGAATGGAAGATGTAATTATTCAATGTTTAATTCATCTGATCTTTGTTCATGTGCATCTAAACCTGTATATCTGAAAGTTTACTAAACTGTTCTACGAAATCATTCATTCTAATATCATGATAGGAAATATTTGATTTGTTTCTGTACCCCTATTAATGTATTTACACAATTTTCGAGGGTTACATTTACATAACTTGGCAAGTGATTGTTTTTTCTTTAAAGTAATATATTACCTTTTTGCCGTGTTTTGTGTCTTTCGAGAAAAACAAAGTTATACTTTCTTAAATAAACTTCAATTTTCAATAGTGGTATTGCACTCGTTTTAAAGAAATATGATTTTGTCGTTTACAAATCTCATAGATCCATAATGAACGTTTTACTTTATTTCTCATAGCCGTATTAGTCTCAACATTGTTTTGAAAACTCTTCAATAGTTTGGTCAGATTCCTATAAGGTGAGATTCTCTGATATTTGATAAAATATATGTTTCATAGTGTTTCATAGAATATTATTATTGTCATCCCAAATTATCATAAAAACTAGAATGTACGATGTTAAAACAAAACATCTCATTAAAGGATAATGAAAACTAATTTGTGAAAAAGTGTAAAAGTCTGTTATTATATAGTCAACAACACTAGCCCCTCTACCGTTTCTGTGTGCATTGTAACATGTGCAATATACTGGTTCTAATCGTGATAAACACATTGGCTTGTTAACATAGTTATAGAAGTTTTATTCCTGTAACACTAAGTGTCGCTTGATTTTCATGCAGGAATATCACGTACATTACTATCGCTATGCGACATATGGATAAAACCTTTTTTAACCAATTCGGACATTAAAGTGAAATAAGAGTTCATCGTCAATACTGTAATTAATTATGTTCTGTTCTAAAACACTAAAGAAGTCATAATGCTTGCTTTTTATATAAGTAGTATTCTCCGGTGGTATGTTAGAAGTACGAAATGCCTAGATATTCCTTCTTACATTTAAACCTTATAATTCCTTCTTCCATTTAAACAATATAATTCATTTAGCATTCAGTTCTACAAGATCTGTATAATAAGTAAGAATTGCTCAATGTGAGATTTTCTTATCAGTCTTCGTCCGTCCGTATGTCCATCAACAAACGTTTAAAACATCTCTTCTGAAACAACAAGGTAGAATTTCATAAAACTTTGCTGGACGTTTCATGCGGTGACACTCTACAAAAATACAACAAGTTGTTTGGATTCGTCAAAATCATGGTCGCCAGAGGGCGGAGCCCCTTTTCCTATATGTTTTTAGTGAAAACTTCAAAAACTGCTGACCCAATTTTTATACCTTCATATAAATATTCCTTACGTGACCCTCTACGAAGATTGTTCAATTATTTGGATTCGCCAAAAAAGCATGGCCCAATTTTGAAATAATTTCACCTAAATGTTCTTAAGGTAACCCCCTACCAAGATTGTTGAGTCATATGATTAAAAGAAAATGGCTGCTTGAGGGCGGGTCACTTTCCCGATATGTATGCATTATATTTATATTGATAAGTCTTAACATAATGGAAATCAAAATGTTTGCTATCTTTGTGAGAATATTTACTTCAACGAAATTGTGTACCCTGTGACGCAGGACCGTAGTCCCAAACAGTTCAGATGCTCAGGTGATAGTCATCATGGCTCTCTTGTTAATTTACTGTCAATTCTACTAGTGACTTGGTCTGGAAATTTGTGTCTGAGTGTAAAAAGTGTTCCCTAGTTATATTATAGTTAAACTTTAGAGTTCCTCTAGATATAAAAAGAACAGCTATTGTTTTCATAGAGTAATATGTTAACTCATGATTAGCCAAATATAAATCATCAAAATCAACAAGATGTACATTATAATTAAGTAAAAGATTCGACACCTGAGTTAAGTATATCAGAAACAATACAATAAATAACTATAACAATAAATATACCCGATTGAGCTAATGATTTGTAAATCTAAAACACCAAACTTATATCATTCCTACTAGTTAATGGTCAATGTAAATAAAAATGATAAGCATGAGACTTATTCTCAACATAATTGTAAAAAATTCAATGATTATAAACAAATGTAATTATTTACGATATAACATATTAGATGTGCAACAACAGTTAGTGCGGAATATTTCATATTAATAGACAGAATGAGACTACCAAGGAAGATTAACAATATATTCAAGTCTCTGTAGAGGTCTGCGTTGTCTTCTCAGATACCTTCTGGGTTGATGACTGTTTTCAATAAAAAAATTTAGTATAGTCTCTCTATCGAATCAAATCGTCAGTTACGTATAATATAATAACCAAATAACCGACAATTATCGTGCAATCACTTTAACTTCCGTTGTGTTGAAACTATTTGAATCGATCCTACTACACATATCAAAAGACAACATAATTAGCACTATAAATAAACAACAAGGAGGATTTCAAGATGGTCTGTCGTGTTTAATGACATCTTTAATTTTACGCGAAAGCATTAATTTTGCACGAGAACAAAATTCAAAAGTATATGTGAGCTTCTTGGATGGTAGGAAAGCGTTCGACACCGTATGGCATGATGGGTTGCTCTACAAGCTTTTATTCGAAACAACTATTGATGCTACATCATTTCTCGCTTTTAAAGAACTATATTCTAATATGTCAAGTTGTATCAAATACCGCGGAAAATACTCCGATTGGTTTAATGTCATGCAAGGCACGCGACAAGGAGGAAATAGTTCACCAATTCTGTATCTTTTATATATCAATGGACTTATTAATTAATTGGAGAATAGCGGCTATGGTATCTGTTTGTATGATACGCGTTTAATTTCTCCTACTGTTGCGGATGATATGTTACTGATCTCTTACTCAATTAAGGAAATAAAGGCCATGCTTGATATCTGTTATAACTATTCAAATAAATGGCGATACAGTTATAATCCTGATAAGTGTGCTGTTATTGTATTTAATGAACGTGGAAATTCTATACCGAATTGACAATTTATACTTGGTAATAGTGTCATCAAGGAAGCAACAGCGTACATTCATCTTGGAGTCAAATGTGATAAGTTTTTGTCCACAAGATCAGTCGTTAACGATGCTTGCACTAAACTGAGAGGCACATATCTTAGTATTCTCAATAGTGGTATTAACCCGTACGGATTGAATCCAATTTCAATGCGTATAATGTACAATGCTGTGGTGATTTCTAAAGCACTTTATGGCTGCGAACTGTGGAATGCATTATCAAATACGGATCTTTTATGTTTAGAGCGCTCGCACAGATTCTGTGTTAAAAATATGCAGTCACTTCATCAAAGTTCAGCAACTGATTTCTCCTTATGTACATTGAATGTTGAGTCCATAGAAACCATCATCGATCGGAGGAAACTTCAGTTCTTGTGTCAACTATGTCGTTTGCAAAATACATATCTTGCCAAGAGAATATTTAATGACAGAATTATACATTATTTTAAATATGATCAACAAACTCGTGGATTCGTTCCGGATATATACCGTCTGCTGAAGAAATGCAACCTCTCTCATTATCTACATGCATATACCATAGAAGGAAGATTTCCATCTAAATATGCATGGATAACAATATTGACATTGAATGTTATGTAGCTGTCACACTACACCGTATAGCGTTAACGGACGCCCAACGTATATAAAATTGCGGCAGAAAGTTATCCGGTGACGAAAGGCATCCCCCGCTGCTGCTCGGTGCTCTCGCGATCGGTGTATGGGGTGCATAAAACGGACAAAACGCACAATGACCGCTCGATCAACGCACATATACAGGACGAACAACGTTCAATTAACGAACATCACCGTACTAGTAACGGACTTGTACCGCGTAAAACGTAAGCGCAACGCATGAGAAACTGACAAAACGTTCTTCGAACGTTTGACGAACGTATTTCTACCGGTCACGTGACGGACAAAACGAGTATAAAGAGTCCGATATGTTTTGGTTATTCTGGGACCCACTCGTTCAAGGATCTCATCAAACATCTCAGGGGGCATCCTCATGTAGTTGATTAAAGACCGCTGGTCTTCTCTCCGGAGCTCCGCCATGAGTTGATCGTAAATGCCAAACATTCGACGCCTCTCAGGGCTCAACCAAGCCCTAGACCACCATCTCCGCTGTCGTCTTCTCCTTCTTCTTCTGTTTCCATAAGTAACGATATCCAAATTGGCATCCAACAGGTCAACACGTGCCTGGATCAGGGCTGCTTGATACTGCAGACAGGCTCTAACGCGACACTCTATGCTATTTTGATCAATGAACTCAAAAACTCAAAGTTTCGGAAGGTACCCATTAAATGCAAGAAGACATATGAGAGTTATGATATAATTAAATATACAGACGACCACATGTCAGGTTACCTGTAGTCAAAAGATCCAATGTAAGCGGAGAACCCCAATAGCCAGGTAAACAACGTTCTATATCATTATTCATCATAGTTTTGTCCGGTGGACCATCGTTTCACGTCCGTTATTTATCAGTTCCTATGCGTTCCTCGTTAGTTATCGTCCGTTAAACATACACGTTACATCCGTTGCATGTCCGGTAGTAGTCTGGCCGTGAATCAGGGTCACCGGACAAGAACGGATGCGAACCGGACAAGTACAGAATAAGGAACGCACGAGTAACGAACAAAACGCATAGAAACGCATTGCTACCGTACATATAACGGACAACTTTGTCCGATGGTGTACGTTCTAAATTTTGAACATGTTCAAAACCTTCCACCGGATGGAACGAACATCGCCGGACGATGAGCGTAGGCGCCGCATGAGAAACGGAAAAGAAAAGCATGCGAACGGACGCGAACGGATTGAAAATTTTGTTATACGTTGGACGTCCGTTAACGCTATACGGTGTAGTGTGACTGACCCATTACGTCGCATGCACGGACGCTAGGCGATGATACTGTTGTTGGTCGGTATCCAAATGCATTTACTTTGGGGATACTATTGAGGAGTGATAACCCATGTACATTGTGGATCATTATACGGCATAACCCTCGATTATCTTATATGGTAAAAAAACTGATGTCCGCTGTTTCGAAAAACTTTTCAAGAAAATATATAAACATGTGCCAAAAGTGTGGATTATTGAATGATGACATCTTGACACACTGGTTTTGTTTTTGTCGAGGCAATGAACATAAACGGCAAATATTGTGGGACATCATGATTACAAGTTTAGACATCAATCAACTCACCAGTCTAATTTCCACGTCACCTATTGAACAGTGTGATTTTATCTTAAGCCTAGCAATAACAACTGACTGTCGAAGTCTAGAACATTACCAAATTGCTTCCTATGTATGTAGTATGTGCTAATGCATAGCTATTATGTGATTGAAATTATTAGTATGTTCTGTTTGTTTGTTACCTTGATATTTTATCCACCCTGATGATTGTCTAGCATTTTCGATTTCGCAGTCTAGGCTTCCTACTATATAGTGTGGAATATCACATGTTATATAGGGTTGATTCTTTCGCTAAGCATCCCCTTGATCTTATGATTTAGAATACCAGTTTATCTTATATAAGACTACGTGAGCTGCTGTTAGTGATGGCGTCAACCCACTTACTTACATATTATGTTTTATGTAACTAATATTAATTGCTTAATATCTGTACATGTATAATATATGCATGTGTCTAGATGTATATGTTGGTGTATGAGCACGTGTACATATGAGTAAGTATGCAAGTATATACAAGTATGTATGCATACATGAGTGATTGTTGTACTTACGGATATTACATGTGTGCGGGAGTGCAAAGGTACTCGCGTGCGTATGGGTATGCGTGTATGTATGTGTGTGGATGTATGTGTGTCTATGTTTGTATGTTTAAGTATGTATTTACGATTTGTATATGTATTTACGATTTATATACATGTATGTATATGCGTGTGTGTTTACATATATGTATGTATGTTATTTGTATTTTTTGGAATGTACATGTATTGTATTTTGCTCTCCATATCTGGAGGAAATAAAGTTATATATAATTATTGTAACTGTGAGAGATGTCACCAACATCATGAAGAGATCTACAACAAAAAGTGTTTTCACAGACTTTAGCTATTTGTTTCTAAATATACAGTGTTCAAACTGCCTGATGATAAAAATTCTACTAGAAAGATAACCATAGTATCTATTAATGTATCATATATCTCATTAGTTTTTATATTTCTTCGGCAACAATTAAATGGGATGATGATAGTTGTGTTGTACAATACAATAAGACCTTGGCTTATTTCATTGAATACAACAACAACAATGAATCATTACTCTTATCTCTTTTATCTTTATGGATAATGCTATGTAACCATGTAGAATGACTGTTTATCTCCGGAAATCGTGGCTAAGTACTAAGCTTAAATATAAATTATTTACTTTAGACATTCGATATACATGTAGTTGTTTTTTATGATCTGTAAACAGTTCATGAATGTATTTTTGTTAAATAAAATAAATCACAATAATATGCGTTTGTCTTTTTTTGTGTCATAGTCTTCTGATTATAGTTGGTCACATACACCAAATGTTTTCTACTGTACCTAAATGGAAGACGAGTTTAATGCAAATATTGCTACGCTTATGTTAATGTTTTGATTGTTCAAAATAATCGAAGATATACATACTGATAACAAAGAAAAGAAATTAAAGGGAAATACAATACACGATAACTTATTAATTAACGTATAAGAGGATAAATAAAGAAAATAAACTAGATGAAATGTATCACTGTGAACAAAACTAAACAAACATCTCATGAACCGGTAATTTTCTAGAACGTAGCGCGATTGCTTATGCCCCAGTCATAGTGTCACGTTTTGGCTGCCACGTTTAGCTACGTTGGGAAACGTGGCTACAACGTGAGAAAACGTAGAACAACGTGGCTAAAACTTGATCAAAATTGACAAAACGTGAAATGAAAATTTTAATTCTGGACATGTTCAAATTCGCTCACGTTACCCAACAACGTACTACAACGTGGCAACAGCGTGGCAAGATCGTGGTACAACGCAGTATAACGTAGCAAAAAAGTAGCAACAACGTAGAACAACGTGAACATAGCGCGTCCCACCGTTTCAAGTTATGTTGCGTTTGTTGACACGTTGTGCTGCGGTATGCTACGTTGTGACCTCGTTGCTCCCACGTTCCTCGTGCCGCGTTATGCCACGCTGTGTTACGCTGTGATACGTTGTAACACGTTGTACTACGTTATGAGCTGCGTTATGCTACGGTGTTCTACGTTTTACGACGCTGTGCTACGTTTCTGCTATGTTGTGGTACGTTTTGATACGCTATATACGATACGCTCTGTTGCGTCAAGACCACACATGTATACCCCTCCATCTAGGATCTCAAATCATTTGTGTTCTTGCTTAAGCCCAATTACTGATCCTCTACCATAGATCTTCAACTGGCGAATGCTGCCCTAGCCCTGAACCAACACATGCTGCAAAATAGGCTGCTGCTCCAGAGAGATGAGGATAAAAGAAGAAGGGGAGAGCGGGCCCCGCGCATCATGTTCTGTAGGGACTGGCTCCTGCGACGCGAAGATTTCGTCCAGTACCACCAACTCAAGGAGACGCTGAGGAAGGAGGATGTGGCCGCCTTCAAGAACATCCTCAGAATCCCCTCCTATTCCAGGAGCTGATAAACAGGCTGACACCAAGAATAAAGAAAAAAGACAGCTGGTTCCAGAAGGCGCTGTCACCTGGTCTGAAAGTTGCGGTCACTCTCCGTGACCTCGCCACTTGAGATAGTTACCACTCACTAATGTACTCATTCAAACTAGCCCACAACACTATCTCCTACATGGTTAAAGACGAACATTCCGTCCATAATTTATTAAATGATAAAATTTTATTTATTGCCATCAAATGGTTCGGAGGGAGTCTCAAATGTTTGCGTAGCTTGTAATACAAAATTCTAACAAAACAGAATATATGTTGTAAAGGCCACACCAAATTGATTTGTAGATCGTCGGATTTACCGCTCCTTTAAAATGCGCAAAATTCAGCGCTAGTATAAAGGATACTTTTCGCATTTAATGGTAGAGCTACTCTCGTTTATTTAATAACCTTTCGGCTCAAATGCTACCGTTACAAGCTCAAGCGTTTGGGAGATCCTACGATTTCCGAAAATCGTCTGTCCATATTTTAAGCTAGCGAGAGTAGTCGTTCTTGAATGTCATTCGTAACATAATTGGTTACACGTCCTTTCCTGAGATTAGCATGTTTTAAATAATGGAAAATCGATTTTTCACAGTATAAAATGGTAAAAACATAAAAATTAAGTATACAAGATAAAATCTGACATCAAAATCACATTTGTACATCCTTAAAGACGACAACGATATTAAATAGATATGCCTAGCTACCGTAGTTAACACTCCCACAATGCATTATAGACATGGGAGTACCTGCAAGGATGACTGACGATATGCAGGAAAGTTTCACTAAGTGCAGTAGCGAAAACAGATAACAATAGGAATTGAAAACTAATTCGGATAGAATAAAGCGAGCATGGAGCTGTATAATATGTGTTTGGTCTGTCTATAATTCTGATCAACACATATGTGTACGATTCGATGCTTCGTTATAAACGTCTTGATTGGGAAAATGCATTATTTAGGATAGCATGAAAGAATAGCTACACAACTTGAAATTAGAACACACAATGGTAAGCCCCCGTATATTGTACAGTAGCATTATTTTGTCCAAAACAGAGGAAATCAGATGAAACTGTTTTAAGACAAATTTGAAGTTTGGAAGGCTGTTGAAGTTTAGCCAAGACTAACATTGAACATTATAATTTTAAACTTGAAATGGTATAAGACTTGCTATACAATTTTCACCTTGTTCAGAATCACCCTGTCTGTCAGTTGTTGTGTCCAGATATAACATACATGTATTTAGTTTAAGGCAAGAAATGCTGAATCAGTTTTCAAGGAAATGTAACTTTGCAAATAGAAGCTATCAGAAGTGTTGATTATGTAAGACATCTTTGATGCATATCCACCAAGGTATTAAGGAGTTATGACCCATTAACAGAAACTAGTTGTGCAACTCATGGTAACATTCAAATCTAAGTGAGTGGCTCACTGATGTCTAGTTTTAAGTTTGCAGCCAGCATTGCTCAATGTTTTTGTTACTCATTACATGAATAGAATTGGACAAAATAGCACCGTTGAGAAATATAAGAAAAATGAAATTATAAATAAAGACCTGCCGCCTGTGAAATTTTGAGAAGTAAAAACAATAAAAATAAACATTTTGCTCGCTCGCCCCATCGTTTCCTTAAAGCAATCCGAAGATATTAAAGCAAGTAAAACACTTAACACATTTAAAACATATATACGCAAAGGCTAATTAGTTTAAAACATATATACAGGCATAAGTTGTGTGTTTATAGTTCATAGTTGTTCCTTTTCATTAATACAAAATGTACTTATTTCACTCATTTTGTGCCACGCCATTGCCTGTTGAAATAATAACTTCTATATTTACCTTTATATTGTCACTTGTCAACTCTGTCTTTCATGTTTCCTTACTTTACAATGTTGGCACTTTATTATCATACCTAGTCATTTGTTGCGGTTATCCAGTTGGATATTTTCTGTTACTCCTTTATAGTGCTTTTAAAAGTGTATGCATTCATATTTTGGCACATAACTTTAACTTGCTTGCAAATATATGTATTTCATACTTATTATTATATTGGCCATTTCATTGTTACTGATGTGTTCAGTATTTACTTGCTATAAATATTTTGTTTTTGTTTCTCTTTGCACGTTTGCATTGAAGCTGTAATTCACCATACCTAAATTATTTGTATATACTTTTATGTAAAAAAAACGTCCAGTTTGATTACTGTTCATACATTGTATACATGTGTTCTTGTACTTGCAATTTGCACTCTTTTAAAAACTGTTTTGACAATTATGGTCTGATAAGAATGACAGCGCTTTCACCTGATTTCCGGCACTCACCTACAGTATTATAGTAAATCTTTTCGTTAAAGCTTTAAATACGATATAACTTCAGATACTTGTTCTGACATGTCTTTTTCCAGCCTAAAACTGAACTTTTATTTATATTTACAAAAAATAAAACATAATCCTTTATTATGTGTCATAATCTTTATACTAGTACACATGCACGTGTGCAGTCGCTCTACCATGTTGTTGCTTATGTCGTTCCAAGACGTTTCATAGCAAAGACATTTCACGCTGTGACAATTTGTCTCCAACTTGATTAACAGTCTAGTAGAATTCATATAAGACGCGTTATTTCATGGTTGGAAACACTTTCCTAAGAAGACATATTTTTAACCAAACATCATCTCTTTTCCAACACACTCCCATACATAATTAAGCTTTCTTTGTACAAAAGGTTCTACGCCGACTTGATGCTATGCTTCAATGTTTTTTCTTGTTTAATCTATATTCGTATTTATTAACGTGCTATTCATAGTGTTATACATATACAATAATAACTTACACGTAAACGTATAAATCCAAACACTGAGCACTATTGTATGCATTCCCATCCTTGCAAGCTGATATTTTAACTCCCTCAATAGCCAACTTAAATGTAAACTCAACTTCATTTTCGTGCAAACATCTAAACCTATTTCAAATTAATATTCTCCTTCTGCTCTACATAACATAATCACACTATCTTATATATTTTAACTTCCTGTTTGTTTAAAATGCGACTTTAAGCATGTGATCATTTCAGCAAAAAAACAAATTAAATGCCATTCAAACATATAACGTTGATAAAACATGCTTACGTTTTATCCGAATACAACATCATCATCTTCATCATCTTCAGTAATCGCATCACTCAAACTGAGTATTCTCGCGATACGAATAAAATACTGAGCACACACAGCAGTCGGAAATAAAAACAATCGTTTGCACACATTGAATAAAAAACCATTCTCAAAAGGACTGTCTGGAACCCGTAGAGAGTGGGTTGGCAGACTACTTCTAGTGACAGACGATTACAGAGAACGATGGATGCTGGATAGAAGCTGTGTAAGTAGGCTGATTTCCTTGCCGAAAGCTGGATAAAATGCTGGCTGTGACCTCTTGTGGAGGTTTTTGATGGTGTAAGTGGGTATGATGGTTTGATGTCGACATGGTTATGTAGTATCTTGAAGAACATGGTCACCCGGGCTGCGTTTCTGCGGTACTGGAGGGTTTCCCACTTTAAGTCGGTCAACATGTTGTTGACATTACTAGTCCTTGAGTAGTCGTGATTGAAAAAGCGAGCTACGCTGAACCACTTCAAGTTGGTGTATAAGGCAGTCTGTATATGGGGCCCAGACGGATGATGAGTACTTAAAGCTTTGGTGTACGTATGCGCTATAAACATTTGCCTTAGGATGGACATGACGAGATGTTGATGAGGTACTTGATCGAAAGCTTTCCTAAAATCAAATAGAATAGGCATCGATGTGTGTGTTGTTATCTATGTCCTTGGACAGATCGTTTATTGTTTCAATAAATTGAGTTTCGCAGGATCGATGACGGCGAAAGGCATGTTGACTTTCTGTAAGAATGTTGAAAGAATCAAAATGTGATATGACGTTGCTAATGACTTTACAGGAGATAGAAGTTAGGGATATCGGAGGTAGTCGGACGGTGTTGAGCGAGTATCTTTTTTGAATACAGGAGAGACGAGAGCAGATATCAAGTCAGTGGGGATTTGTCTTTGCTCAAGGGAAAGTTGGAAGAGTTTTGTAAGACCTGGAGACAATTCGTCAGCCGCCAGTTTTAGAAGACTCGAGGGAATCTTGTCAAGGCCTCCGGCTTTGTGATTGTGATTGGGCTTCATTGAAGGAGTGTAGTTGGGTGGGAGATATGGGCGGTGGGAAAGGTCTTCTTCAATGAACACGGAGGTAAACTGATCATTAAGAATGTCAGCTTTCTGTTGCGCATCGCAAAATGTGAAGATAACTTTCTTCGGAGATGAAACTCCATGATATAATAGAAGATCAACATGTTTTGGTTAAGTATTATACATATTTAAAGCATTTGAAATGGAGTAGATTATTCATATAACATATTTGAATAAATTAATAGTATTATAGATACAATTTCGAGCGTTTCCGACAAATTGCCTCTGAAATGGACGATTCACTTCTTAGACAGAAACGAATGAAGTTGAAAGTACAGGTTTTTATACCAAACATCGCATAGAAATATGTGATGATAATTGAATTGATAGGGATGAGGAGAATTGTAATGTTGATGAGCAAGTTAATGTAGGTATGTAAGGATTTAATCATGTCGTATCTGACCTCTTATCAATTATTGGATCTGTCATATTTTTACTACGAAACAAACACCATTTGTTAAATACAGTATAAAAACTCGAACACAGTAGATACCTCAAACAGGTTCTTAAGTCCCGACGAAATCCCTTCTCATTTCATATTATCTAACAATAGATCACTCGAACAGCGAGAAGTCGAACTATCGAACATGTATTGCGGTCCCTAGCTACCATTTCATTCATTTTTGACCATAAATAGGTCGAACAATTCAGTACATATGAACTTTAATTGATCAGTTGATATTCTTTTGTTTGTTGACACGTGAGATTGGCAGCATATTTTATTCGCACGTCGTACAAATTACTTAACTGTTCTACTATATGCATGTTCATCGTGCTGATTACTTTCAAGACTGTTGTACTATACATAATCTATTTATGTACGTATTTGACAAACAATCGATAAGTAGATCATGAACTACTTAATGGACAATGTCAAACTTCATTGTCAAATCCGATGTTATGACTGGTATGAATTCGACCGGAAATTTATAATCCTCATCATTTTCATAATGCATTAAGTATGTTTGATTCTAATCATTAAATGATGTCAATTCTTATTGTATGTCTTCAAAGAACGACAAACTTGTTATTACTGTTCTTCTAAAAATAGAACATCGTCGTTGTAATTTCGTGATGTAAATAAGGATAAATTAATTATTTTATTAAATTTGTATACAAATAAAGGAAATCAAAATGTGTCATTTATTATATGCGGATGACTAATACTCATTGTTGAAACTGAAAATGATCTGCAAGAATTGCTGAAAACTTTAACTTCCTGGTGTGAGAAAGATGAATTGCTGATTAACACAACAAAAATTTAAATCGTGCATTTTAGGACCGTTATTACCAGTAAAACTGATTATACATTTGAATGTAACAATAATGACCTTGAATGTGTTAGTGAATATCGGTCTCCCTTTGTTCGATACTTTAAAATATCATATTACTGCAAATTATGTTGCAAAGTCAACAACACGTGCGCTAGCGTTATTAATTTCAAAATTTAAAACAGCTGGAGGAATGCTGCATGAAGTATACTCTAAGTTATATGACTGTATAGTATGGCCGACAATTAGCTATGGGCTGCTATTTGGGGCACACAATAATATGCTTCAATGAATGCCATTCAACATAGAGCTATCTGATTATTTTTAAGATTTGGCAGATATTCACCGATGCAGGAGTGAACGGTGGCATTGGCTGATTACCCCCCACCCCCACCCCGATGGCTGGACGATGAAAATCAGTCATATTTCATTTTTCGAGGTTGAACGGATGGAAAACTCAAGACTGAACTCAAAGGTTTTCAACCTCCTCGATATTAAGTCCACCTCGATATAAAGACCACCTCAATATTAAGACCACCTCGATATGAGCACCTCTTTCTTTGGTCTCAAGGGTGGTCTTATTATTGAGGTTTTACTGTACTTCTTATACGGAAGTTTTCTAATGTATTTTACCAGAATGATTTTTTATAATATCTTAATACTAAATTTATGTGTGCGTTTTTGTAATCTCATTTCTTTTATCCTGTCTCTCATAACTCAGATTGAGTGGTTTTGTGCATGAATTACATTTTATTATTTCCTTTATGTATATTTGAGCTCTGTTTTTACAATCTACATGTAACAGACACACCCCTTACTGTTTGCACGGGAATCAACTAATCGTTCACGTATAATAGACACAAAGCTTTGTGTTACACAGTTAAGCTGTCACGGTTTTCTCTTTGCACGAGATTTTCGAGCATCGGAAAAATCCTCGACGCATCAACACAGACGAAATCTGAGCATTGAACAAAGCAGTCGAAAATGGGTTCGGGTAAAATAGCAGTAGTCTGTCATCTATGTATGATTTTCACTCTTTCGACAGGTAAGTTAATTATTATTCGTTCACATTGTATTGTAATATAAAGTAATAAGCATGTTGCTGTACAATGTATACGCATAGTCACTTTAAAAGTTCAAACATTCTATATCGATCATTGCAGGAAGTTTTGTCTGGAAAATATGAAAACTTTTCACCAAACTAACAAAGTCCAATGTCGTTAAACTTGATTGTTCATGATTCAACACAATACATCTCAATAATCTATTTGTTAAACTACATGTGCTACTTTCAGTCAGTCATTTCAAACATTTTTTATAATACAGTCAGACCTCGTTTATTTGACAACCTTCTATCCAAATATTCGACATCATCCGAAATAAATATCAGGTCCATATGTATCTTCTTATGCACGTCGAATTAAAATGGGCTATCCGAAATCGTGTATCATTAGAAGTAAAATTTCGCACACGATGAATTCGAGTGAACGAGGTCCGACTGCTGCAACAACACTGTGTCATTGAAAAGCATCGTTTGTAATGCACATGTTTCAGTTCGAGCTGACAATATCGACAAATGTGTCACCAATGAACAAATGATTCCACCGTGCAGTCAATTGTGCGAGTCCCAGACAGACGGGTACAGATGTCAGTGTAAGACTGGGTATATACTTGCTGACGACAATCAAACCTGTCTAGTCGAAGGTATATTTGATCTTATATATGGAACTATAGGGTGTGTGCTAAATCATGTTTTATTTGCTTTTTATTTGTCTACAATATCTACGTAAAGACAGAGAAAGGGCAAAACGCTTCGGTAAAATGTTGTTTATACGATGTATATAGTCAGTACAAGAAGAAATGCAAATGGTACATTAACCCAGGCTTACTCTACTTCTATGAACGGTTAATAACATACGTAACTATATACCAAATAATTTATTTCTTTACCACAAACATTTTCATCTGTACCAATTGCTATTACTGAAGATCATCATTTTTAGGATACTTTCTATATGTACCATAGTGACACGGTGTCAAAACCAGGAAATAAAAGATTATGCACGTTCATTTGTGTAATGACTGTAGTTACGAGAATTTTTTTTATATAAACTGCATCAGTGCTGAAGCGTATCAAAGAATACAAATCGAAAGTGTTAGCGTATGTTGTCTGAGAAATAAGGAAGAGTTTTTCTGAACCTGTTTTACAGAGGTTTCCTGTCAACAAAGACAACGTTGTCTCTTCCTGTGCTAGTCTCTATGCGAGCAAAGGATTTCGTTAATAAATGATAACATGATCCGATATACCCTGTTCTAACATAATTAGATGTGTTGATATTATAACTTAAGTCGTTTGTTAAACAATTAATTTTAACCACTTATTGTCTTTTCAATTGCACAGGGAGTGAGCCGAACCTATTTCTGATATCAAGGAGATCTATCAGTGTTTTCAATGTAGAGACGGGTGACTTGTCAAACACAGTTCAGTTTCCTGGAAATTCATTTACTGATCTTGGTACTTTTAAGAATTTCTATCATGGATACCTTTGGAATTTTCATTATTATACTTTACACCATTACAAATGCAGCTTTTTAATTTGGTGCCATTTTGTATACTGGCAGTCTAAAGCCTGTCACTGTACGTAATGAGTTACGTCTTGTTCACAATATGATTAAAATAAATACCAGTTATTCTTAATTGCATATAATTGATTAATTTCAGGAAATAATGTTGGTGAAGTAAGATACATTTTTCTTTGTTATGTCACTTTACTATGTACACAGTTCTAGTTACGTTTTAATGGCGTTATGTATACAATGTATTCTGTTCTCCATAATGTTGTGTTTTGCCACTCTTGAAAACTGGTCTTCTTATTGAGGTGGTTTTAATATTGAGGTTGAGTAAAGACCAAAACAATGAAATGGATTAGAAAATTATGTTCCTAATTTTGAGGCGGTCTTATTATTGAGGATGTCTTAACGTGAGGCTTTACTGTATACCTAGATGATGTTGTGTGATTGGACGTGTTTTATATATGACTGGTTTGAAAACGATTTCAAAAGTTTGGTCAGCCTCACACGACTCAGTAGAAATTCACTAAAGATTGAAACAAACATACAACCATTATACATTGTACTATCAATATAACCGTTCTTCACTTCATTAAGTCAGTATGTAGTTTTATATTCGCTTTCTAATACATGTATTTTCTAAACTAGAATGTTACTAAGTTTACAAATGAATAGCGTTGATGTATTGTCCTTGCGAAAATCGAATGCCGGACGTTTCGTTACATTTCAGCATTTGGACCTGCCAGGAATTTGTTGTTGGTTGGAAACAATGGCACGGTGATTTACGAGACACGTTTTAATAACACGGACGTTAATGTTGATATAAAGCCAATTATTGATGCAGGTAAACTCTTATCAGCTCATTTTTCGAATATTGTTTTAGCACTCATAAATCGACAACTTTTTAATATTTCATCGAAGCAATTCTGCGTATCAACATATACCCAGTGTTAAATTATGCTAGGTCATGGTTGCTGGAACATTTCTGTATAAATTTCAGGTTCAAACAAAGTGTGGGCTTTTAAGCGGATATGAGAATTGGATAATAGTTTTAATAACTTCATCGGGTCTAGAATTTCCTTGTATGACATCAACCGTATATATACTAACGGAAATAACCATTATTATTATAAACATGACCCTGCACTTATTTCAGGGATACATCACGTGACTGGCGTAGTGATTGATTGGTTGACATCCAACATTTATCTAATGGATAAGCATGCTGGTAGAATTGTTGTTTGTACAAGCAAGGGAGACAACTGTTCCGTACTTATAGACAACTTGATACAACCAGTCTCCTTGACAATTAATGCTCTTGACGGGTAGGTGATTCATGCAACCGACTTAACATGCTTTCTTTAAATAATCTTATTTTCCCTTTCTGTCTAATTGTGTGTAGGTATGTGCTGTATGCTCGCTGTGTGTGCTGTGCACACTCTGTGTTATGTACACTCTATTCGCGTTACGCACTCTCTCTCTCTTTCTCTGCGCGTTGCGTACACCATGTGAGTGTAATGTACACTCTATTCGCGTTACGCACTCTCTCTCTCTTTCTCTGCGCGTTGCGTACACCATGTGAGTGTAATGTACACTTTATATGCGTTAAGTGCTCTCAATGTGCGTTAATTACACTCTTTGTGCGTTAAATGTTTTGTCTTTGTTTAATGTACACTCTCAGAGCGTTATGTCCACTTTGTACTCTATGTGTGTCATGTGCACTATATGTGCGTTATGTGCACTCTCTGTGCGTTATGTACACTCGCAGTGCGTAATATGCACTCTCCTCTTTGTAAGATATCTGAACTATGTGTGTTGCACTCTCTCTCTCTCTGTAATATGCACTCTATGTGTTATGTGCACTCTACGTGTGTTATGTGCACTCTCTGTGCATTTTGTGTACTTTGTGTGCGTTATGTGCACTATCTGTGCGTTAAGTGTACTCTCAGTTCGTTATGTGCACTCTCTCTGCGTTATGAGCTCTCTCAGTGCGTAATATGCACTCTCATCTTTGTAAGTTATCTGAACTATGTGTGTTACACTCTCTGTGTTATGTGCACTCTCTGTGCTTTATGTGCACTCTATGTGCGTTATGTGCACGCTCTGTGCGTTATGTGTTCTCTCCTATTTGTAAGTTATGTGAACTATGTGTGTTGCTCTCTCTGTGCGTTATGTGCACTCTGTGTGTGTTATGTGCACTCTCAGTGCGTTATGTGTTCTCTCCTATTTGTAAGTTATGTGAACTATGTGTGTTGCTCTCTCTGTGCGTTATGTGCACTCTGTGTGTGTTATGTGCACTCTCAGTGCGTTATATGTACTCTCCTCTTTGTAAGTTATGTGAACTATGTGTGTTGCTCTCTGTGTGCGTTATGTGCACTCTCAGTGCGCATATTGCGCAACGTGTATGTGTGGATGAGTGTTATGTGCCATCAGTGTGAGTTAATGCACTGTGTTTGTGTTATGTTCACCATCTGTGTGTTTATTTTGATCAATAAATTACGTTTGATATTTGATGAACATTCCAGCAGATTTTTTCAAGTATTAACCATGCGTGAAAATCATTTACAATGCACGTATATCTGTCTTGCAGAAGTTTGATCTGGTCAGAATGGAAAGTCAGCAATCTGAGTGGTACTATACGCTGTGCCTATCTGGATGGAGATAACGCTAGAGTCGTTTTAGATGACTTAAATCAACCATATAACCTTGTGATAGATTTGACCTTGAACTTAATATACTGGTTGGATACAGTTGGTGAGCAGTATGTTGTATATTCAGCAAAATTGAACGGAGAAAACAAAAGGGTATGTTAGCAAATAACTTCAAAATGTTAAATCTGTATATAGGAGATAGCAATTTCGGACCCGATGAATTGTAATGAACGCGGTCCGACTGTTCTTCACACAAATCAAGTCAAGCCACTATCTTCCTATCAAATGTGTGACCACTAGTGCACGTTTCTTAAGTTATTTCCCATACATACGTTACTAAAACAATCTGGTGTATCTGTGAGATAGGCCTGACATAGATATGAAAATGATAATCACAGGTACTTACTACATCATGATGAGTATATCACATAGATTACCAACCAGAACCATCGTATTATCCTCCAAATACCTTACAACAACTCATTCTCCCACTTATCAGAGTAAACGCGTTTTCTCCAGTTAAAGAATTATATCATTGCTTTAAAGATGTATCTGGCTCATCTGAACATATTTAATGTATTAGTTGGCTTCTTCCAGTATTATTGTTACATTGGCTAAACCATCTCTAATAAAAACCATTGCAATGTATAACCGATTGAAAATATATTTTTTTACCATATTAGTAATATTAGGTAAACAAATGAACAAAAAATGAGCATGCTATTACTTTAATGGATTGTTACTACGCTTACAGGAGATCATCAGAAGAGATTTTAACCTTCCACATATGACTGTGCTTGAAGACAATCTATACCTAATTGAAGGAAATAATATTCTGATTGTGAATAAATTTTCTGGACAAATTCTTAAGAAGCATACATTAAACGTGGACTATATCACTGCGGTGGACATGTACCATGATGTTCTGTATAATACTGGGAACTTCGGTAACTGTTTACTTGCTTGTTATTTTGTGTATAACAATACAGTGTCCGCACTGTGCATTATATTGGCGGAACTGATGCAGGGCTCTAGAAATCCACTAGCCCGACGTCCCGGACTAGTCTAATTCTGAATCGGGCTACCAACAGTTGAGTTGAAGTTAGTCCCTGACAAGTTTGTTTTAAACTTAACCAACATCAGCAATTGTTCAGTTGCAAGTCAAACCTTAGAATCCCACGAACACATACATGTGATTATTAATTTAAGATTGTGGAGCTATCATTGTGTGTGTGTTTTTTTGTTACTATATTGACTGATAGTCTCAGACAACTAGCTTCTTATGTCGGACAAGTCAAAAACGTTTCCATTAGTCCGATACAAGAGTCTTTGAAAACCAATTCTAGAGCCCTGTGATGAGCTGGTAATACTCACCGACATCAATGTCAGATACTGAGACGTTATTCATGGTGCATACTTCAGTATCTCAACATTATTTTGATTATACAGGATGGTAAACTGTCCGTCATATATAACTGAAATACTCTTCAACAACATTGTGAAACGTCATACAAAACTGTGCGGAGAAGTTGTATGCCTGTACCGGATGTCGAAATGGTGTCTAAGGTATAAAGTGTTTCAAGTGTATAATGACTGAAAATGTGACAATTTGTTGTGATATACGGGTATGTTGTTATACAAAGGTTAGGTACATGTATTTCAGGCGACCCGTGTGTTTCTACACCTTGCAGTCATACATGTGTACCAAGCAACACTGCGATTGGTTACAGATGTTTGTGTGGTGTGGATGAGAGCGTCAGTGATACTGGAACATGTACCAGTGAGTGATTTTATGTAAACTTTGTATTCAAATCATTCGTGTATGACTGTTATAAAAAGTGTATCATCTTAAGTGTATTAATCTTATGCTTAAAGACTGGTGGTGAAATGGCAGATCTTCCAACTGGAGAGGTCGCAGGTTCGATTCCCGGTCGCGACATACTTGTACCACGCTCGGCACTGTATACGAGTAGTGTCGGGGCTGGTGTTTGCGGGATGTAGACAGGACACTTTTCTATGAATAACGGTAGATGGCACATGTACAGACAACTGATCGATATGATCAAGTCCAGTCAGCGATCTCCGCTTTCTTACATCGTGCAATATGTGGTTTAAACAGTGATTTTGTATTATTTTACCTTTGCAAGTAGTTAACTTTAGTGGTTATATGGTATTAATCTGATTCTTTCTGGTTTTATTAATGTGACGTTGCGACATAACATTTTTACCCTATGACGTTGTGACATAACATTTTTACCCTATGACGTTGTGACATAACGTTTTTACCCTGTGACGTTATGACATAACGTTTTTACCCTCGCGCGGTTCTAAAAATAGACTACCGGAAATTCCCATAGTCTGAGTGGATAGGCACTTATTAAAATAGGTAACAATCAAGCGCTTGTAATGTTTGCAAAACAACATTATCTGTCAGCTTTGACAGTATTCAGTTCTTTCACAAAAACTGCTTAAAATCCTATATTTGCTTATGCCTCGGTTTACCTTAACTTTCTCGGTTTAACATTATAATATATCACCCTCCATTGGATATGATATTTATATAGTATGCCTTAGATCAATATTTTATTTTGTAATGTGCATGCTTCAGTCACTATGAGTTTGACTAAACATGCATCTTTTTATTATGCATCATAATAAGCAGAGTACAATATTGTGATTTTATGCGCGATTTTTGAGACGCTTTAGCGTCTCATTGCTACCATCGACAAACGGATGTTCTACGAGAAGTGACACCATATTCATCGGCTCACGAAAATAGTCCATGTAAAGTTCTCCGAGTTAGTTAAATATTTGATGTGTATTATGGCTGATTTTCAGGGATATATCAAGTGTAGAATGGCGGGAGTCTTGATATAAACGAGTTTCTTGGATTATTTGTGTCATTTATAGCGAATGAGTTTTCCCGAATAGTCGCGTATTAATAGCTTATACGATAATATGGAAAACGTGCATTCTTAGAAGCGCCTCTCGGGACCTTTAGTCCTTTGATAATATGTTTGGTATTAAATGGAACTAGAAAAATGTATCTATTAGAAGAATGTCCAAACCTGAAAATGGATTTTGGTCACTAATACACTAATACAGATTTCGTCGTTGAATCATCAGTTTTGATTGGAAGTCGACGAAACTTAATGGGAATATTCCCTTCCATCAGCAACTTAGAACTCGCTTTCCTAAATACGAGTAGTTGCGTGTCTTTGTAAAACAGGCTTCCTAAATTAAGCAAGTAATGAACTATTGTAGACTAACTCTTTGTTTTTGTTTAATAATTTTGGTTAAAAGCATACGACCAAACATATTTCAGCGTTTCTCATTAATGGACGATGTACGAGCTCATATGCTTTGTTTTACGTTATATTTAGAAAAATTGGACGAAGAGAAACTGCTAGTTTCTGGATTATCTGGTATTTACGAAGTCAGATTGAACTACATCGGTTACCATGGCAACAGGAAAAGTAAAATATTGCATGACGACGTTAGTTGTTTGGTGTATGATGCGAAACAAGGTCGTATTTTCTACTTTGCTGACACCAGAAGAGCCATCTTGAAGACTTATATCAATGCCTTACAGTGAGTAAATCATAACGATCAACAATAACTTTATATACAATTCTATAATGAGACAAAGTTTAACACTCTACTGCTGACACCCGTGTATGAAGGTACATGTATATATGTATAGATTATGTATAGGCGTTTCCTTTATGTCATGTGACCTGTTTTGAATGTACATGTATGTAAACTGTATTGATGCTAATCCTGCCGTATTCGGGCCTTATGCAGAGTATAAGAATAAACTAGAAACAAATTTAAAGACAACATTACTGAGTTAACACAGTTACTCATGTACAGATACATAGAAGTTCTGAAACTGATTATGAGAGTAAATTAAATGTGTTTTTACAATACGTTATTTACAGTCAGTATTCAATTGTTTTCATCGATATATCCAAATATGGTTAGTAACAAAATATAAAAGGGAGATTAAGTTGTTACAGGAAACGCCACATACACAAGACAAAGCCTCCTCCCACAGACCCCACACAAACAACAACCTTCGAAACATCAGGAACTTGGGAGATACAAGGGTAAACATATATGGGACATGCAAGTCACATACAATTTAGAGGCTTAGTCTTAACTACATCATACACCATTAGTATTTCCTTAAGATCAGGGACAAAGTTTTACAACAGCCATCTCCGATAATATAAATATAATTTGAAATTGAAGAATTTTTCAAGACATGATTTCTCTCTACACAAAATGAAATTTATAATGGCCAGTATCATTACGATGACGGCTTCAGTCTGTTATTCCTGATTTGAAAGGAGACCTTCTCCGTAGATGTTGATGTTAGGAAGACTACAAACTTTACAGTGGCAAAAGTTTCATTCTGATTCCTGAATGGTTTCGAAGCCTTTGTTATAAATGTTTAATTGACTATATGTTTCATGTACTACGACGCTAACTACTGTAAATCCGGTATTATTCGCGGTGTTTTTATTTTCGGTATTATTCGCGAATCTGAGTTGCATCGCGAAATCAAACTAGAATCCGCGTAAATTTACAACTTGAACGTACGACCTATTCGAAAAATAATGTCCGAAAATATATCTTGTTATGCAACAGTATGGATGATAATTAACGTATCTATTATAATTCAGTTTAAATAATGAATGAAAGCTTTGTGTAAAAATATATTCCGATCCAACGTATCTATCTGTCTTGTAACCATGTTTACTTAACAACGGCAATTTTATAACTAGTAGCTACAATGTACTTGTACTTATTATTGAGATAACACATAACAATTTATGGTGAATACATATCAGGATAATTTCCCGTCCAGGTGAGAACGCACGTATCAGGTCATTATCCGGCTTAACAACATCCGATACGGTCCGTGAAAGCACGGGACTTAATGCGTTCGAACTTCCCGGATTTGGTTTACGCGAATTTAATATTACGATCATTCGTCCGCGAATTAATGTATGTTAGATACCATATTGTAAATGGTTCTGCATCTTTGATTGTTTTCTGGTTAACTGATGGCGACTATAAACATATCAACCTTTGTTATGTTTCAGAAACTCTTTATCCGTATATAGTGAAATAATGCGATTGGAAGATATGGCGTTTGATGCAAGTTCCGAAGTCTTATATTGGACTACAGCTTTAGTAAGTGTTTACCTTCACTGTAGACGTAATTCTTTAATACAAGTCGCCTTACGCGGCCATGAATACATGTATATACACGAGCAACGAATGACAGCTCTACTCGGAGATTTGTCCCAAATAAACCGAAGTCACAAAGCTTTATCTGAATGAATTTCTTACTTTTGTAGTTCATTCTTAACACAACAGTTCTCAGTTTTGATCAAGGCACTTTATGTTTACGTTTGTTAACGAAATGGAATGTTTCTGTGATTATTTTCTCTTATCTCTAAATGGACTTTAGTAATTTAAGTAAATAATAACCCAATATTATTTACTCAGTAAAATGGGATGTTAGCTAGATATCTTTGTTTGTCATAGGGAGACGTACATGCTGGTTCAGTAGACGGGGCGTATTCAACAACTATCATAACTGATCTTGACAAACCAAGGGGAATAACTCTTGATCCAGAATCTGGGTATGTTCAGTATGATGCATTTTGATATATGATAAACTCTGAATTATATAACGACGCGAAGATGTTCACAGTAATCTATTTATTAACCTAATGTTTGAAACGGATATTTCAGAGAATTGTGGCCAGCAAACACCTATACATACTTCTTGCATCTACTATATTTGGCTCCTTTGTTCAGAACTGACGGCCATTTTGAGTGGCAAATTTCCTTAAAGTTTATGGGGAATAAAATGTAATAGATGATAAACTTATCCGATATATAAAAAATAAATTATGCATTATGCTCATGTGGGAGTTGCTTCAAGTTGAAGTGGTTGTCACATGCAAATTCTCTTGGTATTTTCTCAATTATCACATATTTGGAAATTACGCCTATATTGTATAAGAGCTTATCAGTTTTGCCTATCAAAATGGCGGACAGTTAAGAACAAGGGAGGTAAATATTGTATATTTGGGAACTATGTATTTTACAATTACCGCAATTGTCATATCAGAACTGAGTTGCTGACCAGAGTACTACCGGTGGACAAATCTTGAAAGTTGAATTGGCGACCAGTGAAGCAGTGTTAATCAAACTTAAAATATATCATTATGAGTTTGTAAGAGATGTTGAAGTTTGTGGAAGTTAAACGATTAAATTGAAACTTTCACATTTTAATTCAAAGATTGCAATCCCTCTTTAATATTTGTTGTAGATATCTGTACATTTGTGACTGGGGATACACTCCTGCTATACTACAGTGCCATATGGATGGTTCGAATTGTACCATATTCATCCATGTTGATAGAGGGCATCCGAATATGGTCGTCATAGCAACAGCCATTGCCATGGAGAACGGATCACATGACATGAGGAAAACTTTGTATTGGACAGATTCCCTATTGGACATGATTGGTTACATTCATTTAGATGGCGAAGGGGTCAGCGAAGGAGCAATCTTGTTGAAACATAATTCGTAAGATTTATCCTGCTTTCCTGATATGTAATGATTTTACGTAGGATTTCTGTTGTGGTTAATTAGTTCAAGAAATAAATGGGAAAGTGAGTTTTACCTTACTTTATATTTGTATTTCCGGAAGGAATCATAATGGTGTCGTCTGTGTGTATATATACATGTATATTGTATTTAAATACGTTACTTATATGTCAAATTCCCCTTTCCCCACGTGCAGTACTTTCCCTTGATATAGTGTTCATGTTTTTTTTCTTCCCACTTTCGGTCTATTATTGCTAGCTCCGTTATGTATACCATCCATTAAATCCGCATGTTTATCCTCCTTAATCCTCCTTAGTTGACCTTTATAGTCGGCCAGGCCATTCCTTGCACCCCTGTTACCTTGCGTATTTACCCTTGCACCTCCTCAGTCCCTGAAGTGTTGTGGACTGTAGTTTTCCCGGCGGTCTATGTAGGGAGACATTGTCTTGTGTATATGGCGTTCCCTGTAGCAACTTATTCTCTCTTTTCTACCGTAGTTGTGATTCACTCATGCTGACAAACGGATATTTTGAACCCATCATAATTGATTGAATGATGTATTTTCAGGAATTCTCATCCTTACAGTTTAGTTGTGTCACGTGACAGAATCTACTTCACAGACTGGAATACAAAACATTTACATTATATACAGGGAACCAATCTATCTGTTGTCATGGATATAGACATAGATGCTGGTACCCTGTATAGTTTGACTTCTACAAAGAAACCGACCAATGGTGAGACACTTTTAGATATGAAGTTCATTGTTCGAGGGTTGTTCAAATATTAAGCAAACGTAACAACGTTCAACATGTTGATATAGAAGGCCTATGCATTGATGCCAATAATTGTCATATTCCTGCTTCAGAATAGCAACACTATTTCGATTTCAAAGTCAATGGTATAAATGAATATGACGTACATGTATTACCGTTCTCTCGATACTTTTCGAACGGCTCTATTTTTTTTCATTATCAAAATGAACATGCAGAATCGAACACCAAACACGAAACGTCGAAGTGTACAGTATTCGGATGTGATCTAAGTTCCCTTATGGTTTTCAATGTGACTTCAATGTTATTTAGCCCGTCTGGTTAGCTCAGTATGTTCGATTCCCGAGCTAAACAGGTCATGCCCTTCTATGACATTGAACTTCGGTCATTTGTCTTCCACCTCTGAATCATACGGGGGAAGTTGTGAGCTGCTTGCGAAATGGTTAGTAATGAATTCCAGGAAAAACTGATATGGTCAACTAACCGCCATGCACATGATGTATGACTGCACAAAATGGTGAAATTGAGGTAAAGCCCGATATAAAACAAAGCAAATCAATGTGATTGGCACTAATTGTTAATTGTATTATTGATTGATCTATTTCAGTACCAACGACTGTATGTTCTGTAGATAATGGTGGATGCACACATCTTTGTCTGAGTAAACCAAACAAACGAAGGACTTGTCTGTCCCCACACACTGGACATACTACAACATTTACAGGTATATATTCCTGATAACAAGTGCCCTTATGTCATAATGAATTAATTCCTGTATTACATCATGTTTCAAAGGGGAGCATACATTGATATATAAATGTCATCGACGCCTAACATGCAAGGCATCGGGGGGGGGAGCATACATTGATATATAAATGTCATCGACGCCTTACATGCAAGGCATTGGGGCATATTTAAAGCGGTAATAAATCGGGTAGGAATAAAATATTTGTTGTGCCTATTTTAATGCCAAATTTTATATTGGCTCTTGTTTATCTAAAACATAACATGTATTTCCTTAATAACTAAGAAACATATACTGACCGCCATTAGAAACGCAACTAGATCGCACATGAGTATAAAAGTAATATTACAAAGTAGAATATATACATTGTACTTTATCTCAGAAAATTTCCTAGAATTAATAAATCAAGTTATAACGAAAACTGATATTTATATTAATTCTATTTGGAACAAGAATTTTCTCATAACTCACAGTAAAACGTTTTGGAAAGTTTGTACTAAAAGAATGCCTATTAAAACAGTTACGTTTTTAATGGCGTTAAGTGTTAACACGACGTATAACATTTTTAAAGACAAATCTAAACAACTTGTTCGAAAGATTGTTGCCTCAAAACATTATGAATAATTCATGATGGTAACGCACGAATAGAATCACCATAGTTCCCACATCTGCAATATTTACCTCCCTTGTTCTGAATTGTCGGCCATTTTTATAGGCAAATTTCCTTAAAGTTAATGGGGAATATAATGTAAACGATGATAAACTAATTCGATATATAAAAATAACTTATTCAGTATGCTCATGTGGGCATTAGGCTCAGTAAGTTGAAGAAAAAGTGGTTGTCACATGCAAATTCTCTTGGTATTTTCTCAATTATCACATATTTGGAAATTACTCCTATAAGGGCTTATCAGTTTTGCCTATTTAAATTGCCGACAGTTAAGAACAAGGGAGGTAAATATTGTAGATGTGGGAACTATTTAGTTTGTATTATGTTTACAGACAATCCTGCTGCAATGATTACACCAGAGACACAGATACATGTTCCTACAGACACTGAGGTATCCCGGATAATTTCTTCAAAAGTTCGTCGTGTTAACATCACCACCATCACCGACCCGAGCACCAATCACACCCAGAGAGACGCTCCAGACCGACATTCCGTTGACGAAGAAGACGTGGATACAAACATGCTGACGATCATTCTCGTCTCCGGAGCTCTCATCCTTATCACTGTCTTTGTGATTCTAGTTATCATCTTCCAGAGAAGAAAGCAGTAAGTTCTACGTTTCTTATTGTTGTTGTCCTCGAACCGAGTCATGTTTGATTAAATCACATTGAACTACAGTCGTACCACGTTCATTCGAATTCATCGGGTCCGAAATTTTATTTCGACTAATACATGGGTTCGAATAGCCCATTTCAATTCGACGTGCATACACAGATAACATTGGGACCTGATATTTATTGCGGATGATACCGGATAGAAGGTTTCGAATAAACTAGGTTCGACTGTATGTTTGTTCTATACACATTTTGTTTTTTTATATGCAAGAAGCAAAATGTAGGTAAGACAGGAACACTGGTTAAATGAACTGAAATAACTGAAATGCTGTTGATAACGGCCAGTTACTCCGGCAACACAAAGTACATCTTATGTTTGTGATACATGTATACTAGACTGGGTCACGACAATAAGTCCTGCATACGGCAATGAGCTTACAGACCGGAAAGTAGCTATATCCCCTCGTGTATGAACGTATAGAGAATATTTACACAACAATCACCGAAGTGTTCCAAATAGCCTACGTAATACTGACGACTATTCCGTTTTATTTCACAGTCACAAGCGTAGCTGGATGTTAAAGTTGATACATTACGTGAAGACCCAGCAAACGGACGACGTGGAAGGACTTGTGTCGAATTCCACCTCAACAATCTCACCAGAACCAAGCTTCAAGCAATATGAAGATGTAAGTACGAGGAACAACCAGACGGGTTGCTAGGGTGGGGATTTGTTCAGCTTCAGCTCAGTCTCCAAGTTCAAACTAATTTACATTCTTAACTTACTTCTGGCAAATACTAAAGTGCGGTTTTATTAACCGCGAACGTATGAATATATTACCTGGACCACTACATTTCGAAGTAGGTGTATTGCAATTTTCGTGTGTGTCCGTAAACTTGTCGGAAAAAACCCGAGGTTCTGGTTTGAAAGAAAAGTAATCCAAACAGCAGTTATAGCTTTACGCACGGTGGTATGGATCGGTCCTAAAAGTTTAACACCTGTTATTGGTCAATCTAACAGCACTTTACAATGTATATAGTTTCGTTACTAGTATAATTAGTTTCGCGCAACAAGATCTATCTCAAATTGTGTAAGTTTTATCCCTGATTAAATGCTAAAAATATAAAAAGAATTAAAATAAGCCGCGGGAGTTATCACATCTATTTCCTTGTATAATTACTACCAAATACATGTATAATTATTTTTTTCTAATAATGAAATGTTAATGAATAGTTATACCCTAATTTAAGGTCATTCATCGTGCATTATTTATTCTCGCTTTAACAAGTTTTTACTTATTTCGAGAACACAATCAATTGTATACATACAATCCACATCTTCAAGTTTGATTAAAAGGTTCAGAAACTAAAGCATTACATGTTTGTTGTCTCACCTATAGCTATGTACTGTAACACACATTGTGAAACATGGTGGTCATTTTGATTTGCATTTGTCACAATGAATTTATATCCTCGGTCTGAGTTTATGAATACTGAGGGCAGAGACCAGTCATTGTATGAAGCCACTCGATTGGTCAATCCCGGTAGCGCCATGGACCGATTGTTCGTGTTCCTTTAAACATGACTTTATTGAAATCAAAAGCAACCAATCAGATGTATGAGTTGATACTAGTCTCCAAATTGTCTAACCTCAGACACACTTCAGTGTGTAGATATATGTCTAAGACCTTATTCACCTCCATTAAGAAGAGTTTCTTATATTGAACGTAACAAATTAACTTTGCAGGTTGACTATCCAGAAGATAAATACTGTCTTCGTGTCCATGGCAACGATGATCGGCGACAGATTTCCACAGTTTCTGTGGACTCTGCTTTCAATGAAATGAGAGAGTTTGATACTTACGGTTCCTACGAGAACCTTGGAGAATGACATATTTATATATGTCCATAGATCTGGCACCGAGCTCCTGAAGAATCTCAGTTTGAGCTAAATCTCAGCTCAAATATTGTCTCAAATGGTTCTGACTTTATTTGAGATGCTTTGAGAGATCGGGGCCTGGTTTTCTACAACCGAGGCAATAACATGATAAATAACACTTAGGATTTTCACCTTTAAAGGCTTTCTATGAGTTTCAAAATTGTATTGTGTAATAGCTAATTATTATATTCAATTATCATTTATTTACATGTACATTATTCACATTAATAGAAACATATGTTAAATTATTTTGTTTATCTTTCCAATTATTCTTCTACCGCGTGTATTATGTACAGGAATAAACTGAGTAACATTTAACATTCAACCATTTGAATACTCATAATTGTCAGTCACGATCTGTAGGCCTTTCATGTAGAAAAAGGCACAATTTTAAAATGTTTACCTTTATATATACGTAATATTTATTGATATATTCCATAAGATATTCTGATATATCGATGATACTGCTATATTCGTATTAAAATGTTCCATTTTTACTAGCATCATAGATGTCATTCTCTGAGATTGTTTTACCCAAATGACATATCTGGGTGAAATTGAGTTATTAACATTTCTGAATGCAGGGATATTTGTAGGCCACGACAAAACAAACATTATTGCAAAACGACATTTTGTAAGGGAATTACAACACATTTAATATGGTCATCAAAACTAGATCTACAATGTCTGAGTTTCACTAATTTAAAACAGCAAATATGTTTTCAGATACAATGCTATTTTTACATATAAATGCATATTGTTCTTTTCCTTAAGAAATGGGGCCGTCTAAATGTTTACCGATAATTGTTTTGCTTCTGCTCGCCGCTGAATCATAAATCTTTAATAAACTAGTTCAACTAGCTGTTGCAATTAATGAGAAAACATGACGTCATAATGTGAAAACATGATATCAACTTTATTGCGTTTTTTTTCAGAAACGAGGCTTAGTGCATTTGGGCCAAACATATCACAGACTGCCCCATATTATGTTACAATAACTGGATACAAATTGTTTTCTTGAAGAATAAAATTATACTGTTTCATTTATAATTGTTATTCTTTCATTGACCGTAGATGATTTTGTAGAATGTGGGAATGCGATCGGATATATAGTTTTAGTTGCAACTGTTACCGTTGTTTCTGTTGATTATGTTGATATGTTCAATGTTGCTTCCAGTGATACTGTCATTCTTGTTGTTGCTGCTGATAGTTGTTTAGTCCTTGTTGGTGATGTTGTTCTAGCTGATGTTCATGCTGTTGTTGGTGATGTTGTTCTAGCTGATGTTCATGTTGTTGTTGGTGATGTTGTTCTAGCTGATGTTCATGCTGTTGTTGGTGATGTTTTCTAGCTGATGTTCATGTTGTTGTTGGTGATGTTGTTCTAGCTCATGTTCAAGTTGTTGTTGGTGATGTTATTGTTGTAGGTGCTGGTCTTGGTGTGATTATAGATGTTGTTATGGCTGCCGCTGGTGTTGTTGTTGATGATGATGATTGTATTGTTTCTGCTAATTGTGCTGTTGCTGCTGAAGATGTCGCTACTGCTGAATTCGTCGTTGTTACTGGGTTTAACTTTCATTTTTAAAATAAATACTAGTTAACATGTCCTTAATTGTTACAAAAACTGATACTTTCTCCACATTAATCGGCAACGGAGACGTAACGGAATGTTGGCAATATTGAAGAGCAGAATTTGACTGTTTGAGTTATATGGAGTGTTGTCTTCCAATATGTTTAGTCGCCATGATTTACAAATGTTGTTATGGTAATCTGTATAAAAGCAAGAAAATAAAAAATAAATTCTCAAATTTTATTTTAGTACACATTTACATATGACAGTAACAACACTGGACACTAGAGACAATTTATTCAGGGTAAGTGAACAAAAGTTGTAAGAACAAAACGATTTCTACAAGGAAGACCTTAAATCGGAGTTAGACTTAATACAGAGTTTGCAAGTGCCCATGATGTGTCTGTTAAAAATTGTAAGGCCAGAATATTTTTTCTGGTAATAATAAAGTTCGGTTAAATTCCCTCGTACTTGTAATATTGGAAATCTACTTAGTTAGACTGGTTCTCTGTTTCAAACTCTTCAATTCTGATATTAAACACAATTTAGTATTTGTTTCAACCTTTCAGAGAACTTTAAATCATAACTTAATGTTAAGTCCCTAATGTTTGATTCCTTAACAACCCTATGGTGCTCTACATGCGTATACATTAATTGTAAGGTATTGTTTGTGTATATTGGAAGACATTGATTATGTTGCCAGTCTCAAAACGAGACTAAGTTCATATAACAAATAAAATACACATATAGCACAATGTTAAAATCATTATAGAACACATACATAAGTGTACATACGTATATATATAATACATATACAATACAGTTTTCTTACAGATGTATCGGGTGCCGGGATTATAACGGTCACTTGCACTCTGCACTCAAATCATAAAATTTACTCTTAATGCTCTTATAGTGACTTATATCGAGTTTAACAAATGATGTTAAATATGTGCAAAATAATCTGTGTGACCCATTTTCCAAGAGATGGGACAGTAGTATGAGATAAAGGCGTCATTATTCAATCTGAGCGAGGCACTAAAACCCATACTATTACTCCGGACCCATATATCTTATAATCTCACTAACATCTTCACGAAACAATAGACCAATAAGAATATCAATCATTCATTTTCTACACTCAAATTGCCACTATAAGACCAATTAGAGTAAAGTTTGTGATTTGAGATTTGATTGCTGTAAGTATCCGGTGTATCCTGGTTCCAGCCCCATCCATCTGAGCGTAAAATATTTGAACGGGCTTTATTCAGTGTTGTTGCTAAATTGACTTCGACTTCTTTACTACGACTATCTGCAAGATGCATGTATAACCAATTCCAAACATCTTGTTTTATAATGCTACTCCTGGACAAAACTTGTAAAAACATTCGCTTGTTAAAAAACTAATTGAAATTCGAAGATGGAATGCATTATAAGTGTATTCTCAGATGAATGCCAATCTGGTTAAAATCATCTCCACAAAAATGCTAAGCAAGTTAAATAGAACATCTCATTTCGACATTACCAAATAAACGTGTAACCCTCTAGGTATTGTCAAGGACCATTTCCATAGATCTATACCTTTACCTCGTAGTGGAAGCGATTTATTTCCAGCAGTGGGTCAATGAGGATCATTGTATCACTTATTCAACACAATACTCAAAACGGCTCTTAATCATTTTATCAGTGATGTTTAACACTGATGTAACTTTAAGAAAACGCGAACATTTGAGGTATCAATGTGTATGTACATGTAAAGGAACCTTTCAAAGGTCACCACCGTACTAGACCTCATATAGCGATACAATAATTGCACTTTAAGCTTTTGTAGAATTCTGATCACATAGGAGCTAACTAACCATATTTTATGTCATTAAATATTTTTGACAAATTTCTTCCGATAGGCATCACTATTCTGATTAATTTTATGTGTTGCTATGTAATTATAATTATAAGTGTAATGGTTTACTACTATCAACCTTTCCTGCAATTATGATAATAAACGCTTTTCTAGAAAACTGTTAATTCTTTTGACCAGTACACTATGGACACGAATGTATATTGCACATTGCCAAATACATATATAACAATAATGGACTCATTTTAAATAACAAATAGTTCATACAAAATACAATATATAGACAAGAGAACGTTTCATACCGTACTACAATGCGTAGAATGATTGAAAAACAATAAACGTGGGACAGGAAAAAGCATCGACACCCAGTCACCTGACATAAAAACGTTTAAGAACATCTCTACATCTGATATTGTGTGGCTGTAACAACGATTGAGGTTATTACTAATGTACATGTACTTGATACCAATCTCACTAGTTAATACTGTTTTTTTCTCAATAAAGCAATGATTAGCTCATCACATTGTGTACAATGATACATAAATTAATGTCATTAAAAAAAGAACAATTTTCGCGCTTGAAATTCAATCATTGTCAATCAAAGCAACAAACACTGGACAATGTGTTTACAGGCGTTGTTCTTGCTTCTATCTTAGATGTAGACCGGGTTTGTGTCGACAATGTCTCATGGCGTACCAAATCCTGCAAGTCCCATTGACATTAATCATGGGTGCAGTGTTTGTTTCAACAATGCTTAATGTCATATATTCAAGGTGAATGATTCACTTTGTCAAACGCTGAGGATGAGCTTCCCATTGTAAACGATGGCATCACTGATGACGTCATCCGTGACATGCGCTCTGATGTCAGTCTTATTTCGTCTACTTCCGGTAATGGCAAAACTGGAAATCTCATCAACATCTGTCTTGACGTTTGTAATATGTTCATTCTTTGCTGACGTCGCCATTTCGCTCGTCTGTTCGAAAACCAAACCTACAATCACCAAAAATGTTTGTGCAACTTGGATTTCGATTTTTCAAAATGATCAGGATAGTGATGCTCAAACACTTGCAAAATGTTTTGTTTTCATCGGGTTTACGTCGTTTTTCAACGATGTTTCAGTCATAGACAGTGGCCAGTTAACCTAAACAGTGTTCTTGGAATTAAGTATCAACCAGTACTAACTTGCTCTTCCGTTAGCCACTGACAACTTCTCCACATGTGGAGGACATGACCGTAGTCAGTGTCACGGAAGATCATAACCTGTCCAACTAGTGAATCGCAAAAATGAACCCTTTAGTTTAATGGGTTACATTTTTATAAGACAAAACGTCAGCATCAAATGCTAATATTTGAGGCAAGTCAAAGTCGACATATGCATGATTGACTCAATAATATTAATATCTGCACTAGACACTTTGTGCAAGTATTGGCGTATACTGAACAACTCTTTGTAACGTAACTTTAATTGTACATGTATATGCCAAATAACGCTGGTACATAATTATTATTCGATGTTTTTCAGGGAATTTTCTTTAGACATTTTGTTTCTCCAAATCTGGTTAAAACTGAAGAGTTCTCAAGAACGAAATATAGATTGGCACACTATCTTATTGCCTTTCAACATCTGGTAAGGGTGCATCTGTGACAGATAACCATGGACGAAAACATGAAGTGCAACAATACCTGTACTCTGGCTTCTGATAGATTTGTTTTACTGGCTAGATCTTCTCTCGTGTTTACACCAGGATAATGACTTCTCCCAAACTCCTGTTCAAGAATATCTAATTGATCTTGTGTAAATGTTGTGCGGTTCCTGCGTAGTTTGGGTAAACTAGCATCGTCTGCTTGACATGTCTCGTACGGATCGTCATCAACTGTGAAACAACAATATAACAGTTTACTGTACATGTTTGTATCATCTTTATTGGTCAAGGGATACGCCGTCTGAACAGAAATATGCTTGGTCCTTCGCTACTTCTAGACAGTAAATTAGCATTCAGTATATATGTGTTCGCGGCTTACGTTTCGTAACGTTTGCAATTTGGTTCCCCGTGTGCAGTGAATGTGATACGATGTGTCAGAGATACAAAACAAAACAGTTTCGTAACGTTTGCTATTGTAAGCCGTAACTGAACGCATGAACACCAATAACCTCCAATAGACTATTACCAAGACATAAACATATTATTTATCAGCAGCCAAAATGGAGATAAATATAAATGTAACCACACATACAAGTGATTAAGAACTTATCATACATATTTTTGGTTCTATTTTTTGAAAAGTTAATGCATACGGGTATCGGCGTTTGGAAAATAATACGAAGTAATTATCCCAAACTTTGCGAGAGTAATCTCCCTTGTCACAAATATATATTGTGACTGTCAATACCGCTATTGTTGTAGATAGAATCTTTATTTGAATGCAGTACAATACAACAGTTTATTGCATCAACAGTCCACCTGTCCATACACAAAGATATACAGCTTGCAAACTAAGCAGAATTACAGAGATTTTGTTCAAATAAGAAAGATCTTGTTGAGGCTGCGTGCTGTGTATGGGGCATAAACTGCTCTACTTCTTTATTAATTTTTCGGCGAAGCTGTATAATATTGATTTTGGCCTACATTATGACCAATCAAATGTTGTATATATAGCGCGTTGTTTAAATATGCGACATATTTGACGGTTTGATTGGTTCATATCTTAAACAGAGAGGGTCTCAAAAAGATAAATCACTTTCTCGTAGCGTAACCCTCTGGCGAAATCAGAGTTCCGAAATAGGGCGATTCTTTAGCATAATTATATCTACGCCGTTCTTCTTTTTTAAAAGACATTTCTTGTTTAAACACAGAGGCCATCCTTAAAAATGTTTGTTTGGCATAACCCAATCCAGAAAAAATAGGAACCTAAGTAAGAAGTGGGCAATTAATTAATTATGTGTATGGTTGTTGTAGAGTTAGCTATTAATACGCTGATGAAAACGTTTTCCCTCTCCGACCCTTCAAGATATTTTTGAGTAGGGGCCATTTTCATGGGTAGGTAGGATTCTGTCAAACAAACAATGTTTTAGTAATGACCTGATGGAAGCCCCGAGAACAACTTTATTACGGAAGAATAAAACCCTTACCTAATATGTTACTCTCATCGTCCGACTTCGATAGTTGATCATCATCAGCGGCGGAGGAATCTGGTGTTGTTACTGCGCATGTATAGTCACGTGACGACGAAGGCAGAGGCCATAACTGTGGATACATATTCAAGAATGACCTTGACGCAATTTTTGTATACTCCATGGCGGCACGTTCTGCTGCTCTATTACGTAATATCCGGTTGATGGAGCTGACACTAGGTACATTGCTCGTTCCGCAGACACCTGTAAGATAATATACGTATGTCGAATTTGTAGATTTTTAATGTATCTCTCTAAATTTTTACTGAAGTTTATCCAATGTATCGAATAAAGAATGCTTAACATGACAAATTAGTTTGCTTTTATCATTCTTTTTAGCGTTCTTTTTTATAAGGATTTAACATAATTTGACAACATTAATCGAGCGGTTGCTGGCATACACAAAGGCGTAAAATACTCAATGTACATGATTGCTAATTTAAGCGATTTGGTTAGAATAAATATTAATTGGTTTCATTTTCAGTCCAATAAGTCAAATGTACCTTAAGGAAAAACAAATAGTGTGTACATTCATGTATATATACATGTGTATATAGGTCCAATTTCGTGTAGAAATTAATAAAAATTCAATCAAATATTGATATTTACCATCAGCTAATAACTTATCACGAATTTCCCAAGCAAATATAGTCGGGTTCTCTCTCTTGTATTGCTCAATTTTCTCCACGACGCCAGGTGTCGCCACTTTCGGCTTACTTCCGCCAATGGCGCTACGACGTAACTGCATCACAGGATTATAATAAGAACCTATAATACAGAACAAACAATTAATTGTAGTCTCCTGGACTGTCGAAGGTTCGAGTCCCTGTAAAGGTCCGTTTCGATATCATCGGTGTATGAGGGAATTTGCTAGATACGCAACAATATCACGTTAGCCTTTAAGTGTTTTATTGTTACAAATGAGTAAATCCTTGTACAAAAAGAAATTAAAAATGGTCCTTGCATTCATATTAAATAATTAAATTTCGGAAATTATGCTCGAGAATTAAAATATAATTATTTCTTTATAATACCATCGTGCTAACATGGAGATTTTTTAGTTGCGTTATTAATGGCGTCGAGTATATATACAGCGTATGTTGAAAAAGTAGTCCGTGTGTTGGGAATGTGAGAATTCAAAAATTAGCCAGATGATTTAATAACGAACTACTTTTTTCATTTATAAACTCCTGAGAAAATGATCGCCTTTGAAAAAAAGCTTAACCTTTAAAGTCGACCTTATTACATGTATTTAAATTAGTTTGACTATACAATATACAGAAGACATATCAGTATAAGATGAATGAAAGGATAAATATTAATAACTCAAGTGTTATATTGAAATTATAATTCGCTTAATAATGAATTATATAACGTTGTCATATTATGATAAATGATGGTAGGTCTCATTTCACTCACTTCTCAGTCTGTTCGATTAAATTTTACCCGAGCACATTTTGCTACGAGCACAGCGAGCACAGATGCTATTTGATTGGATACATTAGAACATATTCCTCAGTATGACTGGGCTAACTGAATGCTGACACATATACGTATGTCTATATTCATTTGAAACTTACCAAGGAGTTTGTCTACGTAGCTTCCGGTCCCCGAAGTCAAAGTCGCATAAGGGTTTGGAAAGTAGGGGCTCGGGCAAAATGACGTCATTCTTGAAGGCGGTATAGATAACCGCGGAATATCGCAACACATGGACGGAAGTTGCCCAATTTCCGGATGTCCATTCATTTTGATCTGTTCTTTCCGACGTTCGGACCTGAGGTAGAAGAAAGTTGTGAGTTAACTAGTATATGTTTTACAGGAGTTGTCTGACATGCGGTTGACATGGAAACGGTTCCCAGGCCTTATATAAAGAAATATATGAAATATCAACAAATAAACCAAAGGTATTCATGCTGAGTTATTGTATGAATCCTATAAGCAAGTTCTAACAATACCTCGTGCGACAGGACACGACTTCCCATATTGTGAATCAAACTTCAACAGTTTACAAGCATATTAAGGTGCACAATATCATGTTTGATTGAAATCGACAGACACCGGCTTGCAGGCTTTATTCTAGTTGTTTTGCCTACACGCGCTGAAAAATCGTTCGTTCGTTCGTTCGTTCATTAGTTCGTTCGTTCCCTCGTTCGTTCGCTCGTTCGTTCGCTCGCTCGCTTTATTTATTGAAGGTATCTCATTAAGTTACAAAAACTTATATAACATAAGGTCTTCTGAAATGGGTCATACTTGCATACTTAAAAATATATAAAACTGATATTCGTCAGTATTGGTTTTCCCATAAATCGTCTTTGACAGTGAACAGTTTATAAGTTATACATTTGTAATTCATTATCTTGATGTAAATAATTGCTACATTGTACTATGAGAACACGCGGTTGTCATGATGTTTCATCGCTGTAGACGCTTTTCTGAGTTGAA
This sequence comes from Mactromeris polynyma, assembly GCA_032209605.1. NCBI lineage: Eukaryota > Metazoa > Mollusca > Bivalvia > Venerida > Mactridae > Mactromeris > Mactromeris polynyma. Next base: position 953,340 of record JASFXZ010000058.1, read on the forward strand.
CAAAACCCTGCATCCTTTGGACATGACAGCACATATACCCCGGTGTAACATTTGATACATGATACGAATAATTCACTAACAACGTGGTTGTAATTACAGTAGAATGCTGCGGATTAGTGGGTTAATGCTAACCTAAATATTCACGGTGTCTTACAGCTTCACATATCACGATTTTACTCGCAAGATAATGTTTGAATGAAACGATATACAATCGGTATTTAAATAAATTTAGTTTAAACTTATTCAAGTTACATCATCGTGAAACAAGCCGGCAACTTATATAAATCACTCTAGAGGACTGCTTCCTGGGTTACTAATCAGAGATCACAGGATTTGTGAAGTTCGCTGTTCTACCTCGCCTATGTCGGGATTCAAACTCAGGACCTTCGGATCCGAGGAGTCGGACGGTCCAGCCCTCAACCACTATGCATCCTGAGTATTTAAATAAAGGCTAGAGACATTCCTATATTGAGACCGCCTCTGTATAAAGACTGTGATTGTAAAAGATTTCTAAATAACCACGACATGTTCAATGACTGATCAGATAATATGATATTAAAGATGTATCTGGCTCATCTGAACGCTAAATGTTTAATGGGCTTCATCCAGTATTGTTGTTACATAGGCTAAAACATAATAAGAATAGTTACAATGTATAATGGATTAAAATGATCTTGGTTTATCATATTACTAACAGACAAAACCTGTGGAAGACCCGGGGTTTTGTTTTATTTATTTTAATACAAATTTCTTTTTTCAACAAATACAGAGGAATACATTATTTGTGTATTCTTTGTTAATGCATATTTACCAATTTTTAACCACATACAGTATATTTTTCATGTTTGATTAGGTAAACAAATAAACAAAAAATAAGCATAATATAACTTGAAGTTTCATACTATTTCAGTCAATACTTTAGATAGTCGGGTAACCAGTTTTTCAGCAAGATGTGACACTAATATACACTGAATGATATTACTTTCATGTGAGGACGTTAACTGTCGTTTGTCCAGTGATTGCCGTAAACTTGGATAACTGGTAAAGTTTACTGACCATCCTGAGTCGGACAGTGATGTAAGACCAAGTATGTCTAAATTAATTCGAATACTTTCCTCAAAAGATGTGGTTATTCTTAATAATTTAGCGTGCTTTATAAGCAGTGAATTAGGAAATATTGCCTTCAATAGATCATTCATTATATAAATATCTATAGTGTATATTATGATGTTTTATTTTATTTGTGATGTTTAACTGATTATGTTACATTCAGTCATATTACAGTAATGTGTATCATTATTATGTTTTCATATGTTTTTTATAATTACGTTACTTTTTTGTATTTTGCTTTGTACTTTGATAAAATGTTGTACTATATGTTGATGAGGAGACTTGTTCATGTCCACAATAAAATTTATGTTCTGTTCTGTTTCGTAAACAGATTTGAATTACATTTAACGAATACATTCTGATCAAACATGCTTACTCGCCAGAACTATTTCAGATGTAAATCTGTCTAAATCATGTGCACATCGTTTTAGATCATGTTGTCATAATGCAGTAAAGATTCTCAAAATGTAAAATGACGAGTTGACTCCTTGAATCAGGTACGGTAAACCCTCACTTAAACACCACCTCAATAATAAGACCACCACTAAATTAAGAACACAATTTCCAAGTCCGTTTTTACCTTATTGCTCTTTGTTCAACCTCAGTATTAAGACCACATCAATAAGAAGACCGGTTTTCTATGGTCCAACATGTGGTCTTGCTCTACTGTATATATATACAATAAATAGTTTTCGAGTAAGGAATCTACAGTTAGTTTGCGCGCATATCATTATAAATTATCGCGTGTAACGGCGTCGACGCTAATTAACGCGAACTTCAAATTAAAGCCACGGTTGTTTTTACATTTGCGTGTGATTTACTAATTACATCAGTGTTGTAATTAATGTTCGTATATTTTGTTGTGTTTTGGTAAATACTATGTACTAAATTAATACAGATTCTCAATATGAAGTTCTAGATTTATTCATGATTTGTTCGTTCATCGGAGGCTCATCAGATAAACAAGTTACCATAACGTTGTTCACGCTGTTCAAGCAGACATATATGCAACAGAAACTGGATGATGACAATAAAACATATTTTCAATGACGTTTTATTACCCACCTTTGCGGTTTATTACCAATCTTCTGAGATTATCTTAATACGGAACCCCTAAAATGACATTCCATATTCTTTTTTTATTTCGTATAAACGTAATATTATTTCGTTTAAACGTAACATTTAACGTAATATTTAAACGCAATATTATTTCGTAAATACGAAATATTATTTCGTATAAACGTAATATTATTTCGTATAAACGTAATAATAATTCGTATAAACGAAATAATATTTCGTATTTACGAAATAATATTACGTTTAACGAAATAATATTTCGTATTTAGGAAATAATATTGCGTTTAAACGAAATAATAATACGTTTTTACGAAATAATAATATCTTTATTTCGTATAAACGTAATAATAATTCGTATAAATGAAATAATATTTCGTATTTACAAAATTACGTACGTTTAAACGAAATAATACTTCGTAAATACGAAATAATATTACGTTTAAACGAAATAATAATTCGTATTTACGAAATAATAATAAAAGTGTCGCTCGGAAAAAAGAATATGGAATGTCACTTTAGGGGCTCCGTATCTTTATATGTTTTTGGTCTTTATTGTCAAATTGGAATTTGATACGTCATTTATATGAAAATCAGTCGAAGCACGAAATCACTTCCGAAGAATTTTCAATAATTTAAAACAAAAAGGCACTGAAAAATATGATACCGAATGCATGTAGAAGTTTTCTTGGCAATGGTCTAGAATAACGTAAACTGGTTCTGTCGTAACGGTACCGTTGTTTGATGATTGCATCTTTCTGAGTATTTTCTTGTAAAACTGGCTTGTTTTATACGTAAACAATATAATACTTCACATGATATGTCCATAGGACACGGATGTCCCCGCTTTGGCTTTTTTAGAGTTATTGACCTAAAACCATTTTTCAGTCGAAAAAGGGCAATAACTCATCCAAACATCGGTGGATTGTAAACGAAATCGAACTTGACCTGTATTACATGAGCCTATGATTATGTACCCAGTATCCATACTTATGAAGAGTTAAAGATCGAAAACCATTTTGTTCGCGCGGACGGACGCACGGACCGGACAACGTAACATTTTATGCCCCTTCGTCATTCTTTGAATGGTGGGACATAAAAATAAATGCATATAAGGACAGTATAAATTATTCCTAAATTATCGTCCATTTTTCAACGGACATATAAACCATGTCCGTGATTTTTCTTGCAAATGCGGTAGAACAATTTTTCATTTTGTTGTTTCCTGAACTCGACAGGTCTCTGATGCTATTTTTGTGTGAGCCTTGGAAGCTTTTTTATTTTAAAGAAATAATAAAAAAACAATATCAGGATATATTTAAATTTCTGGACAGGCGATCAATTAATCTAAGTAATTATGAATTGTACACTTGGAAAAGAAATGTTTTACGAAACATGTAGGAGAATACTGTTATCATATTGTAACATAATATTTTGAACTACATGTATATCGAGCTAATGCTTTGACGGATGTTTACTGTGAATTTTAGACACGATATTCTTACCAAATAACGACATTTATTTACTTAATTGTAACTTATTCGTGTTAAATGTGAATGCATTGCTGCAGAGTTCTCATTATTTTCATCTTTATGTTATTATATTATGATTGGATTTTTTATAATGTTGTTTTATTTCCATAATTATTTATATTGCACCACTGTCGTTTTTCATGTGTATTCAATTCACATGCCAGTCTTAACTACTACGAGCGAATATATACCAGAAATAATGGGACTTTTGCTATAACATTTGTGAATAATACTTATTAGTGTTAGTTATCATTTTTATATCTTATATAGCTTTTTGTAGTTCTTTTTTAGGCTATTAATACTTAGTAGTCAAGATTAATGCCAGCCTCTCATCTTTTAATTTATCTATTTGTATTGCAATCTAACTCTATTCAGATTGTAAATAGAATGTCTATAATTACTGTGCCATAGTCTCTTTTAACTCTTATATAATGGTCCTGCATGAATATGTATGTATTATTTTAATGAAATGTTGTGTTATATGGAAGACTGAGAATTTAATACAGATAAGATATAATATTTGTGTGCAGATCAGACATAACAAAAACTCTTTCGATAATAAGAAATTGTAATGTCAGTGAAAAAAATGCCAAATATCCAAACTGTCGGTTGGTAAATAAAGGTACTATTAAACAATTATGGTTTTATTAACGAGGTGGTCTTAATTTCGAGTCGACCGTTAGGCCAGGGTTCACTGTATTTGCATAAGGATCAAATCCCTCTCCGGCGTCTCGCATAGTGTCATCATCATGCCGATTAAAGGATTAAAAAACTATTTTGCATATTTTAGCCAGATCATCCAGTTGATTGATGGTTATACGACACTATCGTCTGTGACGGATTTATTCAATTAAATGTTTATTAATACATGATAATATGTCACGTGCCATCAGACAGATAAGTGGAAATCCAGATTATATGTCAAAGTACAGCACCACACACAGTATATAGCGACAAGATGCTATTATGTCCATCAGTTAAATATTATGACACCTTATTATAAAATTGAATCGTTTACTAAAGCTGTCAAGCAACTAGATATTTCGGCGCAGCCGTACTAACATGATTTTGCTATTTGCATATCAGTGTTGTGTAAACTCATCCAGTCTTACGTTAACCAATTGTTGCTTTTAGACATGACTGCGTACAACTTGTGATCTTAAACTCTATTTTTCAAAAGTGCTGGAACGTAATAATAAAATTTTGTAATTCTATGATTATTTCAAATAATCTGAAAATCTGAAAAGCTATGTATTAAACACCGGGGTAAAAGTATAAAAGGCAGAGAGGCACAGAAAATGTCTACTTTCCAGTTGAATACAGTACTGAGAACAACAGAAATCTACAAGATTTTTTCTAAATATCTTAAGTTTCGTTAAACCTTTCCCTTTGAAATTTGGTACAAGTGTTCTTTAGCATATAGTTATCAAATATGTAAAACTTCACTAATTTATGTTTAGTAATTATTGTGTTTCAGAAAAAAATATTTTATTGTCTGCTAAAAATTCAAATTTACCTCCAACTGCTAAAGCCAGCCCACATAAAGGTCACGACCTCCCTCTCAGCGAATTACAGAGCAGATTAGTTTGCATGTGTAAATAGTTTATCTGTTTTATAACATACATAATGTCACTATCAGATTCCTATTTAATTTATAAAATGAAAATAAACATATAATTTAAATAAATATTTTAAATATAGTTGAATATTTAGCTACAATATTATGTACCAAACACTTCTATAAGATTCAAAAATATCAGATTGTTTCTGTATAAACACACATGTGGTTCTGTTTACTAGAGATTAGGTTTCAGTATTATCATCCATCGGTCAGATAAGCCCAGCCTACTCTCTATATATGCTTAATGGCTTTACTACCGCTGTATCAGCCAGGTAGAACCCGGCCTTTAAGTCAGCTGTTTGCGCTTCTTTTTTCTCTTTTTGTTCTTTAAAAAATGCAAATTTCATATATTTACGATTAAAAATTAGATTTTTGGCGGTGAATGCCCGCTGTGAGTTGTACGTAGTCAGGTCTAAAAGCAACAATTGTAGGATTTCATGAATGAGAATGAAAATGCTGGCAGTGATACTTTCATCATATGTCGCAAAAATAAACCCTTTTTACAAAAGTTAATAGGGTTAAAGTAAGACAACGCGAATTTGACGAAAATTCTCAAACGATTCATTAGAAGCGCAGTAAAATTAAATAACTATATAATAATTTTGGATTAAACACACTAGATCCGTTAAAGTATATGTGATTGAACTCATTATAATTCTGTAACTGACTAAAAACATTTTTTTTTAATATGTTTTTTTCGACATAACCTACGATACATATTGTGCAACTGTCTTTTAAATATACGCCCCCTCCCTATACAGCAACTTTGTTGCGATATTCGATTGCAGTTTTCACAATCCCTGAATTAAGGGCGAGTCCTGTAATATAAGTATATTAGAAAGTTGTCAAGCCCGGACACCAAGAAATAGAAAACATTAACAAGAATGCACAGAGGCTTAGGGTAGAGATCCGGACTCCTGGTATGAGTTCGAGGGTTTGAGCCAAGCCTCGAGCGAGATTCTACAGCAGTTTTCAATATTCCTGAATTAAGGCGATATATGCCATAAATAGGAAATTTAAAGCATTGGTTTACTCTACGTTTTTCTGACGTGCTCCGCGGAAGCGTTAGTATACATTTTCGATTGACTGTAAAATCGTTATTTGTGTGTATAATAAGACACAAGTTCATAATATCGTAGATATAAGATAAAATATTGATATATTAAATATGAGTTTCCACATACAACGCATTCAAAAGTTATAAGAATAGTCCGCGTATTTATTGATCACCCCTCGAACCTCATGTCATCGAGATTTTTTAAAAACAAACATAAAACTAAGTTGCTAAATTCTTGCTAATATAATTTTCAGAAACCCTGGTGAACTTGTCTCAGAACATGAGAACAAAAACGTTAAAAACATCCATAAACAGCTATTGATTCATGACGGAAATGTTAAAAATTGTTCATTTTGGCCAATTTTTAAAACACGTCTATTAATGTAAACTAACTAAATTATGTATCAATTTCATACCCAATATAATCAGCAGTCTCTAATTTAGCCTCAATATTTCATGTAAAATAGTGCTTAATTTATCGCCCTGTTGTTTGAATTGTTTAAACATAATTACGAGTATACATAACAATGTATTGTTATATAAAATGAAATAATTCTCCGAAAAATAATAAATACGAACACAACGTTTGTATCACAGAAAAGCGCGAAGATAATAATTTCGTATCAAAATACAGAACTGAAAACGTGTTTTATATATCGTTTGGGACCAAGTATTTTCATAATACGATCTTGATATAGACCATCTTATAGAAATAAACACTTTTTTCATAAACCATCTTCATGCAGCATTTGATCAACCAGTACATTAGTATGTATCCGCAGTATAAACATATTAACTTGTAATGATTAGTCAGCTATATTTCGATAGGACGTCGACTTAGTTTAATTTCTTGTGGGGCTGACGGGACATGTTGACGTGTTAAGCCAAATGATCAGTTTTATTAACATTTGCCCACTTTGCAGTATCTCAGTAAATTTGTCCATACGAGTGGTAGTCCTATATTTTGTCAGACGCGAGTTATTCTGAATTTCTAGCACATCGTTCTTTCTTTATTTCTAAGCAATCGATTCGTTTTCACTTCTCTAAGTTATTTATAACAGCAAACATTCGAAAGAAAAGTATTTGAAACATACCGGTGAAACCCGTATATATGTTTATCAAAGTGCTATTTAGGAATTCTATATATATGCATTGTAAATTTAAACAGATTATGTATTTATAATATTCAGCAAGTATTTGATAAACTCAAACCCTGCTCAAACTAATATTTTTTTCGACGTCAGTAAATACAGAAAAAACAACAATAAAGACAATTGTAAAATGTTCAAACGAAATGTATATCAAATATATTGAAACAGTTAACGTAATTAAACGTTATTTCTTTCAATATAAAATTAAAAAAAGATATAATATGTACTTACAAGCGCTATGTGATTTTTCTTCGAGTTAATTTTCGTGAGTATCTTCAAAACTTCTTAAAGCCGTATAATAGTTTTACTTGCCAAAGTGTTTAATTGCTAATTTATTTCAAATTTATAATAAACTTCAGCTGAGCGCTTTCTGCTGTCCAATGGATTTCTTCTAATCCAATTACCAGTATTTATACATTGTAGTAATAATAACTATTGCATGTTATCTGATATACTCGCTGATATTAAAGCCGCCTCCTTTTATTTGATATTATGGCGGCGCCGCCTTTGATGTAACCAGCATCCAATAATTTACCGCTACATCAAAATGGTCCTGCTAACACCTGTACATTGATCCAATAGTGTATTGATTTAACGGTATTACGTAGACAGATATTTTCTTAATGCGCCGCCTCATTTGTGTCATCAGTGTCCGCGATTAGTGAGTGGTCAATGTGAGTTTTATTTCTAACTTACGTATGAAGAGTTCTTGCTTATAATTAACGCTATCGGTTGGAAAATAATGCGACGGTTGTAGAAGCGTTTAGTTATAGCTTTGTAAAAATACTGGGCAAGGTACTATGATATCTTTATTACTTGACCGATTTTGCTGAAAATTGGTGAGATTTTAAGTCAGTTATTTCTCGGTGAACAGACTTTGTGTCTCCTTGAAGTCTGTTACTGATATTTAGCGAATTGGAAAAGTAGGTTGTCTGAAACGAAAAATATACCGGAATAAAATGCCTACAGTTTTTGCACAATCAGAGACTAAATAAATGGCGCAATTATGTTACACACAGACACAATCCCGCTTGTAATATAAATAAAATAAATGTTTTTTTTAATTTATGAATATCACAAATGTTTGAACTATATGAAATATATTTTCTCGTTTGTTTAGGTAAAAATTAACTAAAAATGAGCATAACATCATAATTTTTGTAGCTTAAAACATTTATCGTCTTTTTTCATTTTCTTAAAGTGATATTATTTTTCAGACATATAAAAAATATGATTAAGAAAAATGTCGCAACTTACGAAAAAGGCTTCATCATTGCCGACTAAATATCTTTATCTACACGCGAAAAGGTACCCAATACCACATAAAAGTAGAAAATGTAGCTAAACAATCTAAAAATGAGAGACGAGTCACTATATATAGTCTAAATATTTACCATTTTCATATTAATTTATCGCGTTTAACTTGTGGATGTGAATTGTTCCTGGAAACTGGTCGACAGTGATACTTTTGTTACACATTCTCAGATGGGGCTAGTTTTCAAAAGTTGACAGTCAGAGTTGATGAATTTATGCTTCATGACAAACGCAACAAGAAGTCCCGAAAATTCGTCCTCTTGAGCCAGAGATATAAATATAGTCGTTCAGTTTTACAGTCTCTCATCTTCCAGAAGAAATATTAAAATGGGAAGGAGTCGAATTTGATTTAAGAAAATGTTGTTTGTGAGAAAAAGATTGTACTGGTGACGAATTTCACTATCTACTCGATCACTTCAACGATTCAAGAATTGAATACATCCCCAAAACCAAAATCGTCACCCTAACATATGAAAATTACAACTACTCATGGACCAAGACTTTCATAACATAATAAAAGTTAGGATACTTTGTGAGCTTATTAAAGAAATTGATAGTAAATTTAAATAAATGCCAGACTTCAAACATCCGAAAATAACATAATTTTCTTGATTACACATTTTAAACAATATTATAATAAAAATACCTTCTCCCGCAATATTTGGTTATCATATAATTATGTATTGTACAATTGTTTTTCTTATACAAGATGCATTGATTTTCTAATTGTAATTGCCTCTTTACCATTGTATTAGTATTTTGTATATTTTGTACTCATATTGTGATGTTATTCACGAACTGAGATATTTACATTTGTTTATTAACGTCTCTTCCTTGTACAAATAACACTTATATGCATGCAAATAATGAAAAACAATTTACAATATACAAAGCCACTCTAAATTAGAGTTATAAGAGACATAAAACATGTATTACACAAAACTTACTTGTATACGCATGATAAGAAACAAGAAACAAATGCTAAACCTGGTATAAAGACTAATTAAGGTAATACATGTTTGTACTAAGGATAAGAAACTGAAAGTATCGCGTACAAGCGTGCAAAAGTACAATATGTGTGTAAAAAATTGTTAATAATAATAATAAATTCTTTATTTTCAGAAGGTTACATAGTTAAGGTTAACAATAACTTGTACATCTTTTTTTCAATATGGCCTTCTATTAACAATATAAACACGCACAAACAAACAAGAATTCACACACGCACACGCACGCACACGCACACAATCAAACACGCATTCACACACGCACTATTAAAAACTAAAAAAGTTTAGATGATCTGAAAATAAAATTGAAATAAAACAACAACAACAACAGACACCTCACATAAGACACATACATACAATAATGAGATTATCATCTCTGTCAGACAATATGATTTATGTAAATAAACTGTAAACTGTTTATATCGTAATCCGTACTATCCAAAATCTTCTTACTCAGAGAATCGAGTCAATATTGTTAGATTTATCTGGTATGTACAGACAGGTTCCCGGCATAACGTAAACTTGAACATTTCATAACGAATTGTAATACAATATGTCAGTACATATATCCTTTACATAATATAGTGGGGGAAAAAAAGAAGAAAAAGTGAAAAACATTAGGGGTACTGCAACACCGCAGCAGTAATACATTTGAACTTTTAAAGCTACTTAGTGATAACTATTTTTCAATATTTATCGAAGGTGCAAAATAATAACCTTGCTCCATTAAACAAAAACTCTGAATCAATTTGGTGATTTATGAATGACCGTAACAAAACTATTTTAGTAATTTTAGTTTGTAAAGGAAACCATAAATAATAATCGCAAAAAGTTAAACTTGTATAATACAGATGTACAGTAGTTAGAGAAAGTCGGACCCAATATAGCGACAATGAATGATACTAATTCATTTGTATATTTTGAGTTAAGTTTTAAATTATACACTTTAATCGGTCATTAAATTCACTAACAAATAACTGTTCCCCCCCCCCCCAATTAAGGACAACATCGCATACATACTTGTAACACTTGGATTAAAAAATATTTCGTGATAAACAATGAAGTCGTGAGGCAAAATCCAACTTAAATACAACATTTGGTTTAAGTATTCGCACATAGAATATATATTTTTGAAGTGATCTCTGTTGCGAATTCAGAATTAGTTAAATAGGCTTTCTTGTACATGTCTTCTGGACAATGCTAGAATTTTGCATGGGATCAGGGTCACATAGGGATCAGGGTCACATAGGGATCAGGGTCACATAGGGACCAGGGTCACATAGGGACCAGGGTCACATAGGGATCAGGGTCACATAGGGACCAGGGTCACATAGGGATCAGGGTCACATAGGGATCAGGGTCACATAGGGACCAGGGTCACATAGGGATCAGGGTCACATAGGGACCAGGGTCACATATGGATCAGGGTCACATAGGGATCAGGGTCACATAGGAGTGTGTTAATGGATTTCATATCTAATTCACATGGGATAATATTATAATTCAATCAATGCTTATATTCATTACTCAAACTATCTACCCACGGATAAGATTGTGTGTATGAACTAAATGTGTCAAAATGTGACAGAAATTGGGAAGATACCCGTCCGAATTAATTATATAATTACTATTTTAATTGTTGGTTGGAAGTGAATTTACAATTATGAAATTACCACGGCATACTTGATTTCTTTTCCGGCTGCATCAAAAATCTAAGTTCAAATATCATATTCTATTTCAATATTTAATATTTTGCTCGTCTTAAAATCTGACATTATCATCAAATCAAATGAAAGCTACTTCATGAGTCGTAACCACGCTGTCTATGAAATGAATGAACAAACTATTTTTTAAAGATAGAACCGTCAAAATGAATTTCGCATCTTGTTGCATATAACTTTTTTCCTTAAACTCAACGAATTGCATTTGGTTTGATTAATGATCATGGTCTTATTTAACCTCCGTCAACACAGTTGCTTCAACCAATGATGGAATTGAATTTTAATGAAAATTTGTTTCACCTATATTTCGGCTTGATTAGGTGCATATCGGTCATAGCCATATACCCTCATTTATGTGATGTTTGTCAGCGCTTCGCTGTCTGCATATATGACCAACTTGTGGATTTTAAAGAAACCTCACAGAAATAATAAGTTTAAACACATTTGTAAACATTTCTATTAGTTGCGACAAAAGCATGTAAATTGCTAACGCACATTGTTGTTATCTGTTAAGATAATAATGATGATTTATCACGAATTACAATATTATATATTTCGTTGGTCATCTACAGTTGTACTTACACGTCTTATACTAAATAATGTTCGCTCGAATATCATTAATTAAAAACATTGTGTAACATGTGTATTTATAAGCTATATACTAAGTGCACGATATCATCGTGCAGTAGATTTACATGTACAATTTTCGCTACACACTCACAGTATATGGAGCAAAGTTGATATGGCTACTTGAACGTAAGGGGTTCAAATAAACATTTTAGCGACGACGCTATAGCCATCATTAAACACGTTTGATTTAACGACAAAACAATTAGACGATAGCAAAAAAACAACAACAAAAAACAGACAGAAACGACAAACTACAAGTAATTGACAGGCACTGAGTAAGGGATAAAAAATCGTATTGTCCATAAACATAGGAGACTGGAATGTGTCTCGAACTCACACCTTATCTATTGGTCGAAGTTACTAGATGGAATCGCTACCAATGGAGCTTTTGCTACTGTCTACTTTGAGCGATATGTCATCAAAATGTATACCTCCGATTGAAGAGTTACGAACACATTTCAAGTAAGTGGAAAAAAAACTTACGCAGTTTTAGTAAAACGGACTTAAGTTTTGCGACAGTTTTGCGTAAATTATATATATTGAGTTTTATTTATGTAAGTAATGTATGTCATGTTTTATATTGTTGTTGTTTTAACTTTAAACTAGAGGCAAGTGCTAATCAGTTCATCTACTGTCTGACAGAGATGATAATCGTTTTTTACACACATTTTGTACTTATGCACGCTTGTGCGCGATACTTTCAGTTTCTTATCCAAAGTATTACCTTAATTAGTTTTTATACCAAGATTAGCATTTGTTTCTAGTTTCTTATCATGTGTATAAAAGTATTTATTGTGTAATATATGTTTTATGTCTCTTATAACTCTAGTTTAGAGTGGCTTTGCACATTGTAAATTGTTTCATAACGTACATATAAGTGTTATTTGTACAAAGGAGAGACGTTAATATTATAAACAAAATATTAAAACTGTGTAAAAATAAAAAATGAAATTCTTTATAAATATATATTCATAAAATTAACAACAAAATATTATTATTTCATTCCACAGTACTGACGAAAAAATACAATTACTAAGGGTAAAATCCTAAACAATTGAAGTGTTCTTTGAAATACAATGTATTTCATATGAATAGTTATCATCATTTCTACGTTGCTGATCTATGCAAGACGTTCCACAAATGTTATGTTGGTGTGAACCGACAAAATACATCGAATGGAAGGCGTGATTTGTAAATGACAACTATTTAAATCTATTTGTATAGTTTATTGCCTCGTGACATGCTAATTAACTTGTAGTGAACAGTCAACCAATGAAAATAATCGATAGCAGGTGTTGTAACAGGATTGTGGTAGATCGGGACTTTTGATTGGCCGAAATTATTCCGATAGATGCGCACGCAATATGGCGGTCGATCAAATGAGATCATTTCAACTTGAGGCAAATTGGAATTTTTCGTTTTCTGATTTTGCTGATAAGATGTGATATGTGATGACTGTTTATTAGTTCGTCCTTCAGTCAACATTTCGTGTTCTACTGAAAGTTATCTAGCGATTAATTAATATCGGAAGTTTTATTTGTATATTTAATTAGGTGATATCGTGAAAATAATCGCAATGTAACGATGCCAGCTGGCAATTCATTTAATATCAGAACAATTGATTGGTTCGTGCAGGGTGGGAGAAAATGATTAAAAATAAACACTTACTTATTGTTGTTTACATACAGAACGTATACGGAAAATTGAGCTAAATTTGTCAATACAGTGAATGCAGTTGAAAACCAATGACGTAAATACAATGGTATTTAGGTCTTTGTTAAAACTAAACAACAACTATTTTTGAGGATATGTTTAAACTCACGGTTAATATTATTACAAAACTGACATCAGGATTGAATAAACGTATACAGACCTCAATTATATACAAACACGTTTTTTCATGATTTTTAAAGTAATAATTAAATAAATAGTAGAAATTCCATGATACAATTATATACAGTGATGTTTATGCTTGTATATTAAATGTAACTCCGTTTTTGTTGTATAATACATAAACACGGACATATGAACCATATGTCCGTGACATAAATGAATTATTTTCATGAAAAAATAAGCATTTATAAAAATAGATGTTTATAAATCATCAAAAATGTATCACATAAAATGTTATCCAAAAAATATGTCCGTGTCATTACATACGAAAAAAAATAATTTTAAAACAAGAAATATGTTGAAAAAAGATGGTCGGCGCAATTTGAAGTGATTTGTTGTGCAACCTAAAAAGTTGCCGAGATGTCACGAGTGCTGGTCACTCAAGATCCAAAATGGTTTCCGGTAAATTCTCCGAAATTAAGTGGAGTTCGATAAGGTAAGATACCCATTATCGAAAGGTTAACCAATCGGCGTCGAGGTTACAAACGTTGTTCGGTTGAAGAGAAATTGGTTTAGTGGTTAACGTAAGATTTGATTGGTTTACACAACACTGATATGCAAATAGCAAAACCATGTTAGTACGGCTGCGCCGAAAAATGTATGTAATTGTATCTTAAGAAATTTGCAAACTGATAATATCTATCACATTGTATGTAAACGATCTTTGTAAAACATTTTTTTTCAGTTTGAAAGTAACTGTATTAATTTGATCTTGATCCTGATCGTGAAAACTAATCCTTTGTGAATACGGGGCATGTAAGAAGATAATAATAGTAATACTAAAATAACACCCAACAAGCTAGAGATTTAATCTATAAAACACATGTATACATATATTTACAGTAAAATGAAGAAAATGTTCAAAATATCTACAATACTTGGAGTATCGTTCCGTATTGACATAGATTGATATTGAAAAGTTAATTTGGTGCAGTAAGATGTACAAACAGAGTGCAACATATTATTATTTGAGACAGAGCGAAGTGAGTATATATCATTTGTTGAACATTAAAGAAGCTCATTCATATAACAAGGTGTTAAGATTTCAAGTAATGCGGTTTTAAAGTGTGACTCTACAGTCTTCTGAATAAACCATACAATATTTAATGCCAGAAATATTGGGTGAGATAAATGCTGTAATTTTCTGGACGTCATTGTGTAAAGATGTGTAAAAGAGCTAAATACTGGGTTTATATTCCTGGCTCAAAGTTTAGTCAAGACAACATCAAGGTACATGCCAATACCACCATCATAATATATTTGTCTGTAAAACGGTTCCACTTGTGTGCCAGAGCTGCATTTTTGAGTAAGTCTCCATTTTAGATAATTACGAGTGACGGAAAGATTCGTGATAAATAACAATATCTTATTTTCTAGCTGCACTGTTTTATTTCAAAGCTGGTAAATGACACGGAACAGAACTGAGCGACTAAAGTGACAGATATGAGACAAGCTCGACAGGCCATTATAGGATTAAAGTACACATGGTACAGAGGCGAATATGTAATGAATATCATTATCTGCTTTCAGCCCAACGATACCCAGAAACATCAATCACCTTTGACAAGTCGTATTTAGAGAAGAAAAAAACGTTACGATACGTAATGAATAGTAATTATTACACACACGCGCACGTGTTGTTGTAGGACGCCTTAGCGCGCGTATTTTCCAACAGATAAGCGTTTCTGTCCTAATACCACAAAATCAAGTCTCTACGACTCAGAGGTGTGACCTGGTCATCTTGCAGTTGGCACTAAGGGGACAATGGAAGGAGATATTGTGATCGGTATCTGCTAGAATCTAACGACTGTGTGTCAGGTTTTAAACCAATATTTTATCTTGTCATGTTGTCTCACATCTGTATGTCAATATTCAATTGGATAAACTGGACACCTTGTAGCAAATACTAACAAAGAGACTTTTGTTCCTCTCCTAAAATAAGAGTTCTAACCCGGTATGTTTCTGATGAAAAAATCGAGTCATTTATCTTTGGAAATTGCCGGACATAATGACTTGTGGCAACAGTTTTCACTTTAAGGTAGGTTTTTAATATTTACAAGCATAATCTAGTCGGTTGACCATATGACAACAACACTGGATGTCGTACGTTTGAACCCCGGATGAGGTGTATCCCAAGGATGAGGTGTATCGCAGGATGAGGCGTATCACCGAATGAGGCGTATCCCCAGGATGATGTGTATACAAGGATGACGTGTATCCCAGGACGAAGAGTATTACCGAACGAGGTGTATCCCAGGACGAAGTGTATTACCGAATGAGGATGAGGTGTATCGCAGGATGAGGTGTATCCCATGATGAGGTGTATCACAGGATGAGTTGTATCACAGGATGATGTGTCAGGATGATGTGTATCTCAGGATGAGGTGTATCCCATGATGAGGTGTATCATAGGATGATGTGTATCGCAGGATGATGTGTATCGCAGGATGATGTGTATCACAGGATGATGTGTATCGCAGGATGAGGTGTATCGCAGGATGAGGTGTATCATAGGATGATGTGTATCGCAGGATGATGTGTATCGCAGGATGATGTGTATCACAGGATGATGTGTATCGCAGGATGAGATGTATCCCATGATGAGGTGTATCATAGGATGATGTGTATCGCAGGATGATGTGTATCGCAGGATGATGTGTATCACAGGATGATGTGTATCGCAGGATGAGATGTATCGCAGGATGAGGTGTATCACCGAATGAGGTGTATCGCAGGATGATGTGTATCACAGGATGATGTGTATCGCAGGATGAGGTGTATCACAGGATGAGGTGTATCGCAGGATGAGGTGTATCGCAGGATTAGGTGTATCCCATGATGAGGTTTATCCCAGGATGAGGTGTATCACAGGATGAGGTGTATCGCAGGATGATGTGTATCGCAGGATGAGGTGTATCGCAGGATGAGGTGTATCGCAGGATGAGGTGTATCACCAAATGAGGTGTGTCCAAGGATGAGGTGTGTCCCAGGATGAGGTGTATCCCATGATGAGGTGTATCCCAGGCTGAGGTGTGTCCCAGGATGAGGGGTATCCCAGGATGAGGTGTATCCCATGATGAGGTGTATCCCATGATGAGGTGTGTCCCAGGATGAGGTGTGTCCCAGGATGAGGGGTATCCCAGGATGAGGTGTGTCCCAGGATGAGGGGTATCCCAGGATGAGGTGTGTCCCAGGATGAGGTGTGTCCCAGGATGAGGTGTGTCCCAGGATGAGGTGTGTCCCAGGATGAGGTGTGTTCCAGGATGAGGGGTATTCCAGGATGAGGTGTGTCCCAGGATGAGGTGTGTCCCAGGATGAGGTGTGTCCCATGATGAGGGGTATCCCAGGATGAGGTGCATCCCATGATGAGGGGTATCCCAGGATGAGGTGTGTCCCAGGATGAGGTGTATCGCAGGATGAGGTATGTCCCAGGATGAGGGGTATCACCGAATGAGGTGTGTCCCAGGATGAGGTGTATCACCGAAAGAGGTGTGTCCCAGGATGAGGTGTATCACCGAATGAGGTGTGTCCCATGATGAGGTGTATCACCGAATGAGGTGTGTCCCAGGATGAGGTGTATCACCGAATGAGGTGTGTCCCAGGATGAGGTGTATCACCGAATGAGGTGTGTCCCAGGATGAGGTGTATCACCGAATGAGGTGTGTCCCAGGATGAGGTGTATCACCGAATGAGGTGTGTCCCAGGATGAGAGGTATGTTATCTGCGACAATTTGACTCAATATAATTAACCCAGAAACATGTGTTCGCCTCTGATACATGTGAAGATTTATTTACTTGAGTACTTGGGTTCTGGTCGGTAAACTAGAAACATTGATTGGTGCAAATGACCTCCGAGTACATAATTGAAATACTGTTGAAACAATAGCGCAAAACTCAAACACAACACTAATTGTGACGAAATATTAGTGGTGTAACTGTTGGCTTGTTGAGCAATAATATTAATAACAACAACAATAATAATAAAACAACAACAACAAAAATAATAATAATAAAAAATAATATTACAACGTAATAAACTTTATTTTTATGGTAACTAATTAAGATATGGACATAGAAATATACATGAACTTATCTCAGAAGAGGCCTATATACATGCGTAAATTATTACAAAAAATACAAAGAATTAGCAATATTATAATGCTAACAATGAATCGTAACAAGTCATTTTCAAATCTGTTGTAACAGTATAACTTTCATACATAGTACATATTCTTCTGTCTTCTGATTTTGGTAATGATGATGATTCGCCATAAGTATGTAGTTTCATACAATGATTTAAAGAAAGCAGTTTTAAATGAGTTAAAAGATTGCATATGTCTAATTTCTATGGGAATTTTGAATATGACAATAAAAGAGAGAGAATAAGTTGTCACAGGGAACGCCACATACATAACACAGTGCCTCCCCACACAGACCTCCGGGAAAACAACCATCCATAAAACACAATGCACATGAGGAGACTTAAGGGTACATACGTTAGGTAACAGAGGCGGAAGAAATGGCCAGGCTAACCCTTAGGAATAACTAGGAGAATCAAAGAGGAAAAACAGTGAAGGGGGGATTAATGGATGGAAAAGATTTCAGGACAAGTCAAGAAAGCTGGCAACAATGTCTCGATAAGTTCTGTGCTTACGAAGTGTGGAGTACGTAGATTGCTTGTGATTTAGACTCAAATTTATGTCACCACAAACATACAGACAATTAATAATTGTATCAACCGAACAGATTTAACTTTGAGCAATGACAACGACACAAGCCTATGTGCATCTTTGTAGATACGCAGGTAGGCGGTACACGAGGTTCGCTTTCATCTCGTGACTTGTAAGAAATAGGCATCTTACGCATCAAGCATCCAACTCATTGAAGGTTTACGTTGCAAGTAGCATAAATACAGTTTTGCGTGACATTTATAGAAATATAAATGAGTATTAAGTTGATGTGGCTTTTACGTCAATTACTTTTGAATTGTCTCATCAGTTTCATCGGTAATGACACTCAAGTTTCAGATTCCAAGCAATGTCACTGATACCTGCATAGTGTTCAGCGTCTATTAGCTGTTGGCAGTGTCACGCGACCCGAGCACATTGCTGACACGTTTTATGCGCAACAAACATCGGTACAAGATGATCACTTCCAGATAAAAACAAATTTCTCATATTTCCAATGATTATCACCGGTCAACTGACGACAAAAGACACGAGATTTTATCCGACCAAAACACCAACTTTTCGTGCTGATTTAATTAAACGATTGTACCAAGTCACGTGCTGTGGTGCAGAAAAGGGAAGTTTTACGGTCTGTGATCCTTTAATCTCAAAATGAGAACTTAGACGAGAAATAATGAAAGAAAAACTGATGATATGTTTGCTACAACCTTTCTGCACCCTAAGTATCCAATAACTAGCTTCGTTTGCTATAGTATGTCTGGAATCATGTCTTTCCTTGTAAATATGCCTTTCAATGACGAAACTGAAATTTGAATTCATAATTAATAAAAAGCTAAATATATCTATTCTGCTAATAAGTTCACTAGTTTGTTGTCTCGTAAAGACGATTATTTGTGCTTGATTTACTCGTGTACGGATCGTGTACAGCAATGAAATTGGTGACCATCGAAAAATTTACGATCAATTACGGAAACTACCAAAAACCATGTTAGTACGGCTGCGCCGAAAAATAGAACAAATATAGCGTACATTATGATGGTCCTAACGATGATGATTATTATATTGATGACCTTACTGGTTACATCATAGTGAAAGTCACGTGTATTTAAAACTTAGATTTTTATCGTCATCTCAAATTAAGGAGCAAGTGATATATGTTTGAATGAAGATACAATTCGTACAAACCATTATGCTTCTAACAACTGACCAGCCGACTTGGACGTCGCAAGTTGCTACAACTGTTCACTTCTAGAACATACCTTAGAACGGCCATCAGGCGCAAGTCCGCCACCATGAGTCACTTTCCTAATTGGTCACCAAATGATAGGCCTACTGCTGTCAAATAATTAAATAAAAATATGTGAATATTGTGGAATCATGCATGAATTTTTTTCAGCTTGGGATGTTGGGCAGAAATGATGTAAACATATTTATCCATATATTTTTTGGTAAGTTTTATTTTCAGTATATCTGTAGGCCGGAGGCCCGTGAGATAGAAATATATAGATATGACAATGAATTTATTTCGAAAAGAATTACTGTACGTATAGAGACCAATTAGAAAGATATTTCAGAGTATTCGCCATTGGAATAATGGCTGTTATGTTGTATAATTATTTTTTTACAGAAATATAGAAAGGATTTTCAATGTTCAGGTTACAGAAAAACAAAGTTCATTACCCGACATGCAAGGGAGACAACTGTTGTAGAAATTTTATCGAACGTCCCGTATAGATTATTTCCCTTAGCAATACATTAGCACGCTAATCCTTATTTCTGATTGGTCATATTTTGGTAGCACTAGCCAATGAATAAGCTACATTCTACCAAAAATGTATATGAAACTCGTGGTCGCTTTCATCTAAAGACGTGTCGAAGGTGAACATTAATCCGTTATTAAAACGATTGCATTGTAACCTACTTTATTCCAATATAGTTATAACTCAGTGAAATATAGTTCATCAACTCAATAAGGCTGTAAATGCGTGCAGCGACGTACTATTATGTTATGTCTAGACCCCAGATTCTGTACACGGTGTATACGTCTGTATGACCTTATAGGAACATCTCTAAAGCCTGAACAGACTCACTTTTCCAAGCAACTAAATACTGAACAATTAATTTCTTTCAAATTATATGAAATACACGTTTTAATATGCTTAAATAAAATTGCGACGATTAATTAAGAGACGTTGATCATCACCGAACTTATTAAAAAAGAGAGAATAAGTTGCTACAGGGAACGCCACATACCTGACCACACTGTGTGGGATATACGATCCCTGCACATACATGTATGAGACACAGACCTCCGGGAAAACAATAATCCATAAAACATAAGACATTTGAATAGGCACAAGGGTGCCTAGGTAAGGGAACAGGGGCGCAAGGACATGCCATACCATAAGGGATATTAACTCGGAGAATCAAGGAGGACAAACATGGAGGGGATTAAAGGATGAAATACATCACAGGACAATTCAAGAAGTCTGGCAACAACAGGCCGAAAGTGGGGAGAAGGTAACATGCACACTATATACATGTATAGTGAAATAATTGCACAGGGGAAAGAGACATTTAACATACCTTTAAAACACAACTAGAAATAATGACCATAATTAAGTACAGCGAATTACAGACATAGAACTGTCAGTAAAAATTAACATTTAATTCCACAGGCTCATGAACATCAGTTTTTGATGCGCTTTAAGTTATATGACAAATTTTATTACTTTGGTGGTCTTTAGAAGGAAAACAAGTAATAAAAAAGTATATGATGGATATTAAAGAAGAAAAAATGCATCCCCGGCGGGATTCGAACCCGCGACCTCTGGATTAGAAGTCCAGCGCGCTATCCACTGCGCTACGGGGACTTCCTGACGATGTGTGGTCAAAATATATTTATAAAGTAAAATACACTTCTGACTCCCGGGCAGGTCTTTTCGATGCATTGAATGATTATTAAATAATTGCAAACTGTTTTCTTAATCACACAGTTAATCTCTAGCTTCGTATAGAACAGTTTGACTTCTTATTTCAAGAAGATTGCAAAATTGCAATGGTCACGGTTCAGTGATTTGTACAGTAAACAGTCAAAATGGCGTCACAGGGACAGTGGATTCCACCATTGCCAGCCGGGTATGAAGCTAGATGGGACCCTAACCAAAGGGCTTAGTAAGTTTTGTATTTTTGCGTTTCCACGACGTGTTTATGATTTATCAAATGAATACCATGAAATTACATCTGTTTTCTTAATATAGCTGATAACATTTAGAATACACTGGGACACCCAGTGGGTGGGGATTGTTTATTTTGAAATATTCAGTCCTGTTACTTCTTCTTCTTCTTCCCAATACAGGACAGGAATCCTAGGTTGGATTGTTAAATGTTACAAATTAATGCTCCCTGTTATTGCAACAAATTTGAATAAATTAATGTCATGACAAGTCAGTGAGTCTGAACTATTGACACAAACACAGAATTACTAGATCCGTGTATTGACACTCGCAATATGTGCATAGTTTGGCTTCATGAAAATTCTTAGTATTTCAAATGATGTGCAACAGTAATGGAAGATAAATATATCTCCACAAATCCGGCGACTTTCAATTTTTTGATAAAGTTGCATCAAAAATATGTAATTTTGTAAATTCATACACAGAGAGTGAGACTAGATCCATCTTGTGTCGCGATAACAATATTCTTCTAAGTTATAATAGTCCATTTGAGTGTTTCCCAATCAAGGGATTCAAGCCAGTCCGGCAAGATGGTGAAGCTGCTTGCGTTTTATTACAGTTCAATTAAGGCACATAGCTCACTGTCCTTCTTGTGACCATTCCTACTTGTCGGACCTAATTCAGTCTGTGGGGGCTCCTGGCATTGGTGCAGTGTTTGAGATAGGTTTGATGACGGAAATTCTGTAATCCTTAGTCTTACAAGTTAGAACTTAAATTCTGTTTTTAGCATTTTGGAAACAGCTCTCCTCATAGATGGTAGTGGTTTAGTTTATTCTGTACATTTTTGGGCTGCGTCCCATCTTTTGTCTTTTCTAGTGTAGTTGTTGTAAAAAGTTAATTACTGATCTAGAGAGAAAAAACATGTTGTAATTGCTTACTAGTGCTGATGATGGTCATAAAATAAATGGGTTTTTTAGGACCTTTTTGGGGCTAAAATTGGGCCTGATTACCCGCTCTGAAATGTGTACATTTTTCACTATTATATGTCAAACACCCCTCTCACTGCATTGTAGATATTTTCAGTCCGACAACCTTGCAGAAACTTGGTCCAGAAATATCACATATCTCAGCATGTCATGATACTCTGATCTGTAATTTATGTGTTTGTACTACTACTGGCCACTGAAATTTGTTTGATTACAAGGTTTGGAAACAGAGATATAAACTTTGTAGTGTAACTTATTTTCACATTGCAATGCTATATTCCCTTCTGAAAAGGCCTCACCCCCATTCCCATTAAAATGGAAAAACACACTGTTTTTGATACGTTCATTGTTGTGACTTTATATATATCATACATTCAGTAGTGCAGTGAATATATCTGGACTACATTGATTTGTGCTTGGTCAAGTTGATGTTACCAGCATGTGTCAATTAAGTTCAATGAACTTGAAATATATGTTATTCATAATATTATTGTTGAGCCTTTGGTTATTTCAGTTTCTTCATAAACCATGTTACTAAGAATACAACATGGGTGGATCCAAGATTCACACCTCAGCACAATACTGCTGCCCAGGTAGGTACCACACAAGTACCCCATCCACTAATTGCTTCTTAATGTCATAATGATCAATTTCAATGTTCAGTATTCAAATTTGCATATTTGGCTTCTTATTTGCCTAAATAGTCATTTCAAAAATAATCCTTAAGTTCATATTATAAATGTATACATCTTATTCTATACTTAGACCACTATTGGTTCTATTGAAAGTTGGTCTTAATTTTGAAGCGATCTAATTATTCAGTAAAAATATGGAAGCAAAATTAAATCTATCCTGTGAGAAACCATCTGACCATATTAAGTATATTGTCTTAATTTTGAAGTGTTCATTAAAGTGAGGTTTTGTTGTACTTAGTTTTACTTGCAAAATGTAATTGACACACTGACAGGTATATGGATCTATAAAAAGACAGCAACATTTCAAAGCAGTAAATTCCTGGTCAGTTCATTACTTCTGACCACAAACAAACATCTCTGATTTTACATACATAATACACTGCAACTCCGTTATACCGCGATCGGTGGGGTCCAATGACTCGCGATCGCGTTATATCCGACCGCGGTATAGAGACAGAATACCAACTTACCCCACCCACATAATATAGCGTTGTGCATACTATGTTTTCATGTATTTCGTATTTGTTTTAATAAATAGGTAGAGGATAATATATAAAATGTATTTATGGGTTATTATTTGAAACTATTTCAAAACAAAACTCATTAATTATTTAAAACAAAGCTAAAATATGATCATTTCTCTTTCGGAACCGCGATATTTTGGCGGTGTTTGTATTATTTGTTACCCGTGAAAATTACCCCCTATGACACTCGCAAAATACATGTTAACATTGCAGAATTAGAGTGAGAATTAATTCAATAATTATATCTAATTGTATTTTCGTACCTATCGATAATTATCCGTTATTCACCAGAACAAAAGAATAATCCATCGCGTATAAATGTTGATTCGACCAACAATCACGCGTGAAAAATGCGATGGCCTACAATTTTTGCACCACGATTAATCGTATCTATATTTATGTCTCATAAAGCATTTTACGTCGATCAAAAGCTGAATTTGACAAAATCACCACCCACGACGGTCGACCTCTGAAACTAGAAGACGATGCGGCGCCTTTGAAGTCTGCGATTAGAACATTTTCCACGTGCGTCGCATCAAACATTGGGCCGACTACTTGAACTAACAAATCAAGACGCGGCGCCTTTGTAGTCTGCGAGAACATTGTTTTTGACTAGCAGCACTTCAAACATTCCTTGCCGAGTTGTCCGCTTTTGCCTTGACTTAACTTCTTTTTGTGACAGATTGAGTCGACCGACATATCTAGTATATATGTGTGAACAACAAGTGCTGTATTAATCGTAATTAGCGCATCCGGATACCATTTAGTTTATTGAGGATTAACACTGCTTTGACTCCATGATTGACATCCCCTACTGTCATTCATTCAATTAAAAGAAATCTCGCCGGTTCGCGATCATCTTATTGGTCACAGTAAGGAGAATAATTGAACGTGGGCGTGTTAGACTCAACATCAGCTACTCCCGTTACGTCATAGATTCAGCACAATCCAAGGTCAAATTACGTTGATGTTTACGAAATGTGTTGAAAAAAATTAGAAGGTGACATTTGTGTAAATATTGATGGTTATCATAATTGGACATATATCTCTTATGGTGTGTATATTCAGTTTAAGTAATCTTGTTGATTCGCGATCGCTTAGTAATATAAACTTGTAAACTTAATAGCACGTGATTCCGCGAAAGAGCAGACAGCAAATCGCGAAAAAATACGATTTTTATCAATTTTTCTTCCTTTTGGACGAATTTTAGGATTTTTCATGAAAATAATCGGGAGCCACGACGACATCGCGTTATAATGGATATCGCGCTATATCCGACCGCGGTATATCGGAGTTGCAGTGTACACACTCAATGGTTTTCAACTTGTTGCAGGAAACAAACTGTTTTTAGGACTTATTTTTGATTAAAATGCTAAAAAACGTTTTCTCTCTATTGCACATTTTCAATTTATCTGTTATTGGTTTCAGCCTCAACCAAAAAAGTCTCCTCAAAAGGTCTAGTTATCATTTTGTACAGGTTTCAAACATTTATGTTGCACTTAAATTGTTGATGTTTCAACATTTCTTTGTTGACTATAATATTCTTGCCTTTTTGGAATGCAGTAGGGAAGTTGTTTTGAATTATGTTATTTCGAAATGTTCATTAAGTGAGGTTTTGTTGTACATATATGTTTAGCTCACCTGAGTTCAAAGTGCTAAAGGTGAGCTTTCTGATCAATCTTCTACCATCGTCCGTCAACAATTGTTTAAAAACATCTCCTCTGAAACTACCAGGCTGAATTTCATGAAACTTTGCTGGAAGCTTCATTTGGCATCACTACAAAAATACAACAAGGCATCGCAATTTATTAACGGCATCGCAATTTATGAACAACAACAACAATATGGCCTGTTTTGTTTCTAAAAACATCATGTCTGAAACCACTTTGTGGAGTTTCATAAAATTTAAGCGTAAGGTAGCTTGTTAACTTGATGGACATTTTTGTCAAGGACTTTGCAAAAAGTTACAAGACCTGATAAACATTTGTCTGACAGGTCAGATGGTACTGCAATTTGCACAACGTCTGCACTACAACATATTGTCAGATACAAATACTGAATTTGGATATCTGGTGTCTTAGAAAGTCTGAACATAGATACATATGGGATATGTAATATTCTGTTGAGGAAACACTGTTCATAACTATGCAATGATGTAAATTTGATGTCAGTGCAGTACTTAATGTCAGTGTTATACTAAATTGATGACAATAACCTGTTCAAGTTCAAGAGCTTAAAATCTTTAAGGTCAGATACAGAGATATCTGTGAAAAAACATATTGAAAAGGTCTACCTACTCAATGGCTTTAACTTGTTGCACAAAACAAACTGTTTTCTATGCCTTATTTATCTGTGTTCTGTTTTGTTCAAAATGCAATGAACCTGTTCTTTCAATTGCATAATTTCAATTTATCTGTTTAAATATTGGTTTCAGCCTCAACAAGTCATGACTCCTCAAAAGGTCTAGTTAACATTTCTAACAAGTTTCAAAGATTTATGTTGCATTTTGTTGTTGTTTTGACATTTCTTTGTTGGTCATATGTTTTTGCCTTTCCGGAATGAAGTGGGGAAGTTATTTTGAATTATGTTACTTCGGAGTGTTTATTAAGTGAGGTTTTTTGTATGTATATTTTGGTTTCTTAGAAAATCTGAACATAGATATATGTGGGATATGTTATTTTGTTCAGGAAACACCGATCATGACTATGCAATGATGTAAATTTGATATGTGGGATATGTTATTTTGTTCAGGAAACACTGTTCATAACTATGCTATGATGTATTAAATTTGATGTCAAAACAGTCTTAATATCAATGTTATCCTAAATTGATGACAATAGCCTATATACAAATATACAAGGTATCACATGTTTTGACATAAGGCTAGACAAATATGTATGTTTACTGTAACCTAGCTGACCCCACCATTGAATCCTGGTCTCAAATTTGTTTATAGCTTAAAATCTTGAAGGTCAGATATAGTGATCTCTGTCAATATAAATATTTGTGAAGAAACATATAGAAAAGGGCCCTCCCACTCAATGGTTTTCAACTTGTTGCAACAAACTGTATTCTTGGCCTTTTTTGCTTAAGTCCTGGATTGTTTAAAATGCTAACAAAATTTTCTCTGAATTGTTTAATTCAATTGATCTGTTATTGGTTTCAGTCTCAACTTAAACTGATTCCTCAAAAGGTCTAGTTAACATTTCTAACAAGTTTCAAACATTTATGTTGCATTTAGTTGTTGTTTTGACATTTCTTTGTTGGTTATATGTTCTTGCCTTTCTGGAATTATTTTGAATTATGACACTTTGGAGTGCTCAAGGTGAGCTTTTCTGGGTGGTCTTCTTCCATTATCCTTATGTCTGTCCAACAACAATTGTTTAAAAACATTAAATTTGATTGAATGTCAGTACAGATCTTAATATTAATGTTTTCCTTAATTGTTGACAATAGCATATTTGCAAATATAAAAGGTATGAAATGTTTTTGTCATTTATAAGGCTAGACAATTATGTTTGTTTCCTGTAACCTTGCTGTCCCCTACATTGTACCCTCAGGTCTCGAATTTGTTGATAGCTTCAATTCCTGAAGATCAGACATATAGTGATCTCTATGAACGTATCTGTGAAGAAAACAATATAAAAACACCTTCCCATTCAATGGTTTACAACTTGTTGCAGGCAACAAACTGTTTTCTTTGCCTTATTTATCTGTGTCCTGTTTTAGTAAAATGCCAATAAACATGTTTTTTCAATTGCATTATTTCAATTTATCTATTGTTGGTTTCAGCCTCAACCAACAAGGTCTCCTCAAAAGGTCTAGTAAACATTTCTAGCAAGCTTCACATATTTATGTTGCATTTTGTTGTTGTTTGGACATTTCTTTGTTGGCTATATGTTCTTGCCTTTCTGGAATGAAGTAAGGAAGTTATTTTGAATTATGTTAAGTATTAAATATTTACTAGATGTTGTCATTTTTTACACAAGGCATGTTTTTTAGTATGAAGCAAGATGTTAGAGAACTACACTTTTTTCATTCATCATATAGTTAAAATGAGATTGAGCCCACTTAGGTAGTTTAGTCATTTGAGCAAACGAACACACAAATGCCAACTGGGAGGTTATGGGCCTGAATCCTGGATGAGGCGTATTTTCTTAGTGACAATTTGATTGAAGACAGTACAATATCACTCTGGCTCCACCTCTGATTCATGTGGGGGGAAGTTGTCAGTTGCTTGTGGAAAATGGGTCAATACTGATTGGTTCACTAGATATGTAAACTGTTGTCGTAAGTAATCAGACTAATCTTGAATAACAATGTGAAACTTCAACACAATATGAAGTGAGGAACTGAAAGTAAAGGAGAAGGAAGATCCCATTCACAAACCTGGCCTCTCCACAGAGATTTGACAGTTGAAAACATAATAAAGTAAAGGAAGGTGGGGTCAGTGATCTTTTTTGAAATGATTTTACTGCTTGTGCCTTTTCAATTGGGAAAATAGGCGCGATAAATCCAAAGTTTGGGAAAATAACGTA
This sequence comes from Mactromeris polynyma, assembly GCA_032209605.1. Lineage (NCBI taxonomy): Eukaryota > Metazoa > Mollusca > Bivalvia > Venerida > Mactridae > Mactromeris > Mactromeris polynyma. Next base: position 982,057 of record JASFXZ010000058.1, read on the forward strand.
ATTGCTGTTTTGCGTATAAAAATAACCTTTCAGCAGTGGCTGGGGTTTGTTACATATATGCTGTGATGTAAGTGCCAAGATTCTTTTATAAAAGGTTAAATACACAAAAACCTGACTTAAGAAAAAGAAATTAAGTCAGAGATGGAAAAATGAACAAAGAATTGTGATTATTTTTACACTTTTTGTCAAGGGGAAACAGCCCATATTTGACAGTAAAATTAACAAAAAAAATCACTGGGGGTATACCAAAGAAAAGGAGGAGCATTAGTCTTATGTACAGGGTAGATATTGGAATCATATACATGTAGTATGAGTACCATGGTGTTTTTTCCTGGAAATTTGGTGGTTTTGTTAAAAAAATTATCTGTAAAAATGTATGATAAAGGATTTTGTTTGAAATGCCTTTTCTTAGGTCCTGTAATCTCTGCATGATCTGTTCTGTTTGGTGTTGGAAAATCCTTTTCTGCTTTCCCTTTCTTACCCTGTCATTTATATATGGATATATATGATAACATTCTAACTGCTTTTGGCTTCAGTCTTACCATGGAAATTAAAATTATGACATTTAATGTTGCATTTTATTATTTATCAAGCTAATGTGCAATTTGTTTCTTGGCCATGATATTTCTGCACTCAGCTTGGATGAATGATTGCGAGGATGTTACTGTCACCAATGTCTGCAGTATCTTTCCTGTATGACGGGGGTTCTATCTGACCCTCGAGTTGACTCTTTGACCCCTGGAATTTCCAAAAATCTTCATTTTGACCCTCAGGTTTCTGGCTTAAGGGTCAATTTTTCTCTATAGGTAATTTGGCTATAAAATGGTGAAATCCAGTCAAAAATTATCAAAATGGCCCTTGAGATTCAGCACCAAGTAGAACCCCAGACTGTGCGGCTGTGTTCTGCTGACAGCTTATTCTGGAGATGTGTATTTTCATGAGCGATACATGTCTGTTATTGTGAAAAAATCCCTGGTAATTGTTTTAGAAGTTGACCTGAGTATTTTGTTCAATAAATGAAGCATCAACATTGATTTTCAAAGTAACAAATGACATCGGCTACGAGATCAATGTTTATGAAAATGGAAATTATTTTGTGACAAGTCTGTCATTCCAGTTAATACATATGTTACATACACACACCCACATTGACACCCACACACACACACACACTGTGCATGTAAGTCACTCAGTCTTCATCTTCTGAATCATTTGTCATTATATCTCATTCCTCTTCTCAGTCTCTGAATCAGCCAAGCATGCATGCAACTGGAGGTCAAGGTCAAAATGTTGCTATGAAAACCATGTTTAAGCAGTATGGTTCCACGACAACACGTGATAGTGCTAGCGATGACGACGATAATGAGGATGAATGGGAGGATCCTGCTGAATTCGATAAACTTTTTGCGTCTGCAACTGATGTATGTATATTAAATGACCTTGACCTTTATGACTTATTTTGATATAGAGTCGGATGCTTTGTAAACTGTATGCTAATTTTAACACTTGTCATATATGTATGTATAATTAATCTGCTGATTTTGATGAAATTAACACTTGCTTGCTTCTCTCTGTAAATTTAAAAAAAGGTTATAGGTGTATTTATGACATGTTCCATATTTCTATTTGATACCACATATATCTCTGCTGGAACACCTGTCTTTTTGATGATGTTGACATTTTCGGTAAAATACTAAGAAACACTAGACTGAACATTGGTTTTAAGTGGGCGTTTCCTGTCTCTTTTGTGCAAAAGTATGAACATGAAATAGTCTATACTGTTATATTATATACTCTTTTGTTGGTAATTTGGCAATTCTTCAAAAAAGTTCCACCAACGAACAATTCTTTATGGATGGCGTAGTGATCTGCCTGTTCTAGCCATTGATTTTACTGTATCTTTTCCCAGAGTAGTTTGAGAACCATATTTTTTCAACAAATGATCATTTATTTATTAACTGTTACCGTTAAATCCCTATTAAATGCCCTCGGGTATAAACTGGAAGTGTTTCATGTTACATACTACGTAAGAGAGTGGTATTTTAAACTCTCTTTTTCTTGTTACTCAGAAAAAATGCATTTCCAAAATGGGCATGGGGGGGGGGCGTTAATTATGGTGGGGGCATTAAATAGAGATTTTATGGTATATTTCATTTAAATGCATGTAGCTATAGGATGCACTGCTTCTGGAATATTTGAACAACATTGCTTAATGATAAGTATTGCTAGTTTAATATCATATAAAAGGTACTAATTTCAATTTAGTCAAGTCACTGGCAGATAAATAAGAAATTGTAACAATATTGTTTTAATTATCAAGTTTGTTGGTGCCATTTTTATTAATTTTTATCAGTAACCTATCAAATGGTGGGGTACCATAACTTGCAAAAGTGTGAGTTTGTGTGAACATCCTATTTGAATTCATTAAGTAAGTTAATACAGTCCGTCCTCGTTTATTCGACAACCTTTTATCCGAAGACTTGGTATAATCCAAAATAAATATTATGTCCCATTGTATCGTAGGAATGTCGAATTGAAATGGGTTATCCAAATCATGTATTATTCAAAATAAAATTTCAGACCCGATGAATTTGAATCAACAAGGTCCGACTCTATTTTGATTTTGTTTCTTACAATGGGCTCAAATACTGAATAAACAAAAGTAATTAGTCAGGTTACTTCTGGTGCATGTAGACTGGGTATGACACATTAAATTATGACTGATAATATTATCATATACTGGCTGTCCAACGCATCTAACGGGATATGTTTCATTATCATATGAGTTTTATCAATTATTTACATAAAGTATACCTAGTACGCTTGTTTCATTATTATGTGTGTAGTTTAATATAAAGGTCTGTGACATTTTATATGTATTAAATATAAATTAATGAAAATTTGATGCCAGTTTTCATACTTATTGGTGCTAATATATGGTAGGTATATTTCTGTTCTTGTTGAAGATTTGTATTTGTTGATACTGTTCATGATGTTTGCTGGGTTGGTAAAACACTTGACTTTCATTCTAGAGGTCAAGAGTTTGAGATCTGAGCACGATTTTCACAAAATATCTCAGTTGGGTCCTGACACATATATTTTTAATTATATTACTAAAATCCAAAGACTGATATTTATGAACATATTTACACCTCTAATTGTGATGAAATTGTTTGTTGCATAATTTTAAATGTACATGAAATGAAATATTTCACTGAAGAAAAAATTCTGATTAAGAGGTTTTGTGAAACTTGGATGTCATTTCTGTGATAATATCTGATTGAAAAAATAATACTTGTACATATTAAGTTATTTAAGAACATGTTGGAAAGGTTAAAACGTTAGGTGAAATGTTGTATATTATTAGTCTTCAAAAAGGGAAACTCTATTGAAAAACGTCACTACATGTATTAAGTATATTCTTTTCATACATATAGTTATCTTTCATACAGTAATATTGTTAAACAATACAAAATATTTTAATAATAATAATAAATAATCCAATGCTAAATAAATAGATAATGCCTAATTGTAATAATTGTTTGTGTCTTATAGTGTCACACCTATTTAAAGGGCCAGCCAATTCTGATTTATGAGACACCTACTTTCTGAGCACATTTACTTCCCGATTCCTATCCTTTTAATGCCAGGCACCAGGCAGGTAGGCGCACAGTAACCATTATTTAACTAGCTGGCGGCTCACCAACCGGCCATATCAGAACGGACCCCTGTCGGGATTCGAAACCTTCGACCTCCTGCTCCCAAAGCGGATGCTTCAACCACTCGGCCAAGGGAGACGGTAATATGTGGTTACTCATGTATTCTCCTGTATCATATTGTGCTATGTACTGGTATTTTGTAGAAAGTAATGCCAGTATATTTTGTGCTGTCCTTTCTTATTGATGATTGATATGTTTTTCTACAATTATCTTTTAGGAACCAGTGAAAGTGGATTTAATGAAATTGCAAGAGATAAAGCAAACATTTCCTACAGCACAGGAAGATTTGATCAAATCATTGTTAGAAAAGTAAGAGAAACAACTCCTTTCATAAAACACTAATTTCCCGAATTTATTTTCTTTATTTTTTCCTCAACCAGAAAAAATTAGTTGGACGAATCAAGTAAAACTGGTTGAGATAGGTACATTCAGACTTCAATAACACACGCAAATATAAGAATGTATTGAACATACATTTATTCTACTTACATTGGGAGACTTGCATGTTTCATTTGCCTTAACCTATGACATGCATTGCTATAGAATTAGCAGGATGGACAAATGGTTCCTCATCATTGATCATTGATACTGGTTATTTGGTTACATTATGCTAACTGTATCATTTATTGTTGATTTTGTTTTAGCACAAATTTGTCATTTTGAGACTCACTAATGAATCTATGAACTAGACAGATATGACTGAATGCATTATTAATCTATTGAGGAAATATTTACACCTTATTGATAATCGTCCTCTTTATATGATAGTTGTGCCATTTTTCATTATAAATATGTACATACATAAGTGTCCCTGTCCCAAGTTGTGAAGACAAGTCAATGTTTGTACATTTGGATAACACCTGTCTTTGGTGTAACCACTATATAGCAGCCATACATCCTGGGCTAGTAACTTTCTTTCTGATTGTTGGAAGTCCTTGTTGCTAGCCCAAAACAATTATTTGGAAGTTGAAAAACAATGTACAGTAGAACCTTGTTTATAAGACCACCCTCGGACTCTAGAAAATTGGTCTTCTTATTAAGGTGGTCTTAATATTGAGGTTGAAGACAGAGCAAAACAGTGAAAACTCTTCTTCTCGTGTTCTTACTTTCAAGGTGGTCTTATTATTGAGTTGGTCTTTATGTGAGGTTTTACTGTACATATACAATCAATATATGACTGTAACAAATTGTGTACAATGGTAATTGTTACTAAAAATAGCATAAGTTTTGGCATGTTAACAGACTGTTGGGCATGTGGTTTACTGAGTATTGCCTGAATTGGCCAATGCTCTGAAAAAGTTCAGACTAAGGCATAGATAAAGGGACAGGTGCATGTTGCCATAGATCTGCACTTTTTCATTGAGAACTACACTACATATAAACACTTAATACCATAATCCATATCCTGGTTTTATTTCACTTGCATGATCATGAGTATGTGTTTTTTTTCCACAACATTTTCAGACACCATAATGGTCTTGTTAAAGTCACTAATGACTTATTCAACAAAGGCCACAAACGTGTAACAGTTAGGCACCCACCACCTAAAAAGAACGACATGCTTCAAAGGTTACATGCCATGTTTCCTGATGCAAATCCAGGGCTCGTAGAAGACATGCTCTCAGCGTAAGTATGCAGAAAACCGGTTGGAAGTAGAAAGTTTTGGAAATAAAAGTAGATAGGATCTCTACTAGCCAAACATTTAGAACTGTCTTGTCTGGTTTACTCCCATGTTGGACTCAAAGTGAAATACCAAAATATGGCATGCATATTATGATCAAACATATACAATGCAGGGTTTTGGTTGGTTAAGGTATTATAAGATATTTTTGCATGTTTTATATCTGAACGTTTTGGGTTCAATCTTCAGAATTGCACACAATAAGCACACAGTCTCCCTAATTTCACATATTTCTTATGTATTTGTCACCTATTAAAGTGTTCTCACCAGATTGGCATAGAGTTGCTCCGTAAGATTTTTTTATGTGTCTGTAAGTATTGAAACAAATCGCAGCATTATGTAGCATTAATTAGCCAATGTTCTAAGATGTCCTTAGTTTACATTCTAATGCATGTTTTTAACCAGGTTTTCAACAAAATTCCCGTTTTATTGGATTCAGGGTTGTCATTGATTAGGTGGGCTCATGTTAAAAAGGGCATTTTTATTTCCATACTTTCAAATTAGATGGACATACTGACTTCAAATTATGTTTATTGAATTGGTATGTATACACATTTATGGATTGTAATTTGGTCAGCTGATGTCTTGGTCTCTGTTACCAAATACTTACACTCAGCACTTGTATCTCCAATCCTAGGCCCAGGTGTTGTGACATTGTGTTGTATGTTCCATACTGAATGTTGAGGTTGTGACATTGTGTTGTATGTTCCATACTGAATGTTGAGGTTGTGACATTGTTTTGTATGTTCCATACTGAATGTTGAGGTTGTGACATTGTGTTGTATGTTCCATACTGAATGTTGAGGTTGTGACATTGTGTTGTATGTTCCATACTGAATGTTGAGGTGATTTACAGGAGTGAGAATGATGAGAAGAATGCCAGGAAACTGCTGGAAGAGATGGGATATAAACCATCGTTTCCTGCTACTCATAGAAATCAATCTGCACAAGGTCCGAGACAGAGGAGTCCGATCCCGGCCAGGCCCAGAGAAACATCACCAGCCAAGGCACAATTGTCTGAAGCAGAAAAGCAAAACAGTGAGTGGTTTTCAACAGTTGGGGGTTAAAATTCACACGTCCATGGAAATTTGGACATTTCCCTGTAATTATTTAATCTCTCTGTCATACGTATTGTTACTTCAGATTTTGGAGATTTATTGATTTAGCATTATTACAATATGTGTTCTCTTTATTTTGTTATGTATGAAGGCCTCTTGTTAAATAAGTTTATGTATGTGTGTTTTATATGCATGTCTTAATGAGTTACCTATTGGTTTATTATTATTATTATTATTATTATTTAGGTCTTTCAATTTTGCTGGTCCATGGCTGTAGGGTGCTTGTCAAATATTGGACACTTAGCCTGTACATGAATACAGCAGTATAATCAATGTGTTATACAAAAAAATATACATGTATGAATGTCTATCAATGCACTTCTTATCATTATTCAGTTTAATGCTGAACAGTATGTATTTACCTTGAAACCTTGATAATAAGACCACCCTTGATGTTGTAGGGAGTCAATCTTAGTTTTAAGATGGTCTGGTTTATATAGATGAAAATATTTAAAAAAATTACAAACTGGTCCATAAAATATGATCTTAAATAGGCGGTCTTAAATTTACTGTACATGCATTATATAATTGAGTTGCAATGGTTTACTGATTAATACACTGTATGGCAATACAGAACAATGAATATGACAATTATAATGCAATTATATGATGCATGTTGTCAAAACTTTACTGCAATTTTTTTGTGGGAAAAGTTATGTTGAAGTTTTACACCATTTTTTTACACCAATATTTCAGTTATGTTACACTGGTCAGTTGCCATATCCAGTACATTTGTACTAACTTTACCAGCAAGCAACTGACAACTTCTCACATGGATCACAGATGGAGAACTAATGACTTTGGATTTATTATGTGTTTTGTGTTATTATTTCAGGGCTACGTCAGTTACAGAATGAGATGCCATCCACTGAGAAGTCTGTGATAGAGATGGCCTTACAGGTGTGTGGGTATAATCTGGAACGTACCAAGAATGTACTGGGAAGAATGACAGAGTAAGTATGCCAAATATTGATTAATTCTGCTGGATTTCCAGCAACTGTAGAATTCCTAAAAAAATCCTATTTTGAGCTCCATTATTCGACGAATAGTGAGAGCTATTCTACCCACCCTGGCATCTACCCACCCTGGCATCTACCCACCCTGGCATCTACCCACCCGGGCATCTACCCACCCTGGCATCTACCCACCCTGGCATCTACCCACCCTGGCATCTACCCACCCTGGCATCTACCCACCCTGGCATCTACCCACCCTGGCATCTACCCACCCTGGCATCTACCCACCCTGGCATCTACCCACCCTGGCATCTACCCACCCTGGCATCTACCCACCCTGGCATCTACCCACCCTGGCATCTACCCACCCTGGCATCTACCCACCCTGGCATCTACCCACCCTGGCATCTACCCACCCTGGCATCTACCCACCCTGGCATCTACCCACCCTGGCATCTACCCACCCTGGCGTCGGCATCACACCTTTGTTAAAATTTTGCATGCAAGTGCGAGGCCATATCTCAGTAACCTCTGCATGTATTTAATTCAAAACCCAGTCATCTAATTCTAGTTACGGCCCTTGTTGTCCAAGTACCATCACGGGATAACTGATTAGCTCAGTAACAACTGCATGTATTGGATTGAAACTTTGCTGTTACTCATACTACCGTACTTCACATGGATCTTTGAGTGGTTGTTCGCATTCGCTTGTATGTCATTTGGAAACAATAGAAATGTTGTTAGATCAACTGATTGATATACTGAACAAGTGACAAAGTTCATGATGTGTTTGTGAATATATCAGTCAGCGTAATTTTCCTCTTTCACACAATTAATATTTGTTTTATATGCTTGATATTTAACATTACTCATTTCAACAATTCACAACATATCTACTCACGAAGTGTTTGAAATCGCCAATTTGCAAACTCTTTTACTCGCAAAAACATTAATATGTTCAGCATGTAAATTAAATACTGTTGAATAATGGCTTTGAATGTTAATTACTCAATCAATTAATCAATCAATTTACATTATTATATACAAACTTGTATTACAGTGATACAAGCAGACCTACTACATCAACAAGTAGACCGGCAACCAGCAGTAGAAGAAGTCCTTCACCTTCACCAGCACTGAGTCCAGCTAGCCTGGAACCAGTCTCGTTCTTTGGTGATGGTAGTCCTAGGTAAGTGTCAAATGTTAGTAGATAGAAAAAATGTTATATATTGGATGATACACATGATTGAAATGGTGATTAAATCTTAAGTTTAAACTAATTTATTTTTACATTGATAGTGAAACAAGTTTACAACTTATTTTAATCACACTCAATGACTGCTTCCTGGTTCAGAAAGCGAAGGTTAGTGTCTAGTTCAGGGATAATGAAGTCAGGGTTCCCACACTTCCTGGAAAAGTCCTTGATTTTTTCATGTCGTTTCCCAGGCCTGGAAAAGTCATCAAATTTAAAAGAAAGAGCGAAAACTGGGAAAAGTTGGGAATTTTGTATTTTCTGGACTCTCACAATATTATTGTGTGCTTTAAAAAAAACTCACTATAAATAGATAAAAACAAAATTCGTACTGGTATCCTGATTTTACACTTTCGGTTATGAGTTTGACAAGTTATTTCAGCGAACCAGTCGGGAACAAATTAAAACATACCCCATAACATTACCACAAACAATATGACACGTCCAACGGTTTTAATTCTGGTTATTTAATATATTTCAAGATATACTCCGGATGACAACGATTTTATGCAGTCGTGTATTCTTTATATAAACATCGTAAACAACGAAAAATCAATTTATGAATTTATGTTCCATTTAAACCACTCTTACATACTAGTAATCAGACTGTGTCAAAATATTCAGAAAGATTATCAGAAAAAACAGCACATATTATGAAAAGAAAAAACGTAAGTGCATATACTAGTACACACATTTTTGAACAGTCAAAAATTCGGATAGCCATGTTAGTTTCAGAAGTTTAATAATCGCGCAGACTTAAATTCGCGCTTCGTCTCTAGCGCGAAATACGCGAAAATTAGACCTGCGCGAATTCAAATGATACTACAGTAGTACTGAACACAGGAGATTGTCATGAGTTCTCTCCCTTTATCCCTTATGGAGTTAATATTAGTGTTGTCAACGAATGGCAATTTGGTATTCAAATATTCGGTCAACCTTCTGAACGAATATTCGAACATTTGACCTTCTTATTTAATAATAATACATTTGAAATTCGAAGTTTACTCTATGCTTATCAATTTTGTGACTTAAACTGATCAATTAGTTGTAAAAATCCCCCCGATTACTAATATGTTCAGGGCCTAAGTGTCATCACAAGAGTGTTATATCTCTTTTGCCCCCAAATATACAATTGACATGTCAATTAACACCTGTAGATATTATTTTCACGCGTAAAATGTCATTTAATGCGATAATGCCCATCATTGAAATTTAATACACGTGCATTCAGCTTTTATATTGAAAATATATATTTTAACGAATATTTGTTGACATCCCTAGTTAATATACATTATCTTGTGTTTTTTTTCCAGTCACAGTAGTGGAACGAGCTCTAGGCCAAGTACATCTGCACCGAAGAAAAGCACCGGCTCGGGTTCGAGCTCTAGCTCACCGAAGAAAAGCAGCGGCTCAAGTTCGAGCTCGACGAGACCGTCTACTGGTAAAAAGTCTCCATCACCAAAAAAGACCACACCCACTCACCAGGGACAGCAACATAGAGCAAAACAAGTTACCCAGTAAGTTATATAATGTTTCCAATATCATAGATTGTTGTCAAACCTTGTTTACTACATTTACTATTTGCACCCTAATGAAGGATTTTTTACTCTAGTTATTTCGTATATCTAGTATTTGGTATTTTTCTCTGTTGACATTTCACCTTGTCAAATTTGTTTTCAGACATATGGAGTTATATTATGGCTCAGAATTTTAAAAGAATGTTTATAGTTACAAATCTACCTAGAATCTGCATTGGTGTCAAGTATATACATACCTATGCATATCTACAAGTCATTGACAAAATATGTTTTCCACTTGCCAAAATAATAATAGATGTGTCGGATATTTTAAGAAGACACACTAGGCTGTAGATATTTTACCATTGTCATACACATTTATCTCATAAGAGAAGTTATTTGTTTCTTGCAATGACTCTACTTTTTATTATTTATTCAATAGGATTATCATGTCGGGTTTAAAATTCCTATTTGAACCATAATGTGTCTTGATGTCCTTTGATAAATTGTTATTGTCTTATTTTTTTTTTCCACATTTAATCAAATAAGTGTCTTTCCTGGCTGAATGTAAGTTTTCATTCTTCGTAAGTGTCCTGAGTATGTTCATTATGATTGATTTTGTCAATGAATGAATGTTACTTCATACCTTGCACTCAAAAGTAATCAGGTTATTAAAACCAATGGAAACATGAAAATGATTTATCCAAATTCATTTGTTCTCTGCCCCTGGTCTTTGTTCAGGATATGTCATTGGTCTGCAGAAACAGGTTGCTACTGGTCTATGTTCAGGATATGTCATTGGTCTGCAGAAACAGGTTGCTACTGGTCTATGTTCAGGATATGTCATTGGTCTGCAGAAACAGGTTGCTACTGGTCTATGTTCAGGATATGTCATTGGTCTGCAGAAACAGGTTGCTACTGGTCTATGTTCAGGATATGTCATTGGTCTGCAGAAACCGGTTGCTACTGGTCTATGTTCAGGATATGTCATTGGTCTGCAGAAAACTGGTTGCTACTGGTCTATGTTCAGGATATGTCATTGGTCTGCAGAAACAGGTTGCTACTGGTCTATGTTCAGGATATGTCATTGGTCTGCAGAAAACTGGTTGCTACTGGTCTTTGTTCAGGATATGTCATTGGTCTGCAGAAACAGTTTGCTACTGGTCTTTGTTCAGGATATGTCATTGGTCTGCAGAAAACTGGTTGCTACTGAATGGAAACATAGAAAAGTTACTTATTTTAACTGAATAAGGAGCATTAGTATGGTTGAATAGGGTCAGCCGCTTCACTTTGAGGTTGTTGGATGAAAAGCCACAATGGTAGAAAGTCAAATCTACAGTTCAAGAGTGATTCTGATTTGCATAACACTATCATCATAATAAAGCTTTGAGTCTAAAAACACATTTATCTATGTTCACCCCCCACTCTGCTTGCTATTGAATGGCAATAGATGAACTAACCCATTAATGTTGATTTACCAGAATGAGTAAGGATATTCTGAGTTCTACTATTGCTACCTTGAACAAAATAAGCAATAACGTAGGCTGTTGTGGTCAGCCCAAAAAAAATGATGATACTGAATCATCTACTACTAAGGAGACATCTGAATCATCTACTACTAAGGAGACATCTGAATCATCTACTACTAAGGAGACAGATGAAACTAGCCAATCAACAGCTGAGACACAGTCACATGATACACAGGATGACGACGAATCAACCAATGGCAGCAGGTCTTACTGCATGACTAATTTTTGATACAATAAGCTTGTTTTTGTTGCAGACTTCTTCATTCACAGTGGTGGATGCATGCTATGGTTGCTGACTAGTTAAAGTGTACCTTGTAGTTAATTTTGTTTCAGGTTGGAATTTTTTTTGTCTGGTCCTTTTTATATGCCCGTTGTAATGTATAGTTGGATTATCAGTAGTGAGGGAGCGGTGTGCTGCGTCCCTTGCAATATCCGCTGTCTTACACAGAGTTCTTATTATATCTTCTTCAAACTGGGTAACAATGTTCATAGGCGTAACATGATAACCAGTCAAATTGCCTCAGGAACCCCAGAGTTATGACCCTTACATGGTCCATAATTGACCTATTTAGCCTTGTCAGTTCTTGAAATCAACTGTTTTATCCAATGATTGCTACACTTGGTCACAATGTTTATTTGGCAAAATAATTTGTTGGAGGTTGATAATCAGCTGTTCACCTCAGTTGCTGTTGAATTATGGTCCTTTTATGGCCAAATTTTGACCAATTTAGCACTGTCTGTCTGTTTTTAAACCCTCTAGCCAATATTCACCAAACTTGGTCAGAATATTCATAGGCGTATAATAACTTCACCACCTTTGATAATCAACCAGATTGCTTCAGTTGCTATGCTGAAATTGTTATGGTTACCTAAGAATTTTACTGCAAGATTTTGTTGGGCATATTTTGTGACAGTTTGGCACTCTTGCTTCTTGTGAAATGATGCTTTAAGATTGATGCCATTTAGATGCCTTTTTTTATTTGCTTGTATTGTTTTTTGTTCAGAAGAAACAAATGAATATGCTTTGTATAATGCAGTGTTACTTTCCATTTGTTTGCAAGCTTAATGCAATGTAATGTTCAGTTCTGCTTTGTGAGAATTGCATTATTTTTACCCCATACATAGCTTGGAGATCACCATGTTAGATGTGTCTGTTGAGTTGCCTTGCTCTTTCTTTGTTTTTTTCTTAATTATTGCACTCTACATGCACAATATTCAAGAACTATCGTCTGTCTAATGTTGAAGTTGATCCATATTTTTAATTGGTTCAAGAAATTAAGCTTTGTCTAGTCAAAAAGTTAATGAGATTATGTGCTTTCAGGCGTTTCATGAGTAGAAATGTATCTGAATTGCCGAGTTAAGTTTAATAGTAAAGTATATAGATATATATCTGTGAATGGGGAAAATTTGGATGACTGATTAATTTTCATGACTTTTTTCTACGTCACAGAATTTACCACTTATACCTCACTACTCATCACGAAACATCTTTCCTCAGTCTGTTGGACACATTTGTTGGAAAACAATTTATTGTCTTTTGAAATGCTGTAAGTAAGTATTTTAAATTGATAAAAATGATGAGTGTGGTAATATGGATAGTTTGGTCCATATCAGCTAATTTAAAACATCAAGTCTTGTGTCTAGTTCTATTTACATAGGTCTTTATTCCAGAGTTTACCGTTGTTTATTGTTATATTTTCAGCTCCACTGGAACGTCAGTTGTGTCTCAACAACCTCAGTCTAGGGATGATTATGTATCACAGTACAGAACACAACCCCAGGGTCCGAATGCAGCTCTTCGGGCTGGACCCAACAAGGATCTGCTTTTGTAAGCGCAAGTTTGACATTTTGTTCTAATTCTAAATTATACTATAAATTATATTTGTAAAACACTTTCAATATTTAAAGCTTACATGGATGTTGGAAAATGCTGTGTGTATACTGGACAGAGTTACTCATCTCAGGATACTTTCTAGCACTGTTTCATAACAGATTTTTATATACACTAAAACCTAAAAAATAAGACCACCCTTGTGACCGTTGAAAACTGCTCTTTACTATCGGGGTTGAAAACTGTGTCCTTAATTTTGCTGTAGCTTGAAGGATGTAAAGTTACCTTCCAGTAGTATGTGAATTCCAGGTATTATTTCCATTTTGCTACTTGCAAGAATGTTGTATGATTGACTTTGAATCAATATAGGATCGTTATTGCATACCTGTTATACATGTATCTTCTTTTCTAGGTCGGAATATACTCTGGCTAAAGGTCCAAATGCTGATCTGAGACAGGGACCAGATTCTGATAGGGTTGCTGGTTCACAAGGAGCTACAGGCGCTGATAGATCCCTTCACTGTGGCCCACAGCTCCAACTTAGAGAAGGACCCAGCACAGAAAATCTGCTTGTTACGGCTATTTAGACAATCATGAAACTACTGTGAGAAATCAGTGAAATAGTGTTGATATGTTAGACTATGGACAAACCAAACACAGTCAGTGACTTCATTTTATAATGTTTTTTTGAAGTTTGAGAATAAAATGAATGATTTTTTAGGTTTGAGAAAAAAAGTCCATTTATGGTTTATAGTTAATAATCTAATTAAAAACGTATTAATGCAATTTTGGATTCATTGTAAGACATTTGTATCTATACTTTGAGTAATAAGACAATTAAATATCTGTAGCATGCAATGTACATGTAACATTTTAGGTATTTTTTTTTATTTTGAAGAACATTTGCGTTGGCATTTTTATACTTTGGATAGCCTGCATTATTGTTCATTTGGGTAACTTTGTTAAAAATGAATTGCGAAACAGTATTGGTGAAGTTGATAAATTTTTGGAGGAAATAAAAGTAATCTGTGTGACAAAATGTAAGATATATCTGCTTTGAAGTATAATAGTTGTTGTGTTAGATAAATAGATTTGGGCAAAATTTACTTGGCACTCATGAATCTTCGTACTAATCCGTAAATATCGTCAGCAAATACAATGAGTGACTATCAATACATGTACAGGTGGACCTCGATTATTTGACAACCTTTTATCCGAATACTCGGTATCATCCGAAATAAATATCAGGTCCCAATGTATATTCTTACGCAAGTCAAATTGAAATGGGCTATTCAAAACCATGGATTATTCGACATAAAATTTCGTACCTGATGAATTCGAAAGAACGAGGTCCGACTGTTTTATGTCACATGCCCACTTGACATAAATGCCAATTAAATACAAAGACAGTGGCGAATATTAATGAGTACCAGTCTTATATTGTCTACTAATGCCATATTAATTTTGATGTCTTATACTAATGTATTTGTGAAATTCCGACAATTATTAGTATTAACTGTTTTTTGTTTCTGACAGTTTTTGTAGATCTGTTTGTCTATATAAAGGTTTTTGTCTAATATATGATATTGATATTATATAATTTATCTGTGGTAATATAAAATTAATAATATTTCATATGAAATGCATTACGTAATCTGGCTCATGTATTTTATGTCGTCCAACAGCGAGACTGTTAAATTCAGTAATTGTAATGTTGTTGTGTGATTGGAACTTTTTAATGAATTTCGTTGTTGTTGTTTTTATTCTATAATGTATTAGTATTGTAATTAAATAATTTTATTAACAACAAATATACCTTAATGTGTTGTAGTGTGTTGTATTGATGTCTGGTTTGTTGTATATGATATAGTTTGTGGAGTGTTTCTCTATTGAATGTGTGTTCGTGGTCAAAGTGATGGTTATCTTCCTCAGTTCAGCAAAAAATTCTCTTTTGTGAGATTAAGTTGGTAAAACAAATTCAATGTACATGTTATAGTTGTTGAGGATCATCAGATGTGTGTGGAATTTATTGTTTTGTGTCTTGTGTGTTGATGGTATCCTTGGGTTTTCATAGGTTTCATTTCCTGTCCTTGAGTGTTCTCTGTTTAAAAATCAAACGTTTCTGTATTATAAAGATAGAATTATTTCAAAATGTACATACTTGCTCAGTAAGATTGTTAACTTCTTAGTGGTATTTGACCTTCTGTGATACTAGTAGTCTTGTTTCTGACATGAAATGCTGCCGATGTGAACAAAGTTTGTTTGTGTTAATTTGTCTTTATTATATAAGTAAGTTCGTTTGTACATTTGTTTTCAGAAGGCCTCATGTTGGATAAGTTAAATGTTTTTAACTGTATGATAACCTTCTACTTATATAATTTAGCATTTTTATAAATATATGTTGCTGAAGTATTAAAACATTTAATTCGACACATCATACATGTGTTAAAAGTTTTTAGACAGATGATTCCTTATTCCTGATGAAAAATGTGCAGCCAGACTGGGGCTCAAACCCACGTACAGCAGACCAGGGCTCAAACCCGCATACAGCAGACCGGGGCTCAAACCCGCGTACAGTATTTATTCTCATGATGATTTCTATGATTGTCCTTATGGTCAAATCTTTGTATATAACATAGAATCGTCATCTTTCCCATCATGCACTGTGGCTTATGCAGAATATTTGATATAATGTTAGAAGTAATCTTTGCTTACAAATCTTAACACACATGTAAATGAAAATTAGATTATTGATTAAAATATTGCTTAAATCACCAGGAGGATTCTGTACTAGTGGATATTTTGTTAGTAAAAAGTTCACAATTTGGTAATTTCATTTATTCGAGCTGAACTATTTGTAAATCACTGCACTGAGTATTTTTTTGTATACTAGTGAAGTAAATAAATATGCTTCTGTAAATGAAGAAAACTATGCTTGTTGGCATTTTAGCAACATTCTTTAATTTGCACTTTTTTCGAACATTTCCATGTTGAGATTTTTACCACTTATACATACAGTAAACTTAGTACATCGCTTCAATGCTGATAATGTTTTGTTATACATGTAGTAAGTGTTCTCAGCAGTTTTTGTCTTTATGTTAAGCCTCAGTCCTCGGTAGTATTGTGTAAGAGCAATTCAGAATATTGTTTTGAGTTAGAAAATCATCAGAAATTTTGGAAAAATATTCGAGGCATGTCAGTGTGCACTCCCAGTGGACTTGTTGTTTTATCGTGAATTGTGAATCCAATAATACAAACTATTACCTACGACCATTCCGGTACCTTCTACTATCAACTAACGATATCAACGAAATATCCCAACGTAGAAATAATAGGTTATACTTGTCTGAAACATTGTGACCATTAGGGTTTCTGTAAGGGTTTTTTCTACAACTTTATTTACAAGGATAGAAGTTCTAACAACCATATATTTGCACTGAAAATAAGGCAGTTAAACAAAGACAACTTTTTTTCATACTATCACCTTCTGTACGGTATTTACATTTCACAAAGATTTGATACAAAGATTACAAGAGTACCTTATAGATGCTTTGAATGTTAGTATGTATGTTAGTTTTACTGGTAAATCTTTGCACTATATTTAGTATGATGCATTTAATTGACACATGCTTTTGTTAACTGAATAAATCACTTTTTCTAGGAACAAACTTTATTTATTACCCATTCACCATATACAAATCCCCCCCCGCACAAAAACAAGGGGAGAGAACTTAATAATTCCTCATGAAACATAAATTAAAGTACTGAAAGTATTTATTAGAACAACGTTAACAGTTTTTGTGTTATGGAATTATCAACTTTATGTAATCACTTTCTCTGGAATGTTGCTTTCATCTAGTTGACACAATAGTCGCTTGATAAGATTGTTTATTTTACTGTTTACATTATAGGATACTTTTGTTGTGTGTCAAAACTTCGCTTACAGTTGTCTGTCAAGTATTAGTCTTTTGTTTGTTTTACTAGAATTTGGTCTGAAAATACTCACTAATTAGTGTTAAGTTAATAGAATTAACAATGCAGGACAATTTTCATCAGATACAGCATTTTGATAATTTAATTTCTTTTGCACAGTTTGAAAATAAAAACATGTCCAATAGGCATCCATTAAAATAAATCTTGATACTCGTATCGGTACTCTCATGATTTAATCTGTGACACATTTTCTTATTGCATTTGCTTTTAATTGGTATCTGATATAGAATGGAAATTATTGTTGTAAACTTTAGGTGTGTATACGAGTATATAGTCCTTAATTTAGAAAAATGTAACAAGAACTTCTTGTGATAGTTGTGAGCAGGGTTATTTCTAATAGACATGAATTCCACTGTCTATTCAATTAGATGCAAGTCAGTCATAGTCATAGTTATGGTTAATGTTATAGAATTGTATGTGATAAGTGGGTGAGGATGTCGTGAATAACAAATAGCAGGTGCTTTTTGACTGGTATACGAATAGTCTGTTCTTGAAAGTGTGCTTTCTATACAAGTTTTTGTTCATACATGTGATTGTTCTATAATTTATGTAGTATTTTGTATGTTGTCAAATATACACAATGTACCAGCTTAATAATTTCATAACACGTGTCCGTCCTAGATGAACTTGTATACCAGTGACTAGGAAAATGAGCATTGAATCACAAAATAAACTTCATTTCACCGAACATTTGCTGTATCCTCTACACATTGTTACGTCCTGTCTAACAAATGTCCATTCAATTCCCACAAACCAATCCATTGCTATTTTGTACACGTTTGCATGTTGTATTGAAACCAGTTTGCTGCATGACATCACCATTCTTGTAATGCTAACAAGTTCTTTGTGCAATATATTTTGTTTGTGATCCATATTTTGTTTTATTGGACAATTATTGGTCACATGACCATTAATTAAAAGTCTATTGTCGTCAGGCACGAAATTTTATTTTTAAATTGGAGTATTCCATTGTTTGAAACAGGTAATGATGATATTTGTCAGAACTTGGGTATGTTCAGTCATCTGTTCAATCACTCATTACAGTGGTCTTACAATTAATACTTAAAGTGTAAGAGCAGAAACGGATGACCGAAAATACCCGAGTGTCAATGGGTATTCTCTAAATTAACAAGTACCCCTACATCCAGAAATAGAACACACCATTATAAAATGAAACTGATGGGTCAAATTTCTCTATATCTTAAGTATGAAGGATACATTAACAAATTGGATTGTATAAGTCAATAAAAAAAGTCACCAATGTGAAACAATATCATATTAGTACATGTACCTACAAGACTCGGTGACAGACTGGTATTTGGTTCTATTAGAGTAAATTTACATTCATACATAACAGTTACACTAGTGACTCAAAGATTCAGGTACCAAGTATTTCAGTTCAATTCAGTTCTGTTGCATTTACTTGTTCTTTATATAGTTTATCCAGTGTTTTAGTAAGGTATTATTTTAATTCTTATTGTAAACCATTTTGCATATACACATATTTCATTGTTATCCTTTTTTCGTAATTTTTCAATCTTATGTACACGTTTATTTATGCCGTTTTAGACAATAAACTGTTTTAAATATTTCCGTCTTGTGTTTTATGATATTGTTCATTTTATATATCATGTTCCAAATTTGTCGTACACAATTATCAAAACCTACTAAACCAGGTGATGTGAACAGATCAAGAGGTAAGTTGACCAAATAAGGTGTCCGAATTAAGATGGGATTCCACAAGGGATGGCTCTTATTGGTTGAATATTTAAAAAAAATACTTTTATCTTTAAAAAATCTAACTTTTTACTAAAATCTTACAACTACAGGCTTCCCAAGCCGAGTGACGGGGATATTGATCACACTTTCAGGAAATAAGAAATGGACAATCTACAATGGATTCTACTACTGGCTCATAACGGTGTATGGTATAAGTTGAATAAACAAATATGGCAACAAAATGGTTAATAAATCACAAATTCCAGATGTATTACATTGTATTAATTTATTACATACAACTTTATTACATGAATTATCAATAAATTTATCAACTTGGCTACCAAGATTACCTTGAACAATATAAACAAAAACAACCAATCGTAGACAATGTTAGTCTACAATAAAAACAACACCCACACAATTTATGGTACATTTACATGAAAATCTCTAAATTACTTTTATGAAAAAAAATGTGTACAAATGCAAGTCGATATACATTTTACATGTTCATAGAAATATATATGAATAGTTAAGCACAAACCATGAAAATGAATCTTTCATTCAAATCTAGCATTCAAAGATATCAGTACTCATAGAAAAGCTATTCTGCTTCAGTGAAAAGAATATACATGTACTGTTATAATCAGCAATCAGACCCCAGGGCGTACTTATCAATCATTGAAAAATAAATAAAAGGTCACAAAAAGCATGAATGCAATATACATAAATAGTGCACCAAGAAACGCTTCATGCAATGAACACAATTATTATTTCATAAAGTTACACACATGACAAATCATTTACAGGGTTTTCAATAAGAACCAGCTGCCAGCTGAAATGTTCAAATTTGCGAAGGTTGCATTTTATTCCCCCAGACCCCATAGCTAGCGGGTTGCTTTACGTTAATAGTACTGTTTGTTCAACCACAACTTATTGACAACACTGATGTATACACCAATTAATTCAAGTTCAAGGGTGATAAAGAATGATACATGTTTATTTGAATCATTCATGAGTCTGTTTCCTTGACAAACAAGTACCGTTGTCATGTGAGACGAGGAGATGGCATTTGCAGGGCATGAAACTACAATCCCTTTATCCACTAAACAACTCCCCTCTCAGACAAATACATGAACTCTGCTTATTAATGCTCAACATTGTAACACTTAGTGATCATAAAACTGATTTTCATGGGCAATATAACTTTTAATACAAGCAATTGTTTAACATATCAATAAGCAAATTATTGAAATTTCAAATACTATATTATAGTGAATCAAAGCAACCATACAACCAAACAACAAATTAGAGCTAACGAGACACACACATATTGCCCGTTTGCACAGTGAGATTTCAAGGTCAGTGAAGTTATATGATGTTAAATCCAACAAAGACCATTTGAATGTTTTAAAAATTATACTCAATGAGAACACGAGCCTATAAACTGACCAGGCAAGGGTAGAGATTATATAAATTGTATCATAACAACTTTACACTTTGAGAAAAGCTGTTTATAAGGAAAACAATAAGTGCCAAATGGTGCATGTATATTGTCTAAGCTGGCAACTGTTTTCAAAAGTCCATAGCCAGTATTGATAAACAAGTAATTAATATTTTAATTTAGGCGATTTTATTTTAACATTGGCTATTTTTGACAGATATATTGGTCAGATTGGCATTTTAATAGCCAATGGCTATTTGGTTACCTACTAGCTTCAATCTAGGACTCTATACAGAGGTGAACATGTGTAATATTTACAATGACATGGCAACTGATGACAACTTCTTTCTTACTATTAGCTAATGAAGAAATTATACATATGACAATGAAACGAACATAACTTTTGAATGATAATTTTCACTACAGAGTATTTCATTCCGTATTTTTGAACATGACAGCTTGAACATACGACATAGCTTATACATGTACACAGTCAATGCAGACAATGTATTTAAAAAGTCTATTCAAGTATATTCCAAGTATAGAAATGTACAGAATCAAAACAGCAAGAAGACCGTTTGAAGCCACAAGTACACCATGATTCGCTACATAGTCACTATGGAAACATAACCATGTCAGGGAGTAATAATGATCATCAGACTTCATCCTCGTTTAACAACATATTTGGTATACCATTGGATACAGGAAATTTTCTACCACTTTCTGGACATACGAGCTCACCTTCTATCACTTCCACCTGGAACAGAGAACAAGTATCATAATGACTTCATGTATCATCATAGTGAAATTATTCCAAGTTCTGAATGAAATTTGGTTATGACCAGGATATTGCAACTGATAGAAATGCTTTCCAATTCCAAAATTTGTAACACAACTTGGAGACTTGGAGACTTGCCATTTGTATAAAAGTTACCAAGTGGTTAAACTAGCTAAACGGGTCAAAATGTTGTTAAGTCATGGTTATAAACTGTAGGGAAAATGGAAAAAAACTACAGGTTTAACACAACTTGGAGACCAGCCATTGTATAACCATTTAACCAAGTGGTTAAACTAGCTGCCTAGTTAAAATATGGTTAAATCATGGTTATAACTTAATGAGAAAATGGCAAAAAAAACTAGCAGGTTTAAAAACCTTACTAACCTTACCCACCACTAGTACCTTGGTTAACAGTTAACTGAGAAAAAAGTAAGATCAAATACTTCCTAATCTAGTAGTCATCAACCATACACTCTCTAGGGACATAAATGATTCATGATCACTTTTAGCATAAATTAACATTGTTCATGCTCTTGGAAGGCGATGCAGCCATTTTATTTACATGTTTTAGTAATCTCATACCTTTGCAGGATTATTACATCATGAACGTATATCATTTTGAGATTGATGTGGAGATTATTGACTTAAGACCTTAGTATAAGCTACATTAAATATCATAAATTGAGGTTTTACAATATACAATATTGTACAAATTCATGTCAACAAGATTCCATACCTCCATAAGTACATGATGTGCTTTCTTTAAAAACTCTTCATTTTTCTCATACTGTGGTACAACATCTTCTGGTAAGTCATCACCTTTACCCACCTAAACAGTAAATAGGTCAATTAAGATTTGACACATTGAACGGATGATAACCCTGAATATTCTATAACACAACAACACATTACAATACTGGTAGGTATATACCGCATTGCTATAAATATAGACCTTTCCCTATGCAGAATAAACAATAAAGGAAATTGTACTCGAATTGCAAGGAAATCAAAGACAGGGTTCAATACCTGATGGAACTTCAATAGATCTAAACTTCATACCCTAGGTAAAAATCCATTATATATATCAGCAAGTTATGGATTACACCCATTAGCATTTTTAAGAGGCATGAAAGAGAAAAATTGGAGTATTAACTTATATTCTATCATGAACTACTGCTTACATAATTGTTAAAGCATCTGATGAGATACAAATACCAAAGTCAGCAAAAAACAGCCAGTTTATTGTGGTATGAATTGCTAGTTATGACTGATTGCAATTATAAAGCAAATCATGGTAGTGCAGACTATCCAGTAATTGAAAGTACAATGTACAATTTTCACTTTGTGGTAGGAATCGGACAAGTTTCATATAAAAAACATTGAGTCAAGTTTAAATGCTTTTCCACTGACTGAAAATAGTAGTCAAAGCTGTACGCCTTCACATGCACGTGTAAATCATACATACATCAGATGCTGCTTGTCTTAAAGCTGACCAATCAATTTTAGGAATCATTCTTGCAACAAAATCAGGATTGAAATCTACAGACTTCTCCTCAAGTTTAGATGCCTGGATAGAAAGAAAAGATATAAATTAAAACATATGAGAATCTGTATGTACTCTTATTACTATTAGAAAGATTCACAACTTTTCCTACTCAACTCAAATTTATATATACAAGATTATCTAGAAATTACTTGTTTAAACTAGAAGGGTAACTCAGAACCATTTGGGAACTTCAGGTGCTGTAGATTGATAGAAGCTGTACCCACTGCATTCATTTATAGAATGGGAAGGTTTTGATTACAGGTCTGCAAGTAATTCAACTTCAAGAATTGAGAGTTTGAAATACTTAGTCCTAATGTTGAAACTCCACAATGCATTGGCTATGTTTACCTAAATGCCAGTCATAAACTTGAGTTTGGGGTTAAATAGCCGCCCAGTTAGCTCAGTCAGTAGAGCAACATATCAGTGTTTAGGGGATCGTGGGTTCGAGCCCCACATCAGGCACACTTTTCCCATTGATTTACTTCAATGGTGGTAGCGGTGTTTGACGGCCCACCGTGGTTGAGCCTCAAATGAAGGAGTGTAGTGGTGTTGGTTTAGACTTCCACTTTTTCCCCTTGATTTACTTCAGATCAACATGTGTTGGACAGTGTCCTACAGTACGAAACCCGAAATAACTGAAGACACGCAATGATTTTAATGGACTTACCTGTATACCGAGTGGAAAGCCCTTTGTTACACCTTTTATGATGTTTGATGTGAGCATGTTGTGAGTTAAAAGCTTCATTTTTCAATATTTCATACAACGAATTTCTAGCAAATGTTTACTTCTTCAACCAACCAAATGAATCTTAGACGAAATAATAACGTTATTTTTTACATTTTATGTCGAACAAGAAAGAGAAATAAATTGTGTGTTTCGTTTAATTTTAATTTTATTAACAAGCATAATTCCAAAATTATTTACGAATTATTTTTAAAATGTTTAAGTAAAATTCATTCTAAAATATTCCGTCCAGAAAAAACATTATTTACACAGCCAATATGGCAGCCTCCATGAACATGCGTTGATGTAAACTCATGATATTTTGCTTTTCTGTCAGTTTAAGATAAACTCATTATAATCAACTGCCTAGTCAAATCTACTTTCTTACATTATTTTGCGAATCAGTGTTAGTTAATCTGAAGGTATTGAACTGATTACGTTTATTGATATTTTAGTGCACTTTGATTTCGCCCCATCTTTTTTCGGGTATCAAGATGACTCGACCCCTAACCAATTCGACCCCCGAAAATAAACAAAGTCAATTCGACCCCTAACCAATTCGACCCCTACTTTCCGATTTTTCGGCATGTCAATTCGACCCCTCAGATGATATGAAAATATTTTAATTAATGTACGTCAATTATGCCGAATATGACATATGTTGTAATATAAATCGAAATAAAAGTATTAAAACTGTTAGTTTTTGTGATAGTTTGTGTATATTCTTAAGGCATTTTGGTGATTTTAAACGCCGAATATGACATATGTTGTAATATAAAATCGAAATAAAAGTATTAAAACTGTTAGTTTTTGTGTTAGTTTTTGTGTATTCTTAAGGCATTTTGGTGTTTTAAATTAAATAAATTAAGTAATAACTGTACAAATTTAGACTTTTAAATGTACATTGATAAACTCATTGAATCTACCAATTCCGTTGTATTGCAGGTGTTATATACTTTTTATTTCATCTCTATTGTACGGCATGCATAAACATATAAGTAATGAGAATGTTTGCTTCAAACACGTTAATTATCAATTAACTGGCCCACTTAATGAAATCAAGAAATTGATTATTCTGTAAAATATTTGGCAAATTATGACGCGTTAAAACTTTATCCAGCAATCAAAAGACACGGGCTTTTGATGTTAGCGACAGTTTGCCTTAATGATGGCATTTTTATGTAAATTGCCAATTATGATGCTTTAAATTTGTTTCTAGCAATTAAAAGACACGGATGTTAGCGACAGTTTGCTATAATGATGGCATTGTTTGTGATGTTGTTTTTCTTAAACAATTGTAGGAATTTGATCAATATGAATACTTTGCAATTTGTTCACTGGACTTTGGTGTACGTTATGTATATAAAATAAACATCAATTCCAAACGTCATATATTTTATAGTTTACGTTAATCTAATTAATATCTGAGAGACCTTATAATTGGATGTGGACGCTGTGCTATATTTAAATCAAATTCATGTTAAAAGTTTAATTACCTATATACAAAAGGATTAATTAATTTTACTTGAATAAAAGTGTTATTTTATCTTAACATGTCGGATTTGTGTATTGATTGTTGTGAGCCCGTGCGTGCCCGGCAGCACGGAATAACGTGTGATGTGTGTGACAAGTGGCAGCACCGAATATGCAACACCGGTGAGTATTGTTTTTTGATCGCGTTATTATACGGATTTCCATAGATAGATATAGATATATTTAATTTAATTTCCAAAAGGCTGATAGCCCATGAGGACAATACAAAGCATACTGACAGAACAGTGGTACAGTACATGTATATAATAACATGATAAAAAGCATATTCATTATTTTGTGGAGAAGAACAATAGTAAAACGTACACAAAAGACAATCAATTCAAATACAACATTTCATTTCTAAGCTTAAATGCATGGTATGTAAACAGGCTTAATTTTTTCAAAACAGTTTCATTCTCATTTTGCATTAATTGTATAAATTTAAACATATTTGGGTGATTCCGATATTCTGATGGTATATATATGTTTTTCTTAAATCTTTGAATAACTGACATTCTAGTACAAAATGATATTCATCTTCCAAAATGTTGCATTTTTGACATTTTCGTTCATTTATAGGAATGGCTATTGGTTTTTCCCACCTGCCTGATTTTACTGCATTGGTATTTGAACAATTTCTTGGTATTTTTTCAGGATGGCATCGCAGACTGAATGCTAAGGCTGGAAGGGGAAGCCTTCAATTTCATGTGTTATTGAGGTTACTATTACAGGAATCTAAGCTTGTGAAGATACAAGTACAGCTTGTTGCGGATGAAACTGTTGGAAGAAACAGGCGACAGGTTTACGAGAGCATGGATGCTCGTATCCATGCTCTCTGGGATCGATATGACGATCACGACATCGTATGCGAGGATTTTTTAAAGTTTTTGTTAATGTTTTTGTTATAATTTGTTATCGAATTATAATGTATATAACTTGTATTTATGTTTTTTTTATAATTTCTGTTTGTTTATTTTTCATTTACAATAAAACATACACATTTCCAACGGATTGTTATCTTTTTAGAATATATTTCTGAATGAATATAAGACTGAAACTCAGACATAAACTTGAAATTTATCCAAATGTTCTTGTTACTCGCTCTACACTTTTTCTACACGTTCTAAAATTTCAAAGCATAACTCTGAGATTCAGTCTTAAAATCTTTCGACAATTACACACACACACTTATAAAAGAAGAAATTAACACCTCGAATGAAGCACAAAGGATAAATCAACCAAACATAATCCCAATCGGGTCAGACAACGGCAATTACATGTGTTACATTTATCCATTAAAACATTGCTACACAAAGTAATAATTATAATTTATTTTGAGTAAATAATATTTTACTCTACACCCAATAACAATACAGAGGGGTCGAATTGACTTAGCAAAATTAGGGGTCGAATTGACTTAGGGGTCGAATTGACGTGGGTCGAATTGACTTAGGGGTCGATTTGGTAGGGGGTCGAATTGGTTAGGGGTCGAGTTGTCCCGCAGCCCTTTTTTCGCTAGTGTTCTTTTCGTCCCCTAAATTTATGTTAAATGTAAAAATCAGTATTATCCTTTCGTTTTTAATGCTTTAGTGTTTATTTTGGAATGTCATCTGTGGCATAGTCTTATTTTGTGTAGTATGTATGTTCATGTATTTGATTAACATTCATTATGTTCAGACTTTTGCAATGTTTGGCAATTATCAAAGACTGAAAGATGGTGTTTGACAGATCAATCACTGAGTGCTAATACGTATATCTAAAATGATAGCTTCCCCACGAGTCATGCAGTTTTCAGATCAAATTCTGTCTACCATCATTGATTAAAACAAACACAGTGTTGTTGAAAAAACAAGAACAAAATACATTTAGGAGGAGTGTAGTGGTGTGGGGTTAGACGGCACATCTGGGGCAGTTCCCCCCCCCCTGAATTACTTCAATGGTGTGTATATAAATTGTAATTAAAATATGATGGTATGGTTTTAAATCCCATTTTATATTGGATGACCATTCTTCTTGATATGTTTGTATCATTGTTTGTTTGTAGATATTCATTATTGGAACCAAGATGACTTCAGTCTCTAGAAATGAAATGTTTATAACAGACTTGGATTTTTGCCCGCGGTGTGCTACTGTACTTCCGCTGCCCGAGTCGGAAAATGTTGTTACTTGTAAACTTTGTAACTTCAAAATAGATGTAACGGGTTAGTAGAAAACTCTTTTATTTCTAAAATATAATTTACTGTTAATGCTCGCTGATATTTTTCGCACCTGCTTTAAGTAATAAAACTTCTGTGTCACCAACTTTCCCACTTATATGTTGTTTATAGTCACTGAGAGGAAAATGAGCTAAAAACGACTTCACTCTGACAGCTGTTGAAGTATTTTAAGCAATTGATTCATATCATGGAAACCAACTGTTTATGTTGTGAAAGACGACACAAATATATTAATGTAGTTTGGTAATGAAATTGCCAGCAAACTGGGCTTGTTTATCTTATATCTGGCTGTTAGGAATTTACTGTTTTGGAAGTCATTTGTATTACGCTGTATAGCTTGAAGGATGGATGATAAATCTAATATAAATTTAGTTTGAACTTGGATTCGTGTGTGTGATTATAGTGCTGGGTTTGGAAACTCAAATTTGTGTTCTGCAAAAGTCATTGTTTGTAAGAAATTATGTCTGTGTACATTCCAAGATTTGACAAGTCGCAAGCCTTTACTATACTCTGATTTCTCAATGAATAACTGAAATAAATATGTATTCTAATTTTGAACAGCTTTCGATGGGATTGAGATTACAACAAGAGCACAATTTAACAATCCTGAAACACTGCTGAATAAAACTGAGGATGCTGACACAGAATTGAAAGGACCAACAGTAAAATTACTTGTTACATTCATTACACCAGAAATTTATGAAAAAATTATAGAGTTAGGAGTCATTAATCAGCATTTAATTGGTTTATTGGGCATTGAATTTTTTTAAGAATC
This sequence comes from Mactromeris polynyma, assembly GCA_032209605.1. Taxonomy (NCBI): domain Eukaryota; kingdom Metazoa; phylum Mollusca; class Bivalvia; order Venerida; family Mactridae; genus Mactromeris; species Mactromeris polynyma. Next base: position 1,010,385 of record JASFXZ010000058.1, read on the forward strand.
TTGGTAATTTAAATTAAATACACCTAACCTTCTGCTGTCAATGCATAGCTCTATTATACATAGGCCCCTTTTTCACAAGCAAATATTTATAATTACACAATTGGGTTCATTTTTTTGGATTGCACTTTTCATCTAGACATTAAATTAACAAAAACTTATGGTCTGTTTGTTGCTGAATTAATGTTTTCGGAGCTTGAATGATGCCAAAAATTAATTGCAAGTCTGTAGATTTGGAAAATTAATTTGATTACAGGGTTTATCTCCTTATTATTAGATCCAGTAAAGGGACCTACTCTCAATCGAAAATGGTTCACATGTTTTTCCCAAATCAAATCTAAAAAATCCCCAAATCAGCAAAGGCTTAGAAAGGAAATTCAGCATTGATTATTGATAAGTTTAGGTTAGACCTTTAGAAAAGTATTATCAAGTTACCATGAAGAATATTTTGTGAAATTATTTTGAGAAAAGTTCAACAATCTTCAATAAATGTTACCTAAACTGTTTTCTCAATTAAGACAATTGCAACATTAATTTTTCCAATCACACCTGACCCATTCCCAAAACGTGAAAAAATCCCAGTGATTTTGAATCTTACTGACTACATGTATAGATATTTTTGTCTTGCAATATTTGTGTTGTTTTTGTTGAAGCCAAAGGCATGTATTTGCTAAATGTGGACTTTAGGAAATAAAGGTTTTGTTGTATGTATAATTAGATGTGTATTGTCTAATGGGTATCTTACAAGTTCTTGTGATATTATGTTGTATGAATGAAAATACATTGTGGTTAGTGCATTTAATGTGAACATTGATTCCTTGTAGGTGGATAGAAAATGTGCAAAGTGTGGGAATGATGAAATGATTTATACAACACGTCAGACAAGATCTGCTGATGAAGGACAAACAGTGTTCTTTACTTGTTCACAATGCAGGTATGTAACGCTTATAGAATACAATATTTTTGTTTACATTGTGAGTACCAACACCTACATGATCTTGGTATCCGTGCTAGTAACAGAATACGATAAACTCGGTATAAGTGGCGAGTCAGATTATGTTTTACAGACAGAAATGTTTGGAATCTCTGACATGAGTATTGTTGAGTTTAATACTGAAGTATATAAAAATGTAGTGAGCAAATGAGGAAAATTAAGCTGCAACATTCACAGGTTCTAAAGTTCCGTATGAATCTGGAAATCCGGATTTAGAGGCTCCAAGGTCACTTTTAGATCAATGTAAATCTGATAATTTTTTTGGATTGGAGGGGAGGGGCCAAATCGCGACTGGTGCGAAACATTTTGTGTACGAATGCGTTTCAATAGTCTTGATCATCAGACACCTGCATCAGACACCTGCTGAGTCATTGAAGCTTTGATCAGAGCAGTGATCTTCAGGATTGAGAACCCCTGAACATTAAGTCGCAAAATTCACAAATATTTCCATGTCGCAAACTTTACCACTTATACAGTGTACAGTGGATATGATTAATGTTGATTTTCTTCCTGTTTAAAGAAGAAGAAAAACAAAGTCTTAATGCTAGTTTTCGTTGGTTCATGTATTGACTTATGATACTAGGACATTATCTGTTCACACTGGTTTAATATAATGTATGATTGTTTGTGCAGCTTTTTGTTGACTGATACCCATATCCATAGATGGGAACATTTTGTGTTGTTAAAACATGTTGAGGGGAATTAAAGGCCAAATTTAAACAATCAATTTTGTACTTAGGAAGTTTCTTTAGTCTTTATAATCAATGTGACAAATGTTCAGTATGTTCTGTCAAATGTGGAGCAATATCAACTTATTTTACAAGAATTTTCTTTCTTTAATGGGAGGGGAATTTTAATTGAAATATACTGTATTTAAGTATGGGGGGAATGGTACCTAGAAACAGTCCCTGAAAAGTGCAATGCAGTTGTAGAAATAATCTCATCATACATAGGACAGGGCAGGAATAACAGCAACATCAAATTTATGGAAGTTAAGTGTATAGGTCTTGGCTTCTGATGTCTTTTTGAGACTTGGACACTTGAAACTAAATACATTTTTTGTATTTATTTCAGATTTCAAGAGATCGAATATTCCTGAGATTGTTGTGTGTTTTATTTCATCGTGTGTTCAGTTCATCGCTGAACAGCAACATGCAAGGACTGTGAATATCAGAGTTATAAAGCTGTTTATACATACCAGTATATGTGGGAGTTATAGTCATATGTTACATATTTCTTGTGAATAAGTCATATAGTCATTCATCGGGTCAGTCATATCTGCCTACACATTTTGTACTTACTGAAGATACCATTTTGGAATATATGTCTTTTTTTCCCAGTATGTGTTTTTATGTCTTTATTTTCCATATATTTTGTTTAATACTATGAGGTCTGTCGAGATAATACTGTAAATGTTAAACAAACTATATAACTTAAGATCTAAACAAAAAATAGGAAACAGGATCGTTCACTAACTGAGCACAATACTCGCACCTGGAGAAAGTAGACAATAACAGAGCGTTATCATTACAGGTGTTGTGTATTCCTACCTTAATACATGTTATATGACACTGTATGAGTTAGGTTGTTATTGCCTCTGATAGTAGACAGACTCGCTTGTTTTTCTGTCCTTGTTTGCCTTTAACTACATTTAAAGACTACTCATTTTTTCAGCAATTGTTTTCAGCTCCAATACTTCTGATGCCCGACAAATGTCCAACACATGGTAAGGTTAGATCTGTTTCCCAGAGCAATGTAGATCATAAGATGTACGTTTTCACTTTGTACACACATGATTTTATTCCTGATCAGGGAATCACTCGAGTCCCCAAACTCACATGACGCTGCAAGTATACATAATTCAGTCATGAACGTGTCAATTGTTTCAGTTTGTCCCTGAACTCTGGTAGTAAACACTTATCTTTGGCCAGACAGCATGCTTCTCTACACTTTACAAAAATCACCCTTTGAAGTTTCATACTGTTTACAAAATGCACTAAGCTCTTTTGGGCCTGTTTACTAAAATGTCACAATTCTATTTACAACAATATCAATTATTAAGATTAACTCTTCAAACATGGAACACCTAGCTTCACCTGACTGCACATGAAATCCAGTCAAGAGTCTGCAAGTTTTATTACCTTTTGACAATGTCTAAACCTTCGGAAATTTTCTGCTGCGCTGTAAGTAAAGCGTCGCTTGGCTCGCTTCTGCCCACGTCGCGGAGAAAACCGTCCGTTTGTCTAAGCTTATCAAGCACCCGAGCATTTACTTTGTGCTGTTCTTCGTTTCCCTTTTTCCGAAAAGAATATTTTTCATCCACAACTAAGTTTTCTTGTATTCGAGAAATTTGACATTGAGATATCTGACGCTGAGAATCCATTATTTTCTGCTCAAATGTAGATAATTTTGATGAAACCAATTCTTCAATTTTAGAAAGAAGCTCATTTTCACTCATTTGCCTCGAATAACCACGTGCTCTAAAATACCGGCTGCCAAACAATTTACATTTTGCCTTGAATGAAGTCGTCCTAATGACCTAATAAATCTATCACACATAGCAAAATCATTCACCGTAACATAAACACGACTGACCCTCACTGTATGATATATCGTAAGCGGACTTTCAATAATTTCATATCAAAACTCACTACTGTGTATATATTACGCGTAAGACAACCATTTCACGCTATACTAACGAAACGTGTGAAATAAATATTCTCTGGTCCCCAGACAAACTGTACCTCTTTCTTGAACCAAACACGCCTCTGGCTAGTGATTTCTGAGAGATTTGTCGAGAACTTTGTTAAGTATGTCACCATCTAAACTCGGACACTATTAATTATTTTTCATTGGAATCATGCTTGTCGACTCGTGATAAAATTGGTATATGCAAAACACTGGGTTGGCTTTTGGTAGAACAAAATTCCTTAAACTTTTGAAATAATATTTTTGTTTATGGCTACGGTTCCAAGTTGAATGGATTGTTACAAAGTGGCGGGAATATGATGCTGAGCACAGTGGCACGCAGTGTAATTACAATTAAATATATAACAGCATGGCTGTACATATCATTGCCCACTGTTGACAAATGGACGTTATCAGTATGGTAAAAACCAGGGGTGGTATTCACGAAACATCTTAAGGTTAAGATTTTCCTTAAATGTAATATTTTCCTTAATATCCACAAGATTTTCCTTAAATATGAAGAAAATACTTAAGTGGTATTCACTAAACATCTTATCTTAAGATTTTCCTTAATTATGGCAATTTTTCCTTAAAAGATAAGGTAGCTTCCATCTTCCTTAAAGTAGAAAAGGAAAATCTTAAAAATGTCGGATGTGTGAAGATTTGAGTACAATAGACCTATATACATCTTATAAATGTAATAATGCGTTAACTGTACAATCCCCTAGTAGATGCAGGTATATTTTCATCTACGAAGATGTTTAATGTAGATGTTAGCCTATGAAAAGGGAAATAACTGCTATGTAAAACATTGATATTGTAATGGACGCACAGAGACGCTCAGTATTTGTTATTGTGTTCGTTGATAGTATGTCGTTTTCGATGCTCGGAAGAATTGGAACTGAACTACATTTAAACTTCAGTAACTCAAACAGGCGACAACTCGAGAACCCCGGAATTGTCGAGGAAATGGCAGAGTCCCGAACTTTATTTCTTCTATTTTCATATAAAATATACCGCCGATAACTCAAGCAGAAATAACTCGAAAACTCGAGCACTCTTGCCGGTCCCCAGTGCGCAACAATACACAATAGCTTAAATTACTGGTAACTCGAGGACACATTTTCACACATTGTTCAAATGGGAGCTCCAAATAAACAAACAATAACTGTACAACAACAATAATACTTAAAATATACTTCTCTTATTAAGAATTTGACTTTACTTTTATTTTAACGAGGAAATGTACTGAATAGAAATATGATACTATGACACAAATATGAAACAACTGGTACAATTGTGAAAAACTATAAAAATAAGGCATTTCAAAACAAACACTAAAAGGACATGATGGAAACTCTGGGTCACTCGAAACACAGGGTAATTCGAGCTTTTTGGATGGACCTTCGAGTTATCGAAGTTTAACTGTATTTCAATCATAAATCATCATGGATAAACACAGGATTATACAATGAAGTTGTATCACCGTTTGAAAGGATATTTTATGTTCGACTGCGTTGTGTCATGTGTTTTTTCGCGAATTGTGTTTTGTTGAAACTGACAGATAAGAGAAGAAGGAAAATATTTTATTAGTTCTTGGATATTTTTCTTGAAGATACAACATAAGCTGCGAATGCCATCTTTACAGGCATAACTGTTGAAAACCATTGCCATATTTTGTTTAAAAGTACCAGTATAGATGAAATCTTGTTGGCTGGCTATATAGCTTCTTGTTTTTGAAATAAATGAATAATGAATTAAATAAATAGACTTAAATGCAGAACAAAAAAATGTTTGTGTTCTATTTATATTTGGAGTTCAATATTGTTTTATGTGGTTATTTTGTTTGGCATTTAATAGACATTACCAGTACTAAACGTATTCGAAACAATGTTTATTTGTTGAAAAGGATTAAATTGCCATAAAAGTTACGACATCGTAACGGCAAACGTTGATAAAACGCACTTGTCGACTTCCGTTACTATATTTAGATCGTGGAAATTCCAAATTTGCATGACAACCGCTTTAAGATTTTCCTTAGATGAAATTGATATTTTCCTCAAAGTTAAGACTTTCCTTTGCTAAGGAAATCCTTAAGTGGCACTGAGGAAAATCTTAAGGTTCATGATTTCCTTATCTTTAACTAAGGAAAAGAAAATAAGGATAAGGATAATCTTAAGGTAAAACTTAAGATGTTTCGTGAATACCTGCCCAGGTGTCTATTGATTTAATGTTGAGGGCCCGGCCATTTGGAAGGCCAAGCATAAATTTGTCATTGCCCTGATTATTCTTCATTTTTGTACATTGCAAGAATCATTACTGCTGGAGCAGACATGGCATGGAAGGATGAATAATATCCTGTGCTACACTTTAGGCTACGCAAACGTCTTTTGTCATATGATGACTGTCTATATATTCTCATAAAACACAAAGGTAGTTAGTTGCTAGAGGTTCTGTTGTGTCAGCTTTTAGAAATTGTTTTCTTTCGTACATCTTTACAACTAGGAACTTGTTTAGTTTCCACAATCAATCAAGAAATACATAGTGCATTGTAGAATGGACTTATTGTCACCATAACAGCAAACAGATACTGTGTATATTTTTTTTTGCTAATGTACACTTTGTATTGATGACTACCGGTATGTACATAAAGTGGCTTTGCAAGAAATCAAACATTTCTATAATATTGAAGTATCGTTCACAAAACTTTACATACAACCCTTATTATCACCAAGTTAGACTTGTTTGAAATGTTTACCCATATAATTTTTGTAAATGTATTTGAAAAAGGTATTTCTGATTATTTTTATTGTACAATGTATATCCGTTGTTTAACCTGATGTTGTTTACTGTACTTTAGAACTTATCAAAGATTTGATTTTTTGTTGGTTGGCTGTGATTGTTAAATGTTAATAATAAAACAGAGTTGGGAAGATAACAGATTGTTTTTGTCATTGATTAGCTGATATCTTACACATACCATCCTAGGTATATTTCTAGCTCTTGTTTCAAGGTACTTATGTAAAGCCAGATTAAGCCATCGGACGTTCTGCACACTAGGGCTTTCTGAGAGCTCCAAACTTAAAGTGTTGAGCTGTGTCCATGGATGTTGGAAAGTGTTACTTAGAACTTGTTCACACCCTGTGTATCCGTAACAATAATGGAGAATGTTAGGGTCATATAGCTGTGAAGTGTGAGGTTAGCTAGCTGTTAAATGGATTTAAATCCCCAGCATTTTTACTGAAAGTTCCAAGGCTGTAAATTGCTATATGATAAATGTATTGTTTCCCTTTCTGTTTTTAGATGAATATTAAGTTCCATTTTCCTCTTGTACAAATTCCTTGTCCCAATATACGATTCATGCGCTTTCCCCTTTCTGTCTGTGACCAACTGGCTTTCTAAGCATGTCATGAATAAGTGAGAAAAACGATGAAAGTTTATCATTTTAATATTGTTCTCGTACTAGAAATATACTGAAAAACATGTATAAAATAACACAAAACTAAAATTCACAAAAATGTCCGGGACGGAATAAAATAATTTCACATATATCTAGCAATGTCAAAAGAGAAAAATAACCTACAAGTCGGAAGGTATTACTGATTTGAGACAGTTCTGTATCTGTGGTCGATCAAAATGCACAAAGTATTGAATATTACACAGCAATTAATTCAAAGTAATAAACTGAAATACTTTGATAATAAAAAAAACTAAGTCCCAAATTTATACAATTGAAGTAATTCTGAGACAATGAATAAAAGGAAGGAATGACCAACAGGATTTTAGCTAGATTGGTTACTTGACGCAAGGTAAGGTGGTCGATTGTGTAAGGAGAGATAAAGTCGTGAGAAAATGAATGAAATTCTGCAGCAATGAATCCTGGGAAATAATGGACTAAAACTGACCTATACCAAAAGAAACAGGAGAAAATATACAACATGTATAACACACTAACATAGAACACGAATCCATAAATAATAGAATAAAACTCGAGATATTAAGCCTTACGTCCTGAAGTCAAAACATGAAGAATAGTAGACAACATTAAACTAGCATTCATTAACTTTCTCACTATCTTAATACATAATGGCCGTTTGCGTCAAGGGGGCACATGATAAATATAAATGTATATTGAAAGATGCTCATTGTGTTTTATGGAAGATAATTTATAGACATGTATGAATATTCACGAGTGACTGGCAGACATTGTCCGACTATACCACCAAAGTTTTATAAGCACAAATAAAAACTGCAACAATATTACCAGGCAACAGTTTGGCACCAAAAATAAAATAAATCTGCTACAACAATGTCTGTAAAAATCACATTTAAGGCAGTTTGTATTTTTACATATTTGAAAGTAAAGGTTATAATAGTAACTGATAAGCATGAAAGTAACTACATGTTCACAATTCAATATTAGGAGACTTTGTTTAAAGATTTGATTACACTGTACAATTGAACTGACACATGCTAAATATATCCATAGATCATACCTTCTATCAAATACATGTCCCCTACTTAGGATATAGTAATTTTAGTTGTACAGTTAATAGGCAAATTCCGTCACTATAAGCTATAAGTATCTTGTAAATTAATATGCTACTCTACAAGTGGCGCATGCTATTTTGACATATCAGCATATAAACATGTTTTGTAAACAAACTGTAGGATTGTAAGTATTCATTCTTTTTACAATGTTTAGATGCTGTTATCAAGTCCAACACATTGGGTCATGCATCTAGTTAAAATTAAAAACATCTCTTCCATTTTTTTCAACAATAAAATGCAATATTTTGACTGTTGATAGCATGCTGCTAAAAATAGAGATGTCATGTTAGCATACAGTACTTGTCTACGTGTACAAATACAAATTTGTAGCACTGTGTCGTGTAAACAATACAAATGACATGGTCTGTGACGTTACAGGAAGTTTAATCAAGACTAATTACAAAAATCGTGTGTGCTACAAGTTCAAATCTTTAACAAAACTAACACAATTTTGGACTGAAGGATGAATTGATGATGGCATCTCCTTTTAACACATGTACAGAAAACCCTATTTCATCATCACATGAAAATTATGTCAAATCTAAGGCCAAACAAAGGACACATACCACAAAAACAATACACTTTGTAAACAGATAGCCAAGTTTTAACTAAGATACAGAAAACCTCACTTAAAGACCACCTCAATAACAACACCACCTTAATATTAAGACCACATTTTCCAAGTCCATTTTGAGTATTCCGCTCTTTCTTTAACCTCAATATTAAGACCACCTCAATATTAAGACCAGTTTTCAAGAGTCCCAAGGTGGTCTTAATATTGAGGTTTTACTGTATATGTATTTTAAAGGTACATAGTCTTATTTTTTTGACAAAATATCCTTAGTCATAAATATGAGAAAATCAATGGTAACTATTTTCATACATGATGTACTCTACAACAATGCATGTTCACTTGTCTTCCATGTTTCCAAAAACCACAAATACAAATATCAGACACCAATATTTTCTATCCTGACCTACAAGCTAAATTAGCTCCAGCATAAGAACATGCCTGCAACAGACTTGTGTTTTGCAGTTCCAGTAAATTATAAGAAAAGTTACAATGCAACGTTCTAGAGTACGAAGTATGAGTATCTGTATTAAGACATTAACATCCATTTTACTCAAATTGTTACTTAAAGTTATATTATGCTCATTTGTGTACCTAAACAATCATGAAAACTATATGTTATCTAGATAAAACTACAATAAATATGCGTTATCACAGAATACATTTGTATTATTATAAATTAAAAAAACAAGAGGGTGTTTTTTACTAGTTTTTTTCTGTTAGTAATATGATTAAAAGAACAAGATTGTTTTAAAGGGTTGTACATTGCAATGGTTCTTATTAGAGATGTTTTAGCCAATGTAACAACAATACTGGATGAAGCCAATTCAAACATTTTATGTTCAGATGAGCCAGATACATCTTTACTATATTTTGATAAAAGATAGGATTATGTTCCTTTAATATGTATGTCTTAATGTGTTACCTTCTTTAAATAAAGATATTATTATAATGATCCCAGTCACAGTATAAATCTATGGTATACATGTACCAATATGGGCGATTTCAATTTTCCCATCTCATTGTTTTACATATATTCTTTAATATTTTGGTGGGACAAATCAAAATGAAGTAAAATGTTTCACCAGAAAAACATAAAAAATGTGAATTAATAATGCCTCTATATAAAATGTAATGCCTGACTTTATCTACAACTCCAACCATCAACATAACACCATCAGTAAGATCAAACAATGGGGAGAAATACAACATTCTCAGAGTGACAACAAAAATCTGCTGTGGAATTTATCAGCGTCAGACAGTCGTAGCAACAATTCAACATTTCTATACTTTTCCCAAACTGAAAAAGTTAACTTATGAAAAGTTCCAGTGCATCCAAATGTTTATCCAAACACGTCTAGACGAAAGTCAGAATGGTGAGAATTATCGTAATCATAATTCAAAGCTTTACCACTAGATTTGATATATTTGAGAGATTGAAAGCCTATAGGAAATAAAAAAAATATATAAGTATACATGATAATGTAAAACACTTAACAACATTTAATAATAAATAAATAAATCTATCAATATTTACATATCTAGCACATGGTATACAAAAAGTACACATTTTTAACAAGGAATCTTAGAAAGTATTTTACCCCATAACATAGGTTAAATTGGTATCAATATGCAACAACTTCATGTGTATTGCATTGCAACTTAATATCTAAAATTTTGAAAAAAAGTGATTGTAAACTGAAAATCACCTTGTGTGAGAGAAACTTGAACAAAGCACATCCCAGTCTATGTTGGTATTGAAATAAGTATGATATACTAATGACAGTATACTAGATATGTACATGTATCTTGTTAACCTTCATAATTGTGTCCACATCAAAACCCCTTTAATCAAATAACCCATTAAAACAGCCTGTCTGGTTTAAAAGGGTTCAGTGTATATCCAAAAGTTATAACCAGAATAAAATTTTGATAAATACAAGATACTGGTACCAGTGACACTCAAAAAAGTGATTTAACATAATATTTTTCAAAAGTTTGAAAACATTTTGATGTTAATTTTATAACAATTGAAATCTTGTGGAGACACAATGCTTAAACCAATTCTGTAATAAAACACTTAACTTCAACAACCGAGTGTTAACTATCATTAAACAGAAACATTTGATTTACAACATCATTTCAAATCATAAACATTCATTCCACCATGTAACACATCTAGACTCCTCATCATTCTACCAGACTAAATCTAACAGCGCTTTGAGGCAACCAGAGATATGATGAAATTTTATTTATTCTGAGACAAATGCCACTCATTTAAAAAAGAAAGCTCTACACTCTATTACAATTATAAGGTGCGTAAAACTGAGACAAAATTCAAAAACTTTTTTTTAAATGCTATAAAAGAGGAAATTTCACCCTCTATCTAACTACACAATTACATGTACATAAATGCTAGCACAGTGTTAGCTCATTTTAACAAGATCAACAAGTAGTTGTGGAGAATATGGACAAGAAGACTTACACTACATACACATGTAGTAAATAACAACAATTCATTCATGATTTCTTCTTGAAATGATCAAACATTATTAAACAAAATTGACATTAAAAACATGAATACGTTGGTCCCCATGCATTGTCTCTCGATTACTTTATCTATAGTCTGGATTGGTGTCCAGCTATCATATCACTGACCAAATGAAATACACTACCGAATGCCTCTGTGCATAGTTATATGTACACAATCTTTCACCAGGAATGTACACAGTCAAGGAAAAAATAAGCTCCAATCCTACATCATCTGTACACAAACATGTCCAAAATTCTGTAGGAAACAGTCTAAGATTTTATTAGACAAACATTTTTTTAATTGTATTCTGTATTATATCCATCCTTAGACAAGTCTTAAACAGCCTGCTCGAAGTCCATACCAATGATGGCTTGAATTCTGTATTGTATGATAACATTTCGGAGCAGTTCAACACAGCCTACATATATCTGGTTGGGTTCTGTTCAATTCTAATACACTTGGTTCTGTTGTATTCTATTCTATTCCCACACAAAACTATTATAATTATCTATCATGTAGCATGTAGACTTTTATAGACCATGATGAATATCACTGGATTGAACAAACTTTACTGGATTTCTCTTTCTGGAATGTCTTGACCACATCCACTTTTAATGATCGCCTTCGATTGGCTGAAAGAGTCAAATACAACAAGCTGATTGGCTGACCAGTTCATACAGAAATATCATGAACAGTAATGTTGCTTTCTAAATGTAGCTAAGTCAGAGTAGAATTCCTGAATATTAAGCACAAGCACAATGTGTTAGAATCGCTTTTGAAAACAAGATTACCCGTGTGTTACAAGAAGTATGGAGCGATCTGTCAATAGGATAAATGTGCTGACTTATACACAGAGGTGTCATAATAAACCTGTTTATCAGTATATTTCAATATGCTGCCGAACTGTATTGTATCGCAATATGAAATGAGGATGCTGGATTTTATCAGACTTAAACATGCTGTATAAGTGATGGAGTCCAAGATGGGAAAATATTTGCAAATTTCGCAAATCAAGAAGTTGCACAAACTTCAGCAAGTACAAATTTCTGCAATCACAGAAGTTAGTATTCACATAATAGTAGTTTAAGTATAACAATACTCAATACTGCGATTCTCTATCATTATAACTCGCAAAAATGTCTGCATATACATTTATACACTTGTACTCACTACACATAAATCTATACTTGTTGAGTTAACCAGTACTTACCTTCAGTGTATACGGCCCGATCAAACTGTCCCGCTGCCAACGTCAAGTTACTGAAACCAGACAACAACAATGTCAGTTCAATGCTGGCTATTAGACAATAACAACGTCGTGAGCAATGGTACAAATAATAAAGTTTATCAATAACATGAGAACAAACTATAAATGTTGAGATTTTAAGAGATAAAAGTCACTAAGGCTCCATATGTATGTTATGCATATTATCATTTTTTGTGTTGATCACAACTTTTTTTCATTAATTTTGATATCGGATTTTATAGTTGTTTTAGTGCTAACTTTTCAGTTTAAAATAATTTATTTTACGTCAATTATGAAACAAGGTTCTCACAACTTATACTAATCACTGTCGATGACTATCTGTGCTACTCATCAGAAGTTTTCGCTAAATTCAGGTATTGTGAAGTTAAGTTATCAAACTCTGCTCAACTGTGCTCAACTTTGGATAGGTAACCAGGCACTCTACCCCTCAACCATCAAAGAGTTAGATAGATAGATCTATTTCTGTATAAAACCATGGCAGTAAAGAGCAACATTATTTATTTCACAGTATCGTGTAAACATCAAATATTAATGTTTTCACAGTATCACATGACCTACCAGTCTCTGGCTGGCTGTATAGCCACATCAAACACAGCAAACACAGGACGATGATCAGATAATGTCACATTGGATGGTGAATCATAATGTGTACATGCTATAGAATTCTTCTTCTTCGCCCGAAATAAAACTCGATCCTACAATATAAAACATCAAAGTCTGTATGTCATCATTTGACAGTTAATTTTTTTTTGAGAATGAAATTCCTGATTCAACTATATCATGATTCTTGAAAAAAACATGATGTAGTGATAAGTTACCAGTTATCAATGGTACAACTTAAGACAATGCAAAAATACAGATACTTATCAGATTTCAGTAAGGGATATTTAATTGAATTAAATTATTATATTTTCAAAATTTCTGCCCATCAGACCTTCACCAGGAAATATAATACTGGAAATCATATTCGACAAACACATTCCCTCCACTTAGTCCACTTAAAAACCTCACTAAAAGACCACCTCAATAATAAGACCTCCTCAAAATTAAGAACACAATTGTAAAGTCCATTGTCACTGTTTTGCTCTTTATTCAACATTGATATTAAGACCACCTCGGTAAGTAGACCAGTGTTCAAGTCTCCCAATGGAGGTTTTATTATTGAGGTTTTACTGTATATTTGTACAGTTGCTTCTACAAAGAGACCAAAACTGGCATTTAAAATTGAAAATAACGGTTCATCCAAAAAACAACTAACCGTATAAGATGGAATTCTATTTTTGGACGAGGTATCAAACGTATCCTTGCCAATATCATATTTGTATGTAGGTCTGAAGTTGATTCTACCTTCCTGGAATCCTTGAAATATGCTTCCTATAAAATAATGATACATGTACAAGGACTTTTACTTATTTATCAGCAGAGCTTAATCAAGAACAAATATATAGTAGTACATGGAACCTACATTGAATGTGCTGTTGTTAAATATTTCTACACAAAGCTCTGACCATAGGTTCACAAAAGAACATAAGTTTGTACCGATTGTACTGAACTCTAAAAACTTTGTTAATTGTTTCTCCAAGTTGATGCAAATCTAACATATTCTAAGATTTAGAATGCTTTGTAATGATTAAGTTTTTTCAACTGAAGTTCTCCTACCCATCCTAATCTCACCTTCATATACTCTGAATGTTTCAAAGTCCACAATACAGTGCTGTCAATAACCAACCGCCAACCAAAACTGCCAGTTCAAATGGCAATTGGGTCAGTTCAAATTCGCAAAGGTTCTATTTTCTCATCCCCAGTCCCTCCCCTAGCTTGCCGGTTACTTGTCAGTTTGTGCCGATTCAACAAAAAATTGCAAAAACTACATATATCAGAGATAAGCTGTCAGTGACTTTCCACAGACAAAGATCCACATATGAATATAATTGGTACCTTCTACTATAAGTGTAGACAACTGATCACCAGAAAGCAGATCCTCAAAGTTGGTATGTTCTTGTTCTTCTATATAGTTGACAATATTCTCTACAGCTTGTTTACCTTTGTATACCTCAATACGGAAATTTAGATCTCCCATCCAGAACACACAGTCAAATCTTGTTGTAACATCTATGAAAAGAGTGCAATACATGTACAGGATAAATTTGCAAGTTTTGAGAGCATACATACATCAATTATGTACCAATTTATTTAAGCACACATGATATGCAACATATTGTGCTTACTCGAATAATTCTCAATTCTACTTGCTCAAAAAACTAAAAGGTCATTGGATGAAACCACACATAAGTTTTGAGCGCATACATGCTCAGCAGAGCTGTATATATGTGTTCCACTGACCTTATGAAGTAGTAAGCAATGGGTGATAATAAGAATCTTTCACTAGCTTCCGATATGGATAGAAATATTTGGCACGAGGATTACTGTTTTAGCAGGAAAAAGGTTCCACTAAGTAACCGTGTAAACAGTTACCCAAGTGTTGGATATTTCCATCCGCACATGAACCCAGCGAAGATTCTTTTTCTTGCATATCTTTTTAACAAAAAAAGGACGAGACAAATTAAAACTCCTAACATTTTAAGGAATTTTTACTTATACAAACATTATTTAAAAAATGTGTTCAGGTTATTATTCAATGTTATGTGACATCATTAAGTCATCATCAGCATAAAACTCATCCTTTACAGGGGGGGGGGGTAAGATAAGAGTTATCCAGCATCATTGGAAATACAGGATATGTCGGTCTGGTATGCCAGAAGAGGTGCTTAATTCATTAAATTATGTGCATTGAAACTAAGTGCTGTTTATAACCACTCATTATTGTACTTGATATTTGTATGTTGATAGAAGACATCATCTTACCATTAGAGTTACCATTGGGAGAACCAGTGTTTGCTTGTTTTGGTAAGTTCAAATTCTTTATAATTCTACTGAAATCATCCAGTCTTTCTTTCTTCTTTCCATCACCAGCTGAAAAGGTAAAATATACAAGCACCCTCTGCATTATCCTTCAATATGTTGGTAAAAAAACTTTCAAGTCCATCTTCACACTTCCTCAAATTAAATCTGATAATAATTCACTTGACAAGATAAGAGACTCACGAGAGGTTAAAGGTTATTAATCTGAGTTGGTAGAGCAGTTTCAGAATGTAGCCTTGCCATTGGTCAATTTAATAATACACATGGAACCATCTAATCAGAGGCTTGACTATAGAATATACGTACAATTACGATTTAATATTGAATACATACGTGTACTGTTCAAAAGTGCTAACCCGTGACAACAATATCACATAGTTTCTGAAAGGCTACTGGATATATCTCCAGTCGATTCTAATTGTAGTAAGCCACATAATGGTTATAATTCAAATAAATTGAACTATCGCAAAAGTCAATTCAAACCTGTCAAAATCAAGTTCATAATTTCAGATTACTGTCAGAAATATCTCAAATTACAGGTAAGCACTTATGACAAGTATATACGACAATGCAATGACACACATGTATACCGTATTTAATTTATCACAATATGTTCATACTTACGTGCAAAATGACAATTAATGAATAGGAATGATGTTCCGAAGAATTGAAAGCCGACAGCAATAGCACCTTTAGTCTTCACCATGGTTACAGCCCTTGTTTGTACAAGATCATCCTCAGGTACTGGACATAGAACAATATGGCAAGTAAGATAAAATAACACAATCAATAAATATGTCAATGAATAAAACAGCATAGTTACCCCGTTAAACATGGAAGTAGAAACTATTTTTAACTTTCTATTACAAGAAAATACAAATGACAGTAAAATATGTTGGACTTACTACTAAACTAGATGCGTACATTGGACACAGATACCCTGGTTATGGGCTTTTATATTGAGAAAGGGCCATAACTCCTCCAAAATTTGGTGAATTGTAACCAAAATCCAACTTGCCATGTATTTTATTATATGCTAATGTGCCCCATATGAATTGAATCCATCCATCATTTCATGAGTTATTGATCAGAAACCAATATTTTGCACTGACATACGGACAGGGGTAACACTTTATGCCATTCTTTGAATGGAGGGGGCATAAAAGGTTCAAATGGCAGCATGACTATAAAATCTTCTACAAGAAATCACATCATATTTTTAAAGGCACATATAAAAGATCAATCATCCTGATTCACTTTTAAAGCATATAAAAGCACTGAGAACTTACCAGTACAGAACCATATAAGGTCTCTCTTAACAAATATAGCCAGATGTAACGCACCATGAGCAGCTGAGTGGAATAACACATGAGATGGGCCAATTGTCTCCTGTAATAATATCTCCCATTCTTTTCTATAATACAACACAAATTAAGAACATAATTACATTATTCACAAAACAAGACAAAATTCTACACAGTTTAAGTAGGAAAACATCACATAAAAAAATACATTGTTCATAAATATTTCAATAAATTTAAAATGAACTGTGTCCAAATGCAATGGTGAAATTTCACAGAGCACAGACAGAGAGGAGCTATGATGTAAATATGCCAATCATTAATGGGTGATAGATCTGCCACACAATGCTGCAAATGTGTTTTTCCCTCGAATTCTGCAGTACAAACTACCATAATATTTATACTCTCAGATAATTGAAAAAAACTGGATTTAACTACTGACTGAACACCAATTGATCTAAATTAATCTTTGTTTGTACATTTAATAAAACCATTATTGTTACTGAATCCAGATTTAATTATAACAGGTTATTTGAAAAAAATGTCGGAAAAGTCCAAGTTTCTGTCCCACAATGAAGTTTAGTTTCCTGTTTATTAGCATTTACAAGTCTAGCGCAAGAGCCTTTACAGTGTAAAGTGTACACCGAAATCAATTTTGTGAACAACCTGCCATATAAGTAGTGCACAAAATGCTCTAACTCCAAAAATAACTAAAGCGCCTATAACAATTCATAATTATGATTCTTGAAGCAGTGAAGTAACACTCCTATCTCAGGATACCTGGATGTCTAGTATGCCCACACTCCAAAACTACTGATGGCATCATTCTGGAATGGGCTACCATATGACTTACTTGTTCATAGCATTTTCTTGTGTACCAATAGCATATATATCCTGAACATATTCACACACTTCTGGTAACAAGAAATCATCCAATGGATCTTTACAATCCTACAATAAACATACAATACAGATACAAGATTATGTTCATATTTTCTCTAATACATGGATTGACACAGTATTACCTCTCTATATGACAAATGTATGTTACAACTTAACCTGTCAATAAGAGGAAACACACTCATACATATCTATTGTTGACCTGAATTGTTAATTGACTAAATGCTTAGCATTTCCAACATATAGTTTCATTGACTGTAGACAACATTCCTGCAGTGATCTACCCCATACAATAATGCATCTTTAAAGCTTCGAACAGTTAGATAGAAAGATTTCACTCCAAATTGAACATACAACAATCTCATATGTTTGTTTAACCAAGTTTTTTTCACAAGACAGAATTTCATTTTTATTCTAAACTAAAACCATCCATCCTTTCACTAAATACATAGAAACTATGAAATATCAATCTATTTCTAATCAAACCATAAAAAAACATGCCAAACAGGTCATGCCAAAACATATATAGGCAAAGCCATGATAATCACAATATAATTTAGCTAACAATCGTTGCAATATGAAGAATGAAGATGTTTCTTCAATTAATTTATACAGTAAGTAAATAAGAAATGTATCACACAGACAATAAATGCAATAACAGCTAAAACGGTCATGAAAAACATTCCAAATGTGAATGTGAACAAATATGTTCATACATATTTTTTTGTTTGGCATATGCATTGTGACCTTTTCAGTTCATCTCTCAGCATCATGCATGTAACACAACCAGTAAAATACCTGGTGATAATACTGAAGGTTTCACATAAAACCATTGAAACCGACATGTTAATACACTGAACAAACTTTTTGATTGGTCACTTGGGTTTTCTTGATATTTTTAAACATCTTTTATTTTCTTGCATTCAAAGATGCAAGCACCATCATTTAAGTAATTTTTAACGTTTTTGCTGAAAATCCACTTTGACCCTCAGGTGAAATTTACGACAGATCAACGATTTAAAAGTCGTAAAACAATAATATATGGTACTGTCACTTCAATAAAAACAAAGTGACCAATTAGAAATTTTTGTTCAGTGTATATTGCGTATTTAACGGGTCATTTACAATAAGTCTAACATGTTTGAAGTTTATCAAAATACCATGGTTGTTATGGGTAACTACTAAACATTTGCAAAAATAACTATACATGCATAATTATTATAAAACAACAATGAATGTAATTGAAATGAACATAACAATATTTGTAATTACTTTAAATATTTTCATGCACAAAACAATTACACATAAATCTGATCAACATTAAATGTATTTTCATCTCATCAGCTTGCCTAGCCGTATGTACAAAATGGAAAACAACAAGCCAGATACAGTGGGACCTGATTTATTCGAATTCTTCGGTACCAAAATATTCATGGTTGTGAATAGCCCATTTGTGCATAAGAAGATATATTGGGACCTGATACTTATTTCGGAGGAACCAAGTATTCGGATAGAAGGTTGTCGAATAAACAAGGTATGACTGTATCTGACAGGTGTCAATAGACGCCGTTTGTGATTGTAATCACTGAGTTTTTAAGCTTATTAGACTAAGCCCAGTCCTTAATTGAATAAATTCTCCTCAAGATAAATATCAATTTTGACAGTTGAAACTTTAATGAAATGAAAATACATTGTAAAACAATGAAACTTAAAAGCTGACAGTGAGATAAAGGGAACAGGGCATAAAGCAGTGACATTCTGCAACAGAAGTTGATGTGAAACTGTAAACATCTCCACCCTACCTTTGGTATCTGTGTGTAAAGACAACAAACTTGATCAATTCATTTCATTTACTAAGAATATGCTTTATTGGTGTCCATTCAAAAAAAAATACCAATATATTAACTGTTTGGAAAACTATCAAAGACAGCCTCTGATTGAGTCTGAACAAAAATAGTTCTTCAGTTAATTTGGTGAGATCGTATTTGTCAGCACCTGTTCTTATTTCAACAGACAATTAGATTCACCAATTGGACAGTATGCATGAAATCAACAACAGTAACAATTTAATTCACAGAATAATCTGAGCATTTTCTATTACACTGGCTGTGAAAACATGATTTTACATCTATACAAGTGAAACAGTCTAATATAGCATATAGTCATGATCAAATCAAGGTCCATAACTCTCAGGATATTGGTCCACTTAAAATATCAATGTGGCTAATTTTTGATTCAGTACATGTAGATAGATAAAGCAATCCAGGCATAAATCAGACAAACTGTTCACCTTAATCTCAGCCATGTTCCAACTACCAACCCAAAGACCAACTTTACGATCTGGAAAATATTTATCCAACTCTGATGATGACAACAACGCAGGTCCAGATGTGTTCTGCTTCATCCTTAAAAGCAAATAAAATCACTGAGTGTCAATTATTTAATGTACATAAAGTTGTTGTTAAAATTCAGAGACACAATTACATAATACATGTACAGTAAAACCTCACTTAAAGACCATCTCAATAATAAGACCACCTCAAAATTAAGATCACACCTTTCATGTCCAGTTTGACAGTTCCGCTCTTTATTCAACCTCAATATTAAGACAACCTCACTATTAAGACCAGTTTTAAAGGATCCCAAGGGTGGTCTTATTATTGAGGTTTTACTGTATATGATATTCCATTACCTAAAACACTGAACAATCCATGCATATGATTATATTTATTTACTGTAATATTTTATAAATACAGTATAAGTGGTAAAATTTGCTAAGTAAAAAAATATTTGCAAATTCAAGAAAGTACAATATGTAAGATAGTGCAATTTTCTTTCTTCACATACGTATAACTCTGCATACTTGTCTACAAAATGTTACAATTATCAGGTGGTGCATTCTCATACATTTTTGCTACGAATTGTCTGAAATCGCCGATTCAAGAATTTTTTCACTCGCACAAAAATCCACTTACACAGTATTTTAACTGAACTACCGAGCAGATACTGACAAATTGACTTTTTAACTAATATGTCAAGTTCTGCAATAAACTTTGATAACAAATTATGGATTCTTAGAAAAGGTCAAGCAGAAGAAGAAGAAAGAAAACCTGTTCCAAATGATCCAAGTCATAACGCAATTATTCATTACCAAAATATGATTAAAGGATTTGTTTATGAGACAGTATAATAAATCACAAACCTGTCTCGAGCTTCTCTCGTTGGCACGGCATGTATAGTAGTAGACATCGACAATGACCTCTGAGATAAATTCACAGTTTGAACCTTTTCACGTTCTGGTTGGGTCGAAAATGAGCGACCGAATAATTTCGTCATTGAATACGCTGGATCAGTTTTGTATGTGGTTCTCATTGAAGTAGATTTCATATCATGTGGGAATGGAGGGGGAAGAGTTTTTGGTTGAATTGGCGAAAGTTTTCCACTGTTGGGCTTAGGTTCCGGTATGACCGACTTCAATCCTGAAGATTCTTTGGTACTACCAACAGTTCTTGTAAGACTTTCATCCATTAACACTTCTTGATACTTTTCACTAATAGCTTTTAAGTCAGATGCTGAACCTATAGTATCAAGCGGCGCCTTACCACGGCTATTAATATCACTGCCATCCAAGGGAGCTAACTCTTTCCTAGTACTGGACTTCACTCGCTGCTTTCTACCTAACTTTTTCTTTCCTTTCTTTTTCGAACTATTATCACTACCTCCGTTATCAGAAGAAGCACCAAATTCAACTTTTTCCGGACTTATATCCTCGCTTGATTCAGGATGCCCTGATCCAGTAGCTTCAACGACTACTCCTGAATTTCCGAGCTTTTCTGTTTCTATATTCATATTTTGATTAGTATTAACTGCACCAAAGAAGTCCTTTACTTCCATAACATTTGGATGAATACTAAGGCCTTTTTTATTTTGTAGTTCAGGGTCAAGTTCCATTTTTAAATCACTCACTGGTTGCAAATTAGATAAACTAGTATTTAATATATTGTCACTAACAACAGCACTGTCAGAATTTTGTTTCTTGTTTTCTACATCAGCTTCTTCTCCAGAAGAGTTAGCTTCTCGATGACGTTTCTCACCTTTAGGAGGTGTGGATTTTCGTGCTGATCTAGGAGTAGTAGGAGGTTTGGGTGTAAATTGAGCATTCTTTAGAGATTCTTCAGATCTTGACCTATCAGGGGTCATTCGCATAGAACGAAACCGATGAACAGTAGCGTCAGAAGGGGCATCATTACTTATTATATTTGTGTCTTTAGATTTATCTTTATCATCGTTATCTGAATCATAATCTATGTCCATATGAATTGGGGGAGACAATTCAACATTTTTAACTTTATCTGCAGAGCCACCATCTAAGGGAGGTAAGTCTCCCAATGGAGATAAACCTGGTCTTAGCTTCACAGGTCCAAGTAAGGAAAATTTCTTGGTTTGATCAATATCACCAGGGAACAATTCTTTCTTTGACTTGGACTCGACCGAGTTATTTTTTTTATTCAAGTCATTGTCAGCTTTTGGAGAAGGGTCGCGCCTAGCCCTACGTGGTGGTTTCCCCTCTCTTTTGTCATATATACTTACAACAGTTCCACCTTCAAAAGGATCAAGATTGTTCTCAATATGATTTTTTCTGTGAGATTTTCTTGGAACTGGTTTTGGTGGACATTTGTCAGTATTATCAGTTTTATTTATAGTGTCATTTGTTTCATTTTTACTACTTTCATTGACTTCATTACTTTGCTTTATTTCATTTCCACCTGATTCCTCTTTGTTAGCTGCTATCTCCGTATTATCTTTAATATTACTTGATGAATTATTGATGTTCTTTGTGGTAGTTTCTTCTCTTTGGAGTGATAAGATAGATCCGCATTCGCTTCCTGCTTCAGAACCTAGACGTTTCTTTTCAGCTAATTTGGCGGCAGCACTTTTCTTTTTCCGCCCTGTAAAATACATGTTCTTTTCTTAGCTTTAAGATATTAATTCAAACAAAGACAAATTGAAATGCTTAGAATTTATAAATCTCCTTTCATATAATTCAAGAATCCACTGTACTTTGAGGGTGAGGATATTTCATGAACATGTAACAACATGTGTTTGAATATCGAGGGTTCAGTGCAAGACTATACTAACACCTATATAAATACTTAGGAGTTAGGATAGTCTTGCGCTTAACCCTCGATATATGTTTATAATTCTACCTGAAAGAAGTACAGAAAATCAATTTTAACACAGCATTGTTTAGACAAGCGGAATTTTGATTAATACCTTCTAAATAAATTATATATAACAATGATCGAAACAATTAACTTTACAAAAATCAATAGCAAAGTTTTCCTGTTCATGTTATAAACAACACATATCTTAATTGTATGAATGATTTGACACGACATCTGCCATGATGCTCCAAAGTGGGCTGTACAAATTACTGAGAAGAATATACATGTAACACATTGCTGTAGTACATAGAGTCTAAGACAATGAAAAATATGGCATAGACGATGAAAAAAATGTCACAGACAATGAAATAATCAAACATAAGGTACCTTTGGCAGGAGGTTTCTGTGAAATACTAACTAAACTACTACTTGTGTTCCTTTCATTCTCTAAGTCCATTCTGTTTTTCTATCCATGGCTTTGTTATAAACTGCAAACATTCTCCAGTCACACTGACCTACAGCAGGTAATATAAATAGCAAATGTCCATTAAATAATAACTACATCCCTTACTTTTATTCCTAATATTTGCTGTGTAGTGTAATTGCTAGTCTTTTCTCAAATTTCTAAGTTTAATGCGCAAAAATTCCCAATTTGAAGGGTATGGGTCATCTTCCCAAAATAAACGGTAACCGGTCAACTCGTACCTTAGTCAACTCGTACCGTTTTTGGTGAACTCGTACCGTAGTTAACTCGTACCTTTGTCAATTTGTACCTGTTTTGGTCAACTTGTACCTTAATATTTGGTCAACTCGTACCTTTCCATTTTTTTTACTCTTATATAACTTTGTATACTAATGCTTATGTTGTAGTGCTTTTTTTTCAGATATCATTTAGGTACGAGTTGACCAACAGGCGTTATATGCCGTCTATTAAGTAATGATTAACGTTAAGTACTGTGAAAGTTTGATATGTTTACACTGGTCACAATTGAGCCACACAATACAGGTAAAGCTTACTTTTAATCATATTAACTCTATTAATAAGTGTTTGTATGACTTGAATATGACTTGTTTTACCGAAGGTTCGAGTTGACCAACTGGTATTAGCTGCTGCATAATAAGCACTGACAAACATTACCAGTATAGTTATACTGTTCAAAATTGTTCACCGAATACAGGAAAATACAGCAACACTTAATTTTATAATGAATAACTGTTAATACTAACTGTTAAAAAAATGTAGGTACGAGTTAACTACGGTACGAGTTGACTACGGTACGAGTTGACCAAAAATGGTACGAGTTGACCGACGTACGAGTTGATTAGGTACGAGTTGACCGACGTACGAGTTGACTACGGTATGAGTTCACTGGAAACCAAATAAACACTGCAAGCACATGTATAAAGTTGTTTGGTTTTTTTAGCTATCATTATCAAAGACATAATAAAGTAACTGATACCACACATACTAAATATTGTGATTAGGACAACAGGAATAGAATAAATAATTTAATGTTGAGTAACGACATTAAAGTTATGTCATTCACGTGTCATGCATACATGGATCATTTGATGCGAACATGCCGAAACTAGCAACAAACATTCAGAAAAACAAAATGATGAAACATGAATGTTCTCACTTATCGAATGATTATCAGCATTACATTAATTTGCTAGCCAACGCATTATACAATAATAGGCGAATGGAAATAAAAAAAGTTCTGTACATTAGTATATTCCAAAGAAATGTCATTCAACTGTCAGATCTCAATGTTTACTTCTCCATATTGGAATTTTGTGATGTCTGCGCATGCTCAGTACTGTAAAGTGGTAAAATTGTTGATGTCGTGAAAAACCGAGCAACAAGTAAACAGCAGCCTTAAAACATCACATTAAATTATTATAAGGGACTAAAGGCTGAATTTCACACATAAACAGAACGTTCCTGTAAGCTTGGGTAGTTGATAAATATTCCTATCAGATGTCGTAAAATAAACATTCTATTATCCTCCCCTGTATTTACTGCGATATATTATTCTTACAAACGTAGCCTGTATTACACAACTGGACAGTTCCAAATATAAACATTTTAACAAATTATACATCAATTTCAGTTTACCATTCATCAATCGAACACTAGTTTTAATGTAGCTCATGAAATCATTAAAAAACACCAATAAATTGAATAACGGAACAGCCATGGCTTCGCAACCCGATTGTTTACAAATGGATGCGCCCGTGAGAAGTCGTTTCATGGAATAATTGTATTTTATTGATTTTGTCCACGGACTTAAATGGCCGTGTTGTCTTTTGAGAGTGGAATGAATAGTAACGAAAATGACCAAACAAACTATTCTAGTCATGACAACAATTTATATGCTGACAGACAACTGCAGAACCGATTACTCCAACTTGAAGAGGATTCGGATATGGAGGCATACGACCAAAAATTGTCAAAATCATGGAATAACTTAAAATCGAAGACATTACGATCAGACCCTAGAACGGATTCTATAACTGGATGGTTTCCAAGTGCTAAATTTGTGGGACGTCGGAGTGAATTGCAACGACCGGAAACAAAGCCAACATTCATACATCCGTGGAAGGATTACCGTACTAAGAAGGAGGATAGTTTTGTGTTCAAGCACTATACCGAATATAGGAAGTACATTGAACAGTATAGGAATGAACATGGTTGTCATATAAATAGGTTTCCATCTGGGAATCAAATCGGTGACATGCGTAGAATAGCTTTTCAGGTATTGAACATTCTCGCTTCCTTGGGTGTCCCTACAATATTTGTCCTAATTAACTGTAGACACACCTTGTAATTTGTTTGAAAACTTAACTGGTCCAAGACATACAAACATCCTTCATTTTTCTATGCCATCAGAACCCAATTTTGCAAGCAGTTACATATATCTGACTTTCTGCTGCAATTTGTAGGGTTTTATTGTGGTAAAAACAGGTGTTTCAAATTATATGATTGAACAAATCTCTCTTTTACAAGGTTTTAAATGGATAATCAGGGGTTCCATTTGACCATGGAGTTGACCCATTAACCCCTGGAATTTACAAAAAGCCACATTTTGACCCTTTAATTTATAGATAATTTTGCTATAAAATGTTAAAAAATTATCAAAATGACCCTTGAGGTTCAATACCCAGTGGAACCCCTGATAATGCATAGCATTTTTCAATGTTATGATTTGTCATTATTTTATTTTTATAATTTTGCTATAAAATGGAAAAAATTGTCCAAATGATAATTGAGGTTCTGTACCTTAGTGGAACCCCTTGATAATGCATAGCTGTTTTCAATGTTATAATTTGTCATTATATTTTTCCAGCAAAATTGTAGTAAGAATTTACCAAATTTCAGACAAATTACAAAGAATTAATAAAAAAATAACTGATGAATCCAAATCTGGGTTTTTCTATGTACCAAGCATGTTAATTTGAACAAATACGGTACCTTATTGTGAGACATATTTATGCCATATTGAAGTTGTCAATATCACAGGTCTAGAATTGCCCATCCATTTTTAGCTGGATAAATCATTTTTTATCAGGCTTATACAATTGTCATACCTATTTTGTAATTTGATGCCAATATTGTTAATGTTTATTAATTAATTTCATTGCTGCAACACATTTAAATAAAGTTAATAGGGAACAATCTTTTGATAAATTGTTTGTATTTTACATGTATACAATTTCTATTTACACATTATTATAAATATAATGTGAGATATCAAATCTGACTGTGCCATTAACAGGTATTATTGCAATGTTCTTTCTACCTTAAACAGTTCTATAGTAAAAGTGAATTGTCAGTGAGATTTAAACAAATTAAAGTAGCAATCTAAAATGATAAGATTCTTTAAGAATTAGAACCATATATTGTCTAAAGAGTAGTTTTGTATTTCATTTGACTGGAGAGGAACAATGCATATTTATGTTTTATTCCTTCACACCACTTCATCCTGTCAAGAAGTCTACTTATGTATAGATTGAAGTGCATTTTCAATGTATATCTCATATTGGCATTGAACATTCTTGTGTTATTATGACATTTGTTCATTGACTTTGTCTATTCCAGGGATCGGCGCCACCACAGAATAGTCCTATAACTGTCCAACAGATGCAACAGTCCGGGTATTCAACAGTTTCTCCTCAGGCAGCGAATCAAAGTTCATTACATTATGCAAACAGAAAAGATCAGTTAGGAACTCTTATCGCACCTTCAGCAAATAGTTCGGCCAGCAATAAATCAAACTATATTGAACCTTCTAGTCATGCTCAAAAATATCGAGTAAATAATGGAAAACTTCCTCGAAACAATACTGTGTTTGATTTACGAAATGCTGATTCTGATAATTCAAGTGAGGGTGGGGATGTTCGTCTTAGGAGTCCAAGCCAGAGGAGTAATTCAGCATCATCGTCTAGGACTAAAAGTAGAAATCATACAAAGTCACCGACTAAGATTACAGTGCCTGCCAATTCTAACACTCGATCATACCCATTGCAAGCTCTAACGATGTAAGTATTTATATAATATCTGTATCAAGAACCATGGATATGTGAGACCTGTGTTATGTACTGATACTGTAACCTAGGGGGTGTCACTATATACCATTTTATCAGTATATTGCAATATGCAACCAAACTGTATTGTGCCACAATATGAAATAAATGTCCCATTTTTTTACAATATATTTTTTTCTGCTAGAAAGTTATTCACAACAAACTATAGATAATTGACGTCACATTATTTAGTCATGAAAACCTCATATTTATTTACCATTCCAAAACTGAAATTATATTGATAACTACATGTATTTTGTATATTTTCTGTATGTTTATTTTTTACAACAAATTTGAAGGGTTTGGAGTGGAATGAATGGGCTCACAAGTCTTATGAAAAGTTTATCATAATTTAATGAAGCAATATATTGCGGTACATATTGCAAAACATTGCTTAAGTATTGCAATATATCATGGTACACGTCAGGCATATCGTGACAGCCCTAATCATTCTCCTGTATCGCTGTATTGTTGTGCTGTTTGATTATGTAACCAATTACCATGACCAAAAAACATGCTTTTGTTCCCAATCCTCGAGTGCATAATTAAATATTTTTATTTAGATGTTTTGTTTTTCCTTGTGTATGTTGTATTGTATACCATTTTTGAGAAATGATAATGAAAACGATTTTTTTTACAGGCAATTGTAGAGATTTGAAATAAGCTGATCAATTTGAGCATTATAATCTAGCTGTAATCTGATTTTTTGTTGTCGACCATTTGATTTTACTAGGTTTTACTCAATGAATATTTCTCAAACATCACAAATTTTGAGTTTTCAACCCAACTATCGATGATTCATTTCTTACACAATTCATATTCTGCATAACTAAGCTATGTCTACTGCATGTCATGATAGCCACAGTTTGCCAATACATGATGTCTTACTATTGACTGCTGAGTTAACAATATTATCTATAGTGAATGTTGTACAATAATGTTTGTATTTTGTATGATTATTCATTTTACAGTATTGACTGTATTCTGTCCGAGTACAGCATTGCCCCTGTTAAAAACCTAGACTGTTCGACCTTTCATTATATTCAATTATTCCAAAAATCAAAAGATCTGTTTTCTCTTCTGTATTTGTATATGATATTATTTTACATAATGTTTGTTGATTGAACTTTCATGGAACATTTACTTCAGTTGACGACAACAATATATACCAAAGACTTTATTTTGTTAAATTTAATCTGCAGATTAACGTGATTAAGAAGTCGTGTATTTGTTCATTTTAACTTTGCTGTCTACTTGTGAATGTTATAATTTCCCATGCCTTCAATTAAAAGCTTTTCACAATTATCGTGCTGCAAATGCATTTGTATTTGGTTCTGTAGGGGTATAATGACATGGTTTGTGAATTGGATTAAATTGATAAAAGGACTTCAGACAAGTTATTGACATAATTTATAATATGCTTATACTTTCGATATTGCCTCTGATACAAGTTGAATCAGTTTAAGAAAAGTCCTTCATATTGCTGTTTCGTGTATTGATGTTGTAATTCAAAATTAATATGTAATTATTATGGACAGTGGTTGTTTTGTGTCTATAAGATGTTGGCCACTTGACAAGCAGGTCTAATTCATTTGAAAACTGAATAAGACCATAATTATGCCTCCTTATAACTTATAAGCCATCTGACTGTGCAGGTTATCCAGGAATTGGATTCCATGGTTATTAAAAAAGCCTAGAAATGGTTCTGTTCTAAATTAATTGCGTTATGAATAAAAACTATTGTTAATGCATGTCTCTAATTCATCTAGAATGATCCAGGTTTTGCCTATTGGTTTGCTTTTATTTAAACTCTTTTTTTTAATATAAATGGAGATTTTTTCAATTTTAATCTGTGAATCGATATAAGCACTTGATGTTAAGTAGGTGCAAGATTAGCTAATGTTTAAATTGGTAGTCTATTGTTTACTTGGAAAATCCATGTCTGTTATGAAAAACTGCTTGTATTAGACAAATATTTGATGATGATGTTTTCTAGGTGATGAATAATTGTCAGTGTGAGAATAATGATTTTTTTGTTTTTTATGACTAAGTCACTTGAACTAAAATAATTTAAATATCAATTTTTTGAGAAACTTTTGAAGAAAAATGGCTACATGTCGTATGCTTTCCTGTTAAGGTAAAGGCTTCAATATATAATCAGTGTATGAAATCAAACTGACACCTATATTTTTCCAAGTCATATAATACATAGTTATATTCTGTTACATATCAAGATCTAATGTCTGTATTTCGAGGGTTCGGCGCAAGATTGTCCTAATTCCTATGTATTTATATAGGAGTTGGAATGGTCTTGCACTGAACCCTCAAATTTTGTTAGGTTTTATTTTTATTTAATTGTTTCACCATTGTGTACACGAGTGTAGGATAAAAATGTCTGTCTGTGTGCTAAAGTTTTGGGAGAATTTGTCCACCTTGTAAAAGGGAAAGGAGGGTGTTTGTCTATATACCTGTGTACACATTTGTCTTATAATTGTCCATTGAAATGGTTGTAAAGTTTGTGATAGTTGCTCAGTGCACTATCTAAATATATATGTAAATTGAGGCAATACTTGGCGCCTACATAATTATATGTAGTGGTTAATCATTCAACACAATCCTTTATCAAACCATATTGGTTTAGTCTCTTGCTCATGGTGTGCATTTTAAACTTTCATTCATGGTTTCCATTTCAAACTTTCAAATCAATTAGCTGTTCCGCTTGCTTTTCT
Organism: Mactromeris polynyma; assembly: GCA_032209605.1. Lineage (NCBI taxonomy): Eukaryota > Metazoa > Mollusca > Bivalvia > Venerida > Mactridae > Mactromeris > Mactromeris polynyma. The sequence goes on from JASFXZ010000058.1 coordinate 1,040,590, forward strand.
ATTCTCAGCATGATCTGGTTACATTTGTAATTTAATTGTTAATTCTTCATAGCAACTATTATACCCAATTACCTCAATAATTGATTTTCTGCTAATCTCTGACTGGGAAAATTGATTAGTTAATAGAAAATTATTGCCAATCATTTGCTTAATCCAAAGTTTCTATTTGCGGCTGTAAAAATGTATTAACTTTCCCAATTAAGGGACAATTTATTTTACCAGAATCTATATTGTTGCCATTGTTTGCCATATGAATGTATCTGTCGAATTCTACGTCATAGCAATAGCTTGAATGACATTTCATAAAAGGTCTGGTTATGTCCAGCCAATTTAATCCATTTGGTATTTGCTAATTCAATTTAGGTACAAAATTGGATTACCCTATGTATACTGATATTCTTTCCTTAAATACTTATTGATCGAGTGATATAGTGTATTCTAACTTGTCTTTACTTGTATGTGTGGAATAGAAAGTATAGTTTTAGGTTCACAATTTATTCTACTAAGTCCCATTTTGTAACAATTTTTTTTGTAAGAGATTTTCAGTCTGCTACTGATTTCTGGCTTCTTAATCTCACCCAGACTTGTCTCAACACTTGTAAACATTTAGGGGACAGATGGGAACTGATTCAGGGGGAAATAAATGGACAACGTAGTTTTGAGAACTACAACTTTTAGTGCCACCACAGACTTGTTTCAAACACTGCATGTTGGAACAAAAGCCTGGTTTGGTATATTTATTGCAAGGTTGCAGGAAATCTATTCTGATAGTTTTCAATTAAAATTATTTTTAGGTTCTCAAATTTCTGCTTAATATCTTGGTCATTTCCATAGAAAATCGTACTCTTTGTGATTTGAAGTAAGACATGAGTGCTGACCATTTTGTTAACATTTGCAGCTCTACTGGACATTGACTTGATCTTATCATTATAGGTAAAGTTCAAGTAAAAAAACATTAAATTTTTTTGTCCTTTAGTTTGAAACATTTAACAAAAAAGTTATAGTTAAGAAGTTTTAATATTTTGTTTGAAATATTTACCAAAAAAGTTATAGTTATAAGCAGTTTAAATATTTTGTTTGAAATATTTACCAAAAAAGTTATAGTTAAGAAGTTTAAATATTTGTAAAGTATCAGCATTTCAGAATATGAAAACGGTTTTCAGTACAAGTAGCCTTGGCCGATATTGTTGCTAGTTGGTTATACTGTTACCTTGTCTCTTGATTATCTTAAATATTTACTTTTCAAGTGGAATTGTAAATCACACCCATGCTTCAAGTACATGGATAGGCGCTAGGTTTCTCCAAATTGAAGAGTATATTGCATTATCATGGTGACATTTAAGTATACCTCCAATTTGAAGAGTTTGTTTGTTCATTGAAAAAGATATCTTTGTTTGAATAAATATATTTGTATGATCCTTGAACGATGAATACACATAAGTACATAAATTTGACACAAGTAAACAGAAATTTTGATCACAAGGTAGCTGCTGATGAATATATATACATATATATTAGCTCAATCATTGAACAAATATATCAAACTTTCCATTTGTGTTTGTATTAATATAACACGCTTTCTGTATTTACCAATGAAATCAAATACATTTTGTAGTATGCAATGGCAATAGAAATATACTGATAAGAACTGCACACTATATACAATTCTGTATTGTTTAATAAACTATGGACCAATACTGTGTTATTTAATTCAGTTTGAAAAGTGAAGCAGTTTCTTTAGAGAAGTTTTTTTGTATTGCTTGCCAGACTTTGTCTGCCCAGACATGATTTTATATCATGGCCAGTCTAAAACGGTCTGCGTATTGTCAACTTGTAACCATTTTTGTAACAGCTAAAGATTATTGTAAGGATAAACTTTCTTGGTCAAGGTTTTAGGCCATCTATGTATTATCTTCATCATTATAACTGCCATCCTCAGTACCCAGGCTATTTATAACATATATGATACCCTGGGCAAATTGGCTAGCGAAACGTAACGCATGAATATTCATAAGCATTTACTGACCAATAAAATGGACGATAACAAAAAAGAAGTAATCTCCTTTGTGAAGAGCTATCAACAAATACGACAAAATGGCAGTGACTATTGAAAAAAAGTACAATTTGAAAGTCGCTATCTCATTGGATCATAAGAACCGTGATTTCATCCGTAACTGCATGCTGGGCAATTTCTGTATCGCATAACAATAATTCTTGAGTACGAGATTTTTACAGACAGTTTGCCCAGGTTATCATATATATTACCGAGGATGTATAACTTCAAGATGATGGTCAGTGTTTCAAGCTATAGTAAACTGATTCCTGTAGTATTTATCAGATATATTTTTCACTATTACTGGTATTGGTATTGAAAAGTCTGTTCAATGAAAAACCGTGCAATGAAAAAAAGAATGAAAAGTTTTAATTGATTAACGACATAATTATAAAGCTTTTGTAATTGTTTGATCTGTATGCATTCCTTTCATAAACAGCTCAGTCAGTATTACAGGTGTCAATTATGCTATCAAGTTGATCATTCAATGATATATGAAGCCCCTCACTCACAATTGAATAATTTACTAAATACACTATTATGTGCTAGAAAATACACCGGATCTATTTTATAAAATCAATCATTATAGGCTTTGTCTTTGCTCCACCATGAATTAAAATTGCTTTCTCGTAATCTCAGACTTCAGTACTCTACATTTCTATAGAAATAAGCTGCCATTGTCAATACAAGAGAAACTGACTAATCGAGGGTTCAGTGCAAGACTATACTAACTCTATGTATTTGTATAGGAGTTAGTATAGTCTTGCACTGAACCCTCAAAATACAAAGTGAGAATACATGTACATACAAACTAGAACTGTATATTATATATACAAAGCTGTGATGAATAGAACACATCAGTTATACATTCATGATGAGTAGATTTTGTTTCAGTATGTAATAAAAATTTGGCTTCCTTATATATATAAATTTACAGAAACTTGTGTGTTAAGTTACTCAATGAATGTTTGACATTTTAGATAAATCAGCCATTCTTTATCCTATATTTTTTTAATACAGTGACTTGTTTTTCTTAGTTTGACAATTTACTTGTTGCCTGTTGTTGGTTGGCACATTTTGCAGTTTTAAATCACCTTGTATTGGTGTAACATATGTAGGTGATATAGACACACAATGCATAACATTATCATGCAAGTGAAGTAGTTTGTGTCCACAATGATTTATCATTTAGGTATGAGTAAAGTGTTATTATTGTGTCACCCCTATTTAAAGGGCCAGCTATTTCTGACTTATGATACATCTGCTTTCTTAGCACATTTACTTCCCGACTCCTATCCTTAAATGGTATGCACCAGGCAGATAGGCATACAGAACCATTGTTTAACTAGCTGGCGGCTCACCAACCAGCCATATCAGAATGGACCCCTACCCAAATTCGAACCTTCGAACTCCCGCTCCCAAGGCAGATGCCTTAACCACTCAGCCACGGGAGATGTATATTGTCTTCTTTAATGTAATTCCAGCATTATAACAAGTATACATACTAGATTCAGCCTCTTCTAAGTTCTTATAGTTTCACCAAGTCTTCATAATTATGTTTAACAAAATCATCATATTATTTAAGATTTTTTTAGCTTAATGTAAAGTCAAAGATAGATGGCTTGTTTTCAGGTGATTATATTGCAAGCCCACGGTAGAAACTGGGTTAATTTACAATGCATATTTCTAATATAAAATGATGTAAAAGCAATTTATGATCATTTTAAAGCACTAATTTTCTCATTACTCATTTCATTTAAAGTTTCTGTATGAATGTTTTGCTGTAAAAAGTTGGCTGTAAACATTCAGTTTTCAATCAAACCTCCAAATATATGACAACTAGAATAATAGCAATCATTATGCAATATGCTAATTGGTTCAATTATATTTAGAACAATGATCACTTACCATCACATAATATTGCACAATTAGGTATGAATACTTTTCTGTATGTAATAATTTTTAGTTTTAAATCATTATCGTATTGTAAGGTAAAATTATTTTCATGAAATAACATCATCAATGTTCTGAAAATATATCTAGAAACTTAATTAAGTCCTTATGAAGTTTTGAGTTTAATTGGTAACTTTTACATTTGACGCAATGAAATGATTATTAGGCTTTTAAGATGGATTCCTTGTATTAAAGTACTTTCCTGCAAAACTTGTCTATTTTTTTTGTAAAATAACAATTCCCCCTTCTTTGTCATTTAATAACTATAACTGGAGAAGATTTATCAAAACCTTTAACAGCATAATCTAACGTATTTAGGATAATGGGTATTATTTATATCAAATAATTTGGAAATCTGGGTCACATTAGATTCTCATCTGCCATATTCTGATTTATGATATTGAGATATTGTAATGCATTGAAAGCTCTATTGTATAAAACAATGTAAAGTATTCAATCCATTGCACATTAAATGGACAAATGTGGTAAATCCCTTAAATGGATGTTTATTTTGAAGCAAGTTATTGGGGTATAAATCTGTTATTTTTCGTACTGATTAAATAATTGATGGAATGTTTTAATTTTCTTTTCTTATTATTAAACTTTGTTCAAAATTTAAGCCCTTAAGTCTATTATTAGCCATAGCTTATTTTACAGTATTTAATTAGATGAAACTTATTGATTTCAAACTATCAAACTTTGTTCAAAATGAAAGCCCTCTGTCTGGAGTATTAGCCTTATTGTACAGTTTTTAAATTAGATTGTACTAAATGAGTTTACATTAATAATTATAAAGCAAAGCAAGTTTTTGCAACTTATTTTATAAAATCATGTTTTGTGAAACACGAAGCATGTCGGGCTACGAACCCAAGATCTCAGGTCCAGTAGTCTGAGACCCAATTTCCAGGCCACTAATATGCTTCCAAATCTTGAAAATTTAAGTCAAACTGGTTGTTTTTTTATTTAAAATTAAGAGTAGCTTTAATATGTATAATGTACTGGTATTGTTATTGCCTCGTCTTGTCTGTCTGTTTAACATACTTTAGTTTGTTCCTGATGTAAACAAATTTGGATACATATATTTATACTTGACCGAATTACATTGCGACCTGTATCGGTTTATGGTAGAAATATGTAATAAGGGATTTGTTTACATCATAAATCAAAACTAATCCTGAAAACATAAGTCATGGTCATTTTATGATACTCCAATTAAAGTTTATCAACCTGAAGTCCGCTTCCTGTGGGAAGTGTGTTGGAAGTTAGCAGTTGCTTTCGGTAGAATTACTGTATGGAAATCCAAGAAACTGACTCCTGTTTATAACTGAAGTGTTACAGTTGCACAAAACACCATTCATGTCTGAGTTTCCTGATTTAGTAAGAGCAAAGAGTATAAATTCAACATCGAAAATTGTCTCATTATATATTAAAGAGATAATTTTGTAATTGGTATTTACAACTTGGTAAAAACATTAAAATTATGGTATGGAAATGATGTTTTGAATTTGGTGAATTTCAATTGAACCAATCATCAGATGATCTCTGGATAAATACACAAAATTATATTTAATGCATTTGCAAAAATGTTTTGCACCATATTTTTTTATCATTTTAATGATTAAAAGAAAATTGATTTGCTCACAGCTTATTGAAGCTTCCTATATCTGTGTGATCATATAATCATTCAAACTGTCAGTGTCAGGCAATGGGAGATTTTCTATTCAAATCTTATTTTGAAAATTTCTATATTAATCAATTTATTGATGTGTGAAATGGATGATATATGATATATTCAGTAAATTTTGTCAGTCAAAAGAATTTATAAATATGTATGTCTGTTTTGCTTGCTACTTGAACTCAGCTTTAAATTGGAGCTGTCATGTATGTATATACCATATTTGTCCTTGTTAAAGCTCCTTTTAGACAAACTCCCCTTATTTTGGGAGGTGACATGTAAAAAAACAAGTATTTTTTCCAAATAAAGTTAAAGACATATTTTGATGACACCAGATTGGCTTGGCCAAAAATTTGGTACACCTGCACATCGACTGACACATCTAATAAGACAGAAGGATTTAAAAAAGATTTAAAAAAGACTGTGTTATGATGTGCTTGTAAGTGTATCTCATCGAGTGCTGATTCATCTGATTCATCGGTATACAAATTAAATTTATCAGTCTGTATCGGTCCCGTTTTGTTATCATTTCTCATTCAGACAAAAGTATTGGCTCGATTTTGATATTTTTTGGGCAAATGCAAAAAACAACAGAAATTTGCAATTTTTCAGGCCCAGAGTAATATACATGCAGTGTCCGCATCAATTCTGTGATGCTCCAGACATGTTAATTAGGACAAATATGGTATATTATGGTGAAATTAAAATGTTGAATGATATAGTTGACTTAGAAATATTTACACTTTTGACACAGTCAAGCTTTGACTCAGACGTGTTGCTTCCCAAATAGTTAACGAAATGCCTGAAATTGAACACCAGTACTCTTATATGGACATTTTAATTGAATAGTTACAATATTGATTGCTGTAAGTTTTTCAATTGGAATCTTAGCACAAAGCAAAGTAGATAAAATGTATTGCTTTGTGTATTGACCTCATAACTGCCTTATCTGATTGTTCAGGTTAAATTGATCAAACTGCAAATACCAGTTAAGCAAACAGCCATCAATACATTAGATTTAGTCTACGTGTTTCTATATTAATCCATGAGTGGGGGGCTAAAGAAATATATTTGTGAATTTTTTGAAATTATGTCTTGTTGACACAATTTTTCTTGCCTTTCTTCATCAGTTGTATTGGCTAATTTATCAGTATGTATATTGGCTTATATTGCTGAATAACTATGACAATAAAGACCCTTATTTGTTCACTAACTTATACAAATGCCTGACTTTGTTGCAAGATATCCACATTTCAATGCCATATATCATATATCTTGAGGTTTTCAGTCATCATTGTTTTGGCCACGTCAAGCGCCTGCATTTTTCTTGTTGAACGCGCATAACTTGTGTTTTCTACAATTTCTATATGGCTCTTCATGCTTGAAAATGATTGATACTCAAAACTTCATGACTTTGAACATTTTCAACTGTCTCACTCAGACAATCAACTTCATTTCAGATCCTGAGCATGTGTTGAATATGTTTTAAGCATCATCAAGCCTAAGACATACAATAACATGGCTTATGCATCTCTACTGACCTTTTTGTGGCCCCAAAACAAATTGTGGGGTGGGCACTTAGGTTTACCCATGTTCTTCCCACAAAACCTTGGTCATTCATTTATCCTGAACTGTTGGACCTGCAGTCTTCAAACTTTATAGGAATATATATACTAGCATATAAAATTGTGCACCTTGGGATTTACATATCTCTGGGTCGCCAACATTAGGGAAAATAGAGTTACACGTTTTGATTGTTGAGTTTAAGTGGGGGCACTGACAGTGAACACGTTTCTTGTTTACATGTGTTCAGGCATCTATACATAGTTCTCACATCTGCAATGTTTACCTCCCTTGTTCTGAATTGTCGGCCATTTTGATAGGCAAATTGCCTTAAAGTTTATGGGGAATAAAATGTGAATGATGATAAACTAAATTATATCCGATGTATAAACAATAACTTATTCATTATGCTCATGTGGGCATTTGGCTCAGTAAGTTGAAGACAAAGTGGGTGACACATGCAAATTCTCTTGGTATTTTCTCAATTATCACATATTTGGAAATAACTCCTATAGGGGCTTATCAGTTTGCCTATCAAAATGGCCGATAGTTAAGAACAAAGGGAGGTAAATGTTGTAGATGTGGGATTACTTATGTATAGAGTTCCTGAGTCAAGTGCCTCTCTTTGTAATATTTAATATGACGGATTATGTAAAATATATCGTCGGTGAAATTCAAAGACCGCGTAAGTATATCTCATTGATTATTCAGGATTATTCAGGAGAGTAAAAAAACTGATTCAATTTTTTATTCCTCGGCTTATTAAATCGAAATTTCGGTTTCGATAACATTAAGCCATTGTGTATCATATTACGTATACATATTACTGAAACAAGTAATGGGTACATCGTATCAGGACTTACGAGTATTTCTACTTAAATGTTTGCAGGGTAAAATGACATACATGACATACGAAAAATTATCGCGGAACTAAACATTCATAATGTATAATGTACGCGTTTATTGAACTTGAGACTGTTGAAGAACATGTCAAAACTCGATAGATTTGTCGCATTTTGCAGACTGATATCATATTTTCTCATTTCCTTTATAGTTGTCCTGGATTTGGAGTCTAAACTAGTGTAATATAACCACAAGAAACATTCCAATTTTCGTTGCTTTATAAAATAAACTTTTCAACAATGTAACGTGAACATGAACAAGCAAGATGCTACAGCTGACTACAAGACTTGTAGAAATTTATAATTTTAAAATGAAAATCCAAAACAATACAATCATACTGATCAAAAACATGTACAGTATGCAATGTAATTGACTCGAAACACCAAAACACAATACTGCCACCCGAAGTATCATTTACCCTAAAAACACACACACTGAATTGAGTAACTGGTTGGTTTGCCAAATGCAAAGTAGTTTATATGTATCCATGTCATTGACATTAATTTATAGACAACACAAGCTGTGGAGATAACATTCAAACATGTTTATAAAGTCAAAGGCAAACTGTAACTCAAATTAAATACAATAAAAATGAACAACAATCATTTCAATTATGAAGTCGTTACAATAGAAACACGATTTGTTTGAACTTTATACATGTACTAGACTACCAAACACTTCAAACGATTGCTCTTCGATTCTACCTCTACGACAAACAACAATCATGTCTATAAAAAGGGGAATTTCCCAAAACTTTAACAAACCCAAAAGTAACAACATTTTGAACACTTGAAATTACATGAACATTTTTTTCTTAATGTAAACACATCCTATTGCTATTTTTATGTTCAATAAATCAAAACACTTCAGCAAGAAACACAAACAGTCTATATGCTGACACAAACAATGAACAAGCTAGTAGTCTATCCGCCTTTCAAGAGCAGACTTTCATTTTGCTGCTAGCTGGTTTGTTCTATATGCCCTACACATACAGCAAACTGTCATAGAAGGCGTGATAGTCTTGTGGAATACAAGCCTTCAGTTGCTGTAAATGGTCATATTTAGTCTTTTTAATTGCCAAACGACAAGTATATAGTGGTTTTACGGTATCGTGTACAGTGGGTTTCTTTCCGAGCCTTGAATGTGATATAGTTCCATAATTCTCGTCAAAACTAAGTTTATATTGAACTGTTCCATCTGGTAGGTATCTAAGTTCCCTTATATCAGACACTGTTGGGTCACCAACCCTTTTTCCTGGGCGAATTGAATCATAATACTTGAGTGAACTGAAGTCCCTGAAAAAGCTGTAATCAAGGTACTTCACATCATACGGTTGTTGTTGTCTTACCTCTTTTATCTTTTCAACATAGTTGGATGGAGAATAGATAGGTCTTTTGCGGATCTTTTGTTCAATGGAACTGTGAACTGAATCCACTTCCATTTGTGTATGCCCTTTCTCCAGAAACTTTTGTGAGATAATGATACTGTGGTTCACCGCTGCAAGTATTAAAGCATTCGCTAAACAACAATTTCTGTTTTGGTAACCACAGCCGTCAGAAAATAAAATGATTTCTTCTAAATCTGGTTGAATTGAATCTTCAATTAAATTATAAATGCAGGAAGCAAAACTATTTGCGGTCAAACCACTTTCGCCTTCATGCCAGAAGTAACATTTTACATCACGTGATTTTAAATTAAATGTTGTGAAGTTGTGACAAGCCAGTTTCGTTTTAAAATAGACTGCGCTTGCTTGGAGTGAAGGGCAAAGTAATACGGATTGGACATCCATCGTAAATGCTTTGATTTTGTCATTTTCTAATGCTTTCTCTTTATCCTTTGCTTTCTCATTCCTTGCTGAATTCTTCCGTTTAATATGGGCCTGGTATTCTTCATCTGTGACATTGCTAGTTTCGTGGGCAACACACACGTCGCATTGATCCTTTTTTGGTCGAAAAAGCGATATGTTCATCATGCGGAATATCTTTAAAAGAGTCATTTTAGAAACAGATGTTTCGTCATTAGATGAGCAATGATCTTCGTAAACGCGGTAAAGATCTGCAAAAGACCGATGTTCTGGCTCTAGGTATTCTTTATCTGAGGATGCCCTGCAGTAGTGAGATGGCATCTTCGGTAAAGATATGAGAAAGTCCTTAGCTTGTCTGATTTGTGGAGATTCCTCTTTTGGTGACTGAGGTTTAGGATTTTCAGGCATTCCATGATTATTAAGGTTATTCATCCATCCATAAAGCGTGTGTTCACCGATGCCTAGTGTCGCAAGGAACATGTCCTTGCACACGGGTACTTTGACAGTTCCATTGCTCATGCTATATTTAAATGTGGTTTTCCTTCTACTGTTCGCTCCTTGGTTGTATTTAATTTGCGTCGGTGTACATTGTTCTACCAGTGATGTGGCATACGTCCTCTTCTCTGACCAATTCATATTATTCCAAAAAGCATGATGGATTTCCTTTCTTGTGTTTTCTGTTATAAGTTCACACTGCCTACTCTTTCTGCATCTTTTCTTGCACTTTCTATCTCCTATTATTCTGTGCGCTCTGTCTGTTGTGTAGGTTTTATGTCCATCAAGTTGACCAATGCCTTTGTAAGGTTTTCCCTCCATACGAAGCTTTTTGTTTCTGTTTCTTGCCCACGTTTCGGGTTTATCGAGTCCGCGTTTTGCTCTCGTTGATTCACGTTCCAATGTTGTTTCCAATACATAGTCTGTTTCTACCACTTCACTGTGATCAATTGATTCTGGAGGAATGTCATTATCTATATGCCCTGGTACATTTCTATTCTGAAGATATGCTTCATTATTATTAATGTCATTAGGCACTTTCTCTTTTATCGTCTTCGATCGTCCTTTCGTTCTGGTTATTTGAATGTCCGTGTCTGAATCAGTATCTTCAGTATCTTTTTTGCTAGGTAACCAGGTTTTATCGACAACCGAATCGTCTGAATCGTAAAACATTTCCTTGTCACGTTTTGAGTCCTCACTGTCTGAAGTATCTATTGGAGTTTTACACAAATCTTCCTCGTCATTGTCACTCTCTGGTGTTTCACCACAAACTAATATTTCGTCTAGAATTTCGGGATATGTTATCTGATTTCCTTGAATTCTGCATTGAACGTTTCCAGTCTCACATCCGCTTACATCTGGTTCCATTAATTCACAAGTTGTATTTATACTTGAATGTATTGCCAGTTCTGATTCAGACTGTTCACCAATGCACACGTTGCGTATTATATCGCTCGTGTCTTTCATATGATTATCAGTGATTGTTTCAGTAGATTCACACCCTATTTCATTGAAAACAGTATTATCCTTCGGAATTTCTATTGTATTTACTTTTGGTGACACCTTTCGTTTTGTTGAACTACTTTTATTGTCTCCTTTAGCAATATTGTCCAGTGCCATCTGCACCATTAACTTTGCCCGGGAAGTCATTGTCACTCAGTAGACTTAACACTTACTATGAATGAATAAATTTATTCTATATTTTTACGCACTTATCACAAAAGAAGTATGGTCCAAGTTCCTCTTCTGTAATATTATCTGGTATATTTTTCACGCATGTCAAATGGAAGCGCAAATGACAGGTCCAACAAAACAACCAAATGTCATCATTTACATCATGAAGGAATACCTTGTCTCCTGACACTAATTCATACTCGAGTTTTAAACTGTTAAATGGACGCAGCTCACATACTTCACAAATCCATTCATCGTCCGGCGGGCTTCCCGAGGACCCTGACATAGCAATCTGTAAAAAAATATATCACTATAGATATAAAATCCGCCTAAACAAACATCTTTGATGTAAAACATCTTTTGCCTTAATGAATATTCTATTATTTCTGCTGTATGCAGGTAAAACCCAAGACACTAAATGTTATTCCTTTTTTCTATATAACATTAAAACAATCAATTACGTTAGATGACTCTTAATTAATATATTCAAAAAGCTCGTATATCTTTATGTCCTATAAAATAATGTAAACAAAAAGCGCGTAAGTCAAAATGATCAATAAAAACAAGTTGTTTATGTCAGCTATTTCCGTGTATTAAGCAGTGCATTTTACGCAGATGTATATTATTTTACCCTATAGTCAAATAAAAAGATTCAACAACAGGTATAAAGAGTCAACGGGCATAGAAATGACATGGTGGGAAACATGTAAATCGTGAAAACGCATTATTATACTCATAAATGTTCGTAAAAGCGCTGTTTGCAGCGTAAAAGTTTATCAAGTTATTAACACATGTCTGATAATATAAATAGTATTACCTGTAATGTGTAGAAGCAACAAGATTCCAATTTTTAAACATTCCCGCAGCGAACTGTTTTGTTTCCAGACATACGCGGATTTCGAATTTCACATTTTCTAACCTATCACCATACGAGATTTTGTCACATGACCAGAACTATCTCTTTTCATTGGACCCTATATACATGGTTTTTGTAGTTCATAGAGTTTGGGATGCTGAATCCAATGGTCGTAAAAACGTTTTAGCGCGAAAATGTACTTACGCGGTTTTTGAATTTCACCGACGATATGTGATTGGTTATATTACAGCATTGCAATTTGGTATTGTATTGTGGTATAATAAATGTTAAAAGTTATCTATCAGTAACATCCACCTGCAGAATTGTGTTTTAGATAATAAATCATAGCTGTGATGTACGTCAATCTGACTGGTTTGAATTGTTGAATCTATGGAAACATTTAACATTCACAGATGTTTGTGTTGTTAATAAAAAAATTACTGCTACTGATAAGGTGCTATCAATTTCCATGAATATAATTGAAGGAAATAAAACTGAAATATTAATATCAATTTTGCTGTTGCCAAACATGCTGGTCCTAGCTCAACAGTTGCTGCATGGTGTGATTTCACATTTCTTTGTTGTTATTGTTGTCCGCATTGCAAACTGTTATTATTTCAGCTGATTTATCTATTGTGTGAAACTAATTACCAGTGGCACTCATAAATATTCGTACAAATCTGTAAATTATCATTGTCAAAAGAAGAAGTGAGACAAATACAATAGACGTCTAACTATTGTATGCCTCCTTGAAGATAACAGTGATTTTGCACAAAGACAGTGGCGATGATATATGAGTGCCAGTTGAAGGTTGCCTTAATAAATAAATGATTGCCTTGTTATTTTCATATATTATTATGCTTGATATTGATACTTATGATTTATTATTGCTTTTTTGTTTGTATGTACATGATTGTTTTTGTTATCAAACATCTCTTTCAAATTTTAGCGCATGGCGACTACAACGGTAAGAGTCGGGCACAAACTGTATACATATATTCTTATACTTTATTCTGCATTTTAACCAGATATTATTTGTACTGGCCTTGAGTTTCATGAAAAATCTCCCAATGAGATCAGTCTCAAGCCAATTATTATGAAGAAGAGAGGGCATATTGGTTTGCACATGTCGGTCGTCGGTCTGTTTCCATTCATTTTCGATCACAGGCTCAAAGGTCAAGGTCACAGGGGTCAATTGTTCTCAAACCATTTCCGATCAATAACTCAAGAAACCCTTGACCTGTCATACTCAAACTTGGTCCACACATTCATCTTGGGTAGCAGAGGAACCCTATTTTGGGGTCAAAGATCAAGGTCACAGGGGGGCATAATGTTTAACAAACATCTCTTGTTTCAATTGTTTTAGTGTAATGGTACCAATGTAATCTCATTGAAATATTATCCAAAGTATGTAAGAGTCTATCCTTTCACCTTCTTAATGAGCAATGACGTCTTAAAGTGCTGAATTTGATCTGATATTTAACTTCAAGAGTGAAAACTAAAAAAATGCCCATCTCATAAACATGTTCATACCAACTTTCTAATTCTGGCCCTGACCTTCATACATCAAGAAACATTGGGTCTTTATATTGTAATTTGAGACTGATCTCTATTGAGATCGTTGATTTAACTTGAGGTCGAGATTTTGAAACTGGAGTTTGATCTTTGCACTCAAAGCATTTTTGCATTTTAAGTAATAATTGAGACTATGCTCATTAAAATGACATTGGCTGAGATTAAGAACAAGTTTTGAGCACAGACATTAATCTCAAGTTAAATTATTATACATAGATCCATGACACAATTTAAGGCAGGCAATTAACAAATCTTTTGTTTACTGATTGAAACCATTCACATGACAGTATTTAAGTCCTAGTGTGGCTAAATGAAGGGTACACTAATACAGGGAATGACTGTATTATACATACAGTTAGCAACCTTTGACATGTGTTAAGCTAATTAGGTCATGTACTTGTTGATTAATGACTATTTAATTGTCTGTAAATGACTTATATGTCTCCTGTTCTTTTGAATATGTCCAACACTCTTTTGTATGATCAATAAAGGGGATTAATCAGTGTTAATTAAATAGGTGATCAATGAATGAAGTGATATCATTAGTAGGTACATGTGTCTTCTTACCAGGACATCACTAATTCTCTTTTAATTAATCGCCACTCAGTGCTAGAATGTACCAGTAAAATATACGGGCTGCACTGCAAGGAACCTTAATGCAGCAAATACTTCACTTCATTATATGAGAGTATATTACTTTAGTTGTATAAAACTAATTCTCTTACTGGTACATGGTGTTCTAAAAGATAGATTTCATTAAGTGAAGTTTACATTTTCTAAATAAATGCCATGTCAATGTTTATGTAACTTACAATAAAAGATGTTTTAGTGTTAAAAGATAGAGATCAAACTTCAGTTTTAAAATGCATGTCAAAGGGGTGAATGCAAAACGAGTGTATTTGTATATAAATAATAAAGCAGATAGACTTATATTGCTTTCACTCCTTCAATTTGGTTGTCAACATCTTGATAAGCCAAAAATTCAGCCAATTGGCAATTGATAATGGATCGATTTTTGTGAAATTATCTTCAATTAATTTATTCAATTTCACTGATTGAACTTGGATTGAAGCCATGTTTTATTACCTTTAATTTATTTTTATTAGTTTATTCATAGTTTTTCATACAAGTATTTGTTATTTCATCTTATTTTTCAAAGTGGAGAATTATTCTTTACGTCGCCAAGGTATTTCAAAGCATCATTTTCATTGGAGCAATTCATTACAGTGTTGTATTTATTGGAGAATTCACAAGATCTGTTACAATGTTTGAAATATATAATAAATGTTATACATACAATGTATATGCTGACTGTTTTTGATTTGATATTCGTTTCAAAGCTTATTTTGAAAAATACATACCACTTTCCCGCATGACTTTCAGCAAAACTCCTTTCTACGCTCCTCCATCAAAGCAATGGGGGTACATTATGTGTTGCCTAATGTATCAATTTCTGTTAGTCATTTCACGTCTACTCAATAACTAAAATGCTTGGATTTACATGGTCAAACTTCATGGATTCATTGCCTTTGGTCAGAAGATAACCATAGTTGTGGGGTCAGTTGGTAAAAGGTCAAGGTCACTGTGGCATTGAGATTTATTACTACTTTCCTATCCACATATAACACCATAGTCTACAGTAGTTATACTTCATAGGATGATTCCCCTGTGGTCAGTAAATGACCTCAAATATTTGGGGGTCAGTTGGTCAAATGTCAAGGTCACAGTGACCCAGAGACTAAACATGGTTGATCAAGGACTGGAGAGTGCTAATGGGAGATAATTCATTCTGAACAAGTATAGATAATTATATATTGCTTTCAAATGTCATGTTGAGCCAAAAAAGTCTATCTTGAATATCTGTCATGGTTTTTACACTATCAGTATTTTCATTTCCAATAATTACCATACTTGCTGTAATGAATTGTTCCATGAAAATTCTCACTTTTAGTGAGCTTGGTTTAGATGTTTTAATCACATATTTGAGCATATAGAGGAAGTGTAGGTGAAGGATTTGTTACCTTAAAGCATATCTTCTGTGTCTCTAGTGTATATTAATGACCTTTCACAGTGCATTGAAGGCTCGGTATCGACAAAGGTATATTTAACATGTATCGCTCTCATCTATAGTTCTTTCTCTTCTCTCTGTAATCCTGATTGGTTAATCCTAAAATATCTTGTTTCCAAATACAAAAAACTTCAGTGTCAATAGAAATATGATGTAACTTAATATCAAAACTTCCTTAAACAGATATCAGACAAGAATAAGTATGTTTAATTTGTACTTGTCAAATTAAAGAATTTTAAATAATTTCTCTGACATTTTTGATGATGTGATATTTCAACTTATACCTCAATTTGGAGACAATCATACTTAAAGGTTGACCATCATATTTATTGACAGATCTGTAACTCAGTGTTCTACTTTGTCTTAGTCCACATTTAATTAATGACTTGGTTTTTGGATTTGACTTGTAATCTGATGAATTATTTGATATATTTTGGGCTTCATGATAGCACTCCGGAAGGAACTACTGTAAAACTGGTGCTGAATAATCACTGGTCTATAGCAGTCACCTGTCAACTGTGTAAATGTTGTCCATCGAAATATCCTCCCTGAAATGGCCTTGTCTGAAAAGATGTAACATCAGAGAGCAAAAGTCAGTAACAATTGGTGATGTTACAGTGTTAAAACTGTGCATTCAAGTCCAATCAACCAAGTTATATAATTATTGTGCCGGGACTCATAGAGTGGTGCAGTTGTTCAGTAACTATTGTTACAATATCAGTTTGATTCAATCATATTTATGTGTGTTCAATATATCAGAACAAATCACTGTCTTAGCTGAACAATTCTCCACATTTTCTTTTCTATATATATAACAAATCACCTTTTTGTTAAAAGCCAGTCATATTCCTCTGAGACATTTAAAGACATTTGCCAGACTATGCAATACTTCGATACCTGAGAGAGGAATAACATGGATCCATTTTTAGTTCACCTGAGCACGAAGTGCTGATGGTGAGCTTTTAGGATCCTCTTGTCCGTCGTCGTGAATCGTGCGTCAACATTTTCTTTAAACAACATCTCCTCCTAAAATAATACTGCTAAATGGATTTTGTCCAAACTTCACAGGAATGATCATTGGGTGGACTTCTTTCAAAATTGCAGTAATCGTTCCGGTCCGTTGCATAAGTAAGTCACAGGAGCTAAAAATAGATTTTAAAAGTGTAAACATTTAAAATCTTCTTGTCCTAAACCATTAGGCCTAGAGCTTTGATATTTGGTGTGTAGCATTGTCTAGTGGTCCTCTTACAAGATTGCATAAACTATTAAGTTCCGTCAAAAAACATGGCCGCTTGGGGTGGGGCTATAATGTTCTCTATATGTATGTAGTGGAAACTATAAAAAATATCTCCTCCTAAACCACTCAATGGATTTTGACCAAACTTCACAGGAATGATCCTTAGGTGGTCCTCTTTTGAAGTTATATATATTGTTTCGGCCTGCTGCATAAGTAGGTCACAGGAGCTTAAAATGGATTTTAAAAATTGTAAACTTTGAAAATCTTCTTGTCCCAAACCATTAGGCCTAGAGCTAAGATATCTCCTCCAATACTGATGAATGGATTTTTATTGAACCAATACCAATGTATTGGCACATTAGTCTGACTCAGTCAGAATGACAGTGTCTTCAGGTGAGCGAAAAAGGGCCATCATGGCCCTCTTATTATATTATATATATGGTGTTTTATTATCTCTAATTTTAAGGAATGGGAACGAGTAACTACTTAGGTACTAATATCACTGTTTTGCCCAGGTAGAGGGAGGGGGCGGGACGCATGGAACTTCAGACATAAGATGATTCCCGACAGGTGGAAATTTGACAGACTGAATGATTCCGGGTCTGGGAGATAGACTGCGGCTGGATATTTCATAGATCCTGGAAGAGTTAGATTATCTCCCTCTGTGGGGATTTAAACAAAATGCTTATAAGCTCTAGGGTGGGGTATTTAAAGACCCCAAAAAAGACAAATTGTCTTATTCCTATGGGTTTAAGCCTGCCACCTCCCTTGGGCAAACTATTTATAGGTGCATTACATAATTACTTGACACTCCAGTGGTATAATTCTTGAAAATATTGTGTATTGAGTTGTCAAATGATAGTTTCACAATTTGATTATATATACATGGTAAATTGGCCGAGTTCTGTGTTCCTGTTCCCATTCTTATCTTTATAGTATAGTCTCTGTCACTTGTGTCACTTATGATTGACAAGAATAAAATGTGTAGGGGTAGTGGACTAAAGGGGCTGAGGTCTCTTACCTGGTTGATGAAATATTGAAACATTGGACGACCCTTTGGTGATGGCAGAACCTTCTCAGGTGTTGGTTTACATAGAAAATAGATTTATCTCAATTGTGTTTCAGGGAATGATCTAGCTTACCATCATCCCTCAGTATTAGAACATTGAATTAACTTGTTTTGTTATCATCCATTCTTTTCATCAAATAGGGCTAGGGAGACTTTTTATCACTGTATAAAAATGTAGAGGCTCACAGAGAAGACCCATTAACTTTCACAACTGAGTTCAAAGTACCTGACTTTAAATGATAAGGTCGTTATTCTTTTTGCAATATCAATATTAATGTCTATGACTGTTTTTGTTGCAATTTTAACTATTGATTGTAGTTTATACCTAGTTTGTAGCTTTGATCCAGTGTCCTTCCTTACTGTGGTTGAAGACATGTACATGTATTTCATATTGTCCATACACACCCACTGACAGGGCCTCCTGTTTAATTTTGTCAAGGTAGCTTGGAGCATGGAAATAGGGAGTGAAT
The DNA here is from genome assembly GCA_032209605.1 of Mactromeris polynyma. NCBI lineage: Eukaryota > Metazoa > Mollusca > Bivalvia > Venerida > Mactridae > Mactromeris > Mactromeris polynyma. The sequence continues at coordinate 1,059,484 of JASFXZ010000058.1, forward strand.
GGAAAAGATAACCAAGCAGTTAACAAGTAAATTATTAAGGTCTAAGTTGTCAATTAAGATACCTTCTGATGGAGATTTAGTTTATGGAACAAATTGATGGTTGAGTGTTTCAGGCCACACCCAGTTAATTGGCTTTTAATGGACATCTCATTCTATATCTATCTAGTACATAAATTAAGTCACATCTTATCATATTTTGATCACTCAGTGTATACATATAAATGATACTTTCAATATGAGTATTGTCACATTGTATAAGTGTATACATGTAGTCACTCAGGTTATACTTTTTGCTGATGTATTATTCTTTATCGACAAAATTGCTGTTTAATATAAAACTTTTCTACAATTCCTCTACATATCATCTTTTTTTCTCTCTTTTTCTCTTTATAAGGATTCAGTTCATTGTTGGATATTTTATTGTATAAAGTGATAGGATCACATTGGTCACACTTTGAATTAAATATGTTAGTGTTCCTGTACTCACGTACTCAGAATTGGCTTTATGTTTACATGTGCCCTAATGCTACGTCATCGAGTACTGTTTGTTATTATGCTTATATCTGTAATGGAGTCTAGACTTGTAACAAAAACTGTGCTGCCTTTTTCTTGCATACTAGACCGTGATTTCTCGCGTGTACAGGTACTGGAAAAAACTCTTACACCATGGCATGTAAGAAAAAGAATCTATCACTGGCTTCTTGCGTTGATGGAAATATCCGGCACTCGGGTAACTTGGGAGTCGGTGAAAGATAATCTTATATTCTCTGTTGATGATTCAGATTCTACATACTATATATACTAAATAGAACTATAATCTCTGATTTCAGGTCTTTTCTTTATTTATTCTGAATCAGTAGATGTACTGGTTATTCTACAGTATTTTCTGTCCTGAAAACTTCTTGTTGTTTAAAAATAATGTATAATTATTAAATCATACATATTTTAATGACATATTTGTTTAAATTTTAAGTTGTATCTTATACTTGCAATAAAATTATAAATATTTTGTTGTTGGTAAAAGTTAAGTCATGAATTTAATTAAACCGATTAAAACCAACAAAATGTGTATTTACTGTGTATGATATCTGAATGAAACTGACGTAAAAATACCATACAATAATTCAATACTTCGTCATATTCTTTCTCTGATCACATTTAAAAGATGAAATTATCACGAAAGAAAATGTAAATCTGTGTGTTACGTTGCTTTTTTCACTTCTGTTTAAATATCTGTAAAATAAACAATTATAAAAACTATCAGTAATTTTTGCCTGTGTATTTACTTATATTCTCTGTATATGATTCTTGGGTAAATATGTTACATCCAATATAGGATAATTTATTGCTGTGTGGATATACGGAGCTTTTGAATGTTTGGAATACATTTTAACAGGCCTTGGATAAGCAATTCAATTACATTCTATGTGCAGATGTAATGTGAATGTGCACTTCTGTCTCAAATGATTCAATATTATGCATTAAATTATTTAAATATATGATAAATCATGACAAATATTTTCTATTATCAGAATAAACGAGTTGCATACTCATTGTATAAGCTTGATTATATTTTCAGTTTACATTTTGTATTATATTTGTTTGTGTACACTCAGCATGCGTATACTTCACTTTCTATATACATTCATGGGTTTAGATTATTTTAAAATGTCATCATTGTACCATTCATCAATCAACTTGTGTGTCAAACTTTGTGTGTCATTTATTAGCAGTTTTTTTCATACCTGGCAAATGAACAAGCGCTATGTTTTGAGAAATGCTTGCATTATATTGTATAATGTTCTTGTTTGCCTTGTAAATCGATATCTGCCGGATTTATTATGAATAATCTTTATTTCCATGCATCATTGTAATTTATTTTAAATCTTCAAACATGCTGTTTTGTGTTACTTATTCAGTAGCTGTTAAATACCATTCACTCTCCTGTTTTATATTTTTTCAGACAACAAAATGGAAAGCCTGACATACTTTGTCCGTCCCCTAAACCCTTGGATAACCTCAATTGTGTGGCCCCTGAAAAGCAGGTATATTTATAATTCTATTTGCTCTGCTGATGAACTGAAATATGATTTACCAATGCTGCTTACTGTCAAATATATATAAATATAATTTTTATATATATTGGATAAAGAAAGATAAATACTGGTTTTAAGTAAAGGTCAACAAATGTGTCCTGTACATATTATGGGCACAATTTGTCTTAGTTTATGTTTAAAATGGTTTTAATTGGAAATTAATGAATTTGTTTTGTAATTGTTTTTTAATGTTTTAATAGACAATAACAAAAATAAATAACTATATTTATATACTTTAACTGTTTTGATTGGATTTTGATGGGACTATACATTATGGCATCTGTTTTTGCTGAGTGAGTGTGAAATTGTAATTGATAATATTACATTTTACAAGTCTAAAGAGAAACAATATGATATGTTATAGTATGAACAGTGATGCTGCTACAACAATAAGAGTTAATGTGGTAGAATGTTAATTGTTGCACAAAGACAGTTTCAAACATGAGGCCTTCCTTAAACAATAAATGTTCACTTGTCATGAATTTATCTACTCTTGAAAATAGCCCCTACTCCAAATTTAAGGTGTCTGGCATTTTTGGGGCTGCATAATTTATTAATTAATTAATTTCTGTTTAAGGTTGGCCTATTCTCATAATATATCAATCCTTCTGCTGAAACCTCCGTATGAGAAAACTGATAAGCATTTTGTATTGATTTTTGTACCTTAATTTTTCTTTGCAATTGTGTTCGAAATTTTACCTCAAAACCAAACTTGAACTTTGTTAGATTAGTGAACTAACAAATGTCCACTTGAAGCATTGTTTCCATCTTCCACTTTTTACTGAATAGTATGTAATGTATTTATGATGTCATTATCTCTGGTATTGTATTGTTATCAATAACTCAGTTTTCTACATGACAATTTTCATGGGTCATCAGTAAAAATTTATTTCTTTGTAATAATTAGTCCAACAGCACGAATAGAAAGGCTCTTGAACAACCCAATCTGGAGCTGGCATTACAGGTTCACAGTTTGAATGACTTGTTGGTGGCAAACGAAGCCCCACTACGGGGCTATGCTCTGCCAAAAAGTTTGCCACCCAACCCAAATAGCAATAACAGCAATGTAAGAATAGTATTGTCTAGTGATGCATGTATTTGTCATACTGACTATTTTTCTGTTGCATTTTTTCCCTCTCCCAATAGCAAAGATATTTCATGTGCTTTTTTAATTGTAAATGTGGTATGACCCTTTAAAATCTTAGGTCATGTGTAGGTTTCAAATGTCATGCATGCTATTAATTTCGTATGACATGTGCATTAAGACTGTTTGTATTTTTTTAATGTTGTGGATATTATTTAATTACAGAAATAAATTTCTAGTTTTCACTTTTCATGAAATATCTTCGCTATGTATTTTTCGTATTTTGATTTTGCAGCATATACCACATACATATTATTTTTCTAATAAGTGCACTTTGTATGGAAGGATAAATTGGATTTTAATGAAAAATATCACAATTGTTTTGTTAACAGACTGGGCTAGTTCATACATATGAAAGCTCTGTTTATGCTCCTCCCCTAGGGGTGAGGGGTGTGGTCTCTTGTTGTTGGTTGCAGAATCATACACATTTGTATGTGCTCCGTAGCTATGACCAAGTCTTTTGTTGCTTTAGGGTCTAGATTTTCTTTTAGAGTCATTGGCCCCTCCTCCTTGTGACCATTGGAGAAATGTATTGAAGTTTTATTGGATTTTAATTGGTAGGTGAAAATTGAATATGTAATTTCAAAAAAGTCTATAATTTAATTTTACTTTGAATGTTGTGTATTTTTCAGAGGCATAAGTTGCGTAAAATATTTAATGGATCATGTGCACTTATTAGGTCAAATACGGTAATCATAATATAATGTTCTTTTCTTGTTGAACTTTGTCAGAATATCAGGTAGCACAGTAAATGACAAAATATAATCATCATGTTTATTGTTATTGTTAAACATATTTTAGTCATCTAGAATTTTGGTCATGATCCAGGCCTCAGAGTTCCCCAAATGTGTCTGTCATGTCGAAAATATATGGAAAAATATCAATCTTGCCCGATTTAAGATTTTGAATGTCACGTTTAATAACGAAATTATTTTCAGTCTGTTTTTTACGATTTACTCTGCTATTCTAAATTTGTACTGAGAATAACATCAACATGTTAACTACACTATTTCATTGCTCCAATTATATAAATGCTGAAACAAAAAACAACAACATTTGGTTTTGTTTGTGGCAGTGGTGGAATTTTCACTTATGAGCAATAATGATGCGTTTGTTTAAAATGTTGGTTGACAAAACACAAGTGTTGATTTAGAATGAAAAGATTAAGATACATGACAATAATGCTTAACTCCAGAGTGGAGAACTAATTTAATGTTTTACAAACCTTTTTAGCAGCCTTGAAATGTTAGAAGTACATTTATTTACCTATAAATATTGTTATTCGTTTTGCTTGCACATAATTTGACATTTGTACTTACTACTATTAGATTTAAAAAGACTTTTCTGAATCAAATTGGATGTTATAATTACATGTAGTATAATGGGTTGTTATGTGCATGAATCGGGTACCGTAATGATCTGTTTACTTGTACTGAATAGAGACATTGGGACTTTGAATTCACTTAATAAAGTACGTCTGACACTGTTCAACATCAAAGTTCTCATGTTCAACTTTATTGCTTCATGTAATATGACAGATCACGCCAACATGAAAACTTCAATACATTCAGTGAATCCAATTTCTGCTTCAAGCACCTATATATCGTTTGTAAATATGTTTTCTGAATCACTTTTCTTCATTTTTCTGTGTGTTTATTGCCATGATGGAATTTATCAATATTGATATCTTTGTTCATAATGTGTTATTGTATTTCATATTGTTGACACAATGTTGCTCTGCATTTGTGCTTCAGTACAAACAAATAAATCATGATTCATATACCTTCATTTGGAACTTTTAATTTGCCCAGCCAAAATAGTGTTTACTATTAGCCACAAATTGAATCAAAATGACATATCTTAATTAGTAACTTAAATAATTGTCGAGCCATGTCATATGGTAATGTTTATCATTATAATATACGGTAATTGTTTATAAGTATGTCTCATATTTCCATCATATATTCATTTCCATACATATCAAAACTGACCTTATACACGGAGTTATCTATATGAATCTAGGTCACACAGAGTTATCTTTATGAGTCTAGGTCACACAGAGTTATCTATATGAGTCTAGGTCACACAGAGTTATCTATATCAGTCTAGGTCACACAGAGTTATCTATATGAGTCTAGGTCACACAGAGTTATCTTTATGAGTCTAGGTCACACACATTATCTATATGAGTCTAGGTCACACGGAGTTATCTATATGAGTCTAGGTCACCCGGAGTTGTCTATGTGAGTCTAGGTCACACAGAGTTATCTATATGAGTTTAGGTCACACAGAATTATCTTTATGAGTCTAGGGCACACAAGTCTAGGTCACACAAATTATCTATATGAGTCTAGGTCACACAGAGTTATCTATATGAGTTTAGGTCACATGGAGTTATCTGTATGAGTAGATCACACAGAGTTATCTATATGAGTCTAGATCACACAGAGTTATCTATATGAGTCTAGATCACACAGAGTTATCTATATGAGTCTAGGTCACACAGAGTTATCTATATGAGTCTATGTCACACAGAGTTATCTGTATGAGTCTATCTATTTGGGTCTCAGACTGTCCGGTAATAGTTTTGGGAATAATAAAGTACTTATTGGATGCTGAACTACCAGGAGTTAGCCAGAGCTAGTAGAAAGTGAACGCAAGCATGCAATGGGCAATGGTTCCCCGGGAAAAAATCCATTTTCTAGTGTGATGCTGATGGCATTTTGACAAGTATTGTAGAATCAATTGTAAAATGTCAGATACTCAGAAAATTTACATCTTATAAAAAAATGCATTATAAACATTAATTTTAGACTTCATCCATGCGTATGCAACTTCATAATTTGCGTACAGGTAGGCTACGCGTTTAACTACAAATTGTTTTTTTAGTCACTGAAATATTATTTTATGAAATGAAAGGATATTTTTTAAACAGGACGTCTTCAGTTACATGATTCTCTTTCTTATAATTCTACAGTTTGTTTTATATAACATCTTATGGAGATAAAACACACATCCGTGGTAAGTTTTAATTGCACTTGGTAACACATTCCAACTTAGGTGATTGGTTTTAGTGATTTATTCTGGTAGAATCGATTAAATTTGTGAAAACCATATCAGAAGTTATCTTCACCTGAGTCTCAGGTTAGTTTAATCTGTCTGGGTGATGGCACGGTCACATTCATTTCTTTTTTAGCATAAAATGAAGTTAATATATTTGATCTGAGGAAAGTAATTGAATACATGTATAGAATTTGATCAGAATCCTATTTTACTGCATGATATTCACAGATGAGTTCTGATTAACATGGTCTTTATTTTGTCTTTCTTTCCATTTTTCATCTTTTCTTTAGTTTCATCTTTGTTCTATTTTTTAAGTTTATTATTTTTCTTTTTGATTTTGTGTCATTACCATAGTTCTTATTGCATGTTTTATTTGGTACCAGTTAGCATCATAATTTGTTTTAGTGTTTCATTTGCTACATTCTTGAAAAACTTCATTTTCATTCAATTTTGAATGAATGGATTTGCATCACATTATCCTAACTTTTTTAAACTTGATAAGTTGTTCTTATTGTGTTAGCATGACCTTATGCACAGATCTTGTCTTTATTGTCTTACAACCAATAGGGTGAAGGTTCTGAATGGAGCGACACGGATAGTGATGATGTCATCAGTTTGGGTCAACTTTCAACATGTCCGCTAAGTGCGGATATGAGGGTACGACACAATAATGACCCAGATTCTTCAGATAATCTACAAAAATTTCTTAAAGAAGATCCTATGTTAAGGTCCTTAAATTTGAGGCCCGAGGTACGACCTACTACCAATGAGCGTCAGAACTTCAACCCTGCTACAAAATGGTTCGATAATGAGGCCTTTATGCTGCCACACAATGATGTAGATGCTATGCTGCGTGTGAACATGTGGAACCCCATTCTTTCTTCTGTACACCACAATGGTGTTAGAAAAGACCGCAGTAGTCATGGTTACAAATCTATGATGTCTCAGTCACCATTTCGTACCTCAGTAGATGAGCAGTACCAAGTACAAAAGTCAGTTGATAGTGATGCGGTACGGACCCCTTTCTCTGAACGTGTGGATTTTTTCAACCCTGTGAAAAATGTTAGGCTTAGTATCACCAGACTTGACAATGCTGTGAGTTTCTGTCAGACTCATATTCCTAGTATGAAAAAAGATGGAGGTGAGAAAAGACCCGGTCATGTTTCCAGGGCAACCAACTCTGCCTCAACAAGTCATAGTTTTGCGGGTAGGGTCGATTCTGGTTTTGAACACTATCATGTTAAATTCAAGCCACCCATGTATGATCCATTCACTGAAAGGATCAATAAACCAACAAAGTTTGAGCAAAAACTGAATATGCCTCTACCAAAGGTAAAAATTCTTGAAAGCGTTCCAGTAAAGTGTGATGTAGAGGAAAAGGTACTGACCGACAAAAGGGACAGTCAAGTCCAGACAGCAAATAAAACCAAGGAAGATCAGAACAACATCACTCTTAGTGAACATCAGACAATTGGTATTCCTGATAGTTCAGGTGATGCGACTGAAGCAGTCAGAGCAAAGGGGGAACAGAAACAAGGTATACTAAATGGTGAGTCTTCTAAGAAAGATAAAGATGAAAAAGAAATTGACAAGAAATCTGGCCCAGGAAATAGTACAGAAAGTTTTGAGAAAAATGCTGAGAAAGATTTGGACAAAGAACCTGCTCTAGATGGTCTGCAAGGTGTGCGGATAACTATTGACAAAAAACAGACCAAAGCAGAGAGGGCAATCGAAAATGCCAAACATAAGTCTAGGAAACATTTGAGAAAACCAGCTGTTGCCAGTGGGGTAGGACAGATCATTTATTATTACCAACTACTCCCAGCAACCATTGACTGTCATTTTGTGATTTAATATTGGTGTGTTTATGTTTTATGAAGTCTCTGAGAGGGCCCAAGTTATCAATTTTACAAGTATTGCGATGACCCTATCAAGGGTTCAGCACAAGACTATACTATAACTCCTATGTATTTATACATAGGCGTGGGGAGGTATTGTCTTGTGTATGTGGCGTTCCCCGTAGTTACGTATTCTCTCTGTTTTAGTATAGTCTTGCACTGAACCCTCGCTATGTTAGTTTGCTTTAGCTATGCATATCCTGTTGTACCATGTCAGATCCTTTTGGAATGTCAGACGTAGTATAAGAGGACTCAAAAACAGTATATTTTTTTAATATTTTGAGGAGTATTATAATCTGAATCTACATTGTTTCAATTATTCTATCAAACATTGCATAAATTGTTCACTTGAAAATCGATAAATATGGGCACCAATATCTGGTTGGTTTCAATACCCCAACTTGTTAAGTATGTGCCCCTGATGCTCTACTTTTTGTTTTCTTTTAGATAGGGTCCGAGGAGCATGAAAGGGGACTGGTTGGGAGTATAACCAAGCAGTTGAATTATTCTTATTTTGAATGCTATTTTTCCTCCATATATATTATATACTATATATGGTTTCTGTATTTATACATACATGTATATAACACCCCTTTATTTGAATGAATGAAATCTCCCATGTAGAATATTGGATACATATATTACATATAAATAGGGGAGATGGGGTCCATATTATCTAGATTGGTCATGGCAATGGCACTTCTACATTATGTTATTCACTTGTACTTGCTTGTCTCCCTTTAATGACTCTCTCATAATAATGCACATGTGTTTATTTGATTTTCAACTTCATTCACATTTAGTCACCTTGTTACTGTTACTGTGTAGTCACTATAATTATGCACTAAATCAATGCTTTGCCCCAGATGGGAGCATCGGGGAAACATGGGACTTTAGACAGAAGACGATTCCTGACAGGTGGGATATATTTGACACACTGAATGATTCTGGGTCCCGGCAAACAGACTTAGGTTGGATCCAAGAAGTGGGGAATTAATTACATTACCCACTGTGTGGATTTAGACAAAATGCTTCTCACTAAGATCCTAAAAAGTCAAATTGTCTAATTCCCCACCGCTCCCCCCGGGGCAAACTATTGATGAGTGTATTATTTCCTCACATGCATGTTTTGGTGTTTACCAATTTTTCACTATTTTTTGTACACAGTATACTTTTAATTATTTATTTTAAAATGTTTCGATCAGTATTATTACTAGTCTAGAGTTAATACTTTTAAATGTAAAAACTTGAATTGTTATTGGTCATTAATTACCATTCATCTGTATATTAACTACAATGTGAGAGGTCAGTTTAGTACAACGAAATATTGTTCTTCATTAATATTGAGGGTAAAATTATCGTAAATGCTTCTTTACCATACTTAGATTTTGGTATTACAGTTTTGTATCACACCCAATATGTGAATGTTCAATATTCCTTACACATGTGTATCTTTCATTTGATCTGGAGTTCCACTAGATGCTGAATGTCATGGGTCAGTTTGATCATTGTTGACCAGATTTTACCATTTAATAGCCAAATTACCTATAATTTAAAGAAAAATTGACCCTTCTTCAGTCATAATTCTTAGGGTCAATATGTGGCTTTTCGGATTTTTACCACAGGTCAAAGGGTCAAATCCAGTGTCAAATGGAACCCCTGATGCTGTTTGAGGACCAGCGTCAAAACATTTACATTTTTTTATACATTTACTATTTGGTTTGAAACCACATGGTCTGTGACTTCATTTTTGCTGGTAACAGACGGTCCAACTGTCACCTGCATTTGGAACTTTTGAGTTGACATAACTGTTTTTATTACTTACGCATTTTGGTAAATTATAATGCGTGCAGTCTATGCAGCTTACTTAGTTCTACCCCTAGGGGGCAGGACCTAAACGTGTTATAGAAAGCTTTTGTTTTTCCAACACTTTGAGAAATCTTTTTAGCAAAATGTTGACTAAGTAACCAGTATAGAGCATAGACTGTGCTTTATGTCTGAAGTAATAGAAAAGTTACATCAACTTGAAGTTTTGAATGCTGGCAACTTCAACAGTCGGGCAATAGCAAAACTCATGTAACAAACCATGTGATCCAGGTTTCCCAACACTCATATGGGTTTGTGAGAAGTGATAAAATGTCTCCTGGTTAATAACTCCACATAATATTGTTTATAGTCTGCTTACAGAATACTTATCGAACTAAACAAAGCAACCTATTTATTTAGTTCATCCTTTGGCCATAACATATACTGAAGATGAACCTTTGAACTGTCTGTTTTTGTCTTTTATTGCATTTTTATTTACATTAATAATTTACAGCATACTAATTCTGTTTAGTTTCATGGTAATAATCGTAAAAACATCGCATTATTCAAATTTACTTACAACACTTCAGCATCTGAGTATAATTCTTATTCATGTTTGATATTTATTTATGATAAATCATTCATGTATATTTGTTTATTGTGATTTCTGTATTATGACATTATGTTGTGAGATGGTACAATACAGGGGTAGAACTGGTGCATGTTGTTAGTGTACTGTACTTTCAACAAGTGCTGTAAGACATCTGTAGAGCAACCGCCTGTGAAAAGCAGCCAAGATGGTCAACTTTCAAAGGGTGTTGCTATGGAGAGGTTGCTCTGCAGAGGTTGATAGAATACATGTGGAATATTGATTCAAATTGCCATCAATTGCAAACTTAAAAAACAATGTATCGTCATAGCTATGGGAATATCAAAGGAAGAAGTAATTGTGTTTATATTTATGGTATTATTTATTCACTATGACACTGGTTTACAGATGTGGTTTGATGCTAGTGGACGAGCGTACGTGAGTCTCGCAACAAGATACGATCCTGTTAAGAAGTATTGAAACATGCTTTATTATAAAGAGGTACTCAATGTATTAGTAGACTGTGGGAGTTTGGTACTAATCTGCTCTGCCTTGAACTATTAATCCAGTCTTAACCCAGAATTATTTAATCGTATTTAGTGTTGAATAGATTGTAGATCTCCTTCTAACACCTAACAGAACTAGTGCTTGGTACTTCTTTTTTCAGTGACATAAAGTCAACTCGCAAATGGATTTTCATTGGCTAATAGTACAGTCGGACCTCGTTTATTTGACAACCTTCTATATCGAAATACTTGGTATTATCCGAAATAAATATCAGGTACTGATGTTTCTTGTGCTCATAGAATTGAAACCATGTATTATTCAAAATCAAATTTCGGACCTGATGAATATACGAGGTCCGACTGTATATTTTGTGATCTCATTTAGGGCATAAGGTCAGAGTTGACAGTATAGTAAATGGTTAGTTTCGTATGGAAGTGTAAAACTATTGGAGAGAGAACTGAGATTATTGAATTTTTGATTGCCTGAGAACGTCGCAGTTTTACAAGATTCCTCAAATGATTTCTGTCTGAATTATTTGTTTATATATTAATATGTCTCAACGCAACGTTTGTAGGACATGAAGTTACATTTTTGTGTGTGCTATGCATATCAGGATGGACCCATTTTTCATACTGGTACTTCATATATCTGCCTCAAAAGTGCTTTGTCCTTCGCCTCTTGTGGAAGAATAGATTAGTACTGGTTGGTAAGCCACGAACTCTGGTAAGGCACCCTTAATGTATATACCGGTATAACTTACTGGTATTAATATTTTCAAAAATGGTCAAATATGATAAATACAGTAAAACCTCAATAATAAGACCACCCTTGGGACCCTTGAAATCTGGTCTAAATATTGAGGTGGTCTTAATATTGAGGTTGAATAAAGAGTGGAACAGTCAATATGGACTTGAAAAGTGTGGTCTTAATATTGAGGTGGTCTATTTATTGCGGTGGTTTTAAAGTGAGGTTTTACCTTAACTGTATTTGTGTCACTGTTATCTGATTCCAGTCCAGTACTGGAATATCTTACTATTACTTAAAGAAATCTGTGAAATCTCTGTCTTACATATTTCAGTCTTTTTTAGACCAGGATCTTTCATTTTCTTGGCTTCTTTGCTTTTTATTATACAACAACATGCATTTCTTCTAGTTTAGAGTGTATTGTCAAATATAACCAGACATATCAAGTAACAAAGTGTGTGAAAGTTGTGTAACTGATATAGCATGCCCAAATATGGAGGATTCAAGTTATAATAATATTAGTATTGTCTGTAAAATTCACTTCATCTGTTTAAAAGTGGTATTTTAAAGTCCTAGAGCGTTATATATTTATTTGAAAATTAGCTGTCATGCTAGTTTTAGACATATGCTTTCCACTTCTCTACCTTCAAACAGAAGAGTATTTTGATAGGTACTTCCCTACCTTCAGAATAAAAGAGTATTTTATCAATATGAGTTAATAATAATGTTGTAAAGGGAGTAAGGAATGTGTCTTTTTATTAATTCCATAATTTTACTATAATGAGTTCAAATTGGTGAGGAAAGCTATTACAAATGAAAGAGTTGAACACTGGAAGAAAAATATTGGAGTTTCCCAGATACTCCTCAATGTTTGGAAATAATGCATGCATAAAATTATGGAATGTTTTGAATGTGCTTGTATCTTCAGTCCAATGTTAGTATGACAAGTATCATAGATTCAGACTTGTAAACTAGACTAAATAGAGGCTACAGTGGAGTATTGAAGCATGCTTCCCAGAAAACTAGTAAAACATATTGTGGAGACAAATCTCTTACTGGCTCAATGTAATATCCTAGTTGATGTTGTAACATTATTAGATTCTGTTATTGTGTAACCCAAATTATTTATAGAGTCTATGTATTTTGTGGCATACAATTTATACTTAGTATATATACTTCGGAAATGGAACCTATCAGCTATGTTCAGGATAAGATTATAAGAATCTTACACCGGCTTCCAGTTCTGTTGGTAGGCTCTGACCTTCCTGAAATATTATTTTGATTTAAAATATTGTCAAAATTTAGTGAATTCAAAGAAAGACAAAGTCATTGTATATATTCATACTAATTTTTGTATCAGTAACTCAACAATAATGATAACGCTTATTGCCATATATTTCAACTAACATACTAAATTGTTTTGTGGGTATTTTGTACCATACAACAGCCAGGAGATTGTCATGAGTTCTCTCCCTTTATCCCTTCTTATAGGTTATGTATATATGAAGGGAGAGAATTCTATAAGGGATAAAGGGAAATAACTCATGACAGTCTCCTGTTCATATAACAGCCATGAACGTCTGTGTTCCCCACAATTGTGGCAGCAGAAACTTTGAGATTTGAGTGCTTAGTCTTCTTTGTAATCCACCTACTTAGAGATTTGCATGAGAATCTTAGATTTGAGTGTGAGTCTCGAGATTTGAGTGATGGTTGTGACTCAGTTTAGAGTCACTAATCTGGTAGACATGTTATTCATTTGATGGGTTAACAGTATTACAACAATGGCCTTTCATGGCAGATTTCACTTACATGGTCCATATTTGGAGATGGCCTTCTAAACAGGTTTGACTGTATCTCTGCTTTGTTGACTTGTTTATTTTCACACATCGAAGTCATTATTATTTCTAATAGGAAAACATGAGCTATGTCAACTGAGCTGTAATAAGCTTCCACTATATGAACTTTATGTAACACATTTTAATGATTTTTATTCACATTACCGCTATTTACGTTTGATGTTCTTTCTTATTCATTTGCCAATGTAAAAATAGCTTCAATCATGTTGGTTTTGCTTGTTAAATGAAATAGCTATTATATTTGACTCTGTTTGCTGAGAGCAACTGTGCTGAACATTTCTTGCAGGATGTTTGATTTACGATCACTTTAATTTTGTCTATTTACATTACAGAAGTGTTTAAAACGTGATCAAGAGTTAGATGGCATGACATGGTCAGAGAAACTTGAAGCTCTGCGTTCTGTCAATAAACCAGCTGACAAGCCGAAACCAAAGCAACCAAAACTTAAATTTGTTAAAGCAGAACCTTCAGACGCCATGTTTGTCTGGTCAATGGAGCATGATCGTTTGTACGAACAAAGAAGGATTCGACATCTTGTTGAGCAAGCTAGATTGAAGGGAGGGAAACAGTTTGACTGGGTTTATGAGGCCCAGGTAAAGTCGAGAGATATTGATTGGGACGCTGTTAGTGAAAATGACGAGGAAGGTATTGACACCAAGACTGAAGAGTTAACCGATGACCAGAGCACAGCTGGTGATAAAAATATGGGGAAATATGGAATATATTCTCATGCAAAGCAAATCAAACAAACCTTGATGAGGACAAGGAATTTAGATAAATCAAACACATCAATTACACAGTAATTTCATAATATGCACAGAAGTCAGTGCTGTATTTGTTAATTACAAAGTACCATATCCTTATTAATACTATGACAGGACTTTTCATGAACTTTCACATCTAAGATCTGTGCACAAGGGTATGAATAGTTTTGAAATCAGTCTCAGAATGCAGCCTTGCCATTGGATAGTTTTAAGACTGCGATCAGAAACAACCAATCAGATTCTGGAGTTTTGAGGTTGGTCTCCAAATCCAGATTTATGACCCCAGTCTATGTCTTGAAACCATAGTTACCATCATGTTACAAAGAGAGGCAAAATTAGAGTATGTACGATTGTCTGACTCAAGTTTTAACTCTTTTAATTTACAAAAAACTTAATTTGAATTCTGAGACATGCCTTAGAATGGGAAGTTTAGAGAAAGGATTGTCAGGTATTAGTTTGAAGGGTAGGTGATTATTCACAAATATGTTGATCACTTATGAAAATCAAAATTCACAATCAGTATTATATATTTGTCATATTGACAATCATGTTAATGATGTTATTTACCAAATATGGTGCATGTTGCTCTGGTATCTTGTACAAACTTCACTATGTGATTACATGTTGTATCATTTGTTGTATCAAAAGCTGAATTCCCTTTAATATTACCAAGAGGGGGATAATCAAGTTTGATCTTGGAGGTTATTTATGTGGAGATTCATCAGAACCCACCGAAACACAATCTCAAGATTTTATGTCATCTCAAAATTGTATATGGAGATTCTTCAGAATCTCTCTAAGACTTGGCTTCTCATCAGTTTTGCTTTTAGATATATGGCTTGTTGTATTAAAGGTTAACAGATTTTTTTCCACATTTGTTCCAAGGACGAATAGTGCAAACACGAAGATAAATATGCAAAACTATATTTCTTGTACTACTTAGTAGTGAATGTGGATATATTTTAAACCTTGATTGGAATGTTAAGTTGTTTCCTTCTTTATCTGGACTATATACTGTTTAAAGTGGCAACGTTTGTGGCGTGGAAATGATTGCAAATTTCCACAAATTCAGGAAAGTTGTGAAAAGATAAGCCAGTATACTTATGCTCATGCACAAAAGCACAGGAGATTGTCATGAGTTTTCTCCCCTTCCATATGTCTTCTCTTGTATAATTAGTATGTACTGTATATACATACGTTATAGAAGGCATATGAAGGGGAAAGAACTCATGGCAATCTCCTGTGTACAGTATTACATTTTCATATACTTTACTATTAAATTTAACAATACTCACTTCAGTGGTTCACAAACATTTCTGCGCACCAAACATCTGATATCACCGATTCAAGAACTTTGTGCTTCGCCAAAAACTCCACATATACAGTTGTCTGTCTGTGGTTTGATTGGTTAAGCTTTCTCCCCAGGAACCTGTGACTTAATTGTTTTAATACAAGTTTATTGAACTAATTTATCCGTCAAAACATCTTATAGTGTATTACAGTATTATCACATATGTTGCATATGTACCAATTACACACAGGGGCCAGTATCAAACTATTTTTGAGGAAACTGGCCTACAGTATTGTTTAGACAATTTTCTCAAGAAGTAGGTTGACACTGACCCCTGTGCAAATACCAGTACCATGTATATGTTGTTTATTTATTACTTCAGTATATTGCAGACATCAAACCTTGTTGCCTATGTTCATTGTTGTACGTATAATGCAATGTTTGTACTTGTTTTATTTATTGATTTGTCATGATTTGTTTACACATGAAAGTGAATACTGCATGAAAATAAATGTTCATTAATTCGGTTTGCATTTGTTGTACATGTAAGCGTTAAAACTGAAATTAATCATGCATGTAATGTTATGTATATTTTTTTAATACCAAGGGTTCGGCTTTGAACTGTAGTGTAATCATTTCTTCAACAAAACTCAGTTGCATTAGTTAAGTGCTGTACTCTCAATATATAGTTATCTTCATATACAAATCGAGGAACGATTCTCTCAGGGATATTATTGGAATGTTCTCAACTGTACAATGAACGATGGATCACTGCGCCTTATTGTAACAGTGTAAGAAAGTGCTATATTGGACCTGGCACCGTCAACTCAATCCTGACATCAAGGATTCAAACTTCCAAGGCTTAGATGGACCTGGCGTGGTCAACACAGTCCTGACATCAAGGATTCAAACTTCCCAGGTTTAGATGAGACCTATCACAACATAAGAACCAGGAAATGGAATCCGGAGTGATTCTCATAAATCAGTCACCACAGTCCAGTTTCAATACAGCCCTTTGTGGCATTACAAGCAAATCACAAGATCCCCCAAACATTGAAACTGGTACAATCAATTGTGCATACTTACGGATAATAACTATTTTCCTTAAAAGGTACATAGACTGACTTTTCTGACATAATATCCTAAGTCATAAATATGAGAAAATTGGTGGTAATTGACTCATACCGTACAAAACTGCATTGTCATTTTTCTTATGTTTCCCACAACCACAATACAAGTGTGGAATAGCGTTATTTTCTATCCTGACCTACGCGCTAGTTAGCGTAGGAAATATATGTAAAGTCAAACCTGTCTGTAAAGACCACCCATGGGAACAGCAAAATGTGGTCTTTGTTTACAGGTGGTCTCTATTAACATATTAAATAGCATTGAAAATGGTCTGATGGGAGATAAAATTGGTGGTCTTTGCAGACAGGTTTTGCAATAGTGGCCTTTGTTCGCAGGTGGTCTTTAACACAGATTTGAATGAACATGCATCCGACTCGTTTTGATGTTGCAGGAAACTTTTTAGAAAAGTTATAATACAATGTTTTAGAGTATGTGTGTATGAAGGCATTTAACATGCCATTTTCTAAAAGTCATTGCTAGACATATTGTGATAGAAAATAATTATCTACTTTTAAATATATGAGTAGAGGAAGCATATGGACCTCAATGTCTTGTGAGATTGTATCAACAATATGGTTTTGTCTTGTAACTTTAAAATCAAATACAAGATGGTATACATAACAATACAAGGTACAGTGTATGATTATCATATGTTTATTTCAAAGCATAAACTCACAAAAATATATAAATTAGTATGAAATAAGGACGTTACTTGATAGTATATCTTATAACTGCAAAGACAACATTTTCTGGTAACAATGATTCAATAACCGGTGTGTGGTTACCGTTTGTTCCTTAACCAGGTGAACATAAATAAACAATGAATAGTTTAGGTTTATTACCAAATCGAGGGTTCAGCGCAAGACTATCCTTACTCCAATGTATTTATATATGAGTTAGTATAGTCTTGCACTGAACCCTCGAAATGCTCTATGTGAATGGTTATTCATTTTTATATGAGATATGAAAACAATTTGAAGTGTAGCCCGTCTCCCTGGCAACTGATTCATGCACAGCACCAAGGTCCAGTTTCAAACATTAATTTCATAAAAACAAAAATCTGTATGGAAGTGGGTAGAGTTAGTTGAAAACATGCTACATGTATATGATTAGGATTGGATAAGCATTGTGACTGACCTACCAGACCACAGAACTACATTATGCACTATATTTCCCTCTACAAAGAGAATAAACTATGAGTTAAAACTAAAATTGCAACAATCTAAAAAACGCTAATACAGTAAACAATTTAAAAAGAGGACGTCAGATTAAAAGATTGCTGTATAATACTAAGTAAATAACATGTATTGAACATGTTGAGATTCATAGAAGTGTTTTGAGATAAATTCCCTCCATTTCTGGAGAGTCTAGCTAAGGAGATTCATAAGACAGCTACTAGAAAAAGAAAAAAGAAATCGTCCAACAAATGACCAACATGAAACACATTGTAGAGCACCTGTACAAGCAGATACTGAGTTAGTGGTGAAGTATGCAATATTGAAATATTTGCAAATGTTAGAAAATCAAGAAAATATCAGCCTGCAAAGCTCTCCTCATTCACACAGGTATACTTCTACCCACTTGACTATTCAGAGTAACAATTATTATTTTGGTGATTTGCAGACATTTCCACTTGCAAATCATCTAAGTTTCCAAGGTGCAAACTTTTAGAATTGTGAAAATAACCACTTAAACAACACTAAGAAAAGTAGTATTTAAGACGCTTGCCGAGTAGACCATATTCAGAATAGGCATAATATTAAAAAACAGGCCATTCTTTGTGACCTAAAATCCTTATTTAACCAAGTATCATACTAAAACGTACAATTCTTTCCCACAAGCATACACATACCTACAAAACACAATATGTTCATCAAAAATGAACTTTTAATTATATCCATAGGATACAATAATTGTTTGTACAACCATGTAAGCCTCCAGCTGATGTTACCTATATACATACTGGAGCATACAGTTAAGGAAGCATTGAGCATTCAACTGACCTCAGAAACTCAAAGTACAATGTACAAAACTTTTGTTAAGCTTAAATATGCATTCATATTTCCACTGACAAGCCTTAACAAAACAGAAAAAATGTAATTAATATAAGAGCGCTGCTATGGGATTTACAACCTCTCCTGTCAAGAAAACGCAACATGTGATGTCACTATTTGCAAGCAGGGAACAATATTTACTCCATATGGTCACTTCCTTTTCATATTGCCATATGGGGCAAATAGTGTTAACTGTCGGTACACGGTGACGCCACATGTGACGTTTCCTGCAAATGACGTCACTTAAAGAAGAGGTTGGAAATCGTACATCGGCGCACAAATGTTGGTGAATTAACAATATGATATTATACTACTCTATACACTATCAGATCTAACAAAATATACATAACTCACTCATATTGAAATTCCTCTCAAACACAAAAACTCCTATAATAAAGAATACAAGATCGACTACATATGTAACTAACACAACAGATTGATAAACCATACTAGTTACATCCCTGAAGTAAATCAACCCCAAAAAAATAAGAAAGATTGTCGAAAAAAAAATATTTTTTTATGTCAACTCAGAAAATAAATTTGTTTCTGTGTTATTAATTCACACAATATGAATATGATATTCAGAGTTCATGAGTGAAGTAATACATTGGTGTGTTTACACACCTGCCACACTATTAATGATAACACTGCAGATGGATAAGGTGGTTCAATTAGCGATTGTGAATAGGTACATACATCTAACAAGATAACAATTGTTTAATCTAAATCTGATTACCATTGCATCAAGCATTCGGACACTTGCAATACTCTGATATACTAAAATCTGGAGTAAACTTGTGACTTACAAGTACAAATATAGAATACCCTATTCACCAGATAAAGCATGCTCTTCAACAGAACAGAAGTTTTCAATCACAGTCAGATTAAACTGAATGTTTCTTTTAAACACAAACAGATGCTTGCTAATACAATGTATAGAATGAGTTTCATTTTACTTATGTTAAGTAATTAATATTTTCTTGATTATCATACAAATTATTCAAAATATTGCCATCACACAAAACATACATACACATGTATGCATCACATGTATAAGTAACAAATGGAAATAGCTGTGTTTTATATATTTGATAATGTCATATGATATCTGGTGCCAGACAAAGCCTCTAAGAACATTCTAATCCTGATTTATGGAACTGGTGCTGTATTTTCACTATCAATAAAAATATTACTGAAACACATATATTAAGAAACCAAGGAACAGTCAACAAGATTCATCCTTGGATTACGTAAACACACAAAAATCTAATTAAAATTTGATTAAAAAATAAATAAATTTCATTGATACACGACAATTGTATTACAAAGTAAACTTAAATACACTAACAGATAATATAGACAAGATAATACACCTACCTGATATGAACATGTCATATAAAAATAACAACATAACATTTATGTTATGATATACATAAATAATTATAGGCCAATAAAAATAAATGATATTGTCCCAAGCAATTAACACAAGTATGGATTGCAAAAAAATACCAATAAATATATCTGTAAGAATTATCAACAAAACTGTTTCAACAACAACAGCATAAGATGTTGGTATGTAACATCATTATCTATAGATAAAACCGAACAACAGAAGTAAAGCATATAAAATATTCTCAAAACGTCTTAAGATTCTTCAAATTGGGAGTTTTTGTGCGTTAAACATAGAAATAGGGGGAAAAGTCCAGAAATTACAGCCAAGTTTTAGGAATATATGTATAGGATGTAGTGATTAATTAATCAACAATTGCTATTTATTTACTGCCTGTGATATAAAATCTATTACTCACAAATGTTTGGCTAAATTGAACCAAAACGTTTTCTTCAGATTTATTTGAAATTTTACGTTCATATCGGGAAAAATATATACCTTTTGGCATTAGGAGTATAGCCCAATAACGGCTATAAAATCATCTAAAAAATCTGTAGAATAAGGAATTTTTGCACAGATTTTACGACATACAGACAAATCACACTTATCATCATAGAAATATTATGAACCTCATCAAAGACAGAATCAATGTGCAAGATTAACAAGCTGCAAACGTAAAATATATCTCCTCAATTCTATAGCCTAAAATAAGGCACACATTATTTTCAACTAAGGCAACACATAAGAACAATAAATACTAAAAAAATACCAAATGGGAGACAATGGGTGTACAAAGTGGATAATCTTGTTTGACATTTTCCATACAACATTCTGTTACATAACCAGGCATTTTATATCAATACATGAATAATTTAAACACACAAAAAATTAAGTACAGAACAGGAGTCTTGTTCACAAAAAAATTAAGACTGGATCTCTGATTTAAACTTTAAATTTGTAAAAGTTATAAGTACCAGCCTTTAGTTTTCATTATATCTATACGAACGAAATTTTGTTTGAGTAATTCTTGTTACCCAATGATTGTTTTTGCCACTTATTATTAAAATAAAGACTGTTACATAACATAGCAGCAAAAGAATACTTGATATTATATAATCTTAGTCCGAGTTTCCGTTGTAAAATGTTTGTGAATTAGGCCCCTCATAAGTGATGAGCAACAAAAATTCAAAAAAGAACAATTTAGGGATTATCTCATGCACCACACTTACATGCTATACACTGAACAAATTTTCTAAATGTCCATGTAATAAAATACAAATTTAAAAAAACAATTTAACATGCCGACTTAACATTTGGCATTCTGGTATTATAATTAGTATTCGATCATATTTCACAAAGAAAATACCTATTTCTCGTCATGGCTCACCACGGGTGACGGTGAGTTAGATTTTCAACTTTTGGCACAGGGATCTAGTGTACTATGTAGTAAGTGGTGAAATTCATTTCAATGCAATCCATGTTGAATGTCCAACATGAAAAACAGAAAAGATGCCGACAAAGACCACAGAACAACGAGCCAGGGCCGTCGGTACGATTGATGCTAGTACTCCGATTCGACAGGTATGTCTAACTCAATTCAAATACAATTTGGAAAATAATTATAAAATGTGTACATCTGTTTCTGTTCTTATATTTTGACAAGGTACCAAGTGGATGTTTAGAAATTTTGTTCAGTGTATATGTTGGTTATCAGATAATATTGTTCTGACAATAGAAAAAATCCGACAACAGGTCGCAAAGTTGCTATATAATCAAAATATCCGACAAAATTGATTTCTGTCTATATTTTACAATTTCACTGTCGAAAATCACTTAATTCCATTCAACCCAAGTCCATTTGTCATGTTCACAATAATGGGTCCTGTATCATCATGTCCGAATTTATCTTGCAATACTTTTAATTTTTCTCGATGTTCCATCTTGAAGATACTTTCTTTATCTCCAGTTTTGAAATGATCAATCCTGGTAAACAAACAAAACAACAGTTAGATAAACAGTAATACGGTTCACTGACAATCACATGATATCCCGGTTATCTAGTACCTAGAATTGAATATTTGTTGCTTCACTGTGGGACTAGAGTACAGATCAGCTAATGTAACTATTCTTTAGTAAGCAACTGACAATTTCCACACATGAATAAACACACAGTTATATCTCTACAGAATATACATTCGGTCAGGTTCAAATCTTTAGAGCTCCAAATAGGCTTCGAGTGCTTTATAATGCCGGATCTGACACACATTGCAAAACTTTCTAAACATGGATGCGAAGTGGTGTAGGGGTAAAGGGCCCAACTCCTGATCCACATGAAGTGGGTTTGAACCCCACCATGGGTGAAACTCTTCGACTGACTTCAGAAACCCAGGTAGCTATCATTAAAAGTGATTAATAAAAGTGAATGTCTATTCAATTCACTCGAGAAAAGCTGAAAACAAATTGTAAGGTGGTCAGCCAATGAAAACCTGTTTTGGAAGATACTGACCAATAGACATAGTGTATACAATAACAGTTTTTTCAACTAATCTTGTTTATAAGAAGTTGATGTACAATAAATAATAATTTACAAGAAATCAAGTTTATAAACAAACCTATCATAGATTATTCCTGCAACATTTTTCTCCTTCAGTTTGGTAATCACTTCCTTGTTGTTGTTGTCTTCCCCCCAGGTAAACAACACGAGACCACTGTTCCTTACATAATCAACGACTGATAGATCTCGCAGCAGGACTTCAGACATAACATTTACACCCTGTGAACAAATATAAATAAACAAATACTCTGAATTCTCAATATTAAGACCCCCTTTGGTTCTGACAGAAATTTTAGTTGTGACATGTCGGATTATTGAGTAAACATACATAAAAGAATTAACACAAGCTGTCCATAAGACAAACTGTTAGATAGAGCCTGTCACAATGATGTTGTCTTTGATACTCAGCTATGTCCTTTATGGCACACAAGTCAAACAAGTGTCATAACGTCTAATATATTCAAGCAAGTGTTATCTAACTTAGTTCTTGTAGTAAGTTTGGTGACTGGAAAGCCTGGTGTGAAATTCCAATCCAGTACATGCAATGGTTACCACACTATTTCCTTAATGGTATTTGCACACATAACTCCAACCAAAACTTCTAAGTTCAGCAAGGGCCATTACTTTTAATAACTTTTTGCAAGAGTTATCCAGCAAAGTCATTGTAGTAAGTTTGGTACATTGGTGACTGGAAAGCCTGATGTGAAGTTCCAATCCAGTACATGCAGTGGTTACCACACTATGGCCTTGATAGTATCTTGCATGCATAACTTTGACCAAGTTTGTCCAAATATGAACTTCTATGTTCTAGTTCCATACAAGAAGACTCTATAAATATTGATTGGAAATACTCACCAACAGTCCATGAGCAATGCAGAATTCTGTTGCCATGGGTATTGACTGAGTACGTCTGTCCTTATACAATGGGTACACGGTTGTATCTGCCTCAGTAAGAAACATCACTGGCCATCGATTCTGTTTCAGACGAAGTCTGTTAAAATGAAAATCAAGATCAAACCTATCATTTGTGATCATAAGTAGCACTGTGTTTTAACATTATTTTCCAACAAACAGTTCAGTTGCACAAAGAAGTCAGTTGACCAAACCACTTGTACTCGGGTTTCAACAAGAATAAGCTTGTTTTTCAGAAACTGACAACCAGGAGGACAAGTAATGATAGAAACATTCTCTTCCATTAAATCACAGATGCAAATAAGATATAATCACAATACACATGTAGTCACAACACAATCTATCAGTATTTCCATCATGTAAGATTTGATTTAGAAAATTGACCAACTCTGCATCCAAGCGGTTTGAGATTACAAACTGGAAAAATCAAAATTTGGTAACCAAGACAATCATTTCATCTGCTTTGTATAAGTCTATACTTACCCTATACATGTATCACAGTCAAACGTTGAGAATATGATACGTCTGCCACCATGATGCTCAAAGACAACCCTGAGTATTATATCCAGAAAGCCATTCAGATCATGATAATTATCTTGTTCATGAGTTCCACACTACAAAAATAAAAAATATATATAATAACAGGCCTTTTTCTATAGTTCCCACGGGTCAGACTATCTGACCCATTCCCAAAGCCAAACACATGGTTTTTTCCCAATCATATAAAAAATTCCCAATCAGAAGCACCAACGAAAAATCTTTAACTGGATAAATCTGGTGTATCTTGAAGCTCTTTGAATAACTCTGGCCAGTATTGTCCCTTTGTGACATAAATATTTGTGGACATTTTGTGGGGTTTTTTGACAGTTGATACAAGAAATGTAGCTTAGAATGCTTGTTTAAGAGCCTGTTCTTTTAACTATGAAAATTCCCAAAATTGGAGTTGAAGCAATTAAAGTTTTCCCAAATCGGCAAATTTTACGACGCAAATTTTCCCAATTTATCTAGGGTCTTTTTCCCAAATAGGACAGAAAAAGGCCTGAATAACCATCAGCACAAGGTCAAAGCAATGTTAGTGAAGGTCAAAAGTCAAGGACTTACTCAAAGAATTTCCGAATTTGAGTATAGAACAGAATAGCACATAATCATTATTAACGACTATGAGGTCAAGCTGAATGCTCAAACCAAAGTCCCACACCAGGGAATTACTGATTATATGTAAGAGAGCTAATAATAATTTACTTGTAATCAAAACTGCAACTTACCAGTAACACTTGAGGATATTTTAATTCTATATTAAATCCTGTATGGATGTCGACCTCCTTCAGACAGGTTTCCAGTAACGGAAATGGTTCCATATGTTCTGCTGAGACGTCATCTTCATGTATTTCATCTAAAAATAATACAAATAAATCATTTCTATAAATACAACATACAATCTAATATACAAGTATTCACTTAGTACAGTCCAAGGGTGCTTGGCACTTGTCTAGGTCCAAAATATACTGTATAAGTGCCTGGAGTGGTAAAATTTGTAAAATGGAAATGTTTGTGAATTTCACTAATGTCTTGAAATTCTACCCAATAATTTCCCTCATTCACAGAAGTGCATTTTTATATACTTTCCTACAAAACAATACTCATTTCAGTGATTTGCAAATTCTTCCACTAGCAACATTTCTGAAATTACCGGTTCATGAACTTTGGCCTCATAAATATCCACTTATACAGTATACACCAAACAGTCCATACACACATATCCTACACACTTCACACAACCACTATGTCATAATGTTGCTGAAGATTTTTGACAGATTATAACAAATCTGTGTGTTTGGACTGTTTCAGCAAACCCAGCTTAGTACCAAACATCTGGGTTACAATCACTACATCAACGTATCTCTTCTTATAGTAGAAGAGAATAAGTAGCTACAGGGAACGCCACATACATAAGACAGTGCCTCCCCACGCAGACCTCCGGGAAAACAACAATCTATAGAAGTTAAGGCACTTGAGGAGGTTAAAGGGTACATACGTTAAGGAACAGAGGCAAAAAGAATGGCCTGGCAGACCATAAGGAATAACTAGGAGAATCAAAGTGATGCGAAATTAATGGATGGAAAAGATCACAGGACAAGTCAAGACAGCTCGCAGTAATAGGCTGATACTGGGCAGGAAATAACCTGAACACTATATAAAGTGACAGAATTGCACAGAGGTAAGGGAAATATAAAATACATTCAAAACATAAACAGAAATAATAACCATACAGCGAATTACAGCCTTGGAACTGTCTGTAAACATACTGGGTGTACATACATGATTCCAGGACAAACTGATTTTTAACAAAAAATCTTTTTCTGTTATGACATAAGCAAAAGCTGTCAGAGGGGTCTCCAATAAAAAATCTTAAGGAAAAATGTGAAACCAGCCTCTGGTAAATGTCAGGTCACCAGTTAATTGTTTCAGTGAACCAACCAAAAACAGATCACTGGTTAAATGTTTCAGTGAACCAACCAAAAACAGATCACTGGTTAATTGTTTCAGTGAACCAACCAAAAGCAGATCACTGGTTAACTGTTTCAGTGAACCAACCAAAAACAGATCACTGGTTAAATGTTTCAGTGAACCAACCAAAAACAAATCACTGGTTAACTGTTTCAGTGAACCAACCAAAAAGCAGATCACTGGTTAATTGTTTCAGTGAACCAACCAAAAACAGATCACTGGCTAATTGTTTCAGTGAACCAACCAAAAACAGATCACTGGTTAATTGTTTCAGTGAACCAACCAAAAACAGATCACTGGTTAATTGTTTCAGTGAACCAACCAAAAACAGATCACTGGTTGTTTCAGTGAACCAACCAAAAACAGATCACTGGTTAACTGTTTCAGTGAACCAACCAAAAACAGATCACTGGTTAACTGTTTCAGTGAACTTGTCAGACAGGTCACTGGTTAACTGTTTCAGAAAACCTGTCAGTTCACCAGTTAGTTGTTTCAGTGAACTTGTCAGACAGGTCACTGGTTAATTGTTTCAGTGAACCTGTCAGACAGGTCATTGGTTGACTGTTTCAGAAAACCTGTCAGGTCACCAGTTAATTGTTTCAGTATAACTGTCTGCCAGGTCACTGGTTAATTGTTTCCAGATACCTGTCAGATAGGTCCCCAGTTAATTGTTTCCAGAAATCTTGCCGGACAGGTCACCAGTTGTTTCCAGAAACCTTTTAGACAGCTCACAAGTTAATTGTTTCAGGGAACCTGCCAGATAGGTTACAAATAAAATGCTAGGGGAATCTGGGATGCTTATAAACATACCAAGTTCCAAGGCAGAAGCAGATATTGTCCAGGCACAGTGACTGAAAATCCCTTTGATTGTCCTACAAATCCCAGATAAATGACCAATGTTAATTTCCAAGTAGAAAATTGAGCATGACCCCCATTTAAAAGGCGAGCCATTTTTTTACTTTTGAGACAACTTTTTGAGCACATTCAACTCCCAATTCCTATCCTTTAATGCCAGAAATCAGGCAAGTAGACAAAGGGTATCAATTACCGGCCATATCGGAACAGACCCCTTCCAGGAATCAAACCTTAAGTCATCCCACTTCCAATATGTTCCAATTGGGCACAGTTCATGGAAATAGCCCCTACCAAGGAGTGCATTCTGTTGTATCTAAATCAACACTCGTCTAAATTTTCACTAGACTATGATAAGTGATCTACTAGGCTAAATTAAAGTAAATACATGTAACCTACCTGTACCATACCAACGTTTATGTTGAGTCAATTATAATACAGTGAGTAAAGTTAACTAAAGTTTGTTATAAATAGGAACAAACAGGGGTGACATGAAGACAAAGATCTAATATTTGGTATACACACAGGCATGAGAATGGACACTTTTTTAATCAGTGAAACTTTTCACAGAGGGTGGGGAGGCATGTAAAGATATTGTAATGTATGTTTGCATCAATCTCAAAAAAGGCTCAGACGAACACAAAATCCACGGAATTCCGTGACTCCGCAGATAATTCTCATGCCTGCACACTATACCAAGACCCAATACGTGAACTTGATGTTTGATTTCATCCTATCAAACAGTAAGCTTGAAGGAAGGTATTTAACTTTGTCATAAACACAGACTCACCCCAGTTGTCAGGCCTTGGCTTGTGCCACAGCTACAATAGAAGAAGTTGGTTTGTGACCGATGCCAATGATGATCATGACTAGAAAATTATTTTTAATGTATATTGAGTCTGTGGTCCTTTGCAATGCTTTGTGTTTCTTTCAGATTCTTTGTGAATGTTGTTCATCTTTCTTTTATTTAAAGTCACTTGTATAATGTAGTTTGTTTGTGATGGATTCCAAAGATTACAATGAATATAAAAAGGATTCTAACAAGAATGTGAGTCTGTGAATTTATAGAATGCTTTGTGTACCTTTCTGATACTTTGTGTTTCTTGTGCATCTTTCTGATAATTAAAGTCACAAATTAATGCAGTTTGTTTAGGATAGAATGCTAAGTTGACAATGAATACAAAAGTGGTTCTAACTTAAATAGGAGTCTGCGAATCTTTAGAATGCATTGTGTTCTTTTCTGATACTTTGTGTTTCTAGAGCATCTTTCTGTTTAAGTCATACATTAATGCAGTTTGTTTTCGATAGACACCAAAGTTGACAATGAATTTGTAATTACAATGTAGAATTATTCTGCGAATCTTTGCAATGCTTTGTGTTTCTTTGAGATAATTTGTATTATTTTGTGAACCTTTCTGTTAAAGCAAGTCGCAGATATAATACATATTGTTTGTGCTTTAGACAAAGTTAACAATGACCAAAAAATGATTCTAACAAATCTTTGTGACACTGTATGCATTTTTTTTTTAATTGTTGAAGGGGACATATTTTTTTAATTTTCCTCGTAAATAAGACTGTGTGGGTCGAGAGTTTGTGTATCTTTGTATAATCTTTTTGTACTCTGTGTCTCAAAGTATTTATCAAGCTCTGTATTTTTTGTGTATCTTTCTGTAGTTATATTCATCATTTTGTTAAGTCAATTTCAAAGTGATATATTATGAGTTTTACTGAATGTGACAGTGAGGAGGTACTGAAACAAAAGGCAGACATTAATATTAATTAATCCATTACTTGAACCATGTAAGCTCTATGGTTTCCCTTATGCAAATTCAGTCCTTAACAATAGAAACATCCCTGTATGATATATAGATACAATTGACTTTTTACGAACTGGAATATTTAACAAGAAATATATACCAATCAGTGTATAGTATGAATCTTCTAGTTATTGTGCCAACACATATTGTGCTATTTTGACTAATATAAGTCCAGCAAATCATTGTGACCACTCTGATTTCATGACCACTTCTCTAAAATATGAGCAATTTGTGTTCCTGGGTTACCAACCAGCACTAACCTCTTCTTCTGCAAGCAACTGACAACTTTCCCGCATGAATCACAGGTGAACAACGACGACTTTGGATGTAATATCGCTAGTAAAATTGATGATGATGATGATGGGGGTACCTTGATGATGATGATGAAGGGGGGTACATTGATGATGATGATGGAGGTACCTTGATGATGATGATGGGGGTACCTTGATGATGATGATGATGGGGGTACCTTGATAATGATTGGAATGACTTTGATGATGATGGGGGGGTACCTTGGTGATGATGGGGGTGACCTTGATGGTGATGATGGGGGTACCTTGGTGATGATGATGATGGGAGATGTTACCTTGATGATGATGGCAGGTACATTGATGGTGATGATGATGGGGGAACCTTGATGATGATGATGGGGGTACCTTGGTGATGATGGTGTGACCTTGATGATGATGATGGGGGGTACCTTGGTGATGATGGTGTGACCTTGATGATGATGATGGGGGTACCTTGGTGATGATGGTGTGACCTTGATGATGATGATGGGGGGTACCTTGATGATGATGATGATGGGGGTACCTTGATAATGATGGGAATGACTTTGATGATGATGGGGGTACCTTGGTGATGATGGCGTGACCTTGATGATGATGATGGGGGGTACCTTGGTGATGATGGTGTGACCTTGATGGGGATGATGGGGGGTACCTTGGTGATGATGATGATGGAGTCGTACCTTGATGATGATGATGAGGGGTACATTGATGAAGATGATGATGAGGGGTACATTGATGATGATGTTGGGGTTTAGGGTGACCTTGATGATGATGTTGGGGTTTTGGGTGACCTTGATGATGATTACATTGGGGGGTGACCTTGATTATGATGATTGGGGGGGGTGACAATGACGCCACATTTAAAAAAGTATTTGCTTGCTATTATCTTAACCGTCTGCATGTAGTTCTTCTATAGAACACACCAATTATAAGTCAAAGACAGGGAGACAGCAGCACATCCTCATTTTTTACCTTTCTAATGAAGTTGACAATGATGTGTATGTGATGAAAATTATGAAGATGGAGGATGTGATTATTATGATAATACTGATGACATGGCAATATTGTAGAACAAATTTATAGTAAAACAATTACATGCATGCAAATATAGGAAAAATGCACACTATTAGTAAGTTTTTCAAATAAGACCATGATGGTCCTGTATCACTCATATGAGTACACTGCCATTTTGGCTGAATTAGACTAATGTGTCCGTAATAGTCGAAATCCCCTTAACAGCTTTTTAGTTTCCAATAAATACATATAGGGTACAAAGCCCACCCCTGGTGGCCATGTTTTTTGACAGCACAGAATAATTAATAATATCTTCGAGGAGAACCACTACCCAATATGCTATACACAAAATATCAAAGCTCTACACCATATGGTTTAAGACTGGAAGATTTTCAAAGTGTACACTTTTAAAATCTAGTTTTTGCTCCTGCGACCTACTTATGCAACAGACCACAACAATTCTTGCTCAGGTGAGCTAAAAATTGCACAAAAGAAAGCAATATTTATGTAAAGCATTTTCATACAAACCAATCACACTCTGAACTTAATGTATAAGTGGTAAAGTTCGTGACATGGAAATGTTTGTGAAGTTGGAGATCTCAAGAAGACTGCAAACATATCAGCCAGCATAACGTCCTCTTCACAGAACTCCACAACACATACTCTATTATTTTCTTATAACAAAACTCCCTTTGGCTAAGCGCAAACATTTCTACCCGGGAAACGTCGGAAATCGCTGATTCACAAATTTTGTACAAGTATTTACCAAATTTTACTGTATCTATGAGTTGCATGGTCAGGTAAAATGATTCCATACTTGTACTAAGCGACCTTCTAGAGAAAAAGCAGTTCATTGGAATATACCCATCTTACAGGGTCAATCAAATATCAATTACCCACAAAACAAATATCAGAGATTGCCATTCATACCTCTATACATTCCTAATTACATAATTGCTCAGCCAAAAGTTACCAATCTAGTAACAGAAAGAATCAAATCTCTCATAAAATACCGTAGACTATGATAAATGTCTATCGGTTCCCCAGTTTTCTACGCTATCCTCCGCATTTTTCATTGTCCTAAACAATGAAACAAGACTTCGCAAGCCAAGCACCAGAGAATGATCAAGTTTGAAAATAATAAAATTAAATCATTATTCTGGTCTACAAACAATAGCTTGCCAATAGTAAATCTGCCTCTTATGTTTACAAATTTTAGAAGATTTCTATGTATGGACATTTCATCTACATACATACCTTCATATCTTTCAGCTCTGAGAAATTCAAATCTTTCACTGGAACTTCTAACAGTTCAAGATCACCACCATATTTCTGTAAGTATAATACAGACCACAAATCACACATAGATACAGTAAATCTTTACTTAAAGACCATCTCAATAATAAGAATTAAGAACACTATTTCCAAGTACATTTTCCTACTTTACTCTTTATTCAACCTCAATATTAAGACCACCTTAGTGATAAGACCAGGGGTTCCTAGGGTGGTCGTATTAACCAGGTTATACTGTACAGTATTTGTAATGACTGTCTTGGAAAAGGTTTGCCAAAAGAATTCATGTCAACATTTTAACGAAAATGAAAATCAACTAGTCAGTCATTACATAAAGAAACATTTACATTTCATCATCTTAAAGTAACACAAAACTATAGAATTACCCACCGACTAAAAACATCGTTTACTGCATAAACACAGATTAAAATACCAATAACATGTTAATTGTAAGTTCGTAATTAGAACCAATATCATGTGCAATAAGAACTACCATTGAATTTACAGTAGGACCATGTTATTCGACAACCTTCTATCCAGATACTTGGTATCATCCGAAATAAACATCAGGTTCAGATGTATCTTCTTAGGCATGTCAAATTGAAATGGGCTAGTGAAACCACGTATTATTTGAAATAAAATTTCGGACCCGATGAATTCAATTGAACACGATCTGACTGTATATGTATTTACAGATTTAGTAGCTTCCCAATATCTCTTACCTTTTTATATGTAATTTTGACCTTGAAATCGTGGTATATAATTGCTTGTCTGTCTTTTGTTAAATGAACATCCAACTCCACCATATCTGCCCCCTGAAAACATACATGTCACTTAATCACTAACTTTTCAAGTATATGCACCAAACAGGACTGTCAACTCGATGAATCACTCTTCTATAGAGGAGGTAATAGCTAAATGCGTTCATAGGACACGGAGGCCCCAGCTATGGGCTTTTCTGTAGAATGCAAATGCTTGGTTTGTAAAGGATAAATAATTCAGAAGCAATATTAATTAAATCCATCCATCCTTTCAATTTTTTTTTATTAGAAACCATTTTTTGCACAGACGGACAGACAGCAGTAACTATTTATGCCCCTTTCTCTGTTCTTCAAATGATGGGAGCATAAAAAACGTAATTGTACGAACAATGATAAAATCAGGTAAATCAATCTCTTCCATAAAAATACTTACGTGATTTGCTGCTTCATTAAATGAGTGTACTGTGTTCTCAGGAACTGAAGCTATCCTGGAAGTAATGGCATCAATGAGAAGAATAAATAATATAAATATAATATAGTAAAACCTCAATAATTCGACCACCTTTGGGATTCTTAAGAAGTGGTCTTAATATGGAGGTGGTCTAAATATTGAGGTGACTTTTGTCACAGTTTATAATCCCACCCACATTAGATCTGTACAAAAATGGCAAGAAATGCAACATACAAAGGGCATAACCACCCAAAAATATGGCAGGAGACATGAAAAATATACACATACAAACAAGTTTACAAATTTATGCAAAATCAAAACAGACAAGACGACATAACAGTCTATGAAATGTAATGCTTTACACCTGCAAGTTATTCAATCTATAGTCTCAGAGGCCAAATAATTCGTAAAAAATATCATTTTATAACATAGTTTATTTACCTATTTAGGGAAAACTATCTCAAACATTTAATAACCCTTGCAATGTATCTATTCTACATGGACTATCATGCTGCAAAGTTTTTTACTTGTTAAAATAACACTAAAACTATTAACCATGTAGCTTATACAAATACTGTAAAACCTCACATAATGAACACCTCATTAATAAAACCATATTTTCATGTGCCAGTTTTAATCTTACTTCAATGTTAACTCGATAATCATACAACATCGCAACTAAGACCAACTTTTTTAAGGGACCAATGATGGTTTTATTAAGGAGCTTTCCCTAAGATATACAGTTTCTATTTGATGAACTTATATACTTATATAACTCTAAATGTCTGTATAGGACACAGATGCTCCTGCTATGGCCTTTTAAGCTGAAAAGGCTGATAAATTCTCAACAACTGTAACTGAAATCGTGACCTGTATTTTATTATTCTATTCTTGTGTGCGAAATATGAATTGAATCCATCCATCTTTTCAAGAGTTATTGATCAGTAACCAATTTTTCGCACATATGATCATCTTGAGAAAATCATCGGCCCAGTCCTGTCCAGTTTAGAATAGTTCTGTGTATACTTACTTCTTCTCACTGAAGCTACTTCCCATTCCACGGTGACCAATATCTAAAGGTTTCCTCGTCGACTTCCAGGAATTTTGATACGAAACAGACATATCACATCTTTGTCCTCTCATGGGTTTCACGATGAGGTACTCAACTGTAACCAAAACTAAATATTTATCAAGTGAAGGCAAGGTGGTGGAGGGGTAGAGTGAAGGCAAGGTGGTGGAGGGGTAGAGTGAAGGCAAGGTGGTGGAGGGGTAGAGTGAATGCAAGGTGGTGGAGGGGTAGAGTGAAGGCAAGGTGGTGGAGGGGTAGAGTGAAGGCAAGGTGGTGGAGGGGTAGAGTGCCTGACTACTGATCCTAAGGTCATGTGTTCGAATCCTGCCTTGGATGAAGTTGAACCACTTATTTCACAATCCATGATTATGGTGCAAGAACTGGTAGGCAACACAGGAAGCAAAAGAAACGTCTACCCAACATGCATCTGAGATGGAATGATATGTGGTCACATTTTTTTTATTGCAAGCCACTGTTGCCATGGCCACATAGGTTAGGAAACATTCATGTAACGAAAGAATGTATCAAACACCCCCATTTACCCCAAACACAGCCTTTCAGAATCACTATACTTGTTCACTCCTGAAGTTGAATTATTTCATTCTGGTCCTAACAATGGGGAAATTTTGTGTAAATGCAAAACAAAAGGAGATTTGGACAATGTTAAAGAATGACAGAGGTCAATTCTTCTATGGCATCCCACAGAGCAGGGCATCCTTGTCATTTAGCCAGTATATGTAGGAGCACTGACAAGGAATGGTATGTTGATTGGATGATTGGTATGTGACAGTAAGAACCGAATATTGAGCCAATTCAGACCATCAAATAATTACAATAGATCTATTTCATAATATTTAAAGTATTCATCCATCACCTAACAATCCCTCAATATCAGGACCATGTACTGTATTAGTAGTAGAGTTTGCTATTGGAAATATATCAGACAGCATAGAAGCGGATTTTTACACACTTATCTATTAGACAATGATTGTACATGTTTTGCTTGTCCATTTTTTTTCATACAAACATACAATTTCAGACAATTTTCAAACTTCTCACTCAGGGAAATATCTAGTTATACATTACTCACAGTTGATCTGTCCGAGTGGTTTATGTCGTAGGCTGATCAATGGTACGGTCTTACTACCGATACTTGGACACACTTCTATTGGAAGAATAAATGCATAACCAAGCGTTTGTGGATGTACCTCCGACGTTGTGTCACCGTCCTTATTCACATCAACAAATAATTCTAGCTTAAAACCCTGTAAATCAAACACAACATAAACATTGTTAGCGGCAATATTCTCATACAATACAAACATCGTTAACGGCAATATTCTCATACAATACAAACATCGTTAGCGGCAATATTCTCATACAATACAAACATCGTTAGCGGCAATATTCTCATACAATACAAACATCGTTAGCGGCAATATTCTCATACAATACAAACATCGTTAGCGGCAATATTCTCATACAATACAAACATTGTTAACGGCAATATTCTCATACAATACAAACATCGTTAGCGGCAATATTCTCATACAATACAAACATCGTTAGCGGCAATATTCTCATACAATACAAACATCGTTAGCGGCAATATTCTCATACAATACAAACATCGTTAGCGGCAATATTCTCATACATTACAAACATCGTTAGCGGCAATATTCTCATACAATACAAACATCGTTAGCGGCGATATTCTCATACAATACAAACATCGTTAGCGGCAATATTCTCATACAATACAAACATCGTTAGCGGCAATATTCTCATACAATACAAACATCGTTAGCAGCAATATTCTCATACAATACAAACATCGTTAGCGGCAATATTCTCATACAATACAAACATCGTTAGCGGCAATATTCTCATACAATACAAACATCGTTAGCGGCAATATTCTCATACAATACAAACATTGTTAACGGCAATATTCTCATACAATACAAACATCGTTAGCGGCAATATTCTCATACAATACAAACATCGTTAGCGGCAATATTCTCATACAATACAAACATCGTTAGCGGCAATATTCTCATACAATACAAACATCGTTAGCGGCGATATTCTCATACAATACAAACATCGTTAGCGGCAATATTCTCATACAATACAAACATCGTTAGCGGCAATATTCTCATACAATACAAACATCGTTAGCAGCAATATTCTCATACAATACAAACATCGTTAGCGGCAATATTCTCATACAATACAAACATCGTTAGCGGCAATATTCTCATACAATACAAACATCGTTAGCGGCAATATTCTCATACAATACAAACATCGTTAGCGGCAATATTCTCATACAATACAAACATCGTTAGCGGCAATATTCTCATACAATACAAACATCGTTAGCGGCAATATTCTCATACAATACAAACATCGTTAGCGGCAATATTCTCATACAATACAAACATCGTTAGCGGCAATATTCTCATACAATACAAACATCGTTAGCGGCAATATTCTCATACAATACAAACATCGTTAGCGGCAATATTCTCATACAATACAAACATTGTTAGCGGCAATATTCTCATACAATACAAACATCGTTAGCGGCAATATTCTCATACAATACAAACATCGTTAGCGGCAATATTCTCATACAATATAAACATCGTTAGCGGCAATATTCTCATACAATACAAACATCGTTAGCGGCAATATTCTCATACAATACAAACATCGTTAGCGGCAATATTCTCATACAATACAAACAATCAGATAACAATAACTCATTGAAATTCACATTTCCCCGTGTCTGGTCCGCAGGGCAACTTTATAAGACATGATCAATAAATTTGTGCAACATAATGTCTAAGGTTTATTCCACTTGATTATGATACTTAAGGCAAAACCCCTAAAACCCTTTTACACAAAGATATATTCCACCAGTCATACCAGGTGGACAGATAAGTTCAGTGAATTCTGATATTCAACAAAACAGGAATTGAAACAATGCAAAAACACATTTATTTAGCTACAATTCTACTCACTATATGCTCAGGTTCCAGTGTCTGAATCATAAACGTCATGGAACAATCCTGTGTAAATACCATACCATACTCTCCCTGTGACTGAGGCTCGGACCTACCTCTTTCTAACACCTACAAAACAATCATACAATTAAATCAACCAAATCTGGAAGTTCTGATAAAATTTATGATGAAATTAATTCACAAAATTTTGTTTTATCTTACAACTACCTGCTTTATATTACATGTTGAATTAGAAACTCAGCAAGTACTGTCCAAAAATATTTTTATTTAGGCTTTTGAATTTCTGTTAGTTATTTTACACTAAAACATATATACACCTTAATATTCAATACCATTGCAGTCATTTTTAAAACTAAGGTATGACACATATAAGAACTCCTTCATACCAGATTAAACGTGTAACAATACGACTATACAAATACAATAAGATATTGTCAGGCAATCACTCATAGAAAAGCTACCCATTGTTTTGAATTCTAATCTATTCAAGACCTCTAGTCCAAGTGTTATTGCCTCAGTATTGTGGTCAGACCAGGAAGCAGCCTTGCGATGGGTCAATTTTAAGACAATGATCAGAAACAGCCTATCAGATGCTACATAACATTATCTACTTACTGATACATTCACAGTTGTATTGCTGGCTGGAGGAAGATCTCCCTCATCATCGCTTAGATCCTAAAATAATACAAACAATATTTCATCTTAAACTTTCTATCTTAAGTTTCAAGAACTTTTATTTTGAGTCATGGAATACAGATCCATTCAAAATAGTCATACTGTAATGAAGACATAGACATGTCTTATGTTTTTGAATGACATAAAAGTATAGATTTACTAATAACATCATTTTACAAACCATGGAAGGCCCTACTCACAAATCAAGTTCCCCAGACAGATCTAGAGGAGGCACACACTGGAAGGGGACAAGTCTGACATGACGGGGAATAGTAAACATAGCACCCAAACAAACTCAAAAACATGAGTATAGAACAGAGTGGGAACACGAGTAAAGAACAGAGTGGGAACACAGGTATAGAACAGAGTGGGAACACGAGTATAGAACAGAGTGGGAACACGAGTATAGAACAGAGTGGGAACACGAGTATAGAACAGAGTGGAAACACGAGTATAGAACAGAGTGGGAACACGAGTATAGAACAGAGTGGGAAGACGAGTATAGAACAGAGTGGAAACACGAGTATAGAACAGAGTGGGAAGACGAGTATAGAACAGAGTGGAAACACGAGTATAGAACAGAGTGGGAACACGAGTATAGAACAGAGTGGGAACACGAGTATAGGACAGAGTGGGAACACGAGTATAGAACAGAGTGGGAACACGAGTATAGAACAGAGTGGGAACACGAGTATAGAACAGAGTGGGAACACGAGTATAGAACAGAGTTGGAACACGAGTATAGAACAGAGTGGGAACACGAGTATAGAACAGAGTGGGAACACGAGTATAGAACAGAGTGGGAACACGAGTATAGAACAGAGTTGGAACACGAGTATAGAACAGAGTGGGAACACGAGTATAGAAAAGAGTGGGAACACGAGTATAGAACAGAGTGGGAACACGAGTATAGAACAGAGTGGGAACACGAGTATAGAACAGAGTGGGAACACGAGTATAGAACAGAGTGGGAACACGAGTATAGAACAGAGTGGGAACACGAGTATAGAGAAGAGTAGGACTTAACTGAATCAGAATTATTCCCTTTCTGTTTATATAACATAAAGTATTTAAATACTCACAAATTTAAGTTAAAGATTAAAGTTTTGTGAAACCAGAAGTAGGTAAACAACACTTATGATTCATATAAAATCTCATATTTCTGCTTACTTGATATCTATGATCAATAGGCGTGCACTTTATGCGGAAAGTCTGATCTCTGTATTTCAGATTCCAGATCTTAAATGGGTTTCCATGGAGACGTATATTAATCTGTGATTGGTCAATGAGCCAACTTCTGTTAATTAGCTTTCTACCATCTACAACAGAAAAAATGTTAATATATACACATATGTCAAAAAAAGGAATCAATATTTTCACCATCTGCCATAAGAAGTCACCATGAATTTCAAATGCATCAGTTTTACATAAGAGAAGCATATTGGTCAAGGGGTAGACACTGGACTTGTGCTACCCAGGTTTGAATCCCGCCTGGCACAATCCATGATGTAGTACTGGTTGATAACCCAGGGAGCTGCCATTGAGAGTGATTATAACAATTTGCAAATTTGTTCATAACAGACAGAAATAAATAAAGTTAAACTGAAAAATGCATCTGTATAGCACAATATAAAGTTACTAACATTATAGAACATTGGATAAAATTAAGGACTCTTTAACTGTTTACATTGTATGCAGGCAATCAAAATCACCAGCAGTTAAAACAGTACATATATTATTAGCTACAGTGTGCTTATGTGTTGAATAAACAAATGGCTGTGTTAACACTGTGCAGTCAAATCGACTTCAAATTTTATCATTTAATCATCTTTACATATATGTTCAATGAATATTAATGTAGTCGACTTTTGTTTGTGATAAGTTTGTAAATATTCAAAACCTCAAGGAAGTTAAAAACCAAATATTTACATTCACCAACATTACATTATACCTGCACAGTAATCTATATTTACAATCAGGCCGTTTCATATTTCAGGAAAGTTTGACACTCATTTAAATGAAATATTAAAAGTACATGCTTTTTACTTATCAAGAAACCGGCTTTCTTAATACCTGATTTAATGGTTGATTTAATGCTTGCCAATTAATATAACCCAACTAGATATGCCCATAGGACACGGATGCACAGCTACGGGCTTTTCAGATGAAGAAGGGCCATAACTCCTCCAAAAATTAATGGATTGTAACCGAAATTGAAGTTGACCTGTATTTTATTATCCAGGGGTTCTTACAGCTGAATGTTCTCAATCCTGAAGATTTGCCGGGGGTCAACGACCCAGCACTATCAGATGCAGGCGTCTGATGATCTGGACTATTGAAACGCATTTGTACACAACACAAAACGTTTTGAACCAGACCCGATTCAGCGCCTACCCCCCTCAAAAATCATCAGATTTACATTGATATAAAAGTGACCCTTGGAGCCTCTAAATCCAGATTTCCAGAACTTTAGAGCCCCTGATTATCTTATGATTATGTGCTTAATATTAATTTAATCCATTCATCCTTTCAATAGTTATTGATCAGAAATAAAAAAATTGCCCAGAGAAACAGGCAGGGGTAATACTTGACGCCCCTGAGCCATTCTTTGAATGGTGGGGGGCATACAGCGTTGACATCATGAACAATGCAGAACAATGTATCCACGAACAGTATTAGGTTAACAACACTCAAGGAATGAATGACATGCAGCATATTTGTTGGGGTTAGAAATCCATCGAACCAAGTTTCCCAAAATAAGTCCCCTAAAAATAATGAAGTAATAAAAGTTATACCATATATTCCAAACTCTGCAACATCATTTGTTTCTGGAATCTGTTTGGGTCCTGAAATGAAAAGAAATCTTTTATTTTAATGCCTTTTTTCAATGGTTATGTATCATATACAGCAATTTGTTTACTTAACATGCTTTTCCCAATTTTAAACCAGTGCCAATGTATTCTATTCAAGCAGCTGACAACTTCTCAGCAGGAAGCAGAGATAGAAATGCATATGCATGATATATATTATCTTCATTCAAATCAACAAAAGCATTGAATGATTGAACAAAAACAATCACGTCAAGAATAATACATTTCAGTGGAATAATTCAGAAGTGGATAAAAATCTAATTAAAATGCTTTGACAAATGGTAAACTCTATACAGACTAACTCTTTCAACCAATGTCAGATGGTATAGACAGACAATTAACAGTATAAGTGGTAAGGTTTGAGACATGGAAATAATTGCGAATTTCGCAAAAAAATGTCACAAAAATACCATCTTCGGTACCCAGGTTATTCATAACATATATGATACCCTGTGCAAACTGACAGTAAAATCTCGTACTCATGAATAATTAATGAGGTGAAATCCAGCTGCTTGATTGGCTGCATGACACACACCTCATGCAATATGGAAATTGCCGAAGAGTTACGGATCAAATCGCGGTTCTGAGCGATTGCTCTTCACAATGGAGATTCCTTCTCTTTTGTTATCGTCCATTTCATTGGTCAAGAAATGCTAATGAATATTCATGCATTATGAAGTTTTGCTAGCCAATTTGCCCAGGGTATCATATATGTTATGAATAGCCTGGGTAACGAGGATTCAAAATACCAGCCAGCATTAATTTTCTCCTTCACAGAGGTATATTTATTCATACTTCACTATTTATCAATAAAAGTACTCATATCAGCAATTTGCAAACATTTTTTCTAACAAAATGTATGATATCGTCTATATGCAAACTTTTTTACTCTTGACAGTACATGTATTTGCACATACAGTACTCAGCCCTTTTGATTGTTTGCATTTTATTGGTATGTCAAGTATATTGAAAACTGTAAAATAGAGAATTTATTTTCTCATGGGAGATTTCATTTGATTCAAACAGGTAAATGATACAAAATGGGATTTTTGTCCCACTTTATGCAGGGTATGTGTGTCTATACATGTTCAATTTGTACAGAAATAGTTATATTGTGATACAGATTGAACATCATTAGCCACAAATTGATTCTTAAACTGACTGAAATACCATTTACCATTAAAATTTACCAATGTAACCACTAGGCAACAAAAAGGAATTATTTTAATTTAACCAAATTTTAACAAGATTCAAGTCTGTGTTGTTAGTGGGTTTATTATTGTTCCTTCATTATAATGTGCAATTTTATGGCACTTGTTTGATTCTGACAATAATTCATGTTAAAAAGCCACAGGCTAGAAACTATCAGTCATAACACTAATCATACATCACAACAGATGGTGCCATTTTATATCTAACATTAACTATCACTTCATTTTACATCTAACATAAAACATAAACTGAATGAAGATTTAAACCTTCAACAGCAATACTTCTTTCGAATGCATAAATGCTCTTTATATTGAGTTCCAATGAGAGCTAGTCAATATTTGTCCTTTTACTTTTGTAAACAGGTTGTGTTTCGACAAAGTCTATGTAAGTTACCTTCTTGAAATGAAATGGTAAAAGTGTAACCAATCTATCAGCAAGGAAATGAAGAATCAGATACACTGGTTTTGCTTTCATCTGTCATTACTTTTATTATTATTCACAATTTTGAAGTCTTGCCTTTAATCTGGAAGGCATAGAGTCCATTACGAAATCACACTTACCACTAATAGACAAAATGCGAGGTATCACGTTGGATTCCCACGCAGTGACAATGGTACTCCGCTCTAGATAGTCCTCGTGATCCGAGACAACAACTTTACCAATGAAATAACGATACTTGATAGCATCTCGTAATGACATAAACTGCATCTTCCTCGACCATTGATTCCTAGAGAAAACATAGAAACACATCAACCATCTTGTATTTGATAAGGGGTTCATTTTATGTCTTAGAATTACTATTTGCGTAGTTATTCGGCCTTGACTAGGTGCATAAGCCCTCTGGCATCATTCTTAGATGGTATTTTAATGTCAATGGTTCATTTCATAATCAATTAACATATAACAAACAATCTATAATTATCAGACATGAATTATTCATCCTTGGAGAATAAGTATTGACCATAAGTACAGAAATTTTGACTATAATCAAGTCACAAATCATTAGTCATTTCTCATATCTTTAGTCAGTCAGCAAGGATGATTCTAATTTACTACCAACGAATGCATATACCGACAGGTTTTTATGAAAACCAAAACGAAACCTAGTATGCACAACGCTATATTGGGTGGGTGGGGTAAGTTGGTATGGTTAATATGTCTTTAGATTTATAACGCGGTCAGATTGTACAGCAATCACA
The DNA here is from genome assembly GCA_032209605.1 of Mactromeris polynyma. Taxonomy (NCBI): domain Eukaryota; kingdom Metazoa; phylum Mollusca; class Bivalvia; order Venerida; family Mactridae; genus Mactromeris; species Mactromeris polynyma. Next base: position 1,102,323 of record JASFXZ010000058.1, read on the forward strand.
AGTCGTGGACAACCCGATTGAGTTATAATGGAGTTGCAGTGTATCGGTAATACTTGGACAATGTGGAGAATATCTGATAAAATCTCAGGACATACTTCTTTTAACTGAAAATGGACATCCTGACATAAAATTAACTTTTTCACACAAATCAGATTAATTATTAGACCTTTGTCCTAAGAAATAGATTATCCGCTAGGTGAAGATTTCACTCAAGTAATACAATGAAAGAAAAATCAAATGTAAGTCAGAACAAAACTCACTTCTGAGCATCTTTTTGTAACGAAACAGCCTTGTTAGGATCCCAGTTCCCTAATTCTGGACATTCACCAGTAATACACACAACCTCGCCGGATGCTGTACTGGCCTTCACTTTAAACTCTACCTCATACATAACTGACATCAACATCCTGAAAGAAAATATAATTATCAATATCAGTTTGAAAGTGTCAAATATTGCAATTTTTTAAAATTTCAGGTTTAAATCTATCACAAATATTCAGTTTCACAAAATCAATCAAAAATGTTGCAGGGGCATCACTAATTTTTGACTCAGCAGGTAAATCATCAAAAGTAGGCGGGGCTTGGGGAGGGTAATCCCCTAAATTATGTTCACTCATACAAGTATAGTAGCCAGGTGATGATGCTTAAGTGAGCACATAGTTTTACTGGCTCCAGGCTCTTACTGATGCCCCTGATGTTGAGTATTCATGGTTGTAAAAATATAGGAAGTGGAGATCCTTTTCTAAACTTTGTAAAGATTGAGCAGAAAGCAGCAGTGATTGTTGCAAGCAAGCAACACTTCCAAAAACAGTGATACAGTTCCATTCATAATGTAGTGAAACCTCAATAATAAGATCACTCTTGGTTCTAAACAGTCGGTTTTAGTCATGAAGTGGTCCAGTTAAAATATGTAAAAAATTGAAAACTGGTCCATGAAAATATGGTCTTGTTACTAAGGTGGTGTTTGTTTTGAGGTGGTCTTTAAGTGAGGTTTTATCGTACATGTATCTAGAGGAGCTGTTGTTGTTGATGACCCAAATTACAATAGCCCTGAGGTATGAAAAGGGGCACCCCCCCCTGAATCCACAAGTGTTCATTTCCATGACTAAAACTAAACAATCATCATCATCATCATTTTTGCCAAATGTGTAAATCATAAACCAGAAAGATGTACCTATACACTAAAATCCAAAATGTCCTTTTTACACAGAAATATAATTTTAAGTAACAGGTTTTCCTACTTCGGAAGAATTGTTGAACATGAAAACTGTTGATTTGTTATGCACTCATTCATGAACAAAACAAAATAGCAAGAATGTAAATATAACTATAATATCATTTAATAGTCCATTTTGTTGTCACTAAAGTCCTTTCAAGCATGTCGGACAAAAACCAGTGGAAGATACTATTCTTGCTCATGTGTAACAAGACTTGCTTGGATAAGTTGTTGCATTATTTATATACAGTAAAACCTCAATCTCATCGGGACCCTTGAAAATTGAGGTGGTCTTAATATTGAGATGGTCTTAATTAGAGGTGGTCTTAATATAGGGGTGGTCTTAATATAGAGGTGGTCTTAATACAGAGGTGGTCTTAATATTGAGGTGATCTTAATAGTGAGGTAGTCTAAATATTGAGGTGGTCTTAATATTGAGGTTGAATAAAGAGCAAAACAGTCAAAATGGACTTTAAAGGTGTGTGCTTATTATTGAGGTGGTCTTAATATTGAGGTGGTCTTAATATTGAGGCAGTCTTATTATTGAGGTGTTCTTTAAGTGAGGTTTCACTGTATGCCCCTTTTTTCATATGCTACATACAGTGTATAGACAGCATATTGACCCATACTGTGAGTTTGTATTTGTATCAGATTCTTTGACTCCAAGGATTAATCACATAATGTGAATCAACAGTAACATAATATACATGTATGGTTTAACTTACTTCTCATCCATCAAGAGCTTAGCCTACCGATACCTATATATCCATACAAAGTACAAACATGTACCAACCACAATAACACACCAGTAAGTTATACATACAAAATGATAAGTAAAAAATTATATTTATCAATCATAAATAAAACATCATAATATTAACACAGTCATGACACTAAACTTGCCTTGCGCTACCAGTAACTTCCATGTAAATCTAGCAGTCAGATAAAATGTTTACATGCCAGTATATAGTATTGGAATGTACTAGTACCAACATCAGTAGTAACCAGGGGCGTACCTGGACGCTTTTGAAGTGTACACAAAGTGTGAGCATCGTAGGTGCGAAACGAGAAGCAAGGCTACCAATGGGGGGTAGGTGTGGGAGGGGGCATACCTCCGCCTGTGGGGGTTTGGAAATTTGGAGGCAAATGGTGTGTTTTCATACTATATTTCAGTGTTAATATGGCATTGTCTTTGTCATGAGCATACTACATGTACTTAAATTACAGTGTCAAACAAATGATATATTCGCACGAATTTGCCCATAACCCCATCCCCCCTCAGCCTGCAGTTTTTATTACATTTTTGGAACTTTAATTTTTTCACTTTTTCTAATGAATTGTATGTATTAGCGTACGTACCTATGCCTGGATACACACCTGCTAAAAAAACGTAAGCAGTGTGTATTAGAAGGAGAAAAAATTTGGCCTACATAGGACTGTCATTCATTCTAATTTTTGCATATCCAAGATATTGATATGTCTATTGACAACTATCAATGATATATTGATTACATTTTTAAAATCCTTTAATAGACTATTCACTCCTATGTTTATGTATGTTTATGCACTACGTATAATCACGGACCTATATAAGTCTGTGGTGTAATGTGTGATAACAAGATAACTTCACAGTATTATACTTTATATTGCCGACATTTGGAATGCACTATCAACTACAGCACTGTTTAATTTAACAAGTGACTGACTACATTTCAGTGATCTTATTCACTATTTTGTCACATTTTTAAACTGTACCCATTCTCCTGTATTTTCCTGCCAGAATATCCATATTTGTAAGTGTGTATAGATTATCTATCAACAGAAAAAAATCCTGGATATATTTCATTGCGTCAATGACAGCCCTATAGGCTTACAGCATTTTGTCTACATTCACACAATTAGATCACAAAATACAGCAAATCTTTATTAGGCCAAAAAATGTAAAGTATTTTCCTCATTTGTTAAATATAAGATTTATGAACTTCTACCAGACTGGACAGCCATGTTTACAAGACATGAAGAGGATTTTACAAGACACAATGAAGTTTTACCCAAGACATGAAAGCCATTTACCTGACGCTTATGATTATTTTCAAACATGTCAAAAATAAAAAGAATTTTATCAGACATCCAAGACAATTTAGTTTACCAGACAGAATGTAATTTTACCACACAAGTAAAACAAGTTTACCAGACAGATAAAACAAGTTTACCAGACAGATAAAACAAGTTTACCAGACAGATAAAACAAGTTAACCAGACAGATAAAACAAGTTTACCAGACAGATAAGACAAGTTTACCAGACAGATAAAACAAGTTTACCAGACAGATAAAACAAGTTTACCAGACAGATAAAACAAGTTTACCAGACAGATAAGACAAGTTTACCAGACAGATAAGACAAGTTTACCAGACAGATAAAACAAGTTTACCAGACAGATAAAACAAGTTTACCAGACAGATAAGACAAGTTTACCAGACAGATAAGACAAGTTTACCAGACAGATAAAACAAGTTTACCAGACAGATAAAACAAGTTTACCAGACAGATAAGACAAGTTTACCAGACAGATAAGACAAGTTTACCAGACAGATAAAACAAGTTTACCAGACAGATAAAATAAGTTTACCAGACAGATAAAACAAGTTTACCAGACAGATAAGACAAATTTACCAGACAGATAAAACAAGTTTACCAGACAGATAAAATAAGTTTACCAGACAGATAAAACAAGTTTACCAGACAGATAAGACAAATTTACCAGACATAATGAATTTTTTCCAAGATGTTTAAGGCAAAGTTTACTAGACATCGTGAAATTTTACCAGACACATCAAAGGAATTTTCTGGGCAAGTAGGAAGAATTAAATCAGGCATAATGAAATTTTACTAGGAATTTTACTAGACAAGTAAGAAAGTCAAACACATACAATAACCAGTCATTATAGACCTTAGAGAAGTTATTTATGGTACAACTAGTTTTTGTGGTTTCAACAAAACTTGCCTAAAATTCATAATGTCATGCAATGCGGCTTATTGGGTTAATAAATAAATGATTAAGTTGGTAGGATTCAGTGGAACACAGCACTATATGTTCTGAATACTATCATTATCTATAAGCAGTTACAATAACCATACCTTAATGCATTAGTAATTGCATTGTTTCTTAATACAAAAGAAAACCAATAATAAGTTTACCTACATTGAATATCTATAACACAGGTACCAGATAATGGGAGCAAAATGCACTCTAAATTAGTACATTGTATGCCATCTTCTTTTAACCAACAAGGGTTATCTACCTTATCCTACCATCAGAGTTCTGAGAGCATCCATTGTTCTCCCTTATTTCCGATCAGATTTCTGCTTTCTTTGTTTTTGTTTCCTGATTATTTCTTTAGCTTTAAAAAGGGTCAAAATGGGGCTTTTGGTAAATTCCAGACATCAAAGGGTCAACTCAAGGGTCAAATGGAACCTCTGCTTATGTATAAAGAGTTCACTAAATGTACCGACGTCCTGACATATCTGGACAATAATCATGAAGTCTTGAAAAAAAAATACCACTAACAAGGAAAATATTTTTTTGGTCAGGAAAGGCTTGACTACATTATCACATCTTCCATATGAAATTGATAATACACATATGTAGTTCAGTTGAAAATATTATCTGAACTGTATTAGACCATGTAACATAAACCACACATCTATTTTAGTTTTGCCTAATTTTGTCCCAAGTGTAATAATCTGTATCACATTACAAAAGTTATGCAAACAATAGTTTAAGGTAACATACATTTAGGACCACAATGGAAAAGAGTTTTAACTGTTTTTTGTGTTATCATTAACATATAATGTTGATTGACATGGCTGTATTGATTCATACATCTATTGTTGTTACTAATATACATGTATGCAAAGGGGGTCGGCACATTAAAAATTCCACCACCATCATGTATATAGATGGTAGTGGAATTTTTAATGTGCTGACCCCCATTGCATGTATGTCTTCATTTTATATTGCCATGTAAATTGTACATTTTATGTTGAAATAAATCTATCTATCTAACATTATAGGCAATTATGTATACAGAAAGATATTGTATGTTCTTTGTGACTAACTACAAAATGTCATACTTATTAATAACAAAAATTGAATAAGATTTTATCATTCACTTACTCAAGTATACTTGAATCCACAGAGCCAACTATTCAATTACTCTTAATCTATCAATGTACAAATGTTAGAAAGGTGTCACACTATAGAGACGTCACTTGTGATCTATGCTGGAAAGTCACATGATACGTTGGAAAGTCACATGACATATTGCAGTCACATGATTCACCTAAATGATCATGATTACCGGAGTTATCTTGCACAAATCCACTGATGTGTTATGCAGGGAATATAAGTAAGACACACCTTCACATGCTGCAAGTTACCCCAAGGGACATTCAAATGTGACATAAACCTGATATGTGTAAGTCTGGCTTTCTAAAACATTTCTTTTTAATTACGGTCGGACCCGGTTGAGTTGACAGCTTTCTAATACCTTGGGCCTTATTCACAAACATTTTAAGACTGAAACTCAGACTTTGACTTTAAATTTGCAAAAAATATATTTACAGGCATTTCTTTTTCATTAAAACTTAACAAATTAAATTTTGTCTGAACAATTGTTGATACCCACTGTACACTTATGCCAATTCTTATTGAGATATGAGCGCTGCTGTGGGATTTCCAACCTCTTCTGTAAGTGACGTCTTTTCAAGAAAACGCAACATGAGATGTCACTACATGTATTTGCAAGCAGGAAACAATATTTACTCCATATGGTCACTTCGTTTTCATAATGCCATATGGGGCAAATATTGCTTAGGGCCTACTGTCAGTACATAGTGACGTCACATGTGATGTTTTCTGGAAATTACGTCACTTAAAGAGACGTTGGAAATCGTACAGCGGCGCTCATATATTCTTTTATAATAACAAAGCAGCAAAAACATTTAACATTTTAACGTCCAAGTCGGAGTTTCAATCCTTAAAGTTTTATAAATAAGGCCCCCGGTATGATGAGTGGTATCAACCGAAATAAATATCAGGTTCTGAATTATTTCCTTCTCTTTTCTGTATATTTCTACATACAAATTGTGGAGCATATGAATACAGTTTTCAAACACTAGGTTTAATCTGCCCCCAAAATCATAATGTAAATATTTTCACTCCTGCCATACGAAGGCGTCTGTCTGTCATCTTTACTGTGTTACCGAGACAAACACTGAGAAGGTGTGAATGGTACACAATGGTTGTCTAGTCTACGTTTACTTAATTACACCTGTTCTTGTAGTCTGTTTGTTTCTCAATGTTTGAATTCTTTATTCTGTTTGTTTTTGCAGACATTGCTTAATGATGAGGTGTTTTATTGAAGTGATAGTCTGTATAAACGAGCCAAAATTTTGATTAATTATTGTCCTGTTCATTTTGGAAAAAGAATTAAAACTCTGTCGCACAAGATATTTTAGCCAAGGCATTGATAGATAGATAGTTGTATGTTAAGCCAGAACTGTGACAAGTGTTGAAAACAACATTTTTCGATTATTTTCTATAATCACGCCATCACTACTCCAAGTATCATTCATGAGTGCAAATAAAATACAGAAAAAGATATAAAAAAAAAAATTTCCTTGTTTTTTCATATATTTTAATAGTCATATAATATGATAAAAAAACTTTATGCCAAAAATGATCCAGAAGTTTTAATGCAGCCCCATTTATGCTAGTATAGTACTTTAAATTTTCTCAGCAATTTGCAATTTTAAATTGACCAGTCATTCACCATCACCATTGCCTGACGTTAAGCACCTTGCGACACCCCTGTGTAAAACAATATTGCCAAACTATTGACCAGCTTATAAAGCTACTTATATCAGTCTATAAACTAGTCATACCTTGATTGTAATTTGTATATTACAGCAGGCATAAAAGATGGAACTATATCAATCAATCCATGACATACAACAGTAATGCTTGCATTGTGTCATCAGATCTGCAACACTTTTGTTTCAACCTGAAAAATAGATAAATATACATGCGCAATTTTTTGGAAAATAATTTTACTGCCTGTGCCTTTTCAATTGGGAAAATAAGTGCGATAAAACCCCAATTTGAAAATTGTTGGTCTTAGCTGTGACAGAAGCTTGTTATATATATAAGGTGATCACGTTAAATAGACAAAAACCTGACTTAATAAAAAGAAATTCAGTCAGGGGGGGGGGAATGAAAGAAAGAATTAGAAAAAAAAAGATTTTTTGGAAGAAATTGACTCTTTTTGTTAAGGAGAAACAGCCAATATTTGGCAGTAAAATTAACACCAAAATATCGCTGACATGCTAACGTATATTTCTTAAAATGTTGCTAAAAAGTAAAATTTCTTTCTTGTAGCAATTGTTTGAGAACTATATTCAGTGGCAGCCTTATCTGTCCTAAGATTCAGTTCAACAATGTGTCATTGACTTGTTTCCTGATTTCCGTTGTGTAATTGTTGTTCACAACATGATCATATTATCGAAACTGAAGTGGGATTAATATATACATGTATATAGGCCTATATACAATACTAAATAAATCACTTAAGAAGTCCCCAAGATATATAGAAACTTAATAAACGGGTTAAGAAATGTGTAGTCCTGATGAATTAGTCAATTACTTTGAATATCAATAACTATCTTAATTTATACTTCGTTGTAAAAAAATTGTATGATTCCAATATCCAAAGTTTTTAAATATATCTACATCTATACAAATCATAGAATTAACTGGAAAATAAATCTTTAAACAAACAACATAATATCACAGGTTAATCCAATCAATCCAAGTATGACACCTTTTTCTATGAGTCATGACCCAATACAATATTTAACACGCCTTAGCACCTTTTCCTTTATACCTATTACCTGGACTAACCTATTACCTAACCTTAATCTTACATATATTGGAGGTGAAATGAATTGGGGGAGAAATGACTAGCTGAGACACGTCTTGTGTGAGGTTTTTTCATTTCTAAACAAGACAGGAATACACAACACATCTGTCAAATTATATTATCATATTATACAGTAGACTGAATACAGAATAGTGAAATAGGCCCTACGTCTTTTTTAAGTCTAAATAACAGGAAGTTTAGGGCAGTGTGTTAAATTTCGTCTGACTGCTGTTGCTGGAGGATGGCAATTATAGAACAACATATCATAAAATTAGCCATCCTGATAAACCAATGAGTAAGGCTAGAGTTATACATGCCAAGTAGGTACGAAGAGATATGGGGACGAAATAAACAGAGCTGCTTCGACAGCAGTTATATGTTATAATCAAAAATGCACTACAAATTGTTTAATTAGTATTCCAAATATCTATTATTGACTAAATAAACGATAATATTTATAAACATGACTGACGAACACTTAAACATTTTTGTTGCCAAAATAAAAAAATGTATTCGTACCTAAATTCCAAATTCCAGGGTCTATCTAAATCTCAACCGTTGAGGCCGATTTACATATTTAATTTCTCAACTGGTGAGGCCGGAACGCCTACTGGATAGATAGTTTGGAATTAAAGCTTAATGGTAAAAAGTAAAAAGGCATCCTCTTCTTATAGAATAGTTTTCAATCAAGTATTGATTGTTAAATGATTCAATAATATGTAAGATATCACTTAAAAGTTGTTTTTGCAACCAATGCATCTAAAATTCGAATTTAAGATACAAATTAGTTTTTCATGAGAAGCATTTATTTCCAACGAGTAAGATCTTGTTCAATATTTAAAACAGAGAGAATACGTAACTACGGGGAACGCCACATACACAAGACAATACCTCCCCACGCAGACCTCAGGAAAAACAACAATCCACAAAACATAACGCACCTAAGGAGGTCAAACGTTACACATATTAAGGAACAGAGGCACAAGGAACGGCCCAACAGACCATAAGGAATAATTAAGAGTATCAAAGTGGACAGTAAAAGGAGGGGAGGGGGGAATTAATGGATGGAAAAGCTCACAGGACAATTCAAGACAACTGGCCACAATAGGCCAACATTGGGCAGGAAACACTCTGAACACTGTATAAAGTGACAGAATTGCATAGGGGAAAGGGAAACATAAAACATTCATAACACAAACAGAAACAACAATCATATAGCGAATTACAGCCTTGGAACTGTCAGTAAAAAATACTGGGGGTTTAAATCGATTTAACAGCTAGCTAACCTCACACCTTATCGCTATATGGTCATTGATTTCCAACATATATACATAAATTGACTAAGTAGGCAGTAACTAATCATTAAAATAAACCAACCATCACGTACATTTCAACAGACATACAGTAACTAATCGAGCACGGAGGAACAAGCAGCCTTATGCTGACCTTATTCCCCGTAACTAAAATAGTAACATCAGAATAGAAGTAACCTTAAAATGTCAAATCAAAGTGCAATTTGATAGGGAAATGGAATTTATAACTAAAAGAAATATGTTTAATAAGAAAATAAAACACAAAAACACGACTGCACCCAACGAATATTAAGAAAAGTTTACTTGGTAGAGTCAAATGACGTCATAAAATGTAATTCGTATTGTAGATAGAAGTTTTCTTGGTATGGTGACGTCATACAATTTTAATGACGTAATAAAAGATATAGTATACGCTGCTTAAGGAGACGTTATTTATACAAGACTGTGCCATATAAACAGATAATATACAAGAGAAAAACAATTAAGTAAGTGGTTACAGAGAACATCACAAAACAACAAGAAACAAGGACAACACTAATTTAAATTCAAAAAAATATGTATGTATAATACGACACAAAACATTCACAAATGGGCTGGTCGATAGTTTTAAGATACTGCATGGAACACTTCATGTTAATTCCAGAGCAAAAGTCAATGCCTACAAAGTCCCGAACATAATCCCCTAAGACATTGTGATCCGTAATATCCTGCCGTACCAAGTACGGTTTACAAATATAACTTCATTTAGTCTCAAAACATTAGTGTCCGGCGTGCAGTAAAAATAGGTGTGCAAATCTATCAAGTATTGATTTACTTAAAATTTTATCTGCAGTTGTTCTCATTATGTCAGGATTATAACCCTTCCTTTTGAACTTGTTAATTAATTTCACAAATAACTGATCAAAGTAACAACTGTTATGAATTTTGCGAATTTTATATAATAAATCGCCATAAAATTTAGGTTTAGTAATTCCTGTCTCTAACATAGATTTTACACTAGTGCCATATTTTAAGTTAATGTCGGTATATTTATAGCAAAACTTACGAAACGTCTTACATAATTTATGATAACGATAGCCTTGCTTTAGCAGTTTACCTGTCAGTAGAAGGTTTCGCTTATTAAAGTCCTCTAGATAAGTATTCGCCCGGAAATATCTAATTAATTGAGATAGGTATACGCCATATGTCGTATTTCTCGGTATATCACTAATAAGCCATGGAAAATTTATAATCTCAAAGTCATAATCATCTCGTTTATCATATATTTTAGTAGTAATAATACCAGTTTCTATAGAAATGTCCAAGTCAAGAAACGAGGCATGTGTATCCAAGATGTTAGCTTTCGATAGGTGTAGTTCTGTTGGATATATATTATATATCATGGTTGGGAAAAACTCATTATCAATATTTAAAATATCGTCTAAATAACGGGAGGTATTGTTGAAAGCTTCAATTACATCCATCTGATTTTCTTTGGATAAGGATAACATAAAAACAACGTTTTATTTCTATCTAACGATAGTCGCCGATGAAGAGCATTTTTTAAGCAGTATATAAATACTAAATGACTGAATTTTATTTGGTAAATAATCACCACTTTGCGATGTAAAGGGAATGAAAGTGTGCTAATTGTACGTCTTTGGTATGAGACCTTCATTCATGATAGTTAAAGTGTAATACATGTATACAACTGAGACCCTTTTCAATACTGACAACAATTGAAGTGTGCACATACGTTTTTGTTTAATTTGAAAACACTTGAAGCCGTGTTTTTATACCATAATAAATAGTGAATAATATTAATACTGTTACATTTCAGTGTCCAATATACTCAGATACAATGTATTTCCTAACGGATGAGGCCGATTTCAATATTACAAACAACAAATAAAGTCGGATATAAGCTTCGATATCTATCCCAACGGGTGAGGCCTATTTCAATATTGCTCACCAATAACGTAACTAAGATACAACTTTTCATGTATTTCCCAACGGATGAGGCCGATTTCAATATTACAAACAACAAATAAAGTCAGATATAAGCTTCGATATATATCCCAACGGGTGAGGCCGATTTCAAAACTGCTCACCAATAACGTAACTAAGGTACAACTTTTCATGTATTTCCCAACGGGTGAGGCCGATTTCAGTATTACCGACTCTTATAGGAATATACAAGCTGTTATATATTGCCTATAATGGCTGAGGCCGATTTCCATACAACTTCCAAATAAAGCGCCTATCAATCACTGTCCAATATCCCAACGGGTGAGGCCGAATGAAATACTACTTCCAAATGAAGTGAGCATCCATCAGTATTTATTGTCTTATTGTGAACAGATAGTGACACATGTAGAGTTTGTTTAAATTTCCTAACGGGTGAGGCCGATTTCAATATTACAAACAACAAATAAAGTCAGATAAAAGCTTCGATATCTATCCCAACTGGTGAGGCCGATTTCAATATTGCTCAACAATAACGTAACTAAGATACAACTTTTCATGTATTTCCCAACGGATGAGGCCGATTTCAGTATTACCGACTCTTATAGGAATATACAAGCTGTTATATATTGCCTATAATGGCTGAGGCCGATTTCCATACAACTTCCAAATAAAGCGCCTATCGATCACTGTCCAATATCCCAACGGGTGAGGCCGAATGAAATACTACTTCCAATTGAAGTGAGCATCCATCAGTATTTATTGTCTTATTGTGAACAGATAGTGACACATGTTGAGTTTGTTTAAATTTCCTAACGGGTGAGGCCGATTTCAATATTACAAACAACAAATAAAGTCAGATAAAAGCTTCGATATCTATCCCAACTGGTGAGGCCTATTTCAATATTGCTCAACAATAACGTAACTAAGATACAACTTTTCATGTATTTCCCAACGGATGAGGCCGATTTCAATATTACAAACAACAAATAAAGTCAGATAAAAGCTTCGATTTATATCCCAACTGGTGAGGCCGATTTCAATATTGCTCACCAATAACGTAACTAAGATACAACTTTTCATGTATTTCCCAACGGATGAGGCCGATTTCAATATTACAAACAACAAATAAAGTCAGATAAAAGCTTCGATATATATCCCAACTGGTGAGGCCGATTTCAATATTGCTCAACAATAACGTAACTAAGATACAACTTTTCATGTATTTCCCAACGGATGAGGCCGATTTCAATATTACAAACAACAAATAAAGTCAGATAAAAGCTTCGATATATATCCTAACTGGTGAGGCCGATTTCAATATTGCTCAACAATAACGTAACTAAGATACAACTTTTCATGTATTTCCCAACGGATGAGGCCGACTTCAATATTACAAACAACAAATAAAGTCAGATAAAAGCTTCGATATATATCCCAACTGGTGAGGCCGATTTCAATATTGCTCACCACCTAACTATACATGTGTTATTATATACTTAATAGTTTTTAACGCGCTTATTCAATTTGTGTTTATAGCTGTATGATAAGCTCGTCTTATTGCCATGAATTACATTGACGACCATACACGTCTGTAAAGTAATCAATCAATGAAAAAGGATATAAATGATATGATCATTTTCCATTAACTAACATTATGAAAAAGTATATTGTATTGGTTGACTGACGAGTTCTTGTTTCTCCTCGTAGACGAATATTAAGAAATAGTATAAGTAAGGAATATTTCAGTTTAATTTGGATGTAATATTAGTATTTTAACTTCGTTATATTTCTACAGACTAAATAATATCAAGTGAAGAGTTATTTCTTATAAAGAATTAAAGTTTTAAATGTTTTCACAATGTGAAACGTCCTGATACATCCGAGGATGTTCCTTAAAAAAGGCCGAGGTGTTCAGATTGGCTTGCGCTGTAGCGTGCCACGCGACAACCAAGGTTTCACGTGCCATTTTTCGCCAAAAGAACCTTTGTTCAACTAGACGACATTTATTGCTTGCTTCCGCATTGAGTCTTACAATGACGTAGCGGGATTCCGTTTACTAATAAAGATCCTCATCATAGAAGGTTTAGGCATTATCTTTGATGTTGCGTGTGCCTTGTACTCTAATATTTAAATTAGCTCTGCCATGCTTTCCACAGAGACTACATACACTCAACAAAATTCCTAATCGGTCAGTTTATATTGTATTATTATTTTTCTAATAATGCATGTATTCACACAAGATTTCACATACCGATATTTGAACAGGTAATGCAGCGAATTATTGATTTTTTTTTAGCCGGCTCGCTATGAAATTACTCCTATTAGGCGTATTGACGTTTATAGCACGTTTTGCACGTGCGGAGCATGGACACATATTTGCACGTGTTCGTGTACACTTTTGTCATTGCTGATGAAAATCCTTTTTGAAAAACACAAAACATGGTGAGAATGACTGAAGAAGAACGCGCCCGAGCCGTCGGAATGATACAGGCCGGAACTCATTTACGACAGTTGGGTTTTATTTTTTGAAATTTCATAAGAATATTGACATTATTTGTTTGTAGCCGCCGATTGAAGGTTCTTGCCATCTGAAATAAGTTGAAAACGGAAATAACCACCAATATAATGGCTACAAACAAATAATGTCAATATTCTTATGAAATTTCAAAAAATAAAACCCAACTGTCGTAAATGAGTTCCGACCTGTATCATTCCGACGGCTCGGGCGCGTTCTTCTTCAGTCATTCTCACCATGTCTTGTGTTTTTCAAAAAGACTTTTCATCAGCAATGACAAAAGTGTACACGAATACTTGCAAATATGTGTCCATGCCCCCCACATGCAAAACGTGCTATAAACGTCAATACGCCTAATACGATTAATTTCTTAGCGAGCCGGCTAAAAAAAAATCAATAATTCGCTGCATTACCTGTTCAAATATCGGTATGTGAAATTTTGTGTGAATACATGCATTATTAGAAAAATAATAATACAATATAAACTGACCGATTAGGAATTTTGGCAGCCATATCGGAACTACTTTCCCGCCACGTTTCTTCCGAAGTATATGTATATTAATCAGGGCCGTAAATTACATGGAGGCATGTAGGCAGTTGCCTCCTATTGCGGGCTGAAAAAAAAATCATTTTTTGTCTAAAAAGGGTCCAAAATTTTTTTTGCCTCGCTCCGCTAGGCGGGGTGCCTCCCCTTCCAAGGGGAGGCACTTTACGGCCCTGTTAATAATAGCCGAAATGATCCGATTGTAATATCTTCAGTTTGATTAGCAGTAGCGTTGTTCGACTTCACTTGGACCACGTTATCAGCCCGATTAAATGACAGCAATAGCTTCGTAATAGTTAATTGAACTAGATGCAATTTCCGACATTTTTCTGACCAAAACATGTATATATAGCAAGTGAAATTTAACTGATCCAGACGAAGTTTTCGTGTGACACGGGCAGACAGACGGACACACAGTTCATAACTTGGTTCCAGTGTGACGATATTGCAATTCTACATTTTAAAAAGCAGGCGAGAAATGTACATTGAAAGTGGCATATGTATCGTTTTTTACCGCATAATAAGAATATGAAATTTTGACAACGTTACCCGGTCACTCACAATGTAGTCGGTTGCCCAAGTGCTACCCATAAATCACAAATTAGACAGTAATTTGAAATTTATGTTGTTTTATGTCTTGTTTATCGGAGGTGGTCGAGTTGAAAGGGAAACTTACTATATATAGCAAAAAGATAACAGTGATGGGTGTTGGATATTTTAAAATATGGGCGTAGTATGTGTAGAAGCCGTGTAGTACACGGCTGAAACCACCCCTAATATTCTCGTAAACATCGAGGTAGGTATCATGGGTGAAAGATTTAATGATGGTACAACACAACGTGCCAATGATTATATGTATCGCGAATTGTACACACAGTATAACGGAGACCTTTTCAGGCGGTCAGTTTAAAGAATTAATCCCTCGGGCGTGTTTTCATACCGTGAAACGGAAATGCACGAGAAGCTCGGTGTGTAGACAGTATGTATAATAATTATCTTTGTCGAATACTAGCGGAAAAACTCGAACACTTTTCGTAACGTCCGATTCTAGGGTCATCATAATATGTGACCTTTAAATCACGGATTTTTGTTGCTGACTGTTATGTGTTGTGGAAATATGTGCGCCATTTCATGGCGGATGGAAATTTAGCATGTGTTTACGATGTTTACGACTGGATTAAATGGACGAAATTGTACATACTTTGGATGGAATTATGTTTTATGTAGGATATATGTGTTTTATGTGCTCATTCGCTGTGTTATATCCTGGATGTAAATGGTCCCAGATAGGACAGTGTCCATTTTCTGTGACCGAGTCAAGAAATTTGGTGGTCTGCATATGTTGAATAGGTATAAACAAAATTATATTCTTGTGCGAATTCGTCAGCAAAGATATTGCCTTATGTTGTAACACTTTAGACATAGAATATGAATATCATTTTATTTGTATTTGGTGCTGTTGTAGTGGTGTGGGGTAGAGCACCGTACTAGTGTTACGGGGTCGTGGGTTCTAGCCCCACATTAGGCACACTTTTCCCCCTTGATTTACTTCTATGGTGGCAGTGGTGTTTGACGGCCCATGGTGGTTGAGCCTCAACTGCCGGAAGGTGGAGGAGTGTAGTGGTGTGGGCTTAGACAGCCGCCCGGTTAGCTCAGTCGGTAGAGCACCTTACTAGTGTAAGGGGGTCGTGGGTTCGAGCCCCACATTGGGCACACTTTTCCCCTTGCTTGACTTCAATGGTGGCAGTGGTGTTTGACGGCTCACGGTGGTTGAGCCTCAAATGCCGGAAGGGGGAGGTTGAGTGTAGTGGTGTGGGCTTAGACGGCTGCCCCTTTAGCTCAGTGGGTAGAGGGCCATACTAGTGTTAGGGGTTATGAATCGAAGTCCCCCATTGGGTGCACTTTTACCCCTTGATTTACTTCACTGTTATGGTAAAACTCAGGGGAAAAACTAGCAGGCCCCTCAGTGGGATTGAACAGCACAATTTAATCTAGCAGAAAGAAAAATGAACATTCAATTTTTTTTTGATTGGCGTTATTTATTTAAGAACTTATGATCTATAATGTGGGTATTTCACGTTCCTTCTTTACAGTAAATTACCAGTTATTGAGAGTTTTATGTATTTCATATATTTATGTAACCGAACCGAAAGAAACTGAACGAAACTGAGAGACAACCAGGCGCGTAGCTTGGCTTACGCATGTATGCACGTGCGTAAAATAATTTTAGACAGGTCGAACAAATAAAAATGAAATAATTGCGAAAAACGCAATAAAAATGTACACTGGGAGTTAAGGGGGGTCAAATAGTACCACATTCTATGTTGTAAAATATACTTGAAAAGACACCATAGACCATAGAACATGCCCCCGGACCCCCCTAGCAGAGTGCGTAAAGTCAATTTGGGCTCAGCTACGCGCCTGACAACAGGTCTGCATCATTGCAGCCCTACTACACTGGCGTTGATAATATACAGTTAACTCTCAATACAATAGAATATTTGTTTAACAAAACAAATCCAGGCAGTGGGATCAAATATGCACATTGCTTCATTGGTCAAATTCAATATAATAACATATTCAATACATTATAATACTGCAAATAAAAATCCAGTATTTTCAATAATTAAAGGCTCACATATAGTATTCTATATACACAACGCTGACAGGGTATATGACGTGCAAACTAATTTCCCCTTCATGCACCTCATGGCCATTTTTGTTGATGGCTTGGCTTGGCTTGAAAACTTTTATTGCTTGATGTCCGCAAGTAACTAGAAATTGACAATTGATCTTCATACAGGAGTCAATAAATATTGCAAAGATTAAATGCGTTCTTGTATTTATATTCAAAACGATAGATTGTTTAAGGTTTGAGCTAAATTCAGCTTGATAAAGTCCATGTGATCAGACGCTTGAAATGTGAATTTCAGAATCAAGCGCACGCTTAACCATGTGTATTGAGGTACCTTATGGGGTATACAATACAGGCAATATATGTGCGAGTGAAATAAAAGAAATTTGATCTGCAGCAAGTAATTCCAGCTTTTAAAAGGAAAACGTTTTAATTACTTATATTATACATAACTAAAACACTCTAAACAATTTTTTGAATCAAAAACAGCAAAAATACACATACAGTATCTAAATATTAGATCTAGAGAGCTAGGCATCGCAACATTGCTTGTTTAACTAAATTTGTATGAAAACATGGATTTGCAGTATTATAAATTCGTTATACAGGTTGTTGACAGGGTTTATGGGGGATTATAACCTGTCAACAACCTGTATAACTAATAATATAACTAGAGTTGACTGTTTTATATCATCTACTTGTATGTTTGTTTTTATTCTAGAATCTGTTAAATTGATGTTAATTTCTTGCCTTATAGATGACAGTGATTGAATCCAGTACCATGGAAGTAATCTTGCACCATTTGAGCTGTAATTATGGTAGAAGTCATCAGAACATGGAAAAGACATTACAGAATAGAACAGAATCACACAGATAAGTGACTCTATTCACTTCATTTTTCTAAAATTTGTCTGCATAATTGTTTGTACCTGTTAATATCATTAGTTAACAAAAAACATCAAAATCATCATCATCATCTAGAAGTGGAAAGAGTGATTGACTGGAGTATAATAGCAATAAAAATGTAAGTTGTATTCTCTACTACAATATTGTTTATTCATTTATTTATTTTATCATCATTTGAAGTTTTCATTTATCATCATTTCATTCATTATACCCCTGGCAAACAAAGTTTGTATACAGGAGTCACTCTGTTGGTTGGTCGGTTGGTCTGTTAACAAAAACTTGTGGAGCGAACTACATCTACAGCTTTTGGAGGATTTTCATGAAACTTCACATGGACAATCTCCATGATGAGTTGTAGTGTGTCACATAATCATCAAGGACTGTATATAAGCTTGATATACAGCTCTTTTTTCTGACAAAGTGGTACTGCTGGGGTATTACTCACTTCCAGTCTGCTGGGGTATTACTCACTTTCAGTGATAGTTGTAGTATCCTTGGTTGGTGTTTGTGGTGTAAGAGAGATGTTGGTTGAGTAACATGTTGAATGGTCCGGGGAAGGTGATTTAGTCCCATTAATTGGTCAGTTTATAGATGTGGTTTTGTTGTTGCATTGACTGGTTTCTGTGGTAGGTAATGCATGGAAGACAGTGTAACTTACAGAAAGCAATATCAAGGTGCTTTAATTCATTTCAACTTTTGTGTATATACCAGTGCATTAAAATGAAAGTGTTTCAAGTAATAGACATTTGCACTATGCTTTGACAAAACAGCCTCAGTCTGATTGGATGAATTTTAGAAATGTCAGAAATTTTGTGAGAGAATTATATTTGGTGAGAATAGGTATTTTTCTGTCTTGCTTTCTTCCATCAAACTGTAGAAACATACATGAATAGAAGAGTTATTTTTCAATGGAATTATATAAGATATGCTATATAATGAAATATTTATATTGAGATTGGTTTCCTAATCAGCAAGTATAGGCTTATGCATGTAGTTTTGTGATTCCGTATATTGAGTAAAGACCATTTCTGTAGGCGGACTGTCTGACAGAGTGCATTGACCAAAGTCTGTTGCAGTAAAGGTTACAAGTCAACATGTCATTCAGATTATGTCAATTGTGTGAATATGGTTAGAATTTTCCATATTTTTCAGTTAGCAGAGTTAGATACTTAAATTATTTTGACTCACCTGAGCTAGTTTTTATGGCTTGTTTGAAATACTGTCCTGTGCTCTACATGATATTAGCTACAAAAGAATATTAGTTGAGATAAGCAGGGGCATTGCCAGCGATATTAAAGTTAAAAATTGAAAAAACAATTATGACCAAAAGTGGACCCCTCCATAGAAAGTCTGAAAAATGGCCCAGCTACACCCCTGATAGGTGATATAGGTGATTAATAATTTGAAATAATGTATAAACCGAAGATAATGCTGTTATATTGCCAGTTTATTTATACCTGGTACAGTTTAGTTACAGTTTATTATGTATATACTCACAATACTTAATACTCTTACATGTCTTCCCACCGACAAGTGACCATGATGCAGTAGTTGTCTTACTCGTTGTCCGTAAAACATTCTGGTTCATAGTCCTATTATCCATCCTGTTGGGTCATTCATCCCTCTCTGAAGGCCCTGGTGGTATTGCTTGACTTTTGTTGTCATAGCTGGTGTGGATGTATAAAGTATTGAGAAAAATGTTTCCAAAATGAGATTGTGATGATCGTAATGACATACATAACTGTGCGACAGCAAGTATATTCGGTACAGACTGTTAAATGTCTTGTCTTACTACAGATCTGTCTATATGTTGCATGCACATATGAATGAATTTTACTTGATAAGAAAGAATCATTTTGGATTATGATAATATTAATCTTTGTACTACAAAGTGGTCCCTTAACACAGATTAATTGGAAGGCAGGGAATGGTCATTCAGTGTGTTGTTTGATATGAGTCCATAAATAGAAGAGTCTTTCCATATCAGGAAGAATGTCCTGGTCATGACACTGGTTGTTATTTAACTGATAAGAGAGATAACCACTGTGGGGAGCTTGGTTGATGTATGTTGTATGCACATGATTAGAAAAGGTATTGAAGTTTGATATTAAAACTTGTTTTGGGTCATTGTAACAGAGATCTTCTTTTTTTATTCATGCATGGTTCATTATAGCCGCGCATACGTGTCTCTGTACTCCGACTTTTACACGCGTCGTTCGTAACAGCGACAGTATAGAGACGTAACGTCCGCGGCTGGACTAGGTTCATTACTACAGGTATTATGATATCTGCATATGAACTCATTTTAAAGATAAGGGCAGTGGTCCTGAAATGCTGATATATAATCAAAGTGCTGTAAGGACTGTAGGCATGGGCTGCTGAAAGTTGGATTGAGGGTTTGCTTGCTTGTTATAGATGTAGTGATTTGTTTGCACACAAATTATCACATAATGTATTATTTCGGGAAACTGGGACATCATCTTATATTCAAAATTGTATGACAATTTGCTTAAAATTTTGTGTTTATCAGATTTTTTGTGTCTTAATTAGTCTATGTTATACTTGCTTGTTGTATGCACTTATCAAATTGTACTATTTATGGTGAGCTTTTTGGATCCTTGGATGTCCGTTGTCATGCATTGTGAATCGTGCGTCGTGCATCAACATTTTCTTGAAACAACAACTCTACCTATACATGTACCACTAAATGGATTTTGTCCAAATTTTACAGGAATGATCCTTGGTTAGGCCTCTTTCAAAGTTGCATAAGTCATTTCGGTCCGCTGCATAATTAGGTCACAGGAGCAAAAAAAGTGTAAAATTTGAAATTGTTCTTGTCCAAAACCCTAAGGTCTAGAGCTTTGATATTTGGTGTGTAGCATTGTCTAGTGGTCCTCTTACAAGATTGCATAAATTATTAAGTTCCGTCAAAAAACATGGCTGCCAGGGGGCGGGGATTGTTCCCTATATGTATATAGTGGAAACTATAAACATCATCTCCTCCTAAACCACTCTATGGATTTTGACCAAACTTCACAGGAATGATCCTTAGGTGGTCCTCCTTCGAAGTTCGAATGGTTCTGGTCTGTTGCATAAGTAGGTCACAGGAGCTAAAAATAGATTTTAAAAGTAAACTTTGAAAATCTTCTTGTCCCAAACCACAAGGTCTAGAGCTTGGTGTGAAGCATTGTCTAGTTGTCCTCTTACAAGACTCATACATTATTAAATTCTGTCATGTTCCCCATATGTATATATTGGAAACTATAATTTTTGGATTGTGTGATTTATAATAATTTTGTATAATGGTATTAAGAAATCGGGAAATATAAAACACAGTGATAACAACTATTTAGAAGACTATTTATCGGAAACCTAATCTGACATTTTATATAAATTGGGCAGAGATGTAGTAAGTATGTTTGCGGTGACAGTTTTCTCTTGAAGATTACCCCATCCATTAGTTTGAACATCTCTTTGTTTATCCAGTAGTATTTTGCCTCTGGACTTGACAAGAACAGGGCCCCTTCCTCCGGTTCGCATTGGTTGTGCAGAAATGGGTGAAAAACTTGCAAGTTGACATCCTTCGCTTGGGAAATATATTCTTACATAATGATCCTTTTTACACGCTATATTTGCACAAGTTTAACATATTTACAAGAATATCACATAACCTTTTTTAGTTTCACATATTTTTAACATTTCTTGCGCGCTAAATGACCAAAGCTGTCGATGCGCCATAAAACAACATAATAATAATAATCCTTTGCTTGGGACTGGTTGAGCTCTTGGGCTGTAAAACCCCAGCTACATGGGTTTCTGGGGGATGTTACTTCCGGTAGTCTCACACTGCCATTGACCATCACCAACAATTTGTTTATGGATATATCCATCGACACCTCTTGTCTATGGGTGTGACAAAACCCTTCCTTGTTTTGGACGTTTTGCTCAAGCTGTATAGTAAGTGAATCTTGTGCAGCCATTATATCCCCTTGGTTGTAGCCTTCACTGGACTCTTGGGAACAAACTGCTCCCACTGTTGTGTTATCGCTTGGCACTGTCATTAACTGCAAACTTCCACTATTAGCATAGTTCACTGCATTGTCTGCCTCCTCAATGAAACTTCTCCACTGTGCATGAGCCCGACAGCAAGAATTGCATCCTCCACATGGGAAACCCTTTGGCTGTATCCCTGTCAAGTACGAGGAACAATGGGTTAATCTGTCCAGTAGTCTTGATAAGGCGTCAGTGCTCCCATGCTTGTATCCTAGTCGGTTCTTTACAACCATGTGGTATTGTGCTAGTTCTTCCATCCACAGGGCAAGCTGTCCTTGGCGGTCCCTGAACCTCAACAACCAGGTCAGACTTTAGTGATCGGTCCTTACACCGTAAACACTTTCCCCAATAAGTAATACCTGAATTGCCTTGTAAACCTTTAAATGCTTAGCAGCTCTTTACAAGTAGACAATATCTTTTTTGTTCCGGAGTGAGGGCAAAGCTGCCATAAGCGACCACTCTCTCCCTGCCATTGTGGACTTGACTAAGGATGCCTCCAATGGCCCAGTTAGAGGCATCAACATCCAGTATGAAAGGGTCTGAGGGATTTGGGATTGCTAACACCTGAGGTTCCACCACGGACCTCCGCAACTTTTCAAATGCTGTTTGTTGTTCCTCCTCCCATATAAACTTCTGTTTCCCTGTGATGGCATACAGAGGTTGCGCTAGTTTAGCGAAATCTTTAATGAAGGCCCTGTGATCATTTACAAAACATAGGACAGTTCGGGACTGCCCAGTTGGTAACTGATTGTATATTTTTCTCAGTCACAGACAACTATTCCCCATTGACCATTCTTTCCAAGAATTCCACCTCAGTCTAGAAAAATCAGCATTTCTGGGGTTTCAGCTTCAATCCATGTTCCCTGAAGCCCTTAAATGCCTCTTCTAAATGCCTCTAAAGGTCTTGCCCATCACCAGGATATCATCCAGAAATGCCAAGACGGTCTTCCAGGTCAGTCCTCGGAGAACCAGGTTGACCACGCGAGTAAGTGGCTGGTGCATTTGTTAGACCAAACCCCATCAGTACATGTTCAAATAGACCGTACCTGGTGATGAATGCTGTCTTTTTCCTATCCTCTGGTTTAATGCCCACCTGCTAATATGCCGCATTGGCGTCCAGTTTAGAAAACCATATGTTCCCCGTAAGTGAATCTCATTAAATGCTGTTCATGTCTGTATAAAGGTTGAAATGCTTATATTCACATATCATGTAACTGTAAAAGGCAGTAGCCTATTATTGAGTGTCCAATTTTAAAACATTGTAAGGCATAGGGTTACTTTTCTTGCTTGGCATTATTGTTTAAGAATACATTCAGAAAATGTAAATAAATATAAGCACTCCATTAGTGAAGGAATTCAATCCATTATAAAAATGTTACAAATGAATAATGAATCTTTCTTGGGATAGTTAGATAGTCAACAGGGTAAATCACAAAGTATAATTCTTTTGCATACTAATTGTTCTAATAGAGCAAGCACTTGTCCATTAGTTAGAAAGTATAGGCTTTAACAGAACAGAACAGAACTAATTAATGCAAAATCAGACATTGGTTATCACATGGCAAAATCCCTTCATACAATCATGATACAATTCTGAGAAAATGGAATACTGGCATACTGAATACAATCTCAGGTTTAATACATTTATGAGCAGGTTGTCAACATATTTCTGATTTATGTTTTCTTAGATCAGTGGCTTATGAGCCATTTGTCACTTATCAATACAAGAACATAAGGATATACTTAGATGAACAACTCAACTCTTACATAATTAAAGCAACCACTGTTTGATGAATAAATCTCTAATGTCTAAAGCAGTACATAGTTACATCTTGGTAAAAATGCACAGTGATATTCATTGACTTTACATGTACAATTCAATTAACAAACTTATAATGATTAAAAATACATAATTGCTTATATAATTTATGAAACATTTTTACTTTGAGATCTTTTTACAAAGATATTTAATAGGTGTTTTAATACTTGACATTCTCAGTTATAACACTTGTTGAAGACCAAATTATTTGATGTATTGCAATAGTCTGGGAAATGTTAATGGCTAATTTTACTTTATTTCTTTAAATACCAGTGCATTTTAAGATCCTGTAATTTTCCTCATATTTTTTTATTGGATAAATTGTCATGAAGTATATGACTTCTAGAAAATTAGTAATTAATTATATATACACAATGCTTTGTAAAGATTGGTAATGTTGATTTGAGATCTCACCTTTTACAAAGAAAAGTAATACATATGGTACTATCAGACTTTAAAGTACCTTATTAATAGAAAGTGATTTAAAGGCATTCTGGTGTTAATATGTCAGCTGGTTTTGGATTGTTTAAGGGTGATTCTTGGTTGTCTTGTTGTTGCATAAATAGTTAAAATCTTGTAAATGAGAGGAATTTTTTCAGGAGTATAAATGTTAAAGCAAAAGTTGATGTAGGATTAGATCACCAAGATATTTAAGGTGTATCAGAGATTTGTCATACTCCTGATTAT
Source organism: Mactromeris polynyma (assembly GCA_032209605.1). Classification (NCBI taxonomy): domain Eukaryota; kingdom Metazoa; phylum Mollusca; class Bivalvia; order Venerida; family Mactridae; genus Mactromeris; species Mactromeris polynyma. Next base: position 1,126,940 of record JASFXZ010000058.1, read on the forward strand.
TTACTATGCATTAGGTGGATTGTGTCAGGTTTCATTGTGATTGCCACATTATAGATGATAATGACAAACAACTCTGCAATTGTACAAATGGTGTTTACTTAGACTGTTGTTTATTAAATGGGAGCTGAAATCAGATTGAATACACAATGTACATTGACAATGAGATCAATTTATTTTGAGCTGCCTGTCAGGATGGGAGGCAATGCTGCAATGTGGCTGAACATCTATTCAAACCTAATTTCTCTGTTTGGATAGGTGAGTCCTTAATAGTATTTGTTCTTTCTATTCGAATAGGCAGCGTCTTGTTCTTGACTGGGGACTTTCAAATTTTGGCCTTTGTGTAAAATAAATTTACACCTCTCTATAGAATGTCATAAAACTGTCCTTCTCAGGACAAAAACTGTCCTTTTTAGGACAACATCTCAGTGACAAAAAAACTGTCCTTTTTAGGACAACTTCTCGATTGACAAAAAAACTGTCCTTTTTAGGACAACTTCTCGATTGACAAAAAAATTGTCCTTTTTAGGACAACTTCTCGATTGACAAAACAATTGTCCTTTTTAGGACAACTTCTCGATTGACAAAAAAACTGTCCTTTAGGACAACTTCTCAATTGACAAAAAAACTGTCCTTTTTAGGACAACTTCTCGATTGACAAAAAAACTGTCCAAATGGTGTTTACTTAGACTGTTGTTTATTAAATGGGAGCTGAAATCAGATTGAATACACAATGTACATTGACAATGAGATCAATTTATTTTGAGCTGCCTGTCAGGATGGGAGGCAATGCTGTAATGTGGCTGAACATCTATTCGAACCTAATTTCTCTGTTTGGATAGGTGAGTCCTTTATAGTATTTGTTCTTTCTATTTGAATAGGCAGCGTCTTGTTCTTGACTGGGGACTTTCAAATTTTGGCCTTTGTGTAAAATAAATTTACACCTCTATAGAATGTCACAAAACTGTCCTTCTCAGGACAAAAACTGTCCTTTTAAGGACAACTTCTCGATTGACAAAAAGCTGTCCTTTTTAGGACAACTTCTCGATTGACAAAAAAACTGTCCAAATGGTGTTTACTTAGACTGTTGTTTATTAAATGGGAGCTGAAATCAGATTGAATACACAATGTACATTGACAATGAGATCAATTTATTTTGAGCTGCCTGTCAGGATGGGAGGCAATGCTGTAATGTGGCTGAACATCTATTCAAACCTAATTTCTCTGTTTGGATAGGTGAGTCCTTTATAGTATTTGTTCTTTCTATTTGAATAGGCAGCGTCTTGTTCTTGACTGGGGACTTTCAAATTTTGGCCTTTGTGTAAAATAAATTTACACCTCTATAGAATGTCACAAAACTGTCCTTCTCAGGACAAAAACTGTCCTTTTAAGGACAACTTCTCGATTGACAAAAAGCTGTCCTTTTTAGGACAACTTCTCGATTGACAAAAAAACTGTCCAAATGGTGTTTACTTAGACTGTTGTTTATTAAATGGGAGCTGAAATCAGATTGAATACACAATGTACATTGACAATGAGATCAATTTATTTTGAGCTGCCTGTCAGGATGGGAGGCAATGCTGTAATGTGGCTGAACATCTATTCAAACCTAATTTCTCTGTTTGGATAGGTGAGTCCTTTATAGTATTTGTTCTTTCTATTCGAATAGGCAGCGTCTTGTTCTTGACTGGGGACTTTCAAATTTTGGCCTTTGTGTAAAATAAATTTACACCTCTATAGAATGTCACAGAACTGTCCTTCTCAGGACAAAAACTGTCCTTTTAAGGACAACTTCTCGATTGACAAAAAAACTGTCCTTTTAAGGACACCACTCAATTGTCACAAAACTGTCCTTTTAAGGACACTACTCAATTGTCACAAAACTGTCCTTTTAAGGACACAACTTCATTGTCGACCAACTGTCCTTTTCAGGACAACCTCTATAGATTGGCTACATTACAAATTAATATAAACTACAACCATTTTTGATCTCATTGATCTCGGTTTGTTGCTATCGTTGGGTTCAAAATTAGTCTAAATAATAATCATTTGTTACGAGAGCTGAGTTTTTGTTGATATCATTTTTAATAACAAACCTATCACTCTGAAATGCTTCCACATTCAGTCAATGTATGGTAAATGTGTGTTCCTCAAAATAATCTTTAATATGAAAGAAGAAACAACACAAGCTCCTTGCATTGTTCTTTACAGTCACAAAATTAGCTGATTTGTTATCAACTGAATGTATAACTTCGGCTGGGGGAGAGGCAAATCTTTACATGAGACTCAATAGAGGAGTGTCTGATAGGCAAAGAGTATAAGAATATGAAGGGTTTAGAAATAAAAGGTTTAAAAAGATAGAAAAGTTATAAAAAGATTTTTGTAAAAACATACAAAAATGAGTTTTTTTTCTTGAAAGATGAAAACATGAAGCTAAGTTACTACAACTCAAAAAACTGTGTTAAAAATATATATGTAAGGAACATGAACATAGAATTTTACCATTGTATAAAAGCTTTCCAGACTATAAGCTTATTTTTTTATTCAAAATTATTTTATGCTGGAAATTGTTTGGGATGTAAATGTAATCTGTAATTACTTTCCAGCTTTCTTTTAACCATATTTTTGTGTTAAGTTTGAAAATAGTGTTTTCATTGCATAACTTAATATCACTTGGTAGCAGAGCTTTTTTTCAAGATGTGAAATAGTGCTGTTTTATGGGAGATGATTGCTTTATAAATCATTTATGTAAGTGCAAACTGAGTTTTGATTCTATGTATGGGGAAGTCATCAAGTAAAAAACTTGCTCCCCAAATTCTTTAATCAGAACAACACAAAAATGTACACCATTAAACTTCAAGCCATGTGATCACTGACGATCAGACAAACAGTACAGGTGAAAAGCTTTTGAAAATATTGACACTGACACACTGATAAAGCTCTCATTGGCTTATGTAGTCATACAATATTGGAACATTTATAGAGTTAAACTTTATAATTACATGCAAGGTTATCAGGAAATGGGTACATACTCAATGTACCTGGAAGAGTTGTTAAAGCTCTTTGCTGGTAAATCCATATAACACAAAAGCTTTATGATTACATAATGAACAGTGTTTCTTTGCTCTATCAGTGCAAGACTGGGGTTTACATGTTTTAAAAACATGGCTATATGTGTGAAAATTGATTACTCATCAGATTACATGTATGTTTGAAATATGTTGTGTTTAATAGAAACAGTATAATTATGACTTACATGGGTATGTATGGTTAGGGGGTGGGAAACTATTGCTTGAACAATTTCAAACTTAGATATGGTTTGCTTATTATAACTTTACATTTAACTGACATGTTGGCGGCGTCCACATGGTTTCCGCTCTCTAAGTCAAAGAGTTTTCATCCGATCTTCACCTAACTTGGTGAAAATGTTTGTGGGCATAATATCTCGGCCAAGTTCGATAACCAGCCACACCGCCCAAGGTACTTCGAAATTATGGCCCTTGAATTATCCAAAATTGGCCAAATTAGCCGTGTCCGCTATCTAAGTCAAAGAGTTTTCATCCGATCTTCACCTAACTTGGTGGAAATGTTTGTGGGCATAATATCTCAGCCAAGTTCGATGACCAGCCACATTGCCCCAGGCACTTCTGAATTATGGCCCTTGAATTATCAAAAAAATTGGCAAAATTAGCCTTGACCGCTCTCTAAGTCAAAGAGTTTTCATCTGATCTTTACCAAACTTTGTGAAAATGTTTGTCGGCATAATATCTCGGCCGAGTTTGATAACCAGCCATGCCGCCCAAGGTACTTCGAAATTATGGCCCTTGAATTATCCAAAATTGGCCAAATTAGCCGTGTCCGCTATCTAAGTCAAAGAGTTTTCATCCGATCTTCACCTAACTAGGTGAAAATGTTTGTGGGCATAATATCTCGGCCAAGTTCGATAACCAGTCATATCGCTAATGTCACCCAGGAGTTACCACCCTTTGATTTTAGAAATTTCCTAAAATTTGTCTTGTTTTAACTCTGAGCTCTGACTTATGACGGGCGTATTTTGTGACAGTTTGGCACTCTTGTTCTTACAACAGATTGACCTCATATTATCAAACTGATGTCACTGTCACAACTTGTAATAACATTACAATTGGAGAAAGAGAAGTACAAAGAATGTAACATTAATTCACAAAACAAAACTTGAAAGTTCAAACACAGTGCATTCTTTCCAGTCTGTCTTGTATAATCACAAATTGAATATCCATGAACTATTCCTTCCTAATGTTCACTGCTTTAGAGAAAACCCAAAGTGAGTCAAATTTAATGAAACCCATCAGTGTATAATGTCAGTCATGTTGGTTGATGGAATAGGTCTTACAACTTGTATGGAGGAAATGGAGTTTCTATATTTGATATTGCACATACAGCATATCAGGCTGTGTAAGCCCATCTTCATATGAAGATGAAATTTTGAAAATTGCTCTATTCCTTAGAATGGTCATGTAAATATTGTGTGATAGAATGGATAAAATATCCTACTATTTAAATTGGTACAGTAAGATAATAATTGATATTGTGCATACAACAAGGCCAAATTCTTGAGTATAACATGACAGAAATTGACATGGACGTAGTGCATATAATATTGTTAGCATGGTCAAGGTCAAATTGGTTTAGACATACAATAATCCTCTTACAGTGGGGCGCATTGTAAACAAAACACAAAAATGTATCAGATATTATGTCTGATTTTTAGAACATTGTATTTTTGTAGATAAAATAGTTCTTTGCAAGTGTTGCTTTGGCTCAGAGGGAAAAATTAAATTTGAATTGGGACAGTTCTTTGCAAGTATTGCTTTGGCTCAGAGGGAAAAAATAAATTTGAATTGGGAAAGTTCTTTGCAAGTATTGCTTTGGCTCAGAGGGAAAAATTAAATTTGAATTGGGAAAATATACTATTTTGGTGGGGGAATCAGGGGCTGATATTTGGCTCCAATAATGGAGAATAGAGGGTTCTGGTTAGCGCTATCATATAGAGCACTAAAGAATTATGTGGTGAAAGCTTTTTTTCCTTCACTGTCAAAATGTGTATTGTGTTAACAGTTTGTTTTTTCAGAATTTTATTTATTTCTATAGGAATATTAAAATTAAAAGTTGATATCGGCATACAACATACTTGACCAAGTATTATGTTTTCTGGGTCATACAAATATGGACATTGTATCAATGGCAATGGCTAAGTATTGGTTTTGATAAGCCCTTAAGTACATTATGGCAATTTAATAATTTGTCTTAATTTTAGGTAAAACGTTCTGAGTAAAAGGTATATGGTAATTCATATGTGGAATATTTTTACCTTTGTGCCTTTAATATTACATAATGGGAATAGAATATAAGTGAAGATTTGATGTTCATGCAACATATCAGTGCAAGTGTTATGGATGTCATACTCAAGTAATCTCATTTACTGAAATTTCTCTATTTGTTATTCATAGCAATATCTTGAGTAACTGTTTGAGTGGTTAAAATATACTGTTGTGTAGTATCTTGTACTTGGCATTCATTTATGAGGTCAAATGTTTGAGTCCAGAAACATGCTTAGTGGTTATCACAACTTAAATGTCACATTTAATGCTTTAACTGCAACAATGGGACCTTGTCCATACAGTATGCACAGCAATTATTGAATGGTACTGTCAGATGACATAAAGAACATAAAACAGCAGGTTCTAACATTGGTCATAACTGTTTTAAAAATGAACAACCCTATTAATTTTGCATAACATGCATTTATATGCAATTGTATAATGATGAAAAATGATACATTATAATCATTATATTCCTGTTTGGTAGGGTAAGTTGGTAGAGCACAGGTCTGAGCATTCAAGTCTCAGGATAAGGGTATATTTTTCATTTTCACTTAAAATGAATCCTGTAAGCTAGTATTGATCTAGAATTATGACCCCTGTGTCAATATCAATCAGCTAACATCAATTTTACTTCCATGTCCTGTATGCAAGGGCAGATCTGGGATTCGGATTTGGGGAGCATTAATTTTTGGTCATTTTTGGTTTTGTTCAAGCCTTATAAAATGACAATGACTGTTTCTTTGTTTATAAACATCATCATATTGCTTCAATAAATCAAAATCGCTTATTTGAAAATTGCTTATTTAAAGATCTCTGTATATTTTCGTATTTATACTCATAGTTATTTGTAAGGTTGGGGAATTTTAGGGGGATGTCGGATGTGCCCCCTGGATCTGCTAGTGGTTAATGCACATCAGCATAAATGAATTACTGTTAGGAATTATTGCTATTCTGTAGGTCACATTGATTTCTATGTCAGTTTGTCCTTTGAAAACAGGAATCTGTTAAAGTAACAACACATTATTGCATCCTCCTTCCCTGACCATTTATCATGTTGCCACTGGCATAACTCTCTGTTGACCACATTCACCAATCATGTCATCCATGTTCATTCCTTCATCATCATTCAGCTTCATTGACAAGATATGTTTGCAGCTCTATTTTTATGTTTGTTAGTTCTTTTAACTCTCGAACATTTGTTATTTGTTTATGTACCTTAAAATTACACTGTTTATATTTTCAGAATGAGGAAGACAGCTGTGATCCCTCTAGAATGGATTTAACCGAGTCTAACAGTACTAATACTTCATGTCATTGTCTCTTCTCCTTTGATTTAGTACTTTGGTCCTGTGTTTGAGGTCATTAATACTATACCTCTAATACATGCTGGGAAGTTAGTGGTTCCTTGCAGAAGAACAACAGTGGTTAGTACTGGTAGGCAACCCAGAATTTGTATGGTCAACTAACTGCTGTATTATTGAATACTGTAATAACATGTTCTATATTACCTAAATGCAACCAGTCTTCCTTGCATTGTTACTTCTTTTGTTGGAATTATTTAGAATTTGGTGTGTATATATTTTCAGGTTTTGTGTGAATGAGTAGTTTTGATGTTCAATTGCTATCATCCAATCAGAATGAAGCTGGCTGTGAAATGTAATTTTCCTGGAACTTGTGAGTTTGAAGTTATTTCATTTTATTTAGAAATAATGATAAAAATGCAATTGAAAAATAAAATATTACAATTACCATGAATAGTACTACAATTGAAACTGTTAGTTTATTTTACCTGGTATAACCAATATGCAAGGCCAAGGCAGTTCTTCAATTTTGGCACAATGATATTTTATGATATTATTATAGTACCAGTATGCTTACTAAAACACATTGAGAAGAATCTGAAAAGGGATTTGCGCCCCTTGCCTCCTGAGCAATAATTTGAGGGGATGAAAGCGAAATCAATCTTGTATCTTACAATACAGAAAGACTGGTTTTGCTTTCACCCCTCAACATTTAGAGCTAGTATATCTGTAGATAAATGTAGTGTACGGATTGTGTACTATTTAGTTTAAGAACTGTTGATTTGTTTATGGTTTAGTTCTGTGGTATAGTTTTGATTTCTTTGTATTCTTAGTATTTGTTCTTTCTATTCGACTAGGCAGCATCTTGTTCTTGACTGGGGACTTATAAATTTTGGCCTTTGTGTAAAATAAATTTACACCTCTCTATAGAATGTCACAAAACTGTCCTTCTCAGGACAAAAACTGTCCTTTTTAGGACAACCTCTCGATTGACAAAAAAACTGTCATTTTTTGGACAACTTCTCAATTGACAAAAAAACTGTCCTTTTTAGGACAACTTCTCGGTTGACTAAAAAACTGTCCAAATGGTGTTTACTTAGACTGTTGTTTATTAAATGGGAGCTGAAATCAGATTGAATACACAATGTACATTGACAATGAGGTCAATTTATTTTGAGCTGCCTGTCCGGATGTGAGGCAATGCTGTAATGTGGCTGAACATCTATTTAAACCTAATTTCTCTGTTTGGATAGGTGAGTCCTTTATAGTATTTGTTCTTTCTATTCGAATAGGCAGCGTCTTGTTCTTGACTGGGGACTTTCAAATTTTGGCCTTTGTGTAAAATAAATTTACACCTCTCTATAGAATGTCACAAAACTGCACTTCTCAGGACAAAAACTGTCCTTTTAAGGACAACTTCTCGATTGACAAAAAAAATGTCCAAATGGTGTTTACTTAGACTGTTGTTTATTAAATGGGAGCTGAAATCAGATTGAATACACAATGTACATTGACAATGAAATCATTTTATTTTGAGCTGCCTGTCCGGATGTGAGGCAATGCTGTAATGTGGCTGAACATCTATTCAAACCTAATTTCTCTGTTTGGATAGGTGAGTCCTTTATAGTATTTGTTCTTTCTATTCGAATAGGCAGCGTCTTGTTCTTGACTGGGGACTTTCAAATTTTGGCCTTTGTGTAAAATAAATTTACACCTCTATAGAATGTCACAAAACTGTCCTTCTCAGGACAAAAACTGTCCTTTTAAGGACAACTTCTCAATTGACAAAAAAACTGTCCTTTTTAGGACAACTTCTCGATTGACAAAAAGCTGTCCAAATGGTGTTTACTTAGACTGTTGTTTATTAAATGGGAGCTGAAATCAGATTGCATACACAATGTTCATTGACAATGAGATCAATTTATTTTGAGCTGCCTGTCAGGATGTGAGGCAATGCTGTAATGTGGTTGAACATCTATTCAAACCTAATTTCTCTGTTTGGATAGGTGAGTCCTTTATAGTATTTGTTCTTTCTATTCGAATAGGCAGCGTCTTGTTCTTGACTGGGGACTTTCAAATTTTGGCCTTTGTGTAAAATAAATTTACACCTCTCTATAGAATGTCACAAAACTGTCCTTCTCAGGACAAAAACTGTCCTTTTAAGGACAACTTCTCGATTGACAAAAAAACTGTCCTTTTTAGGACAACTTCTTGATTGACAAAAAAACTGTCCAAATGGTGTTTACTTAGACTGTTGTTTATTAAATGGGAGCTGAAATCAGATTGAATACACAATGTACATTGACAATGAGATCAATTTATTTTGAGCTGCCTCTCAGGTTGTGAGGCAATGCTGTAATGTGGCTGAACATCTATTCAAACCTAATTTCTCTGTTTGGATAGGTGAGTCCTTTATAGTATTTGTTCTTTCTGTTCGAATAGGCAGCGTCTTGTTCTTGACTGGGGACTTACAAATTTTGGCCTTTGTGTAAAATAAATTTACACCTCTCTATAGAATGTCACAAAACTGTCCTTCTCAGGACAAAAACTCCTTTTAAGGACAACTTCTCAATTGACAAAAAAACTGTAATTTTTAGGACAACTTCTCGATTGACAAAAAAACTGTCCTTTTTAGTTTGAAGTCATTACATTTTATTTAGAAATAATGATATAAAAATGTAATTGAAAAATAAAATATTACAGTTACCATGAATAGTACTACAATTGAAACTGTTAGTTTATTTTACCTGGTATAACAAATATGCAAGGTTAAGGCAGTTCTTCAATTTTGACACAATGATATTTTATGATATTATAGTATGCTTTCTAAAGTACACTGAGAAGAATCTGAAGGGATTTGCGCCCCCTGCCTCCTGAGCAATAATGTGAGGGGGTGAAAGCGAAATCAATCTTGTATCTTACAATACAGAAAGACTGGTTTCGCTTTCACCCCTCAACATTTAGAGTTAGTATATATGTAGATAACTGTAGTTTTAGGATTGTGTACTATTTGTATTGAGTTTAAGAACTGTTGATTTGTTTATGGTTTAGTTCTGTGGTATATTCTTGGTTTCTTTGTGCATACTTTGTTGCCATTTTAATGATTCTGAATGCTTTTCTACTGAATTCTCTGTGAGTTGGTAACCTATGGTCAGTGTATTGGTTTGTGTTGGTCATTGTCCCCTTTCTTGGCTACATTTAACATTGATCTTTGATCATTGATGTAGTCAGTTCTTGTTCTTTGACAAGATTAATTCACATCTGTCTCCAAGTCTATCTCACCATACATTTAAAGAGATAGTCTTAAATAGGATGAACTCTCAATATCTAGACTTTTCTTATTTATTGCCCCCTTTGATATACATGATTTACAATAATTTGATACAGGAAAAGTATTTTTGCAAATTGTGCAAAATGATTGAAAAATCTTAAATGTTACGTACAGTGACTATAAGTAATTACAAGCTTATTTGTCAGAAATCAAATTTTTTAGTTTCCTCTTTACTGTTTAATCATTATTTAAACATTTTTTAGTTCAATTATTTATCTCAGTATTTTTGAATTTACCATAAAGTAGGTTAAGATACAAAACTTTGAGTTAGGTAATTATTTTTCTTGTGTAATTGTTTTGTTTAGGTGTCATTTAAGGGTATTCTGGACTTGCATCATATGGCAACAACTTTCGGCCAGACCCTATTCCAAATTTCATGCTAAGTTGGTTAAATGAAGACATATTGAACATGGTAATGAGGTTTAAGGACCTTTCGGAACTCGGCACTTAATGCTTCAAAATTTCAAGCAGCAAATAACCTCACTTAGAATTTCAATAATATTATAACTATTTCATTAACTTATTGTTGTATTAAAAATGTCAGTTATTAGGGTTAAGATAGGTTTAGGGTACTTTTCGGAACCTTATTTTACTCAAAATTGCATATTAGGGTTCATTTAAGGAAACATGTGGAACCTTTTTTCCATCAAAATTTCAATTTAAGTGCATGGTAGGTTTAGTGAATACTGTTGAAACTATTTAATACTAAAATTTCATATTAAGGTTTAGGTTAAGGAACTTTTCGGAACTTTTTTGCATCAAAATTTCATTAAAATTATTCCAAATACTTCATCTGCATATATCTTATTCTTGCATAAAGGAGCGGTTATGGTCTGAAGCTCATAGTGGCCATAATGTATCCTTTCAACTATTCAATTTAAATAAGGTCATGTTCAATGCAAACTCTGTTTCCCTTAGGAAAATTGAGGGGTGGAAGCCAAATTGGTCTATCTGCTTGTTTATAAATAGGCAGTTAGACAATTTCAATTTTGCACCTTGATTTTAACCTCAGATTATGTATCAACAATCAACGACTCTTCAACTTTTCATTTACTTTTCTTAAATTATTTAAGGTTCAGGGTCTTAATGTTTTAGGGATTTAGGTTTACTTTAAGGTTGTGATTAAGGGTCATATGGTCATTTCCAGTATACAAGGTTAGGCAGAGAAGTCGTTAGTCCTCTAGCCTCATTTAGGAGTTTGTATTAATATTGCATTTTTGCTGCTTATTGATATCATGAACATACTTATATAATTCTGATGAATGATCAGATTACAAATTTACTGATTATCTTTCTTGTGTGAATCTATTATACATTTAAACAAAGGTCAGTACATACCCCCTTCCCTGTATGTGTGTATCTTTCTTGAGAGGCTGTTTTTCTGTTGGCCTCTGTGTTATTTGTGAACAACATGTTTTTGTTTATTGACACAAGTTCTGTCCCGTTATCCCTTCCAGAGTGCTCTCCCTTTATCCCTTCTCCATTGTGTGTTTGTATATAAAATACAGATTTCACATATCCTTGCTGTAGGAACATCTTTCTTTTTTGATGTGTTCGTCTATTCAACTTGTGCACATGATTCACTTGTTTATGCTGATTCAGTTTCCTCCTGGGATAATGTAACATGGTTGTAACCCAATGGTCCACTCCATGTATCTTTTGAAAATGACCAATACATCCCTTCTGAAAACTCTTTGTCTATAAGTTCTCTTACCAAGATGGTTCCATGTGGCTGTCAGTGTTATGGGTTTGGTTATGAAGCTTGTAGTGTAGATATCAGTATGTTAAGTTATCAATAGTGTAAATATCAGAAATTTTGTATATATTATAACTAATATATTAATCATTTAGATAAGAATGTCATAAATATTACACCCATATATTATTTTTATTTATGTTATTCCTTATTTAGTTTACGGAATGAAGCAGACACTTGCACAGTCTCTTGGTTTATATGTATTGCTTAAAACATGTTTTGGTTTATTTTCTCCATGTACTACAACCACAATGTGGAATGTTTGGTGTGGAATGATGGACAAATGGTATAGTTGGGAATCAGAGACCTAAGATAGCAGGTAAATTACTTTTTATCATATTTTCTACACTTACTTTAACTGTTGTACAATAATACTTGAAGTTGCCAGAAAGGATCATAACCTTAAGCAAATTGCAACATGGCAGTTTTCTTGCTGTTTTACAGCACAAAGTGCTCAATGATGAGCTATTTAGATCTTTAGCTGTCAGTCCATTGGTCATCTGCTATTTAATTGTTTACACTCTATAATCCACATTTCTTGAGCAATCGTAATCAAACATGGAATAATGTCTATATGGCCATCAGTTCTTGTCCAGTTTCAATTATGGGTCAAATCGGTCTACTAGATCCAGAGTTATGTCCCTTGTATTATAAAAATGCCATATACATATACATGCTTACACTCTAGCTCTTTCATTTCTCCGCAAGTCCTAATCATATTTAAACAGAATGTGCATTCCTTTAAGATCTATGGGCAAGTTTGATTTGGACCAGATCGTACTTTCAAATCTAGAGTGTTATCAAAATATGTCATATTTCATTATGTTTGCACTTTTAGTCTTGTTTACTTTCTAGCAGCCACATTGTTCCAATTTTGATGAAACTTAGGCGAAATGTATGTTTCTATTACATCTAGGTCCTGTTTGAAACTGGGTCACATTGAGTCAAAAACTAGGTCAATATATCAGATCATAGTAAAACATAGTTCACATTTTCAGCCTGGTACATTAAATTTGATCAAAATGTCTTTATGAAATCCTTGGGTGACATTCTTCTGAATTCCTGCAATTCATGTTATTTATTAAAGACCATGACTGCCAGGGGGCATGGTCTCAAGTGAGCGATACAGGTCATCATGGCATTTATGGCCCTCTTGTTTTTATTATTAATGTTGAACTTCCTTATATTAGTTGTAGAAATGTGATTGAATAAAATGACAACTGGCTATACCGCTTACATGTATATGACTGAATTATTTCCACCTTGTCCACACTATTTATAAATGCATTACTGTCAACCACATACAGACAAAGTTGTCCAAAATATACAGTCGGATCAGTTAATTTGCTCTAGATGCAAAATTATGACACTAAATCACTGAGCTGAAAAGTGAATACTGATAAAATAATAATCTTAGTGAAATAGAACCAGTCAGCTGCAGAAACATTACAATACTACAACTGCATGGTGAACCTTTCATTGATGGTTATAAACTGATTTAGGGGCCTCTATATGTGAACAATCTTGGTTTCAGCTTTTGTTTATATTGCATAATTCTGTAATAAGTATTTTTATAGCACCAAGGCTTGAACAAACACAAATAAAATCAATTAATTGATGATAATAATAGAAAGTTTAAGACCATTTTTTCAAATGAGTGGAAGCTGGAATTGTTTTGTGATGTAAAACTGCACATGAAACTAGTGTTTAGAATAATATATCACAAAATCTATTAACAGTATGTAGTTGTCATACATTATAAACTTTGAAGATCAAATGAAAGTTATGGTCTCCTTAAAAAACTCTTTTTTTTAACCAACATGACATTTTATGTCACTCAATACATATTTTAGAGAAAATTATTTTTAATTAAATTTTGTGCACATCACCCGAAATGAAAGTATCAGAACTTTGTTAAACATAGTAGTTGGTCATGCCACTCGATATAAGTTCGATCCAATAAAATAATAAGTCTGGTAAAGTCCGGGCATATAACAACATGATTTTAAGCAATTCCAAGTATGGATGACAGGATTTGATACACTACTGTGCGGTTGTTGCTGTTCTTGTCTTGAATTGACAATCTGTCCATTTATCACACCAGGCAAATGTCCCAAAATAAAAAGGATGCAATGATCTGGGCATATATTAGCTGCATATTGTTAAAAGACTGTTACTGACCTGAGGAGGTGATAAATATCAGCTTATGGTAAAATCATAAACACAATTCTGAGCAAAAATGGTCCGAGTGAAAATATAGTCATGACATAAATAAATAACTGTGCAGTGTACTCAATCTATTAAGAGACCACTTTATTAAGCGACCACGTTTTGGCTGTCCCTTGGGTGGTCTCTTACTACAACGTCTACTGTACTAAGAATATAAGGCAAAAATATGAATATTGATAGTTAAAACACCTCAAGCTCCTTGTCTCTGTGATTTTCTAAATTTACTGCCGGATATAAGCTGTTTCCCCCTATCAAAAAGTGTCCATTTTTCCCAAAAATCTTCATTTTTTCCCAATTCTTTGTTCATTTGTCCCCCCTCTGACTGAATTTCTGTCTTTGTGTATTTAACGTTTTATGAAAGAATCTTTGCTCTTACATCACCTCATATGTATAACAAACACCAGCCACAGCTGAAAAGTTATTTTTATAAGCAAAACAACCATAACCTGATTTTCCCAAATTTGGTATTTATCGCGGCTCTTTTACCAATTGGAAAGGCACAGGCAGTAAAATTATTTTTAAAAAATCACTGGCAGTTCTACAAATGTGTCCACTCCTGTACATTGCAAATCTCTGTGTTGGCTGAACACTGCAATTGAATATGCTAGGCCACCATATTCAAATGAAAATGCTGGCCATTATACCTGTTAATTGGCGGACATGCTGCCCCAAAATGACAATGGTGAGTGTTCCTTGGCAAAAACCTCAATGAGCATTCTGTACAGTGATATAGATCTCAATACTTGCCTCACATGAAATATTGTGACAAAACTTGGTACATAGATGGAGACTACATTTTGATTACTTGGGTCAAAGTCAGTGCTTCTAACACTGTATGCAGACCATTTCCTGATTGCCTAACCAGGTGAAAAGTTCTTGCAATAAGCATAGAGATTTGCTCAGGACAATGACATTTTTTATAACTGACATTGGTACCTCGTTGGTTAGAGCACTATTGGCTGTTACCTGGGAAGCCCGGGTTCCATTCCAGAAGACTGGGCAGGTCATGTTTTTCTGGGACATTTGGCTACTGTCATTTGTTCTCCACCTCTGATTCATGTGGGGAAGTTGTCAGCTGCTTGCCTAAGGGCAAGTTAGTATTTGTTGTTAATTAATTCCATGGAAACTGCATCGAAACTGCATGGAAACTCACCACCATATACCAAAAAGTTATTGATTAATTGGCAAAACCTGAATATAACATAGAAATCATCTATATACATATGAAATTGCACAAATACTTAACCCATCAGCACTATGAACTATTTTTGAAGTTATAAAACATTTAGATTGATCCTTTGACTGTGATATTATGTTCTCCAGTTAATTGTTATAAGGATATGACAATATTTATACAATTTTCTATCTGCTAGGTTATTAATCTGCTTGTTCCAGCAATGTTAGGTCAAGGTCACGCTTGAGGGTCATATTATAAGTGCGTAATTGTTTCTTCTCGGCTCCTTACCCACGTGCCGCTTTCTTGGATAAATATCAAGAATAATCTTCCTTGATAAGTAGTTTTGTTAAAGTCATTTCCTCTAAATGAGATTGTCTCCCATCTACCTGAAAATGATAACTGTCAAATATGGTAGATAATAAATAATTGATTTTTGCTCCATACTATTACTGATTTAACATATTCTTGAAGTTAACGTCTCCTGATCATTATTGTTGGGGCCTAACCATCCCAGCTTCGTTTAGGTGAAATGTTGAAAACATGACATAAAGAAGTAATAATTCTATATTAATTCACTAACACAATTTCCTGAACTTATTCAATCATGAAATATGAATTATTGGTCCATAGTTTCAATACTTTTTTAACAATATTTTAATCATCGGTAACAGTTGGTAGCTTTTAACACCATGTACAAAATGAAGCCATATTAAAACAATTGCATTTTTAATGGTGTTAAGTATATATTCTTGAGGGTTATAGAACAACAATGACTTTACTTTGGAATTAACAGAAATAAATAATATGTTCATTTTCTAACATTAATGGCAACAATAAAAAGTTCAATGTAAGATAAATAATATATTTTTTGTAATTATGTATGTATGTTGATAATATGTGAAAATGAATATACTGCTATTATCACACTCTATTTAAAAGTAAATTTATAAGATCAGAAAACTAGTCTATAAGAACAGCTAGTAACTGTCGTAGTGGACATAAAACATGCAAAGTTTTAAATCGGCCCCTTAACGTTTGGAAAATGACAATTTTTCCTACATTGTCTATGTGATAAAAGGTGAAACTCGAAGTAAGAACATTTTTAGTTTGAATAAATATTTTTACACTAAATAAAAGAGAGGAAATTGTAGAATACTCGTAAAACTGTTAAAATATTCTAGTAATAAGATAAAGCTGTATAATCTACATTGATAAAAACTGGTAGAGCTGGAAACTTGATATTGATTTATGATTCATTTTCAAGGGAGACAATCCATTTCAATAAGCCAGCTAAAAGGCAGTCAAAACTGGGTATGCCTAAATTGGTTGATGAGGTATACCAATCCATTAAATGTGTTTGTTCTTTTATAGAATTTTCTTAAAACTTTTTTATAGAATAGTTTCTAAATTACTGTATGTCATCAATGGGAATAAACAAATGACATTTGTATAATAAACTGTAAATGAATTAATTAATGTTTAAATCATGTAAAATACAGTCAAATCTGCTTTAGTGACCGCCTGCCCTAAATGATCACATTGTTATCTGCCCCTTTTCATTTCCTTTATACCAGCCCACATGATACAAGTTTAAATAATTATATCACATAATTCGAAGACAATAATTTCCAATGAAAGAAAATGTCCTACTTGGTACAGAACGCATATTTAACAATATCAACATCATTTGAGTGCACCTTTGTATCGATTGTTTTGTTGTGATGTCAGGCACATGCGTTGTTATTTCACAAGTGAGTTATCTAAATTATTACCACTCTTGTATGTTATGTTATAAATGTGAGATATAGAATTACATGATGTAATTGGACAAATTCTGTTGGAGTCATCTGCATGCCGAAATTGAGCTGGAAGGATATCTTTGTTTACTATTTAGTCCTTTAATTTCAGGTCTACATTCGTTATTTGTTGGTGTATCTACTGGTCATTGTTGAGACACATGTCTGGTGCGGAGATCCTGGGATACATATCATGGTGAGTTAAATAAAACTGTCACAGAATTTTACATATAAACAACAAATACTGAAGAAAGAGCTAACCCACCAGCATTGATACTGATGTCTCATATAGTTTGTAGAGAATAAAATGTATTTTCTATATGAAATTGTTACAGAATTTAGCAATAATGTCTGAAATAACATTTTATCATTTCTGCCTGTCCTTAAAGATGTGCTTAAGTTTCAGTATCATAAGATAGAATAACATGGAGATAATGTCAAAAAATGTGATTGGTTAGCTCTGTTAGTAAATAATTTATTGTGGTGATTCTGCTGATTGAGGGATGAAAGCAATACTCTGTCTATAACATTCTATATGCATATAGATGTAACAGCAGACAGACTTTTTCACTTTCACCCCTCAAAATATTCAATTGAATAAGCAAAGCACTTGGCTATTGGCAACACCGAACATTATTTAAACTTATGGTCTATATCTAAGGTTAAAATTCTATTTTAAATGGACAGCATATATCATTATTTTGCTTGTATCCAATTTTCAGTATATTAGCAAATCGAAATAAGTCGTTAAATTGTAACCGTGAAAATTTAGTAAAATATGTAAACTTTGAAAATCTTCTTGTCCAAAACCTTAAGGTCAAGAGCTCTAATGTTTTGTGTGTAGCATTGTCTAGTGGTCCTCGTACAAGATTGCATAAATTATTAAGTTCCGTAAAATAAACATGGCGGCCAGGGGCGGGGCCATGTTCCCTATATGTATATAGTGGAAACTATAAACAACATCATATGGTCATGAATTTGAATATAAGTTCTTGGACGTTTAAGTTCATCAAGCTCATTTCAATGGGTTTAAATCAAAAGCCGGCCGGGCTAGCGCAGTCAGTAGCAAGCTAGACTACCAGCCTGAAGGACCCGGTTCAATCCTGGGTCCATCCAGCTACGGTCACTGTGGTAATTTGTTCTAAGAATCTTTCGGAGGTCATTCAGCTCCCACTGCTGATTCAAGTGGAAAAGCTTTCAGTCGCTTGCAGTGAAACCGAGGACTGCACTGACTATGGAGCCCATGTAGATCCTGTTTAGACCAACAGTGCCGTTAAATGAAGACAGCTGTTAGTAGGCAGTTATTTAAACAAATTCAATTGAAAAGATACTGAGGAAAAAATATACAGAATGGTCAGTCAGCTCTTATCAGCTGTTTGTGGAATGTGAATTCCATCGTCACTATTACAGAATGTTAATAGTCTAAGCAGTAAGTGGTTGCTTATAGCAATGACACAAAATGTATCAATTAAAATGAAGACTGTTCCATTAATAAACGACCACTGTAAGTAAACCTTTACACAACCAAAAGCTTGAATAATGTTGTTAATCACTGAGTACATAAAATAACTTGCAATATTGAAATATTGCACTGATAAATTAATGTCTGAAAAATTCAGTCACTGTGTTTTTGAGAAATTATCATGTTAGTGGTTAAACATTTCATCAAATTTAATGAACTTTGGTTCATGAACTAGTTTTAATGAACAGTGCTAGCAATTGATTAATAACTTTGTTTTGATGGATGTTTGGTGGACAGTGAAGGACAGTTAATAATTATTCATTAACAGTTCATGAATGTTCGCAAAGAGTTCATAAGATCATGAACAGACTCTTGACAAGGTATTAGCTAACTGATGGAGCCAAATTAATGTACTATAATGCATATATTCTTCCCATTCTTCCCATTCTTGATTACTGTCATTGGGTATGGGTATAAACACAAAATTCTATATCAATAAAGTACAGTAAAACCTCTATAATAATACCACTGTTGGGACCCTTGATAACAGGTCTTCTTTTTGAGTTGGTCTAAATATTGAGGTTGAATAAAGAGCAAAACAGTGACAATGGACTTAAAAGTTGTATGCTTAATTTTGAGGTGGTCTTGTTATTGAGGTGGTCTTGTTATTGAGGTAGTCTTGTTATTGAGGTAGTCTTGTTATTGAGGTGGTCTTGTTATTGAGGTGGTCTTGTTATTGAGGTAGTCTTGTTATTGAGGTGGTCTTGTTATTGAGGTGGTCTTGTTATTGAGGTGGTCTTGTTATTGAGGTAGTCTTGTTATTGAGGTAGTCTTGTTATTGAGGTGGTATTGTTATTGAGGTGGTCTTGTTATTGAGGTGGTCTTGTTATTGAGGTGGTCTTGTTATTGAGGTGGTCTTGTTATTGAGGTGGTCTTGTTATTGAGGTGGTCTTGTTATTGATGTGGTCTTGTTATTGAGGTGGTCTTGTTATTGAGGTGGTCTTGTTATTGAGGTAGTCTTTAAGTGAGGTTTTACTGTTCAAGTATTTTAAACAAGAGCTGCCAAGATTATTCTGAACCAGGCAATAAAATCTTCTTCACAATTTTTCATAGATTTAAAATGGCTAGAATAAAGAAATGGGTTAAATATCAAATGGCAGTAATAATTTTTAGCAAATTAACCAGTTTTTGACAGCATACTAAAGCCCGAATATCATAATTACAATATTACCATAACAATCTTCATAATTTATGTTTAAAACAAGTATTATAATTTAGTGTAGGTAAATATGTCATATACATGTTCTGTAAATAAAAGTATATGTATTGACTAGATTGAAAATGATATTACATTTCTGTAATTAGTCAGTGGTGTCTTCTGCTGGCTTTGAAAGTATAAATATGTCCAAATTAGCTGAAGTTCTGCACTGTGGGATTATAAGTGATTCTCATGATATGTTTAAATAAATGCTGTGGTACTGCTTTGGTGTATGATAGTACATTGCAACTCCATTACAACGCGGTGGGAGGGGTCCACGACTCGCGATCGCATTATACTGCATTAAAAATCGAAAGACATTAACCATACCAACTTTCCCACCCACCCAATATATAGCATTGTGCATATTTTGTTTTCATAATATATAATAAATATAGATCTCAGGACCCCATTGCATGGTCTGTATTAGGTAGCAGTGGTAGAGGAAAGGATATATGAATACTGGAAGCCTAGAAATGTTTGCAACAATATTTCTGTTTTTTTTTATTTATAGACATTTTTGCGACTGTAAAATGTTCACATTTTTACAAGAATCATGATAAAATAGTGGATATTTGTGTGTTTCCATGTAAGATCGAAAGTTATTTCACTGAGTGAGCAGCAGACAGAATATTATCGAAAGTGACATAACCGCAAGTGAAAATTTAAGTCAGATACTCATGAGGTGAAATGACTCGATCTCACACCGAAACATACAAATGTTCTATTTATTTCATGCATCATTTTCGTCCTTTTTATTTTTTACACTTATTAATTACTTCAAATTTCCGTTTAATACCTCAATTTTTTACATGACGCCATTTACATGTTGTCATTATCTTTTTGATAATTTCACAGTGAGTTTATCACAAAAGATATAGTATGTAACAGACAAACACTTCATGTAAGTAAGGAATTGCGTAATTTATTCGAAGAAAGTGTGCAAGGGGAAGGGGTCTGCCCTGCAACATTGAGCTGTGAGGATTTTAATGAAATTGATGACAGCAGATATGTAACAAAATTCCTCCTTTACTTTCAGGTCTCCATTCAATGATATGGTTTCTGGTGCCGAGATGCTGACACACATCAGATGGTAAGTTAGACTGTCACATAATCCATCATATAAACAGCAAATATTAACCAAAAGAGCTAATCCACCAGAATAAATGCTATTATCTTAAAGATTTGTAAAAATTAAAATGATATTCTCAGTATTACCTACTAAATTATGCTCAAGGAAGAAATGGCAAGGGAGGTAACAATCACTATACAATTTGCTACCACTCCCTGTGTGTCAGTAATGAGGTAAACCTGCACTATGGTATAATACAAAATGTAAAAAATGTAAATACAAAATGGTGGGTTAGCTCTGTTAGTTAATATTTGTTGTCGAAATTCTGGTGATAATCAAATTGAGTTAAGCTAGTCTTTAAGACTCTATCAATCTCATTGAAATCAGCCCCTAACTTTAGCTCCATTACTTTCTGCTGTTAGGATCTAAAAATAGATATGCGTGATCTACGCTCAAATAGAATTTACGGAGCTCGTCTGAGATCAACGAATATTCATAACTCTAAACCACAGCAATTTGCAGTCGACGATTTGATTGGCTACTCAAAGGTCACAAGAATGTGACAGTCATCAGATCCAGTTAGCATATAGTATAGGAGTGTGCGACTGGAGCTGATTTAATGAGATTGAGACTCTATATGCATATACTGTGAAACCTAAATAAGACCCCCATTGGTTCTCAAGAAAATTGGTCTTATCAATAAGGAGGTCTGATTTTTATTTAGTTAAAATGAATGTGGATGAAAAATTGAAAACTGGTCCCTGAAAATATGGTCTCAATAATGAGGCGGTCTTACTATTGAGGTGGTCTTTTTGTGAGGTTTTACTGTAGATCAAGCAGCATAATTATGAGCACCGCTGTATGAATTTCAACCTCTTCTTTAAGTGAGGTCATTTACATAAAACATCACATGTGACATCACCATGTACTGACAGTAAGCAATCTTTGTCCCATATGGCAATGGAAACGAAGTGACCCTAGAGAGTAAACATTGTATCTTGTTTGCAAATATTGACATTACAAGTTGCGTTTTCTTGAAATGACATCACTTACAGAAGAGGTTGTAAATCCCATAGCAGCGCTCGTATAGACTTTTCACTTTCATCCCTCAAAATTGTGTCAAGAATTCAATTGATCTTTAAAATTTCGATCGTGGCTTATAGAAATATCTCATTGCCTTACAAAGGTGCTTGTTGTTGGCAACACCAAACATCAACTTAACTTAAGCTATGTTCATTTTAAATGATAATACACAAATTCCTGGAAATCTTGGCATTAAATTTATTATAAAAATTACAATTACATGTACTAGGTTAGAATAATATATCACTTGATAACTAGTAAGTTAATATATATTTATAGTTACTGTCAAATATACTGATGATCGATAATACATTCTTTAAAGAAAACTAAATACAACTTAGAACATATTCAATAAATATTTGCTCAAGCATATATTGAACAAAAATATGTTTCAAAACATTCTATTTGAATATGATAATTGATGTATTAGTTAATTATTAAAACAGAAACATTTATAGACATAATACAACAAGATTATACATGTACATTGTAGTTGTAAATCTCTGACAAAGCTGTATTGATGCCGGGCACATACCTTTAAACATATGTATATAATTTCACACTAATAAATAGAGGATATTTGTATGTTTTGGTGTAAGATCAAAAGTTATTTCAACAAGTAAGCAACCCATGCAATATTTTCACGAGTGGCGTAGGTGAAATACTTTCCATCTTGCACCGAAACATACAACAATTCTATTTATTTCATGCTTCATTTTGGTATCTTGTGAATTTAACTTGTTAATTACATTTAATTACCCCATGCCTCAATATTTTATTTGACTTCATTTGCCAAAGCCTGCACCTTGGCCATCAAGTAGTTCTTTTTCAATACAAATGTGAACTCCTTACTTAATTTAATTGTGCTATACTGCATAAACTCTTCTATAGGTCTTAATCATTCTAAACTTCATAAACTCTGCTATAGGTCTTAACCATTCTAAACTTCATAAACTCTTCTATAGGTCTTAACCATTCTAAACTTCATAAACTCTTCTATATGTCTTAACCATTCTAAACTTCATAAACTCTTCTATAGGTCTTAACCATTCTGAACTTCATAAACTCTAATACAGATCTTAACCATTCTAAACTTCATAAACTCTAATATAGGTCTTAACCATTCTAAACTTCATAAACTCTTATATAGGTCTTAACTATTCTAAACTTCATAAACTCTTATATAGGTCTTAACCATTCTAAACTTCATAAACTTTTATATAGGTCTTAACTATTCTAAACTTCATAAACTCTTATATAGGTCTTAACCATTCTAAACTTAATAAACTCTTATAGATCTTAACTATGCTATCCAGCATAAGCTCTGCTATATGTCGAAATGCTGACAAACATTTTAAACTCTGCTGTAAGTCTTAAGGCTGTTAAACATCTAAACTCTGCTATAGGTCTTACACATGTTAAACATCATAAACTCTACTATAGCTCATAACGCTGCTAAACATCTAAACTCTGCTATAGGTCTTACCCATGTTAAACATCATAAACTCTGCTATAGCTCTTAACACTGCTAAACATCATAAACTCTGCTATAGGTCTTAAAGCTGCTAAACATCATAAAATCTGCTAATAGTCATAACTATGCTGGACATTAAAAACTCTGCTATATGTCATAACACTGATAAAGTTAATAAACTCTGCTATACGTCTAACCATGCTAAACATCATTAACTCTGCTATGGGTCTAACTGTGCTAAACATCATAAACTGCTTCAGGTTTTGACTGTGCTAAACATCATAAACTCTGCTATACGTCTAACTGTGCTAAACATCATAAACTATGCTATAAGTCTTAACCATGCTAAACATCCTACACTCTGCTATCGGTTTTATAAAGTCTGCTATAGGTCTAACCATCCTGAACATCATAAACTCTGTTATGGGTCTAAAAATGCCACTTAACATCGTAAAAGCTGCTATAGGTTTGAACTCCGCCAAATATCACCACTACGTTAGTGCAGGGTTTGATCACAACTTTCACAATCCCTGTATTTGATATAAGAGTACTGGTTTGTAACCCAGAAAAAAGTCATCGAGAGTGAATAGTATGATAGTTGTAAGAACTTGTTTCACTATTGATGTAAACTAACTAAGTTTAAAGTGAACTGAAGCTGGGAAGTTGCCATATGACCGTACCTGTGTCCTTGCAACTTAAAACCCTAATAATAAAACCAGTGCAGTATAAGTCCAACAACAGTTAGACCAGTATTGCGCGAAAGGAAAATAGCCTTCTGTAATAGACAGATACGTTTCTTATCAATAAAAGGGGTTTAAATAGGGTTTATCTCCTCAAATATGCATTATTTCTATAATTATTCTGTTTATGCATTTATTCATGCTTAATTAAAAGAAGAGACAACTCTCATTTTTCAAATTTTATTCCAAGAATAGATTTACCAACTTGAAACAAGAATAGTTTAATGATTTCAACCCAGATACAATGAAACCACAACATTTTGGTTTACAGTAAAACATCAATAATAAGACCACTCTTGGGACCCTTGAAAACTGGTCCTCTTATTGAGGTGGTCTTCATATTGATGTTGAATAAAGCAAAACCGTGAAATGGACTTGAACATAGTGTTCTTAATTTTTAGGTGGTTTAATTTAAGTGAGGTTTTACTGTATATGATTTAAAAAATCATACTTTAATGATATGAAATATATATAAACATTCCAAAAATTACAAATACATTTCTCCAAAAAACTTATGATGTACGGTAAGACAAAATTGGCATTCAGGCCAGAATATGGTTTTGCAATACTGGTAGTTTTGATAAAAATTGTTTAAAGATGTCGATCAAAAGTTGCATAGCTCATTAATCAAGGGTATGTATATAGAATGTAGTTGTAATACAATAAAAATGAAATAAAAAAATATGAAACTATGAAAACAAGAAATATCTTTAAAAAGATGACCGGGGCAATTTGAAATAAACAAAGATCATGTAGTTTTATTGGTTAATGTTTGGAGTTATTGCACAAACACTTGTTCATAGAATCAATAAATAAAGACAACAAAATATTAAAATTCTGCTTTCTTTCTTTGGTTTTAACTTACATAAATATTTTCACTAATAATAACATGCATGGTAGAAATAGTTTGTTTCATGCTCAATAAAATTTACTAATGTGGCTTTTTCCAATGACATTTCAGAGATTTCCATAATATCACTACTTAAATGTAAATAATAAAGTAAAATCTTCATTGATATGATACTTACGCATTTATCTCCTGTCTAAATTAAAGATAAGTTTCATAAGACCTGACAATTCTTTGCTCCCCTACATGTTTGCCCTTGCACCTTCTCAGTCCCTAATGTTTTGTACCCTACCAAGATTGTTCAAATCATGTCCCTTGGGTCAATATTGGCCCCGCCTCAGGAGTCACTTAGTTATGTTATACATAAATATAGAGTTAGATGTCTTTGAAAATCTTCTTGTCCAGAACCAGGTCTAGAACCAGAAGACCCAGGCTTTTGATATTTGGTATGTAGCATTATCTTGTAGTCCCCTACCAAGATTGTTCCAATCATGCCCCTGGGGTCACTTTTTCTACAGACTTATATAGGGAAATCTTCAAAAATGTTCTTCTCCAACAACCCACGGCCCAGGGTTTTAATAATTTGTATGTAGCATTGTTTAGGGGTCTGTAACCAAGATTGTTCAAGTTATGCCTCTGGTGTTCAATGCCCCCAGGGGGCATGTTTTCTATAGAGTTATTTAGGGACAACTTCAAAAAAAGCTTATCAAAGGTCCATATGCACAATGTAGCTAGTAAAGCATCAAGCCCTCATGGGTTGATGTATAAAGTAAATAAACTGCAATAAATTCATAGAATAAATAAAAGCCTAGATACTGTCCATATGGATGTGTAGCACAGTCAGAGATGTAAAAGTCAAAAAAGCAAACCAATTCATTTAGCAATGCATAAGTCAATCAAATCTAAAGTTATAAATGTCAATGCAAATTTTGGAAAGTCAATTTTTTTTTATTAAACTGGACGCGGATATATTCAAAATCTGCAAGTTGTAAAATGGACTGCCGTGAAGCAAAAGTCAGCTTAATACGGCTGTGCCGAAAATATCCAGTGATGATATAATAGTAGGATGATAAATCTTTAGTTTATTGCAAATTAATTAACTTTGTGTCCAGTCTGTATTATGTCTGCTAGTGATGGCGCGATTATCGAAAATAATTGAAAAATCTTCCCTGGGCGACAATTGATTATGAACTATAAAAAATGATGATAATCGGACATTTTGACTGAAGTGTTATTTCAATAATATTTTTATATATATTCAAATTTTAAAGTAGCATTCAAATCTTACAGTTATACAGAAATGTTTTCGATGTATTCAGTCAAATACAAATATACAAAGTAAAACAATATTTATTGAATGATAAAATGATCTTATATGATATAAGAGTAATGTCAAACCCAATTGATATTAAATATAGTAAAAAGGGATAAATAGAGTTGTACAAATGTAATTAACTGTCAGCATTATACTTACACTAAACAACTAAATATGGATCAATTATTTCTAATTAGATTATCGATTATGAGTTTTCAAACCGATCCGATAATCGATTATGAAATTTGTCAGATTATCCATCACTAATGTCTACTGTAATTGAACAAATTTTGTTGGAGAGGTCTGCACGCCAAAATTGAGCTGGAAGGATTTCTTTGTTTACTATTTAATGAAGATTGTGTAACAAATTTACTCCTTTAATTTCAGGTCTACATTCAATGATTGTTGATGTATCTGCTTGTCATTGTTGAGAAACATATGTCTGCTGCGGAAATCCTGGGATACATTCATGGTGAGTTAAATAAAACTGTCACAGAATTCTACATATAAGCAACAATACTGATGAAAGAGCTAACCAACCAGCATTGATACTGATGTATTACATAGTTTGTAAAGATTAAAATGATATTTCGAGTATTTTCTATGAAATCATTACAGAATTGAGCATTAATGTCCGTGGTAATATTTTATTCATTTGCTGCCTGTCCTTCAGAGATGTATGTGCTTAAGTTTCAGTTTGGTATGATACAATTACATGGAGATAATGTCAAAAAACTGAATGGTTAGCTCTGTTAGTCAGTATTTATTGTGGTGATTCTGCTGATAGATAAATTAAGGGATGAAAGCAATACTTAGTCTATAACATTCTATATTGCATATAGATGTAGCAGCAGATAGATTTTGTCACTTTCACCCCTCAATATATTGTAATGAACCCAACTGAATAAATAAGGCACTTGGCTATTGGCAACACCAAATATTAACTTAAATTAAAATCTATAAGTAAGGTTAAATCCTATTTTAATTTGAGCTTATTTCATTTAGATAACATCAATGTGATTAAGTGCTTGAAAATTAGTTTAGTCTCCAGCAGGTGCTTAACAATGTATATTGAGGACATAATACAGCTCAGCATTTATACAACAACATATATAAAGTGACGTCAATGTCTTGTAATCGTCAAACAACAATAAAAAAAAGACGCAAGGCGACGTCCTATGGTGGCACGCCATTAACGTCAATGACTGACATTTACAATTGTAATTTGTCAGATATAAAATGAACAATATGCTGATTTATTGATTAAATCTTAATGATGTAAAGTATTAAAACAATATTTGATGTCGGTTAAACTTTCAAATTTGCACTTCTAGGCACTGTCTTATGTATGTGGCGTTCCCTGTAGCTTTTAGAATTTATAAAGTTTTTAAGTACATGTAACAAGTAAATGTATCTAATAAAAAAACCCAGCATTTATGATAATTCGGTCATGTGATTAAGTGCTTGAAAATTAGTTTAGTCTCCAGCAGGTGCTTAACAATGTATATTGAGGACATAATACAGCTCAGCATTTATACAACAACATATATAAAGTGACGTCAATGTCTTGTAATCGTCAAACAACAATAAAAAAAAGACGCAAGGCGACGTCCTATGGTGGCACGCCATTAACGTCAATGACTGACATTTACAATTGTAATTTGTCAGATATAAAATGAACAATATGCTGATTTATTGATTAAATCTTAATGATGTAAAGTATTAAAACAATATTTGATGTCGGTTAAACTTTCAAATTTGCACTTCTAGGCACTGTCTTATGTATGTGGCGTTCCCTGTAGCTTTTAGAATTTATAAAGTTTTTAAGTACATGTAACAAGTAAATGTATCTAATAAAAAAACCCAGCATTTATGATAATTCGGTCAGTTTAATTCTGTATTATTATGTACATTATTTAAGTTTAATAATGAAACTCAAAATATGATACAAAAATTCCATGATATTTAATAAATATGATTGTGAAAATACTAAGATGAAGTTGTTTAGTATGTCGTAATGCTTAGTAGTTTGATAAAAACTTCAGTTGATAAACTTTAATGCTTGTACAAAATGTATTATCAAATACAGTAAAACCTCACTTAAAGACTACCTTGATAATTAGACCACCTCAAAATTAAGAACACAATATGCAAGTCCATTTTCACTGTTCGGTCTTTATTCAACCTCGATATTAAGACTGATATTATTTACTGTGTATTATAGGTTTAAATCTCATTTACTCCATTATCAAACTGTCTACCTGTAAAGTTGTCTGTTTTTAAAATGAGGGACAGATGGTGTTGCCAAGTGCCGAGTATGCTTAGTGTCCGTCTGTATAAGGCTGATATCATTTGTTCATCTGTCACATTCCAATGTGATGTTTTCATACCTCATAACCCTGGCAATTATCTTTACAGTGAATGCCTATTACATTGTAAAAATAGACATATATAAATTTTCTCTCCTCAAAAGCAGATATAATCTTAGTGTAGGAACGCAGGAAAAAATGTTTTTATGCTTACTTTGAAAGAATATTTTACTAAGTTTAGTCGTGCAAAGGTGAAATTGGTGTTTCTCTTGAATGTTGTTGGGCAGGCGGGCAATCGGGCTGGTGGTTATCAAACTGGGGATTTCTGGTGATTAACTTGAGTTTCATTTATCATATTCTCATCAAACTTGGTACATAGTAAGAACATGTGATTGGTTTTGGGGCAGTTCTGTCCAAGGTCAAGGTCAGTGTTACTAAAAATAGCAAATCGGTTTCCACTCAATATCTCCAATTTTGCTGATTCATACTGTGTCATTATTGGTTTCGGCTTTGCATATTTTCATACCCTGACCTACTTATGAACAGTCAATTTCAAGTGTTGCTTATGCTTTTATGCTTAGATCAGTGTTTTAGCATCCCCTGCAATATAGAGGCTTTCCTAAACCATGGGTTTTCTACAAAAAATGTTGGTGGTATTGCCACATTTCTTGTTTTATTGGGTCATATGTTTTCTGTATACATGTAGTTATGTAGCGAATAATTTCAAAAATGGTCTTGTCCAGAAATAAGCTTATCGAAGTTCTATTTGCACAATGTAGCCAATAGAACGCCTGGCTTTTATGGCTCTCTAGTTGTTCATTCAAAATTTTAAATCGGTAAAATCAACTAATAGTCAAATTTAGATATTTTGGGAACAAGAGGAAATGTTTTGTAAAACACCATATTTTTTTCATATGGTTAAGTTTTTTATTTCAAATATATCGACAAGATTCAAACAAATATCGAGGTTAAAAGATAACATTTAGGTATAATATTAAATTGGTATGGTACATGACAACATAGGGTCTACAGACTATTGGAATTGCTATAAAAAGAAAAGTAGATATTCGATTTTAATATATGAGCTATTGAATGAAAATAGATGAATATATCTGTTAGAAATAGTAAAAATCAGAAAAGTGATGTTTGGTCACTAGTGCTTTTTTGCTTTCGGTCAGATGCTACTGGTTAAATACTTAATTATTGAAAATCTAATAATTTTTTTGTATCAGTAATAACCTGAAATAAGAGTGATACACTACTGTAAAGTTTCTAGTCATGAAAAACTCCTATTCAATCAAAGATTTAAATTATATTTATAATTGTTTTGTTCTGGTTTATGCATATTTATTTTTGAATTTATTTAATGCATTTGAAGAGCTAGAAGTTGAATAAAATTGTTAAAGTAAGAAAAAAATCTACAGTCATAGATGAGGTTAATGAAATAATATATTGTGGTACATATTGCAATGCACTGCTAAAGTATTGCAATATATCATGGTACACTATAGACATAAGATGACACCCCTATAAAAAGTTTTATATGAAGTGGTTCAGTAAAGTTTCGAACTTTTATTTTAGTTGACACAAATTTATTTATCTGTGATTTCGTTTTCAGGATCAAAAGACTGATGATCCATGTAGTGTTACACAAAGTCGTGTATGTGTACTTGGTTGTGTTGTTGCTGCATGTTGATTTACTGAATAAGGTAATATAAAATATTGAACAAAATGTCAAATAATTGATTAAAGGGAGACAACTTGCATTCAGTTCAAGATCATTCAAGAACATTTTCCAACATTAGACATCACTTCAAAGAAAACAGGCTTTCTAAGGTCAAATACTTAGATCTATACTTTTTTTACCAAAAACGAATATTTTATTACGAGTTGGAAGTTAAATGGCTAGTTTATTGCAAATTATGACAATTTCAGCCAAATAAAACATATTTTCATTGACAAGAATATCATTCCATACTAAATTCCTGACAAAAGTTATTTTAAATACATTAATTTACATACAATATGTAATGCCACTTTAATAATATCACAGTATGTTAAATTAACTTCATGATGTTGTCAGAATAAAACATGGGCAGTAGAATATACCAAATACTAAGCAAATGCCTTATGAAATGTAGAGCAAACTATTCCTTTTGAATCATTAATACTTACTGGTATACTTTCCATAGTCAGTCAGTGGGTCAGTCGGTCAATAAAACTTCAGAACATTGAATAATTGTGAAGTGAATTAATAAATGAAAGAATTGTATTCTGAACATCAAAAGTTTGAAATACTTTGGTTGGTATTTAAGTCTGCCAGTATTTCACAAAATTGTGGAATTATAACTGGTTTTGGTTTTTGTAACCAAATGAAGACATACCATCAAAGTTTAAATATCTTTTTTTGCTTTCATTTGATGCATTCAGGTGAAAACTATCACACCTCACTAATTAAGCACATTTTAATCTGAAGAAATCTGAACATTGACAAGTGATTTTCTGTTCATATAGGCCAGTGAAAATAAAAAAATGGGGATAAAAATAGTAGAAAATGTTATAGAACAAAATGTGGATTTCTGTTGCAGATGTTTGTCCCTTCATGAATTGGATTTTTTAATCAGTTACCGAATGAATCATAATTAAGTTTAGCATCATTAAAATATTTTGGACTATCAAACTATTTTACAAAACCTTTGGCTATCAATATGCATGTTCTTGAAAACCTAAATCAAAACTAAGTTATTGCATATATTTAATAAAATAATATCGCAATGCGAACAAACACTTCGAAGTTGAATAAATTTATTTTAAATTTAAAAACATATATTCAGATTCCACATTTTAATAATTTCACAATAATAAAAAATATCAACATACATTTACCACTTTATGTCCTGGGTAGAGTTTCAATTTAATAATTTAATAAAATAAAATGCACATTGTTACAAAAATATAATATAATGGCATTGTGATAAAATTAACTGTTCATACAAAAATATTGATGATTACAAATATTAGTAAATTATTAAATTTCCTGATATTTTAAACTTCGTATTTTAGTATGGCCGAGTATTCTCGAGAAATCAGGGCTAGGAGTATCAAATTTGTGACAAATAATAGTGAAATATTTCAAATGAACACCTTTGTCTGAGGTTATAAAACTTGAGATTGATTTCAAATCTTGTTTTGTGTGTTTTCTAAGATTAATTCTGTTGTTTTATAATTGATCATACAGTAATTGCCATATAACATAAATAATTAACCTAAAAAGTTACTGAAACATTTAACAAAATATCTATTTGACAAAATAAGTTGTGACTGAAAAAAAGCTTTGAGTACAACAACTGATCTCAAGTTTATAATCTCTGGCCATGGGCATTGATGAATTGCAGATTCACACTAAAATTAAAGCAAAAGCTAAAAATACAGAAATAAGTTTATTATCAGAATTTTTTCTTGTACAAAATGATGAGGGAAAATAATAATAGAGAAAATTAACACAAAATTGGATAAATTCTTTGCCACTGAGATTACAGTAAAAAATAACTGTGGCTTGTTAATTAATTAACCAAAATATTGACTGACTTACTTTAAAAAGTAAATACATGTAGTAGAATAATTAGGGATGGGAATAATCAGTTATTTTGTAAACTAGTTAACCGGAAAATCTTCCGAACGGTTTATCGAACAAGAATACAAACATTTATTGCATTAGTAGATT
The DNA here is from genome assembly GCA_032209605.1 of Mactromeris polynyma. Taxonomy (NCBI): domain Eukaryota; kingdom Metazoa; phylum Mollusca; class Bivalvia; order Venerida; family Mactridae; genus Mactromeris; species Mactromeris polynyma. The sequence goes on from JASFXZ010000058.1 coordinate 1,159,174, forward strand.
AACACACAGTTGGTACATATACTGACATTTGCATTTTCGCGTAATCATGTAGTCATTCTTGATGAGTTCTTTTGTAAATGTCCTTTGAGTTCAGTCTGTGTAGACACTAATGCCATTGACATGGTCAGAGGTAATGTACAATGTATATTGATGATTTGCCATCACTTTTATAACTTAAATTATTAACATACAGAAATGTATTCTCTATAAAATAGTTATAGTAAAATAGTAGCTGAAAATTATCTCAAGATGTCACACACACCGTATATACCATGTACTGAACTAACGACAACCATACCAGCGTCATTTGAATAACCGTCTTTGGGGTTTCTTCAGTGGCATAGTGGGTATGGTTGCAGTTTCTTCAGTGCTAGGTGCTGACGTCATAGGGGTCATAGGTTTGAACCCCTTTGGGTTCACTAATGAATTTCAAAAATTTATTTGAGATATTCATTAAAGTCAAGTCTGTCAGTTAGACATTTAAATAGCTAAATATTATCACCCAACTAGAGTTTTGATGAAAAATGTTGGATTTTGTCTTGAATGATAATTGTACTAGGTTGTTTTTTGCATTTTAATAAGCAGACATATTTTCCAATCATGCCTTAGCATCAGCAATGACTTGGCTCATTTTGCTTTTCTCATGATACTTATACACTTAGCAATTAAATACAGCTATAGTAATGTACAGTCGGAACTCATTCATTCAAATTCATCGGGTTCAAAATTTTAAGTAATACTTGGTTTCAAATAGCCCATTTCAATTTGACGTGCATAAGAAGATACATTAGGACCTGATATTTATTTCCGATTATACCTAGTATTTGGACAGAAGGTTGTCGAATAAACAAGGTCCTAACCCACTTTGTTATTTGAGGATATTTTCGATATAGCTGTGTTAATTGTGACAAAATTGAGACATGAAAGTGGACTAATTTTGATAAAAAAGTTTTAAGAACATACTTTTTTATATTTCAGGTATGGAATGAATCTCATCAAACAACTTCATCAAATTGGTGCATTTGTCCCGTCAATGAATTGTTGTCCAGAATGAATGGTTGTCCAGAATGAATGGTTCATTTTTGAACGTTATTAAATAACAAAAAGTGACATATTAGACATGAATGATATGTTTCAACATGGACCAGAAGACTTTTGTGTTAGAAAATAGACAATTTATGTACTTTCCATTGTGAAATCTTGTATATTATGTTTGTTTTGTCCATAAAGGACCATGGTCCGTAGAAGTGACCAGATATAATTTGTTGCATCTTGTTGGTCTTACTTATTGCTATCTACTTACTATAACCACCCACTGACATCCATGACTGATCTATTCTCTTAACTGCTCCACCATCTTTGGGTTTTAGTTCAGTTTTGATAGATCAAATACAAACCATTAATTGGTTTCTTCATCATAAGATGAAGAGTTTTTCCCGATCACATGGCTTATTCTATGATTGAAAGTATTGACCCACAGTTGATGACAGCGGTTAAGTATGATAGTCAGTTGCAAGTTACAAAAGACTACCAAGGCCTGCCATTGATTAAATGAAGCAGCAATTGGATAATATACGGATTGTCAAGTATTGGTGGCCAAGTAGGGCTAGACTTATGTGTCCCCATTTGTCAAAGGGGCTAACTCGCCTATGAAGTTCTGCCACATCTTAAGCAGGGTAGAAGGGAGGCTACTCTTGTTTAGAATGGTCGCCCAAGCAAGGTAGAGTTATGCATCCTGCTTAAAAATGGTCGCTATTATGAATAAGAGTAATGTCCCTTTATTACAAAATGGATGAAACTTTAGACATGATTTATGTCCCCTGATGTCAAAATGGCTGCCATTTTCGCGGAATATCAACCATTTTGAAATCAGGGGAAGTAATCTGTGCTGTTAATTTCCACCATTTTGAAAGAAGGGAGGCTACTCTTGTTTTGAATGGTCGCCAAGCAAGGTAGAGTTATGCATCCTGCTTAAAAATGGTCGCTATTATGAATGAGAGTAATGTCCCTTTATTACAAAATGGATGGAATTTTAGACATGATTTATGTCCCCTGATGTCAAAATGGCTGCCATTTTCGCGGAATATCAATGATTTTGAAATCAGGGGAAGTAATCCAGGCTGTAAATTTCCGCCATTTTGAAATAAGGGAGGATACTCTTGTTTCGAATGGTCGCCTCAAAGGTACAGTTATGCCCCCTGCTTAAAATGGCCGCTATAATGAATAAGAGTAATGTCCCTTTATTACAAAATGGATGCAAATTTAGACATGATTTATGTCCCCTGATGTCAAAATGGCTGCCATTTTCGCGGAATATCAACCATTTTGAAATCAGGGGAAGTAATCCGTGCTGTTAATTTCCACCATTTTGAAAGAAGGGAGGCTACTCTTGTTTTGAATGGTCGCCAAGCAAGGTAGAGTTATGCATCCTGCTTAAAAATGGTCGCTATTATGAATGAGAGTAATGTCCCTTTATTACAAAATGGATGCAATTTAAGACATGATTTATGTCCCCTGATGTCAAAATGGCTGCCATTTTCGCGGAATATCAATGATTTTGAAATCAGGGGAAGTAATCCATGCTGTAAATTTCCGCCATTTTGAAATAAGGGAGGATACTCTTGTTTCGAATGGTCGCCTCAAAGGTACAGTTATGCCCCCTGCTTAAAATGGCCGCTATAATGAATAAGAGTAATGTCCCTTTATTACAAAATGGATGCAAATTTAGACATGATTTATGTCCCCTGATGTCAAAATGGCTGCCATTTTCGCGGAATATCAGCCATTTTGAAATCAGGGGAAGTAATCCGTGCTGTTAATTTCCACAATTTTGAAAGAAGGGAGGCTACTCTTGTTTTGAATGGTCGCCAAGCAAGGTAGAGTTATGCATCCTGCTTAAAAATGGTCGCTATTATGAATGAGAGTAATGTCCCTTTATTACAAAATGGATGGAATTTTAGACATGATTTATGTCCCCTGATGTCAAAATGGCTGCCATTTTCGCGGAATATCAATCATTTTGAAATCAGGGGAAGTAATCCAGGCTGTAAATTTCCGCCATTTTGAAATAAGGGAGGATACTCTTGTTTCGAATGGTCGCCTCAAAGGTACAGTTATGCCCCCTGCTTAAAATGGCCGCTATAATGAATAAGAGTAATGTCCCTTTATTACAAAATGGATGCAAATTTAGACATGATTTATGTCCCCTGATGTCAAAATGGCTGCCATTTTCGCGGAATATCAGCCATTTTGAAATCAGGGGAAGTAATCCGTGCTGTTAATTTCCACCATTTTGAAAGAAGGGAGGCTACTCTTGTTTTGAATGGTCGCCAAGCAAGGTAGAGTTATGCATCCTGCTTAAAAATGGTCGCTATTATGAATGAGAGTAATGTCCCTTTATTACAAAATGGATGGAATTTAAGACATGATTTATGTCCCCTGATGTCAAAATGGCTGCCATTTTCGCGGAATATCAATGATTTTGAAATCAGGGGAAGTAATCCGTGCTGTTAATTTCCACCATTTTGAAAGAAGGGAGGCTACTCTTGTTTTGAATGGTCGCCAAGCAAGGTAGAGTTATGCATCCTGCTTAAAAATGGTCGCTATTATGAATGAGAGTAATGTCCCTTTATTACAAAATGGATGGAATTTTAGACATGATTTATGTCCCCTGATGTCAAAATGGCTGCCATTTTCGCTGAATATCAATCATTTTGAAATCAGGGGAAGTAATCCAGGCTGTAAATTTCCGCCATTTTGAAATAAAGGAGGATACTCTTGTTTCGAATGGTCGCCTCAAAGGTACAGTTATGCCCCCTGCTTAAAATGGCCGCTATAATGAATAAGAGTAATGTCCCTTTATTACAAAATGGATGCAAATTTAGACATGATTTATGTCCCCTGATGTCAAAATGGCTGCCATTTTCGCGGAATATCAGCCATTTTGAAATCAGGGGAAGTAATCCTTGCTGTTAATTTCCACCATTTTGAAAGAAGGGAGGCTACTCTTGTTTTGAATGGTCGCCAAGCAAGGTAGAGTTATGCATCCTGCTTAAAAATGGTCGCTATTATGAATGAGAGTAATGTCCCTTTATTACAAAATGGATGCAATTTTAGACATGATTTATGTCCCCTGATGTCAAAATGGCTGCCATTTTCGCGGAATATCAATGATTTTGAAATCAGGGGAAGTAATCCGTGCTGTTAATTTCCACCATTTTGAAAGAAGGGAGGCTACTCTTGTTTTGAATGGTCGCCAAGCAAGGTAGAGTTATGCATCCTGCTTAAAAATGGTCGCTATTATGAATGAGAGTAATGTCCCTTTATTACAAAATGGATGGAATTTTAGACATGATTTATGTCCCCTGATGTCAAAATGGCTGCCATTTTCGCGGAATATCAATGATTTTGAAATCAGGGGAAGTAATCCAGGCTGTAAATTTCCGCCATTTTGAAATAAGGGAGGATACTCTTGTTTCGAATGGTCGCCTCAAAGGTACAGTTATGCCCCCTGCTTAAAATGGCCGCTATAATGAATAAGAGTAATGTCCCTTTATTACAAAATGGATGCAAATTTAGACATGATTTATGTCCCCTGATGTCAAAATGGCTGCCATTTTCGCGGAATATCAGCCATTTTGAAATCAGGGGAAGTAATCCGTGCTGTTAATTTCCACCATTTTGAAAGAAGGGAGGCTACTCTTGTTTTGAATGGTCGCCAAGCAAGGTAGAGTTATGCATCCTGCTTAAAAATGGTCGCTGTTATGAATGAGAGTAATGTCCCTTTATTACAAAATGGATGGAATTTTAGACATGATTTATGTCCCCTGATGTCAAAATGGCTGCCATTTTCGCGGAATATCAATCATTTTGAAATCAGGGGAAGTAATCCAGGCTGTAAATTTCCGCCATTTTGAAATAAGGGAGGATACTCTTGTTTCGAATGGTCGCCTCAAAGGTACAGTTATGCCCCCTGCTTAAAATGGCCGCTATAATGAATAAGAGTAATGTCCCTTTATTACAAAATGGATGCAAATTTAGACATGATTTATGTCCCCTGATGTCAAAATGGCTGCCATTTTCGCGGAATATCAGCCATTTTGAAATCAGGGGAAGTAATCCGTGCAGTTAATTTCCACCATTTTGAAAGAAGGGAGGCTACTCTTGTTTTGAATGGTCGCCAAGCAAGGTAGAGTTATGCATCCTGCTTAAAAATGGTCGCTATTATGAATGAGAGTAATGTCCCTTTATTACAAAATGGATGGAATTTAAGACATGATTTATGTCCCCTGATGTCAAAATGGCTGCCATTTTCGCGGAATATCAATGATTTTGAAATCAGGGGAAGTAATCCATGCTGTAAATTTCCGCCATTTTGAAATAAGGGAGGATACTCTTGTTTCGAATGGTCGCCTCAAAGGTACAGTTATGCCCCCTGCTTAAAATGGCCGCTATAATGAATAAGAGTAATGTCCCTTTATTACAAAATGGATGCAAATTTAGACATGATTTATGTCCCCTGATGTCAAAATGGCTGCCATTTTCGCGGAATATCAGCCATTTTGAAATCAGGGGAAGTAATCCGTGCTGTTAATTTCCACCATTTTGAAAGAAGGGAGGCTACTCTTGTTTTGAATGGTCGCCAAGCAAGGCAGAGTTATGCATCCTGCTTAAAAATGGTCGCTATTATGAATGAGAGTAATGTCCCTTTATTACAAAATGGATGGAATTTTAGACATGATTTATGTCCCCTGATGTCAAAATGGCTGCCATTTTCGCGGAATATCAATCATTTTGAAATCAGGGGAAGTAATCCAGGCTGTAAATTTCCGCCATTTTGAAATAAGGGAGGATACTCTTGTTTTGAATGGTCGCCTCAAAGGTACAGTTATGCCCCCTGCTTAAAATGGCCGCTATAATGAATAAGAGTAATGTCCCTTTATTACAAAATGGATGCAAATTTAGACATGATTTATGTCCCCTGATGTCAAAATGGCTGCCATTTTCGCGGAATATCAGCCATTTTGAAATCAGGGGAAGTAATCCGTGCTGTTAATTTCCACCATTTTGAAAGAAGGGAGGCTACTCTTGTTTTGAATGGTCGCCAAGCAAGGTAGAGTTATGCATCCTGCTTAAAAATGGTCGCTATTATGAATGAGAGTAATGTCCCTTTATTACAAAATGGATGGAATTTTAGACATGATTTATGTCCCCTGATGTCAAAATGGCTGCCATTTTCGCGGAATATCAATCATTTTGAAATCAGGGGAAGTAATCCAGGCTGTAAATTTCCGCCATTTTGAAAGAAGGGAGGCTACTCTTGTTTCGAATGGTCGCCTCAAAGGTACAGTTATGCCCCCTGCTTAAAATGGCCGCTATAATGAATAAGAGTAATGTCCCTTTATTACAAAATGGATGCAAATTTAGACATGATTTATGTCCCTTCATGTCAAAATGGCTGCCATTTTCGCGGAATATCAGCCATTTTGAAATCAGGGGAAGTAATCCGTGCTGTTAATTTCCACCATTTTGAAAGAAGGGAGGCTACTCTTGTTTTGAATGATCCCCAAGCAAGGTAGAGTTATGCATCCTGCTTAAAAATGGTCGCTATTATGAATGAGAGTAATGTCCCTTTATTACAAAATGGATGGAATTTTAGACATGATTTATGTCCCCTGATGTCAAAATGGCTGCCATTTTCGCGGAATATCAATCATTTTGAAATCAGGGGAAGTATCCAGGCTGTAAATTTCCACCATTTTGAAATAAGGGAGGATACTCTTGTTTCGAATGGTCGCCTCAAAGGTACAGTTATGCCCCCTGCTTAAAATGGTCGCTATAATGAATAAGAGTAATGTCCCTTTATTACAAAATGGATGCAATGTTAGACATGATTTATGTCCCCTGATGTCAAAATGTTCAAAGTTCAAATGTCCGAACGTTGCTTCGATATTTAACGTTTTTTTTTTCTCACATACCGCTGTGTGTTCAAGCCTGCCGTCCACTACAGCCCCGATGCTTTGCGGAAGGGTTGCCGATAAAATGTTGCTAGTTTCGGGAACCTTTCGGGATCATTAATCAATAAATGGGCGAAGCTTTGCCATCGGGCTCGTTCGGCATGTATTCGTGGAGTGGCATACGAAAGGTTGCGATATAAACGCCGAAACCTATCCGTGCGTGCGGAAAGGTTGCGGTAGCATTGCAGAACATGCTGAAGAGTTGCCGAATCGTTGGCGATAGAATGCTGAAAAGTTGCCGATTTGAGAGTCGGGGTATATAAACGATGCCGAACTGCTATTTTGTTATCAGTTGCTAGTGGGACACCATGGATGTTAGAGGCCTTCACCTTGCACTTCAGTTTCAAATCCAAGCTGAAATGGATGCCATGCTTGCCTTGTCATTGTATTTGAGACAGAGAAGAAGAAGACGTCATCGATGGAGGCTTCAGTATGGACAGTTCAATACATTGATGCAGGAACTCCGAGATGAACATGCGTCACCTCCTTCAAAGTATTTGAGGATCACGCCAACAATGTTTGACGACATACTCCATCGTCTAACGCCTCGCATTCAGAAAAAGGACACCAGGTTCCGTAACACCCTTCCTGCTGGCCTAAAGCTTGCGATGATGCTGAGGTACATGGCACCTGGGGACACGTACGCCTCCTTGGCATATGACTTCCGTGTTGCTGCGGAAAGTGTATGCCATTTTGTCCCAGAAGTGTGTACTGCCCTGCTTCAGGAGTATAAGGATGAAGTTCTGGCCATTCCCAATACTCCAGAGGCCTGGCTAAAAGATTACGAAGCCTCGCAGAAGGCTTTCCGAAGATGCCGAGTTAATGGCGATGGGTTCCCGAACGTCCCGAAAGGTTGCCGATGGCTTGCCGGAGATCCCGAAGCCGTCCCGAATAAAACATTCGGCGTCCAAATTACAAAACTTTTAAAATTTGGATGCCGAAGTTTTTTCGATCCCGATTGGCCCCGAAGTGCCGAGAAGGTTTCCAGAAGTGTTAAGGAAGGACACGGAAGGATTCCAGAACATCGCGAAGACATGCCGAAACATCCCGATTTTGCGAATTCTGCTTTCGGGAACCCTTCGGGGGCCTAGTGGACGGCAGGTCTGACGCATGTAGCAAAAGGCGAGCACTGCTGTTTCGAAAAACAATAAATCAGCGGTACATAATTTCTAGTCCATTTTGTTATTTTTAGTTCTGATAAAAATGAAATTGTCTTTTAGTAACAAAGTCTGCGTCTTCTCAGCAACACTAGTATCTAACCAGAGCTAGTGCGCTGTTCATAACGAATTCGAAAGTGTTGTCGTCAGCTTGTATTGAGGAATCTTGTACAATGTACCAACAATGGAAGGATACTTTTAAGTTTGGAAATTGTACAACTTAGTCAAGCTGCTCATTGTGTAACTGACTGAGCCTTACCAATGAATTTCAACATTTTGATATTACCCCTCTAATTGTTATCCATTCTATATTGTATACGTTCGCATTATATTGATTATTATAGTTGGAAATTTACAACCGAACGGTATGAAGTGCTTCCTTTTTAGTTCAATGAATAGCTATGTAAAACAATATTACTATCTACCGCTCCTCAACCTGTGTTCAACACTTATCTCACCATTGTGAACAATATTACTATCTACCGCTCCTCAACCTGTGTACAACACTTATCTCACCCTTGTGGTATTTTTGTCTGTTATTTGTTTTTGTTTTTACTGTATACAAGGGTTAACACCACAACGATGTTTTTGACATAATTTGAAAAACATACTCTATTATGCAGTCTTTTACCGGATCACTATTCATGTATATTGTAAAATCCCCGGATACTACTTTAACACCATGTATCTGGGTGAATAAATGCATTGCTCTGCTCTGCTCAATTCTGCTCTCCTCTGTCAATTTTAGACATATCACGATTGTTGCTGCAACTGTTAATATATGTCCATTATTTTGTCAAACATTTATACTATATCTATACGTTTATCATACAGTGCCTTTGACCATTAACAAATATACTAAAACACGTCCTTATTCTCAAATACAACTTGGCTTTTCTCAAATTATATATTTAGATACAGGAAAACTATTTCTTAAGTTTAACACAATGGGGATGTTGATACAACTGATGGTATGGAGAACCAGGAGGTCACAACCCTCAGTGCAGTGGACCTTAGTGCTGCATTTGACGCAGTGGACCACGGCACTCTTGTTGATGTGTTGCAGAAACAGTATGGCGTCTGTGGTACAGCGCTACGTTGGGCTGACTCTTACCTAAGAGCACGCAGATGCCGAGTTGGTGTCAGTTCAACTTCGTCATCTCCACGTCAGTTGCAATGTAGTGTTGCACAAAGCAGTTGTTTGAGGCCTTTGCTTTACCTTACATATGTTGGAACATCTATCTCAGTGTATGGGTTTACAGACGATCATATTTTCAAATAAACACTTTCGTCCGATATCTAACAATGATGAATTGCGATTGGAGCACGTGAACAGTGTACTGTGACGGTCAACAATTGGATGAACGAGAACATGCTGAATGTATAATATTTGGTACTAGACAACAGTTGAACAAATATATTACTGAAGTTACTGAATAGTGGACAGGAAATTGCCACGAGTTCTCTCCCTTTATCCATTCTACAGTGTATGCATATTTCACGAGTTCTCTCCCTTTATCAATTCTACAGTGTATGCATATGCCACGAGTTCTCTCCCATTATCCATTCTATGGTATCTACATGTTATTTTATTTTAATAAAATGTTATCCATTTTATTGTCTTTTCGTTTATTTGTTTTAGGTTAAAGGTATTGTCCATGTTTAAGGTTTATTTTTGTATAAGTATATGTATCTATTTTAGCTGGCGTCTAACTAAATTGTGATTGCTTAGTAAATTTTAACGTATAGTTTAGTAGTAACGGGTACAATTTTCATGCGCATAATATGTAAGTTAGTGTCTAACGCCATCGTATATAATAATGTACATGTATTACAGTATATGTAAAAATATGCGTTTAGTCAAATATACCAGTTTCAGTTTCAACTGAGATAGGCATTCATAGGTTAAAGAATACACATACAGAATGGACTTAGTATATATGTGACTGAACAATCACTTTTATTCTTCTGCATTGTTTTGCCTAAGCCTGCTGCTCGCCGTTTACGTAAAATATACAGACATGTACGATAGTGTAATCAAATGTGACTTATATATATATATATCGTTCTATATGATAAATAAGTCTTGTGTGTGGTTTAAGTCAATCAAAATATTCTATTCCTAAAAATCGGAGTTGTTTATCAAAATCAAGAGACAGAGCTATATATAATGACTGTAGTATAGCATTCAACATTCTACCTTGGATGCCAATTTGCATTAACTTAAACCACAAACAATACCTATTTATTGTATCGAACGCCTTACAGGTGTCGGCGTCAGCAAAGCACGCTCGTGATCCTTTTTCGAAAGTTAACTGTTGTTCAAGACATTATAAGCATTTTGTTCAAACGTATACATCTTCATTCTTTTTCAGGGTGGGACAGATCATGTCCTTCGGTGACATTTTGTTACGATCATTTGTCCTCCACCATTGAATCCTGCGGAGAAGATGTCAGCTGTAGGTGAAGGGCAAGTTAGTACTGGTTGTTAATTCATTTCAGGAAAACTGGTTAATTAGGTCAACTAACCGCCATACATAACTGAAAAAAAGGGCGTTAAACACAAAAACATGTCACGGTGACATGAAGTGAACCAAATTTCTCGAAAAATAGGTCATATAAATTTGTGATTAAATATTATGTGCAGATGCAGTATGTACGAGGGGTGATCAATAAATACGAGGACTTATCTTATGACTTCTGAATGCGTTGTATGCGGAAACTCATATTTAATATACTCAACATGTTATCTTATTTCTACGATATTATGAACGTGTGTCTTATTAAACACACACATAAAGATTTTACAGTCAATCGAAAATGCGGAGCACGTCAGAAAAACGTACATTTTAGTAAACCAATGCTTATATTTCCATATTGTGGACTTTTCTTATAGCTTCCAAGATACACAAACAATTTATTTCGGTGTTAATCCACGATTAACACAAAACTTAAGGACGGCCCGCGTTTCTATAAAGAGTCCGATGACGCCATGAAAAAAACCGCTGTTACCTGGTGAGTGGTACTACTCAAACAAGCACTTTGTTTCACCTGAGCGGAAATGACGTCCGAAATTTACATCAAACGTAAGATACGACGTCATTAAAGCTGACAACAAGTTTTCGTGAAATTTTCGTTAAATATGAATGCGTCACAACATTTTTTTTGTGTATAATAAGACACAAGTTCATAATATCGTAGAAATAAGATAAAATATTGAGTATATTAAATATGAGTTTCCACATACAACGCATTCAAAAGTTATAAGAAAAGTCCGCGTATTTATTGATCACCCCTCGTATTGGTAGGTTACGGTTGGAGACACAAGACTGATTTATTTTAAGTCTAATTTTAAGATTTAACTAAATTTGTGGCAATCGCACAGTGAGTGAGCCAAGTTGAATGCTCAACTGATGACAAGAAATAAATATTGCATTGTACATAATTCACAGCGGCTCGAAACTTGCCATTGAAAGTCACATCATTGTAACTTTAGTGTACTCGATGTTATAATACACTGTTTGTACTTGACATAGTACAATAGTTACAGCTAAGCTAGATATAAGACGTATATATTCACCGACAAATATATTTAGAAATTATCGTTTCGTGCACTCACTTAATTGTTGTTCTATTTTTTTCTGTACATCTTAAACGCATATTTTTCTATTACAGAAAAAAATATTTAATGACGCGATATATTTGGTTCATAATGAAGCATCACTGAATGACTGATTCAAATATTATGAATCTTATTATGGTTGAGGAATAGTATGGTAGCTTATCTCTGCCATCTGATATCCTGGAATATCTATAGGGACTTGAGTGGGTAAATGGTGGCAGATGTGGGCACCAATCTCATTAAAATCAGCTCCAGTCGCACGCTCCTATACTCAAGATCCGACACTTTCTCGTGCTAAGATATTTATCAGGATTAAAATTTATTACGATATTTAACTAGTTGATCACATAGTTATAATGATAATTTTGTAGTTAACTAGTTTCTTTAACGTTATAGCCATATATTTTTCTAGTAAATTACACGACGCGTATGTAGTTAACGGGTAGCAGAAGTATGCCTTCATATAGTCCAGCCACGGACATCACATCTCTATACTGTCGCTGTGTATACAACTCTGTTACGAAGACGCGTGTAAAAGTCGGAATACAGAGACACGTGTGCAGGGCTTAAGCCTTCATACAACAGTGCTGTGACATACATCGTAATTACCCTGATATTTTGGTTTTCTGAATTATGATGTAAATTGGTGAAATCCAATTAAAATGTCCGAATAGATGTGAAGATGAGATTTATATGCATATATTTTGGTAGAACAACTAGTTCTATGGCAATTTTCGACAGTCGCATTGCTTAACAAGTGGTGCAAGCATGACAGGTAAGTGAATTGGTTGACTTGAAAATAGTGCGTAACCTGCATAACATACTCAATACTTTTAGTAATCTTTACTACTCAATTAAATTTAATAGTTCACTAATGGAAACAATGATTCGTTCTTTCTGTGAATCTAGAAGTGTTGAAAACAAAACTAGTGTTCAAAATCGAACAACTACAGTGCTTTCAGCGCTTTGATTATTTACCTGACAACGGTTGTACACATACTGTCAGGGTAATCGAACAATGAAAACATGTTTTTGATAATATTGACCAGTAGTCATTGTGTATACAATAAAGACATTCTCAATTTTGAACAGACAGTAGCATTGTACATTAAAATAATTATGTTGTGTCTTACGCCAAAAAACAAGCCGCCTTTTCTTTTTCATTTTATTGATATTGTCTACAAATAAGACGCAATAAAGATGACGTCATGTTAAAAGATACTAAACATACTGGTCAGAAGTGCTAACCACTATTGCTATTTCACAAAGGTTCTAAAAATGTACTGGATACATTTTACGTTGGGTTTGCTTGCAGTAATGTATGAAATTTCTCATTCAAATGAAATGTACTATCGACCACACTCGATGTAAACCTATCAAACTCACCCGTCTGTCAATCACATTTATTGTTTCAGATCACTTTGTCATAATAAAGTGGAGATTCTCAAAATACATAATGGCGAGTTAGCTCTTTCGACCAGTATATACACGTGTGTATCTAAATTCGAATACACACTAGATATGTATATGCCTTCAGAATGTGAAATATCTAATATTCGAAATGTAGATATTTCAAAGAGATTGTAAAACGGCCTTATTTACCATAATTTAATACTTACGACCAGATGTTCTATATATACGGTGGCATAGAGGTGACATGTGTGAAATTATTTTTATTCGTTCCAACGACTTTAAGTATGTCGTGGGAACGAGTTAGTAAGTCGTGGTCACGATATAGCTATGTCGCGGGAACGTGATAGTTAAGTCTTGGCCACGACATACTATGTCGTGGGACGAGAAAATGTGTCCTGGGAACGAGTTAGTAAGTCGTGAGAACGAGATAGAAATAATTTCACACATGTCACCTCTATGCCACCGTATTTTTATCCAGTCAGAGATTTGATATATTTTGACAGGAACAACAAACTCTTTTTATAGATCTTTTAAACATTTGTTACTGCTGACGTGTTCCTACCTTTCATGCTGTTGTCTCATACTCTTATTACAGATTTGAGATTAAACTCTCGGACGTTTGAGAACATAATATAAAAATAATTTTGAAAGAAACTACCCTCAAACGTCAGTCTGATAAAATATGATTGATGCATCAGTTTTGTTGGGGTATATCTCCTTTTCAAAGCATTTATATTCATTATGAATATCATAACATCGTCATAGACTATTGAAATATATTTTAAGTATTTGTCTGTTTTAAAACAAATGTTTAGCTTAGAACTGTTTCATACATTATGCAAGACAGAACATTCATTTATAGTCAGCTAGATTGCGAACAGAACAACAATAGTAATAGCATTTTTTCGGAATCAATCAAATTAGCCTTGATGTTTTTAGAGGTAATACCTACGTATATCCTGTCTTCTTATTGTACGGTCTTTTTGCCTTTCTGTTTCCTTCTGGAGTGTTGAAGTGACCTTTAGATTGTCTGTGGTATTATGTAAGTTAGTCAGTGTCTAGTAAGCCAAGTTTGGCTGGGCATAAATATGTTTATGTTTTTAATCTGTAAATCGTTCTGTCATATTTTATGTTTGAATTTATAATGAACTATAATACATAAATACATGTATAAAGCCCCTTCACGTTGGTCAATTATTGCAAGAAAATGACCGAATCAGTCACAAATTTCAGTCACACCTTTAAAATGATGCTGATATTAAGTATTCGACCAGATAATATTTTGTCTTTTATTCCCAAGATTATACGAATGTGTTATGTCGAGCCTCTAATGTGACATCTGATATGTTTTTGGCAAAATATTTTATTTTATTTATTTCAATTCATGAAATGTATTCCGTTGTTACGAAATTTATTATTTCTTTAATATGAAATAATATTCCGTTTTTAAGAAATAATTTGTAATTTTTCAAGACGAAATATATTTCGATTTTACGAAAATTAGATTTCATTTTTACGCAATATTATTTTGTAATTTAGATAAAATATGCATTGCAAAAAAAGTTTCGAATGTCAAAATAGGGGCTCCGTTGTTTAGGTAAACCTCACATAAAGACCACCTCAATAATAAGACCACCTCAAAATTACGAACACTATTTTCAAGTCCATTTTCACTGTTTTGCTCTTTATCCAACCTCAATAGTAAGACCACCTCGATACGAAGACCATTTCAAGGGTCATAAAGGTGACTGTATTATTGAGGTTTAACCGTATTTATTTCCCAGACAAAGCAAAATTTATTATTATCTTAATGTTGTAACATTCTAGCCAATAACGTTGTATAGACTGTATATATTTTCATAATTTGATGACTCATGTTCCGATGATACATTGATGTAACCGCAGACAACAACCCACTGTTAAGTTGTATATTATGTTTTAAAGGCTACACAAATGTCATAACCACTTGAAGATCATACAACTGTGATGCTGTCACGTGACTGAGATCTACGTATATACCTAAATAATGCATGGTTAGTGAGTTCTATGCGTGAATTCATTTGACTTTTATTCGTCACCGGATACAGGTAAATTTTTATAAGGTCGATTTTTACGCGATTTTTAAAACAACTTGTTGATTTGATAATGAATTGAATTTATTTACTGGTTGAGGTTTTACCATTTATTCCAGTATCTAGTTACATTTTAGATATTTTTCTTTGCCATTTCTTTGTCGGAAATTCTGAAATTGATTTCCTACGAAAGGTACTTAAATTTTACTGTATTCATATTACATCGTCGAAATTTTTTTTTTTTAATTAAAATGGACAGGTTTATTTATTTAGCTACTGGATAGTTACCTCAAAATTGTTTTTAATATATGAAACAGACACTGTGACGAGGTACTTAAAGATATATCTGGCTCATCTGAACCTAATTTTTTAACGGGCTTCATCCCGTATTGTTGTTACATAGTCTAAAACATCATTAGTTAGAACCATTGCCATGTATAACCGTTTAAAACAATCTTATTTAATCATATTACTAACAGATAAAACTAGTAAAAACACACGCTTGTTAAAAAAACTGGAAGTGTTTTTAATTTTATGATAATACAAACGTCTTTTTTGACAAATACAAAGAAAAATATTATAAATGTATTCTGTGATAATGCATATTTATTGAAGTTCTAACTAGATAAAGTATATTTTTCATGTTTGTTTAGGTAAACTAATGTACAAAAAATGAGCATAACATATCTTTAAATTGGCCCTTAAAGTAAATCCTCAAAGATAATTTAACATCTCTCTCACTGTTCTGTTAAGAGATCAGTTCCGCTTGATATTTTAATGGTGAGTTGAATTTTAGCAATTATGTCCAATAAACTTAAAGCCATTAAAAACGCAATCGAAAATTGTCCGCTTCAAACTATGACATAAAGAAGAAATAAGTTTATATTACAGTTAAACTTCGATAACTCGAGGATGCTGGAGTCCATCCGAAAAGCTCGAGTCACCCGATGTTTCGAGTGACCCAGAGTTTCCTTCTTGTCCTCTTTTGTTTAAAGAAATGCCTTATTTTCATACTTGTAACATTTGTTTCATATTTGTTTCATAGTATCATATTTCTATTCCTTTCGAGACCGTGATATTGAAAGTTGTAAAACTCGCGAACATTATAACACCGTTTCATTGTTTGTAATTGTAACTCACTAACATAATTTCATAAACTTGTTCAATCATGCAATATGAATTATCGGTCCATAGTTTCAATACCTTTTGAACAATATTTTAAACATTGGTAACAGTTTGTAGATTTTAATACCATGTACAAAATGAAGCCAAATTAAAAGTGTTAAGTATACGTTTACATCGACTTTGAACATGGCTTACACGGTATGTTGATTTTGTTGATAACTTTAGTAAGGGTTTTTGAATAGAGTAAAGCCACAAAATAAAATCATAAATCATACCGTACCTAGATTTGCTATTATTCATCTACATTTTATGCATTTCGTTTTTTTATCATACTATTTTACCTGGCACAGGGGTTCATATATGTAACATTCACCGAGCTATCAGGTACAATGGTAATTAATACCCCTGCTTTATACAAATTATGATAGAAAAAGTGAAAGTTTTCGGACTCATATACATGTATCGACATCAATCAGGTATTGCTTTAATTAGATCTGCAATAACATGGACAACCTTGTGGAGACGGTAGTCGTGACTTCAGATTATGGGAAAAATTGGGTGAAGATTCTGGTTGCCAAGAAAGATTCTGAAAGACATGAGATCAAGGTCTGTAACTCTTGCTAATCATGTATTGAGTGAGTTGTTTGTGATCGCGCTAGAGGTTAAGTTACGTACTTCCCGGCCATTTCTGTAATTATAAAATAAAAATATTAAATCGAAGACATTTGTGTTAGTAATCATCGAGGTGTTCCGAGTGGTCAAAACGTTAATTAAATGTCGCAAGGTTCGCGTTAATGTCGTAAGGTTGACGCCTAATGTCGCAAATCCTCCTATCGCTATAAATCACACGCTGAACGCTATATACTGCAATACTGTGTACGATAAATGTTGCAATTTTATCACTGAAATCGGATTGAGTGATTGATTAATTGAGTGAGTGAATGAGTATTTTACTGTAGTGACTTGTGTATAAACATCTTAACATAAGCATTTATACAAAAAGCATACAAACATCAAAATGAGTACAAGAAAAGTGATTATAGTACAGTCTAAAGTGCAATGCTTTTAAGTCAGTGCATGGTTTATTAACTTTCAAGCTGACTAGGTTAGCTGTTAATCATTTCTACTAAGCGTGATGTTTGATGTACATTCCTAGCTAACGAAATCGATGCAATATGTTGTGCTTTATGATAGCACTTCTTCAATCTCGGTCGTGCGAAGAGCATGCATCTGCATTAAATAGTGTCATCCGTAATGATACAAATGTTTTCACCATGTTCATTGACCTGACGCGCTGTTTTGAGTTTATAATCAGAGACATGTTACTTCACAAACTTTGATTGATTAAAATCGACGGCAAATTATATAACTCTGTCAAAACGATATACAGTATGTTAATTCTGTGTCACGTGTGCGGATTAACGATAAAATGACTGATTGATTTGAGTCAAAACAGTTTCATATAGGGACTCGGAGAAAAGTGTATCCTGGAATATCGACGGTTTGAATTCATGTATTGATGACGATGACTTTCAAAGTCTGGTTTTAAATTTTGATATTGTTTTTCTTTGCGAAACTTGGCAAAAGTCTGATACACCCTTCCATTTGAATGGCTATGAATCAATCTGTGTCCCCAGACTAGAAAGTTTGAACTCTAGAAGGGGTCGTGGTGGTATTTGTTTATTTTACAAATCTAGTCTAATAAACGGTATTTCCGTGCTTGAAACTGATTCGAATGGATTCATTTGGATAAATTTGAATAAACATTTTTTTGGCCTAAATGAAGATTTATATATTTATATATTTGTTTTGCATATATACCCCCTTCTAATTCTGTTTATTATTTGTCACTTGAAGAAAATGTTAGTAAATACATGCATAAAGGTAAAGTTTCAGTTATAGGCGATCTTAACTCCAGGTGCGGTGAAAGGTCTGATGTATTAGAAAATACTGATTTATTATCACAATACATTCCATCTATAGATAACAGTTTTCATGACTTTGATACAATTATTTTACCAGTTCGCTTTACTATGGATAAAACAGTTAACTCGTCCGGGTTGAAATTACTGGAGTTATGCAAAAACAGTGACCTTAAGATAGTAAATGGTCGTTTAGGAGATGATGCTGGTACTGGTAGTTATACATTTTTATCTGGTAACGGTAATAGTCTCATAGATTATGTGCTGATGTCAGGTGACTTTTTTAATTGTATAAACAATTTCATTGTTCATGATTGGTATTAATGTTCCCCTCATACTCCAATACAGCTCAGTATAAAATATTGTAAAGCAAAATGTTAGCTCGGCGAACAATCGTGACACGTTCGTTGATAAAATCACGTGGGATTCTCAAAGAAACGATGAATATATTTCTTTGATAGATGCAAATTTAATCAATATGCAATCTATTGTTTCGAATATTATGTTGGAAAACATACGTATTGACGAGGGTTTAAATCAGTTCTCAAATATTTTATATGAATCTGCTTTTAAGGTTTTCGGTAAAAGAAAACGGTCAAATAAACCTAACAATGTACGTAAATTTACAAGTCCCTGGTTTACACATGAATGTGAACAGGCTCGTCATGAGTTTCGCTCAACTAACAAAACATACTATGAGGTAGTTCGATCAGCAACTTATAATAGTGACTATGGTTGGATGATACAACTCAGTCTAGTTCATCTACGGTCTAGTCACTCTTCGAACTTGGAGGTTTGAATACTGCATAGAGGTGTTCCGAATATTAACTATGGTTCAACCACCGATTTAGTACGGTTGAACTATAGTAGATATTCGGAACACCTCTATAGGATTTTCAACCCTCCAAATTCTAAGAGTGACCAGAGTAACTAGAGCATAGATGAACTAGATTGAGTTTTATCATCCAACCATAGTCACTTTAGTTGCCGATCGAATTACCTCATATAGAAAATATCCAACTATAGCTAACCGTGAAATATTGGTCACCAGACGTAAACATTACAATAGAATAAAACGAAAATCACGTGCTAAGTATAAGGCTTAACAAAATAAATATTTGCACGACTTAGCCTCGTCCAAGCCACAACAGTTTTGGAAAGAAATTAAAAGGCTGAAAGGTAGATCTCCACAAAACTCTAAAATTTCAACCGAAGAGTTTTATAATCATTTTAAAACAGTATTTTCTGACGGTATTTCCTTTTCCAGAGATGATATTGAAAATGAATTGTCTGACGCACAATCTAGATTAAATGAATCTGATATACTTGATAGTCAAATTTGTATTGATGAAGTAAAATCTGCTATATCTCGTTTGAAATCTGGCAAAAGTGGTGGAATTGATATGCTTATACCTGAGATGTTTTTATGTTGTGTTGATAAACTATCCCCTTTACTTTGTGATATTTTTAATTTTATGTATAATAATTGTATGTATCCAGAAAGTTGGCTAAAAGGTGTGATAGTACCCGTCCCTAAAAAGGGCGATCCCAATGGTGTGAATAATTATAGAGGAATAACTCTTTCTAGTATTTTTTCAAAGATTTTTTCTACACTTTTAGACACACGGTTAAGAAAATGGGCAGAAATTAATAATCATTTAAATGATTTCGAGTATGGATTTCGTAAAGACAAAAGCACCGTAGATTGTATTTTTGTTTTAAATTCTATAATTCAAAAAGTGATATCGGATAAAAAACGTAAATTTTACCTGGTATTTATTGACTTCCAAAAGGCATTCGATATGGTTTATAGGAACGGCATTTGGGTGAAATTTTTAAGAATAGGCGCATTTTCAAAATGTTTCAGAAAATGTATAGCACTATTAAATCTTGTATCCGAACTAATAGTTCACTTTCTGACTTTTTTGATAGTAACAGAGGTGTTAAACAAGGTGATCCGCTTTCACCAGTGTTGTTTCTTTGCTTTATTGATGACATGTATACAACTTTACTCACCAATGATATTGATTCTATTACAGTAGATGAGATCAAACTTTTTCTGCTTATGTTTGCGGATGATTCTGTTCGTTGCGATATTTAACGTCAACCTTGCGACAAATAACGTTGGTTGCGACATTTAACGTCAACCTTGCGACATATAACGTTGGTTGCGACATTTAACGTCAACCTTGCGACAAATAACGTTGGATGCGATATTTAACCTCAACCTTGAGACATATACCGATGGTTGCGACATTTAACGTCAACCATGCGACATATAACGTTGGTTGGGACATTTAACGTCAACTTTGCGACAAATAACGTTGGTTGCGATATTTAACCTCAATCTTGCGACATATCACGTTCGTTGCGACATTTAACCCCAAAGTTGCAAAATTTACCGTTGGTTGCGATATTTAACATCAACCTTGCGACATATAACGTTTGTTGCGATATTTAACCTCAATCTTGCGACATATATCGTTGGTTTGGACATTAAGCGGCGGTGTGACCTTTAGCGTTGCAACACCCGCTCAACTAAATCTAGGATGAAATGATTCTATACCATTCACGATAAACATGCAGAAACTAGTAGTAAAATCTGTATTTTATAGGAATTAGAAGTGAACACAGCCTTGACATTACGCAATCACCGAGACTTTATGTATGACGATAATACTGATGTCATTGCTACTGATTCACAGAAGAACACGGTTCATATATTGGCTAAGCAGTATGGGGTAGGTATAGTTGTATAAAAGAAGATTTGTTTTTCATTTCCCAAAAGACTGTCCATTGTAATGAAGATCTAATGAACACATGTTATTTATAAAATATCAATTTTATGCCAGCCATGATTACGTAGTAAATACATCATTGGTCAAGTAGCAAAATAATGCAACATATGAAAATTTTCTGCTTATATATATATTATATATACTTACAATACTGTTCCTTTTGGGATTTTTACACCGACATTAAATAAGCAAATTAATTTGTTTATTTACTAATTTCGATGTAACCATTCACAATGTTTTTGTCCTCGTATAAACTGACTATATGTACATACATGTCCTCCTCAGTTTGTTTGACACCCATGTTTTAGTTAATCTGTCTATATTTTTTTTTTAGTATTCCTGAGTTTTGTCTTTTCAGTTTTATTGTATACCCGGTTCCTATTCTTACTTTCATTTTGTGTGGGGGCAAAACCTTGTTGTGTGAATGCAGCTTTACTGTCGTTCTGTAAACAATCATATTGAAACTTTACGTATGGAGTTTGAACTTGAACATTTCTCTTTTCTGCATTCTTCTCCATAATTTGGCTATTCTTAGATTATAATTAGTTGTTACAGGGAACGCCATACACGCAAGACAATGCCTCCCCACATATATACAGGGAAGCATCAACCTACGAAACATTAGTTGTTACAAGGAACGCCATACACGCAAGACAATGCCTCCCCACATATATACCAGGGAAGCATCAACCTACGAAACATTAGTTGAGAAGGTGAAAGGGCAAATATCAATGGGAATTGGGGCAGATTTAAGGGGCACATATAAGGGACACATATAAGGGGCACATATAAGGGACACATATAAGGGACACATATAAGGGGCACAAATAAGGGGCACATATAAGGGGCACATATAAGGGGCACATATAAGGGGCACATATAAGGGGCACATATAAGGGGCACATATTAGGGGCACATATAAGGGGCACATATAAGGCGACAACAAGGAGGAGAGGGATGGAATACACCACAGTACAAGCTTAAGAATCAACTGGCCATGGGACGAAGGGGTGGGGGGACATGAACATCATATATGAAGTCAACAAACTGCACATGGGAAAAGGGAACATAACATTCATCTAAAAACATAATTTGAAATAATGATCAAACAGCGATTTACAGCCTTGGAATTGTGAGTATAGTTTCTGGGGGTATAAATCAATTTAACAGCTAGCTAACCTCACACTTAACCTCTACATGGTCGTTAATTTCCAAATGTATACATTTTCCTACATACATGTATATGACATTGAAGATGTCAATAAAACGCCCTGTTTTTATACATTGAGTTGATAAAACATAAATTGTGAAATGTATTCTAGTTGAAATGTGTATTTTTGTTCAAGGTGAAAACAATCGAGACTTTTGCATTACTACTGTGCAATCATTTTTTGAGGAAATACCCACAGGTTGTGGCGACGAAAATCAATATAATTGAGTATCCATGGAAACGAATGGAAATTGTAAGCTCTTTGATTGAATTTATAGATTTAATTGTTTGTTCTATAATCGGGTTTAACGCCGTTTCTCAACATACTTTCATTTCTATGTTTACTGTCAGTACATGGTGACGTCACAAGTGACGTTTTCTGGACATGACATCACTTAAAGAAGAGGTTGGAAATCGTACAGCGAAATTACATTAAGTTGTATCTACATGTATTTATTATATACTGCATGATATGGTAATAAAACCTGGTTATTAATTAATGAATGACCATTTATTGCCAGTAAATTTTCTGAAATATTCAAATTTGAAATTATTTTAAAATAGTACTATATATGTGGTAGTTTGGACGTTTTGCATTCAAATATATACATGTACGAGTACATGTCTGACAATTTGCTTTATATGTCAAATACTTAAATTAAAAATAAACATTGAACTTATTAATGTAACAGCAACTGCCGAAGTACCTTATGGACTCTCTTATAAGAAAACTGAACTTCTCACAGTGCTCAGTTATTTCCCTCGGCTGATAAAAGTAAGCTGTGTTCGGAACCAGACACACTTCCGTATGGAGGGTGTACAAAAATGGGTCCGTAACGTACCACCCCTCTCAGATCAATTTTACAACTTATCTCTCGGAACGTTGTCTTAACAAAGAACCATAAAACAAGTGCATGATCTCAAATTTCTTTCTTATATATTGTTACTGCAGAGTTTGAAAATGACTTGTTATTATTTATTGTTAGCGTTATAATAATGCTCATTCTTTGTAATTCTGGTAATAATTTATGCATGTATGAAGGCCTCTTGTGAGATAAGTTGAAGTTTGTTTCTATGTGCATAATTATCTTAATGCGTTACCTTAAAACATAAAGAATATTATTATTATTAATTATCATTATTATCATTATTATCATTATATCATTATTATCATTATATCATTATTATCATTATTATCATTATTATCATTTTTATCATTATTATCATTATTATCATTATTATCATTATTATCATTATTATCATTATTACTATTATTATAATAATGACTTAAATATATTACAGGGTGGAGAGAAGCATGTTCATGCATTCCAGTTTGTACAAGACTGTACACGTGTCTGTGAAGTGACCCAAAAACGTGATGGTAAGTCAGCTTTATATTTCAGTACTAAGATGTCTGCGTCATTAGAAAATTGAATGATTTAACTTGTTTCACAGTTTTGTTTCATATTCATATCATTGTTTTGGTAGGCATAATAAAATGTTGTGACAAAACATTAACAAAAACCCGCATGCATGACCTTTACAATAATTTCCCATAATGATCTTAGTTAATCAATTTACTCAACGAAATGAATGGTTTAAGAGTTGTTTAATGTTGACGATCGGTTACATTATGGTTTGATTTTATTTTAATCCCCTTTCCTCGTTTCAGTTCCATGTGTTTCCCATTCGCCTACCTAATGGCTTTATGCTACACCCAGTCCCATTTTCTTCTGCATAATTATTAATTCAATCTACACCCCCTCCAACTTTTGTTACACTGGAATCTAGTCATTTTGGACCATTATAAAAGTAATTCCATGTCCTTTTGATATTATAGAGAATCCCCTTGTTTGCGCTGGAATAAGAGATCTAAGAGTCTTAAAAACTACACAGTCTGCTTTCAAAGGTTTCGTGGACGACGAATATCGTACATTGCCGTACGTGGATGATCGAATCTTTTCAACAATTGTCACAGCAAAATGGTGGTACAACACACATTCTGGCTTTTGCTTTGACAAAGCATGGTAGGTTAAAGCGCAGCAGATTGTCATGATTTCCCTCCCTTTATCCATTCTAGAGTTGTCTCCCTTAGTACTTTATTTATACATGTATATATATATGATATGTGTGTATGTTATATATATATATAGTACTAAGGGAGACAACTCGAGAAGAGATAAAGGGAGAGAAATACGTATGTATGTGTGTGTGTATATATACTACTATAGAAGGGATAAGGGGAGAGGACTCTAGAAGGCATAAGGGGAGAGAACTCCTGACATTCTCCTGTGGGTGAAATATTTTTACACTCTCCTGAATATCCTATTCGTTATGACTCTTAATAAGTAATTGAGATAATTATATCGCTAAGCCAGACGAATGCGTTGTCAAGAAAGTCGACTAAGATAGTAGGTTAATATATGGATCCTAACAAGATTTGTATTTCACAAAATATGGATCAAATTCATTGTACAGTGACAAAATGAAGATACGAGGGTTAAAGTTACTGAAACATCAATGACATTATAGTTTGCAAACAAAGCAGTGTAATTTAAGTCAAAATGTTTCGAAACTTGAAGTTGGTGACGTATGTATTTGATTGCGTCTGCAATTTATTAGCACATAAGCAAAATTACAATGACGTATGTTTTGCTCAGCTCATTTCATCTGGTTGGTGACAACACACGAGTGAGTTTGGTAGTTCATCAGGTAAAAGAGCCAAAATTCAAACAAA
The DNA here is from genome assembly GCA_032209605.1 of Mactromeris polynyma. NCBI lineage: Eukaryota > Metazoa > Mollusca > Bivalvia > Venerida > Mactridae > Mactromeris > Mactromeris polynyma. Next base: position 1,184,246 of record JASFXZ010000058.1, read on the forward strand.
ATAGTTGTATGCATAACATACCTTATGTGTCATGATTTCAGAATTGATTGTTGTATGTAACATGAAAAATAAATTTGCATCCTGAAATGATTATTCTTTAACTTCTGTAGATTAATTATAACATATCACATTATGTTATTATATTCCTGCTATCACTCTCTCCATCTATGCAACATGTATATTGTATTTCAAAATGGTATCATTATTTATGCATTCCACATTTACTTGCAAATAAGCAAAAGCGCATAAAACCAGTAATTGTTAGTGCATCAGTGGTGTACTTAGTGAGTACTTCACAATACAACATACCAGACTGTAATATCAGCAAGATCATTTTTAATACCACGTGGTGACTGTTATAGCAGTACACTAAAATGAGGGTTTGTTGCAAGGTTGTTTATGAACGCATCTAACAATGAGTGTGCAACTTGGTGGTTGCTGTGTGATAGATGATACTACCATCAACACATTGAGGGTCACTTCAGTCAAACAGTAGATGTACATGTGTGTGTTCAGCTGTCCATTCAGAACCATTTTTAATAGTACACATTAAATACACTATTCGTGACTAGACTGACTACTTTCCAACATCAATTTTATTTTGAGCGCTTAACAAATAGCCCTATCGGGCGGCTGGGCGGGCGGGCGTCAAACTGGTGGTTTTCGGCAAATAACTTCAGTTCCGTTCATCGTATTGACATCAAACTTGGTGTATAGTAAGAACATGTGGAGAGCTCGCTTAAGATTGCTTTTGGGTGCGGTCCGTTGAAGGTCAAGGTCACCGTTACTAAAAATAGAAATTTGGTTTCCGGCGAATAACTTGAGTTCCGTTCATCGTATTGACATCAAACTTGGTGTATAGTAAGAACATGTGGAGAGCTCGCTTGGGATGGCTTTTGGGTTCAGTCAGTCAAAGGTCAAGGTCACCGTTACTAATAATATCCATTTGTTTTCCGGCGAATAACTTGAGTTTCGTTGGTCATATTTGCATCACATTTGGTGTATAGTAAGAACATGTAAAGATCTCGCTTGGGATTGCTTTTGGAATAGTTCCGTCAAATGTCAAGGTCACCGTTTCTAAACTTAGCAATTTGGTTTCCGGCGAATAACTGAAGTTTCGTTGATCATATTGACATCAAACTTAGTGTATAGTAAGAACATGTCGAGAGCTCCCATGGGATTGCTTTTGGATTTATTCCGTCCAAGGTCAAGGTCACTTAAAATTTAAAAATCAGTTTCCACTTAATATCTTCGCTATGCGCGGGTGTATTGACATCAAACTTGGTGTATAGTTGTTGTATATATATAATATATCTAAGTGTGAGTGTGTATATGCATGTATCACCTATGGCACCTTTGCAGCATTGATGATCATCATGTATTCATTATACAAATTGAGCCTTGGTTACAAATAACTACGTACATTGCCCATTTCTTGTTTATGTTTATGTCACAGAATCTTAACCAAAATATTTACAAAAGTGCTAAACATTTCTATATCATATTTTTTCTTTCTTGTTCTGTCGTCCATGTAAGCTTCATTGTAAGGGTGTAAGGATTATTTTGCAAATAATTGTGCATGGGCACTTTACTACCTTGGATGCTAAAAAGTATTTTATAGCTGTATATTTATGCAAAGTTTGCAAGTGTTACTGATAATCATTCAAGTAGAACAATCTTTAAATTTAGTCTCTATGGTTACTTTAATGATCAAGACAATGTTGTATTTGAATGAATTTCCACCCTAGTAAAATTCCATTTCATTATGTTATATTACAACAGGCAACACATTTACATAGAATGTCAATATAATTCGTATCACAAAACCAAACAGTTGATAACTGCATTAAAATCGATCATTGTCCACTTGCGTGTAAGACGCTGACTGTGGATAACATCTTATTTCTTCAAAATACAATAATGTCAAGTCATCTCATGTATTGTAGTAACACTATCAGTTTTGTTATTGATAACATAACTATGCTTTTTTACTAAACAAAATGTGGTCTAAGATGTGATATGCTTCTTCAAGTACATTAAATGTTCGTACATCCATACACATTGTTAGTGTCTTGTTAAAATGTATGGAAGACATTATCGCTAGTTGACATATAACTGCAAGGTAAAATATGAATTACATCGTGGCATCTAGCTTTGTCATACTACATTAAGGGTTTTCATTAACAGCCTTGCAGGAACGACAATGCCATGTTCAATATAGTTGTGCTTACTTCCGTTACTATTTTAAGTCTTGGAAATTCCAGATTTACTTAGCAACGACGTTAAGACTTTCCACAAAATTGTTATGTAAAATATTTCCGGTAGCAAACTTATGATAAATTCCTAGCTAAAATGTTTCTAAGAGAATATGAATACGGCTTATGACAACATATAGTTTACTCTTAGATAAGAAATTACTTACAATTTACGAAAATATTTACGAAAAATCTAAGATGCTTTGTGAATACCACCCCTGTGTCTGTTTACAGATTTGAAAAATAATTTAATGACATATATATAGAATTTTATTGCACATATTACACATTTTTGTTATTTATGTTATCTTCTTTTTCCTGTATAATTTGTTTTATTAACATTTCACACAATCTTGTATAACTAACAATTCAAACCACACCGTGAAACCTTTGAGCTGTTTATGAGTCGAGTTTTGCGGCCATTCAATTTGAAAAAAACAATTTCCAACCGTGACAAACGCTTTAACTTCAACAGCGCCAAGTATTTTCTATCACTAGTGAAGTCTATGTAACACAATTGACGATATATTGCAGGGAAGACATGAAGACGACTGTCCTGGAGACATTTGCAGGACCTGCAGACAAGGGCGCTTTCTCTGCTTCAGTTCAGAACACCTTATACGCGACAGTGAAGACAGCTTTAGCTAGAATACCACAGGTTTGATAGTTATTACATGATATCTCAATTGGTGTTAATTAAAGCGACATTACATGTTTTTTTTAAATTTATGCATGTAAAAGTATAGTTTTACATATTTATTAAATTGAATGTGACCTAACTTGCAGAACAAAGAATGCCAAGTCGCTTTAACATATGGGTATTTACTCGAGCTAAATGGTCATCTTGTTAGTGTTTGATCGACTTACCATTATTATATACCGTTTGGTATGGAATGATGATCATCCGTATATATACACAGATTGTCAAAACTTGAACAGGATAGTATGTGCTATCACAGCACGATATCTTCTTATCCGTACACAACAATGCTATACAATACAGTGTGAATTTTACCTAAGACTAGTAAATGTAAAACGTTGGATCAATCCGTATATAACTGTGTGAATGGTTTTATATTTGTGTTCCCCTGTCAATGCAGTTCATTTATGTCACAGTAAAGACACAAACACAGTGTGGATTGGAAATGTCTGACATCTAACCAATGTCAGACGTTTTATTAAATATATAAGTAGTTAAGTTAACACACTATAAAGCTGTGAAATGGTGTTATTACACTTTGTTTGTAATGCATAACTGTCTTTGCCATAAAGTTTGTAAATAGCCAAAGGCAATCATCTTTGCCGTTATGCCAATAAACTTTGAAACTTATTAATGAAATGTTTCATGGTTATTTTGACATTTCAGGTGGAAACAATTGATGTCACCCTACCAAACAAGCATTATTTTGGTGTTAACTATACAAGATTTCCAAGGTTGGAGTTTGGAAGTTGCAATAACCATGTACGTGTGTATTCTATAACTTAATTTACTTTATATGGCAGCTGCAATAACTGTAGATACCTCTATTGTGTTTCCTTTTTAGTTTGAGTCATTTTTCTACGGTATTAAAGATGTTTTAATATTTTCTTCATTATTCTGTAGCTATAAGTGTAATATTATAGATGACCCCAAGTTAGATAAGCCTCTGGCTTATTGCATGTTTTGATATTTAAATAAAGGTTCATTGTTATTATTGTATCATTATTATTATAATTATTTTTATTATTATTATTATTAGATCTTTTTTTTTTTTTTTTTTTTTTATTATTATTATGATAATCATTGAATATATTTGATATTTTGTCGAATTGTAACTCACGTCGTTTGTAATAAAGCCAATATTACCTTATAATGAAGATACAGTGTATAGCTATGCATGGAGATACCTCTACTTCTCTGGGAGGCATATGGTAAATGTTCTTCAGCATCCGAGTGAGTCCAGTTGATTAGTAATAGAGCAATTAAGAGTTGTAATGTAGGGAAGGCCACATACACAAGCCAATGCCTCCCCATTCAGACCCCCGGGAACGCCACATACACAAGCCAATGCCTCCCCATTCAGACCCCCGGGAACGCCACATACACAAGCCAATGCCTCCCCATTCAGACCCCGGGAAAACAACATTCTACAAAACATTAGGCAAGGAGTAGGTGTTATGGTAAAATTGTATGGGAATAGGGGTGCAAGAAATGCTCTGACCGACCATAAAACAACTGAAGACAATTAAAGGGGCCAACAAGGAGGGAAAATGTTAATGGATGGAATACTTCACGGAACAAGTCAAGACAATCAGTAATAATAGGCCGAAGGGGGGGGGGGGGGTTCTGAATTATTTGTGTTATAATCTTGTTATGTTATATGTTTTAAAATACAAATTGATGTAACTTGTTAATATACTAAAAGATTTGCATATGTATAAATGTACACCTATCCAATTATACCTGTCACTCTTCGTTAAGAAATATATACGTGCACATATATCTATATTACAAAGTTGCAATATTTAAAGTGTTATTAAGAAGTCAGTAAACATCATTAAACAGTGATGCAGGAAGATGGCAAGAACGTATGTGCTGTATTTTGTCAAATCATAGAAAATAAAAGTTAATGTACATGTTTGCATGGTTATTTGCATGTCTTATAATATAGGTATATATAAATTACAGGTTTACGAGGCTCTAGACAAACCATCTGGAAATATCCACTGTGTTATGCAGAGAAAGAAGCTATCCAAATTGTAAATCATGAATTCAATTGACAGTGACATGATAGAAACATGGACGATATGTACTGAATATTGCTAAACATACTTTTGTCTACGCTCCCACACAGCGCTTTGATTCCACTACCGTTACATTCACATCAAAGACCTAAACTATGGTATTTAGGTCTTTGTTCACATGAAGGTATCGGAATAAGCATCCGATGCTAAAGAAGAGTAACTTTTGTCAATATGTTTTGTTTGATTTATGATTTTTGTAAATATTTTTAAGCTTATTGCCTTTGGCAATAAATAGCCTGCGTGCGTATAAATTCATTTACATTATCAATTAGGTGATTCAATTATCTAACTGTCATTTTTTTTCTAGCAAACGTAAATCTATGTTATGTATTGTTACGTGAATGATGTCGGTTTATTTTCTATGCTAACAAATTCCTGCAAGTTTGTCTCATATTTGTGTCTTCAAAATGTTATGTTAAGACACTATAAATTCATTTTCCCCTCTCTTTTCTCGTTTCCTTCTTTTATTTTAATATGACTTATACAGTCTCAATATCTAAAACATATCATTATCATTTCACGTAGTTCTGAAATAAGATATGTGTTTTCTTGTGTTTGTTATATGAAATTGTATGTATTGTAATTTTGTTAACATGGGCTTTGGCCTACTAAACAAACTATCTATATATTTTTATGTTCAATTTCAGTCAATGTTATTATCATATTAAACGGAGATAAATGCAATACGCAGCATAATCTTAGAGAACACATGAACATTCCATTTGAAAGAAAATGTCTCAATTTTAAAAGTAAATTTATGATTTTTCGTTCAAAATTGTTGTTGACATCCAATGGAATGCTCATTAAAACATGCATCATATTAATAAATTTCATAATTTGTGTTGACAATTACATGAAAAGTAGACAATTTCCATTTACTTCTATATTTCATTCTAATAGATTTGTACTTTTTTTAAATTTGTAACTGTCCAATTTAAAATTGATGTATTGGGACTATAATGAAAATTCGTGGAGAAAAAGTCATACAAGACTCAAACATGAAGAATTCTGACTTTTAACCAGATCTCTATGTAATAGTTTCATTTATTTTATTCATAATGAACCGTTTTGATCGTTGTGAATTTTGAATGAAATATGTAATTAAACTGTTAAAAACGTCTTTGCCATTTTTTCCCCCATTTACGATCAAATACATTGAATGGGTTGTTTTTGTCTTGCATACATTCGTTCACTTGTATATCACCATATTTCGTGGAAATAGTATGGAACATTAAATGATTTGTATACATGCGTTTTATTTTAAATATACTACCTATATTATGCAGACTAACATGTTGCCCGTGTACATACATGCACACACACACACACTTATATATATACATATAAAGGGTGTTAAAAAAGTGTATTCGTAAAGTGGATAAAATGAGAATAATGGTGTGTACACTAGTTTGATTTTGCATAATAAAAGATACTGATTTTTAAATGAATTGCTGTTATATTTAGAACCCTTGCGCAGAAGAAGAACTATTGGGCCATAGCAACATAGATGGAAATAGCATTTAAAGAACAAACTTTTTGAACACCCTGTATAAATATATCAATCGTATACAAGTATATGATGAAACCAACAGACACTATTGATTTGATGGATTGGATAGATCGCAGTCCAAATTTACTAATCAGATAATTTGATAATTTACTGATAAAAGGTGCAAATCACAAAAAGAATAAACATAAATATACTTACTTAAATATTCATGAAACAGAATGGTTCTAAGTTCTTCAATATTGGAAAACATCGGGTGAGATAAATCTTTATATTTCAATCCAAAATGAAATACAAACTTCACACAAGAATTGACAGCATAGCCAATACGTATGTCCATCTCTTCTTCAGCATTGAGAACATTCACTGTAGGTTTAATTACTTCTCTAGGAGAGTTATTTTGAGAATGAATATTAATGTATGCTCGTAAGTTAAAAGGTGTCACAAACTCACCTTCAATACCACAATCTTTGCATTCATTATTCATACATTTAGAAGAGTGCTCTTCTTGTCAAAGCCTGAGTAAACAATCTTTGGAAGACACTTTCTGTTCCATCAGCAAATGTCCGACTATTTCTTGTACAAGCATTCAACTGCACTAATATAACGTCATCATGGTTGTCATCTTTTATTAATGGGGCATAGCAACAATCAAGAAATATGATCAGTCTTACATAACTACATTCAGGTTTTCCAGTACCCAATAAATGCTTTTTCAAATCCTCTATGCTTATAAATTCTTTTTTTTCCCAAGCTGAAATCCCCATTCTTTAAAATAATGGCCAGAAAAATAAAACACTAATGTTTTTTTTCTTTCCTTCATGACCATCTGACCGGAATGTGTGTAATCGATTAGTCAATGAGCGTTTTTTGCATTCATCCACACCAGGAGAATCTGGCTTTATAGTTAACACTCGCTTTTCGCTGAAAGATTCAAAACATGAATTATTGACCAGACGTATTTCTATTATACAAGTTTATTACACGCATTGAGAGACAAAGACGAACTTATTGGATAGATCTTCTAGCTTGCTAAATAATACAATCACTGATTTTCAAGCTCAATATAACAATAGGTCACATATATGTATACCCTTAGATGGGTTAAAATGTGACAATATTGCATGATAAGTCTATAATTCTATGAATCGATGAGATTGCATTGTTTGAAACGCTATTTTTTTTAAAACAAGGCATCATTACAGGGTGCATGAAAGTAAGGGTTTCCATTCATGTTCCTTCAAAGTGTATCTCAGGACAAGTATGAATGAGTTTACAGTAAAACCTAATTAATAAGACCTTAATATTGAGGTGGAATAAAGAGCAAATCAGTAATAATGGGCTTGAAAATTGTGTTCTTAATTTTGAGGTGGTCTTAATATTGAGGTGGTCTTTAAGTGAGGTCTTACTGTATTTAGTATACAATTCTAACAGAAAATACATATTAACAGTTTAATGCTTAGTTCCACAAAACAAGTGTTGACTTCACAGGAAACATTTAGTTATCCACTGAATTCAATTATAATAAAGAGTCTGATGTAGATCTATGTAAAATATAACACAATGTTCGTGTACGCATTATATAATGTGGATGCAATGTTTAATACAACTGTACACGATAGATGAAATTCAACAACTTGTGACAACTTCAATATTCCCAGGACTCAAGAACCGGCCAATTGAAAACAAATAGAAATCACATGGAATATGGCCAATCTGATTTGTGATAGTATCTGAACAAGGCTTGAAGTTTGACAAGTAAAATGAATCAGCATTACATCTGTTACCATAGAGAACCTTCACTGTGTTCAGTTACCTCCCGTTTTACTTCCAGTTATCACCCCTTCACATCCCCTTTGCTTAAAGAAGCAGTGGTTTGATCATTCACACTCAACTCAATTGACACCAATTGCTCATAGGGTATTGATGAAAGCATATCAATGGACAATGACAGATGTTACAAATGAATATATGAACATATTACTATCAATATCAAATGATTCTATAAACAAAAAGTAATCAGAAATGATGATCTTATGTGATCGATGTGTGATCGATGTGATGATGAACCTAAAACACTTGACATCAATTCACTTTACTGAACACTACAATTATCTTGGGACGAGTATATTATGCCAGAACAAGCATTAAACATACATGTTTGTGTCTGTACCTTTTTTCTCTCAGCTTACTAGTTATAACCGATGTATCTGTAACAAAAAACGTCATAGCATAGCAATAAGAAATTGTAGTTTAATGACAGATGTACATGCTAATGTAAAATATAGATAATGTATAAATTGTCTTAGGGGTACAATTATATAGGGAATATTATTAAATTTATTGCTTATTTAAATGTCCTTACAAAAGATTAAGATAATCATAGATACCTAATTATAACCTTAGATGACAAAATCAATTGGCAACTCTTCATCGAAACATCTCAGAATAAACACATATTTTCCAGCCGTAAATAGAAAAGTACCAACATTGTTTCTACCACTGATAAACATTATTAGAATATCTGATATTGTCTGATACTAAAACAGCAATCGAACTTGTCAAAATAACTTGTATATGAAAATAGACACGAACAATGAGTCTCGTTATGCGCAATACGTCCACAACACGCTTCCGTAGTGTAAAATCGACGAAAGTCTTCAAAAACATTTTCTTACATACAATAATTACATAAACTAGGTTTCAATAATGAGTTGCTATCAGTTAGATGTTTTCCGAATCTAAGATTTTGTTTCATAAACGTCTACATTTCTTGGCACTTACTGTAGACTTTAATTAAATAAATATTGGGGTATATACATGTGCATGCATTTACTTCTGCGTTGATTTCTCAAAGCGAACTTGTAGCTAAAATGATTCATGAAGAAAAAAGTCGCATCATATCCCAGCATATACAACATATAATGAAACAGGGCACATATGTATTTGTACCGAGTCCAAACAATTGTAGAATGTCTGAAGTATAGACTGAGTTTAAATTTTAAGACTGGTCTCAGATTTGTATTATGATAGAATAGAAGACCGGAGTTTGAAGTTTAAGACTGGTCTCATATTTGTATTATGATAGAATAGAAGACCGGAGTTTAACGTTTAAGACTGGTCTCATATTTGTATTATGATAGAATAGAACACCATAAAATATACAGAATGTACAGAATATTATAAAACATTGTAATATAAAGACAAGTTTATTAAACGATACAATCATATCATGCGGTATAGAAACGTATATATACTACGTAATTGTGGGTTTTAGTTTCACTGCATGATGAAAATATTGGTGACGTTGTATAACATAGTTTAAATCTATATAGGTCTTGTGAAAGGGCGATAACCAGTCCAGCAAGTATAACTTGAGTCGCCTCCCTTTAATATCAGTAAAACAAAAACACAGATATTGCGTACGATAAATTTTCAATCTCTTACTCTCACGATATTCATGACATATATGTTTATTCTTGAACAAAGAACAGATTGTCATGTTTTAAAATACAAATTGATGTATTATACTTCTACCTATTATGTATATTCACAGTTTATATTGCACATGTGACAGTGTTCAAGTTAGTCCATGTGTTTAATTGCGCGACCACGTTAAGATACAATGAAGCTTTGTAATGATGTATGCCTCACACTCACTTATGTGAAATTATAATTACCATTTAATAAATAGCAATTGTATGATAGTCTATGTCATACACCTTGCGGTGTTCACAAGTAATATCGCACACGTGTAGGAAGATTATCCAAATATTGTCCGCCTTTGTCGAGACTTGTAGTTAACAGTTTTAACAAATCATGAAAGTTTTCTCCCGTTTTTTGTTTACAATAGTTCTGAATTAGAATTTTGTATGCAAAACGATAATGTGACCATGTGAAATATTTATTGAATCATAGTACAAGACTCACATACTGTATGATGTATTTAAATGTCAATCAAAGTTCCCTTTTATTTCAATAGCCAATATACACATGTTGTATGACCATTACATAATTTATGTGCTACACATTAAGTTATACATACAAAAATATATATAGAAGTCAAATACTATATACGATCAAACACGTTCAAGTTCAAATTATTAATGAACATATCGCCAGAACATACAGCTTCATTTTAAAAACTTTGCATCAAAGAAATTGTATGTTCCTTCCAATAAAAAACTCATCTAAAAGTTGGTTCTATATTTTGTCACTGTTTAATGCATAATATAACATTTATCCTGTCTTTTGGAAATATGTATGTCTTCTTATTTTATGAATTATAGTAACATGTACATAACTCTGTAACATCATAACGTTGTGTATATTTATATTGACTTTTTTTATCTGTTGCGATTGTAATCTCACTGATATTATATAGTATATGCCTTGTTTTATTAATTACTATTACTACGGGTGAAAACAATCCACGAAACATAAGGCCCTTGAGAAGGTTCAAGGTTACATGTGTAAGGGAACAGAAACTCAAGCAGTGATTCTATTCTTGACCAGGGTTATTTCCCTTAGTATGCCACCAAGGTTTGATCTTATATTGCAATTATTATATTTGATGTATGTAAATTTGCAACAGTGTTCAACCACTTACAATTACACAATTCCTTGAATATATTACCAGTAAAATTCATTTATAAGTCTTTGGTTATTTACGTTTAAACGGTTTTTACATCGATTGTGAAACAGGTTATAACACGAAATTGAAAACACTTCATTTGTTTGAATATTTCTTTGGTGTTGTAAGCGTTACACACAGTTATTATGATTTCATAGCGGATACAGATTATCAAATTGTTTTCAAAATAAATCTCCAGCATATCCATGCGTCCAAGAAGGAAAACCCTTTCCTTAGTTTGCACATGCGCAGCAACAATCGTTTCACCTTTATGCCTTACACCGACAAGTAATCAGTTAACAATAAAGTTGCTTCAAAAACCTTTGTATTTAGTCATATCACGTTTTTCTGTAGATCAGAGAAACTAGGCTATTGGTATACTCCGGGCGGGATCAATGGCAAACAATGTTCGGCGTCATGTTGATTGCTCCAGACAGACCACTCATGATCTTGCGAACCATTACAGCAATGAAATCTCAATGTTCAATGTTACATCAATGTTTTATACAACACAATGATGCTATTTGCGTCATATAACGGACCCGGCTCTTTCCAGAAATACTATGCAACGCCCCACAAGGCGCGGATAACCACACACTTCCTTGCTCAAACTTATGTAAACGTCATGGGTTAGCCCACTGTATCCCCGACCTTAAACTCTTAAACAAATGGAACGAATTGGGTTGGACATTTTTCGTTTTCGTCTCGTTATTGTTAATAAAATATGTATTGTCTGATTTGTCGCAGTAAATTACACAAACACGCTGATACTGCATTAAAGCTTCGATGACAAATTTACCTGAATATACATTTATCAACACAATATATACTAAATAAAGTCAATATCAAGCTCATTTTGGGTCAGGATATAAATATCGACGACTGCTTTCTGAGTTACTAACTAGTGCTCGCGCCTAATGCATGGACTAGGAAAGTTAGCGGTACAATATCGGGGTTTGAACCAAAGTCCATTGCAGTATAATATGCAACACCACCAAATGCTTGCTCTTACCAAATATGCAAGAGTGTTTATGTTTGTAACACAAAACTGTTCCGCAACAATAAGTTTTCTATTCTGACCTCGTACTTGGTCATGTTGTGATTGATGCGTCTGATCTAAAACACATATCCTATTTACCCCAATTTGATACTTCAGTACTTAAACCAATATGCTATATATGCAATTGCTGTTATGTTCATAAGTTCGAAAATAAATTCGAAGAACAATGTACTTCTTTTCAAACTGCTTTCACTAAACAGTTGTCATTGCTGATGTTCCAATTATAGGCATTTATTTTCATTGTAACATTTACCACACTTTCATGCAGAAAGCATTTGTGTACCACCAATACCTTTCCTGTAATATGGAGACCATACCTTCTTGTATCACATACATATGTATAGTGGTGCAACATGATAACGTGTAGACATCATCTTAACCTAAATACGGAACAACAAGTCATATTCATATCCTTACTTTTGCCGGGTGTAGGCAGAGCAGGAACTAGTAACATTTGTAAAAAATTGAGCGGCCGGAGCTTGCCACTGCCATAACCGAGGCGGGCGCCCTTCCATCGAGCCACCACATCATTATAACAACATGTTTTAGAAGAGAGAATAAGTTGCTACAGTGAACGCCGCATACGAGGCTTGTTAGGAAATTAATGAGACATATAATATAAGGGCAATGAAAGAGATGCGAAGTTCATATTACAGCACTGAATAGTTCAACTTGAGTACTCTCTGAAAGCAAAGGTGACAGTGTCTCAATAATTTCCGAACACGCGTTGATCATAAGACAATGCTGCCATAAAATACCAGGCATTTGAGGAGATGCAAGGGCATATTGGAGCGCAAGGAATGGCTTGGCCGACCATTAAGGACAACTAAGGAGAATTAATGAGGACAAACGGGTAGATTAAATGGATAAAACATGTATCCGTGTGATACACCATGTATCAGGCTAACACCTCGGTTGACATTAACTTTCTCGGATTAACATTATATGATATCACCCTCCATGGGATCTGATATTTATATAATATTATGTGTCCGGGTTACATAACAAAGTATTTGGGTTATATAGCAAATAATTATGTATTCAGGTGACATGACAAAACAGAGTGTATACATATGACTTCAAGAGCATTATGTATCTGGACGACATTGCAAAACGACCTAAATCACTACACTCTCCCCTCTTTGACAATGGAGAAACAGGCCTCAACTGCACAATCTCTGCAATTTCTAGCCTGCTACCTCTTCCCCGGTGGCCTCTACACAAACCAAATTATCATCATCGCCATTGTTGTAGATCCAAGAGAAAATAAACCATGACCCCGCATGGTATTGCACCCCGAAGCTCTCACACCCAAAGCGGACACTCCACCACATCGCTTAAAACCTAGTCAAACAGATAGGCTGTTGAGAGTGGCTTATATATCACTACTTATATCTAGCTTATATAACAAAACATTATCTATTAAAGTTACATAACACATTAGCGTGTATCGGGGTGGCATAACCAAGCATTTTATAGTTGGATTACAAAACAAAACATGCTTATCCTTACAACATAACGACGCAATTTATATCCGCGTGACATAACAAAATATTAGTGTATGGACTACATTACAATACAAAATATTATGTGTTTGGATTACATTACAAAACAAAATGTTATGTGTATAGATCACATTACAAACACAATATCGTGTACATATGTTACACTACAAAACAAAATACCATGTGCATAGGTTATATTCCAAAACAAAACATTATATGCATGGATTACATTACAATGCGAAACGTTATGTGCATAGGATACATTACAAAACACATTATTATATGTATAGATTACATTACAAAGCAAACCATTATATACATGGAAAACGTAATATAAATATCAGATCCCAAAGAGGGTGATAGTATATAATGTTAACCCGAGCAAGTTAATGTAAACCGAGGCGTAACAATACATAGTTCCCACATCTACAACATTTCCCTCCCTTGTTCTTAACTGTCGGCCATTTTGATAGGCAAAACTGATAAGCCCTTATAGGAGTAATTTCCAAATATGTGATAATTGAGAAAATACCAAGATAATTCGTATGTGACAACTGTTTTTTCTTCAACTTTCTGAGCCAAATGCCCACATGAGCAAAAAGAATAAGTTATTTTTTATATATCGGATTAGCTTATCATCATTTACACTATATTCCCCATAAACTTTGACGAATTTTGCCTATCTAAATGGCCGACAATTCAGAACAAGTGAGGTAGTTATTGTAGATGTGGGAACTATGTATTCTAGAGTTAACATTATATATGGTCAGTGGGAATTTCCTGTAGTCTATTTCTAGAACCGTGCGGGGGTAAAATCGTTATGTCAAATGGTAAACACGTTATGTCACAACGTCACATGGTAAAATCATTATGTCACAGGGTAAAAACGTTATGTTACAGGGTAACATTACGCATTTGCTTATAGCGTGTTTATGTGAATTTTGCTTAAATAACTCACGTGAGACAAAATAATACAACATTATGTGCATGGATTACATTAGAAAACAAAACATTATGTTCATGGATTATATTACAAAACAAACATATTATGTCCAGATCACATCACAAAACAAAACATTATGTTTCCGGATTACATTAAAAAACAAAATATTATGTGTCCGGATTACATTAAAAAACACTTGGTATCCCTGTAACATAACGATGCATTCTGCATCCGTGCGTCAAAACGAAGTATTTTGTATCCGCATGACATAACGAAACATTTTGTATTAGGGTGACATAATAAAGCATCATTTATTCACTGACATGATAAAGCATCATGACATGTATGAAGCGGGCATATTACTGGGTATTTGGTGATGAAATAGAGGATATATATTTTAACCAGTATACTCTTTTGTATTTGTTATAGCTTCAGCGGCAGATTTATTCCATTTACGTTTTCAACAAAAGCACCAGTTTTAAAATACACGTGATTTAACAAATTCGGCCTGGTTTTGCGGTTAAAAATCTCCTAATAAAACCTTGTAATTGGTCAGTTTTAAGAGACAACCACTCAGAGGCTTGAGGTTTGAGACAAAGGCAACCAAATATTTAAATTCTGTTTCAGTTCATTTATACCAACTTATAAATATATTCAATAGTAATAGCATGCGTGGTACAACTTGAATGCTTGATGCTCAATAAAATCTAATATCTTTAATATAAATACAATACGCCACAACACAATTACAGAACCATTCTGCATCGGTGTTTAACTTTAGATTTGATTGGCTTACGCATTGCTGGGACTCAAGCAGCAAAAGCGAACACAATATGGATGCGCCGAAAAAAACATCGTACTGCCATAAAAATAAGACATTTACAACGACGTTTGCACTGCTGTTGCTGTACAATTACGTAGGTCAGTATTTAATTAAATTGTGTTTCTATGAAAAAGACTTCTTAAATCAGATCGGAAATGCCTGCTACTGAAACAGTACACCAAGAAATTAAGGCAGTTATTGAGGTACATGGTATTCATGGCAGAAAAAGCCAGATACATCATAGTTTCTTTTGTAGCAGCAAGTAGTTGATATAAGAAACACAAATTTAATAACAGCAAAGGAATCAACGATACAGCCAGAAGCACACCACTTGAAATAGATAATCTTGTGAACGTGGCAACGCGTTCTTTGTTCTGTTTCCTAATTCCATGTGTGCGTTTCCTCAAACACATCTGTATCAGCATCAGTACGTTACATGCCATAATAAGACAAAATGGAACCACGACTAGCGCCCAAAGTGACGATATTTCGTACATTGTTCTAACAAAGTACCGGTATTCTTCTTCGACTGTGCAAACTGTTTCATTTAACCTTTCGTCATATGTCGCCTCCATAAAGCATGCATAACTGTTTATCCCAGTTAGGACTAAGATCAAAACCACGAATGCAACTTTAGCACGAGTTTTCGCACCACTTGGTGAAAAGGAGAAAGGAAATGCTAGACTGAGAACTCTCTCAACTGCGATGCATACAACCAACCACGTGGATAGTTGGCTTACATAGAAACGGGAAAAGAAGACCGTAATACAGGTTGCAGTATTCACAGGTAAAGGCGGTATAGCATCTGCAAGAACATACCAGCAACTGTGTATGAGGGCTAATATGTCACTGGTGGCGAGTTCTTTGAAGTATATGGAGCAAGCTATTTTGGAACATTTTTTACCTTTAGTCCACACTATAAGAGAAATAATGTTCCCCGTCAAACCTACCACAATTTGCAAACCAAGAAAAACATAGGTGAAGTATTCTAAATAGTAAGTAATATTTTCCAGATCGTCACTATCTGCAAGTGTGGAACCATTGACACTAGATATTTCCGTCGAAGTGTTCAGTTTTAGTGAAAGATTACTCACTTCCATGCTGATAAGAATATTGTAGTTTTTGCGTTCGTCCACCAGTGTTGTTAATAAATGTTTTCTTGATAAAACAATGTAGCTGCTGAATTAGTTAATACCATTCCATCAATTTTATCACGACCAAAGTAACAAAACGACACAATATTAAAGTTATAGTATATACGTAAGAAACAAAATAATGAACGTCAGTTCAAAGTATTATTCGAATACTTTAGTAACGGCTTGTAAAGTAAAGATTAAAGGTTCGGTCTCTGATCCAACAAACATCAATGATAACGGACCAGTCATTGAATTATCCTTTCGTCCATTCCAGCATACTGTCATTTTAAGACCCACTTTTGACGCAGTCCTAAAAGTCCCAGTTCGTTGGCCTGTTCATACTTTTCTTCGAAGAATATTATTCTCAGTAGTCCTACATCGGTCAAATCTTATAACCAATTGTTCGTTCCGACTTGTTGGAATGAAAATGGTATGAAAGTTCTGCCTTTTTTCTGCAAAAAAACATAGTACGTTAATATACAGGTATATTGTTTTTGTATTGATATTTGAATTTAAAATACAAATTGCTTATAATATTTCGGCAAGTAGTAAGTACATATATTTATACTGTGCTCAAAACGCCATACCTGAAGCGCTAACTCGTCCAACTTTGTAATTACTAAACAACAGTGCAATGCGAAATAAATATTATCTTCCCATTCCAACTTACACAATTGTTTGCAAGCTCGAATCTGGTTATCAATAAACTGAATGATTGATAATATGATTCCTTCATGTGGCTTAGCCATGCCATATATGCCATTTGAATGGAATGTATTTGGTAATAATTTGATAAAAGACCAACCATCCTGTAAATGTCAATTCGCCGGTTAAAAATAATGCATTGATAGTTACATGTGCAACATATTAGCAAAATCATTCGTGGAATAATTGCTGTCAATAATTCAGGAAGAACAAATGCTAAAGCTATTGGCTATATTAGAATGCCATTTATGAGCAAAAATGTTAGATAATATGTCTAACATTCAGTGTGTATTTATTTTCAGAGTAATGCACATACTGTTAACCCTGTCTCTGATTGTGGAGAGAGCTGTCTAGCCAGCCAGGTAGCTCAGCCAGTAAAACACTGCTAAAATGAAGCTCATAGGTTAGGAACCCGTGTGATAATACATGACGTAAAACACAAACTATATCAACACCATATAAGTAAGTAATAACGTAAATTGTTTATTATAGTAGAATGCGTACTAAGCAGTTACATATACAGTGATACCTCAATAATAAGACCACCCTTGGGTCCCTTGAAAACAAGTTGATGAGTAGACTTACAAACCTATTATATATTGATATTGTGAAATATTGTGTTCTTTGCCCTTGATAAAGACCCATTGTGGCCGAAATATTGAGCTGGAGTGAATTTTTACACCAGACATTGCATTGATCTCCTTTGTGGGATATTTCAACAACAAGATTATATTGACAGTGTTCTTATTATTGAGGTGGTAGTATTATTGAGGTGGTAGTATTATTGAGGTGGTAGTATTATTGAGGTGGTAGTATTATTGAGGTGGTAGTATTATTGAGGTGGTAGTATTATTGAGGTGGTAGTATTATTGAGGTGGTAGTATTATTGAAGTGGTAGTATTATTGAGGTGGTAGTATTATTGAGGTGGTAGTATTATTGAGGTGGTAGTATTATTGAGGTGGTAGTATTATTGAGGTGGTAGTATTATTGAGGTGGTAGTATTATTGAGGTGGTAGTATTATTGAGGTGGTAGTATTATTGAGGTGGTAGTATTATTGAGGTGGTAGTATTATTGAGGTGGTAGTATTATAATTGAGGTGGTCTTTAAGTGAGCTTACTGTACAAATATTAAAATATAGCAATATACACCCGGCTCGTTAATCTTATAGGTCACCTAAAATATGAATAGTAACATAGATTATAAATAATTATGCAAATTAAAAGCTAAACATGTATATGAGATCACATATTACAACAGGGGATCAAAATCGATACTGAGCGGACACGAAATATACCCATTTGATATTTGACCTCGAAGTGTGACCATGACCTTCGACATAATATGAGGGAGACATTATTTACTATAAACCATACCACATGGCAAATTACAAAAGAGTTTTATTGAAATATTATGCAAAATGCCACTCATTAACGCATGAAATGAAAAGCATTACAAGACAAGATTGGCCTTTGCCGGATTGCACCACATGTATTACTGTATCAATGTTGTGATGAAATGTCAGCGCAGAAATATTCTACCTTATATTGTTTTGAGCAAGGGGCTTGTTATAATCAAATTCTATAGTAGGCGAAATCCACGGACACTCATCGGATGAGTCATCCCAAGTCAGTAATTCTGAACCGCCAAAGTCTACATACTCCTGAAGAAAATAGTCATTGTCTAACAAAAAATAGCGGTAAGCATCTGCGATATCAGCTAGAAAAACGATTTGAGCTGACATCACTTACGCAAAAGAAAGCAACCCAAAGAAACTTGCTGACTAAATATTGCAAATTACAGAAAAAGATGTCTGCCTACGCCGCAGCCGTGTCACGCGTGAAGTGCACTGAAAACAAGCTAATATAGCGCACTTTAACTCAGATGACGATAGCAGTAGGCAGATAACTCTGCGGGCGATAGTGTATGTTAGTGTACAATTGGCAGAGATACGTATACAAGAAAACGGTGCAACATATAATATATCCAACGAACAATTTTACGTATATTGAAATCATGGGAAATGCAATTTTCCGTCATCGTTCCGTTGAATATAGACGATTTACGGAAACTGTTTTAAAATTGAATAAATTCACATACTTTTTATTTTGTTGTCGACTATTAAAAAATTAACGATTGAAATATTAATAACGACAGGTAAAAAAGTACAGTTTAACAAAAACAAAATGATAAAATAATATTTCCCATGTAATGAACAAATTGGCGGCGTCAAGGAAAAGGAACGACAACGGAGAAAATACGTGAACTACTGTGCGCAGATAAGATGCGTTTGAACAGTCACAAAGAAACAGAACACTGTTGTATCGGTACTTCATTCAAAATGAAACATAATGCATTAATGATTCATTTAACTTTTACAGAAAGTGCAACTGGGTGGCAGTTGTCAACCGCGTAATCTTGTCATTTCTGGGACAGATTGTCGAGTTTGACATGATGATTATCCATTGTGTGTTCAACAGCATTAATGATTCGTTTAACTTTTACAGAAATACCAAATAATACAGAATGTTAATTAATTGACATCTTATTATGGGATAATTAAGAAATTTCACTAATTATGATACGTTCTTGCATAGCAATTTCCCATGAACGTTCACATGTTGTCCATATATTTGATGTCGCCCTGTTTACCAGTACAATAATGTAAGTTGCAAGTCCATAAGTTATTGCGGCGGCCATGCGGTCTGCTTAAGTGCTACGAACATTCGACGTGCGGGCATTGCTCGGTATTCACATGGCTTGTTTTAGACAGCCGCAATGTTACCTTGCGAATACCGTGCAGACGAGGCAGATACCTAGCCGTGTTCGCAATGTTACCTTGCGAATACCGTGCAGACGAGGCAGATACCAAGCCGTGTCCGCAATGTTACCTTGCGAATACCGTGCAGACGAGGCAGATACCTAGCCGTGTTCGCAATGTTACCTTGCGAATACCGTGCAGACGAGGCAGATACCTAGCCGTGTCCGCAATGTTACCTTGCGAATACCGTGCAGACGAGGCAGATACCTAGCCGTGTCCGCAATGTTACCTTGCGAATACCGTGCAGACGAGGCAGATACCTAGCCGTGTTCGCAATGTTACCTTGCGAATACCGTGCAGACGAGGCAGATACCTAGCCGTGTCCGCAATGTTACCTTGCGAATACCGTGCAGACGAGGCAGATACCTAGCCGTGTTCGCAATGTTACCTTGCGAATACCGTGCAGACGAGGCAGATACCAAGCCGTGTCCGCAATGTTACCTTGCGAATACCGTGCAGACGAGGCAGATACCTAGCCGTGTCCGCAATGTTACCTTGCGAATACCGTGCAGACGAGGCAGATACCTAGCCGTGTCCGCAATGTTACCTTGCGAATACCGTGCAGACGAGGCAGATACCAAGCCGTGTCCGCAATGTTACCTTGCGAATACCGTGCAGACGAGGCAGATACCAAGCCGTGTCCGCAATGTTACCTTGCGAATACCGTGCAGACGAGGCAGATACCAAGCCGTGTCCGCAATGTTACCTTGCGAATACCGTGCAGACGAGGCAGATACCAAGCCGTGTCCGCAATGTTACCTTGCGAATACCGTGCAGACGAGGCAGATACCAAGCCGTGTCCGCAATGTTACCTTGCGAATACCGTGCAGACGAGGCAGATACCTAGCCGTGTCCGCAATGTTACCTTGCGAATACCGTGCAGATGAGGCAGATACCAAGCCGTGTCCGCAATGTTACCTTGCGAATACCGTGCAGACGAGGCAGATACCTAGCCGTGTCCGCAATGTTACCTTGCGAATACCGTGCGAACGAGGCAGATACCTAGCCGTGTCCGTAATGTTACCTTGCGAATACCGCGCAAGCGGCTTCAATGCAACCACTGATAAGTCTGCAAAAGAAGCACTTTTTGTATTCCATCAAAATGTCTCGACACTGTCTTGTGATGACTGCGTGGGCACATTGAGCTCCCTTACGGACCAATGATGACCGAAAATTCGCATACCTTTTTCTTCGGTCACCTAAAGTCGTGTAGTGACCTGCGATCTGCGGCGACTTCAGTGGGTTGTGACTGAGACTTTACTCCTTTGCTCATTTGACGGAGTACAGATCGGATTATACACCCTGTTGACATACATGCGAAGGGGACTCTTAAAATTTGTTGATAATACATTCCAGAAAAATCGGTGAGGTCAATTGACCGCCATATATAACTTAAAACAATGTTGAAACATGGCTTTAAGTTTGGTTAAACCCAATAAAACAATCAGCAACGATCACTGAATATGACATACCAAAACTGGTATAAGGGGATCTCGTGTCTACCCTCGCAGTGTGGCAGCACTATAACGTGCCAAATAAACGCTGTCTTCGTATAACTTAACAGTTTTGGTTTAACGTCAAAGTTAACACAAACACACATTTTTCCCGCTGTATTCATTTTACTTTTTAACTTGTATATTTTAAAATGATTGACCAACGAAGTTATAACTTATACCAACCCCTATCGATGACTGTCTCTTAGGCCATTAACCATTACTTGCGCCTATATTAGGACGTGTATGGTTTGTGGTTCAACCAACGATTCGATCTCAGGACCTGCGGTCGATCAGGAGTAAAACTTTACGCCCCGAGATCACTACACCTCCCAATTCTGGTATTCAATATAACCCGATTTATTGCAGAACAAATACGTGAATAATACAGTCATGGAGCATGCTCGAAAATACTCATTTGTATTTCCTAAATGTTAATAACTCCAATGACTTTTCTATTTGACTTGATTGTTAATTTTAGCATTTATTAATATGCAATTAGTTATGATTTGTCACAAATTTCTAGCTAATGGACAGTATTTATGACTCCAACATATAAACGATCCCTCTGCAGTATGCAAGAGTCAGCATAACGCTCGTTCCTACGTTGGTTCACTCTCATCCGGCCATCAACCCGGGACAATGCAAACATTGATGCGTCGAAGAAAAGAATCGTTTGCCAGTTCTGGCTTGTCAAATTGATGTTTCCCTCGGTCCATGGAAGTATGTGACGGCGATGACGGGCCGTCACAGATCCAACA
This sequence comes from Mactromeris polynyma, assembly GCA_032209605.1. Taxonomy (NCBI): domain Eukaryota; kingdom Metazoa; phylum Mollusca; class Bivalvia; order Venerida; family Mactridae; genus Mactromeris; species Mactromeris polynyma. The sequence goes on from JASFXZ010000058.1 coordinate 1,206,671, forward strand.
TAGGGACGACGTCCGTAGAAACCGCTTTCCGCCAAACAATTACGTCCGGTTTGTGCGGAAATGCGGTCGTTGTGAGTACCGGGGGTAGCCGTTGCAGTGGGAAAGCGATTTCGTAGATGCTGGTTCAAGATATATCGGTCTTGGTCTGGCGTAGTTACACGTGGTTTACCGCTCTGTTGTAAGTCGTCGGTATTTCCGGTCTGCGCGAATCGCCGTCTGAGACTTCTCTCTGTCTGTACAGATAACCCAACTTGTGTCTGCCACCTGTTCACTAGGAATTTAGCATCACAAAAGCTCTTTCTCGAATTTTGTTTGGAATCCGCGACATTGAAATTCAGCAGTCGAACCTTTAATTTTAAATGCTTTTGACCATTTACTGTATGTCGCCTAATGCAATATATTGAAGTGAAAATCGTTTCTTCATGTGGACCGGATATGCAAGGATAAGTCAATACATACTACTGGTTATAAACCTAGACATTTTTAGATCTATTTTACGAACGTTTCTTTTTTGGTTCAGTATACGTATATGTGTTAAATAATGGCAAACATCTATGGGAATGAGGAAGTAAGGAATTATCTGGCTGACAATCGAAAACAACCACGGATAAGTGGACGGGACAGCAAGTGGAGGAATGGATGGAATTCGCCACAGTACAAGTTAAGAAAGCCAGTGACCACATGCCGAAGGGGGAGAACACGAATATTATATCAAGTCAATGAACTGCACATGAGGAAAAGAAACTTAACATACATCTAAAACATAAACATAAATAATAACCACACATCGATTAACAGTCTTGCTACTGGGAATAAAGTACTATATATTAATAGTAAATAACATTGCATACGTATAAACATAGTATGCAACATAACATATGGACAAATATAATTAGCATGTAACATGAGGCAAATATGTGTCTTTCTCTGAGATTTTTAGCCCAATTGACATATATCTGGGATAAATTGAGTTATTCACATTTCTAAATGCATGCACAAAAATATTGCAAAACCCATATTTAGGGAATTACAGCACTTTTAATATGGTCAACAAGACTAGATCTACAAAAACTTAATACAGCAAATATGTGTCCCCCCCCCCCCTCCTTCACTGTCCACTTTGACTCTCCTAGTAATTCCTTATGGCCTGCCAGGCCATTCCTTGTGCCTCTGTTCCTTAACGTATGTACCATTTAACCTCCTCAAGTGCCTTATGTTTTATGGAGTGTTGTTTTCCCGGGGGTCTGCGTGGGGAGGCATTGTCTTATGTATGTGGCGTTTACTGTAGCTACTTATTCTCTATCTTTTCAGATACAATAAACATGTATTGATTTCCATGACAATAGGACACAAACCTACACAGCGAAAACAGAAACGGAAATGCTAGATTGCCCAAGATGGAGATCATAATAAGACAAAAAAGCAGATAGGTATTTAAATGGTATGCAATCATAAGCTTTGTGGAAAAGCACCTTTATATGAATAATTTTACTTGAGGTAATAACCATATACATTAAAACCGTAATAATAAGACCACCTTTGGGACCCTTGAAAACTGGCCTTAGTATTGAGGTGGTCTTAATATTGAAGTTGAATAAAGAGCATACAGTCAAAATGGACTAGGCAATTGTGGTCTCAATTTTGAGGTTGTCTTATTATTGAGGTGGTCGTTAGGTGAGGTTTTACTGTCATTGTTATGTGATTGCATATTAATACAAATGTCAATTCGCAATTAAATGTCTGGGACACAAATTAATATTTTCTGTAGAATTACTTGCGGTTACTAAAGACATGGGGCTGACACCCCAGTCTTAACATCACGCAATTAGTAAGATATGACAAAATCATAGTATGGTGCGTTATTCTGGACACTAACAAACCTCTTATTGTAAATAGCAGTAGCAGGAATACACGATACTATCGCTGCCAGATGTGGTATACAGTGCAATAAAGTAGTTATTATTACGAACATTAGCCGTGATGATATATATGTTAACTGCTACTTTTAGCAGTATAGCGGAGCAAAGTAATCAACACAATTATTGCAATTAATATACAACGACTTTTTAGTATTACAACATTATTACAAACATAAAAAAGAGAAGCATTTAATCCTTGCTAATTTACCACTTATCTGAAAGAATACCTAATTGATATACATGTTCATACATTAATATATCGATAATGGGGAAGGTACATTTTGTGTTTTCTATGCTATTTCGTAGATCGTTTCGCGAATAGAAAACCTTTTATTGTACACTTTTCTATTTTTTCAAACCAGTTTCTCAATTTTCTTCATAGACGAATATATAATACATCTAGTTAATCTATTACTTTCGTTTCAAAGTAGATAAACATATTCGATGTTATTACTTGAAACATCTCATCTACTTCCTTACATGCTTCATGGTACGATCATATTCCTAGCATTTGTTAACCTTATTGGTGATATGACAACATATTCTGTAATGTACATAAGATTTTATGGAAATAAACAATTCATTTTTTTTTAAAAAGAACACGATTATTGCATTAGTGATACGCTGAAAACATTTTGGTCACGACAGAGGCTTTATTCTTATTATTGTTAACACGACAATTGGTATGTAAACCAGATAAACATAATGTTGCTTCCATTTACAACTGCCTTTGGAAGTAGATATATAGCATATTTTGTGATTTATCTAGTGAGAGTTGTTGTTAGTCAACAATACAGGGAATTGCTCGACGTAGGAATTAAGAAGATGTTCTAGGTTTAAATGTACCAGTTAAGAACATAGTTTGTTTTAATAAGACAAATCCTTAATTATCTAACAACAGGATTCCACTAGGTGATGCATTTCGAGGGTCATTTTGATAAATTTTACCGGACTGTACCATTTTATCGCCACATTGCCTTTTGTTGTGAGAAAATTTTACACTTCAGCCAGAATCCTTAGAGTGAAAATGTGGCTTTTTGGAAATTCAAGGGGTCAAAGGGTCAACTCCATGGTCAAATTGAAAGCAAATACCACTGAAATGCCAATTAGCTACAACATTCATAAAAATAAAATGTCCAAATGCTGGCATAATTTTCATCGACTTTTCAGGTTTAGACCCGATTGACCATCATATGCGATTGTAGCTGGCAATAATAATGTTTCAACATTGGTACATTTTATCTATGATCATTCGTTAACATCATAAATTATGTTTTGTATTGTCATCATTGATTTCATAACGAGAAAAATTAAAGTGAAAACGGACAGCATTTTAATATTATCTAGATTATGCATTTTGGCTTTGATATATACCGTGACTTCGAAGGTGAAAACACATATTATTAATAAAATTGAGACTTAAAAGTGGAATTGACAAATGTTTTCATATTGAGGAATAATTCCTTTAAACTCCAAGACCATAAAAATTCAATTACAAACGCACATATTTATCCAATAGTTTGTTTCAGTTTTGAAACATCCATCTGACAGATTGAAAAATACATTTTATGCTAGCATGTTTACATAAGTCAAATAAGGATGATCTTTGTTGCACTTCAATGTGAGTCTATTGATCAGAATGTACGCAAGCCTGGTGCTTACATTGCGGCTGCTTCAATAACTCTCAAATTCAACTTCATGAATTTACAATTTCAACTTCATGAACTAACAATTTCGTCTTCATGAATTCACGATTTAAATTTCACAAATTCACGCATTAAATTTTACGAAATCACAATTTCAACTTCATGAGTTCATTATTTCAACTTCGCGAATTCACGATTTCATTTTCATGAAATCATGAATAATTGAAGTTGAATTGGCGAATTCGTGAATTCGTGAATTTGAAATCATTATTTAATGATGTTGATATCGTGAATTCACGAATTCGCATTTGAGATTTATTGAAGCCAAAATGTCACCACAATGCTTCGTGCATATATTATACTTTATTCAAAATGGTCAATTTTCATATTTCTCAGTTTCTCTTTAATCTAATTGAAACTCTAGACTGTGTAGCTAAGCACTTTTGACATGATGAAAACCATTTGAATTATGCTTCATTTAATTTATATTTGATAAGCTTTATGTTTAGAACTAAACTTATCCTGATTGCCTTCATGAAAAACAGCATAAGGTGATACCCCCCCCCAACGAATTATGGCTTCAAACAGTAGCAGTAGTTGCCCTACACCATTCTATTCATCTGGAATGAATTACATTTTCTGTCAATCATGGCTGCAAAAGGAATCACAAGCAAGAACAAAAGCTTTGTTTCCAAGAGTAATTGTAAACCTGGACTATGTCAACAACTTGTATTTGCCAGTACCTTTTTAATTGCAACATTACGAAACTTATGCTAACCCTGAATAAACATGAACTATTAACAACCTTACTCATAATGCAGTGTCTGAGGTCATGGGTTTAATCCCTGGCTATGCCATGTTCACGAAAGTCAAGATGTACAATTCGTATTTATAACTCCCTTACTTCGCAAACCGTATGTGTGCATTTTATGGGTAGAACAGGACATGAGTAAACCCACATAAGTAGATCTTAGCAGATATTATATTGATTGTAGACCAAACTATCGGTTGATCATAAATATGTAGCAGTAAAAAAGTATTTAACACGTTGAGTAGGTCTGTCTGTCGGTCTGATATCCAAGACGATATAAGTGCTATATAGCTTGCATATATTCACACATTTCGCACCATCAGAGCTCGGACCAGTTATAAAAATCAGCCTGACATACACTATACATGTAGGGGGAGTGTAGCACGTCTGTTGTTTGGCATCGAAACAAGACATACCGACGTATTTTATAGTGTGGTATCTCCATGAGTCATGCGTGTAACACCTGGCCCCCTGTTCACAAAGAATCAAATTTCAGGATCAAATATAAGACCTTTCAAAGTTTGTAGAAATGTTATGCAAAGCTAAATCTTTTTACCTAACCAATTTAACAAACGTCAACAATATATACAAAATTAGCCCATACTGTATCTAAATTATATTAAGCGTCACCCTGGATTTGTGAAACCTAGGTACATTTAAAAAAAACGTTTGGGGGAAAACAGAACATAAACGCCACAAAATTATTATATTTGATCATTTTCGGCTGACAAACTAGAAGGACAAGTTTCAACAAGCACTCGTACAATAAATTACATGAACAAAACTTCAAATGTTGTAATAGTCAATAATAAAATCAGTCTGAAAATGAACACTTGTATAATTTAGAAATACAACAGACCTAAACTTCCGAATAACACTTTGAGGATTTTGTCATAATGGACATGAGGTGCTTAACATGGTACTTATAGTTTGAGCTCAGATTAATGTTTCTTTGTTTTTAAAAAAATATATATATACGAGGGCTAATCGTGGAAAACCTTGATAGAAAAACACTAAAAACAATGATAATATCGTCTTATAAAATATACCTTACTGGCATGGAAACAACAATTCCGTTTTTTTCTTTTTCATTTGTGGGCCCAAAGCATTAGCGCACATGGACAATTAACATTAGTAAAAATAGAACCAAAATGTTTATCAAAGGCACTATTTGGCAACTTTTGTAAGGAAATACAAAAACAATTAATTAATCATATATTGTTTCAGGTTCTTGTATCGCAATCCTCCTCAAGCAAGAAGCTATGCTTCATCACAGTTCTATTGTAACCGTGATTAGTCTCGCTATAATGTCTGCATCATTACGTTTGATGCCAACCAGTTCTACATGATTTGTGTACAAATATAACGCTAGGCATGTATAGAAAAATAACAAAATATATTGTATCAGAGGAAAATGGTCGAGATCTTCATAAATAAAAAAAAAGGACACCTGAATCATTTCATCTGATTTTGAGCAAAGTTAACATTTGGCCATTGTATTTATAAAGCAATGGTTAAGCACATACGCATAAATAGCACAACCTTTGATGCACTAAATACAAAAATCACAAGAAATATCTTGAAAAAAGATGGTCGGCGCAATTTGAAGGATGTGCAACATAAAAAAACCGAGATGTTACGATTGCTGGTCACTCCAGATCCAAAATGGATTTCGGTAAATTCACCAAAATTCAGTGGATTTCGGTATGGTAACGTACCCCTTATCGAAAGGTTAACCAATTCGCGTCAAGGTTACAAACGTTGTTCGGTTGAAGAGAAGTTGGTTTAGTGGTTATAGTAAGATTTGATTGGTTTACACAACACTGATATGCAAATAGTAAAGCCATGTTAGTACAGCTGCGCAGAAAAAACGTTACATTACATGTATAAGTGTATACTTGTTTATTTCAATTTTAACCAATAACTCATTCATATACATATTGTGAATTGTTCTTTACATAACTGACACATATTGCATAGTACTCGTACATTCACATAGACAAACATACAAAAATGACAATTTGTAAGATTCATTTCATCCTTGATCTTGTGTGTCCACTAGGAGACAGAAGCAGAGGAAGACTGTCCGGTATTCTGGGCTGGTGTTCTCATTGTATGGAAATTTCACACTAATGTTGGAGACAACATTAAATGTACATAGAAATGACACAAAATATAATAGTTTGTTACATGTTTTATTACGTCCGAAAAACAGCTGTTAATTATATTAGGACCACTCTGATTGGAGGGTCGTCAAGTTGGTTACTTATTCCCTATTCCCTATTCGTTACTTATTCCCTATTCCCTATTCGTTACCTATTCGTTACTTATTCCCTATTCCCTATACGTTACCTATTCGTTACTTATTCCCTATTCCCTATTCGTTACCTATTCGTTACCTATTTGTTACTTTTTCCCTATTCGTTACCTATTTGTTACTTTTTCCCTATTCCCTATTCGTTACCTATTTTATTAATTAACCCTAACCTTATGCGTTTTTTATACATTGCATCTTTTAAATGATTTCTTTTCATGTCTCTGGTGTTAGTTCTAGGTTTGTAGATATGAAAAAACCTTGTTAGTGCATATGTACCAATTCTGCGCTCGACTGATACCCTGTTACCTATTCGTTACTTATTCATTCCCTATTTGCATTTTCTACATTGCATCTTTTAAATGATTTCTTTTCAGGTCTCTGGTGTTAGTTCTAGGTTTGTAGATATGAAAAAACCTTGTTAGTGCATATGTACCAATTCTGCGCTCGACTGATACCCTGTTACCTATTCGTTACTTATTCGTTCCCTATTCGCTTTTTCTACATTGATCCTTTTGAATGATTTCTTTTCAGGTCTCTGGTGTTAGTTCGATGTTTCTAGAGTTGAAAAAAACTTGTTAGCGCATGTGTACCAGTTTCTGCGCTTGACTGATACCCTGTTACCTATTCGTTACTTATTTGTTCCCTTTTCGCCTTTTCTACATTGCATCTTTTGAATGATTTCTGTTCATGTCCCTGGTGTTAGTTCTAAGTTTGTTGACATGAAAAAACCTTGTTAGTGCATATGTTCCAATTCTGCGCTCGACTGATACCCTGTTACCTATTCGTTACTTATTCGTTCCCTATTCGCTTTTTCTACATTGATCCTTTTGAATGATTTCTTTTCAGGTCTCTGGTGTTAGTTCGAGGTTTGTAGAGTTGAAAAAACCTTGTTAGCGCATATGTACCAATTCTGCGCTTGACTGATACCCTGTTACCTATTCGTTACTTATTCGTTCCCTATTCGCCTTTTCTACATTGCATCTTTTGAATGATTTCTTTTCAGATCTCTGGAGCTAGTTCGAGGTTTGTAGAGTTGAACCAACCTTGTTACAGTGCTATAAAGTATATATTTAAACTTAAGTGTTATTAGGATATCAATAAGCCTGCTGTCATACAGGACAGACGGCAAAATATTGTATTTCTGTGCAGGAATATCATTCAACTTGTTTGTTGTATGCTTATGTTACAATCCGTTTTGTAATAAAACAATCTAAATTGACAGAAACATTTTGTTTCATCATTAAATTATTGGAAAGCAGTCGATAACTGTAAAGTAAGTCTTAGGACATTCAAAAGGAAACTCGTGCAATAAATACAAGATATTGAAGAATCGTTTTGAAATAATATTTTTCTGAAACACAACCCGTTTTGTGAAAAACAATCAAATTCTGAGTTCAGAAAATTTACATTACAAATGGGGGTCCTTAAAATCATGTCTTTATTGCACGCATTTACCTTTTGAAACTTCTGAAATAAGACGTATTTTACAGTTGTAGACTGGTTTCCATTAATTACATGATGAAATAAAACGTTTGCGACGTCCAAACTTTAACTTGGAAATACTCGCCATAACTTACATCACTAATACAGGTTTGAACCGTGAACAGATTAAAGTTTTAGATATTCAATAATGCACGAGAAAACGATGAATCCATCTGTGTATTCAGTTATTCTGTTTATACAAATCCTAACTCAAATTTGTATAATTGTGATTGCTATGACCATTTGAATAATGACATACGCCATTATTATGAGTTAGGTTCAGTGTACTGGTGATCTTAATTCACGAACGGGTATTTTACCCGATCACGTGATTGATTTAAATATTGGACGATTTGTTGATGGGCGAATTTGTTTTGCAAAATCTGGTTAAGGTTCGAGGTCTCAGTTTAGTTGTATTTTGGCTAAACAACTTAAACCAGTTATGATTAAGATTGGTCGGCAAACAAACATATGATTTAGTCTAAGAAAAATGACCCACGTCATATTGATTGTGTAAGAGCTTACAGTGTCAGTTGCATCAAGATATTATTCCATTTACTGCAGTTTTAATCGCTAGCAGTATTGTGATTGCAGGCAGATTGGTGCGTGATCAGAAAAGCAGAGTTGAGACCTATGTAACTTCTGTTTTGCAACGTTACAGTGTGAACGATTTTAAAGCAAGGTTCCGATTAAGCAGAGATATATTTGACTTGTTTTTAAACATGGCCCCACATTTGACTGACATTGTCACCCGCCATAAAATCAGTCCACCATTTTGTTTAACTAGTGTACGATTATTCGGATAAAACAAACTAGACAAACCACACCTGGAGGTAGTTCGGTCAGTTTGATTAACCAGTTTAAGATTTGTTATAAACAAAAAACAGAAACTTGTTCTAGTTTAAGTCCAGCTTGTTAAAACAAATGAAAGGTTTGACAAACCAGTTTGATATGCCTTATGATGACAATACACCTGTCAGTTTACCAGTACGTAAAACTTGTGACAGTGTTGTAAATCCGTTAGGTTTTAAATTACTTAACTTATGTAAATGTTATAATATTTTCATTACTAATGGTAGATTAGACGATTGGTCGTGCACTTATAATGCTATTTGCAGAAATAGAAATTGTTCAAGTACTGTTGATTATGTAATTACGAAATATGATAATTTTCAATATATATTTCCAATATGTGTGTTTTAGATATGACAGAGTTCTCGGACCATTGTCCATCGTTATTTTCTCTAACATATGACCATATAAATGTACCACGTAATGCTTACAGTTCTTTCGATAGAATTGTATGGGATAGGTCTCACACAGATGAATATCTTAATTTTCTTGAAAGTCAGCGACATTTATTTGATGATATTTAAGTAACTTACCTTCCAATGAAACTGACATTAATGTCATTGTATTGACCAACTTTCAGATACCATTTTCAATATATCTTTCTCTCATTTTGGTAAAACATGTTCTAATGTTCGAGAACCAATGAAACGTAAGGCGGAGTGGTTTAATGATGAATGTCGGTCATCTAAATCCACGTTTTAAACGCTAAAAGAACATTTAGATCAAATCCTACTGAGAACAACAAACATTGGTTTTTAATTTGCAGATCAAAAATTATGCTAAGGTAAAACGCAAATATAAGCATGCATATTTTTCCAAAGAATCGAACAAACTGGTGAACATGATTGAAACTATCCCGATGAAGTTTTGGAAATATATCAATACATTTAAGAATAAGAAACAAAATGTTACACATTTTGGTCTCGAAGATTTCATGAAGTATTTTGAAAATAGTTCAAATGCCCCACACTGTGATTTTAATAATACTGAACATACAAATGAGCATGAATATAACGTTTATATCGATCAGCTTGATGCTGCATTGTCAATCGAAGAAATAAAAAAAACTATTCATCGATTAAAACGTAATAAAAGTTGTGACATCAATAATAATGTCGCTGATTTTTCATTGACTCTTGTGACTTTATATCTCCATATTTATGCCAAGTTTTCAATCACTTTTTTAATACAGGTGTGTACCCAGACAGTTGGTCGAAAGGTGTCATTGTTCCAATTTTTAAGCAAGGTGATGTAAGGTGTCCTACTAACTACCGTGGTATCACTCTCATAAATGTAATAGCAAAGATATTATCATTGTTATTGAGAAATGGAATAAGTAAGTTGTGTGAAAATGAACATATTTTTAACGATTACCAGTTTGGGTTTCGTGATTAACAGTCAACATCAGATGCTATGTTTGTTCTGCACAGTATTATACAAAAGTTTTATCGAATAATAAGAAACTATGGTGTGCTTGTATTGAATATGAACGTGCATTTGATACTGTAATCTGTGATGGGTTATTGATAAAGTTGATGGAATCCGGTCTTAGTTGTAAAATATTAACCTTGCTCAAAGCTATGTACACAAATGTTAAATCATGTGTGAAATTGTCTTCTCACATGAATATGTCTGAGTTTGTTTATGTCACTGTTGGCCTGAGACAAGGTGAACCATTATAACCGTTATTATTCATTTTATTTGTAAATGGCATTACAAATTGATTCGTTAACTGAAATCGATATTGATTTACTCTCCAGGTATTTAATCCTTTTTGCAGATGATATTGTTTTGTTCACTACCAGCCCACTAAGTTTACATGCTCAAATTGATAACATACACGCATACTCGATTAAATGGGGTCTTAGAATTAACGTAACTAAAATATGTGTCTTTGATAAAAGAAAACAATTACTTAATGAAAGATTTTTAATTAAGAATGAAGTTATTGATATCGTGACAGTTTTACTTACCTTGGTATTCATTTTACTAACACCGGCAATTGGAAATACGCTGTTAAAACTTTGTCTGATCAGGCGTTGAAAGCTTATCATAACCTGCTTACAGTACAGTATTTGACAGAATAAATTTGAATATTAATACAAAACTTTATCTCTTTGACACAATGGTTGTTCCAATTTTACTATATGGTTCTGAAGTATGTGGTATTTACTAATACAAAGAAATTGAAAAATTATAAAAGAATATTGGGTGAGCGTTCAAACACTTCAAATCACACTGTTCTTGGAGAATTAGGCAGCTACCGATTATATCTCATAGCAAAAGAACGATCCATAAAATTCTGGTTAAAACTTATATCGAATTTTGCTACTTGTTACCATTTTTCACTTAGATAATGTGTTTCATAACTTTGTTTGTATCAATGTATGTTTGTTTGTATGATTGTATGTATGCATTGACTGTATTTGTACTGTTTTGTGTTATAGAACCAAAGGCACGTATGCCAAAGGCACGTACGTGCCGAGTATGTTAATAAATATATGTATATATGTGTACATGTATAAAAATATAACCAGATGTGTACGTACATTGGACACACATCCTCCTGCTATGGGCTTTTAAGTCGAGAAAAAGCCACACGTCCTCCAAGGATTGGTGGATTGTAAACGAAATAGAATTTATCTGTATTTATTAACCCATTCTTATGTGCCCAATTATGAATTGAATCCGTCCAATATGTCAAGAGTTGTTGATCGTAAATCAATTTTTCGCATGCCCGGACGTTAGGACGAACGCACAGGGGAGGCACTTTATGCAGGGCATAATAAAAGAAAAGGTGGTAGAAAAAACACCTACTAAGTTTGGTCATTGGACAACAACGAAGTACTGCATAACAACTGCGACAGAATGACGCATATGAAATGAAAATGAGTTTACTATAACGACCTGTCCTATAATGAAAATTTGAAAGTGAGATAAGCGCAAGGAAGGCTATGGTATACACGGTTTATAAAGAAGGAACATTAATATTTCAATGTTGTCAAGTTCATAATGCAAGTGCATACTTGCATTTTATATATTTCTAAAAATGATGCATAATATAGACATAATCAATGTGCTGACCCTTCAATTACTACCAATGCTACTACTCAGAAATGAAAATTTCTAAAGATTATCATTTTCAATTTGTCATAATTGTTCTTATAAAATAACAAATGCAATCCGGTAGAGTACATATACAGAATGACCAATGTAGTCTAGCTGTAATGTAATGTAATATAGTTCTTAGTATACAGAATGACCAAAGCATTACAGAAGTGTACATAAAGTGTGCAGAAAAACCTATGTATACATATAATCTAGCAGTGGGTGTATGCTGTACAATTGTGAGCGTATCGTACGATCAGTGCACGTATACAGATTGACCAGTGTTGTATAACAACGTGCGCTTTGTCCAAATCTAGGGGTGTATACTTGTACAGCAGTGAGCGTATAAAAGAGAGAGAATGAGTAGCTAGGCCAAAACAGTGGTTGTATACTATTTAGCGTATATTCCAATCAGTGATCGTTTGCTTATATAGTCCAATCACTGAGCGTATTCTGTATATACAGTATAATCCTATACGCCCACTGATTCCAGACTTTACATTCACTGTTGTACAAGAATAACTAAAGTTTAAAAATTCTGATTCCTTTAAAGGAACACGTAGAGAGGAATTAAAAATCACTGACAGAAATTTAGGAATTGACAATTGTCAGGAAACGAACATTCAGGAGGGAGTATATTAAACATACGTACATAATAATAATATTATGTCGGAGAGAGTCATACCGCTCGGGCTTTTACTCCAGAAAAATCTTGTTGATTTTTAAATGAAACAATAATGATAAAAATAATTAAAGGTAAATAAAGGATCAATGAAAAACAAAAAATAAGTACAAAAGCATAAGAACAATTATACATTATCATTCTCTATATATACACTACAGGAATGCATTGGTCATTCTGTATATGTATACAACTGGATTGCATTGGCAATTTGTATACGCACATTACTGGATTACATTGGTCATTCTTTATATGTATATAATTGGATTGCATTGGCATTTTGTATACGCACATGACTGGATTACATTGGTCATTCTGTATATGTATGCAGCTGGATTACATTGGTCATTCTGTATATATATACAACTGGATTGCCTTGGTATTTTGTATACGCACATTACTAAATTACATTGGTCATTCTGTATATGTATACAACTGAATTGCATTGGCATTTTCTTTAAGCACATTACTGGATTACATTGGTCATTCTGTTTATGTATACAACTGGATTGCATTGGTATTTAGTATACGCTCATTATAATTACTGGATTACATTTGGTCATTCTGTATACATGTATATGTATACAACTGGATTGTATTGGTATTTTGTATACGCACATTAGTGCATTACATTTGGTCATTCTGTATATGTATACAGCTGGTCATGCTATATGGTCACTACTGGATTACCTTGGTAATTTTGTGTATACATATGTTTACAACTGGGATACGTTTGTCATTCTGTATATGCATTGCATTGGTCATTGCGTATATGCACATTATTGGATTACAATGGTCACATTGGATCAATTTTCCTAGATTTAAGGACTATATCATTCACGAAATTCCATGATAGCTTCAATATGGGTGACTGCATAAACTAATAATACTGAAAATGTACATGTAGATCTAACTTGATTATATATTTTATTCCAAATGAAACAAAACTGTCAAAGTTTAATAAAGACTGATAATGTAAAATATTCCATTTAGAAATAATGTAATGAAAAATACGTACCGATAGAAGATAGTCCAGACTTCAAAGTAGATGCATTGAGAATTAAAAATTCACCTTTTTCTACATATTGCCTAAAATACGCTTGACGAACTATCCATGTTCACTAAAATAAAATTAAAATAAACTTCCAATTCGACTACTTTACGCATATGAAGTAGTGCTAGCAATGTACGTGTATTGCGCAATATTTACTTTGAAAGAGAAGGTGATAGAGCGAGGAAATTTCTTGGGGCTTTTTGTGGTGATTTATAAGACACTTCTCTTGAGTTTATCGAACAATAATTTTTAAAAAGAACTAATTTGAGGTGAAAATCTAAAATGCCTGCCCTACTGATTATCACAGGGAAGTGGCATTATTTATTGGATGAGATACATCGATTTTGTTTTAAATTTTCCGCGGGGTAAACTTCTAGGGACTACTTTTTCGGCGCAGTAATCTTTTTTCGATTACACAACAAAAATATGTTGTATGTGCTTTTTGTAGTCTAAATCATTTTTGAATTGGCATATTAAAACAAAAACACAAGCTATAAACTAGTAAAGTGAGTTTAAATAAAACTAGAATTCTATTTTTGTTTTTTGTTATACAGAGTAGTAATAATTTCCATTGTATGCCCGAAGCAATCCGATTGGTTCACATAGTAACTAGAAACTCAGAAGGAACACTGGAAACATGAGGTAAGCTCAAATATTTATAAATTATTTGCAATTCGTCGAGTTCTAATATACGTTTAGTTGCAGATTTTGGTTTCATCGTTAGATTTGCTCATTATCCACATAATTCCATGAGGATTTGATATTTAAAGGCATCTGAAACATCATTGCCAGAAATCCCAAGCAAATCGCTGGCTTATTGATGAAATTGTCTCCCTTGAAAATACGCTATCGGCGGTATCGATTTGTCAGTTCGCTCAATTTGTGGCTATTGAAATATAGAGTAAACAGTTTTTTAAATTATCATAATGTTTTTGTTATTTAATTCACATAATTTATTCACATATGAGCACAAACTTCAATGTTTCCTTTTTAAAATGATATATGCTGTTGACCCGTATTTTCGTGGGGCTAACGGATAAATTGCGCGCATGCGCCGTAAAAACAGTAAACAATAAAACTGAACGTTCATAAACTGACAGTAAAAATCATTATAAATAACTTTAAATATGAGAACCCACGAAAATATGAGAATAAAGGATAAATTATTTTATGATTGATTATTATCTTCATGCTTCCCTGTTTGATTTAAAATTGTTATTATTGATCCTTATTGATCCTTATATCTTTAACTGAAAAACACACGAAAAACTGTAATTTCATAAAATATCCCATTTTTAGATACATATTTAAAGTATTTACATTTAAAGTACAATATTTATTCACATATGTGCATAAACTACAAAATATAAATATTTTAATGGTGTTTTTAAAATGCGAATTAAATGTGATCTTCATGCTTCCCTGTTTGATTTAAATTAGCAATGTATTTGAAAAAAACTGAAAATACAATTTTTTTTCCAATAATTTTGAATACACAATATATTGCGGTGTACGCGTGATCGGTATCCAACAGTGCGTGTACAGCATGACATCTAACTGAAGTGATCAAGCCGGGTGCAGCGATTATACAAGCTGTTAATTAACAATTAGTGCTCTTTATAGGGAAAAAATTGGGGGGAAATGTGACATTTTATAGAATATCCTTGAAATAAAATATTGGAGTGGTTAATTATAAATTGATTTTTTAATCTGTAAAGGTGTAAAATTTAAACAAGATTACAATAAATACATTTTTTATAATGATATTATTTAACTTGATATTTAAAAGTGAAAATATGACATTAATATTGTAATACAGATGTTAGTTATTTAGACAAATAGCCTGCATAACTTATGTAATGTAAATTTCAAACCACTAGGTTTGATATTCGTTTTATAAGTTTTATAGCGTTTTTCGAGAAAAGAGACAAAGAGAGATCATTCAATGAATAATATACACTAAATACTTTTCGTATGCATAATTTCACTTCAATAGTAAGACAACGTAGATTGATGTTTTTTGCAAAAAATATAAAACTTATCACTTATACCAAAGACCTAAATACCATTTATTTAGGTCTTTGCTTATACTTTATTCAAACTACAGGCGTGAATGTTATACATATTGTCCGGCGTACACACTTGTACATAATATATCACAATTATTTCAGTTAGATATTATCACCAATGCACATATGATGGCGGTATAAATAATTGCATTCCATCGTCAAAATACGAGATCATGTTTTTAAATGTAACATACAAAATAAGTAGTTGTATTTTTTCAGTGTCATTATAATTCGTGTTGAAAAAAGACAAATGTAGCTTTGCGATGCTAGAAAGCTAAGTAGCTACCATCTGCAAAAAAACAAGACAAAAGCTTATGGTGCATAATTCAATTTTAAATTATTTGTTTCGATAGAGGCTACAATATAAGTGTCATAAATGTATAATGCATTCTGATAAATTAGTACAGCCCGGGGCATTTCATTATGCTGATTAAACACAGCGGGGTGGCTAATCAAGGCGCGAACGAATATCGACCCTGTATCGATTTTTTTATTCGTGACGCATTCCCCGCGATCGATGTCTAAGGGAGACAATTCAATTAGTCTCGCACCTTGGAGAATCAGGGATAATCAAGGGAGACTATCAAGTAAAAATCTTAAATATTTCTGGCAATGCAAATTTCAGTGAACTTGATGCAATTGCATGAATTGATGAATTCGTGACAATCTCCTGCTAGTAAAAATCATCATCCTAGGAATGTGGTGTTGTTATTCACGTGATCCAGTCACGCCATTCCATGCGAAAATTGTACAAAACTAACAGTTCTTTTTAATGTTAGCTATAATTTGATCATTTTAGTCAATGGAATTTAGATTTGCATGATGAATCTGTGAAACAAATTTTTTACCAGATTCAGACTCAGTGATTGGCTGTTTTTGACATAATGTCAGAGTGTCATATGTTTTTATGAACATTGCTCATGAAATATTGTAGAAAATGACAGTTGGTGTCTCACTAGTCACTTTAAGTTTAGGGTAGCATGCATTTGTTACACTGCCTCTTGTCTAGAGATAGATCTAGCTTTTTATTAGTCTTTGTACTTGTAAACACCAAATTGACCAATATCAATATAAAATTACAGTAAACCCTCACTTAAAAGACCACCTCAATATTAAGACCAGTTTTCAAGTGTCCCATGGGTGGTCCTATTACTAGTATTGAGGTTTTATTGTAATTATTGTGAAAATAATTCTGACTTAGAATTAACAATTCTGAGAACAACTTCAACAAGTTGGCTATCACTATCAGTATAGCTACTATTCTCATAAGCTCAAAAACATGTGGATAATTTTACTGCCGTATATAGACTGTTTCCCCTTATCAAAAAGTGTCAATTTTTACACACAAAAATCATTTTTCCCAAAGCGTTGCAAGGTTTTTGTGTTTTTACCTTTTGCAAATGAATCTCTGCTCCATCACCTCATGTATGTAACAAATACAGTCACCGTTTGAATTTCCCCAAATTTTGGATTTATCGCGCCTTTTTTCCCAATTGTAAAGTAAAATTATTTTAAAAAATCACTGTGATGCATTTTGTTAGAATCCATTTGTAGCTGTCGGTCTACATACAAATTTATGTGTATTCATTTGACAATTCGATCAAATTGTTTTGTTTCAACTTTTCTTTTGAACTATTAAACTTGAACATTGTAAATCTTGCATCCTTTTTTCATTTATTTAGGTCCTTAAGGCTGCTACACCTTTTATTTGCTACATAACTATATCATCACAGTATCCTAGCTGGTGTAAACTAATGTTTATAGAAAAACAAAGTACCTTAATATTAAATTTCAGTTTTATATCTATATTCACATGTCTATAATTATGCGCAGTTTCATTATTACTCAGCTTTATACAGCTTTATGCTTTATTTCTTCAGAGACAATAAGCGCCTCAATCAAAACATTCCAATTTCCCGACAGTCCGCCTGCTGGGCTGAACTTCAGGAATTGACGGATAATCTCAGAGAAATCAGAGGTAAGTGTTTCTAAGACTTCTTTCACATTTACATATTTATAAGTGGGATAAAGTGGGCTACTTTTATCGTAACTTTTCATTATGTCTTTTTAAAATAATTGCTCAATTTTCATCATTTGTCCTTCTGTCCACTATTTTTCATGTGTCCCCATAATCTTTTGTTTCCTTAAAAATTGGCCAAGAATCTCTCAAGTACACGATTTTTGGACATATATATCTCTACATAAAATGTGCAGGAAATACATATTAAAAGACCCATTCCTGTATGATCTGTTCAAATAATGATGATAAAACAGCCATATTTGTAATGGCCTTGCTCGACCTTGATCGCTTGTTACAGCATCAAACTTCATTGTACTTTATAATTTTCCTATACCTGTACTTTGATTTGTTCATTAATTCATAATTTGCAAACTTGAGATCACATTTGTTTGGTATTTTGATTTGAACCATCAGAAATACATTAGAACCAAACATGATTATTAGAATTGTATAAAAAAGAATATTTAATATGAATATAATTTATTATACTTATTTCTCTATTTGTCATGATAAATTTATAACAATGTTCATCGAACTAACTCAGTTTTTGTGAAATAATGTGTTTTGTAATTTATAGACAATGAACAACTACCTGCTTTGAGATGTGTAGAAGAATCTCGACCAATGCGCAACAACACAAACAGCCGATTGAGTGGTTTACCCCCAATCCCCCCCAAACGAAATATCAAGACTCTGACATATGTTCCTCCACAACAGAGGGAACACTTGACACCACACATGCCTCATATATCAAGCCAGAGACCTCACCATAATATGGTGGACAGATACAGAGAGCCACATCCACCAAAAGGTAGATTTATACTTTATTTATTGAATTTCTTCACCACAGACATGGCCAAATATAGCCAGCCTTCACCAGACTGAAAAAAACACAATTTTTCCCTGACCATATGAACTTTTACCAGACATGTCAAGTGGTTAGACAAACTTGGCAGAAAGCATGTAACCAGTTTGTCTATGTAGCTTTGCCAGACTAGAGACTGTGACTACCAGTCTGCAGGTTGTGATTTTGAATCCCACAACACTTACAATTGTATTAATTTTAATTTGACTGAAGAATAGAATTGAAAGTTATTTGTCTGTAACCTCCTATATACATGTCAGAAAATTGTTATCAGCTTGTGGAAACAGGAGTTAATACTGGTTGCAGTCCAAGGAACCTCTTGTCGGAAGAACTGACCATACTGTGTGACTTAATTCCTGAAAAATGGTGTTTAACCCAAAATTAAAATGTTAAAAAATATATATGTTGGGAAACAGTCATTGAAGTGCACAGTGCATTTCATTTTATACAATTGTCTTATATTATATGTAGCTGAAAGAAATAAAAACAAGTGTACTTTCATTTCTGTTTAAGTATGTTGTAGTTTACAATGGTAAGTACTGTTATTGCTGATATTTTTTTAATTTTGATGAAATTTCTTTTACAGGTGTTGACTCAGGAGAATTATTTCTGTCTTTATCTCTCTTTTGTCTCTGTGCTCCAACTTCTACGGCTTTGTTCAAATATGTTCTCCTCTGCCTTTATACATGTACATGTTTTACATACAGTACACTTTTTTCTGTAATCCGTAATCCTAATAATTTGATATGCAGTTAGTCACTAGAGCCAATCGGTGATTAAAAGTGGAAAGGTTCCTTTTATCGTGACCTATATGAAATTTATCGTTTCTCTGCAGCTTCCAATGTTCTTTGCTTTAGAAATAAGGATGTTGTCTTTTTGCTGGTGTCTGAATGTCCTGCGTGTTGAAGTCCTGGTCTAGATGCTTATATTTTTTACCTTGCCTAAAGCTGTAGTAAAATATAGACAGTGTTAGGGATTTCTAGGAAAAAGTTGACTATGCACTTTCTCTTTTATTCTGATATGAATTCATATTATGGAAAAGAGAAGACAAAGCTGCAAATGTTAGTTTCTTTGCAACTCATTTCGTATTATTTTGTTTCTTCTTCAGGCAAAAATAACGTGTTTATTGGATACAAAACATATGTTGATGTTATGATGTCATAATGTCAAAGTGTGGCTTTATGTTTAGCACACTTTAATAATAATTATAATAATAATATCATTATTTATAGAAGGTATAACATGTAAAAATGTATACAAAAACAGCCATACAATCTTAAATAAAACATGGCCTTCTAACAGAAAACAACATAAATTAAACCCACAAATATTTTATGATAAACATTTTTTCAGTCAAGACAATCACTCATCAGATTTTCATATATATATTAAAATGTAGAAACATTAGAATGCTATTAGAGTTCAGATTTTTTAAAATACATATGAGTTTAATGTTCTTTTGAATTTATTGACTGATGAGACCAATCTAATATTGTTGGGATTTTTATTCCAATTAATAGCACTTACACAAAATAATTTTTCATGTAGTTTGTTTCAAAAGTTGGCATGGCTAAGGCATTACTTTATACTGTATATACTATTGGTAGAAAAATGTAATAATGGTTGAATATACTGGGTACTCTCATTGCAATAAGCTTTAAACAAGGGCAGCAGAATGATAAAAACATCTATTTTCAAACGATAGCCAATTTAATTAATGGGTAATATTGAGTCATCAAGGTTGGCAAATTCCTTTCGTATTATTCTGGCTTAAATCCTTCAATGTCGGGAAGAAGTTTTTTATTGTATATGTACTAATCCGGACAATGTTGTGTCATTTCCTGAAAATTCTTCATTTTTGTACATGTAATCTGTGGGGCAAATAAGGGAGTTTATGTGTTGGATGAAACTTTACTTAAAACAATTAAAACAAAAATGTAACAATAAAATTAAACTGTGAATAATGAACTGAACTTAAAAGCAATAGAACATAAAGCATATATTGTGCAAAAACTGTTTTTTCACTGCAAGCACTTCTAATGTTTAACATCTCTTCTCACAAGATGATACATACAGGTGCAGTTGCTGATGTATATATCATTATATGTATAATGTCTATTATTTTGACCATTTATATTGTGCAGAAATGCCAACACATAAAGGTATTATCAAAATATTTCTAAAATCACTTTTATTTCGAAGTTCTAGCTAAAAGCTAGCTCTATCTAACTACTGGCCTCGATCAGGAAAGAACATGAAATAAATGCTAACTAATTATAGAAAACATTTAAATTGTTATATAATTCATTTCACAAAAATTAAACTGTAAAAGAGATTTTGAAATTCTTTCCTGATAAAACCTTGTAGCACTGAAATTTTCTGCATATTTCTAAACAAAGTTGTAACTTGACTTATTTTAGGGATTCATATAACAAATTCTTTGACAGTTAATGTTGATAAACATATCAACAACAATGTGACTTTGTTTTGCAAAACATATTTAATAATAACTAAAAAAACAACAACATTGATTAAACAAATTGCTTCTTACATGAAACTTATCTTTATGGTTAAAAATGTTTCGTTTTGATTGGTGAATTTGACCCCTTTGTGGCATCAATTCAAGCTTTTCGAATTTAGTTTATTGTACATTTACATTTTCCATCATCAGAACTTCTCTATAATTACTTATAATAATAATTCATTGAACATTGAAAATTGAAGATGATTTTCCTTATGGTCAGAGAATTTAAGTATGGCTGCAAATTCTGCATCTTCCTTACTTAGTTTGCGGGTTTGGTTTGAATGTTTCTTTTCTCTGAAAATTTAAAACGAAGATGATGTTATTAACTTCAAATATGTGGCTGTTTTTGTCTTAGATTTTTCTTTTTCTACTTTTCTGTCTTCCGTCTCTCCTTCCCCTCATCACTAGGCAAACATAACAGAGAATAATTCTCAATGCCCATTGTTGCCTTTCTGTCTTTCCTCTTATCTCCTTGTGACTGGACAAAAATAATGGAGAAAAGTTCTCTATCCTTTTTCTCCTCTTTCTATTGTCTTTCTTTCCTCTTCTCTCTTTGTACCTAGACAGTCAAAAGGAAAATATCTTCCCCCACTCTTTCCCTCTTTCCATCTTCTTTCTTTCCTCTTCTCTCCGTGTGACTAGACAGTCAAAAGGAAAATATCTTCCTCTACTTTTTCTCTCTTTCTTTATTCTTTCTTTCCATTCTCTCCTTATGACTAGACAGTCAAAAGGAAAATATCTTCCTCCACTTTTTCTCTCTTTCTATCTTCTTTCTTTCCTCTTCTCTTTTTGTTCCTAGACAGACAAAAGGAAAATATCTTCTTCTACCTTTTCTCTCTTTCTTTATTCTTTCTTTCCATTCTCTCCTTATGACTAGACAGTCAAAAGGAAAACATCTTCCTCCACCTTTTCTCTCTTTCTTTATTCTTTCTTTCCATTCTCTCCTTATGACTAGACAGTCAAAAGGAAAACATCTTCCTCCACCTTTTCTCTCTTTCTATCTTCTTTCTTTCCTCTTCTCTCTTTCTACCTAGTCAAACATACTGGAGGAAATGGTGAGGTAAGAGCAACCAAAGTACATGTGAGAAAAACAAATGCCTACATTAAAGCAACAAATGTTGATATGAGAGAGCCAAGTGTAGTATTGGATACTGTTAAACCTGATGTTGTAATAACTGAAGGCGATAAGGGATTCAGGTAAGTGCATGTATATTTAGAGTTTTTTGTAAATATGTAAGGCTGCTCCATCTTAGTATTAATTGATATTCTGATGAAACATTGAAATGAAAGAAAGCATTGCAATGACCAGTCTGACACATTCTCTCCTTCCCAGTGAACACCAGTAGCTCAAGTACCTAGCAACAGGGATGATTTCATGAATACGAAGTGCTGGGTACATTCTAGTTTGGTTGATTAACAGTTCAGAGATTTTCCAAATAGCTAAAATGTTACAAAGCTATATGTTCTTTTTTCTTAATAGTGTACAACATGTGCATTTTTGTAATCTTTCAATTGAAAAAAGAACACAATAAAGACTGATTGACATAATTATGATTGATAAGTATCAAGTGTAGTTGTGCATCTTTGTTGTTTCATTGCGCACAGATATTTTTCACTGAGTTATGGCCCTTTCATGTTTATATAATGGTGTATCTTGTCTGCACTTCATCTCCGAAACGTATGGTTGGATTTCAACCAAACTTCACAGGAGTGACAAGAATCAAGTGTAGTTGTGCATCCTCATCATTTTGTTCAGCTCGGATAATATTTCACTGACTTGTGGCCCTTTGATGTTTTTTATAATGGTGAAGTTTGTCGCACTTCATCTACAATACGGCTGGTTTGATTTCAACCAAACTTCACAGGATTGATAAGCATCAAGTGTAGTTGTGCATCCTTGTCGTTTTGTTCTGCTCGGATAATTTTTTTATAATGGTAAAGTTTGTACGCACTTCATCTCACAAAACGGCTGGTTCGATTTCAACCAAACTTCATAGCATTGATAAGCATCAAGTGTAGATGTGCATCTTCGTCGCTTCGTTCTGCTCAGACAATTTTCATTGAATTATGGCCCTTTGGTGTTTTTATACATGTACAGTGCATGATGAACTGATATTTCTTGTTTGCTCAATATTGTATTCTAACATCCTTTATCCGTATTACAATAACTGACAAACTGCCATCTGGGAGACATATGATTTTGCTTAATAACAACCATCTAGTTCATTTCTATAATGAAAGATTGCTATAAATTACCTAAGTGTCTTGGAAGTAATAATAATAATGACATATCAATTATGTTTATATCTTGTATTCCTGTTACATTTGTATTTCCTGTGCAGTTTCATAAATACCTCTTTACAAAAGCCTTTATTTTCACTTGTAGTTATGACATCGACCCAAAACTTTGCTTAGATGAAGATAGAGTAGAAAAGTTTTGCCGAGCATCTGTAGAAGCAAAAACAGCTGCACAATCAAAAGTTGCACGTGCTACATCAGTGAGGCCAGTCACCACCATAAGATCCATCATTCAGTGTGCGGACGCACCTCTGTTGCCTGGTAGGCGGGAGCCAATGGTACCCCACCCTCCCTTGGACCCCTATAACTTGAGAAGGACGGGCATAGAATCTGAGCTCAGAAGTGACCAGGTATGGATTAATCATTCATTATTTAGTTTTTATCATTTTATTTGAATGGTTTGTTTTGACTTATAAATGTAAATTGACTTATATTTATAAGATGCATAGTTTAGGCAGTTTAATTTGATCAACAATTTTGATGTCATTCCAGACTCACAAAAACTAATAAAGTACTCAGTTAGTATTATGTAAATGGCTCATTCAAGGCTATTGTTATCTTGCAAATTTTCATCGAGTCAAATTTGAGGTTTTCGGTCTATTTGGTAGTTTAAAAATAAATTGATGAAGTGTGAACTTATACTCCCAAGCTTGGCCAATCATCTGACATCAGTTGATCACCTGATGCAATAGATATTTCACTGATTCCTTATGCGTATATATTCTATTGTGTCTTTGTATTATAGCTATTACACATAAGAACAGTCAATTGCTACTGTCACAATATTATGACGGTGTTACTTATTACAGGTTTGGCATATTTGTGTCTATTTGTTTTAAAATGTTGCAGGAGACTGACAAATGATTGTCATGTTGTATAATATCATTTTGGGTATGATGCTTAATAAACGTTGTACAATTGCTGAAAAAATGAAATGTTGTACATAATAGTAATCATGAAAACTTTCTTCTGTATTTCGAACAGGAAGGAGCAAGCGTGAAGTGCAGTGGTGAAGGAACAACATTGCCGTCGATATCCAAACACAATAAGAATATATTTGTCTGCCATCCACCAAATACTCCCAAGTCAACAGGCAGCGCATTCAGACGCAAGTGGAGACATACCACAGCCAATTTTAATTAACCATTTATTATTCCACAGAAATACAGTTGATCAAAACTAAATAATATTATCATAAACAGCACTTTTTGAAAATGTAAAAAATTGATAGATTACAATAGATTATTGTCATTTTAGTTGTTTCTGTATCTTACCTCTTATTTGAAAATACATTATTGCAGAAGATTATAAAAATCTTTCACACAAATATTGGGAAGATACCTTTAAGGCGTATCAATTGGAAATCAATGTATTTTTTTTACTGAATTATGTAATACAAGATAACAGAGTCGAGGAGTTTAAATTAAAACTGACTCATAAAATCATAGCAACAAATGTAAACTTTTTTACATATTCAATTTTATTACTTGAAACATCTCACCTACCTTCTTAAATACTTCATCGTATGAAAGATTATATTTCTAAAATTGTTATATGTTGTTGATATTTATATTCTGTATTGTTCATATGATTTTGTTGCAATAAACAGATAACAAAAAAAAATCTCACTGGCTTATGGTATTGGATAGAAATGTAAGTGTCAGATGGTGTTTTTGGCTGTGTCAGATAGTGTTTTTGGCTGTGTCAGATGGTGTTTTTGGCAGTGTCAGATAGTGTTTTTGGCTGTGTCAGATAGTGTTTTTGGCTGTGTCAGATGGTGTTTTTGGCTGTGTCAGATGGTGTTTTTGGCTGTGTCAGATGGTGTTTTAGGCTGTGTCAGATGGTGTTTTTGGCTGTGTCAGATGGTGTTTTTGGCTGTGTCAGATGGTGTTTTTGGCTGTGTCAGATGGTGTTTTAGGCTGTGTCAGATGGTGTTTCTCAGCACTGATGTAACCGCGGGAAATCTGGACTGGTACACAAAACAAGTTTTGGGTAAAGAATATCTGATTATGTGACCAACAACGAGGTAGTACTCTTTCAACAATCTGATTAAAATCATCTCCACAAAAATGCTTACGTATAACAAGATCATGTCTTTTAGTTTGATTGCAATTGATGTCTTCTAATAAAATATTGGGTGATTGAAAGTTTTGTTAACATGTAGCGTAGCGTTGTTGTTTTTTTCCATTGAAATACATACATAAATAGAATACTAGCTGACAAAATGGTGAAATGTCTCAATAATGTACAGTCACAGACCAGGCTTGAACCCAAAGTGCTTAAGTGCAAGCAATAGAGTCATAGTTTCTTACCCATTTTGTTGTGATATGAGAGAATTTGATAAATTGTAGTATTACGGTATGTACTATGCTTGATATAGAGGAGATAACTGCTATGATCTTATGTATGAATGTTTATAAGAGTTATCTGTGTTACTTGGTTTAGAGGTGAGTTCTGGAATAAAAGAGCATGGAACATTCAGTGGTGTTTGTTTGATGTACATTAAATCTGACTATATCAGCTACAAGCTGGGACATCATATCGGATATCGAGACACATTTTGTACAGTAGAGATACCAAAGTAGTAGTGTATACAATTTATGAATGATGGAAGTCTAGCAGGAAATTCCACATACAATTAGGGCACAGTACGAGTCACAACAGCAAAAGGAGACTTTAAAAAATATGTATACATGTACAAATATAAAATCCATAAATGATGAGTTTTGTGATTACAAATCTAGTGTTTGACTAAGTCACTGTGCTACTAATTATTAAGTGTAATGGAGAAATGAAGTTGTTACAGGCAACGCCACAATTACAATACAATGCATCCCCACACATATCCCCAGGAAAACGTCAGTCTTCAAAACATGAGGCACTGAAGAGGTGCAAGGGTAAACATAAAAGAACCAGGGGTGATTCTACATAGGCATCTACAATGCATCATGCACTTAAAATCCTCAAACAATTTAGAAATGACTAACATTCTTCCGGAGGCGTCGCCCGTCAGAGGGAAACCGATGGCGACAATAAATAAATGCAAAAACAAGAAAAAGGTTTGCTGGTAGAGCTACAATGCCCTTGAATGGTAAGTGCAGTGTGACGAGATCATTTGTAATAATGTCACGTAATGTTTGCACTTATATATGTATTAATTGGCATTTATATTTGTTATTGTTATCTGGGACCAAGTTGTTATGTATATATGTAAAGAGGTCTTTGATATGTGCTAGGACCATAAATATATATAACTGATAGATATATTAAAATATGTTCAACACACGGGTCTGAAAAATTGTAAATATTTTTGTTTTTGTAATTAAAACAATGTCTGAAAGTTTCAATCGAATCCAGTGATTTTATCGCTCCTTTCCGGGGAATTCCTATCCGCACTTTAGTTATAGTTTAGTCCATACCTGCTTAAAGTTGAATACATTCTGGATGGAACCATAATTTGGACGACCACAGCGTGGGTTTCCAGCAAAATACTCGTCCTATCAGGTTAATACGTGTCATTTGTCTTATCATACTGTTTATATACTACAACACAATACAGAATGTCCTATATTTTATTTCGAACGTTCGTGACAAACATTGCTTATTTTGCTATTCTATTTGCCGATAAGTGTATGAGTTGCCGGATAGTCATAAACTGGATATTATTAATCTTAGCGGTTATTGTTTTTTTGTCAGTTAATTGTTGAACTCGGTTTTCTTTAATATACCTGATTTATAATATAATTTAGTATAACAAATCATGTTGCAGGGTTTACTATTTTGAGAAGCGTGTTTTGAAGTCTACTTTCTGTTTTAAACTTTTATTTACCTTGACACGGCTTGAGTCTAATGTAACGCTCCAAAGGGCATGACGTTTTATATTGTTATAATTACATCTAAACGGAGTTCTATCCCATAGAAAGAACTAACTGTTATTGCCACAGATTCTGGTGGTTGTTTCTTTAAATCGTCCACAATTTGATTTTTATACCTTTAGAACTTTAGTTCCAGCTTCGTAATGAGACAGGGCCGCATATTTTCTGATCGGTTGTGGTTACCACAGACATAAATGTCCGTGTGGTTACCAAGTTATATATAGATGGTCTCATTGATATTACATTATATTTCGATGGCATTGTTCGCGTAACCCTGAACTGCAGTTTGTTTTGAAGTCATTTTTCTCAGATTTGGAGTAATTATATTTCAGTATCTTTTGTGAAGCTTCCTAATCTGATGTAATTGCAATATAATTGTCGGGTTACAAAATACCTAATCCACATATGCCTAAAAGCCTGATATGCAAATTGGGTAATTTCGAACCAGTCATTTTGCAAACTGGTCTTTGAAAGATCTGGCTATTGAATTTTTTAGTTGTTTTTTTATCATTTATACAGACTTAACATTGCTGGTTAATGGACATTCTACAAAATCAATGAAAATTACCTTACAATAGTAAATATTGAGTTGTTACATGATTATAAGAAAAGAGAATTCCAAAAAGCTTAAACTTATTTATAGTTGAATATTTTGTATCTCCTGAAAAGTTGTGCTTTTGGAATTACATGCACTGGCTTTTAGAAAATAGCCATCATTTTTACTTTAATTACAGTTACTTCAGCACATCTAATAACTGAGATATGTTTGCCTACAAGTGTTACTATCATTATTTATTTTTATGAAAGTTTCCAATTTGACCGAGAATGGTAACCAGTACCATTTTAAAATAGTTAAAAACATTGTGGTTCATTACCGAATAAAATATTTTCAGGGCTGTTGAGTTGAATATGGCCTCCGAAATACCATCACCAAATGTGAAGTTTGATATTGTTGAGACTGGTGTGGATAGTACAGTGAAGATTGTTCCTGCTCTAGACAGAACCAAAGAAAAGATACTTTTACCTCTAAAAACTGTAAGCATACACAGGTACTCTTGATGAAATATTCTGTAGGCTTGGGTTGGTTTTATCGTTAATTTACCTATATATTTTACTTTAAGTAAAAATTAATGTGAAAATTCCCTTTCTCATTATCTTTATTGTGTGAAATACAATATTCCTCATATTACCGGTATAAGTAACAGAGAGATCTGGTTTCTGTTTCAGCTTCCATTTGGACCTCCACCTATATTAGGAAGACTTGAAGATGACCTTGATAGATTTTTGACTTGTATTGAGGACATACCTATGCATGATATTGATAGGGCTCAAAAGTAAGAAGCCACCTTGTTTGATGAAGATTCAAATGTGCTAGATGATGTGATCAGTGTAACATTTTTTGTTTATATTGTATGACAGTTATTGTCAATGTAACTGCTATTGTCTGTGCTACGAGGCTTACTATATATTTTGGCTATTTAATATCCATGCTGTGAACAGTGCAGCCTAGATATTGCTGTTCTTATAATGAGTGGTTTGTTGTTCCTAAAAAAATTAATGTACAAATATTTTATAATCTTAGCAAACATGAATACTATCAACATTTGATTATTATTGTTTTATGGTGAAGATTGCTTGTGTGAAATTCATAACAAATGCCTCCAATCCTTTTGCTTTTTCAACTTAATTTGTATAAAATAATGCAGTGTGCAGACATATTGCTTTTATAATCTCCACAACCTTGTAGGCTGTTTCATAAAAATAATACAAAAACTGGTCAGTGATTTTACTATTGGTTAACCGGTCAACCATTTACATCCCTATTTTAGATACATTCCCAGACAAGCTGAACCATTGAATTTGTTGCGTACAGACATAACACCACTTCAAACTACCATACAAGTAGAGAGAAATCCAACCACTGGACAATTACTGGGTTATAAGGAGGTGAGCTTTTATTGTTCTTCAACTTTGAAGAGAAGTAACAGGCATTATATAGGCAAACTTCAAAGATATACCAGGCATCATGATTCTTCATTATATTAACTACATGCTTGTTTCTCAACTTCAGAGCAATATCAAATAGCTCTGCACTATTTGTAAACTAATGATTAGTAATAATGAGTATAAATTCATACCATGATTATATTTATGTAGAATATATTATTGATCAGCATTATTCGTGAATGAACAATTGTATATACATGTATAATGTATGTTTTATGTTGATAGTTTACTTTAAGTTATATGAGAAGATTTTGGCTTCTCTGATCATTTAGACATGACGTTAAGTTCATACCATATGCATCTAAATAAGTTACCTGTGAAATCCTAATTCACTTTTCAGCATGTTTCGTATATATATATTATATTGGCTTACTAACTGACCAAATATTTCTTCAATTTAACTGTAAATTTGTTATTAGGGATATTAACTCTTTGCATGTATGAATAATGATTGTTGTAAGTTATACCATTGTCTTACTGTTTAACTGTTTATGGGAAGAAAATAAATTTAAGTTATATTTTCTGATTTTGTAATCTGCAGGTTTATTTGCCAGACACTGGACAAACATCCCAGAATTCCCTGTCTCTCCATCGAGCCCCTGATCCTGTCAGTGATGTCCGTGGCAGTAGCCTTAACTTTCCATTTTGGCCAGGTACACATACAAATTTTATGTCTTAAATTCAAGCTGTAATTTCAGTGTAGCTGTGAACTATGGATTGAACTATATTTTATACAATATGACATTATGGGGTATATAGGTGTAAGTGTTTCAATCAGTCTAACAGAGTTATGGACCTTTGATTAATTTTGGAAATTGTCAGTTTTCAATATCTCTGGAACTGTTCATTGATTTTTTATTGAACTTGGCCGGAAGCATCTATATGAATTGTACTTGTGTACTTTGTAGTGTCCCTTTTATGCCCATCAAGTTTAACAGAGTTATTGCCCTTTGCTTTTTTAGAACCGTGTGGGGGTCTGAAGCACTGGTAGTGATAGCTCCAGTTTAACTTTCCATGAATGTAAAACAGTCTCCATAGATATCTGCCTTGAAATTACCTTAAATCATAAAATTATAAAGTATTGCCTACATTTTATGAGAATATGGTTAATCTACTAAGTTTGTCCATCTACAGATTTAATTTTAGTAAATATTTGACTTCAATATTATAATTATTAATATTTTGACAACCAATATGCAAATTCTTTCCAAATATGGCCAATACTTTTATTTCAATTAATACATTCGAACTGCTAGAATGTTTGTTAGTTTAAACATATTTTATTTACATACTATAAACAACATAATACAATACAATATACAACATTTTACATGAAACAAGTTTGTTCAGTAGTCAATGTAAAAAGGATCATACCTAAAGCCAATGACTTATATAAACCTTGAATGTTTGTTGTACATGTGTCTACAAAGACAACTCTATTTTATTTGTCAAGAGAATCAATATTGTATTCTTGCCTAATTAGGAAACTCCTCATTTATAACTAGGTGGACAGGATGAGCCTGAAGTCGAGTCATTGTTGAAGGTCACAGAGAATGCCAGCATTGACTTCGAGAAAGGTTCGTATTACATCAAATCAGCAATCATAATTAAGTTTGGGATAATGTTGCAATAAGATAAAACAATATCTTCCTGCAGTCACATAAGCCTACTACTGTGGCTACCTTATCTCACTTTATAAGGTAAATTTATACGATAATGACGTTAGTTCACTGTGGTGTAGTGGTTAGCATAACGGACCGGAGACCCGGGTTCAAATCCCGTAAATGTCATTGACCGATTTTTCATGTTCCTCAAAACATGATTGAAATAGTATTCACACACTGTTCCAAATGGTCTTCTGAGATTATTCTATATGTTTATTGTTATTGCCGCAATAAATTCTATTGGTAAGCGTTTTAGACTAGGGGGGAGTGCTATACACCAGATTCATGGGGTCCACTCTCACTATGGGTCTTCATAATTTTATTGAAAAAAGTTGTAAGTCTTTATTTCACAGTTGTTGTAAAATGAATGTATTTAAACTTTAATTAATTATATAGTACTTATATTGAACTGTTAACAGATCTACTTACTGTGGCTCCTGGTATGACTGATGGTCAGACTTTTGATGTCAAGGTCACGGAACAAGCTGCTATAGAAACCATTGATAGGACAGAGTCGAAGGTCATGACCTTTGCTGATATAATGACTTTAAATGATGACATTGATGACCTTGACCTTGATGAGGAGAATGTTGAGGAAGAAAGTGATCTCAAGGTCTGTATGACATATTTAATCTTGATACCATGGTAACCAGACTGGTATCTAGGTTCTGTAATCAAGGTTATAAATGAATGTTTGATAAGCACTGTTTTAAGAATTAACTTGCATGCATCTGCTTGGCATTTTATTAACATTGTCCTTTATGGGAAGAATAGTTTGAAAGAAATAGATACGGTTTCTTGGATATTATTACTGTTTTTTGACATAGAGAATCTTTACTGCTTATTTTAAGTGTAGGTCTTTTACATGTAGGTTAGATTGACACAACAGCTTACATGTCTTTATATTGCATTACTTATCTTGAAATTTTGATTTTATTCTGATATATTGATATAACATTTCATTAATGTCATTTTAAAACTGAAAGGCTATATTGATGATGTTTATAGGATGTTTATATTGTTATGATGTTATGTTTTATCAGGGCATACGTTTGGCCATTTTTGGGGCTGTATTTGGGTCCCATTTCCGTACTAAAATAGTATGTTTTCCCCCAATTGCCATTTAAAGTTCCCTACAAAAAAAAACAAGAAAATAAAATTTTTTTTAGTTGGGGTTGATCCATATTTATATGAACATAAAAAGACATTTCAGATATTTGTCATCATTAATTAATAATGGTGAGAAAAGTAAGATTTGATGCTGTAAGTTTGGCTCTCAAACCTGTTTCATTTCCCTAAAGATGCAACAATTCCCCAATCCCGGATGTGGGTGTAAGTCTCAAGGAGCTGCCGAGTGCTGTAATTATTATGTCTGTCTTGTTGATTAGGCAACAGATAAGGAACCAGTACAACTTGAGAGAAGTGAAAGCCTGGAGAAGCTTGTTCAAACATCTGATGTTGTCATAGAAACAGAATCCACTGTCAAAAGTAGGCATCCACCACCAGAAGAATGGGCAGTGAATGTTGATGTCAATACACCTGTGGATGACTTCTACAAGAGAATACCTGACATGGCACATACTGTAGGTAGCTTATTGTATAACTGAACCTTGTCAACGCTTGGACATCCATTTTGACTAAAACTTGAACCCCAAGCTTCTATGAATGTTCTGTCTGTATATATATGCATGTATTTGCCTACTCACCTAGTATACGCAGTAATTTCGATGCTTTGAGTGCTTCTTAAGTTATGAATGAGAAGGTTGTCAAGTGTCTATATATATCAGCTGTTCAATGTAACCACTGAGGTTGATTCTTAGAGTTCTTTTGTTTGATGTTGAGTTAAGGATACTATTTGAATGGATAGTGTTTTATGTGATTACTATAACATCATTCAGAAGGTAGATGTGGTACAATGAGGTACGTAACTTGTGTGAAATGGCAAATTTGAAGAAAAATTAGCATCTATGCAGCCGAAATTCTTTGTCTTGATGTTTGTTGTCTAATTACCAGTACGATTTTATTAGAAGTTGTCAGAAGGTGAAGATGCTAATTGTAAACAATGAGGTAACCTCTGAGAAATTGCTCTATTGTCTATGCAGTCTAAATTCTGACGATTGTTGCCAATACCAGTACTATAAAAGAGTGGTTGAAAATTGTTATATGGCTGAATGATATAAGGGCAGTTCTAACAAACTTGTAGTGAATTGTAGTTGTGTATATCTACTTGTAGTGGTCGTTTGAACCCGATGTGTTCCAGAAGCAAGCCATACTTCGCTTGGAGAACCATGACAGTGTGTTTGTGGCAGCTCACACGTCTGCTGGTAAAACTGTGGTGGCTGAATATGCTATAGCTCTCTCATTGAAACACATGACAAGGTATGACATAGTGTTACTTTATCACACTCATAGGTGGTCGTCACGTTGAAGAAATGACCTCAAACAGTCATCCGAGTAAAAAAAAAAGTCATACCATGTAATATCATTAACCTGGTTTAGGTTTTAGGTTTCAGTTTTGTTGTTTGGTTGTAAAACTTAAACCAGTTATGATTAAGATTGGTCTGCAAACAAACAGATGGTTTAGTCGAAGAAAAATGGCCCACATGATTTTGATTGTGCAAGAGGTTGTAACAGCGTCAGTTGCATCAATATCTACTTTCATTTACTGCAGTTTTGATCGCTGGCGTATTGTAATTGCAGACAGATTGGTGCGTGTTAAGAAAATCAGAGTTGAGAACTATGTAACTTCTGTTTTGCAATGTTACAGTGTGGACAACTTTAAAGCCAGGTTCCAATATAGCAGAGATACATTTGACCTGTTTGTTTTTAAACATGGCACCACATATTAGTGGCACGGTCACCCGCCATAAAAGCAGTCCACCATTTTGTTTAACTATTGTACGATTATTGTCAATAGACTCATTTTATTATTAGGTATTTCAAAACTTCTGTCATCTCTAGTCTCTGAACCATGTAGTGGGTTTTCAAGACCTATGGTCTTCATACCTCATTTTGACACAAACACTCAAAACATATAATTTATCAATAAAGACGTCAAAAGCCCTTGTTCCACGTTCACCCTTCAACATTCAGTATTTTTTTAGATCAATTTTAATGCTAGGCAATCACATTACTTATCAACTTATTACTAGAAGATATGTTGAAAAGGCATATTGCGTCCAGTTTGTTCTGCAATTAATCAATGTTAGAAGACTAAACCTGCGATGATAGTATTGAGACCACATGCCAATCATGACTCCTTACTTATATTGATGGGGCTTAAAGTCATATTACAGCCAGGTTCATGTAGTGACTTTTCTAGGTATTAGGCTTGAAGAAGATCCCTGGTGCTCCTAGCATTATTTGGGCATAGGTGGGCACATGGTTGCACCGCTGACCTTCCTGCAAGCCTGCTGGATAGCTGCTCAGGTACAAATTCTACACCCTGGGTGGGATTTGAATCAGGAACAAATTATTTGAAATCAGAGACCATTACAACTTGACCATGGAGGCTGCTTTTACAAAACTTATGACTGTAGTTTTAATAGTAGCCAGTATTGCAAAAAAACTGTTTTACCATCTGTTGTTTAAAAGTCAGGACTTGTCATCTACCATTGTTCTCTGTATATAGTGTATTTAATGCTTTGTACGGTGCAATTCGTATCTTACCAATTTAGTCTCTCTAGAAGAACATCCTATTTCCAAAGGGTTTTGCTGTGGAGAGATTGTACACTGATTATATTATACACTTCTACAGGACAGTGTACACGTCTCCTATCAAAGCTTTGTCCAATCAGAAGTACCGAGACTTCAAGCAAACATTTAATGATGTTGGGTTGATCACTGGTGATGTGCAGATCAACCAATCAGCTGCATGTCTTATCATGACCACAGAAATACTCAGGTAAGCAGTTTGATAGGGAAAGTTTTGTTTGTGTTCTTCATTTTGGCATTGTATTAACAGTTGGTCATCTTCAGTGTGGTGTTGTTCCCCGTCTTGTCTTTTTTATATAAGAGGCTCGCAGGGAAGACTGGGGAAATCACCTAACCACATCGCCTCTGTAAATAAAGTCTTTATTGTTATCAGTAAAATGAATTTAATTATAGAATGTTGAAAATGTACAGTAAAGCCTCAATAGTAAGATCCTCCTTGGGACCATTGAGGTGGTCTCAGTGAAAATGGACTTGAAAATTGTGTTCATAAGTTCGAGGTGATCTTTATATTGATGTGATCTTTAATTGAGGTTTTACTCCATGTTACAGACTGTATAACAATTTCTTTTATGGATCTATGCATATATAAACTGTTGGTGATTGGAGTTTTTTCAAGTGAGATATTTCTTTTCTTGCACAAAGAAAATTATGTATTGAACAGTCACACGCCAGTGATAATACAGCCAGTATGTTTGAATCTAGCTACATGCAAGCTCTTTTGATTGACAATGTGCATTCCATAACTTCAAGAACAAAACCTTCTCAGTCTGAGATAGATCTCCATTGAGATGTTTCGTGAAAATATGGCCTTAATTGTAATATGTTACATATACAGGTCTATGTTATACAATGGATCAGATGTTATCAGAGATTTAGAATGGGTGATATTTGATGAAGTCCATTACATCAATGATGCTGAGGTATGTCCATCTTCTATGTGCATGAGATATTGCAAAAAAATGTAGGAGAAAAAGACTGAATAGTCGAGAGATCATGTATTTTTCTTTCTCATGTTGGAAAAAAATGTTTGTCCAAATTAGAATGTGGCATTAAACTTGAAGCAATCATTTTGCTATGACTTATGCTGGATGTGAATGACTTGATTTAAAATCACAATTTTAATGATGTCAACTTTTGTAAACAGTTTTTTTTTTGTCTTTTGGTATCAAGCTTAACATATTCGCTATCACATTGAAACTATAAAAAAATCATGTGTTGCAACATCTATCAGTTCCATGCTTTCAGAATAAATCTACTTTTATTTTTGTTGGGAACTAAAGCCTGATGTTTGCATGTTGTAAGATTTAGCCTATCCACTTAGCTCAGTTGGTAGAGCACTGTGAGCTCAGTTGGTAGAGCACTGTGCTGTTATCTGGGAGGTCTGGGTTGGATTCAGGGTGGGGGCGGGGCAGGTTATATCCTTCGGTGACATTTCACTACAGTCATGCACCTCTAATTCATGTGGGTAGTTGTTTGCTCCTTGTGTATGGGCAAGTTAGTTCTTTTGATAATTAATTCCAGGGAAACAGGTTAGGTCAACTGTATGCCGTGTATAAATCAATATATTTTTTGAAAAACCCAATAAAACCACTATTGTATGATTTCAGAGAGGTGTGGTGTGGGAGGAAGTTTTGATAATGTTACCACAACATGTGAATATCATCTTACTGAGTGCAACTGTACCGAACACACTGGAATTTGCTGGTTGGATAGGGTATAGTCTGAGTTTAATTTATCTATTATTGATGATACGCTGAATAAAAATCTTGCTTCCATAGATAAATACATTAATGTTCTGCTTTATGGTATCCGTGGTAACTTCTATAGCATTTGGCTTGATAAGTTCTTAGATTTTGCCAGTTTTCACTTATACACTTCTCATTATATTCTGTATGGAGGTGTAACAACAAACTATTGTTTTATAGAAATACCTAATAAGAAGAACTAGGTCCTGTTAGATAGTAAACCTAAATTCAGTATAATTGAAGACGGGAAGAAAGTATTATAATGATCATTAGGCCACTCTAAAAATTGTTTGAATGCAGTTACGCGACCGACTCGTGAAAAATGCTGGGACTCAAATAATTTTTTCAGGTTCATCGTCTTTTACCTATTACAGTACTAAACTAAAACAAACTACCTACTGTTAAAATTCTGGATCAGGAGACTGCAAACCAACACTTCTTTGAGGATAGCCTTAGTATAATAAATTTCTCATTATTAACTGTTGTATTTCAGTCGAACAAAGAAGAAGAAGATTTATGTTATTAGTACCACAAAGAGACCGGTACCACTTGAACATTTCTTGTACACTGGAAATAGTAATAAAACCAGCAATGAATTGTTCAAGATAGTTGATGCTAAAAGCAGCTTTATCACTACCGGGTGAGTGTATGTATTGTGTGTTTCGGCCAAGTATAAATAGCGGAGTTTAGTACAATGCCTGTTTTCTAGCATCCATGTGACTTTCATTGTGAAGTGTACATATCATTATATCCCCTTTCTGGAATAGAAAGTATTTATACTGCACATTGAGAACTTTTCCACATGACCTTAAAACTGTTCTCTTTCTGTACCCCCAGAATGTATCTGCCATTGACTCTGCTTAAGTCTGCTGAAACGTTGTAACTGAGTCAAGTAATCACATGAACCTTTTGAATATTATATCATTTTCATGTTACATTTATCTCATTGTGCGTGCAATTTTTTCTTGTAATAGGTCAATAAAGATGCTTTTAATATTGATCAAATGATACAGTCAGGGTAGTTTTTCGGCATAGCTGTATAACATTGATTTTGACCTACATTTTTGACCAACCAAATGTTGTCCTCGAGGCAGGCTTTTTAAAATCTGATAAATCATATTTTCACCCAAGAGGCATCAAACAGGGTTTTCGTTCACCCAAGAGGCACCAAACGGGGCTTTCTTTCACCCAAGAGGCACCAAATGGGGTTTTCATAAGATATTAGTACATTTGTATATATAGATCCAAGTTAATTTTTGGTAAGGATTTATTTTTCAACATGTTGCAAAAAACGTTATTTCATTTAAGACATCATTCTTTCTACGCCGTTTATCTTTTTTTAAAGATGTTTCTTGTTCTTAATCATCTCAGGGATTTGAACGCTGATATACCACAGTGCATGTATAACAATCTGCTCCTCACATTGTTTCTTAGGCAGTTTTATCTGCTTTATATTTTTAACCAAATCTTAAATCATAAGATCTGACTTCTGATTGTAAGGTCGGGCAGGCAGGCATCAAACTGGTGGTTTCCGGCGAATAACTTAAGTTCCGTTCATCGTATTGACATCAAACTTGGTGTATAGTAAGAACATGTGGAGAGCTCGCTTAGGGTTGCTTTTGGGCTCGTTCCATTCAAGGTCAAGGTCACCATTACTAAAAATAGAAATTTGGTTTCCGGCGAATAACTTGAGTTTTGTTCATCGTATTGACATCAAACTTGGTGTATAGTAAGAACATGTGGAGAGCTCGCTTGGGATTGCTTTTGGATTTATTCTGTTTAAGGTCAAAGTCACTTGAAATTTAAAAATCAGTTTCCAATTGTTATCTTCGCTATGTGTGGGTGTATTGACATCAAACTTGGTGTATAGTTGTTGCATATATATATAATATATCTAAGTGTGAGTTTGTGTATGCATGTATCACCTATGGCACCTTTGCAGCATTGATGATCATCATGTATTCATTATACAAATAGAGCCTTGGTTACAAATAACTAGGTTGAAAACCTGGTTTGTGGGCATTGCCCATTTCTTGTTTTGTATCGCAGTCATAAATGAGTGTGTTACGTATTCTGTTGAATGTTATTAATTTGGATTTTCAAATACAGGTAGTCTGTAATTTTGTAAGAATTTTACACTGGAAAACTTTTGTCCTTTAGTCACAATCATATATGCCATATCACAGGTACCAGAAAGCCACCGATGCCAAGAAAGAGAGAGCAACAAAAAGTTCGCAAAGTTTTGGAGCCAAAGGTCAAAGGGGAGGTCACTCAAGTCAGGTATGTTCTGTTTTATGTTCTTATATTTCATTGATTCCAAATCATATTTTCAAATGATGATAGCACGGAGGTCATTTCTTTATGTTATACATACAGACAGTGTTCAGGTTAAGGGGAGGACAGAATATTGTGTAAAATAGTGCAAAATTTTCTTAGATATCGGAGTTAATAGCTGGTGACATACGGATATTAACTATAGAAGACTATGGTAAAGTATAATTTTTGTATGTACGTTTATTTGTTGTCTGCACACAAATATCATCTATTAGTCAGTCAGTGCTATTATTCATTATTAGTGAATGCCAATGTGTTGCATGGAATGTTTTAGATTTTGAAAGCTTTTGTTCTGTAAAGGTGCTCATTAGTGTGAATGAGTATTTGTGGACATCTATCTCACTATCAAATGTGCATTGGTTTTCAGATTTGAAATATTTCCAATTTGGGCATCTGCCAGGAATTTATTAGATTTTCCAGGAATTTTCAGATATGTTTGCTTGTACTTTTAATTCAAATTGTTGGGTCGCCCAGATTTTTTATGCCCGTCGCCCAGATTTTTTATGCCCCTGCTATTTGATGGATGGTGAAGGGGGATAAAGTGTTACCCTGTCTATCCTAGTATCTGACTGTGCGAAAAATGGTTTCAGATCAATGACTCTTTGGATGGATGGATGGATTTGTTTTGATTACAATCCATTAATGTTTGGAGGAGTTATGGACCTTTTTCAACTTAAAAAATTGTTTGCCAATCAGTTATGCTTGAAAAACCCTTGGCGAGGGCAACCGTGTCCTATGGACTCATCTAGTTATTACTATAATGTTATGGACTTGATATTAATATTAATATTAATTTGTTTCTATCCAGGATAAGAATGTATGGTTGTCTGTGATTGACATGTTGAGGAAGAAAGAGAAACTACCAGTTGTAGCATTTACCTTCTCTAAGAAAAGAATTGACGAGAACGCTTCTACATTGCGCAGTCTGGATCTTACTACTGCGAAAGAGAAAAGTGAAATACATATATTCTTTCACAGCTCCATAAAAAGACTGAAAGGTCTAGATCAAAAACTTCCTCAGGTAGGAATACTTGTGTATGAGATACAGGGCAAGGCATTAACTAGGTTACATAGTATCTTACCACTACTGCTTGGTTGTGTTAACCCTTCAGTATTTAGATGCTTTTTTGCCCACTTAGGTAGCTTAGTTGTTTGTTGAATTGAGTTGCAATCTGGAGGTTGTATGTTGAACCTCTGTATGTGTGTATGTCTGTTTGATGATTTGATCAAAGATAACACATTCAGAGTCAATGTCCTCCACTGCTGATTCATGAGGGGGAATTGTCAGTTGCTTGCGGAAGACAGGGTTAGTATTGGGTAGAAAAACTTCATCAGAAGAAATCACAGTTTATTGATTTCAGTGAATCTATTTAATGATGATAAATGTTGTTAATCCGGAACCGCCACTGTATTACACCCCACACAGGATTTATATATATGCAAAATTTAAGTTTATCAGTAGTAGAATAGTCAGTATACATAAAGAATCTACTGTAGAAAGTAGTGTTTGTATGAATTATGTCATCAAGGTGCATGGCTTTTTCCCATTACATTGTTAGTCTTTCTACAGGTATTACATATGGAGGATACATTGAAGCGTGGTATTGGAGTACATCACAGTGGTATTTTACCCATACTGAAGGAAGTGGTGGAGCTATGTTTTGGAAGGGGCCTAGTGAAGGTAATGCCTTGTTATACAACTAGAGCATTTTACAATACTTCAGTTATGAATCATGAACCATATTTTGTAATGTATTTACTCTTATTATATGGTATGTTGGTGCATATCGTTGTATGCAATATAGAATTGTAATCAGATGTACATTAGTGCTAAATGATTTGTTGTAGGCATAACTTTGTAGACTATAGAATTGTTTGGAAATGATTCATGGCGTGTCTGTAGACCGAGGTGTAGATATAATATAATTTAACACTTGGTAGCTAACAGAATTTCTATATAACACAGGTTTTGTGTTTGATTATTTTGCTACTTTTGTGATAAAAAATTTGCAAGTTTTTGTATATTTTCAGGTTTTATT
The DNA here is from genome assembly GCA_032209605.1 of Mactromeris polynyma. Taxonomy (NCBI): domain Eukaryota; kingdom Metazoa; phylum Mollusca; class Bivalvia; order Venerida; family Mactridae; genus Mactromeris; species Mactromeris polynyma. The sequence goes on from JASFXZ010000058.1 coordinate 1,247,696, forward strand.
TGCTACAGAAACATTTGCTATGGGTGTAAACATGCCTGCTAGAACTGTTATATTTGATTCTACTAGAAAGCATGATGGCACACGCATGAGGTAAGATCATGTAGTAGTGGCTTCTGGGGCTTTAAAGCACATACACAGCTAGGGTCATGCAGCTACTGTATCAGTGTGGAGGAAAACCCCAGGAGGACATCTGAGAAGGACCACTGACTGTCTGTAAGCCAGGTGGTTAGCTTCCTCAATTACATATTGTATGTACTGGGTGAGATTCAAACCTGCAGTGGTTAGGGGCCAATGATATAAAGTCAGCAATTATAACCACTAACCATGCAGGCTCCTCCTTAGCTTATACATGTATGCATTGAATTGTTGTTTCATTGTAATTGTATAATTGATGTGTTTTATTTAACTAATTCACTTAATTAAGTTAATCTCCTTTTTATCACATCGCAAGGAGAAAGTGGTCTTGTGCATGCAAAAACGGTTTCTATTATAAGCTACAGACTTACAAATTGTCAATTAAATGATTCAAATCGAAGCAACAAACAATTACATTTGGAAACCAGGTAATGAGAATGTTCATGTGTCTTTATTTTTGCTGATAAATAGTTAGCTCACAGATTTCACTGAAGACTGCTGGTGATTATCTGACCACACCACCCTGGTTTATTGTTAAATTTCCATTGTTTTACGGGACTGAATGTTGACTGGACATATGGAATACATACGGGAAAGAATGGGTAGACACCTATGGGAAAGAATAGGTAGACACCTATGGGAAAGAATGGGTAGACACCTATGGGAAAGAATGGTTAGACACCTATGGGAAAGAATGGGTAGACACCTATGGGAAAGAATGGGTTGACACCTATGGGAAAGAATAGGTAGACACCTATGGGAAAGAATAGGTAGACACCTATGAGAAAGAATGGGTAGACACCTATGGGAAAGAATAGGTAGACACCTATGAGAAAGAATAGGTAGACACCTATGGGAAAGAATAGGTAGACACCTATGGGAAAGAATGGGTTGATTCCATTGATTTGTTTTCAGGGATCTGTTACCTGGTGAATACATACAGATGGCAGGACGAGCGGGTAGACGAGGTATAGATACCACTGGTACTGTGATCATTCTGTGTAAAGGAGATGTACCAGAGATATCTGATCTACATAAGATGATGCTGGTAAAGTCTTAGATATAATTGTCATTTTATTGTAACTTATTGTGTTTTTGTTTCATCTTATTATGTTAATGTGAGTTAATGCTAAAAAATACCTGCATGTAAGACTGTAGGTTGTTTCGTCGTTAGTTCTTCGATAATGTGGATTTTGCACCTAACTTTTGGTATTACCGGTTTACTGAGTTTTGATGTAGAAACAGTTACAACAGCTAGGCCCTGACATTGTAGGGGTCATTGGTTCAAACCCCTCAGGGTTCACTAGTAAGTATCAAAAGTTACAATAGTTGGAACTGCAAGTGTCTATGTTTCAAGTCATTTAATTTTCAAGCCTCAACATTTTCTTCATAAAGAAATTTTAAGTTTTATTCTTATAGCAAAAATGTGGGTATTTTCTCATATTTTGTTTTCTTTACCAGAATTTATGTACCGTTACAATAATTTCAGGGCAAGCCTACAAAGCTTGAGTCACGTTTCAGAATCACTTATTCTATGATACTTAACTTGTTACGTGTAGAACAACTCCGGGTTGAAGACATGATGAAACGAAGTTTCTCTGAATTCCATAGTCAGAAAGATGTGGCTAAGAAAAAAGAAGATTTAGAAAAGGTTTCTTGTTTGTTTAACCTTATATCTACAACTGTCAATATGAAAAATCGATTTTGTATTCTAAGAATATATCCTGGAAATTAATGATCATTAGACCACATTAAACAGTTTTTGCTTTGCCCGATGATTCTTTGTTAAGTCAAGTTGGTAAGTGGGTAATACTTGATAATTGACACTTCTTTGAGTAATTATATAACTATATATTTCTAAATTAAGACTAAAAATATATATAAAAGATTGAGCTTTGGTCTTCTAGTAGGTAGATTGGTTGACAGCAAACATTCACTTTTCAATTTTGCCCTCACCTGATCAATTAAGGTTGAGTTTGGACATGTTTAGTAGCTGAACAATTAGCTACAAAAAAGTACTTATATAAAAAGTGCTTGACAATGCTTTTAACCTAAAAAAGTAAAACTAAAGATTTATTCTTTTATGATGAACACAATACATGTACTGTTAACTGGAGACCTTCCTGTTTAAGCTAGATTTATTGTGACAGTTGAAAAATCAAGTGTGTTCATGTTGTCTGACTGAAAATATTTGATATGTTATGTTTGCCAAGTTACATAATACCTAATACATACAAATTAATAATACATGCACTTTATGTTTGGTGGTTTTTCAGAAAGAATAATGTTGTTCTAAAATCTTTCTTGAGTCTATGTCCAGGGAAAATAAGTACTCTTGACTTATGAGGATATATGATCATGTCTCTAACTAGGTTCAAGCCCTCAATGACTCGGGGTGAGTGGCAGTAACTTTGTACATTTATACCAATAATATTTAGTTTGTATTTGCTTATATTAACAATTTTTCATTGCTGTTATATCTATTTTTACAGTTACACAAGCAAGTTCTAAGTATAGAGGATATTGTATGTTTTATGTGCTGTGTGGACCTGGAGCCATATTGGGAGGCATGTCGGGATTATCAGGACCTCAGAAAACATCTCCAGGTAGGGTAAATACATGTCAGATCAGGGGTTTGGCACCAAATTAGTGTTACATTTTTGTACACCAAAATAGTGTTGCAGTATTTCTGTTTCCTTATTCTGGTATATATATTTGATGATTTAGTTTAAACTTTCGAGGACTTCTTCCTACGTTATTGTCCATTACTGGTGCATAATTTGAGGATTTTTAAGTTTGTGGATCAGCCTTGTATAAGGCAAGATTTGATCAGGAGTCAGGGGCTGTATACCTTGACATCTATGTCTCCCTGTCTATTGTTTATTGTAATACAAACTGTGAGTGAGATTCTTGTCTATCGTTGTTGCAAGATATACCATGAATCTTCCTCCTGTCTATCTGATCTATCAATAATTCAATCAGTGTTATTGGTATTCTTCCATTCACTGAGATATCAATTTTATCATTTTTTTATTATTTGAAAGTTTTAACAATTGTTCACAGTATGTGCCCCTGACATAGATGTACATTACTGGTTAGAAGCCCAAGGATCAGTGTTACTTATTTGTTTTAAAAATAATTTTGAATCATCTAGAATCTTTCTAGAACGATTTATGAATTGTGTTATCTTTTTGTGTAATTTATATCCCTTATTTAAATTCATATGAATAATAAAAACGTCTAATGCTTGTCTGAATATCATACCAGTCAGCTTCCTATATGTATGACAGATGTGTATGTCAGTATGTCATGAGTAGATGTTATTAGGACCATGGTCAGACTTTACAACCTGGTTGAGGGGCCAACACTACTAAACTATCTCTAACCTTTAATTCAAAAAGTTACGTACATTGCGTTCTGTTTCAGGGAATCATTCTGACCCATCCAGCTGCTGTGAAGGCATTATCTCCAGGACGTGTTGTCATCCTTGAACATAAACAACATGATAATGTATTAGGCATTGTACTGAAAACCTCCTCTAGTACTAATAATGAAAGATCGTTTACTATTCTAATCATCTGTGATAAAAATAGTGAAAGTGCTAAAAATAGCAACATTGATGCTAAAAATAGTAAGACTCCTAGTGAAAGTGAGGCTGTAAAGCCTGTGATAAAAACCAAACTGTTTCAACCAGAAGGAGTATGCTGGCATGAACTTGTTCAGTGTAAATCTGAAGATATTGCTATAGTTACAACTAAAACATTACGTGTGGATGCAGATAAAGTCATTAATGATATAAAGAAGAGAGAACAGCCTAGATTTAGGTGAGAGATTCTACTGTTTTACTAGTTATATTTACTGAGCACCTAAGTTGGTACATGTATCTAACAACTTTCTATTTTGAACCAAAGTTTGTTATTGTTAGTATACAGTTTACTTTTCTCCTTGTTCCATACTGACGAATTGTATCATAGAACATTTCATGTTCAAACATTCTGATTCTTGTATGGAAATTATTCTTGAAGTTGTTACCACATTTTGATGGAACACATCATAGGTTTCTCAATAGAGATCTACAAACATAATACTGAATATAGGTATTCCAAAGCAGACCCGGGGGTTCAACTAGGTGCTGAATCTCAAGGGTCTTTTTGATAATTTTTGACTGGACTTTACCATTTTACAGTCAAATCGCCTATAATTTAGATTTAGCCGCTGACTCAAAAAATTATTGCAAAATTCGGATTATTTTTTTTGGATTTTTTTTTCCGGATTTTTTTATATGCCTATGATCAAGCCTGGATGATCTTGGTTAATCATGGTTAATTATTGATAGTCTAGACGACTATACACCATTATGTCACACTACGATGTGTGCAGTTTGTTCTTCTTAGTTATCAAAAGGCAAAACAATGACTATTTTTGTTTCATTATGTTTGCCTTATGATAACTTGCTCTCGCTAGAAAGACTTTGGAAGTTAGAAAAAAGTATGACACATAAATGGTCATAGTTGCCCTTATAATATTTTCATCGACAATTATTGAAGCCTCATGCTCATACTCACTAAAACAGACGGGCTATAATATAAAGTATTAAAAATAAGTCCACATAAAGGTGTCAATTTTGCTATCATTTTACCAACATTTTTCTGAATTGATCCGAGCTTATGTTAACCTTGTTTTTGACAACCACAGATCATTTAACCGTATCTTTTTTAATATTTACAGTTATTTTACAGTACCCGCCCACCCAATGTACCACGTGTCGAAATTACCATGCACGAATAATACATTTCGACTAAAACATATTTAAATTTCCACAATAAAATAAAATATTTTTCCTACTACCTACCCACCTCTAAAATCTAGGGTCGGTAAAGGGCAAACAAAGATTTTTTTAATTTTGGCCTTACCATACAGTCATGCTCATGAAGTATTTGTTGATTTCAGAAATGATCCACCATCTCAGTCAGTAACCATGGCAACACAAGAACTACTACGCATAACAGAGGCTAACATAGATGGGTTACCAGGTTTGGACCCTGTCAAGGATCTTCATCTACGTGACATTGAACTTGTTGAAAAATTCCGTGCTTTAGAATTGATGAAAGAAACATTTTCCAAATACAACTGTGTCAACTGTCCCCGGTTTACTGAACATGTACGTACCTTTGAATATTCATCAGTCAGGGGTTAGATGTAAATATATGTTAATAGCAATTTATTTAAGCTGTCAAGCCAATCATTCAGCCCCTTCAACAATTCACATCTTTTTGACGAATGATACATTTTCTCATAAGTCGACTTAGTTCAGTTGTGCCCAATAGCGACACGGTGTGGCGTGTAATATTGACACGTTTGTGAGAATTGCACTATAAAGTATCAGCTGTGTTAAAATACACTTGTTTGCAGTTGTTTGCTGCTTGATAATTGACAATATGACGGTGCATGTGATTCAATTGTCAGTCTTGTGTGCTTGTGTACATACTGCATATTAAAACTAGAGAACCATGTTTTGCTCAAACCAATTTCATCCGTCCTGAAGAGTTTGAGCCAACGAGAGTCCACTGTACTTTTGTTTAATCATGTTTTTGGTATCACAAAAACCAGGGTTTTAAACAAAATGATATGGGGTATATTTTGTCTTGTGTTATTTCAGTTCAATCAGATGAGTTCTAACATGCAACTGAAAGAGGATTACAGGAATCTACAATTTAAGTTGTCTGATGAGAGTCTGACATTGTTACCTGAATATCAACAAAGAGTGCAAGTAAGACTTCTCCTTTTCTTATCTGGATAATGAAAACAATACCTTACATAAAAGTTTTTTGTTTTGTTTTATACATGTGAATTAATGTCATCAACATCATTATTTTCATTATTGAACTTATTATCATCACCATTTTTATCATTCTTACTTGTTATTATCATAATTTATCATCATTATTGTATGTGTTATTATCATGATTTATCATTATTGTATTTGTTATAATCATGATTTATCATCATTGTATGTGTTATTATCATGACTTATCATTATTGTATGTGTTATTACCATGATTTATCATTATTGTATGTGTTATTACCATGATTTATCATTATTGTATGTGTTATTACCATGATTTATCATTATTGTATGTGTTATTACCATGATTTATCATCATTGTATGTGTTATTATCATGACTTATCATTATTGTATGTGTTATTACCATGATTTATCATTATTGTATGTGTTATTATCATGACTTATCATTATTGTATGTGTTATTACCATGATTTATCATTATTGTATGTGTTATTACCATGACTTATCATTATTGTATGTGTTATTACCATGATTTATCATTATTGTATGTGTTATTACCATGATTTATCATTATTATATGTGTTATTACCATGATTTATCATTATTGTATGTGTTATTACCATGATTTATCATTATTGTATGTGTTATTACCATGATTTATCATTATTGTATGTGTTATTACCATGATTTATCATTATTGTATGTGTTGTTACCATGATTTATCATTATTGTATGTGTTATTATCATGATTTATCATTATTGTATGTGTTATTATCATGATTTATCATTATTGTATGTGTTATTACCTTGATTTATCATTATTGTATGTGTTATTATCATGATTTATCATTATTGTATGTGTTATTACCTTGATTTATCATTATTTTATGTGTTATTATCATGATTTATCATTATTGTATGTGTTATTACCTTGATTTATCATTATTGTATGTGTTATTATCATGATTTATCATAATTGTATGTGTTATTACCTTGATTTATCATTATTGTATATGTTAGTATCATCATTATATCATCTTCGTTATCAACAGTTTTGTTATCATGATTTAGTTTCATCATTATCATAACTTTCATATCATCATTATTATCATGATTGTTGATGCCAGCATTATATTTATCTTTCCCATACTCTGTGGAAATGATGTTTTGAAGCAGTTTTCCAGTCATTTTTGTCAAAGAGATAATAAAGATGTCATGTTATACAAATTATACAATAAGTGTTTATGAATATTGAAGAATTTACAACACGTGTCAATGAATAATGAAGGATTTACGTTGTGTGTTTATGAATATTGAAGGATGAGAGTGAAACTAGCGTATCTTCATATAGATAAAGAAGCAGATAGCCTTGTAATGCTTTCATCCTGTGATATATCCTGATTAATGATGCTAACATTTAACAAGCATTATACATGATAATGTATTGTAATCTGTGGTGAATTCTTGGTACAAACTTGCTCGTTTTTCAGGTACTGAAATCTCTGAATTACATCGATGAGCACAATGCCGTACAGTTAAAGGGTCGTGTAGCATGTGAGATCTCTACGCATGAACTCATGATAACTGAACTCGTATTTGAGAATGAACTCACTGAGTTACATCCCACAGAAATAGCAGCTCTACTGTCTTCAATGGTATTTGAACAAAAACATTGTAGTGAACCTCGACTCATTGATACTTTGGAAAAGGTAAGTTCTTTCTATGGTACAGTTTATGGGTTTGCTTATGTTTTACTATCGCACCTATATATACATGTTTATGTATTGAATGCCTTTAAAGACTTCACATGTGACTGTTTAAAGGGTTAACTATGGAAAATGACTCTTATTTTGTGGCCCCTTCTCTTACTTAATAGTATGCAGTTTGACACTCATCTGGTTTTCAGGGATAAACGTCATACAATATCTGTCAGGGGGCCCAACAAACTGTCTGGAAATCAGGTTGCCATGGCTTTTCCTATTTGTATAGAGTAAAAACATGCAGTTAACTAAACTAGTATATATATGTCCTTAAGGCAAATAAGCCATTTTAGCTTTTTCTCAATGTATTGTATCATTAAAGGTAGACAGTCCTATTTTCTATCAAAGTATGCTAAGTAACAATTTTGAGAAAACGACATGTTAATGCCTTCATACAGACACACTATAAAACATAGCAATGTAACTTTTCATAAAATGTTTTCTGGAACTGACACAAATCTGATACAGGTATTGTCTATGTTAGTGCTAACTGTCTGATACAGGTATTATCTATGCTAGCACTAACTGTCTGATACAGGTATTATCTAAGTTAGCGCTAACTCAGTGTTGGACACTTGTATTTGTGGTTTTGAAAAACATGTAAAAAAAAGTGACAATGCAGTGTTGTAGAGTACACCTGTATGAAGGCAATTACCACCGATGTTTCTCATATTTATGACTTAGGATATTTTGTAAAAAAGTAAGACTATGTACCTTTAAATCATATTATATTATTAGAAGGGATATAGAAGGGGAGGTAACCTGTACTTATATACACTATAGGAGGGAAGTAGAAGGGGGGGGGCTAACCTTGTACATATATGCACTATAGTAGGGATATAGAAGGGAGGTAACCTTGTACATATAAACACTATAGGAGGGATAAAGGAGGGGAGGTAACCTTGTACACATATGCACTATAGTAGGGATATAGAAGGGGAGGTAACCTTGTACATATAAACACTATAGGAGGGATATAGAAGTTATAAATGTTACAGTTTCCTGTTAGCTGAACCCTTTGAACATACTAATTGTGCACTCGCATTGTGGTTGAGAGAAACACTTACTGACCTCAGTTAATCCTCTTATTCAAAATACCTTAAGCTTACATGACCTTATAATAGATTGCATAAGTGCCTAACAGAGGGTCAATACATATTGCATTCTTGCTATTGCACCTTGGTCTCTTTGTAGCAATTATTGTGTTTATAACATTATGTTATATTGTATGCAAGCCTGCACCTTCAATCTCTCAGTTAGTTTACCCGTCAGTTTATTATGCCCTGAAGAATGGTAAAGAGGCATAAAGTGTTACCCCTGTCCATATTTCCATGAAAAAATTGGTGTCTGATCAAAAACTCTTGAAAGGATGGAAGGACTCAATTAATATTTGGCATATAAGTCAAGAATAATAAAATACTGGTTGAAATTTGGTTTCGGTTACAATCTGAGATACTTTTAAGAAGTTTAGTTTAATTGGAGGATCCTGGAAAACTGTGAAAATCGAACAAAATGTGTGGTAAGAATACTGTTCAGTTTGCTCAGATTACACTGTATATGTTAGTGGATACCATGTGGGTTGAGTAGGAGTGTTGTAGTTTATGTTAATATTATTATATATTTTCAGGGTAGGGATAAGATATTGGAGAAAGCTAAGCAGATAAGTCGTAAACAGAAAGAAGTCGGAATGCAAGTTGATTCAGAATATGAAGATACATTTAAGTTTAGTCTGATGGAAGTGGTGTTTGAATGGGCTCGTGGAATGGTATGTCTTTATTCATTTGGCATAGATACCAAGCGCGTCATAGTTTTGGTAGTGTTTTTTGAAGTTTGTAGTGTTACATCTGAGTAGGCAGAGCTTACTTCAAAGTTAAGTGAAGGGGAGGGACTGAATTATCAAATGACAGAATGCATTAACTATCAGTGCGGCAAGTCAATGTCAGTTACCACATTGATGATAAAAGAGAGATTTCATATCAATTCTTAACCAGGATTGGTTCATTGTTATAGGGTTCACAATCATGGGTGCAAGCTACGTTTATTTGGTTGGTTGAACTTTTAGGGTTATTCAATTTCAAAATCACGGTGTATACCATGTTTACCCATTTGCATTCATCAGTGAGACAGGGTATCTTATACATATCTAGACCCAGAATTCAAACCGTTAGTCACCTCCTGCACTCAAATCTCCACACTCAAGGCACAGCAGAGTATACACTGCCATCCAAAACCTATAATTCTGGGTCCAGATTGTATTTTTGGTGATTTCTAGGATTATTACCAATACTTGTTTGAGATCAGGTTTGGACTATGAATTTCATATATATATAATTTCAGCCATTTTCCGAAATAACAGATATGACTGATGTACAGGAAGGAATTATTGTACGATGCATTCAGAGATTGCACGAGACGTTACGAGATGTTCGTAATGCTGCACGCATCATCGGTGATCCGGTTTTGTATCGGAAGATGGAAGAAGCTTCGGCGATGGTGAAGCGAGACATTGTGTTTGCAGCTTCTCTGTATACTCAATAGACAATGTTTTTGATAAACTCTTTTGGCTTTATTTTTGAATTTGTGACGGGGAATGTTTATAGTAGCAGGGTTTATTTTCAGCTTTGTATAGTCGTTATTCGGCTAGATTGCCAATGACAAAAAGTTTATATTTTTCCCAATTTGAATGTAAAAATTCCTAATAAATCTGAAGAAAAAGTTTTGGTTCATTGTCAAAAATCGACAAAGTTAGAGGCTTTTCTCTCACAGGCAGTTTATATATATAGCAATTGTTGATTAATTGATCACTTTCCCCAATTTTTAAGAGTAAGGTGTAACAAATCCAAATTTGATGGGTATGGGTCATCTTCCCAAAACAGCCAAAATTAACGCTGAGTAGTGTTCATTTTAGCTAAATAACATGTTTTCATTTGGACCAAAGTTTACAGATCTCCATTCAATGTTCTTACTAGGGAATTGGATATGTGATATGGACTTTTGTCTGTCAGTATTTATTTATTGTGTATACCTGAATGAGATGCAACAAATTGCCAAAGTTTTCTGGGTATTTTCTCTTACAGATTTCCCATATAAGTAATGTGGTTATGTGCCATAGAATGAATTGTTGATTTTTCACTAATTTGTTGATGTATTTGTCTACAAGTTTGCTCAATTGTGTCAAAAAATGTTAATCCTTCCATCAAACGGGTTTGTACAGATATTTACTGTAGATTATTTTGGTAAATATATTATGCTAGCTATTGCTAGCTCAAGAAATTTTGACTTTCGTTTATACTGAGAAAATCTTTGTTGGTATTCTTAAGTTGATTCTGGAGACAGGCGAACAGTTGTGTTTTGAATATGGTCTCTATCATAAATTGATTTATTTAAAATTAATTGGTGCATGTGTTTGTTGAAATGTGTTGTGGGTTGATATTGTTGCAATATGAATAATAAATAATAAAAAAGTGAGAATTTAGTTTTGTACTTTATATATGCATATGGGTAAGGCCCTCCTTAAATTGGTATAATCCTACCCAGCAAAATTTAGGTCGATTGATAGGTAGGTGATTAATGTTTTATTTCATTTATTATATTTTTATTTCCACTCCTACTCCAAAAATTAATTTCGAGTAGGGGCCATTTTAGGAAGGTAGGGTTATGCCAAACAAACAATTCTTGGAGATTGCCTTAATTAATTATTTGGTTGAATTGATATGAAGACTAAAATTGAGCTGGAAATGCTGCATACAAAGTCATCAGCCACCCAGCGGGACAATATATACATGTGATATATATACATATAGGTGAAAGGGACAATAACACCTGTGCAATATAAACCTGGTTTAATGCTGCTCCAAAATCCAAAAGTGCAGTTAACCTTAATCAAAATTATATAAGTTAATTTTACAAGAAAATGACGTTAGGTTGCTGTGGTGAAGTGGATAGCATAACAAACCGGCAATCCGTAGAACTGCATCCTAGTATCACCATTGACCGTGACTGAATGTGCCTCATAACCATGATTACATACAAGCAAATATTCTGCTAATGGACTTGAATTACATTTTACAGTTGTATTGAACAACATATGTACTTAACAAATAAACACCAGACACAATGTAATTTGTTATTAGATGTACATAAATAGAAGAAATACACTCAATGTCTTACTATAAACTTTGGTAGATACATTGCTATCTCTCCAGAGCACTCTCTCGAATACTTACATACAAAATACATGTATGAAAATACAGTGTCACCTGTCTGAAGTGACCCTCTCTTGAGCAATCGCCTCTCTTCAACAACAATATAATTTTTCGCTGTGGTATGAATATACTATCAATTAACTTCTCTAGGTCCACAACCTCTCAACAACAACCAGAGTGTATCTCTAGGTCCACAACCTCTCAACAACAGCCAGAGTGTTTCTCTATGTCCACAACCTCTCAACAACAGCCAGAGTGTTTCTCTAGGTCCACAACCTCACAACAACAGCCAGAGTGTTTCTCTAGGTCCACAACCTCACAACAACAGCCAGAGTGTTTCTCTAGGTCCACAACCTCTCAACAACAGCCAGAGTGTTTCTCTAGGTCCACAACCTCTCAACAACAACCAGAGTGTTTCTCTAGGTCCACAACCTCTCAACAACAGCCAGAGTGTTTCTCTAGGTCCACAACCTCTCAACAACAACCAGAGTGTTTCTCTAGATCCACAACCTCTCAACAACAGCCAGAGTGTTTCTCTAGGTCCACAACCTCTCAACAACAACCAGAGTGTTTCTCTAGGTCCACAACCTCTCAACAACAGCCAGAGTGTTTCTCTAGGTCCACAACCTCTCAACAACAGCCAGAGTGTTTCTCTAGGTTCACAACCTCTCAACAACAGCCAGAGTGTTTCTCTAGGTCCACAACCTCTCAACAACAGCCAGAGTGTTTCTCTAGGTCCAGAACCTCTCAACAACAGCCAGAGTGTTTCTCTAGGTCCACAACCTCTCAACAACAGCCAGAGTGTTTCTCTAGGTCCACAACCTCTCAACAACAGCCAGAGTGTTTCTCTAGGTCCACAACCTCTCAACAACAGCCAGAGTGTTTCTCTAGGTCCACAACCTCTCAACAACAGCCAGAGTGTTTCTCTAGGTCCACAACCTCTCAACAACAGCCAGAGTGTTTATCTAGGTCCACAACCTCTCAACAACAGCCAGAGTGTTTCTCTAGGTCCACAACCTCTCAACAACAGCCAGAGTGTTTCTCTAGGTCCACAACCTCTCAACAACAGCCAGAGTGTTTCTCTAGGTCCACAACCTCTCAACAACAGCCAGAGTGTTTCTCTAGATCCACAACCTCTCAACAACAACCAGAGTGTTTCTCTAGAGGGGTTGCACTATAGACACAAGTAATAAACTTATACTGTCTTGAGATGTTTCATCTACAGCGGTATTAAAGCACTCAGTATTTGATATCAGACAAATGCCTTATATCAGTGATATGACACGACTGTTCAGTCAATAACTGTTAAGTATTTTATGGGACAAAAAATCTTCGTCTTGGCTCCATTGATAACTACAAAACAGTTTGACCTTGCGTGACACTGGCTTAGAAGGAGTTAAGTCCAGTGATAAATTATGTGTCAGAAGAAACTATCTAGTGTCACGCAGTCTTTTGTAACTTGCCAATAAATGAGTATTGCATTCATAAGTAAGTGAACAAATCTACCACAGGGAGGTGTTGTTTCCTGACGTCCTCAGATGATTAATCTGTTAGATTAGATGTATGTTGTGATGCATCTTGATTAATTATGCTAATTTTATGTTTTTGTTGATGCAATAATTGTTATTATGCCTTCAATATTGACTAGATTGTTGGCTTTCGCTGTGTCACATTCCTGGTGAACCGACTTGTAGCCTGGTATTAGATATTTATGAGTTAAATTGTCTGACACCGGTGTGATAGATACAATGAATTTCTGGTGTGAAGAAAGTGTAAATGACCTTCAATACGTAATAAGTTGACTCGAAGCTTTTATACACCCATCTGACGTTTCCTGTGTATGTGCATTTTCTGTGCAGTTCACGCAGCCAAAATGTCGCGTTTCAGTAAATGTTCTTGTCAAAATAAAATGACCACATTTTAGCGTTGTTTTAAATAATTATTAGTTTTGTATTTGAATTGCTCAGAATTATAATGCATAAATAAGTTTTATATTATTTTCATCTACCGATGCGTTTTTATGAAAACGAAATTTATGAAAACGACTAGTATGCACAATGCTATATTGGGTGGGTGGGGTAAGTTGGTATGGTTAATATGTCTTTAGATTTACAACGCGGTTGAATTCTACCACCATTGCGAGTCTTGGACCCCCTGCCCGATCGCATTATAATGGAGTTGCAAAACTTTGCTAGCACATCAGTGCCAAATCATCAGGATATACCATCATCTGATACACACGGTCCATTCTGCTACACTCCATTGATCGATCTGTGAAACAAAATACTCCATCCAGTTTTGTCAAACCAGTTGATTCTGTGCATAGTCTGTGATAGCTATATACATGTTTCAGAAATACAAGCCATACTGTGAGGTAACGTTACTCAATGACCGATGTCTTCTTTTATACCCATGTGCCAGTTATCCAGGACAAGTGAACATTTAATTTACATTCTCTGAACTTAGAACATGTTTTTCTGTTGTAGTATAAGAACATACAGGTCGAGATTGATTTTGGTTACAATCCACCAATATTGGGAGGAGTTATTGCCCTTTCTCGACTTAAATGGGTTTTTTTGCAGATCAATAACACATGAAAGGATGGATGGATTCAATTCACATTGCTTCAATATCATACAGCCCTTACAAACAAAATGTTTGCATTCTACTGAAAATCCCAAAGTGGGTCATCTTTGTCCCTAAAGGACACATTTTGTCTTTATAAGTCTAGGTCACGATACATTCTGGGAGCACAAGGGGGTCAAAATCTTGGTCATTAGGTATTATCATAGAAAAACCTTGATAAAACTCTATGGACCAGGCTTTCAAGTTTATCTACATGAAACCGGGTCATAATGTCGATCTATTTTTTATAAAGGTTAAGTTCGAAACTGGTTCATTTTGTGTCAAAAACTAGGACATTTACATCAAACCATAGAAAAACACACCAGGCCATATTTTGTACCTGATAAGCATTGAATCATGTCGGAATTTTGTCCCAATAAAACAAAAGTAAATTTTGAGAGGGTCAATCAGGGTCAAGAATTAGATCACTAGGTCAAATCATCAAAAAAACTTGTTAACAAATTGGGCCAATATTTCATGTTTGACTTACATGAGAAGTGATCAGGGTTTTTTATGTATGTCTTAATGAATGAAATGAAATCCACACCAAGTTACAAAGTTTCTCAGTTTTTTAGGTGAGCAATTCAGGGTCATTACGACCCTCTTGTCTTTTTATTCCTTGTAAAACACCCTAGTGTGTCTGAAAATATAAGTGGTTTGTCTGAGGTCTATATTAAACAATGGATATTCTAATTGGTACACATGGATATTAAATGATTAACCTATAACAACTCTGTCGACAGTCAATATATCCTGTAATTCATCTGTCACATATTCGTTATCTGCTGTCTGAGTGGTCGATATCTGCTACGAACACTTCAGTATAATGAATTTCTTAATAACTTTCTCAAGTACTCAAGTTCTATTGTTAAAATATTTGATACTTAGTTACGTCAAACAATGATCTACGCTAATCTGCCTTTTTTATGTATTGAACCCGGTTAATGTTATATATTATGGTAGCATTAGCGTGTTGTGTTATATGCCACTTAACTTGCATTATGTTAATGATAAAATATAAACAGATTGGCGAAAAATCCATTACATTGTTTTTTTGTTTTGTTTTAATTTCGATACAGATTAAAGGTTTTTTCCTGTGTTTTTGTTCCATTTTTCGCTGACAAACTAGGTTAACTTTCTACGGGGCAATGGGAGAAAATTCCAGTGTTCTTCACATAATCAGCCAATTACAAACTACTGAAAGTTCATGTATGAGGGCAAAAACTGGCTGTATCTCGAGCTGCGATTTAATAAAAGCTAAGGCTTGTAGGAATTTTATTGCCAAAAGTATTTAAAAACCATTTTCGGGCGTTATTTTCAGAAGCTGAAGACATTTTTAAGGTGGCACTTTACTCTTATTGACTCGTGTGAAAGATTTCAATCAAGTCAATTTGCTATGAGAAATAGGTAAAGATATAAAATTACCACTAATATTCTAATTTCAATTAATGACCTAAGTGTACTACATGGACTGTTCAAACACTTTAGTTTAAACTGAATAAACTGTCCATAATATACTAACAATTTCTATCTGTAGCCGATAGAAAGAATTAATCTCTTCAAAGTTTCACAAAACTTCTCGAATGGAGACTTTTTCAAGTTTAATATTTCCTTTCTTGCTAAAAGAAAATCATTCTTTAAATAGTATCCCAATTGATAGTGATAGTAGTCACAGACTCGCTCTATGCATCCAGTTTAAATTCCTCTGCTCTTCTTAGTGTCTATGTTTTTTAAGGATTTTAAACATCTTGAAAATTTAAGCTTGAGACTGATCTCAATTATATCTCTCATGAAACTAGGGCTGAGACCTTCTCAATTTAAATCTTTCATGAAACTAGGGTCAAGACTGATCTCAATTTAAATCTTTCATGAAACGAGGGCCAATACCAATCTCAATTTAAATATTTCATGAAACTAAAGGCAATACCGATCTCAATTTAAATATTTCATGAAACTAGTGCCAAGACTGATCTCAATTTAAATCTTTCATGAAACTAGGGCCAAGACTGATCTCAATTTAAATCTTTCATGAAACGAGGGCCAAGACTGATCTCAATTTAAATCTTTCATGAAACTAAAGGCAAGACTGATCTCAATTTAAATCTTTCATGAAACTAGTGCCAAGACTGATCTCAATTTAAATCTTTCATGAAACTAGGGCCAAGACTGATCTCAATTTAAATCTTTCATGAAACTAAAGGCAATACCGATCTCAATTTAAATCTTTCATGAAACTAGGGCCAAGACTGATCTCAATTTAAATCTTTCATGAAACTAGGGCCAAGACTGATCTCAATTTAAATCTTTCATGAAACTAAAGGCAATACCGATCTCAATTTAAATCTTTCATGAAACTAGGGCCAAGACTGATCTCAATTTAAATCTTTCATGAAACTAGGGCCAAGACTGATCTCAATTTAAATCTTTCTTGAAACTAAAGGCAATACCGATCTCAATTTAAATCTTTCATGAAACTAGGGCCAAGACTGATCTCAATTTAAATCTTTCATGAAACTAGGGCCAAGACTGATCTCAATTTAAATCTTTCATGAAACTAGGGCCAAGACTGATCTCAATTTAAATCTTTCATGAAACTAGTGCCAAGACTGATCTCAATTTAAATCTTTCATGAAACTAGAGCTGAGACTGATCTCAATTTAAATATTTCATGAAACTAGTGCCAAGACTGATCTCAATTTAAATCTTTCGTGTGTTTGTGTTAAGTAGAACAGCTGTGCATTATCGTATTATCCTGTCTTGTCAATTTTTGTCTTAAACAACAAAATCAAAATGGAGGGAATGATGTAAAAATCTTTTGAATCCAGATAATTTATAATCCTTTACACACAGTTTGTTCAACTTTCACAGGATTATTGTACAGTACGTGTAATTGCAATTATAACAGTATTGTTGTATTTTTCATTAGGTATATCTAATGCATGTTTAAATGTACCATTATTACCAGTAATTCAAATATTGAAAGTTTGAAAATTATTGACAACATGAGGTTTTCGTGTTCTTAGTTACTCACTATACAGGCAGATATTGATATAATGTTGGTTTCACAACCTTCGTTGTATTACAGCAGTTTTTAAAAACTTGGGTAAAAAAATTCATTTCCAACTGAAATTGAAATTTAATTTTATTTATTTATAAATATACACTATAAATTAATGTACCGTGTTAAGTGATTGTTTTCTCTGACACATGCATATTTTTGCAACAACATTCTCATATAAAGGTTTCATTGTAATGTATTACGGAATACTGTGTTATACTGGTATTTAAACTTTTGGTGAATATGCCCATATATGGTGTACAGTTAAAAATCATCCAGGTTTGCCAGGGATAAGATCTAGCACTATAGAATCTTTTCTATAAATTGTGATACGTGTAACATTTTATAGTCCTAACCAGTAATGGTTACTTCATTAAAAGCTTTTCTGCTTTGGTATAAAAACCACATAAGCTATGTTTGGCCTTCTCTATGGTCAATTGAGATTAGCTGTTATGTTGACATATCATATTTTTACGACCTACTGACAACAGGACCATAGAAAGAACAAATATTTGTAATGTTTATGTTAAGTTTTTCACTTAGCCTCCTTAAAATCCGATATTTAATTGCAATTAGTGAAAAAATCCTGTACAAAGTTTGATTATATTAGTATAAAGAATAATCAGAAACATAAATATTTGTATAAAGTCTGCTGATTGTTGATATAAGGAAGTCAAGTGAATGAATGTAAAGTTTATGGAAAGTTTGCTTCCAAAGTACCTGCATTTAATTAATTGTTTGATGGTAAGATAAATTGTCAATATTACAGTTTTATCTACATTGGGTGTGAACGTTTTTGTTCAGTGTATGTAAACCTTCTTATGTAACCAATGAATTGAATGATTAAGTTTCTAAAGTACAGCTGGTAAATACCAAGTGTTTACTAGATACAGCTTAAGAGGAACATGCTGGTAACAGTATAGCTGGGAGGCATATATTGTGAGGTGGCTCAGTGGTTAACACTGCTGACTATGAATCCAAAGGTCGTGGGTTCGATCCCTTGTCCAGCCACATAAATACAGAAATGTTTTAAAGTGTTTCCCACCTAACATAGTTCTGGCATGTAACTAGGAAAGTACTGGTTTGACTCCAGGAAAGTACTTCATGTAGTTGGATGCCAGAAAATGGGTCTCATTGGCACTGTGCAGTGACTGTCTTGGAGTTCAAAATTGTTTGATTGGCCTATATATACTGCTCAACTGGCAGGTAAATTTCCCCCTCCGCTTTCAAAAAGTCCCTTTATGGTGTGCAGGGACATACCGGGGCGACCAATTTACCATAAAGTGCATTAGAAAATGTATGCAGCGAGGGTCAACCTCATAAACACAGTAATTTGCATTTTTTGAGGTAGTCATAGTGATAGAAGGATCAAGTGACTGACACCTGATCTGATGGTCGTGAATACAAGCTCAGAATTGACAGGCTTAATAAAGAATTTCTCAATTTCTGGATTTAGCACAAACACTGGTTAGTAACCCAGGAAACAGTCTTTGAGAGTGGTTAGTATAAGTAAGTTGTAAGAACTTTATTCCCATTCAGTTTATAATCAATAACTTAAAACTACTTTTATAAGTGAAAAAGGGCACCTTATAATAAGACAATAATAAGACACCGCAAATTTAAGAACAAAATTGATATATTTTTTCCACAAAACCACATTATTCATTGATATTTAACTTCTATAGCAGAAATTATTCCATCACTTGCAGTGAGCTAGATATAGTCGCCACAATGTTGTATTGGTGTATGTGCGTGCGTCTGTCTGCATTTGATTTTGTCTGAACCATTTCTGTATCATTTATTGGGGGATTTTCAAATTACCTGGCACAAATGTTCACCATGATGAAAACGGTGTGTCACACACAAGACCCGCATCTGTAGCTCAAAAATCAAGGTCACATTTAGAGGTCAAATATAAATTATGCTTATAATAGATAAGCATGTACATGTATAGCATTATATAACCGTATTCTCTTCATCTCTTGACTAGTAGTGGGCTCAACAAGTTGGGCATCTAGTCAAATACATTTATTTCATGAGGAATGTGATATGTTCTTAAAATCCGTTGTTATTACATTGTAATTAAATAATCAAGTTAGTATTTATTTAATAATAACAAATTGGGTTAATTCTTTGGCTTTAAACGATGATTTTGATTAAACCTAATATTTCTTTATTACTTATTATTGGTGATATCAGTTATTTATATATTTAAGTTCAAGTTTGGATAAGGTATTTACAATGTAGTATCTTCAACAACAAATTAGAAGCTATTTGTGAAGTAATGCCAATGCTTTTATCATGCCCCCCCGCCATATGGTGAACTCAGAAATTCATTATTAACTAGTTATAGGATGAAACTCATAAATTCATTATTAACTAGTTATAGGATGAAACTCATAAATTCATTATTTACTAGTTATAGGATGAAACTCATAAATTCATTATTAACTAGTTATAGGATGAAACTCTTAAATTCATTATTAACTAGTTATAGGATGAAACTCATAAATTCATTATTAACTAGTTATAGGATGAATCTCAGAAATTCATTATTAACTAGTTATAGGATGAAACTCATAAATTCATTATTAACTAGTTATAGGATGAAACTCATAAATTCAGTATTAACTAGTTATAGGATGAAACTCAGAAATTCATTATTACATGTAACTAGTTATAGGATGAAACTCAGAAATTCATTATTAACTAGTTATAGGATGAAACTCAGAAATTCATTATTAACTAGTTATAGGATGAAACTCAGAAATTCATTATTAACTAGTTATAGGATGAAACTCAGAAATTCATTATTAACTAGTTATAGGATTAAACTCAGGAATTCATTATTAACTAGTTATAGGATGAAACTCAGAAATTCATTAATAATTTATTAAAGTGATAATGTCATTTAAAGTATCAATCAAGTAAAAAACAAAAATTCCACAAATAGGGTATTAAATATTTAGAAGAATTGCATGTTTTCGATCAAGTACACCATACACACAACGTTGTCTATTTATTTTCTATAAATGAATTTTGTACATGTATTTCATACATTATGCGCATAAAAAATTCTACAGATAAAAGTTATAATAATTTTATGAATGTGGAGCTAGTTGTGCCCAAATTGGTTCAATACAGTCGAACTGATTTGCTAGTAAATGCCCTTAAAAGCTTAATAGTGGACATGTTTGTCATATATGATATACTACAATGATTTAAGTTAACATAATCCACAGAGGTCATTGTGCATGTCCGTGAACTAAATTAAATGTCTCCAAACTTACATAATTTTTTTTTATTATGTGTACATATCTAAAGGCATATTGCGCATTTCTAGTTTCTTCAGAAAAAGCAAGAACATTGAACTTTTACTAACCCCTGTCTGTTGCCAAACAGGCATAGCAATCTAAAATGGTTCAGAGACATGTTTTAGCTCACCTGGGCAATGAGAGCTCAAGTGTAAGCTTTTGTGATTAGCCTGTGCCTGTTGTATGTCGTCCATCATCAATTTCTTCAAATGCATCTCCTAAACCGCTTGGCCAATTTTGACCAAACTTCACAGAAACGTTCCATGGGCATTATTGTGTCAATGTTGATCAAATGGTTATGATCTGTTGCAAAAGTAGGTTGCAGGAGCAAAAATAGAATTGGAAATTGGAAACTTTGAAAATCTGCTTGTCCAGAAAGAATCATAGGGCCAACAGCTTCCAATTTTAGTATGTAAGACTGTTTAGTGGTCCTCTACCAAGATTGAACAAACAATGTCCCTTGGATCAGTTTTGGCCCTGCCCCAAGGGGGTCACATGTTTTAATTACATAGACTTTTATATGGAAAGCTTTGAAAACACTTTCTTGTCTAGTGGTCCCCTACCGAGTTGTTCAAATGCGGTCACATGCTTTCTATAGACTTGTATAAAGAATTCTGTGAATATCTAATTCGTGTCTGAAAACCTCAAGACCCAGAGCTTTGATATTTGGTATGCAGCATAGTCTAGTGGTTATCTATCAAGTTTGTTCAAATTATTTCCCTTGAGTCAAAAACTTGCTCCGCCTAGGGGGTATTGACTTATATTGGAAAATCGTTGAAAAGCCTCTCCAAAACCAGAAGGAGCTTAGATATTTGGTATGCAACACCGTTTAAGATCCTCTACCAAGATTTTCATATTATACCCTTGCAGTCACTGAGTACTGACAATGACCAGTGTCACATGTTTTACATAGAGCTATACAGGACATGCCTTTAAAAATCGTCTTGTCCAGAACCATGGTAACTAAAGGTACATTTACACAATGTAACCAGTAGATCATCAGGCCCTCGTAGGTCTCTTTGTCTTCACTATTGAGGCCTGATTTCAAACCGATTTTAGATTATGTTCCTTGGATGATGCCCTACCGAATTTCTTCAAGGCATGTTGGGTGACCCTCTTCTGAATTAATTCAAGCCATGCTGATTGTTTAATTACTATGACTGGCAGTGATGTGTGGTCTCAGGTGAGCGATGTAGGACCATCATGGCCCTCTTGTTTATAAAATAACGCAATTCAACAACTAACTACGAAAGTATAATATTGGGTAATAATACTACCACTGCATTTACGAATTTCCATTTCAAAATAGGTCACTAGCTGGCAATTGTCCACCTTGGTGTAATGTAGTCGTTGGATTATTTGAATGTATGCACATTTGAAGACATATGTAGGTTACAAATGCTTACAATTGTGTCTTCTCAAGTACTGAATCCTTTAACCTCAATTGGTTATTTAACTATCATTTTTGAGTGCAAGAGGTCAATATTAGGTTCGATCTTTGGAAATTTATACCAAATATGTGATACATTTTGTTATTAAATGGTACTGGTAGTTCCAATACTAAAGTGTACCCATGTTGGTAGGTCGGTCGGTCATCCATTTTCATATCTCAAGTACCCTTTGGTCTCTCGAGTCGTACCTTGGTAGGATAATTGCCAGTAGGATGCATATGATCACCAATGATTTAAGGGTCACTGGGTAAAATGTCAAGGTCAAACTGACCATTAAGTGGAAATACTTGTCTGCGCAATGGCTCATGAACCATTGGCCTACCAGGTCCTTACTTGGTAGGATGATTGCATGTTGTAGATGAACATTATTGGTTTTGGGATAACTGGATCAAAGGTCAAGTACACACTAACAGGTGGAAATCCTTGTCGGCCCGATAACTTACGAATTTTTGAGCCTTTCAGTCCATCAAGATCAAAGCCCTGTATATCATCCATACTCACGTCTAGGTCATCATATTAATTAAAATCCTCTCACTGATAATGCATATTTAGTGGGCATAATGCTTTCCAAACATCTCTTGTTTACTTTACATCGATTGTAAAACAATTTTTTACAAATTGTATTAATCACCCTTGATGAAAACTTCCTTGGTTACAAACATACTCTGTACCTTTTTCAGGGATATGAATGATTGCGGTTCGACCTTGCTGAAGAAAGAATCCAACCGGTGACCTTCAGATTAGGAGTCAAGCACTCTACCCCTGGACCTCTTAACTCCCGTACTAAGTACTTAGTGTATAAGAGTAGTACCAGGAGATAAAATAGCCCAAGAGAGTACATTTTGCTGGATACCTTGCTCAGACCATACAAGAGGTGTGTAGCACATGTTGATCATGATATTAGTATAGGATAGACAACGAGTGGCATTGTCTATACGATATATTCATGAGCGTTACTGAGTTTATATATCGTATAGACAATGCTAGGAGAATGTCTATCCTACTTAGACCACGTGAGCTTCATAAACATTGTATATACGATATAGAAGGTTGAAATAGAGGCCGCTGATTGGACGGATTGTGGGGAGCGTGATCTAAAGTGACGCTGAATAGATCTACTTGATTAAGTACTTTAAAGCACTCCCGAGTTTTTCGGCGCAGTCGTACTAACATGGTTTTGCTATTTACATATCACTGTTTTGTAAACCAATCGAATCTTACGTTAACCACCAAGGCAATTGAATTTCACCCGAACGACGTCTGTAACATTGACGCGGATTGGTTAACCTTTCGATAAAGGGTATGATACCTTACCAAAATCCTCTGAATTTCGGTCAATTTACCGAAATCCATTTAGGATCTGGAGTGACCAGCAATCGTAACATCTCGGCATTTATGTTACACAACAAATCTTAACCTTCTTGTTTTGTACTGTTTTATGTACTTTTTGAGGAGTGTTAGGAAATCATTAGTGAAAATTGATTTAGCTTTGCGTAAGTGGTCCAATAGATAAATCAAACATAAACCTGCTTACCGGTACAGTGTCTTGATCTCATGCGTATTGCTACTACACTAAGGTATCTATCATATATACTGGTCAAAAGAGCTAACCCATCAGTATTACAGTCAACTCTCGTAATATATAACGGCTACGTTTGTTTGTTCCCTGGATTTAAGTCAATGTAATAAACATGTCGTCATATTTGAATGTGTTTAATAGCACAAGTTGCAGATTCATTCGCAATGCATTGTGTCGTAAAACGAATACATGCGTTCTGTTGTAACAAATGTCAGTTTAAGGAGTGTTGACTGTATTTTTGTATAACCTCTAAAGTTCTGTTGATTTAAATTATTATTCCCATGAATTGAAATAAAAATGACCAGATGTACCACATTTAAGATCCCTTTGTCATATGAAGAAGAAGAAGTTTATTACCAATTTCAGTATGCCAAAGGCCCATGTGAACATACAATGCATACACGCATATATGCAGACGTTGACAACCAGGTGACTATGAGTATAATTCAAAGCGATATTAAATAAATGTAATGAGTAGTAATGTAGCTAATTATCGTTCTAATTGATATCTATTTACGTCAGGTGTACTTAAAACAACATCACAGAAGACATAAAATACACGATATGACGATACAATGAACGTTGCGGACAGTATTTTGTGTAATTTATTTTTTAATTGAGGCCGATGTATACATATAAACACGGACCTATATACCATATGGTATATAGGTCCGTGATATAAATATATAATACGGTAGTGAAGATACTCGGAACACAATACTGGCAGCTTAGCTACTTTGATCAGTACATGTATATATGTCATAAAACAGACAAGTTACAGTAATTTAGCATTCATTCAATGAAATGCATGTCATTCAGAACCTTACATCTATCAATTGATTTATTGAATTCAAGATACGATGTTTGATTTTTAAATAGAAACGCAAGGGTTTCAGACTGACTTATATCTCTTAATGATGAATTGAAAACGGTTGTAGAAATATGGCACAAGCTTACATGTTGTATGACATGTCTGTATGATATTTCACTCTTCGGGAGGTGAAATCTTCAAATCCCTATTTAAACAACAGTAAACCTATCACGGGAGGCTAAATCCTGATAAAAACTTTTATATTTTCAGTAAATACCGAGTTGATAATCCTTATACTTCACTTCATGTCCACTTCTGTATGAATTGAATAATTTATTAGATGCTGTTATTACAAATTTAGTATCTAGCAGTACCCCCCTTTCACTTTTATTACTGCAACAAGAAGTATCTCAGTTATTTTTATTGATAAACCCCCAGCTACAGCCGACATGAATATTAAAAATCAGGTGAATCATATAATAATAGTGAAATGGACGTAGTTTCCTTAATAGATAAAATTCAATTTTTCCAGGGATACAGAGTTTGTTTTTATAGATCTTATGAGGTTTAGTCAGACGTTAAATCCTGTATTTGTTTTAAATATTGTGTTTGCTGTACGATTGTATAGTGGTATATTTCTTGTTTGTTTGTATTGCAGGATTAGAGGATTAGAGGAAAACCCCAAATTTTATAGCAACCGGAGTTAAACAATTCCTGTACTGTTCGGTGTTGTTTAATTGTTAATTCACTGAAAAGGTCTTTAATTGCGTTACATGTTCAACATTTTGCTGAAAAAGAGCTGTTTTAAGTGTTTATTCCACTGAAC
The DNA here is from genome assembly GCA_032209605.1 of Mactromeris polynyma. Taxonomy (NCBI): domain Eukaryota; kingdom Metazoa; phylum Mollusca; class Bivalvia; order Venerida; family Mactridae; genus Mactromeris; species Mactromeris polynyma. Next base: position 1,273,267 of record JASFXZ010000058.1, read on the forward strand.
ACATTTACTTTCTTTCATTTGTATTGATTTACTTTCATAAATGTTTCAGATTCTATAAAATCCGACATTTAAAATTGCATGCCTTACTTTTCCCCTGAAATTTCCCCAGCATGCGAGTTTAGATCAATTTTAAAAGTTGCAATTGGTTTTAATACACGTATTGTGCAGGGAGTCTGAACGGCCTAGGCTCTTCACAAATAAGAAGTGGGTATCACTGGGGGGTAATTGTGACGTCACATCGTTTGTATTTTATCCCAATTTAAACATGGGTGCTATAACACATTTGCGATGTCATTTATGTTATAAATAAATTTGTGTGTTAATTAATGTTCTTTTACTTCCATTTTTTATCATTACTCATTGTAACTTTGCTTACAAGCATTACTGTTTGGCTTAATAATAAATCAAACTTAACGATATATCTCAATTATTTAAATTGGTTTTGAAATAAATTTGTACCTGATCATAAATATAGCAATATCAATACAATGCAATCATGCTAGGATTATGTCTTATGCATACAGTCGGACTTCTTTCATTCGAATGCATCGGGTCAGATCTTTTATTTCGAATAAAACGTGGTTTCGAATAGCCTATTCCAACTCGACATACATCGGGACCTGCTATGTATTTCGTATGATACCAAGTATTCGAATAGAAGGATGTCGAATAAACGAGGTAGGGCTGTATTTTTGTTGAGCATACCCAAGTGCAGTTGAATAGCAAATCTGAGATATATTCAGGTCGTTTGTACCGCTTTGTGTGATTCACTGTCCTTAATTCATTGTCCTGAAAATTCAATTACCTTCTTTCAAGTTTATTACTCTTGTGTGAAATAATTAATGAATTAATCTCATTAATTGCTATTTTATAGCGTTCTTTAAACTTTATTTTAAATCGATTGTGAAAACAAATTGTTGCAACTTGAATAATTTGCACTTGGTTGGAGCTTTCTTGGCAACCAGTTCGGTGCTCGAGCCTAATTCAGACATTGTGAATATAATGGAACAGTCTATGGTTGGATTCAAACTTTGGCCTTGACCTCGTGAGGAGTCCCTCGCTCCATCCATTGATCATTACACCTGATATAAATAGACATATACTTTTTTAATTGGTTAATTTAATGTGACTTGATACATACAATATCTGATTATAATTTACCATACATGGTTCTCAGATTGAAGGTTTGTTGTAAAAAAAATTTCTAAATACTTAAACTTTCAGTTAGTTGGAACTTTCGTTGAGACATATTTACTCTCTGTGAAGATTCGATTGCCGATAATTCTTCCAAAGTCATTAATGTTCTCCACTTCTAATACATTTTGTTATCGTCTTGTACAAGAACAGCTGGTCAGTACAGGTTGGTAACTCATGAACACTGGGTTGGTCATTGGTTGACAGTGGTGTATATAAGTGATATACGGATATACTGTCATTCAAAGAACAACGTAAAGGAACTAATGTCAATTCTGAATTTGTTGAGAATACTGCTAATTTGTTCACTATTTCTATTGGTGACAGTTTAACAAAACATATTATCATTGGCTGATCATTTCAAAATTTATTTACAACCGTTTTCAAGTAATAAAAACATAATATACTCAAACACAATCCGTATGGAGCTCTGTTCTTTACATTCACATCTTTAGGGACTTTAGTGCGAAGTATTGTAAAAGAGAGAGAATAAGTAGCTACAGGGAACTCCAAATACATAAGACAGACTTGTAAGTCAGTGTTGGCAAACAGTCAGTTTAACAAAATTCGTGTTCGAATCCTCAAACTTAGATGATTTAGTCAGTAGAAATATGAAACCCATGTACAGTGAATACAAACAGAAATATAAATTAGACTACATGTATCTGATATACTCTCTTCGGCATCAACTCAAAATTTAGAGAAATAAAAAATAAATAATATTTTTTCAGCATCACTTAATTTCATTGAATGTTATAAAGTCAAACACTTTCACTACAATTCATTTACTGCCGTAATAACACGTCTTGGTAAAAGTTGAATTTAGTGTTTTAATACGTATGTATAGGTTAAATTACAATGTTGTGGGTTTGTACAGGAGTAACCTGAATTAAACTCGCGCGTCAAACGTGTCATGTGCCTTATATTGCAATTGATATGTATTTTAAAAGTCTAAGTGTTTAGGATTCTAATCTATTCCTAATTGATTAAATGTTTCTGTCCAGTTATTGCCTTGATGCATTATTTTTTTCATAATTGGATTTTAATGCAGAAATAAAATATATGATACTATATAATCTATTGCATGAAACATCGCACAATGCTTATAGCAAACAAATAGCGGCAACATAATAGTGTACAAATGCAGTGTAGATGAAATACGTGTATTTGCAAAGACCGTTATATAAGAGAATTAAATGCAACAGGGAACGCCCCCATACACACGACAAGGCACTTCCCACACCTACCTATATATTGGCAGGTCTGTTTATGAGCTATTGTTTATTCTGTCAAGATTAAGCAAAGGCTTTTCATGAAAAGCTCTTCAAATTTACGAGTCATAGTAATACAGAACTTAGTATTAAAATACGAATTTCTGAAAGCCAGATTAATACTGTCCTAACTTCTCAACTTTGTTTGTGTTTGTTTACAAGATTTAACATTTAAGCTTTTTTTGTGCAAATTTATATCCTTTACCAGCCTTTTTTTCCAAAATATGTGACAATTGAAAAATCACGCTTTACTGGCATAAACCAAAACAGATTAAGAATAAGCGTACCTGGTTATTAATGTACCATGTATATGGTAGCTGCTTTCTGATTGGTTGTTTTTTGTGTGAAATACTTCATAGATCGTTTGCACGGTATTTAAACTGACTGATAAAAGAACAATATTCCTACTGAAGACATGTGTCTCTGTGTCAGTGTCTAATAATATTTATTGGATGTAAACGGGACTGTTGATAATCAAACTGTGGACAGGACGCGTGTGAAGTAGGATTTGAATTGATTTACATATCTCCTGTATCAAAAACTTTAATTATTTATAAGACATTTAGTACTAGAGGTATCAACAGTATTGTGCCGCGTTACAGTTAGACTTTAAATCTGGAGATTTATTGGAAGTTCTGTTTTCTAACTGATTAAATTACTTTTGGATATTGTTAAATAAAACAAATATACGAGCATTATTGGCCCAACTTTAACTGTGAAATATATGAGAAAAATACTTATATTAACTGTAGGTTGTGTTTGTGTATGGAATAGTTAAATCCTTTGAAGCTTTTATAATAGTGTTAAAACTGGTGTTGGAAAACAAAGTTAAAACACCAAGATAGAGACTGTGGGAAGAACCATATTTGGAAAGTCACATTTCTGAATCTATCAAAAACGTACAATAAATTTCAATGCAATTATGGATTTTAATAAATATCAGTAATAAATATTAATGAAAGACAAAAAGATGGATCACAGTTATGACTATCTTCTGCCAACTTGTATGTTGAAAAGAAGGTCAGTAAGGAAAAATGAACATGTTGCCATAGAAACAATACCAACCAGTTTGTATATGGACACTATATTTGATGATACTTTTAAAGCTCTGGACGATGACACGTGTTCAGAGATTTCTGATAGGTCTTACGCCGATGCTAGTTACTACACACACATGAAATTGTGGAAGTCGCCTTATCTTGAACGTCAGTTTTATTCCGACTCTGAAGATGTTTCACATATAACGAAAGATCCGCCAAAAAGTAGTTCACAATTTGATCTAAGTTTGCAACAATTTCTAGAATGGCCGGATAGCTCCGGTGGACAAGACAGTGATGTTGACACTGCATTGCCTGAAACATACCACAACGGAGCGACAAAAACGAAACGCAAATCTACCGAGAAACGGAAGAGAGCACCGCGGATGCACAGCTTTCCACGAAGTTTAACACCTCAGAAACGCACATCAGTACCAAAAGTTGTCATTGAATCAGATTCCGACTTTTCTCCTCAAAGTGAGGAAGAGGATGTTATCAAAGATTACGATCTTACGGGGAACAAAAACGTTATCTCATCTACTACAGAAAATGCACCTTCTTCGAAAGAGTCAGTAAAAACCACCAGATTGTCTCTGAAAAGTAACAAAAGTATTGACTCTGATTCAGACTACAGAACCTATTCAGACACAAGCAGTGAAAGATTGGACACTAATTTTGCCTTCGGTGCAAGTGATTCTCACAAAGAAGTTGATCTCACACCTTTAAAATCACTTATGTCCTCTGTGTTAAAGAAATCTGAAAATATTTCAAGCAAATTGCAACAGAGTAGATTTAATGATGAGTGTAGAACTAAAACTGGGAAACTGACACAAGATGGGAACTCTTTAAAATCAAATTCAGTAAGTATTACATCTTGTTAACTGTTACCTGGGACCAATATATACATATGTATATATTGGTCCCAGCTTTTACATTGAAAGTGCCAAGAAAAATAATGACTTAGTTTCTGATCAGTTCTGGACAAAGTCACGTCGTAAATTACCTAAAATACAAACAAACAAAGGCAGACAAATAGCTACTTTTTCAATAACAAACATAAATCCCCAATAATTGAAAGTCATTGAAACTCAAAGATTGCCAAAATTGAATGTCTTTGATCACCCGACATTTTGGTTAAAACATTGTTAACTTAACAATAACAAATGAAGGGAATTGTTTGGTCTGGAGTGAGGGCCTGTCTCTATTTGATGAACTCCTGATTACCTGAAACAACCATTAGTCTATTCAAACTCACAATTCAACATAAAATAATTACATGGTGCTGTGGTGTGATGATATTTCAATTAACTATATGGCACTGAACTGAGAACCCAAGGGAAATTGTTACTCAATTTGAACATAAAACAGAATTTTCTCAAACATACTGTATACAAGTATAGTTATATATTATAATTAAAATTATTCTGAAAAAAGACATATTCATTTTAATATGTAGTATATCTAGTTCTTAGTTGTCTTACATGATGAGTGTTATTGTAATTTCATCAAATCAAGTTACTATTCATGTTTTGTATTTCATGAATTTTTCATTCAACAATTCGGTGATTATGTCATTCATATTTTGATAACATTGAATGGTCCTTATATTATATGATTTAAAGACTTTCACTTGTTTGCTATGTGGGAGTCATTTCAAGATATGACTTAAATTATATAATATTATCAGTTAAGTGCTCTGTATTCTGTTTATGCAGAGATGTATGGTTAAACATTTTACTTATGGCTTTTGAACTTATAAATTTGATGACTTCCGTTTACATTTGGATTTTAGAAGATTGTATTATATTTTTTTAATGAATGTTTTTACTACACATCTCTTGGAACAGCCAATAGCTGCAAGTATGTAATCAAATCTGCAATAACGACATTTTCTGAAAAATGTTTTACCCCACCTAGGGGATATAGAAGTCTTTACACAACAATTCATTCCTGACAACAGTGATTTTGACAAGCCCAGGGAGACAGACCACCACACAGGAAATGGACTTTGCTAGAAGTTCATGGGGGACTTATAATGCATGAACACAAGTATGGCGCATATCTCCTGGAGATGTTTGACAACATATTTTCCAGTTTGTCAAAATCACCCAGAGGTGCTCGCCATCAAATACAGGTGTAAAAGACAATTGGCTTGAAGAACGGCCATTCAACAACTTCCATTGTTTCTTAGCTAGTTTAAAAATACCTTATGAGTGTATGCAAGGCCGTTGATAATAATATTTGTTTGGTACCCCGTAAAACACTCTGAATGGTCCCTAACTGAAAAGTTTAAGTTGTTTCGTGCAGGGTTTTTGTGTCTAAAAATAGGAAACAGATGATCAACCATAGCAACCAAAACATATTTGCAACAATATTTAAAGGATATCAAAAACAAAAGAATGAAAGTTCTACTTCGAAACTGTGCAGTCATTACATACAGGTTTGACATGCTAGGCATAGTTACAGACATTTGTCTATACTTTCAGACAAATATTTCAAATCTGGAAAGAAAAGGTGGAGAATTGGAGCATTTCAAACATTTGTTAGAAAAAGCGCAAGACACCTTAACACAGAGTGAGACAGCTGTGGAGGTTTGTATTATGTTAATTGTTACTTTGTGTTGGTTATACCGTTCTATAATATCTGATACTCCCAATAATCAGACTGAAACTCAGACTTAAAGACTTGAAAGTGTTATATGTTGTTTTTGCTTATTACAAGTTTACAAGTTTATTACAAGTTTATACAAGTTTATTACATTTTTTTTTTTCTCAGTTCATGTAAAACATGACAACATGAGTACATAATATACAAAATACAAATACAATGGTAAAGAGGCAGTTACAATACAGTTTTTGCTCCTAGTACGTTATTATAATAATACATATTTTAATAAAATTTTGCATTTTACACAGGCTATGAACAATTATTTAGACACAATTTCAGTTGTTAAGAGTCAATTAATGCAAACAAAATGCTGGTAAATCTAACTTCAGTAAATTTAAAGTATTTTAGAGTTTCAGTCTTAGAATGTTTGTGAATAAGACCCCAGAGCAACACCACTTAGGGAGATAGAAGTTTGAGATGTTGTTGCTCTCCAGAGGGTAAATTTGAAGTAAATTTTATTGTGGAAAATAGACGAGAATTGTCATATAGAGAGGTTGCTGCTAAAGAGAGGGCCTCTCCATAGAGAGTGCTCTGCCTACTACTTAACTTATAACTAATGATTTTTGATATTGAATTAAAATTGATTATGGAATGTATTGTATGAGTTTAGATTAAATGAGGCAAAGAAAGTGTATGGCAAACATGATATAAAAATTGGAACACAAAAAATAGATTTTGTCTGGATTAAATAGTTTTAGTAAAATGTTTAAATACAAGCTTTAGTAATTTGAAATATTAACAAATCTTCAGACACTGCTATTGTCTTTTAAGACAGTTACAATAAAAGCTGCATCCTAAATAATAATAGTTGATCGATGACAAGGCTCGGTCAAACATGAAATCTGCAGAATTCCAAGACTACACAGTGAATTATCATACCTATGTGAAGAGAAACTGACAAATAAATCCGCTTACATGCTTTAATCTTATACTTGTGAAGATCATCCCACAGAATGCTTCTGGCCATTCTCATTGTTTTGATATCACCAATAGCAACGTCTTTACCGTAACTTCCACTTATAATTAACAGAATTATAAAAACAAAGTATCATGTATAACTAGCGTTGAAAGACGAGGGTAAATGCTTGCCAAACCTGAGATTTATCTAAGAACTCAACACTAAATTTCATTCTTGATTTAATTTGTTAACGTTTTTCTGTATGTGTATGTTGAAGTAAGTATTCAGATTAATATTTTCACATACATCTTACTATATGTTTAATTACATAATCAAACAAACAAAACTTGAGATAATCTCAAAGGCAAAACTGAGATTAGAGCAAAGAGATTAATCTTAAGTGGCATCAACTTGTATTTAAGTTTAGGCCTTTGTAGATTTAAATATAGTACATTGTATATTGATACTTGTAACATTTACAAATAGAAAATAATATGCAAAATGTAAATCCTGCAAAATCATTATTTGTAAAGGACAATTCTGTTACAAATTAAGTCTCACAATATTCCTAGAGTACATCATAAAACTCGGAGATCAAACCCGGGGAGTTAAGATTAAAGCAAGTGTGATTTCGTCCTGGTTTTTTTTATACGAATATTGTAAAACAGAAAGAGATATTTTAATGACTCAATCAACCTAACAAGGTATATGATTTACAGTAATCAAATAGAGGATCCAAAAATAGACCGTTATTTCCTTTTTTAAAAGCATTTTCAATACTTCATTTTTTTCACTTTTATTTATGCCCACTATACTTAAAGTACAGATATCTGGGTTTAGAATTCTGTTTACATATTGTCTTTATGTAATTCTGAACTTTCATGGCTTTAACTGCTTACCTAGCATTTAATTATTCGTTACTTTTTGCATTTATTCCATATATGGACATTTTTACTAGGCCAGATTTCACCAAAATCTAGTATTAAATTTGTTAAACAATTATGAATGTCACCTTGTGTATAATATATAGACCAGATTTTAGTATTGATTTTTAAATTATTAGTTGTTTTATTTTTATTTTTAAATGTTAATCAAATTTGCATTGTTTTATTTCGTTAATCTTACAGAATCTCTTGTGTGAAAGGTTCATACTCAGTTTTGCTATTGCATGTACAGTCGGACCTCGGACCTTGTTTGTTTGACAACCTGCTATCTGAATACTTGTTATAATCCAAAATAAATATCAGGTCCCGATGTATCTTCTTAATAGGCGTGCCAAATTGAAATAGGATATTTGAAACCATGTATTATACAAAATAAACTTTCGGACCCGATGAATTCGAATGAACGAGGTCTGACTGTATTTCTGTATAACGCTACGTACCTACTTAATGAAGCAGTTAAATTTGTGTCAACAATATCTAATTTCTACAAATTCATGACTCTGCTACTTTACAATGGGAATCAAAATGGGAATATCTTATACACGTCTCTGTTTGACAATAATATAAACATTCCTTTGTATAGTAATGATTCCTATCTGTTTAAAATACTGGAGTTAATGTTAATATCACGTAAGTGTCCTATAAGTTAGATTATAATAGACAATTTATCAATGAACTGGTAACAATGGTATGAGGTTACGTTATCACATCTATATCGTACACTACCTGAACATTGGGGTTATATTTTATGAAGACTCAATTGACAGGGTTATAACATGGCTTGTGTCGTTGTTCAATCTGAAGGACCCTTAAGACACTACCCTATAATTTCCTTGCCAGAGTTTTGACATAACCTACGCGATATCAGACATGTCTTCAAGATTTCCTGGTCCGACATTTGACACGGCATGTCCCCGAGACTTCAAATTGCCAAAAAATATCATTGTATTTCTTCAGTATGTGACATGACACAACAGATCCTGGTTGAACGCATGCTATAGAATGCTGTATCATTTTGTATCACTGTGACATTGCTTCATTTTTGCTACTGTTAATCAGGACTTTTCACAAGGGATTAATTTGTACTATTTTCGTCAGATCATCATATTCTCAAAATAAATTATCAGTGCAAACCAGATTTCTCTTGCTTTGATTCCTTCATATTTCACGTTCTGATCACATAACTTGAAAAAATAAAATAATTTTCTCGTTTGTTTAAATTTTCAGTCTCTACAGCAACAGTTGCAGGATGAAAAATACCTTTGTAAAGAGAAAGAGGTAAGATTGAACTTGGTAACAATAAGTTTGATGATGTTTTACTTGTATTTTAAGTGTAATAACTTGTTTATTCATTAATGGATAATTTGGTTTTGTTTCACACAAGAAGTCTGAAAACTTCTTGGTCAGTCTGAAAACTTCTTGGTCAGTCTGAAAACTTCTTGGTCAGTCTGAAAACTTCTTGGTCAGTCTGAAAACTTCTTGGTCAGTCTGAAAACTTCTTGGTCAGTCTGAAAACTTCTTGGTCAGTCTGAAAACTTCTTGGTCAGTCTGAAAACTTCTTGGTCAGTCTGAAAACTTCTTGGTCAGTCTGAAAACTTCTTGGTCAGTCTGAAAACTTCTTGGTTTATTTTGTGTCTCTATAACTACTGCCAACTTTATGTATGATTTTGATTACAATTTCTCCTCTTCTAATATTGTATTTTAAGTATAATATCAACAATACATGTAGTCACATTTGGATGTGAACAAAAAAGTTGTATGTTCTACTAGTCCTATTCAAGTGATAAATAATTTTGTAAGATATGCTTTGATTTTAAAAGACATTTGTATATGTCAGACCTGTCATACATACTTCAGTGCTGTGATACTAGTAAAAAGTGACCGTTTTATTCGGACCGTTTGTCTATGGTCACTACTTAGTGCCTGAGTGACCAACAACTGAAGAGGAATTTGTTAAGCCATTCTTAGAATAAAAGTAAAAGTAATCCACAGAAACCAAGGTCATTAATGAGGTCTAAAATAGGATATAATTATGAATGACAACTGCTTTAATGCAATGACCATTTTGAACTAACATTGTGGCTATCAACATTAACAAAAAGCCATTTTGTTCAAGTCAGACAAACAAAATTGATCTTGCAGAAAACAAGATTGTGCTGTCTGCTTGAACAAATCAGCCAAAAATATTAATCCGATAATCGTAAGTTTAAACACGGGTTGTCGGAATTGCAATTATATTTTCTTAATTGTACTTGTCAGCTTTTGACAAGTGCCGGTTAATCTGACCGTAATTCGGTGACCAAGTTATTTCAGGATTTTCTTGTTTCTTTGATTAAACATAAACCGACTTAAGAGGCTGTTGATAATGGCTGTAAGCTGATTATTCCTTCTTGTTTTTCTATACTTTGATTCTACTTTTCGTCTTTAATCCCTTAAACCTTACATAAACTAAAGATTTGCTAAATTTAGCATGCATTGATTTGCAGAAAATTTTAATCACTGCAGGATATTACTGTATTATATAATTTAGGGTGATGAATTTCAATACCCGTCAAAAGGAGTGCTGTTTATTATTTCTCACAATCGAAGTCACGATATAACAATAATGTCAATGAATTGATTGGATAGTGGAGCCCATGCAGATCTTAAAAAACAGTTAATAAATCAACTAGTCTTTGCCCTAAGCCAATCCCAAAATCATATTGTGTCATGCCCTGTGTATGTCCTTCTTATCTTCAAAGCAATAAGTGCCTCTTGACCCAAACCTCTGAGTTACATAACCAAATTGTCAAGGAAAAAATATTCCACTTTGCCCTAGATAAAAGCATTTGTACGATTTCCAACCTCTTCTTAAGTGATATCATTTCCAGAAAACGTCACACGTTACGTCATCATGTACTGACAGTAAGCAATATTTGCCCCATAGATATGGCAATATGAAAACGACGTGACCATAAGGAGTAAATATTGTTTCCTGCTTGGAAATAGTGACATCACATGTTAGGTTTTCTTGAAATGACGTCACTTACAGAAGAGGTTGTAAATCCCATAGCAGTGCTCATTTTAATATTCAGATTATTTGTAATGATTTGTTGGAATTCAATAACTTTCAGGAAGCCGAAACAGAGATCAGCAGACTACAAGAAGAAGTTGCAGACTTGCAAGGAAAACTTGAAAAGAAAGCAAAGGAATGTGATAATAAATGTGTTGAACTAGAGACTGTTGCTAGGCAATTAGATGTTGTGAACTCTCATACTGGAAACAGGAAATCTGATCTGGTAAAATGCATGTTTCTTTACTTTAATATTACTAGGAGTCCCATTGGGCAGTTCATGATTATTCCTCCATAAGGCCTGAACAATATGTTTCAGGTTTCGTGCCCAAAAAATAGGGTAGGTAATTTGGGGGGGGGGGAGATTTTCCAATGAAGCAAATTAAACATGGATTTAAACTGGTATGTTAAACGACAAATCCCCTTTCCCTTTTAACATGGCTAATGTTTAATCAGGTGACTATAATGCTTTATAGCTGCAATACTCATAAAGCATCTAATAACTAGTCAGAAATATGAACCTAAAGAAAAAATCACACAAAGAAATCTTACCCAAAGGAAAAAATGTTAACACATGAAAACATGTTCTAGGGTCGTGGCAAAAAAGTAGACCAGACCACTTTGTTCTGCATGGACACTACTTCGCTTAGCAAAGCTAGCACTGTCAGATCACACTTCATACTTTAAGATAGGGATTACTTTTCGTACATTTAAGGAACGGCACCGCTACTTTCCTTACACAGTGCTAGGTAGAATTTTTTTTTCCTACCTCAAAAGAACGCACCTCTGAACTACTGTTGAGAATGGCGTAAAACTCAAATACAACATCATACGTGCAGATGAATATATAATATCTGTGCTTACATCAACTAATTGTTTATATCTCTCTCATCTTTTGTTGCCTAGCTTGATGAGATACTTGCTGAGATTGAGCTGTTACAGAGTATCAATGCTGCTGTTAACCCATCACATCTATCTACAGTCTGCTCTTCTGACAAACTTGGAAAAACCAACTCTTACTGCGGACAAAATTTAATGTAAGTTTATAAGTGACAAATCTATAAAGGTATCTATCTATCTGATTTTAGAGCACCAGTTTATTGTTGTGTAATAATGCTTGGTATCATCAAAAATATTTGTTTCAACAATTCATTCACGTTTTCACTTGTACTAGCAGAAGTGGCAGCCACGCCTTTATTTATTAAATTAAGTACATATTATATTATAACAATCTACAACTGTCTTAAAATTTTCTAGATTATATTGTAATAGTCACAGCATGGATTATTATTATTGATTTGAAAAAAAGATTGTTTATAGCCTATTAATAAATTTTATTGTTTTCCTATTCTGGTTACAGCACATTGCCTGTTTCATGCACAAATAATCTTAATTAGGAATCCTTTTATAACATCTGTAATGTTTTGATATCATTAGCGTATGTTCATGTATGTAAATGGCTTTGAGTTTTCACTCTATATCCCTTCTAGAGTTCTCTCCCTTTATCCCTATACACATATACTATAGAAGGGATAAAGGGAGTGAACTCGTGGCAATCTTTTGTGGCTATAGATGTCATATAATGATACCAGTTTTAGAATTTGTTGCAACACTATTGTAACTTGCTTTTTACAGTTACAGTAGTATTGCGCTAAATCCTTACGCTGTTACATTTCTAAATGGTTAACCAACCAACCAAGCAATACTGATTTATCAACACAATGCATTGTTGTATCATGAATAAAAATCTTTGTATTCTTATTGCGTTTTATTCACATAATTTACATAGTGTTAAGTTTCAGGCTCTGATAAATTAAATCTGCTAAGTATGATCTTAAAGCTAATTAGAACATAATGACCCAAAATATCAATTAAATGAATCCCTTTATAAAATCAGACTGCTCTTTAATTTCTTATAATCAATTACCATACATAACTCAGTACTTTTTGGAGTAAAATAACTTGAATCATAACCAATTATAATTTGGTAGCTGATAGGGCCATTCCCAGAGTCAAGTGAATCGTACTTGTAGGTGACTATTGCTTGCAGACAGGGTGGGGGGGGGGGGGCATCCACTTGGCAAGAAAAAAGAGAGGATTAAATTTGTGATGTAGTTCTATTTCTATTTCTAGTACTGTCATTCTGAAATGTGCATCAAATTTAAGTTTAGATTAAGATGTTCCTTAGATATGAACCCACCTAACTTTTACAACTTACATTTTATTAACTTTTGCTGTATTCACAGGGGTATGTGTGTGTATTTAGTATAATGCCTGGCTGGATTATAGCCTAGCTTTAAAACATAAATTGAGCATTGATTATGCAGTAGTTGAAGTTTAATATTATATGTTAATAAATAAGTGATTTGATATTTGCCCTGTTATTTGTCCGAGGGCAGTCGTATTGGCACGAGGCCGAAGGCCGAGGGCCAATACGACTGTCCCGAGGACAAATAACAGGGCCAATGTCAAATCACTTATTTATTGACAATTTTATTAAATAACTTCATGTACTTATAAATAAAGGATTCAAAATCGTGTTTTTTTTCTGTATACGCTAAAACTATGAATTAGTTCCGTGCTAAAAACTGTCGACGAACGTTTAAATACTGACTTTAAAATAAAATGGCTGCCGTTTCCGAATTTCCAGCTGCGAATCTATATCATTTTTTGGCCCTGTTTAATTAGCCAATCAAATTCTTTAAAATGCGGGCCAATATCAATATCAGTTAGCGGCCCCGGGCCGAAAAGTGATATTGATATTGGCCCTGTTATAGAGGAGGCCTTTGTATTATTGGACGAGGCAAATGCTGTGTTTAAGGGCTAATAATTAATAGTTATTTAATAATTTGTTTTATTATTTTGTCATTATCAGTGCTACAAAATTGAATGATGATATCAGCCCAAGTGATCAACCAAGTGATCTTGATGGAGATAGTTATGGCAGCCATGTTGAAATGTCTGACGCCCTACCAGTGTTACCTGATAATATGTGTCACACCGACAGTATTCAACAGATTTCTGCACTCACTGCTCAAATGAATGACTTGAAGAGAACTTTGACGGCTACTGAGGAAACAGTTCATTGTCAAACTCATAAAATGAAACATTATCGCAACATTCTGTTGGATAATGGGCTGCTACCTGTTTCAAGGTCAAGGTCAAACAGTGTTCCTTCACTTACAAATACCGTATGTAAAACTCAGAGCTCTGAATCTAATTCCAAAGTGCAGCGTCGACGTAGAAGTGTTTCTCCTACACGACTTAGCAGACGACAGCTTAACAGTTATGCTGTGCTAGAATCTGCAGAAGACATGGTAAAACTGTTCAAGGTAAATTTGAGTGGTGTTTTGAAAAACATATTTTTTCTATGTTTTGAAGGTAATCTTATTCAGTTGAAATAAATGTAATTGCATTATGGGTATTGCTGGAGGTTACATTTATACAATATATGTGATGATTCTTGCATACCAGACTGGAATTTCCAGTGTTAACACAGGTGCTGGAAACATCTAACACCTTCTAGAGCCTCATTAATGACTCAGTTATAATACTTGAGCTAAATATATCCCTTTGTACAAGAACCATGTGGTCTTATATTACAGAGCACAGGATATTGTCACGAGTCTCTCCTTATATCCCTTGTAGAGTTCTCTCCCTTTGTCCGTTCAGTAGTATATGTATGTATAGTACCACTGGAGATTGTTACGAGTTCTCTCCTTATATCCCTTGTAGAGTTCTCTCCCTTTGTCCGTTCAGTAGTATATGTATGTATAGTACCACTGGAGATTGTCACGAGTCTCTCCTTATATCCCTTGTAGAGTTCTCTCCCTTTGTCCGTTCAGTAGTATATGTATGTATAGTACCACTGGAGATTGTTACGAGTTCTCTCCTTATATCCCTTGTAGAGTTCTCTCCCTTTGTCCGTTCAGTAGTATATGTATGTATAGTACCACTGGAGATTGTCACGAGTTCTCTCCTCATATCCCTTGTAGAGTTCTCTCCCTTTGTCCGTTCAGTAGTATATGAATGTATAGTACCACTGGAGATTGTCACGAGTTCTCTCCTCATATCCCTTGTAGAGTTCTCTCCCTTTGTCCGTTCAGTAGTATATGAATGTATAGTACCACTGGAGATTGTCACGAGTCTCTCCTTATATCCCTTGTAGAGTTCTCTCCCTTTGTCCGTTCAGTAGTATATGTATGTATAGTACCACTGGAGATTGTCACGAGTTCTCTCCTTATATCCCTTGTAGAGTTCTCTCCCTTTGTCCGTTCAGTAGTATATGTATGTATAGTACCACTGGAGATTGTCACGAGTTCTCTCCTTATATCCCTTGTAGAGTTCTCTCCCTTTGTCCGTTCAGTAGTATATGTATGTATAGTACCACTGGAGATTGTCACGAGTTCTCTCCTTATATCCCTTGTAGAGTTCTCTCCCTTTGTCCGTTCAGTAGTATATGTATGTATAGTACCACTGGAGATTGTCACGAGTTCTCTCCTTATATCCCTTGTAGAGTTCTCTCCCTTTGTCCGTTCAGTAGTATATGTATGTATAGTACCACTGGAGATTGTCACGAGTTCTCTCCTTATATCCTTGTAGAGTTCTCTCCCTTTGTCCGTTCAGTAGTATATGTATGTATAGTACCACAGGATATTGTCACGAGTCTCTCCTTATATCCCTTGTAGAGTTCTCTCCCTTTGTCCGTTCAGTAGTATATGTATGTATAGTACCACTGGAGATTGTCACGAGTTCTCTCCTTATATCCCTTGTAGAGTTCTCTCCCTTTGTCCGTTCAGTAGTATATGTATGTATAGTACCACTGGAGATTGTCACGAGTTCTCTCCTTATATCCCTTGTAGAGTTCTCTCCCTTTGTCCGTTCAGTAGTATATGTATGTATAGTACCACTGGAGATTGTCACGAGTTCTCTCCTTATATCCCTTGTAGAGTTCTCTCCCTTTGTCCGTTCAGTAGTATATGTATGTATAGTACCACTGGAGATTGTCACGAGTTCTCTCCTTATATCCCTTGTAGAGTTCTCTCCCTGTGTCCGTTCAGTAGTATATGTATGTATAGTACCACAGGAGATTGTTACAAGTTCTCTCCTTATATCCCTTCTAGAGTTCTCTCCCTTTGTCCCTTCTATAGTGTTAATACAAATACCATATGTAAAACTCAGAGTTAATATGTACTATTATATAAACATGCTATTGAAGGGATAAACGGAGAGAACTTGTGACAATCTTCTGTGTATAGTACTATATACTATAGAACAGACTAAGGGAGATAACTCGTGACAATCGTCTGTGTATTGTACTATATACTATAGAACAGACTAAGGGAGATAACTCGTGACAACCGTCTGTGTATTGTACTATATACTATAGATGGGACCAAGGGAGATAACAATCTCCTTTGATACAGAGTTGGCTTTAATCCATTGTGTTTTATCATTCTTGTACTTTTAAGGAAAATTCAAAGTTAAAACAACAAATCAGTGGATACAGAAGAGTTCTGAGAGTGTTCCAAGGAAAGAATCAGACGTCAGGGCCCGACTCTGATACTGGTCTGGATTGGGAAGTTACACCGCTCAGTGCAGAAAGTGCACAATGCTTTCTGGAGCGCTGGATTGGTATGGTTGATAAACTCTTGTCAGATCTCAGTCAATCTGATCCAGATGGCCTCTTTCACCATTCTGCAGCATCCATTGATGTCACTCAAATAAAAAAAGGTCTTACGGAGGCTAAGGGAGCTGTACAGACCTTATCGGAATCTTGTTTTGGTGAGTGATATTTTTGTATTCATATGCAAGATTTTCCAAATACTTTACATTTAATTGTATTCGCAGGTAGACAACAATAGGACCTTGGTACATATTGCTACATTATATAGTATGGGAGATTTCACTATGAATGTTTCCTTTGCGTGAATAGTAATTAGCTGACCAATGAATTTCAGTATAACAATTTGAAACTTGAAAATGCATGATTTTGAAATTTTGCTAGTCAAGTTACCCATGGTGAATGATGAAAAAAACGTCTGGTAGTGAGATAAACAAAATGATAGAAACATCTTTGGTTTAGTAACAGCCTGATATTGTATGCTTCAGTTATAGTGCTGTTTTTTGTAACTGTGAACACATGAATATAACTGGTCTGGTACATTACAAAGTAAGAAAATGTACCCGTGCATAAAACTTTAACAGATGTTTGATTCACCTTTCTATCAAAACTTAATTGTGACATTTCCCTGTCAAGTGCATGGAAAACCACAAACAACTATGGCACAAACAACTATGTACATCCATTGTGAAATGATTTGATCCAGGTTATATATTCATGCATTCACAGTTGTTTAAACAATACTATAATATAGTATCATATTAAATAGAAATGATAAAGGGAGATAAATTGTTGCAATCTCCTGTGGAATGAACATTTTGTAAATTTTTGTTATTCCCACTTTAATGGAAATTCAATGCAAAATATTTATTTCAATTAACCAATTTAAATAAGTTAACTAGTACGAACAATTATGACTTTGTCCATGAGCATGTCCAGAAACCAACATGGACTTGATTTTGTTTTTATTTTAGCTGCTCAAGAGAAATTCTCAGAGGGTCGGCTATCACCTGACAGTGGTTGTTCAGATGTCTATGCAAGGTATCTACACATTATCCACAGTTGAAACATGATATAAAGTATTAACTTATTTGCTGTTATATAACTCTGTTTAATATGTTTATTTTTAATCCTTTGGTGATGGGAGATTCAAACGTTTTACTGGTAAACATTAATTACTTTGTTTGTTATTGCACATTGATTTTGATACTTAAGACCTTCTGTGAAGTAAGTACACTCTATCATGTCTGGTAAATAAGAATTCCATACTTTTTTGCTCTGGAAATGCATTACAGGAGGCTTTATCTTTAACACTCAGTTTCTCACATTTCTTTCCAAAGTTTTGACATTTCTTGCTATGCAATAAAATTGTCTTTAACAATACCTTGTAGTGCTCAGAAGTTAGTGAAAGAATTTCAGTTGAATAACGCTGAAGATAGACATTCTCCCTTTGAAAGCCATAGACTATGTCCTCTAACTGATACTGATCGACTGATGGTTGACAATGAGTCAGACTCCCAATCAATGTATGAGAATGGAACGGGTTCTCGGCTAAGTCGTAGAAGTAATCATGGTTCCTGGCTGACTGAATGTATGAGTGATGGGCAACATAAGGCTGGTTCCTGGAATGATAATTATCACAAACAGTCAAAATCATTCAGTGATCATGTGTGCTGTGAAACTGAGATAAACAGTACCAGGTACAGTGGTTGCAGTAGAGACATTGTTAAGTGTTCATCAAAAGACAAAAGATCTCTTGGAGGAGATGAACTAAACAGATCCGAATTGTATGTCCCAGATATTAATGTTTGTGATAAAGACAATAACTATGGCACTGAGACATGCAGATGTTCAGACTTTAACCATGACTGTACGAAAATTGACTTCACACTCTCAAACCATTCTCAAGCAAAGAATGAAACTGACATTAACAAATCAAGGCGATGTTCCAATAGATCTTTTAAAGATCTTCAAAATGAAGGAGAATGTATTGAAGCAAGTACAAGAGAACTTCACAATCGAATGAAATCATTAGAAAAAGTTATTCGGTCATATGAAGAACAATTTCGGAAACATTTTCGACCAGATATTGCTTCTGTGCAAGAACATTTGAAGGGACTTGGTGATTTACGTGTTATGTTAGAAAAGCATATGAACCGTAATGAAGTGCTTGAAAAAGTTCTACAAGATTTGACAACTTCCTCTGAGAGAACGATACAAGAATTAAAGCAACAGTTGTTGCAGTGTAACAATATCATTCAGCAGAAGGTAAACAGTTGACTGTTAGTATAGATATAGTGAAAGACCATCTCATTAATCGGACCAAATCTTCATTGACAAGTTTTAAATTTTTCTTCTATATTTTTTCTCAATCCTAAGTCTACCGTGCAACTAGTACTGACTTCAATATGAACAAAGATGGTCTTATTGTTGAGGTTTAACTGTAAATGTGTACATGTGCTTTTGAACTTTCCGTCTGATGATTAAGTATTTCATGGTTTGTTTGGCTTTATTTGTATTGAATTATAGTTTTTTGTAAAGTCTATCATAGAACATTACTATTCATTATTATCATCAAAATTCTGCTTTTGAAAATAATTGACGTAGAAGGGCTAAATGTTGTGGGTAAAACTGATGCAACTTACTAAAATGGAAGTCTGAATCATGTATTCTCAACCTTTCTCAGGGTTTAGCGTGGATCTTATTAAGTAACACATTGTTGTACCAAGCTTAACCCTTACTTTGTTTTCCAGACAGCAATTATATCAGACAGAGATGCAACCATTAAAGAATCAAATGTAAATCTGGAGAAATATAGGGATAACTGTTCCAAGACTAGTGCTGAACTTGAGTTGTGTCAAAAAAGAGTTGCTTCCCTTGGAGTGGAATTAAGAGCTGAAAAAGATACAGTTGATAAACTTACCACAATATGTAAACAACTTGAAACCAAAGTAGATCACTACAACAAGCAATTTGATATGGAGAAGAAAAATCCCTCAGAAACTGTTTACAGGTATAATTTTTTCTTTAATGAACATGTTATGCAAATATATGTGCGCCACTGTACGATTTCCAGCTTGTTCACAAGTGACGGCATTTCCAGAAAACATCACATATGACGTCGCCATGTACTGACGTTAAGCAATATTGCCCCATATGGTAATATGAAATGAAGTGACCATATGGAGTAAACATTGTGTCCTGCTTGCACATAGTGACATCACATGTTGCGTTTTCTTGAAATGGCTTCTCTTACAGAAGAGGTTGTAAATCCCATAGCAGCGCTCATATAATACTAGTAATATAACTTTCTTCATAATATGTTGTATAAGTTTAAGTAGGTAAAGTCTGAATCTTGGTCACTTGACGTCACAGGAGATTGTCAGCAGTTCTCTCTCTTTATCCATTATATAGTATATATGCATATACTGTAGAAGGGATAGAGGTGACAATCTTCTGTGCTTTACATTGCTTGTTCATACAATACTAATTTGTTATATTTAATCAATCTAGATTCCAAGCCATTCCAAACGTCTCAGCACCTGATTTAGATCTAGAGACGAACACAGTGATGGATATTCCTGACCTGAAAGCTCGTATGAATGAGCTGGAAATAGTAGCATTACAATGGTCACAGAATGAATCAAAATACAAGTCAATGTTGTCACAGTCTGCGTTAGAGGTTTGTCCTGTATTCTTAATAATTACCGTTAAATTTGAGATTATTAACTGAGTATTCATTTTGAGAACTGTTTGCTTAGAAACTGTATCCAGTGTTAATACTGAATTTCTACTATTTTGGTTGCTTACTGCAATATATAATGTTTCACTTCCTTCTTATCAGACGATGAATTTACACAATTTGTGTAATAATTTTGTAAAAATGTTTTATAGTTTTTAAGTCGAAATAGTTGAAAATTACATCATGATAAACTGTAAGCTCGCCGACAGTTCCTGACATTGTGGTGACATAATTTTTTTAAGAACAACACCATTTTGCATTAGACAGATAATCCGTGTTTCATTATATTAACAGATTCATCAATTCATTACCTATATTGTCCTCTTTTCCCCTTTTTTCACTTGCATTTTTTGCCTAAAACTTTCAAAAAACAATTATTGACTACGCTAAGTGCTATTTTATGATTATCATAATTGATTGACAGGTAAAGCAATTGTCAGCTGATCTAGATGCTGCTAGAGAAGAACTGAAGCCAAGGAATGATGAACTGGAATATTTAAAAGCAGAGCTGGAAGGTTCCAGGGATACAATAGAGGAACAGAGTCTACACGTATGTGATAAGACAAGGGTGATTGATGGCTTGAAGTGTGAGCTACAGAAACAAAATATGATTCTACATGAACAAGACACACTGTGCAGAGAGTTGACAGTAAGACCCATTGTCTGTAATTGTTAGAACATGTTTCAGTGGCTCGGTTCTTTGATTGATACAAAATGACCTTCCTAGATACGTTATAATATAATAATAATAATAATGATAATAATAATGATAGTAAACTTTCTTTTCTGAAGATAACTCATTAAGATATGTACATAGAAACATTCATAAAGGCGTCTCACAAGAGGCCTTCATACATACATGAATTATTACAAACATAGTAAAATTTTGCAATTTAAACATACATGATGATACTAAATGAGACATTACTATAATAAAAAATATTAGATAGGATAACATGTTCATCTTTTACAGTCAAAGTTGGAAGAAATAAACACAGCCAATGAGAAACTATCCACACAACTGGAACTTGATAAGCATAGATGCAATGAATATAAACAGACAAACGACAAACAAAACCAACTTATACAAGATCTGAAAGATAGAATTGCCAATCTGAAGGCGGAGCTTACTCTGTCAGTACAAATGAGGTTAGTTTTTAAAATCTGTGATATCTAACAACCAGTGTTTAAAGACGAAGGACAGGTTTTAGAATGCCTGGATTTTGATGAGTGTTTGCACTTAAAACTGGAGTTCTAATTGGTTTTTATTAAACTGAAACTTAGAATAGCTTACTGCTGATTGTTCATACTTTCAACTAACTAACCGCCAGCAGAATTGCAAGCATGTCTTCAAAACTGATTTTTCTTTCGAACTTAAATGTTTTTTATTGTAATATTTCTCTTGCTAATAAAATAAATGTTCAACTCAAGGTTACAAATGATTTTTGAAGTGAATAACTTTGTTAAGAACTTTCGAATAGTTTGAAACACTTTCAGCATTGAATGTGAGTATATCATGGCCACCTTGATTGCAACATTTCTGTCTGTCAGTTTTGAGTCGCAGCAACATTTCTGTTGGCCTGCTTTCAGTGCAACACGTCCCTCCTGCCTTGAGTGCAACATGTCCCTCCTGCCTTGAGTGCAGCATACCCTGCCTGCCTTGAATGCAAAATGCCCTGCCTGCCTTGAGTGCAACATTTAAAAATTCTTATTATGTTACAGGAATTCACTGGATAAGTTGATGATCAGGGAGAAAAAAGAAACATTTGAGGCTATGAAATTGAAGGATAAATATTTGTACAACCTTAAATTTACATACAGAGAATTGTCCAAGTAAGTAAAACTGTCAGAAACATTATGAACTAATTTACTTTACAATTTTTATTAACAATTCTGCTTACAATTTATTAAAATCATGTGGTGTAAGCAGAATTGTTAATAAAAATTGAATTTATTGTTTTTAATTAACTTGCGTATTATTAATCACATTATGTGTAGTAAGATTTTAATAACTGTGCTGTATGACACCTATGTGGGTTTCCCTGTAAAGCCTGTCTTCTCTATTAAGGAAGATTTTCTGATGTCAGTCCTGAATTTACTGCAGTAATATAAAATGTGTGAATCATGCTAGTGCAACTTATGTTAATCAATTCCAATGCACAGGAGATTGTCACGAGTTATCACCCTTTATTCCTTCTACAGAGTATGTATATATGAGTGCTGCTATGGGATGTCCAACCTCTTCTGTAAAGGAAAGTCATTTCAAGAAAACGCAACATGTGATGTCACTATTTGCAAACAGGAAACACTATTTACTCCGTATGGTCACTTCATTTACATACTGCCACATGGAGCAAATATTGCTTACAGTCAGTATATGGTGACGTCACATGTGACGTTTTCTGTAAATGACGTCACAAAAAGAAGAGGTTGGAAATCGTACAGCGGCGCTCATTAAGTACATATATAAGGGAGAGAACTCTAGAAGGGATAAAGGGAGAGAACTCATGACATTCTCCTGTGGTTATTAACCAGTGCTTTTGGCATCATGAGGTTTGTGGTTCAACCAGTCTTCATGCTGGATTCTAACTGATAAGCTGGTATATACTGGTATACCATGATAAGCACTTGATCTTTCTGTATACAAAATGTACTAGTTCCATTAATTAAAAAGATCACAGTAAGATCATTTGAAAATGTCAAAGTACAAGTCAAGAGGTTAAAACAAGTCTTTCTGCTTCTTTAGACATACACAGACACGTTTCATTTTCACCTTTTGATTTGTACCAGATGTAAAATAGTATTTTATATCAAAGGCTATATTTGTACATTAATATGTAACATAACGTTCATATATTGCATTTAGTTTAACTACCATCAGCTAAAGCATCAGTCAAATATTGCTACCCTTTTTAGCAGAGGAGAATGTCATGAGTTATCTCCCTTTATTCTTCTATAGTACCACATATGTTTGTATTATAGAAGGGACAAAGGGAGATCACTAGTGACAATCTCCCGTACTTTTTAGTAATTCTGTATCTTATATGTATATTGTATAATTGATTGTTTGTATGTCTAGGACAAAGAAGGATTTGAAGGATGAACACAGAAAATTGGAAGAAATCTCCTCCATCAACAGATCTTTACAATCTGAAGTGAAAGTCAGAGCAAGACTGATGGATAAAAAGGGAGGTAAGCCATATTATTTTACTCACATTAAACCTTCATTATTTCATGTTGTAGGAAATACTGGTCACATGGCTGGCTTTTTTATTCTATTTAAAGGACGACCATTTTACCACAGTACTTGGATTTATGAGAAGTTGACATAAAAAATGAGTTTTACATTAAAAGTTTATGATGTGCTTAAACCCAAGTTTGTTTGCTAGAGACTGAATACTTGTGTAGTTACAGATGCAAACAATGTTAATGCCACCAGGCATGAAATACTGTTTTGTTGCCTGGCAGTTTTGAACTGTTATGATGCTAAGATTGGTTGTATACAATCAAGTGTAAATGGTCTGATGATTCTGTATTGTAGAATAACAAAGATTTTATGGCTTAGTTCATCAACAAAGTTCTCTGGCTGTTCTAAAGCTGCCCAATAATGAGCTACATTGCTGCAAATGAATAACAGAGCATTTTTTAGCTCACCCATTGTACACCATCAGTTATTTTACTGCTAACCCTCGTTTCTCGATCAGTCTTTGTGCTACTTACAGGCTAAGTTTCAACTGTTCTCAGGTTGACCAATAGAGAGATAACATGTCCATCTTCTTTTGATATAAAATGAATCATGTTGTGTTTTTTATGGAGAATTTTACCTATGAAAGTATAATGTACATTGTGTGTTTGGATAGATATGCTGACTGACGATGACAAACAAAACATGATTACTGATTTACTGCATGAACTTCAACATCTACGTGAACAAGTAACCACAATCCTAGAACAAAATAAGAACATGAAGGCAAAGCTGACGCATTACTATCAACGCAGTAAAGGCAAGGGTAAGTATAGTTGTCTGCGTAAACAGTCTCCTTACAAATAATATGAAAAAGAGAATGTTTCTAGTGATGATTTTGCTGTGACTGTCATGTATTATGTATACAAACTGCAAACACCATGTAGTAATAACCTGTCATAATGGAACAGTAATAACTGCATTCACAGGAGCTTTCACGAGTTCTCTCCCTTCATCCCTTCCAGAGTTCTCTGCCTTCATCCCTTCCAGAGTTCTCTGCCTTCATCCCTTCCAGAGTTCTCTCCCTTCAACCCTTCAAGAGTTCTCTACCTTCATCCCTTCCAGAGTTCTCTCCCTCCATCCCTTCCAGAGTTCTCTCCCTTCATCCCTTCCAGAGTTCTCTCCCTTCAACCCTTCCAGAGTTCTCTCCCTTCATCCCTTCCAGAGTTCTCTCCCTTCAACCCTTCCAGAGTTCTCTCCCTTCATCCATACCAGAGTTCTTCGCCTTCATCCCTTCCAGAGTTCTCTCCCTTCATCCCTTCCAGAGTTCTCTGCCTTCATCCCTTCCAGAGTTATCTCCCTTCATCCCTTCCAGAGTTCTCTCCCTTCATCCCTTCCAGAGTTCTCTGCCTTCATCCCTTCCAGAGTTCTCTCCCTTCATCCCTTCCAGAGCTCTCTGCCTTCATCCCTTCCAGAGTTCTTTCCCTTCATCCCTTCCAGAGTTCTCTCCCTTCATCCCTTCCAGAGTTCATTCCCTTCATCCCTTCCAGAGTTCTCTCCCTCCATCCCTTCCAGAGTTCTCTGCCTTCATCCCTTCCAGAGTTCTTTCCCTTCATCCCTTCCAGAGTTCTCTCCCTTCATCCCTTCCAGAGTTCATTCCCTTCATCCCTTCCAGAGTTCTCTCCCTCCATCCCTTCCAGAGTTCTCTACCGTCACCCATTCCATAGTATATTATCTAGAAGGGATAAAGGGAAAGAACTCATGACAATCTCCTGTGCTTCATCATGATGAAGTCTGCTTGAATAAAGTGATAGCTGCATCAGAGAAACAGCAGCTGATATATTATCGTTTTTTACTGCCGTCTAACTTCTCTTTGTATCCTTGATGGTGATAGGGGGATGGAGTGGGTAAGGGGTAAAGTGCCTGACACCTGAACCGAAAGTTGTGGGTGATTCATATTAGTTGTAATAACTTGTTTCACAGTCAAGGTTAAATAAAAATAAAAACTTTTAAACTAAAAATGAAGATATACACAATGCAGTCAAAAACACTGCATTTCTGGTACAGCATATATACATTACAATCCGAATTTACAGTATCAGTTCTATTTAGAATGTTTATTGTACAAAAGTTATCCAATAAGTGTGTACTTGAATTTTGCAGCCCAGAGACAGTCAACAAATGGTAAATCAATGTTACATGCAGAAAATGTTGATACATTAAAGAAGTTACAAGAGAAAACAAATAAATGCAATACAGCTATACATGGTGTTAGCACAGGAGTAAATGAACAAGTGCATCGAGATGTAACAGCCAATGAGGTAATGTTTAAAAATGATTGCAAATTTATGAATTTTAGTATGTTAGTTGGTTCCGAAGTAAAAAAATGGCAAAAATAAACACAACAAAGGACAAACGAAGAGAATCTTGTACCTAATGTACCTAAGGTCATTGTCCTTTGTATGTGGTGTTCCAGTAGCAACTGATTCTCTCTTGCATCAAAGGAATGCCTGAGAATTTATATACATGTATTAGGTTGTAAATGTTATCTTTATTTTAATGAATAATTGTATGAAAGATTTATTACCATAAAGTGTATTAATATACCGTTACTGTTGTAAAACTTACATTTGTTGATTATACTTTTATTTTATCTCAGCGAGGTACCTTCAATGAGAAGATTCACCCAGGTATGACTGACATACCGTTGATAACGATCTCTATGGTGTCTACTTGATATATCAAGGGATTTGGGATTTTTCGCAAAATGTGTAAGTTCTATTGAGCATTTTGATTGACATTAAGACCACTTCTTGTTCTGTAAAAACTCCGTCAGTGTATCTTGCTTCATCATCTTACAAAAAGAGAAATAGAATGAGAAAAATAAAACACTCTTGAAATAAGTGCTGTTCTTTGTATATGCATTAACACTGTATGTGTATAATGATCCAGTTTAATCTTCCATCATGCAGATGAACTGATTAATACATCTAACAGTTCGCCACAGCATATTATATAAACCGTTTTGTGGATATAGTTATATGAGTATTGATTGTTATATAAAGGAACATGTGATGTTTGTCTAGTATCAAACCTCAGAACTCGTACAAGACAAAATTATTGTTAGGAAGCCATCCAGCTGGCTTACATATGGTTGATGGTTCTACTCATGTGTCCTCCTGGTGTCTTCTTCCACTCTTATACATGGAATAGTCAATGCACGACTCCGATTGTTTGACTTAATGGCCCATTACAAAATAAAGACAAAAACTCACAAAGTTTGAATTTATAAGTGAATGGGTTACATTCTAAACTGTTTGTTCACGTATCGAGGACTATGACTACATGTATATAGTTCAGTTGCTCTCTAATTTACACATTCATATATTTCAGCGGAAGCTACTCTTGACTCTGACAGAATCTGGATCAAGCTCATGCAGTGCCTGAGATCTGAGATCACACTCTTTACACAGTCAAACTGCAATGAAGAGTTGTGTGTGTTTTACTTTTAACATTGTTAACTAATTCATTGAACATCTTCAATGTCAGAATGTTCACTAGTTGACTATACTGTTGCACTATAGGAATGCTTTTGATTTGTTTTGAAGTGTTCCTTGACGTTCTGTTCTTTTATATAAATTGTAAGGGTGGTCGTATTAGTTTGTGCTGTTTTTTGATTGTCTTATAAATGTACTGTTTTTTCTTTTTTATGATTGTGAATGATATATTTTCATTTAAGTTTGTTTTATGGCTACCAAATGAATAGCCTGATTTGTGTTAATGATATTGATAAGGATGAATGATTGTAGGACTGTTTTCATTTTGACTGGCAAGTATTAAACTTGATTTAGACTTAATAGATAGTTCTGCGACTTTGTCCTATTTAAGGGCATATATATATATATATAGCTTAGGGCACATGTATATAGTTAGGGCACAAATATATATAGTTTTGGGTGCATATATATAGTTTAGGGCATATATATACTATGTGCATATATTTACTATGTATATCTATGTTGTGGTTTTTTTCTGTGTTTGACACCTTGTATTTATTATTTATTCTATGTTCGATCTACTGTATGAAATAAATTGTAGACAGCTAAAATAAATGTCTTATTTTTGCTGGACCTTTGGCCCTGGAGTAACTAAACCATTATCAACAGAACTCGTGCACACTACCACCAGACGTGATTTTTCCTTATAAAAATATTTTATCTTCATTATTTCTTATTGCCTACTAGTAATATAATTATGTACCATATATTAGTACTGTGCATTATGCTACTATACACATGTGGTAGCAAAATGAAATGTGAACATCAAGGAGAATTTTGTTGAAAACTCATGACTGTTACTTTCAGTCACAGGAGATTGTCACGAGTTCTCTCCCTATATCTCTTCTAGTGTTCTAGAGTATACAGGGTTTAAAAAAGGTCGTTCACAAAGTTTGAATTTTAGTGTCTTTTTCAAATGCTCTTTCCATCTATGTCGCTATAGACCAATAGTTTACTTCTGCGTGAGAGTTCTAGACAAAACAGATATTTATGAAATAAACGGTTTCAGTCATGATGCGAAATAAAGCCAGTTTTCACATCATTATTTTCATTTTATCTAAATTGAAACATAGTGAACAAACTTTGAACACCATGTACACATATATACTATATAACGGATAAAGGGAGACAACTCGAGAAATGATAGAGGGAGAGAACTCGTGACAATCTCCTGTGGCGCCAGTGTTCACGCCATTTATGAGAACCAACATGTGTATGGTACAATTTAAATTTACTGTCATTGTTTTGGAACACCCTTCATGTATAGTCTTCCCTACATATAAATATATGACACATTTTATAATATCTACAGAAATAAAGCGGGAGTCAACCTGGCTTTTTTAATCAATTACTGCTGAATAAAGTAGCAGCAATGGTATAAAGTATTTACGTAAAGTGGGAATAACTTGAGTTCAGTTTGCCTCTCTCACTGTCTAGCGTTAGTAGTTATATATATTATATATATTGGTTGGCAATATGGTTTATTCTACAGCGGAAACAATAATAGATATACCTCTTGGTAAAATGTTACTGATTAAATACACTATAATTAATATAAAATCAATAATTAGCTAAACCGGTGTCAACCGTCTTCCGGATCTTCAGCAGTATATATCTCTCGATTGTAAAATTGTGTTTTGGTCATGTAATCATCTTCAAATATATAAGTAATGCAAACATTATTACAAATGGTTCGTATGAATATTGCAAAGTCTCTCAACCAATAAAATAGCGTATCTTATTTTCTGATGCAATCTGCGTTTTTTTAAGTTTAAAAAAAGGTTATATTACAAATTGGTTCTAACAACTGCCGAAAAACCAAAAATTGCATCGTAAACAATTCGACATACCAACGAGTACACAGCAGTATTAATGTCACCAAAAACTTTAATGTTTTCTATCTCAAGTGAGACTTGTTTCACTGCCAGTTCGTACAAGTGAAATTGAGCTTTTAAACTACACAACATTCCAATGTAGTTCTATATTTCAAACTGTACTGGAATGACCAATAAACAATACAGGAAACTCATTATTAATGAAACATTTATTAATTAAAGAAGTTAATTGATACACGGATAAATAATAGAAGATGAGAGCCACTATGTTACACTTATTCCTGTGTATATAAATTGTTTTATTCTTACAGATTTGTAATTGAATGTACATGTATATGTTTAATTGGATTGTACGTAAAATATTGATAGCTCTCCTTAATGGAGGTAAATAAAGACTCTATACATTATAAACGGACTGGTAACACTTACAAGCATGACAGGTAACAACTGTTTGTTAATTGAAAAAAACAAGTATGATACATACAAACAATTTTGCACATACTATTGCATTTTTCTCTAAAACGCGATGAAGAGTTTCATAGGAAGGCAATATTCACAGAACAGAACATACATTTTATTTAGGATTTAAACAGTGTGTTTCTCATCCATTACATAAATAAATACATTTAAATACATACAAATACATACAAATACATACAAATACATACAAATACATACAAATATATACAAATACATACAAATACATACAAATAAATACAAAGTCATATAAAGTCATATAAAGTCAAAGTCATAGTTACATGGTAAACAATCAAGGAAAGTGATTGTAAACAAATTAAACATATAAAGTTGTTACGGACACAAATTGTAGAAAAGAGGTAAACTTTAGCATATATTATTCTAGAGTAGAACATAGAACTGATAAGTATCATCTAAGCAAATGTTCACGTATTTTACAAGCACAGTGAACGGACATATTTATTAAAAGAAGTACATTTCTAGAAAAATGGAGGTTTCACACACATATCAGATTCCTAGAAAAGAACACTTGTGTTTTACATACAAATAGTACAATGAATTAAGTATATACTTGGATTTGAAGTTGTAATATATTTTATTCAATTGTCATTCAATTGTCATTCAAAGGGATGGACACTTTATCTGAATGGACTACTGTATATCAAACGGATGTTTCTAGAGGGTCATTCTTTGAATATTACTGCATTTCGAAATAAGTTGTATTACAGTATATAGGTTTTCATATCGTAGATGTCTAGTATTCAGACTAAAACGACTAACAGCGTAGTATAGTTCATTCATAACACGGAAAGACATATGCATATGGCATGTAGGATCTTACTTAATGATTTAAATGGGAATATTTCAAGTTCTCACCTACTGTTCTGTTGACAAAACTTTTGTTAATCATCAGCATTACATTATTGAACACTTTAACATTATATGTATATTAATTATTTAAGTCCTAAAATGGCTTTCAACTCACATTTCCTTACTTGGATAGTTGTTTTTTTTCTGCCTAGCATAGGTAAGTAATGTTTCGTATTTGATAAATTATATGGAATGCAGAAAATTGGTCTGTAATATAAAACGTATATACATACTGTCGACTATTATTTATAGGGGCGATGCAATGCGCGACGTAGCTCGACAAATCGATGTAAAAATTGTCTTTTACTTTGTCCATTTGTCGCGATACCGTGTCATAATCATTGCCACGATGCCATATTGCATTACGCGATGTCGTGTCGCAATGACCGTCGTTATGCCCCATGTGATGCCGCGATGTAATGTTTGATTGTCGCGATATCGTATCACATGTCGCAATGTCGTTGTCCCATTGTAAGGATGTCGTGTTGCACTGTTGCAATTTCGTGTTGCAATGATGTGTTGCATTGTTGCAATGTCGGGTTGCATTGTATCAATGTCGTGTTGCATTGATGCAATATCGTGTTGCATTGTAGCAATGTTGTGTTGCATTTGTACAATGTCGTGTTGTATTGTTGCAATGTCGTGTTGCACTGTTGCAATTTCGTGTTGCATTGTTGTAATGACGTGTTGCATTGTTGCAATGTCGGGTTGCATTGTATCAATGTGTTGTTGCATTGATGCAATATTGTGGTACATTGTAGCAATATTGTGTGCATTCGTGCAATGTTGTGTTGCACTGTTGCAATGTTGTGTTGCATTGTTGCAATGTCGGGTTGCACTGTTGCAATGTCGGGATGCTTTTGTGCAATGTCGTGTTGCATTGTTGCACGTATGTGTTGCATCGTTGCAATGTCGGGTTGAATTGTATCAATGTCGTGTTGCATTGATGCAATATCGTTTTGCGTTGTTGCAATGTTGTATTGCATTTTTGTAATGGTGTGTTGCATTATTGCAATGTTGTGTTGCATTGTTACAATATCGTGTTACATTGTAGCAATGTTGTGTTGCACTGTTGCAATGTCGTGTCGCATTGTTGCAATGATATGTTGCAGTGTTGCAATGTCGGGTTGCATTGTATCAATGTCGTGTTGCATTGATGCAATATCGTGTTGCATTGTAGCAATGTTGTGTTGCATTTGTGCAGTGTCGTGTTGCATTGTTGCAATGTCGTGTTGCAATGTTGCAATGTCGTGTTGCATTGTTGCAATGTTGTGTTGCACTGTTGCCATGTCGGGTTGCATTGTCGCAATGTTGTGTTACATTGTGGCGATGTCATGTTGTATTGTGGCGATGTCGTGTTGCATTGTTGCAGTGTCGTGTTGCATTGTTGCAATGCTGTGTTGCATCGTTGTCCCATAATAACGATGTTGTGTGTCAATAAGCGATGTCGTGTGGCATTAAAACAATGCCGTGTTGCATTAAGCGATGTAGTGGCCCATTTTTGCGATGACTTGTCTCATAAAGTGGTGTTCCTCGCTTTACACTGCGACATCAAATCGCACTACAGTCTTATACGACAATACAACAGTGCGCCAAGAAAACGCGACACGAGTGTCATACTTCAATATGACTGTACAATGCGACATTTCGCGATGTCATGTCTCACTGTCGCAGTGTTGTATTGTTTTACATTTTTGCGACTGTTGTTATAATAATTGGCATCAGAAGATCTTAGCACTAACATAAGTTGACGTTGTACGGCAAGAAACTACTAATTTATATTTTTTTGTTTCTGTAGATCACTGCTCATGTCAGCAGTGTGAATTGGGCTGCAAATCATGTCATTCATCGGGCTTTTGTACGTCGTGTCAAGACGGTTATTTCTTGTCAGCAGGACATTGCTACCGTTGTTATGTAAATAATTGTAATTCGTGTAGATCCAGAAACAGCTGTGATACGTGCAAGGACAGTTATGTCTTATACGACAACCATTGCCATTCGTGTAATGTGAGCAACTGCAAGCTGCAGTCGTTAGATGAAGTATGCCAGTGTTCGACATGTGACACAGGATACTTTCTCTCTGATTCTGGTATACAATGTCTGATTTGTCCTCAAGGCTGCCATTCGTGCAATACAAGCGACAATTGCGCTTCATGTGCGATCGGGTACTTCATGGACAATGGTGAGTGTAAACAATGTTCGAGCGGATGTGAATCGTGTACGGCTTTAACCGAATGCCAACAATGCAGTACTGGCTATCGTATAATGTCCGGGTATTGTTATCAATGTCCAACCGAATGTACCTCTTGTATAGGTGATGGTTACTGCAGTAGCTGCGTCAGTGGTTACTATGTTGACAAATATACTTGCGTAACATGTCCTGAGAATTGTTTGAGTTGTATATCAAACTCTGAATGTACCGCTTGTGAAACACATTTCTATGGTTACGATAAATGTCGTAGGCCATGTTCGGATAAATGTAAGGATGGATTTTGTGACATACATGGACGGTGTGAAAATTGTGTTGACGGTTTCTATGGAGACAATTGTGACACGGAATGTTCACAGAATTGTTTGTCATGTCTACGGAACTCAACCTATGAATGTACAGCTTGTGTTGCCAACAATTATGGCTATAACTCCAGCACCTTATATTATCATTGTTACAACAACTGTCCAAAGAACTGTCTGAATTCGACATGTGACGATGGAACAGGACAATGCACGTTTGGATGTAAAGATGGCGATCTCTGTAAGTGTCCTTTTAGTATTTGCATCTCTAATAAACAATGCGGTATTTGTAAAAAGGGGTTTGGTAACGTTAGAAAAATGTCACTGTATAAAGGAAAATGAATCTGCAATCGTTAAGCTTGCAGCTATTCATAATATATAGGTATATTGTACTCGATAGATTCTGTTGCTTGTATACATGTACACAGCGAGGCTTGATAAAAGTACACAATGCATAACAGACGTTTTACAGTTTGCCTGTCATTTGAGATAGCCATTCTTCGTTTGTCATATACGTATTGCTTGCTCCTTTATACAAAGAAATGAAAGAGTGTGCGAATCACGAATATTTTAAGAATTATGTGTATAAAGAATTTAATATGTAATGTTTTAATCCAGCGATTGTTTAGTGACAAAAATACTCGTTGTACTCAAAGCATGCTTTGGTATATTCACTTTGAAATATGATTTTTATACTCATTGAGAATATGTAGCCTTCGGAGGTTTTTAAAAAAAAAATTCATGTCATATTCTACACCTTGTAATTAATAATATATACTGTATATCGCTGAACTTTCAAAAACCTGCATTCTGAAAAATCCTAAATTTGTCAAACCAGATTTAGTTTTCAGTTTTTACTAACAGTTCCAAGGCTGTAATTCGCTGTATGGTTGTTGTTTCGTTTTGTGTTTTGAAAGTGTTTTGTATTTCCCTTTCCCCTGTGCAACTATGTCACTTTATATAGCGTTCCGGTTGATT
Source organism: Mactromeris polynyma (assembly GCA_032209605.1). Lineage (NCBI taxonomy): Eukaryota > Metazoa > Mollusca > Bivalvia > Venerida > Mactridae > Mactromeris > Mactromeris polynyma. The sequence continues at coordinate 1,307,107 of JASFXZ010000058.1, forward strand.
CCTGCCCAGTTTCGACCTAGTGAGGCCAGCTGTCTTGACAGGTCCTGTGATCTTTTCCATCCCCTCTCCCCCTTCCTTCACTGTCCACTTTGATTCTCCTAGTTATTCCTTATGGTCTGCAAGGCCAGAGATGTGACGTCCGTGGCTGGACTACTTTTAGTGGTATTTTATACCCTTCTTTGTGCTTCATCACGTACACTGAGCACTTTAAGGATATGGTCATCTGTTTGGTATCAACGCTTTCTTGTTTATATTTCAGACATACCTGACACTGAGACAGATGATAACAAATGTACCACATCATTGACAATCGGTGTATTCATTGGCATCATCATTTCAATCACCATTGGGGCTGTAGTTATAGTGATTAAACAAGTCTGGAATCGGTAAATAAGTTGTACATGAATAGCAATAAGATTTAAGGGTATGGAATCTGTAAATATATTGTACATGAATAGTGATAATGTTTAAGTTATGAAATCGGTAAATATGTTGTACATGAATAGTAATAAGGTTTAAGTTATGAAATCGGTAAATATGTTGTACATGAATAGTAATAATGTTTAAGTTATGAAATCGGTAAATATGTTGTACATGAATAGTAATAATGTTTAAGTTATGAAATCGGTAAATATGTTGTACATGAATAGTAATAAGGTTTAAGTTATGAAATCGGTAAATATGTTGTACATGAATAGTAATAAGGTTTAAGTTATGAAATCGGTAAATATGTTGTACATGAATAGTAATAAGGTTTAAGTTATGAAATCGGTAAATATGTTGTACATGAATAGTAATAAGGTTTAAGTTATGAAATCTGTAAAAATGTTGTACATGAATAGTAATAAGGTTTAAGTTATGAAATCGGTAAATATGTTGTACATGAATAGTAATAGGTTTAAGTTATGAAATCGGTAAAAATGTTGTACATGAATAGTAATAAGGTTATGAAATCGGAAATTATGTCATAATCGGACTTAAAAATTGTGCAATCAGTCCGGGAACGTTTTGAATGCACCTCATTCATCAAATATCAATCATCTGCTTTTAGTTAAAATAAATTCTGCGTGCTAAACAATTTGTACTTTACAGTCGAGCTCACACGGACAGTACCACGGTAGAGGCGGTAAGATTCAGTTCGATGCATTCATTAGAAGTTTTCACAGTTTCCAACCTTCTGAATCAAAACGGTAATCAATGAGATAATTATTACCTTTCGTCGGCAAGACAAATAATAAGTTGATTTAATCTCAGGGATCTTTGGAACCAGCTGATACAAAACTACAATAAAAATAATGCATGAAAAAAGAGAGCACACATGGTTGACATATTCCATAAAGGTAGATGTCGACGCCTTTATACGGACGTACTTAACATTGTATTATAAGTTTTCTTAAAAGTTCCCTGGAACACGAGTCCGCCAGATGTATTTCTTATGCTAGCGCTAACTCAGTGCAGATGTCCGATACCAATATTTTTCACCCTAAATTACGCACTGAGTTAGTGCTAGCATAAGAAATACATATTTCTTCAACAAATATGGATTAATACATTATGAGTTCATTCTTTGTCAATGCATGTTTATTGATGTTTTAACTATAGGAAATATATTTCTCATGTTTGGTTAAGTAAACAACTAAACAACAAATGAGCATAGTATTACTTTAAAGTTAGTTTTCGATACATTTCACTACATTTTAAACGCTGTTGATCCAGCAAGGGTCGCTTATACCAAAGAATTTAATTGGCGAACGCATGTAAAACAGTTACACACATGAATTAGGCATTTTTAAAGTCCTTCAGTATATACGTCTTTTGAAAACAGTACGACGATATCTTTCTTAGAACTCATCTATGAGAAAGTAACACATAGTTTAAGATGTAAATGATATCAGCAAACATTTGGAGTCTATATAATACATTTGGTTACCGGTACTTAAATACTTTATAAAAATCGAAAATAGTGAAGGTTTTAAGAATTTATGACGATTTAATTCAAGATGTTGTCAGTTGTGCCCTCAATCCTGTTTACTATGGACAGTTACTCGGGAGGTCCGGCTACGATTTTCGGGTGGGGTGGGCCATATATTTCTGTGACATTTGGCTACCGTCGTATGTCCTCCACCTCGGATTCACGTTGGAAGTTGTCAGCTGCTTGCTGAAGAGCAAGTTAGTTCCGGCTGATAACTAATTTTCAGTAAAAATGTTTAGGTCAACTGACCGCCATTTATAACTGAAAAGTTTTGCAAATGTTTCCAAAAGAACAGGCCTCGGTAATTTACAAGTGCTGAACACAATGTTTATATCTACCTTGTTAATCCCACTGAGGTTCCCGCTAGGTTAAACGCAATGACGACAGTACAAAAAGGGGACAAAATCGCAAAATGTCGTATCGCTGTCTCGTCTCATCGTCTTCTCATGGGCGCAAAGGCGATATAGCAGAAATAAGCCGCCATATTAACACGTAAGTCGGAGTCCATGCAAAGTATATTGTAAAGTGACCTTTTACAAGGTCGTCAGAAGGACAGACATGCTAATTTATAAGCCTGACTAGGCTAGTCATCATAAATGTGACTTTTTGCATAGTCTTCTCAAATACAGGACAGTCAATCTAGCTAATAAAACTAGTCACCTCATAGTGTAGAGGATACATGTATCTTAATAGTCAATGAGGCATTTCCGACGTATATGTTATATGAAACAATTATTATGACGTCACCCTATTGTTCTCATTGTTCGGTATATTTTATACATGTCCGTTTTGATCAAACATTATACACGTACTTTCATAACAGTATAATACTTCAGTTAACATACTGTTTATTAATATTCATGCATGACTCATCATCAGAGTTGGACGCTAACACTAGTCCGCCAGTCTTGTGCTTACCTAAATCATAGCAGCACTACCTTGCATTAGAAGATGAAAAGTCCGAGTGACTAGTTGAATATTAAATCTTGGAAAAAAAACATACCCTTAAGTTTCTGTTTTTATATACTTTTTTTACTTCGGCCTAATTCAAATTTTGATGAAAACGACACTCTCTTGTGAATGTACGAAACTAAGGATCGATAAGTAACATAACTTTGTTGTGAATTGTCCAGCTTGAACTTTGTTATTCTATAACTTTTAACAATGGGCACTTGAAGGTGTTGTTGAATAGAGGTTGCTGACATAAATAGTGCATTAAATCATTGATGTTTACAGATTACACAGATGAAAGGAGGGTTGCTAGGGAAGCAAAGGTATATGAAGAAGTAGACATAGAAACAAATGGGCGACAAGGCACGGATCCTAGTTTTGGTTATGTTTCAATGAACACTATAAACTCCGGTACGTATGAATGAAATATTATAATATTATAGCAGTTACTTAAATATATTTTACAATTACGAGGAATGATAGTAAAAATATGGTTCAATTATTCTCAATAAAAATACATCAACAAAAACGCGGAATGTTTCTGCTACATACAGTCAAAATATGAACACAGTAGTACAAACGGAACAAAAGTTACAAGGTTCTGAAGATGGGCACTAGCGAGTACCCGATACACGGTCAATACCACAGGACGACGCCAACGACGTCACACTCTTTTCATGACGTTTGTTGTCAGTATTTTTCGAAGTGCTCTCCGTCATACTGTACACATTGGGGGCGGTGATGAATCCGTATTTGTGTTCCCATGAACAGGTATAAGAAATGTGTAATATGTCGAAGTCGTACATGAAACACTATCTTGTACAGTCATTACCGTTACCTGAACAAATCTACTTAACGCCATTAAAATGCATTTACTTTATTCAGGCTTCATTGTGTACCTAGTGTTAAAAGCATTCTCAGTATTGTTACCAATGATTAAATCATTGTCGAAAAGGAAACTAAAATGTGAAAAAACTATTCTTATTTCATTATCAAGTGAAGGAGATTACGATTGCGACCTGAAGTAGAATGTTGTAGATGCGCTCGTTAAGTATTGCAATTTGTGAATACATTGATCGAATCATTAAAATTGCCTTAATCAAAGTATCAATAGATTCTGAATAAACCTGGTTGGTGAATGTTGCGTTCCCTGCATAGATAATCCATTAGTGTTCCCCCTTCACTGTGTGTCCTCTTTGATTCTCCTAGCCAGGCCATTCCCTGCGCCTCAGTTCCCAAACGTATGTACCATTTAACCTCCTTAAGTGCTTTATATTTATGGACTGTTGTTTTTCCGGAGGTCTGTGTGGGGAGGCACTGTCTTATATATGTGGCGTTCCCTGTAGCAACTTATTCTCTCTCTTTTAATCATCAGTCACTAAATATATGATTTCAGACGCTGGAGGAGCCTCCGGGTTCGAACAATTATATACCAGTAACGGAGCGGACAATGGTTATAGTAGATTGGATGTTCTTCATGACGACAATGTAAAGGAGACTGGTTATAGTAGATTGGATGTTCTTCATGGCGGCACTGTAAATGAGACTGGTTATAGTAGCTTGGATGTTCTTCATGACGACAATGTAAGGGAGATTGGTTATAGTAGATTGGATGTTCTTCATGGCGGCACTGTAAATGAGACTGGTTATAGTAGCTTGGATGTTCTTCATGACGACAATGTAAGGGAGATTGGTTATAGTAGATTGGATGTTCTTCATGGCGGCACTGTAAATGAGACTGGTTATAGTAGCTTGGATGTTCTTCATGGCGGCACTGTAAATGAGACTGGTTATAGTAGCTTGGATGTTCTTCATGACGATAATGTAAAGGAGATTGGTTATAGTAGATTGGATGTTCTTCATGGCGGCACTGTAAATGAGACTGGTTATAGTAGCTTGGATGTTCTTCATGGCGGCACTGTAAATGAGACTGGTTATAGTAGCTTGGATGTTCTTCATGACGATAATGTAAAGGAGATTGGTTATGAAAATTTAAAGTTGAAGTAAGATAGAGGGTGTTTGAATACTCAATAAAAACTCGACATTTTCTGTTTGGATGAACAATGATGAATAAAAAGCAATATATCTCGTCCGAGTCGAACGCTTGTTTACAAACAAGATGGATCATAGAATTGAAGAAATCGTTTAATCGCGTATGGTTTGATTGAGACGATATTCCTAAATTATTTGGAATCATGCGACCAAGGCAAGGCATACGACGAGAAGGAATACTGAAGCCTTCAAAACATTATACCAACTATTGAATAAATAAAGGCTTGACGACGTGTTCAAATATTGTATCAAACATTGAATCAATAAAGGCTTGACACGCCAAAGAAATTATCATCAGCAGTTTATAAAAATATTCTTCGATCAACAGAAGCTATACCCGATTAAATGCTTAAAATAAAGTATCCATGGTTGTTCAATGTTAAACATATTCTGATTAAATGCGGTCTTATAAATATTTGGACAGAAGAAAATTTCCCGAATGCAAAATGGTTAAAGATGTCGGTTAAACATAAATTACAGGACTTATTCCTAAATAATTGGTATTCATTAGTTGAAAATTCAAGAAATAACACATTTTACAGAGTATTTAAGAAATCTTTCGGTATTGAACCTTATTTATCCAAACTACAACCATCTATATTATATAATTTCATCAAATTTAGAACAAGGAACCATCGCTTACCTATTGAAACGGAAAACTGGTCAAGAATTACAATTAACGAAAGAACTTGTAACTCATACAGAAACAAAATTGGGGATGAATTTCATTATTTATTTGAATGCGAACAATTCTCTATTGATAGAAGACAGTTTATTAAACCGTTATTTTATCGACGTCCAAACATGTTTAAGCTAGAAAAGTTAATGTGCACTAGCAACAAATCAGAATTTTTTGACTAATGTACTTTGTGTCTATCTTTTTGAAATGTGAGAACAATCTTGAGTGTTTATAACTAATACTGTACCTTGAATGTATATTGTAGCCTCGAAAAATATATTATATTGTCAATTGTAAATGCCTCATATTTGCATGTTGTGTGCATGTATTGAGAGAATAAAAGAGAAGTTCTGTTCTGTTCACGACGTGTTCAAATATTGTACCAAACATTGAATAAATAAAGGCTTGACGACGTGTTCAAATAGTGTACCAAACATTGAATAAATAAAGGCTTGACGACGTGTTCAAATATTATACCAAACATTGAATAAATAAAGCCGTGACGACGTGTTCAAATAGTGTACCAAACATTGAATAAATAAAGGCTTGACGACGTGTTCAAATAGTGTACCAAACATTGAATAAATAAAGCCGTGACGACGTGTTCAAATAGTGTACCAAACATTGAATAAATAAAGGCTTGACGACGTGTTCAAATAGTGTACCAAACATTGAATAAATAAAGGCTTGACGACGTGTTCAAATAGTGCACCAAACATTGAATAAATAAAGGCTTGACGACGTGTTCAAATAGTGTACCAAACATTGAATAATTAAAGGCTTGACGACGTGTTCAAATAGTGTACCAAACATTGAATAAATAAAGGCTTGACGACGTGTTCAAATAGTGTACCAAACATTGAATAAATAAAGGCTTGACGACGTGTTCAAATATTATACCAAACATTGAATAAATAAAGCCGTGACGACGTGTTCAAATATTATACCAAACATTGAATAAATAAAGCCGTGACGACGTGTTCAAATATTATACCAAACATTGAATAAATAAAGCCGTGACGACGTGTTCAAATATTATACCAAACATTGAATAAATAAAGCCGTGACGACGTGTTCAAATATTATACCAAACATTGAATAAATAAAGCCGTGACGACGTGTTCAAATATTATACCAAACATTGAATAAATAAAGCCGTGACTACGTGTTCAAATATTATACCAAACATTGAATAAATAAAGCCGTTGCCGCTAGTTTATGGTCGTTGATTTCAAATCACTTTCCCCTGCAGGTTCGAATCCCACACGGGATGTAAAGTTCGTATGGATGTCCTTATGTTATTTATTTATGTAAGCGAGGATGACGTAGAAGCTACTGACACCAGTCGATTAATTGTATACAGCTAGGTTTCATAAATCTAAAAATTTCTTACGCACGAATAAATCATTACTTTGTAGCTAGTTATATTTCGTCATATGAAGGGGAGGGCCCTTGATAATGTTGTTAAAAATTTAGCCCAACCCCTTTGTATGTATGCACAAGTTATTATTTGTATGTTTGCGCACATATAATTATATGTATAAATACAATAAAATATGAATAAACCAAGTTCGTATGAGAGGAATGCTATCCAGCTGGCGTACGAAAGGTCTACGGTTCTACCCAGGTACCGGCATAAGACCAACATAATGCTAGTAGGGACAACTTAGGTTTTCATCCAAACTAGCAGCTGGAATAGTCACTACATGCCACTGACTGAATGTTTCACTTAGAGCCCTATTCCAATAAATGTGATAACTTCATAAAGTCAGGAACAAAGTTATATCAGAGCAATTTTGTATGGTTGCATATTTCTGCCACCAGATAACTACTTAATTAACTAGATAATTATCTGGTTATCAGTAACCATACTAGGTTTAAGTGGGTAAGTGGTGGCAGTTTCGGGCACTATCAGACAGTTTTTCGTTTTAAGGTATTTATCTGGTATGAACATTTATCACGATACTTATCTAGTTATCCACATAATTATCTAGTTAATTAAGTAGTTATCTAGTTTCTTTAACGTGATAACCAGATAATTATCTAGTTTATTAAGCAGTTAACTGGTAGAAGAATTATGCCACCATAATTTTGGTTTAATCAAACGATCATGTTACGTCAGGTATAACATTTTTCGGGTTCCCTGAACAGTTTGCTACATGTATTGATTAATGGTATACATACCATTACTGTTGTATAGGCCGTTTACTTTTAATTTCATAGTCACATATTCTATTTCCTTGTTATGTGATATTGGTTGGTTTTGTGTAATATGTTCGTTGCCACTCGCGTAGTTACAGTCATCAATATCAGCTATTTCTCCTTAGTTGCTGTACGAAATTATACACGAGGGTGTATGACAGAACGGTCTAATAACCTACCCTGGAGCTAAGCATTTTAACATAATCTTCACACTTTGAAATATTAATTCCCCACTTCCGGTATCTATAAAAATATTTCCCGGGCCTTGAAATCATTCGACGTGTCCAATTCCCACCTGTCGGTAATCGTCTTCTGTATAAAGACCCGTGTATCCCCGTCGTCCTCGATGGACAAAACAATGATAATTTTACACTGTCGAGATTTCTATGAATATAATCGATTTGATGTTTCCAAAAGTGGAATGCTACAGTATATAGATAAATCTAGTATTAAGGTAAGACCACTCTAATACTTATCATCAATAATCTTAACTAAACTGTTTCCATGAGTTTCTGGATCACATAATACGACTAAATGCAAAATATTACACAGTTGTACTGTGCCGTTTTAAAGATTTTCAAGTTTTAAGATTAAACCGACTTGCTTTGAGAGGTCACAACTTCCACTCATGTTCTTCATGCATAAATTTTATGTTTTAGTTCAAAATGAGCCTATTTTATCATAAAATTTTGTTTGTGTTAAAAAGAAAGTGCTAGTGATATCATAACGAAAAAAAATCTAAAAAATATGAAGTACCACCTATATGTTTTACAAAGCATATTCATACACCCTCCTGTAAATGACGTCATTTTTAAATACCAGTTTTCAAGGTAGTATAATCATACATAATACTATGAGTATTGTAACATGATGTTCATCGAAATTATCATCAACACCTCTTTAAAATATAACAAAAGGAAAACCTTTTACCGTCCAGTTTTGCTTTGATAACATCTTGTAATATGCATGTAATAAAAGTAATACAAGATTGGCTTCGGAACGAAGCTGGTGAGCCGTATCGATTGGCCATTACATAAGTCAATGATTAGTATGCAAGTTTGGGAAAAGCGTATCCTGGCTGATGCAGATAAGTAATGTTGTTGCCATACATGGCAGTAGCCCCAAACAATCTCAGCCTATTTCTTCATACGTACTATTACTGTACCAAATTTAAATGAAATATCTCTATCGTACCTTAAGTTATTGAACAGAAATAAGAGCATATGGTATGTTTGAAGAGATAAATAGACGTTACTCTGCAATTTTATGTCAAAATGGATTGTTCTGACAATATGCATAGCAACGTTTTATGCTACCCATTTGTCTAAAGATTCTTGAACAATTTTCGCTCTGCCTGTTGACTACATTGTTTCCGGATTGATTTTGTACGTTGGTATAAGTATTGATCTCTTCGCTACAACGTATAACCGAGAACACATGCGCGGTCAAAACCGATTGGCCAAGTTTTGGGATGAGTATAGAGGATGATGAAAACACATTAGCGGTCAGTTCTAGCGAACTTTTCATTCGTATAACATCTCATTAGATTCAAATTCAAGTTTCAAAAATGTATTTTTTTTAGAAAATGCTAGTCTTCATACAATTCAAGTTATTTAATGTTTTGAATATTTCTAGGACTATATCCAGATAGAGTATATGTTATATATTAATGTAGCAACTTATTTTCTCTCTTTTATAAATTATAGAAAAATGTATAGCGTGTATTTGCAAACGCTGATTGTCCTATTTAGGCCAGTGAAAAAAACAATTGGGGGGAAAAATGCACAGAAATATTTTTTGTGGATTTGTGTCATATCACACACCACATTTAATATACTAAAAGTATAGGACAATCACGCGGTGCAAAATGTGATTTTTGGGGTAAAATGGTTAAACATTTAAATAAAAAAGGGAATGTCTGGAATTTGCCAATAACTATGTACATTATTTCAATAATACTACCAGAATTACTGTATTTAATATATATTATATTACAGTACAAAATACCTAAAGTATAGAAACAGTGTACCGTGTGAAGAAAACAACAAAACAAATGTGAATTTTTGAAATTTGCCAATAACTATCATCATGTCAAATTTTAAAATTTAACTACCAGAATTACTTTATTTAATAGACATTGTGTTATAGTACAAAATACGTAAAATATTGAATCATTGTATCGTGTGAAATGTCAGTCTTGGGGTAAAACTTAAAAAAAGAGAGCAAAAAATGGGATTTTTTGGAATTTGCCAATAACTATGTCATATTTGTGCAATATTACTACCAGAATTACTGTATTTAATAGATATTATATTACAGTACAAAATACCTGCTCTCCATGCATGGAGGAAATAAAAGTATCTATCTATGTATGATATGCTGCACCTGAAGTATGTTGTAGAGCAGTTAGATATCTGTTAAATACAGTTATTTAGGTAATTTTACAACTACATGTATTTTTCGTCCAGTTATTGACAAATTCAAGAAATTCCCACTTTAATCTTTTTTTTTTTACAACATTTTACCCCAAAAATCACATTTCACAACTTATTATGTCTCTATACTTTAGGTATGTTATGGTGCGATATAATATCTATTAAATACCGTTGTTCTGTTTTTTTTATTGCTAAATCTGAATTTGATATAGACAAATTCCAGAAATTCATACTTTTGTTTACCTTTTACTACATTTTACCCAAAAAAACGCATTTCGCACCGTTGGATTTTCCTATACTTTTTTTCCATACACGGCAGACATTAAAAAATATGCTTATGCAAAAATCATTTCTGTGCATTCTTTCCTTTTTTTGCATTGTTTACAGCAGGGGCACTTGACTAATTGTTCGCATTTATAAATGCGTCTCACCGACACAGACTGAAGTTGTAAATTTTGGTCAAGTAGTGTGTCAAGACGTTGTTTACCATTTCTTTGGTGATAAAGTTATATAATATTCAATAAATCTTTGACATTTTTGTGTCTAAATAACAAGTGGTGCCTTATCTACAGATGAAGAGATATACAACCATATAAACATATATATACATTCTCGTATAGATATACTTACATAGACCACAGTAGCGTGCATTTGAAAAAGTAGCAGGATAACGCTTCATCAAAATGATAAAGAATATAATAATCTGGGCTTTGTTTGCTGCACTTCTAACTCGGGCTACAGGAATACAATTAGCTACTATTACAGCTTTTGGGGATGGATTGTACCACACTGTATCCAAAATAATCGATGGTACTGAGGAAGACATGTCTTTAGAAGTAGGAGACCGTATGTCCACAGTGTTCCGTTATAGGAGAAATTGGAATGCCATTTCGACTGGAAAAGCTGAATGCCGTCCGTACATCAACTACTGTTATTTACGATTATGTAATGAAAATCTTAACCGCACCTGACGAAGCTTCTAGACAAACTTACGAAATTTTTTCCGAGTCGCCTTCAAAACTCACGGAAGTGACATAAACTACCTTAGATATATGCTTATGACCGTCGATGGTGGCATGGCAGACAGCTTACTAAATGCTATTACAGAAACCGTCGGATGTGGTATATCCATTCTAGATCGATTCAGTTACGTTTACACAGACATCGTCTCCACCGGGTATGCGCTTTGTATGGTGAATGAGCGTCTAAGTGAAAATGATCATGCTCCAGACATTAAAACAGAATGAGTGAAAAGCATCAATCAAATTCTGGACTCTTTTGAGAGACAGAGGAGTGCATGTATTCTCAATTTTCCGATGTATGCTGCGGAGGATTTTACTACAATAACCAACGGAAAGGTCCTCTTTACTACTCTTCAAAGTCGCTATAGTGATAAACTGGTAGATGTCATGTACCTACCACGTGACTGCGTCATCAACCATATGATTCAAGATACATTATTGTTCAAACAAACCAATTCGACTCCTGTTAGAATAGCAGCGTTTTCATTAAAGAAAACGCACGCAAATGTCTTTCACACTGACGATCAGATAGCAACAGCAGAAAGAGAGCTGATCGAGTCCGGTGTTTGCCGTATGAACATCCAGCCAATCATAGTCTTGAAAGCGTCATGAACTTGTTCAAGTGGCATTCACGACAACTTCGACTGTTCATTGCAGTTCCAACTAAACAAATTTCTTATGGCTCTTTCTACACATCAGATGGTAAGACCATTATTTTTTTTGTTATTTTAATGTATTTTGTCCTTGTCTGCAGGCTTATAGGAGAGCTATAGGCATAACAACATTTTGTTTCCACAAACTTTACCTATCCTGTTTTTCTCCGTGTATTTCACTTTTTTCAGTTTTCTCCAACATTTTCTAGTGTTCTAAAGTATTAATAGACATTCGTTAAACTATGTTTCCAATATAGGTGGTCATCCACTGATAGAATGATCTAATATTTATATATCTAATTAAAATACGTTATATCCTGTCAATTGATCAGCCACAAAACATGAACTGCTTAAAACGCTCAGAAACAGTTCCAGTACCTTCTTATGTCGTGCTGTGTTCTAACTTTCTAAGGCATAAATGCTAATTGTCGCGTGATTTCAATTACAGCTCTACAATTTACCCATGTAATAAGTATCTGGCAAATTAAAGTGCCTTATATATGAACATGTCCTACCGAAACTAAATGTTGGATAAAAAAGGGATTTGGAACCTAAATAAAGTAATTTTGATAAGAAAGAACATCAATCCATCAACATAAACAAAAGTATTGAATTTACGTTGTTATTTTCGTCCCCCTTTGGCATATTGTTGCCATAAATGTGTGCCTCGTCTTCAATAGACTCTCGAAAACAAAGAAAGAAACAATGTTATTGTTTAAATTATCAAGAAATGGGTTCGTCCGCAGTTCAAGAAACAACGGAGTTTGACTTTGTAACGTTTCAGTGGGAAGTTGGTGTGGTTTAGGATCTCCATGTAGTTTACTTGTATTTCAAGGTTATGTGGTCGTTGTGTCTCCAAGATTCGCTTCAGGTTCAATTGTTGAGATTTTCCTTCATGCACTTCCGTTATGGTTTTATTTCATCACCTTTACCTTAACCGTTCTATTTCCCTCTGCTATTCTTTTTTAAATACATTAAACGTATAATTGTTGTAAACATTTGGCTTTTTCATATCTACCCCACTGTGTTTCTTATATTTTTGTAGATCTAATTCGAAGGCAGTTACGACAAAATGTACGACTGAATATTCATACTAATACGTGTGATATTTATTGATCACTCGACCTCCAGATAACCACTTCAAGCAATTCAATCATCAATATATGTTAACAAACCGTATTACCATCGCAAACGATATATCTTTCACACATGTATAATTCTTTACATAAATAATAGTTTAAGCAGAATTACATTAATGCGTCAAATATCAATGAATGTTACTTAAATTAATTAGTTAATAACGCCAACACACAAACTCCACACGTCAGAGTCCGTTCCGTTAGCCAAGTTGGTACAGTCCTGGACTGTCACTCGGGAAGGCCGAGTTCGTTTTCCGGATGGGGCAAAACATGTCCTTCTCTGACAATCTCACACGACGGATGATTGTAACGTCTCATAATTACGTACACATTCGACATGAAATGTATACAGTTATATAAAGCAAATGAATTAACTTTTTTGTTACCTATACAAGAGTACAATTAATAACATTATGGCCCCAAATTTAGACGTTACATGTGTTATTATCAAACTACATCTGCTTCGCTGATGTCATTTACTGTCGCGTTAAAGACAAATGAACATCCCAATATACTATCTCTATATGTATTGGTGTTCAAATTATATCACAATTATTTACAAGAAACTGGGCAATGCCTCGAAAACAGGTTTTCAAAATGCCCTTGAAAAGTAGGTTGTCATTTGAGTACAAAATTCAAAGGCTATTTGATGGTTACAACGTTTAACATGGCAAGGGCACTGCAACGTTTTGGACAAAACGACAACAATGAAAGCCAGCTGACTAAGGGAATAATAGCAGTGAGAATAAGGCATTAATTAAACACATTATTACACGACATAAACATTATCCAGTCGATTTACTCTTGACACTGGAAATCCTCTAGCAGTCATCTTATCATACTTGTTTATTCAAAATTATATATTTCAATCGATTTGTATCAAAGAATGTAAATCATACCATAATACATATTGTTATATTTTTTATTTAAAATCTCGTCTAAAAGTCAATATAAACAACCAATTGTCTTCTTTATAGAAGCTGATCCGATTTTGCATTAAAGGAACATCATTTCCGAGTAACAAAAAAAACATTCAGCAAAAAGGAAAGTTCCTAAATATGTGTAAGGTATTGTAAATCACTTTGTTTTCGCAACGTGAAATATTCGCGAAAGTCTTTCCCAGAAATATTTCGCGAAATGATGAATTCGCATCTTTCCTCCATCACAAATTTAAGATTGACGGAAATGATTTTACTCAAACGCTACCGAGTAAGTCGCTATCGATCAAATAAATGACGAATACATTCTGTCGCTTGCGTCAAAATCCCTGCTTGTATTTCTTTACGACAGTGTCATATTGTTCAGTACCAGTATTTGGATATCTAAGTTGTACTGATCATTGCTCAGTCGTGTATTAATCTCGTGCAATACGTTTTGACAAGTTATATCACTCGTTTTTTAAGACTGTGGAGTCTTGTTGTGCCGCAATGCTCTTAGATTACTCCGTGATAATTGCGGAATGTATACATTTGTAAACAATCCAGAGGTCTCAGTCATAGATTTATTGTAAGCAAGAGAAAAATATTTTTTAATTATTATGTGATTTCGTTAGCGAATTTGTAGCAATTTGCCCGTCGGTTCTTACGTTGTTGAACGATAACCAAATTCCCCTCTCATGTAACGGCGATCTCGACATTTCATATTAAATGAAATTCGCAAACCATAACCACATAACCCGTTAGTGTAATACATAAAAAAACCTTAACAGTTGGCAGTTCTGGGCCCTTTCAAGCCCGTTTCTAGTTCTATGTTATTTATCTTACCGAAAATGTATCACGAATATTAACTAGATAGCTAGATAATTATCGCGATAATTAAGTGGTTAACACGAAACAATTCGCGAACGCTAACATGTTAACTGGTGGCAGTAATATGCCACCATACAGACGAAATGACTTTGAACTTTGAATTTTTACTTACGATACATACAAAGTCAACACAATTTAGGCATTTGTAAAACAATTTTTTTTTGCGTCAAACGATTATCAATGTTATTTAATTAAAGTTCAAATTAATTTTAGTATTTATTAGATCGTAAAATATTAGCTATTTCGAGATTATATAACTATATAATTATGCTTCCTCTAACTCTACATATGTCACGTTACCTTTTTTCGGTTTTGTTGTTAATACATACCAATGTGTTTACTGTTTCTAGAATTATCTATCGATGAAAATGAAATGGTAAACGTGAATTATTTTGTCTTAAAGTATTTAACATGTTTAGATGATATATTCGCGAATCGACGATCTCATAGCGGACGAATCTGGTACTCGGATTGCTGGCCTTGAACCGCGAGTGCTCGGATATTCGGGTACTCGTTACAGCCGTAATATCTACTGTAAGACGCAGTTGTTAAAGCTAACAATAGGCCTTTCCCAAAACTAGGTAGTCTCCCTTGAAAAGTTGTCGTTCCTGAGGCCGTTATACGCATGCGCAAGTGTTTAGTAAACTTCCGGGGACTATCGATACGTTAATCCGTTAATCAATATATCAATAACAACAGCGATTAAGAGTTGAAATCAGCGAAGAAATCATTGAAATATTGTTGTGTTTGTAAGGGAATCTACCGTGGAAAAGTTATCGATGGAAGAACTGTTACTCTTCACTCGATTTCACGCCCTAATATAATACCATCTCCATGATCACGCGTTTTCACTCAACTTGTTTTAAACCACTATAAATCCATTTTTTTCGTAAAATTCGGACATTCTAATTTATTCTTATGAAAAGATCGCTCTTTCCTTAAGCTAAAGCATGTAAAAAAAATTGGGTTACTATATAAAGTCTTTGCATAAACTGCATTTAAAACATCATAGGTAGCGATTTTACGCTGCACTCGCGGAAGCGTAATTTCTTCACATACTCGTGGCAAGTTTCCAATAAATTTTCGTTTTTTTATAATAAGTACCGTAATTTTAACTTACACTAATGCAAAGAGCAATCTTGTAAGATGTTAATTCCACCAAAAATATATAGTTAATAATAAAAGTTAATCTATAAACGGCGATCAAACAATCCATTTCCAGAAAATTTTCAGAGCACGATTGCATCATAACTATTTCTAAAAATGTCGGTCATTTTCGGAAAATGACCGCTTCAGTTTGGACATTTTCATTTAGTTTAATTGTACTAATACACTTCCTTGTACAAATTGATGATATCGTTTTAATTGTACTTTTATTCGCAGATGATATGGCGATTTTGGGGAGAACACCTGAAGATCTTCAGAATAGTCTCAATCAGTTATATTTGTTTTGTAATGAGTGGGGACTAGAAGTAAATATCCAAAAAACCAAGGTCATGGTGTTTAGAAAAAGGGGTGGGGTACGTATACATGAACAGTGGGTATATAATGGAGAAAATATTGAGGTTGTTGATAGTTTTAATTATTTGGGTACCGTGTTTAACTATACTGGTTCTTTTAATAAACACAAAGAGCATATAGTGGGTAAGGCTCTTAAGGCCATGAATGCATTGTGGGCAAATTGTAAGAAAGTTAAAGTTAAACCAAAAATACTTTGTCAGCTTTTTGACTCATTTGTGGGATCAACCCTCAACTACAGTTCGGAGATATTTGGGTTTGACAAATCCTTAGAAATTGAACGTATTCACCTAAAATTTTTGAAACGGGTTTTGAATGTCAGACAAAGTACTAGTACAAACGCTGTTTATGCGGAATTAGGAAGATATCCTCTTTATATTGCTCGATATATTCGCATTTTCAAATATTGGTGTAAAATTAAAATTAGTGATAATATCATCATTAAAACGATGTACCAACAGGAGCTTAATGACTGTAATAATAATAAAATTAATTGGTTGTCTAATGTGAAAACTATGTTATGTAAATATGGTTTTAACGATTGGTTTGATAGCACATTGGATTTAAGCCCCCTTCTGTATATATTTAAACAGCGAGTTGTAGATTGTTTTATACAAGAATTGCAAGCTAAGATACAAACCTCTCCCTCTTTAGACCTTTATAAAGAAATTAAGGTCAACTTTGAATACGAAAAATACCTAGATATGATACCCAATGATTTGAAATATTTTGCGACAAGAGTTCGCCTATCAGCACACTCTTTAAGAATTCAGACTGGTAGATATGGTCCTAATAGAATTCCAAGAGATGAACGATTGTGTTTATATTGTAACACTAGAGACATTGAGGACGAGTTTCATTTCGTTTGTATATGCCCATGTTATAGAGATATTCGAAACAAGTTTTTAACTCCATACTTTACAAGAAGACCGTCTATGTTTAAGTTTATAGAACTTGTTAACTCATCCGACAAATCGATTTTAATAAACTTTGCTAAATACATAAAGCATTCACTAGCAAAGAGAAATTCTGTACAATTAATTAATGTTTAATAGCTGTTGTTTGTCTCAACATCACCACGGCAAGTGCATTTATTGTTTAAGTGCATTTATTGTTTATCTGTATAACCATGTACATGTGTATATATATATATACTGTTAATATGTAATAATGACAAATACATATGATAACGTTTTTCTATGATTAATGTACTAAACATATATCTGTCTTGTTCTTTTAAAATTGATGAACTCAGCAGACGAATTTATTAAACTAGACTAAATTCATCAAATATTCGATTTCAAAGTGAAACACGTTACAATATCTAAAACAAGCTTGTCCTCGTTCTTTTATGATTCCTGTTGTTTTGCTTATCTTTCCACAATCTATGTGAATATACATGAGCAACAACTACTACATTATTTATTTATTTTTTTATTTTTCTTTATTTTGTATTTTTCTTCCTTCTCCAAATCAAATTGTTAATACTATGTCACGTGATTTATTGTATTGTATAATTTGTGATGAACATGACTATGTACTATGTACACGTCTTTCAAATAAACTTACTACTACTACTACTTGTAAACTATTTATTTCAAAAGAATGCTGTGAAAAACAATTATAGAAGATACAGAAAATTATAATTTTAGATACACATGCACTTTGTGTATTTCTAAAAAAATTGTGGTGAAATTGGGTTTATAATCCCAATAGAACATATTAATTAGCAATTATAATTATTTATATATAATCAAAGTTTATACTACAGTCACCATTTTAGTCAATATTTATATTTTGTTATAAAATTAATTTATACAAGCAAACTCTATGCTCAAACACAAATTTACTAATACAGTTACAGTTACATTGGCGTATGTTGGCACATGTAAATAAAACAAATATTCCTAAATGTTAAAATTGCCTTCAGTAGCTCTATTATCACAGCTAATGATAATTGACATTAATTAATATATATTTCTTATGGTTCATTTAATCTGATTGGTTGATGCTAATTGTTTTGCAATTCATAAGCCACGCCCTACACAGAAGATTAGTCCTACTGGTCACTAAATTGCCCAATGTGTCAGCTGTAAAAACATAAGAGTCATAAAGCCCCAGGAGATCTTTATTATGTGTTAATACATATTGCTATTTCCTGTTTGATTAAATTAATCCCATTGATAATTGCAATGATTAGGTCATATCAATCTTTGATCTCAGTTTGTAATTCACAACGTCTAGAAACTGTCCTCCAAAAATATTTACTTCAAAGACTTAGCCAGTGACTTCAAACATCTTTGATGTTTTTTCTTGTTGAAAATTAAATTGTTGTCACAAGAATTGCAACACTGACAATAAGTACCTGTGGTGATTTTTTCAGAAAATAGACTTGTGTACGATGACGTATTGCTCGCGTAATTTACATCATTTGTTTGGTCCATCTTTACACCTTTTTAAATATTATAAACCCAGATTGTTTTTCACAGCAGTCTTTAAAACTATTTAATTGGCGTGGAAATGGATTAATACAATTAAACTTTGATGAAAATATCAGAATTGAAGTGGAAAATTACCAACTTATTTAGAAATAGTGATGATGAAATCGTGGTCCGTGAAAATTTATTATGGGATTGTTTGATGGCTTTTTTTGGAATAACTTTCAATATTAACCATATGATTTTATTTAGGATTCAACATCTTAAAAGGCTGATTTTTACAATGGGGTAAGTTTAATCCACTTTATATTACTACTAAATGAGTCATTCTTGCACGCTTCGATAATTTTCGCTATCTCCGCCATTATTGACCCGACGCTAATAGTCCCCGGAAGTACTG
This sequence comes from Mactromeris polynyma, assembly GCA_032209605.1. Taxonomy (NCBI): domain Eukaryota; kingdom Metazoa; phylum Mollusca; class Bivalvia; order Venerida; family Mactridae; genus Mactromeris; species Mactromeris polynyma. The sequence goes on from JASFXZ010000058.1 coordinate 1,326,376, forward strand.
AAGAAGTAATCAGGGGAAGTAAGCGGTGATTTACTAAGGGAGACTACCTAGTTTTGGCAAAGGACTATAGGCGGTATCGATTAGTCAGTCCGCTCAATAGTATCGCTTCATGAATATGATAAACTATAATATATTAATCTGCGTTGCTGTATTGCTAACTCTGGCTAACGGAATACAGTTAGCTACGGTAACAGAGTTTGGAGATGGATTGTACAATACTGTATCAAAGGTAATCGATGGTACCAAGGAAAACATGTCCGTAGAAGTAGGAGACCGTATTCGGGAAATTGATTCGAAAGTAACATGTTCAAATTGTTCCGTTATAGAAGAAATTGGACTTCCATCACGATTGGCAAAGTTGCGAGCCATTCATACATTAACTGGTGTTATTTACTATTATGTGAAGAAAATTTTAACTGAAACTGACGAAGTTTCTAGACAAACGTACGAAGGTATTTTCCGCGTCCTCTTCAGAATTCACGAAAATGACATAAATGACCTTAAACATATGTCCATGAGCGTCGATGGTGACATGACAAACAACTTACTTGATGCTGTTGCAGAAAATGTCGACTGTAGTATATCAATGCTTGACCGATTCGTTTACGTGTTCACAGACATTGTCTCCACCGGGTATGCGCTTAGTATGATGAATGAGCGTCTAAGCGTTATTGATAATGCTCCAGACGTTACAACACAATGGATTAAAAGCATCAACCAAATCTTTGATTCTTTTAAGAAACAGAGGGATGCCTGCATTATCAAATTTCCGGTATATGCTGAGAAAGATTTTACTACCATAACCAACGCAAAAGATCTATCTACTACTCTTCAAAGTCGCTATAGTGACAAACTGGTTGATGTCATTGACCTACCACGTGACTGCGTCATCTACCACATGATTGAGGACCCATTACTGTTCAAACAAACCGATTCGAGTCCTGTTAGGATAGCGGTGTTTTCGGACCGCAAAATGTACGAAGATGAATTTCCCAATGACGATCAAATTGAAATAGCAGAAAGAGAGCTGATCGAGGCCGATGCATGCCATATGGTAAATACAAGCATCCGTATTCTTGACAGTTTCAAGACCTTGTTCAAGTGGAATTCACGTCAACTTCGACTGTTCATTGCAGTTCCAACTAACCGACTTTCAAATGAGACTTCCTACATATCAGATGGTAAGATCGTTTAATATAGTTTTGTTATTCTGATGTATTTTGTTCATGTAAACATGCTTGAAGGAGATTAAGTCGTTAAAATGTCAATTTTCCTCCGATCCTGCATTTTATCGTTTTATCGAAATGTTTCTGGTATGCTGAAGTATCCTTTTTAAATTTCATTCTCCTTAGTGTTAATGCGTATTTAACCATGATTTCGGTTTGACTGTAAAGATAGGCACACATATTAATACGTTTGCAATATATGTGGTCATCCATTGATAGAATGATCTAATACTACTCATCATACTAGTATTTATTTATCCTAATTTATGCTCAGTCTGGTTCTAATTGCAATTAAGATATGCACGTCTTCTGTGTGATCAGACACAGAACTCTAGCAGGAATGATAACTGACGTGTGATTGCAATTGACCCTTCCTCATTCGCACTGTAGCCACGCCCACCTTAGCAGCAGGTGCTGGTTGTAACTACGTTAGACAAGCGCTATACAAAATGGCGACCGACAATGATAAACGTAATGTCATTTTGGAGTGTCTTCCAAGCGAATTTGCGTTGAATTATCTTTGTGATCAAACTTTGACGTTGCATTTTACTCCTGTCTGGTTTCCTGATAAGAAAATAGTACGCAAAATCGTCCGTGACAGACCAAAAATGATCAAAGAAAAATCAACATCATAGCTAAGCGTCGGACATATTTTATACTACAGCGACAACAAATGCACAAAATTGACATCTTTTGGATAATATAAGGATATTTTGTAATGTCTATTATAATCTGACATCAAAAATATTTGTTAAAAGTCCATGCGCTAAATATTTTGTTTTGATATTGACAAAAAAGTATGTTTAATAAATGATTTAGAGAGTAGACAGACACTACATGTACAATATTAGGATTTTCTCAAATCATCAATAAACCATTCACATGTGGACATTCACATGTGGAAGAATTCTCATCATCTGATAATCGATACTGCGCAAAATTGCCTATATAGAACTATGAAGGATTTTAGCTTTGAACTTTTTATCCGTTAAAGATATCAAATAAATGCAAACGGTTTTGGAATGTTTCAATATTCCCCTTCATTCAAATATTTTATCTTTTATTTGAAACAAAAGTAAAATGGTATTTTTTTAACTTTATAACAGTTACCAGTGCTATATAGAATATATAGGCGAAAAAAAATTACTCTGAAATTAACTCAATGTCATTTAAAAACGGTTAATGATATTAACATGATGCAAATGGTCTCATAAACCATAATTATTTCTCTGTCAATTGGTATTTATTTTGTGAAAATATTTAATGAGGAAAATGGTATTTTTTACACTTTAAAATTATATAGTATGTTTTTTACCATGTTCGGAAGACCATCCGAGTATGACCAAAGTTTTATGGCACTTGATCTCTGGACACTAGGGGTCCAGCAGCGATTATACAAGCTGTTAATTAACGATAAGTGCGCTTATAGGATAGAATTTGGGGGGAAATGTGACCTTTATAGAACAGAATAGAATGATTTATTAATATCTGGATTTAAGTATAATACTTATCATCCAATATATACAATTTACAATAATAATATTAACATACTCTATGAGAGTAAGTACATGTACATTTATACATACAACATAGTCAAACAAAATATTACAAATACACATGATAAACGACAGTGATACAATATGAATAAAAACAGCATTATTAGTATAACATCTAATCAAGAACTTAATAGATTAGTACGTACTTTTATAGCACTTTGTAGATACATAGTCAATCCTTTTAAAATAACATCATTATTAGAACTAAATAATTGAACCAATTTATACATACTAGGTTTTCGCCAATAATATAGAGCCTTGAAATAAAATATTGGTGTGGTTCATTATAGGGTGACAATAGATTGACTTTTTATTATGTCAAGGTGTGAAATCTAGAACAGTATAACTCGACTACAATATATATATTTTTATATGATATTGTTTAACTTTATATTTAAAAGTGAAAATTATGATATTAATGCTATTAATGTTGTAAAATACAGATGTCACACTTATTTAGACAAATAGCCTGCATAACTTATATCAAAGACCTAAATACCACAGATGCGCTGCTACTCGGCCAGATATAGTAAAATCTCTAGGAAAAGTTACCAGAATTTTCCATTAGTTATTTTGTGGTATTTAGGTCTTTGCCCATATCCACTTACAAATAATGGACAAGTAATTTGGTTAGATTTCGATAGTTTACACTAAGGAAAGTATAAAGCTAAAACAAGTCTTTGACATTGGACAATAATACAACATGTACAATTATAAGTACATGGTTATATACCGAATTTGAAGACTCCTAAGTAAGCAGCAATTTGAACGAAGAATTTCACACTATGAACTACAAATGAAACCCTATCAGTGACGGACAGCAGATGGCATAAACTGATATCAGAAGTAACAATGCTTCAAAGACAAATGACATGATACATAATGTAATTATGTAGCGATTATCTTCCATCTACATGTACCCGTTCCACTGCACATATCATGTATTCAATCGTCTTTGTTTGATTAACTGTATAGTGTTTTTGAATGACATTGAGCGTACATAATTATACACAGACACGAACATATGACTACCCATACAGAACATAAACTTCTTGAGATAGAGATCACTGTGGAATGCAATTCAGTTTGATAACCTATATTATATGTTTTTGAATGGCATTCACAGACATGAACACCTGATACCAGATCTGTAATTTATAATTGGCGTCAAACAATGGTTGTTAATGTAACATTCATTAAAATAACATTAACAATATTATAGCAATACAGATTGCAAATAGTTTGCAATAACATGTGAACATATTGATAAATGTAGGCACAATGACGGACATTTGTAAACATAAAGATTTGGGTGTGGGGATAGTGATCACACTTTATTATAGTCAGTCTTAATTTTAAGAATAACTTCAATCAAATGAGAGAAAAAAACTTTATTCAGTAAACACGCACTTAATCAGAGGAATGTCATACTTAATGTTAGGATTCATTGAGTTTATTCCCATTTCTTTTGTTTTGTTATTATCTGTTTATACAATCACTTGTAATCTTCATCTTTATGTATGAAATGGGTAATTTAAGAACAAATATTACAATGCTATTGATGTTATTCTTTAATATATGTATTAATTTTTTTCACATCACATGATCATGTATTTGTGTACATAATTTTCTAACGATGATGAGCTGTACTAGCCAAAGTCGATAGTAAACTTTATGTTCTGTTCTGTTCATGATTCAATATATTTATTTCGAAAGAGCCTACAATAAGTATCATGAATGTATAATACATTCTGATAAATTAGTACTGACCGGGGCAATTTCATTATGCTGGCTTATCGCAGCGGGGTGGCTAATCAAGTCGCGAACGATAATGATCATGAAATCATATCCTAAATCGGTAAATCACGGAGGCTTCCGAGTGTTTCCGAATGTTTCCGACCACCGTGTCCACTAATTAGCGACACACGCATCGATAACTATCCGCTAAGCTGATGATGAAGATTCTTCGGTATGACACATATTTCTAAAAATCCAGAAATTATGTCTTAAGAAACAAGGCCAGTTTTGGCTGGGACAAATTATATAATATTACGCAATAAACAATATTGTCCCCTTTGTGCACTATCTAGATATCAATCTTGTTCAGACCACTAATCAGCATTTCTCTTTGTCTGCCCCAGTTGGAATCCAATATACAACCAATCAGTGTTTCCTGTCATCATCTGACACATATATACAGTATAGTTGAGAAGTGTTCAATATTTTTATAGACTTTAACTAAAAGACCACTGATCAGGTCTGTGTTGAATGTTATAATTTCTTTTTCAACATTGGTGTGATTTTAAGGGTTTAAAGATGATATATTACTCATTTCTGCCCTATCATAAACTGTAAACACCAGTGAAAATGAAATCATAAAGAAATCAGAACTTTTCTAACTCTTATAAATTACGTTTAAAAGAAATACTCAACAATGAGTAACCAATACCAGTAAATCACCGGTATTTTCATTTTTTCACTAGTATTAACATAAGTAAAAATATTTTTTCTGCATACATGTTTATGGTTATACATTTTTTTATCTCAATAATTATTGATGTTATAATTGATTCTGTGCATTTTCAGTTTTGCAAACTAGGCCATTATAACTAATATAACCACCCTAAGCAAATGAAATATCAAAATACTTACTTACATGCTGGTAAAAGTCAAATTTTGTAGTTTATCAAAACAATATAACGTTCATTCAACACGCAGATATATTGATCATATCAGACATTTATATAAATTCCAACTTATTAAAACCAGAAGATGAGAAGGATAGTTTGTTAAAATATACCTTCACTGCATTCTTATTATTGATACGAATAACACAATTAAGCAAGAATTTAGCAAATCAGTTGTTACTTGCAAATGTATGTAAAACAAACATATTTTAAGTTGTTACATTGTGATTATTCATGTTTTAGGGCTATACTTTTCAATAACGTCTAATGTCTGCCCCCTCGAAGTAAAGACGATATAAATAAATATTTCATTTTTTGTAGTCTCTCCGGATTTCTGCTGTCCGAGTTACACAATCCGTAGCTGCATCTTTTCACCATCGTCACACATTAACATAATATAAAATATTCACAATGCTATCAGGAATCTATTAAACCTTATTTTTTATCGCGCAGTAATCTCTTCCTGTTTGTCTAAGGTTTGTCTAAGGTAAGCGAGCTGCAGGGTGTGTGTCGAAATCCTGTTATCTGATTGGCCAATCGGACTGTCAATCAAATATCTGAGGAAGGGTCAATTATTGCTCTAAAATATAAATCATACGCAGAAGTATTATGCACAATTTAAAATCTTTAAAAACTTAATTTACAGATTCGCCAATCAAAAGGAGCACATTTACGTTCGGTGATTGTGGGGAGTATACAGTCTTTACATACGGATCAGACACAACGACGAAACTAGGGGAGACGAGCGTTACAGAAATGGTGACTGAAAAAATGCCCATTAAAGTCGAAATGGTGACTGAATCCGACCCAGGACCGAAACCATCTTCTGGAACCGGCTTTGTCGTGATCTCATTGTGGTCACAAATACTGCTGACTGTCCACTTGATTCTGATTTTATTTGTATAAAGATGCAAAGAGACATTTGACATTGTATATTTGAATAAATGTGTATATTAAGGACTCGTCACAGAAAAGGCATGTCCAATTTTCTGACTCTTCGCAAGTTCCTTCAGATCTGATCGATAATGGATCCACGCTATTACCGATGGTAATAATATAAACGCTACTTAAGGTCTGTTGAACCGTAATGTTCACACATACGAATATGTCACACGTGTGACATATTCGTACGAATTCCTCACACGTGTGTGACAAATTCGTACGAATATGTCACACATTTGTGAAAATTCAGTTGTGTACCTCTACCCCCCCTCAAAGCAAAAACGTATACGTCACATGTCAAAAAAGAAAAAGAAAAACATCTGTAAAAATATTGTTCATACGAATACGTCACACATTCCAAAAAACAGTCTATGCCTCTTAGATAGATCAGGGGTCATATTGTTTTTGCTATGTCCGATATAGCCCTCATATTTTACAGGATGCTAGAACATATTGAGTAAATGACCCAGGTACAATTTTGGGTCATTGGACCAAAGGTCAAGGTCACAGGGGGTAAAAATGTCAAATTATTTTAGCACTCAATGTTTTGATAACCTTTCGACACTGATACTTCATATGTGTAGTAGAAGTTCTATCTAAATGAAGTTTCGTTTCCGTTCCATATATCCTACCACTAAAAGAATTTCCATGAAACTTGGATCACATTTTAACCTCATTACGACAACATTCAAACCCATGTTCTATGGTTAAAATATGAGACCATTGTACCCGACATTGACATCTGAACTCAGATAGTAAATTTTCAGATGATTATATTAGCCGGTAGGGGACTTTGTATTGCATGGCAATACTACTAAATACCGGTGGTGACATTTCAAGTTCAATAATATTTCAAGAATTCACGATTTCAACTTCACGAAATCATGAAATCTTGATGTTGAAATCATGACTTCGTGGAGTTAAATTCGTGAAACCGTGATTTCTTGAAGTTGAAATCGTGAATTCGTGAAGTTGAAATCGTGAAATATTGAACTCGAAATGTCCCCACCGGTCTTTCGTATAATACTCCATTCAGTTGTGTCTATGTCAAAGGTGACACTCAAAACGTAGAGTTGTTTTGCCACAGAGTTTTCATAATTCGCATGATGACTAGATTTACAAGTAAAGTATATGTGTTGTTTTAAGAACACTAGATCTAAGGTCAAGGTCACAATGTTATGAAGGTCAAATCATTTTACTGTGTCATACGTCAAAGTCGAATCGTTCAGCCAATATTTGCGGCCCGAGTGTCTTCAAATTTTACGAATTCACGATTTCTTCTTTTCAATATTTCACGATTTCAATGATTTCACCTTCACGATTTCACCTTCATAATTTCACGATTTATATGAAGTTGATTCGTGAAGTTGAAATCGTGAATTTAAAATCGTGAACACAAGAAATAGTGAATTCATTTAATAAGATGAAATCGTGAAGTTGATATCGTGAATTCGTGAAGTTGAAATCGTGAAATTATGAATGGGAAAATCATGAAATATTGAATTCAAAATGTCACCACCGGTCTGTCGTATATATACCCCCAAAAACTTCGTTTATAGGGCTATAATGTTGAAAACTTGATAAAGCTAAAATTAATAAACGAGCGATAAACGAAATGTGAAAATTTCGTTGGTACAGAACAGAACAGAAATTTTATTCAGACTTGTACATAGTACATCATCTTATTTACATACAGTTTAATATACATAAATGTCACAGTGAAAATGCATGGTATAATATACAGATTACTTATTAAACCACAAGACAAGTATATGTTATGACTTGTTCTATTATATTGGAATATAACAAATAAACATGTCAGTTGCGAAAAGGAACAGAATATAGTAATATAATAACTATATTCAATAAGGAAGGGAACAGAATATAGTAATGCAATAACTATACTCAATGGAGGATGAACAGTAGCAGCGACATCAACCACCATAGCAGCAGGGATGGAAACAGTTGCAGCGACATCAACCACCATAGCAGCAGGGATGGAAACAGTTGCAGCGACATCAACAACCATAGCAGCAGGGATGGAAACAGTTGCAGCGACATCAACCACCATAGCAGCACGGATGGAAACAGTTGCAGCGACATCAACAACCATAGCAGCAGGGATGGAAACAGTTGCAGCGACATCAACCACCATAGCAGCAGGGATGGAAACAGTTGCAGCGACATCAACCACCATAGCAGCAGGGATGGAAACAGTTGCAGCGACATCAACCACCATAGCAGCAGGGATGGAAACAGTTGCAGCGACATCAACAACCATAGCAGCAGGGATGGAAACAGTTGCAGCGACATCAACCACCATAGCAGCAGGGATGGAAACAGTTGCAGCGACATCAACCACCATAGCAGCAGGGATGGAAACAGTTGCAGCGACATCAACAACCATAGCAGCAGGGATGGAAACAGTTGCAGCGACATCAACCACCATAGCAGCAGGGATGGAAACAGTTGCAGCGACATCAACAACCATAGCAGCAGGGATGGAAACAGTTGCAGCGACATCAACCACCATAGCAGCACGGATGGAAACAGTTGCAGCGACATCAACAACCATAGCAGCAGGGATGGAAACAGTTGCAGCGACATCAACCACCATAGCAGCAGGGATGGAAACAGTTGCAGCGACATCAACAACCATAGCAGCAGGGATGGAAACAGTTGCAGCGACATCAACCACCATAGCAGCACGGATGGAAACAGTTGCAGCGACATCAACCACCATAGCAGCAGGGATGGAAACAGTTGCAGCGACATCAACCACCATAGCAGCACGGATGGAAACAGTTGCAGCGACATCAACCACCATAGCAGCAGGGATGGAAACAGTTGCAGCGACATCAACCACCATAGCAGCACGGATGGAAACAGTTGCAGCGACATCAACCACCATAGCAGCAGGGATGGAAACAGTTGCAGCGACATCAACAACCATAGCAGCAGGGATGGAAACAGTTGCAGCGACATCAACCACCATAGCAGCAGGGATGGAAACAGTTGCAGCGACATCAACCACCATAGCAGCACGGATGGAAACAGTTGCAGCGACATCAACCACCATAGCAGCACGGATGGAAACAGTTGCAGCGACATCAACCACCATAGCAGCAGGGATGGAAACAGTTGCAGCGACATCAACCACCATAGCAGCAGGGATGGAAACAGTTGCAGCGACATCAACCACCATAGCAGCAGGGATGGAAACAGTTGCAGCGACATCAACAACCATAGCAGCAGGGATGGAAACAGTTGCAGCGACATCAACCACCATAGCAGCAGGGATGGAAACAGTTGCAGCGACATCAACAACCATAGCAGCAGGGATGGAAACAGTAGCAGCGACATCAACCACCATAGCAGCAGGGATGGAAACAGTTGCAGCGACATCAACAACCATAACAGCAGGGATGGAAACAGTAGCAGCGACATCAACAACCATAGCAGCACGGATGGAAACAGTAGCAGCGACATCAACCACCATAGCAGCAGGGATGGAAACAGTTGCAGCGACATCAACAACCATAGCAGCAGGGATGGAAACAGTTGCAGCGACATCAACCACCATAGCAGCAGGGATGGAAACAGTTGCAGCGACATCAACCACCATAGCAGCACGGATGGAAACAGTTGCAGCGACATCAACCACCATAGCAGCACGGATGGAAACAGTTGCAGCGACATCAACCACCATAGCAGCAGGGATGGAAACAGTTGCAGCGACATCAACCACCATAGCAGCAGGGATGGAAACAGTTGCAGCGACATCAACCACCATAGCAGCAGGGATGGAAACAGTTGCAGCGACATCAACAACCATAGCAGCAGGGATGGAAACAGTTGCAGCGACATCAACCACCATAGCAGCAGGGATGGAAACAGTTGCAGCGACATCAACCACCATAGCAGCAGGGATGGAAACAGTTGCAGCGACATCAACAACCATAGCAGCACGGATGGAAACAGTTGCAGCGACATCAACCACCATAGCAGCAGGGATGGAAACAGTTGCAGCGACATCAACAACCATAGCAGCAGGGATGGAAACAGTAGCAGCGACATCAACAACCATAGCAGCAGGGATGGAAACAGTAGCAGCGACATCAACAACCATAGCAGCAGGGATGGAAACAGTAGCAGCGACATCAACAACCATAACAGCAGGGATGGAAACAGTAGCAGCGACATCAACAACCATAGCAGCAGGGATGGAAACAGTAGCAGCGACATCAACAACCATAGTAGCAGGGATGGAAACAGTAGCAGCGACATCAACAACCATAGCAGCAGGGATGGAAACAGTAGCAGCGACATCAACAACCATAACAGCAGTGTAATTAATATTAATTAGTTGCAGAGCTTGACTGACTTTCAATTTTGTATTTTTCATATTTTTTGTTATTCAATCAACTTCCATTTTGCACATATGTATTAATGAAAAAAAACACATTTATTTCGGAGATTGTGCATAGGCTTAGTTAATATGCAAACAAATATAAGCTTATTTCAACGCATATACAAGAACAAAGCATTCATGACGCATTTTGCAGTTGGAATGCGGCAGTCATGACAAATACAAATATTACTGTACTGGTAATTTAGGATTGACATATTACAATGAGGAACACACAAAGAGGAAACATACCTTTGACATGGACTAGAATATGATATCAAAATTATAAATACATGTTTATATAACGAGTATCAAGTAAACAGCCATTTGATTATGAGAATGAAGCACTTCCCACGATGCATTACAAATGAACTCAATTGTTGGCTAACATATATCATAAACTGACAATAAGAACTAACAATAACGCTTCGAAAAGAGCATAAATCACCTTGTATTTAAAAAGCATTTACTTTCAAATGTCATTACGCAAATAGTATTACAAATAGTATTACATAAATAGAAACAGCTAAGTGTCTTGAGTAAACGAAAGTTCCAAAAACTGAATATAACTGGCAAAGGTTGATTCATATTAATTGGCCTTCATGAATAACTTTGATAATATATCTATACATAAATAAAAAAAAATGAACGAAGTTATGCCATGTTTCGCTTTGCAAAATCTTATTGATCTTTATTTCAAATTCCAGTGCGTTAAATTGCGCAGAAACCTCTTTAAAGTCGTAGACTCTACAGTAAAGACAGGCGAGTGATAATTTAGTTGTTTCGTTTGTTTACATAAAATGTCTTACAAAATTAGTAATACATTATTTATTGTTTAAAATTGATAGACATATTTGGCATCATACATTAACGGTAATTGGAAAAGTATAAATTATTTTGTCGCGACACGCTATGATATTTACAGTATTAATCGTATGATACCTGCTAATGAATGGTATACTAGTACATAAATTTATTTCGTTTTGACGTCGAACTGTCGAGTTATTGTGTATTACATGTAGTGATATAGATTCTAGAAAGGCAGATGTTGTTTTTGAATGCCGGTTTGATAGAGATAGAGTTACGAAGGTCTCGGACAGTGACAGAGATGTTATGGTAGACAAAGGAGATATTTCGACTGACAGCGTTACCAAAATACATGATACCGTCACCCTTGGCCGAGTGGTTGAGGCATCCGCCTTGGGGGCGGGAGGTCGAAGGTTCGAATCCCGGCAGGGGTCCGTTCTGATATGGCCGGTTGGTGACCCGCCAGCTAGTTAAATAATGGTTACCGTGCGCCTACCTGCCTGGTGCCTGGCATTAAAGGATAGGATTCAGAAAGTAAATGTGCTCAGAAAGTAGGTGTCTCATATACAGATTTGGCTAGCCATTTAAATAAGGATGACACTATAATACATAAACACTTTACTTTACTTGACTTTAACATGATCGCAAAACTGGAAAAACTTACAAGCCAATAAAAGACAGACAAGAATGACTGTAACAATGACAAAACAAATGTCTTTAACATACGGTGTATAGTTGTAATAACATCATGTATTCACTAATGTATTCGATAATTCGCTAGTGAACTAATAACTCTAGTTCGTGACATAGATGCGCTTAAAATGATGTTGACATTGTAAAATCTTTAAAATTTTGTAAGTAGGGCAGTTATACTTGCTTGCATACAGGAGGTCAAGGTAAAGTTAAGACGATAATCAATCTGCTGTAATGTCATAAACAGAATATTACGCCCGTGTTTATTGTTTTATTGTACCTTGAAAAGCCCTCTCTATTCACCATGTGTTCTGGTCAAACGAGACACGTATTTAGTGTTGCTGTATGTCAGTCTTCACGAAATGGACGCAATATCTTCTGTGTGCATGGACATCACGTTGTCTTCGAGGAAATAGTTATTGTAATGAATGTATTATTCAGTTAGTTTGTATTTTCCTCTTGTTAATCAGAGGGAGTACGGGTTGGACTATATTTCTATCAGTCAAGGGAGCCAACTCGGACAGATTAGAAATGTTTTTCGTGCATTTACCTCCCTTGCACTATACCACATGCAAATGTTCTCTGGAGCACTGATTTGTATTCACTCATTTTTAGCCAATGGAAATAAACCATGCCGTTGAATGAACAAGAAAATCTGATTCAAAGAGATTTTTTGTCATATCAGGTATGTGAGTCTTTTACAAAACGTGTTCTTGAATGTTAATTTAAATACCTTATTCCATATTCGTACATACTGTGAACCTACCAACAGACCATGTATCAAATAGATCCAGTTTCTACATTTTCATAATTGGAAGTAAAACACAAGAATATATATCAGACACATTTTATAGATACATGTTCGTACAAAATAAATTACAAAAATAGTATAAACAAATGTACAAAATACATACAAAAAGCAGTTCCAAGCAAAACAGATAAAATGTAATATTATACTACAAGCTTGTATAACGGTTTTATATGTATTTAGGTAAATGGTAATCAACATGAAAATGCAAAATATACGTTATTAATAGATCATGAGGCTCATACTCGCTCGTAAACACGTAAATTAGATCTCTAGGTAAATTTCTTACGGTGTCCTATATCAAAGTTGGTACCATATAACTGAATTTGATAGACAGGGCGTGGGATTACAACCGCTACTCATCGCTTTAGTTTGGATTAAGTGAATCTAAGTGTGGAGAATATTCATTGTGATTGGCTGTCTTTGAAATTTAAGCGTGAATCTAAGTAGCGTATGTAAGCACTGATTATAACTGGTATAACCAACACTCAGAACTCTGGTATAACCAACACTCAGAACTCTGGTATAACCAACACTCAGAACTCTGGTATAACCAACACTCAGAACTCTGGTATAACCAACACTCAGAACTCTGGTATAACCAACACTCAGAACTCTGGTATAACCAACACTCAGAACTCTGGTATAACCAACACTCAGAACTCTGGTATAACCAACACTCAGAACTCTGGTATGACCAACACTCAGAACCCTGGTATAACCAACACTCAGAACCCTGGTATAACCAACACTCAGAACTCTGGTATAACCAACACTCAGAACTCAAACTCAGATTCACACTCAAATGAACAGTATCAAAATGTAAACTTCAATCACCTTGCGATCACTTTCTACATCCCAATGCTTCCCACACCGACGTTACAATTAGTGACGTTCAATTCCTGGTCCTGATGTCGACTCCAATGAAACACTAAAAAATGTTCTTCCCCAAGTTTATTTCACCATATCTGTCTCATTTACGAAAATGGTTTTATAATACCAATACGTATTAATTCTACGTATAAATGTGAATGAGTTATCCAGTTGAATAATCATGCCATACCATTAATTATGCTTAAAATCCAATATCTTAACATTAGAAGGCACACAACGGAAAGGACAATATATTGACCGACTAATATAATTACTGTATTAATCTCACAGTGAGTATATACATGTTTGTAGTTTAATGACAAGCTGCTATCGATTCGATTATTTTTAGTACTATTTACTTGTCCTAAAGGTATGTTTATATTCTACTGGTCCGGTTTAATACAGTCAGACCTCGTTCATTCGATTTCATCGGGTTCGAAGTGTCTTTTCGAATAAGACATAGTTTCGAATAGCCCATTTCAATTCGACGTTATCTAAGATACATGTAATGAATGTTTTATTCAGTTAGTTTGTATTTTCCTCTTGTTAATCAGGGGGAGTACAGGTTGGACTATATTTCTATCAGTCAAGGGAGCCAACTCGGACAGATTAGAAATGTTTTTCGTGCATTTACCTCCCTTGCACTATACCACATGCAAATGTTCTCTGGAGCACTGATTTGTATTCACTCATTTTTAGCCAATGGAAATAAACCATGCCGTTGAATGAACAAGAAAATCTGATTCAAAGAGATTTTTTGTCATATCAGGTATGTGAGTCTTTTACAAAACGTGTTCTTGAATGTTAATTTAAATACCTTCTTCCATATTCGTACATACTGTGAACCTACCAACAGACCATGTATCAAACAGATCCAGTTTCTACATTTTCATAATTGGAAGTAAAACACAAGAATATATATCAGACACATTTTATAGATACATGTTCGTACAAAATAAATTACAAAAATAGTATAAACAAATGTACAAAATACATACAAAAAGCAGTTCCAAGCAAAACAGATAAAATGTAATAGTATACTACAAGCCTATATAACGGTTTTATATGTATTTAGGTAAATGGTCATCAACATGAAAATGCAAAATATACGTTATTAATAGATCATGAGGCTCATACTCGCTCGTAAACACGTAAATTAGATGTCTAGGTAAATTTCTTACGGTGTCCTATATCAAAGTTCGTACCATATTACTGAATTTGATAGACAGGGCGTGGGATTACAACCGCTACTCATCGCTTTAGTTTGGATTAAGTGAATCTAAGTGTGGAGAATATTCATTGTGATTGGCTGTCTTTGAAATTTAAGCGTGAATCTAAGTAGCGTATGTAAGCACTGATTATAACTGGTATAACCAACACTCAGAACTCTGGTATAACCAACACTCAGAACTCTGGTATAACCAACACTCAGAACTCTGGTATAACCAACACTCAGAACTCTGGTATAACCAACACTCAGAACTCTGGTATAACCAACACTCAGAACTCTGGTATAACCAACACTCAGAACTCTGGTATAACCAACACTCAGAACTCTGGTATAACCAACACTCAGAACTCTGGTATAACCAACACTCAGAACTCTGGTATAACCAACACTCAGAACTCTGGTATAACCAACACTCAGAACCCTGGTATAACCAACACTCAGAACTCTGGTATAACCAACACTCAGAACCCTGGTATAACCAACACTCAGAACTCTGGTATAACCAACACTCAGAACTCTGGTATAACCAACACTCAGAACTCTGGTATAACCAACACTCAGAACTCTGGTATAACCAACACTCAGAACTCTGGTATAACCAACACTCAGAACTCTGGTATAACCAACACTCAGAACTCTGGTATAACCAACACTCAGAACTCTGGTATAACCAACACTCAGAACTCTGGTATAACCAACACTCAGAACTCTGGTATAACCAACACTCAGAACCCTGGTATAACCAACACTCAGAACTCTGGTATAACCAACACTCAGAACTCTGGTATAACCAACACTCAGAACTCTGGTATAACCAACACTCAGAACTCTGGTATAACCAACACTCAGAACTCTGGTATAACCAACACTCAGAACTCTGGTATAACCAACACTCAGAACCCTGGTATAACCAACACTCAGAACTCTGGTATAACCAACACTCAGAACCCTGGTATAACCAACACTCAGAACTCTGGTATAACCAACACTCAGAACTCTGGTATAACCAACACTCAGAACCCTGGTATAACCAACACTCAGAACTCTGGTATAACCAACACTCAGAACTCAAACTCAGATTCACACTCAAATGAACAGTATCAAAATGTAAACTTCAATCACCTTGCGATCACTTTCTCCATCCCAATGCTTCCCACACCGACGTTACAATTAGTGACGTTCAATTCCTGGTCCTGATGTCGACTCCAATGAAACACTAAAAAATGTTCTTCCCCAAGTTTATTTCACCATATCTGTCTCATTTACGAAAATGGTTTTATAATACCAATACGTATTAATTCTACGTATAAATGTGAATGAGTTATCCAGTTGAATAATCATGCCATACCATTAATTATGCTTAAAATCCAATATCTTAACATTAGAAGGCACACAACGGAAAGGACAATATATTGACCGACTAATATAATTACTGTATTAATCTCACAGTGAGTATATACATGTTTGTAGTTTAATGACAAGCTGCTATCGATTCGATTATTTTTAGTACTATTTACTTGTCCTAAAGGTATGTTTATATTCTACTGGTCCGGTTTAATACAGTCAGACCTCGTTCATTCGATTTCATCGGGTTCGAAGTGTCTTTTCGAATAAGACATAGTTTCGAATAGCCCATTTCAATTCGACGTTATCTAAGATACATGTAATGAATGTTTTATTCAGTTAGTTTGTATTTTCCTCTTGTTAATCAGGGGGAGTACAGGTTGGACTATATTTCTATCAGTCAAGGGAGCCAACTCGGACAGATTAGAAATGTTTTTCGTGCATTTACCTCCCTTGCACTATACCACATGCAAATGTTCTCTGGAGCACTGATTTGTATTCACTCATTTTTAGCCAATGGAAATAAACCATGCCGTTGAATGAACAAGAAAATCTGATTCAAAGAGATTTTTTGTCATATCAGGTATGTGAGTCTTTTACAAAACGTGTTCTTGAATGTTAATTTAAATACCTTCTTCCATATTCGTACATACTGTGAACCTACCAACAGACCATGTATCAAATAGATCCAGTTTCTACATTTTCATAATTGGAAGTAAAGCACAAGAATATATATCAGACACATTTTATAGATACATGTTCGTACAAAATAAATTACAAAAATAGTATAAACAAATGTACAAAATACATACAAAAAGCAGTTCCAAGCAAAACAGATAAAATGTAATATTATACTACAAGCTTGTATAACGGTTTTATATGTATTTAGGTAAATGGTAATCAACATGAAAATGCAAAATATACGTTATTAATAGATCATGAGGCTCATACTCGCTCGTAAACACGTAAATTAGATCTCTAGGTAAATTTCTTACGGTGTCCTATATCAAAGTTGGTACCATATAACTGAATTTGATAGACAGGGCGTGGGATTACAAACGCTACTCATCGCTTTAGTTTGGATTAAGTGAATCTAAGTGTGGAGAATATTCATTGTGATTGGCTGTCTTTGAAATTTAAGCGTGAATCTAAGTAGCGTATGTAAGCACTGATTATAACTGGTATAACCAACACTCAGAACTCTGGTATAACCAACACTCAGAACTCTGGTATAACCAACACTCAGAACTCTGGTATAACCAACACTCAGAACTCTGGTATAACCAACACTCAGAACTCTGGTATAACCAACACTCAGAACTCTGGTATAACCAACACTCAGAACTCTGGTATAACCAACACTCAGAACTCTGGTATAACCAACACTCAGAACTCTGGTATGACCAACACTCAGAACTCTGGTATAACCAACACTCAGAACTCTGGTATAACCAACACTCAGAACTCTGGTATAACCAACACTCAGAACTCAAGCTCACACTCAAATGGAGGGTATCAAAATGTAAACTTCAATCACCTTGCGATCACTTTCTACATCCCAATGCTTCCCACGCCGACGTTACAATTAGTGACGGTCAATATTCCTGGTCCTGATGTCGACTCCAATGAAACACTAAAAAATGCCCTTCCCCACATTTATTTCACCATATCTGTCTCATTTACGAAAATGGTTTTATAATACCAATACGTATTAATTCTACGTATAAATGTGAATGAGTTATCCAGTTGAATAATCATGCCATACCATTAATTATGCTTAAAATCCAATATCTTAGAAGGCACACAACGGAAAGGGCAATATATTGACCGACTAATATAATTACTGTATTAATCTCACAGTGAGTATATACATGTTTGTAGTTTAATGACTAGTTGCTATGCAATGTTAATCGATCCGATTTTTTTTTAGTACTATTTACTTGTCCTAAAGGTATGTTTATATCTTACTGGTCATGTTGAATACAATCACACCTCGTTCATTCGATTTCATCGGGTTCGAAATGTCTTTTCGAATAAGACATAGTTTCGAATAGCCCATTTCAATTCGACGTTATTTAAGATACATCGGGACTTGATATTTATTTCGGATGATCCAGTGTATTCGACTGTATATCGCCTGATGTGCATCATTCAGACCAGTGTAACATAATGCGCCATCCTCATAATTCTCATAAATTATATGCTAAAATAGTTTTACATCTTTGAATCCGCAACAGAGTATTTTTATGTTTATGATATCATTTGACACCAGTGCTTTGGTAAATAACAGATGTAGTAGATTTTATATGGGTACATTAATATCATGAAAATGTTTATTACATGCAGAATACTGAAATAATAGGCACAGATCAATCCTTGCAGTACTTTGATTTGCATAAATCGTAAAATCACATCTTAATTCCAAAATAGTGCAAAGATATTGATGATTTAACTTGTAAACGCATTCAATAGTTATGGCACAACGCGTACACAAACATAGTGATTTGTTCTATTGTCTTTCAATAGCTGGAGCTCCTCTAAACGCTTGCATAAATTCAAGCGGCAATGGGAATATGATCGTCGAGTTTTTCTCCGCAGCTATGGTATTGAGCGTTTGTAAATACCGGAGTTGTAAAGCGGCAGGGGATTCGGCCATGACGTCAGCAGCCTCCTTTAGCGCACGTGCCGCCTTCTGCTCACCTTCGGCAGCAATGACCTAAAATTAAACGATATCTGCTTGAAACACACAGGAAAATGCAAATTACATTGTACATCGGCAGAAAAAAATCGAAAATCGAATCTTGGAAAGCTATGCATGGTATAGTAAAATATGAATATTTACTTTTTATTAACATTCATAATTGTAATTTAAGCGATTTGTTTGTCTCGCCAACATAATGAAAAATTAATTTGCACGAAATAAGACAATATACAGTTTTAATAAATATATTTATATATATTTATATACAGTAAAACCTCACTTTTAAGACCACCTCAACAATAAGAACACAATTTTCAAGTTCATTTTCATTGTTTTGCTCTTTATTCAACCTCAATATTAAGACCACCTCAATATTAAGACCACCTCAATAAAAAAGATCAGAGTTAAAGGGTCCCAAAGGTGGTCTTATTATTTAGGTTTTACTGTATATATAGTTAGTAGATATTTCGAGTCTGTGTTTGTATATTTCCCTAAACTGGAATGATATTACTCCACAATTGTTACCTAATATCAATCCAAATAAAACATGCCTGTATAGCATTGTTCATGATCAATTATTGGCTTATCAATAATTACTGTAATAATATTTAGCTACTTAAATGCCTCTGACAGACACATCACTTGGCTTTTATGAAAGCCTGGGACAGCAGCTTTCAAATGAATTTTGGAAATTTATTATGGAAAATAATTATTGAACCCGGCGGGGTTTGCACCCACCACCCGAATTTTCGAAATATGTATAATTGTTTAAAATGTACCTTAGCCCGAGCCTCTCTTGTAGCTTCAGCCTCTGCAGCCATCGCACGTTGCATCTGTGGTGGAAGACTCACGTCAGTTCTGTAATGTAGGAAAGAAAATGTTTTGGTCTGTAAAAATAGCCTTTCAAGGATTGAATACATCGACTACTCCATATATCAGGTAGCGTTCATCCCAAAATAATTACTATATATTTGAAATATCCCCAATATTTAGAGATAGTTTTTTTGGGTATGAATGATTTATTACAGCATAATATTTCATAACGAAGTATAAAACTAACATACAT
Source organism: Mactromeris polynyma (assembly GCA_032209605.1). Lineage (NCBI taxonomy): Eukaryota > Metazoa > Mollusca > Bivalvia > Venerida > Mactridae > Mactromeris > Mactromeris polynyma. The sequence continues at coordinate 1,346,718 of JASFXZ010000058.1, forward strand.
GTAAATAGATGTATAATTATATCGTAGATTTTGAAATAAAAAAGTTAAATTAAATTATATGTTGTTACAAATAAAAGGCTGTAGAGATATTATCAACGAACAGCTTATACGAGGGGTTTTCGGAAAGGTCCGTGACAAGTGTCCTAACTCTTTTTTTTTGAATACATTTTAGTACATTGCCCTGAATTTTCAACAACAATAGCTATGGGTATAATGTTTAGGTTTATTGTTACAAGAATATAATAGTATAAGTAGCGCGGTAGTTAGTGTCACCATGGCAACAATATTGCATTATTTGATTCATAAATCTCACAAATGTACTCACATTTCAACCCTCTCGACATCTACACCCCAGGGATCTGTAGCAGCATCGCACAGAACCTGATATGATAAGAGACAAATTATGAACATGATTTATAATTTTCATACTGCCATACATAGTGTAGTTTGTAAAACATAATGATGTATTTTATAAGAATACAGAAATAGATCAACGAAAGAGCTTAATTTTTTTATTACTTAAGTATACTCGACGTTACAATTGTAGTGGTTTCTACGGATACAAATGCCACTAAAAAAGTCTTATTGAGCCTTAAAGCGCATTTAAAAAAAACATTAAGCAGTAATTTGCGAATTTTAATACCGGACCTACACGTATTTTCTTTATAATTATCTAAATAAAATGTAAATAATATACCTTAATTTGAGTATTTATGTCATCTCTCTGGGACAAGATTTCAGTCATATTATACGTTCCTAGCACGTTCCTTAACGTCGTTGCCCCTAGCAACTTACAGGCTCGGTCTACATTCTCGATTTTAGTCACCGATAAAATAGGATCTATAACCTTAAGATACATAACAGCATCCACTGTAACAGTAAGCTGGTCTTTTGTCAGAATCTGAAATATGAACAGAGTTAGACGTTTAGTATTACATAAACATATTAAAGTTCACCAGTGTAAATTATAATGTTCATAGTACTTGTGCTCAAAATAGCATAAGACGGATAACCTCTCAGACATAGACTTTAAACTGTTTAATGTTCCCCTTTCTGTCGCGTTTTCACAATTATTCCGACAAAAGGATTTCAAGAAAAAGAAACGCTGATCAATAATATAGCTTCAGCAAATTTAAAGTCTGAGTGAAATTGTCTTAAAAATATTTGTGAATAAGGCCATAGGGCTGAGAACTCACATGTGCATGAGCGTTTTCTCCGTGCACCAGAAATGTAACACCCGAAAAGAGATGTATCATAATATCTCAATGGTTTGCCCCGCTAGACGGGGGGGGGGGGGGGGGGGGGGTTAGTGGAGGTGTTAGATATCAGATAATTCCCAGCAGGCGGGATTGTAATAGGTTTGTTGAGACAAAAGCTCAGAAAATAGAATTAAGGTGGGTATTGGAAACCAAGGACAACCCCAAACATAGATATTTTGGCAACCCAATCCGCTCAATGAGTCGAATTAAACATTCTAAATCCTGCGGGTTAATCTCCTGAGGTTAGACATCGATGTATACATGTAGGTGCATCAAACTGATCACAACTCAATCGTTTAAGATTTACTTACTTCCTGAGGATTGATATCAAACGTTCGAGTTCTGAGGTCTACGTTGATGATGGTGTCCATACAAGGGTATACGAAGAACAAACCTGAAACAGTACAAAACATAACGATGTAATCATGATAAGATCAAATATTATGGAACATAGCGATATAATTCATATAACCTTTCTCATGTACACCGGTTCAATCACGATACAACATTACATTGCATTACACTACTTCAGACTGATATTCATACTTCATTACACAACTATCTTATGTTCATTCTTCATTACACAACTATCTTATATTCATTCTTCATAACGAAACTATCTTATATTCATTCTTCATTACACAACTATCTAATATTCATTCTTCATAACAAAACTATCTTATATTCATTCTTCATTACACAACTATCTTATATTCATTCTTCATAACAAAACTATCTTAAATTCATCCTTCATTACACAACTATCTTATATTCATTCTTCATTACACAACTATCTTATATTCATTCTTCATAACAAAACTATCTCATATTCATTCTTCATAACAAAACTATCTCATATTCATTCTTTATTACAAAACTATCTTATATTCATTCTTCATTACAAAACTGTCTCATATTCATTCTTCATTACAAAACTGTCTCATATTCATTCTTCATTACAAAACTATCTCATATTCATTCTTCATTACAAAACTATCTCATATTCATTCTTCATTACAAAACTATCTCATATTCATTCTTCATTACAAAACTATCTCATATTCATTCTTCATTACAAAACTATCTCATATTCATTCTTCATTACAAAACTATCTCATATTCATTCTTCATTACAAAACTATCTCATATTCATTCTTCATTACAAAACTATCTCATATTCATACTTCATAACAAAACTATCTCGGGGGAAATGATATTAATTTGATAATGATGTAATCATAAAAATCATCCAAGAAATAAATACCGGAATAATTAATTATTAAATTGCAGACTACTTCAATCTCACTTATAATGTTCATTTTCTTATTGCATGTACATGTAATTAGTTATGTAACGATAACTGTCGCAAACTTATGTTTCGGTCAATATGAGTGCTTGATGACCTGGCTGAAGAAAGTAATATTGACCTTAGACGTTGACCCCCATCATGTATCTATTATTGTATAAGATATATCCAAAAACGGTGTCTCTGAGGTGAATGTTTGTATTTGCATTGTACACACAATTAAAAAACAATCCTAAAAATAAGATGCCAACCTGGGCCTTTTGCACCGCCGATAATTCTTCCGAGACGAAATATCACCGCGCGTTCATATTCCTGTACCATCTAAAATTAAAAAAAAAGAAGTGCACAATTTCATCATGTATGTTGGAACGGGACAATTTTTGCAAGATGTTTAGTCAAAGTACATGTGGTAAATCGTGAACATGAACGACCTAGCTACTTTTTAAACAAATGTAAAACAATAGTAGACACAGTATGGACATATCATCTATGCTGTTAAGGGAGATAATTAATGTTAATCACCATACACTCGTGGATTTTCATCTAATGTCATTAGTTACAACTTCATTACAAATCCTAATACAATCGAATTATTTTATTTCTCTAGCAGACTTCATAGATAGTACACTTTATTTATAAAGTGCAACGTTGCCATTTATTCTTTTCTCAATACTTATTACTGTATCTAATTATGTTTAAAACAGTTTTATCTTTCATATTTTCTTGCAGTTGCCATGCTTTTGTAAATGTTCGTTGAGAGAGCTTCAATAATGTTGTGATAACTTTTTCCCAATCCAATTGTTCGCAATATTTGTTGCATTCAAATATTATTTAAAACTTCTTCAATGTTTCCAGTCTATATCATTACCCGTTGACATTCAATTGGCACATGATAGAATTACCGACGTACCTTTGATATTTAATCATTTTGGACTCGCAAGAAAATTTCTGATCAAATTAACAGGCAATATATGTTTGATATCAAAAGAAAAATTACGGGGCGCCAGGGTAAACATGACCTCCAAGCGTGTCAGTCTGCTACATGGTAATTCAAAGCATATTTTTAACTTATTAAGCTAATCTAAGCATACTCGGAAGATTGCGTCGAAGCCAGCAATGATTTATTAGCAAGCATGATAGTTCAATAATTCTTAATGTGGACAATTTTGTCTGCGTATGATTTGTGGTTTTGAAGAACAAAGGCAAAGTGAATCTAATGTACATCTAACATTACTACTGCTAACTTTGAGTAATATTACATATCATATAATTATAGAGATGATTGTAAAAATTGTGGTGAAATTGTATAAATGATACATATGTTTATTACGCTAAGTACCAGTTAGGAAAATGTCGAATAGAGCGCGCACGAAATTAATATACAAATTAGAGATTATGGTAAATGACAATTACTAACCTTTAATGCACATACTAGCGAAAACGGAAAGAACAGAACTATCACGATAATAGACATGGCTTTCAGTAATATTGCGCATGAGTCAGATTCTCCATCTCCTTCCGCTGCGTCATCTGTGTTTGTTGTCACTAAATTAAAAAAAAAATTTTGGTACAGAGTCAAGAGGTACAGTATAATAAGTAACAAAGTTCACATGTTCTGCTTCGGTGTGCATATTGGAGTAAGCATCCCGCACGATAAGCACAGACCCCATGTTCACAAAGGATCAGCTGATCACTTGAACCACAAAAATATTTGCCATTGTCATGAAGCAATTGACCACTTTTTCCGGTACTTCTCATAAACATACACAAAAATACCTTAAAATATCCTTATTAAAATAGTGAAAACATACAAAACTTCACCGTGATGTTGAGAAATTAGTTTATTATACTAATGACTGAAACTGATCTAAATCAAATCAGGATCAATTTTCAAAAATCGGTCATTTTAATGTCTCGAAGGTTTTGCAGGATGTTCATATCTGCTGCAGTATGTGAAAAGGTTTGGCTTTGAATAACATTTTGACAAAGTTTGAAAGATCTTATATTTGATATTGATCCTGAAAACTGATTCTTTGTGAACAACGGGGCCTGATGGCGAAGCGCTGGGATGTCACCGGAAGGTCCAGGGTTCGATTGAATCATTATGGGACGGGGCATGTCATGTTCTTCCATAACATAGATCAGAGCAGAGCAGAACAAAACAGAACTTGTATATAGTATCCTACATGCATCGTCTATTTTCATTTTGTAATGTGGCAAGAGATATTTCTTTTTTGACAAAAAAAGTAGACCACAGGAGATGGTCACAATATCCCTCGTACAGAACTCGTGACAATCTCCTGTGGAGTTTGTCACAATATCCCTCGTACAGAACTCGTGACAATCTCCTGTGGAGTTTGTCACAATATCCCTCATACAGAACTCGTGACAATCTCCTGTGGAGTTTGTCACAATATCCCTCATACAGAACTCGTGACAATCTCCTGTGGAGTTTGTCACAATATCCCTCATACAGAACTCGTGACAATCTCCTGTGGAGTTTGTCACAATATCCCTCGTACAGAACTCGTGACAATCTCCTGTGGAGTTTGTCACAATATCCCTCGTACAGAACTCGTGACAATCTCCTGTGGAGTTTGTCACAATATCCCTCGTACAGAACTCGTGACAATCTCCTGTGGAGTTTGTCACAATATCCCTCGTACAGAACTCGTGACAATCTCCTGTGGAGTTTGTCACAATATCCCTCATACAGAACTCGTGACAATCTCCTGTGGAGTTTGTCACAATATCCCTCGTACATAACTGGTGACAATCTCCTGTGGAGTTTGTCACAATATCCCTCATACAGAACTCGTGACAATCTCCTGTGGAGTAGACATGCATATGAAGGTTTTTACTTGACACTGTTGCAGAATTTCCTTGATTTGTGACTATATTTTTTCTGAGTACAAAGTACATATTGTATTCACATATAAATAATTATAAAGCTCTTCTTCATATAAGTACATCGCACACAACACGGAAGTTATAAGAGAGTAAAACAAATTAACATCAGTATTATACATATAGAAAAGTGTGTACATCTTTGTTTATTATATTGACTTGTATATAGAAAATCTGCCATACAATGAAAGAACTGAAGATGAAAAGTGAGGAACAGTAAAACCACAATAATAAGACCACTCTTGGGACCCATGGAAACTGGTCTTCCTATTGAGTTGGTCCTAATATTGGGGTTGAATAAAGAGCACCTTAAGGACCCTTGGAAACTGGTCTTCTTATTGAGTTGGTACTAATATTAAGGTAGAATAACGACCACCCTTGGGACCCTTGGAAACTGGTCTTCTTATTGAGTTGGTACTAATATTAGGGTAGAATAACGACCACCCTTGGGACCCTTGGAGACTGGTCTTCTTATTGAGTTGGTACTAATATTAGGGTTGAATAACGACCACCCTTGGGACCCTTGGAAACTGGTCTTGAGTTGGTACTAATAGTGGGGTTGAATTAAGAGAAAAGCAGTGAAAATGGACTTGAAAAGGGTGTTCTTAATTTTGATGAGGTCTTATTATTGAGGTGGTCTTTAAGTGAGGTTTAACTGTATTGAATATTACCTTTAGGGGGCGGTGTAGATTGAGAGGTACCAGGTTCTTCTACCGGCGGCTCGTCGGCCGTCAACAATCGTTTTTCATCGACTGGGTCTTGCTCTGCCATCTCTACTTTCACTTCCGGTATTTCACTCACGTTTTCAGACATTCAGAAGAAATGTTCTATAATAAATAAACACGTGCATTATATATTTTAGTGTAGAAATTACAAACTATCAAATACCGATAATTGAATAAATATGTCAATGATGTAGATCCGTTTTGCACAAGTAAATGTACTTAATGTAAAAGGATAAATAAATTGTTTGTGTGTTTACTAGCTTTACTTCTAAGAGAATTAACAATGGGTCACGGTGAACAGATTGAAAAATATACAATGACAAAAGAGGAGAGTGTTTCAAAATCGGTGGATACTCCCTCCACTATAACAAAAATATCATAGGAGATTGTCACGAGTTCTCCCCCTTTATCTCTTCTATAGTATATGCATTATATAGTACAAACTTCTTGTACTATACAGTAAAATCTCAATAATGAGACCAACCTTGGGATCCTTGAAAACTGCCTGGTCTACTTATTGAGGTGGACTTAATATTGAGGTTGAATAACGAGCAAAAAGGTCTCAATTTCGAAGTGGTCTTATTATTGATGTGGTCTTTAAGTGAGGTTTTACTGTATAACCTTATACAATAAAAGGGATAAAGGGAGATAACTCGTAACAATCTCCTGTAGTTCACATAACTGTTCAAATTAGACATCTTATATTTCAAAATATTTCGTCCAAAAAGAGGAAACTGTGTGAAGAGAGAGTGATTCTCAACCGTCCACAAATGAATAAAGTGATATAGAATAATTATTAAGAGCAACTGTATCATGTTTTCCCCACAAGTATCCATTGCATAACAATCTCTGTGTCGCATGTAAACAGACAAATGTGTCGCTATCACTGACGCCAGAATGATTCTTAATGTTAATAAATGGTTATGATACAGACTGAGCTTGCAACATATAGCATAATTTACATATTGCCCTCACCTCAGAGGCACCAGAGTAACAATGTATATTCTCAAAGCATTCACACTGCTATGAATGTGTAAGGATTTTACCACGAAATGTTCGTCCTTTTTTCCATGTATTTGTTTTCTATCGGGATTTAACGCCTTTCTCAATATTTTTTCAGTTATATATGTGTTGGTTAGTTGACCTAATTAATTATCACCAGTACTAACGCGATTGTCAGCTTCTCCACAAGAATCAGAGCTTGGGTACTTATGTCCATAGCCAAATGTCTCGGAAGGACATAATTCCTCTCCCGGATATCAAAAACGGACCAGCCGGTTGACAGCCCAGGGCTATACCAAATATCGCTGACTATATATATAATAAACCCTACTAGAGAAGAAACGACAAACATCAAAATATGGATTTTTGGTACAATCAGGACAGGTCGATTTTATCTTGTAGAAGGTCACGAAAAGACTTTACCGTTACTCACAATTAAAATTGATAGTTCTCAAATTATTCAAGACCATTCCAATATTTCCATTCAAAGGGCATAACTGAGGTACACAGATGTAGAATTATCATCAGGTCTTAAATACATGAAATCAATACACTATGATTGTAGTGACCTAAATGATCCCCAGCTAATTGCAATATTCCTGTTACCATAGTGACACATGACAGGTGATTTTTGCGATTCAATAAAAGCTCGAATTGATATTATTTCTGCATGTGCAGTTTAGAATCGTGATCTGAGCAAGACTCGATGTTATTTCATAACACAATAATATTCATTACATTTCAAGTTTAACTTTGACCATTCCAGCCTTAAATTTCATTCTAGTTCATATTACATTTTTTATTCGAAAGTATACATTCAGGTTTCCCAGAAGTAGTATAATCAATGACCTTAAATAAGAAATTATTTCAGCTTTAAATGTCGTTATAGATTCTATCTGGGACGAAAATATACATATTGGTCCCAGATTATATCCACAAATTATCGACAATTTGACAGATAATTACCCCCTCCCGAAAACACCCAATCGTCAGGCATATCGATATTGCTGTCGATTTTCGACGTATAATCTACGTATTATGCTACATTTTGGGGGTAAAATGTAATATTTCAACGTTTATAATATTAAATTTTATTGAAATACGGTACTAGGGAATATGTTTTAAAACGGAATAAGACACCATGTCCCAACACAAATACAGCATTAAATATGTTATATAAATAAACTTCAAATTGTCTCAATTTTGTTATATACATTTAGTTTTATAAGTACAAGTACGTAAACCTTATAGTGGTTGGTCCAATCTTTATTTGAAGATGGCCACCATCAATACAGTTATCTTAATTGTTACATAGCATATGCTATACAGACTGCTTTGATCGTATCTTCAACATCATTATATTCCCTTCATAGGGTGTGCTGCCTTATTGATGTTAACTAAATACTTTCACATGTTCATGCTTCAAGACGTATTTGAAGATTGTTTAATTTCTCTCAGAAATGCATGGACGACGTGTATATGTATATCTTAAGTTCATTAAGTTACCTAGCAATAATGATTATTTTACTGATAATCAATATTTGTGATGCTTTGATATACCCACATCTGCCACTATGTTTATTGAAGGATTTATGAATTTGAAGGCCGTGATACTGCTTACACATACCCACACCTATCCTTATCTTATCAACCATATCAGATTGTCAAGGTCAAGGTCAAAGGTATGTTTGAAAACTTGGTCCTAAACGCAATGAAATCAATTATATGATTTTGTTTTAATGCATATACTATGTTTTCATTGGCGACACCAGGAATGTGAACGTCTACAGTCGAGTCAGTGATATCCAGTATCACGTAATCCTATATACAAGTATGCAACATATAAAACAATATCACGGACCTATATACCATAGGTCCGTGACAATATGTACCGAAGTGGTAAAAATACATAATAAAGGATGTATCAGTTTCTTCACATTGAATATTACGAGTGAGTTATAAAACTCATATAACAAGTGTAGGTTTGTTATATCTATTTTAAACATGAATATGGCTCATCTGAACATAAGATATTTTAATTTGCTTCATCCAGTAGCGTGGTTACATTGGCTAAAACATTTCCAATAAGAACCGATTGAAAATATCTTTTTTTACCCTATTACTAAGAGACAAAAATTGTAAAATAGCCTGATTGTTAAAAATATTGGAATTTTTTTAGTTTTATGTTGTACAAACATATTTTCTTTCACCAAATACTAATCAATATATTATGAGTTCATTCTTTGTAAATGCATGTTTATTGATGTTTTAACTATAGGAAATATATGTTTCATGTTTGTTTCGGTAAAAAATTGAACAAAAAATGATCATAATATTACTTTAAGCTAGTCTTCTTAAGTTAGTGAGGTACTAAGGTAATTTACACAGGCACACTATAAAACAAAACTTATCCCGTCGAAAATCGCACTGAGAACTAAAACGACGTATCGTAATCTCAGACAATAACATTCACTGCATTTAATAATGCTAACCTTGTTTTGAAACTCATATAAGAATGTATGTATGTTATATTAAATCGCACCGCGAACTAAAACATCGTGTCGCAATGTCAGACAATACAACTGCGTTTAATGAATTCTTACCTTAAACCGATAAGAATAATATAATGTATCCACACTTTAAGATAGAATGACTGCTAATTGTTCTAAGATCTGTCTTCTCCGGGAAGTAGGCAATGATGCTATGCAGAGCGGTAGTAGTTCAAAACTAGGACGTATAAATGCATACGTAAAATGTAAACAGATTGTAATTACCACATTACAATTGGACCGGAAAACGTGTGTAGTATTTATAAATGATTTCGTTCGATGTTACAACGATCATAGTGGTTATATATAAAACCGTTACTTAGGAGACAAACGTAATTCGAATTTTAGATACTATGTATAACTTGTGGATGTGATAAATAGTAAAAACACGTCAATGTAGATTTAAATATTGGCTTTAACCACGTGGGAGACAGAGTTGGATTTATAGACTGGCTTTAACCACTTGGCACAATTATAAGTTTATAGACTAGCTGTAACACGGGACACGTGAGACAAAGTGACCTTCATAATTTAGTAGTGTATATTTTGTGAATTTCGATTATATTATGTTATGGTCCATATTGAAAGCAAACGATACAATTGTACTTTATTTCCTAAGAGTTCTGAAATTCTCAGGGTTTCCATTATGTAATTTGATATATTTGGATTATGTATAATGACAATATATGTGTGTTTATATTGTGTATTTATATGTAAATGATGACTATGTACATTGTGCACGTCAAAATAAATATTCTGTTCTGTTCTTTGATCCTTGAGTTGACCCTTAGACCCAAGAAATTCCCAGAAAGGCCACATTTTGACCCTCACGATCAAAGGTAATTTGGCTATAAAATGGTAAAATCAGGTTTAAATTTATCAAAATGACCCTCGAGATTCAGCCCCTAGTGGAACCCCTGTTTCTTACATGTATGTGCTAGGTTTAATGTTTACTTCGTTTCAAATGACTAGTTCGTTGTTTATGATAAGATCAGCATTAAATCTTAATCAATATCATCGTGGGGACGTCAGTGGTGATGGGTAATCTGGGGCAATATTACAGAAACCTCTGAAGTAAAATTTCATCATTGTCCTTAAAATAACACTTTCATTAACTCGTTTATTTAACATACAGGCTAGTATATGGTCAAATGTAGAGTGATAAATGAGAAGCGTTAATATGGTGTTGTCATTACCTAAAGCCCAACAGTTTAAATGTCGTTTTGGTCTTATACGTACATTTTCAAGAATGTAAAGTATTGAGTAATACTAATAGTGTAAATACCTGTCAAACTCAATTATTCAATAATGTAAGTTAACATTTTTTATTCCAAAGTATATATTCAAGTTTCCCAGAAGTAGTTTATTCAATGACCTTAAACAAGACACTATTTTAGCTTTAAAACATTTTATCCACACAAAGTATCGACAATTTGACAGATAAATACCTCTCATGAAAATACCCAATCCTCAGGCATATGGACCCTTATTTAAATTCGGTCAACGTCTTTCAATAACTAAACCTTTTTGTAGCAATCACGTGACCGTTTTTCGCTTTCATTGCATTTATCGAACATAAAATGTCAGACAAATTCGCATATTATGCAACGTTCATAAAGTATCCTCTGAAAATTGATGTTCAATGCATTCATGATGATGTTATTGTATAATAGCATTTGAATATAGTCTTGTAACTTGGACCTTATTGGTCCCAGCTTGTATGTATGATATTTAAATGTATTACTATTAAAACTATTTATAACGCTAATTTCCTATATGCATCGCATTTTTAAACCTAGTACACTAATCAACGAAAGAGAGATAAAATACCCAAGTACTTATAACGCCATTTAAACGGCAGCATACAGACAGCTCCTACATAAATGAACAAACATTCAAATAAAGTAAACAATGAAATGTTACCTACGTAAATACGTTTATCCACGGCTGCTTTGCAAATGTTTGACTTCCCAGCTCTCTCTCTCAGCGTTAACGCAGTAAACAATATTATACACACGCCGCTAGCGTATGTTTATATGAGAGTAAAGCAGACGCTTGCAAACAAAGAAAATCCCGACTTCCGGTTACAAGGGACGCTACAGAGACCTTGAAATATGACAGTTATAATTATCTTGATCAACTGCGAGTCGATAAGAGAGGGCCAGGTGTCGGAATCTGGAAACCCCACGGGTATGCTTGACCGGATATAACAGGGGAAAGTGATATATCCCACTTAAAAGATGTAAATAGGCAATAATTACGCCAGTACTGCGATAACGGATCCGAAGGGGTTGTTATCTTAATTATCTGACTGCAGACGATCATCAATAAAATGTCATATGTTTAAGACAACATATAAATAATTTGAATGTTGAAAATGTTATGAAATTTCATGCATCATGTATGACTGTATCAGTTTAAAATAAGCAGACGCTGTTTGAATGTCACAAAATATTTACTTAGTCCTCTATACATAATTATTCTCATTTCTCAGCGATGTGCATTTTTACACGTTCGACAGAGCATGAACGCAAGAAGATTACCAGCGTGATTATAAATAGTTTAGTTTATTCATATTTTATTGTATTTATACATATAATTATCATATTTGCGCAAACATACAACTATCTTGTACATACACACATTTCCCTTGGCCAAGTGGTTAATGCATCCGCTTTGGGAGCGGGAGGTCGAAGGTTCAATCCCAGTAGGGATCCGTTCTGATATGGCCGGTTGGTGAGCCACCAGCTGGTTAAATAATGGTTACCATGTGTCTACATGCCTGGTGCCTGGCATTAAAAGGTAGGAATTGGGAATTAAATGTGCTCAGAAAGTAGGTGTCTCATAAGTCAGAATTGGCTGGCCCTTTAAATAGGGGTGACGCTATAATAAATGAACGCTAAACACAAAATGGTTGGGCCAAATATTTAACAACATTATTTACTCCCCTTATAAACACACGGCACATCACACAACTTATGAACAGTAACAGAATCAATCATCATGTATGTAATGTTTACGAAGTATAAATAATTCTGTAAAGACGCAATAACTAGTTTTTAATCAATAATTTAATTTCCGGGTCCGATACTAAATTGGGGGCCTCCGTGGTTGACTGGTTATGGTCGCTCACTGCAAACCACTTGCTCCTCACTGCTGCAAGTTCGAAACCTAGCCCGACTTTGACTTAAATAATGTAAAAAGGCGCATGGTGTCTTCCTTCTCCCCAATAGCTGGACAAGTCACTACATGATCCTGGCTGTTTGTGTGACTTAAAGCCTCAATTACAGATACTAATTGATGGCAAATGCAAGAAGAAATTTAAATTTGACAGAAGTAATATTAATATTTTTTATATTGATTTAAATGAATGCCTAGAAGTATTGTACGTGTACATCAAAATTGTGGGTTTACATTTTTGCTGAGTACACTTAAACATGTAAATGCGTTCTTTTAATAACCTCAATTATTGTTGCAAAGTACGACATTATTATATGTCTGCATCCAACGCAAATGAATTCACATGTTCAATGTAATCAAATCAATATATCCAGTCAGAGGTCTACAGCTTAGCATGAAACTATAGATACATAGGTTGTTCAAGCAAGCATGACGTAGACTTTCGTGCTGACGCGGACAATGTTAAGTTGCGTTATTAATGCGTTGAGTATATATCATAGTAATCAAGTTCTAAACCGTCATATGTATGCTACATAACATGTTAACTGTATGAAACACACAACGTTTGAATTATCATGTATACACATACCCGGCGCAGTTGCGTCTTTATTTCTCATTAGGTGAATTTATCTGCTATTGCTTTCAGTGATCGTCCTCTAAGATGTACGGAATCCGGTAAGTGCCACAATGATTGTCACGTGTCGCTTGGACATAGGAAGCGACAAACGACACAAGACATTCGAACGCGACATTCAATACGACAGATGCGACACTCGATATGACTCACGGCATGCGAAGCGACACACGATCTGACTCACGAAATGCGATGCGACGAACGACAATTGAACACGGGCATTTTGTGATATCGCTTATAGATCAATGACTAAATAAAATATACCCATGGAATATATGGAACTCACATATTGTTTTCGCTAATATAATTCTTTGATGAGTACAGGTAATTCAGACAAACGGTATTAAACAAAACACTGTAGAATTTTTTATTCTTCATAGAGTTCATTGATGAACACAACGTCAAGCAGAACAGAATAGAACAGAAAAGAACAGAAAAGAACAGAACAGAACAGAAAATAACAAAGCAGATACAGAGCAGAAAAAAGTAGAATTTATTCAAACAAGTGCACAGTCATATATCAGATATACGTAAACATAGCTAGAGTTACATCATCAAATCACATAAACATAGCTAGAGTTACATCATCAAACCACATAAACATAGCTAGAGTTACATCATCAAATCACATAAACATAGCTAGAGTTACATCATCAAACCACATAAACATAGCTAGAGTTACATCATCAAATCACATAAACATAGCTAGAGTTACATCATCAAATCACATAAACATAGCTAGAGTTACATCATCAAACCACATAAACATAGCTAGAGTTACATCATCAAATCACATAAACATAGCTAGAGTTACATCATCAAATCACATAAACATAGCTAGAGTTACATCATCAAACCACATAAACATAGCTAAAGTGACATCATCAAATCACATAAACATAGCTAAAGTGACATCATCAAATCACATAAACATAGCTAAAGTGACATCATCAAATCACATTAACATAGCTAAAGAGACACCATCAAATCACATTAACATAGCTAAAGTGACATCATCAAATCACATAAACATAGCTAAAGTGACATCATCAAATCACATAAACATAGCTAAAGTGACATCATCAAATCACATTAACATAGCTAAAGTGACATTATCAAATCACATTAACATAGCTAAAGTGACATCATCCAATCACATTAACATAGCTAAAGTGACATCATCAAATCACAAAAACATAGCTAAATGACATCATCAAATCACATAAACATAGCTAAAGTGACATCATCAAATCACATTAACATAGCTAAAGTGACATCATCAAATCACATTAACATAGCTAAAGTGACATCATCAAATCACATTAACATAGCTAAAGTGACATCATCCAATCACATTAACATAGATAAAGTGACATCATCAAATCACATAAACATAGCTAAATGACATCATCAAATCACATAAACATAGCTAAAGTGACGTCATCAAATCACATTAATATAGCTAAAGTGACATCATCAAATCACATTAGCATAGCTAAAGTGACATCATCAAATCACATTAACATAGCTAAAGTGACATCATCAAATCACATAAACGTCTGTTTCACAAACAGCTTAACATTTTGCTTCAATTGCTGTACAGTATACTGGAATTGTATTTTACAGTTTTGTGTGTTTTGTAAACGTTGCACATACAATCCGTTTTGAAGTATTTAAACATATATTAAGGCTCAAAATCACTACTTTGTTCTGTTATGTCCTTAATAACGTCATATGATTTGTTTGTCCTCTAACACTTGTTGTAATCCCTCTGTTTTCTTTTTTCTCTTCCGTTCGTTTCACATTCTCATGTGATGTATTGTATATTTGTACTTTGTATGTTATTTTATGACGATGTACCATGTACAAGTCAAACAAATAAGATGTTCTGTTCTGTTCTGGATATAGTTTTGAAGTAGAGATTGTCGCATTGGATAGCATTAGCGTAGAGGTAAGTATGCATGGAACAAAAGCTGGGGGTTAGATATCTCATTTCTTACAAAATCTGTCAAGTTCAGTGAATTAAAATATTTTCGTCGGCAGGGATGTTATCCTTTATCTAATATGTAAAAAGTTAAATGCATTAATTACATACTAAACAAGGCATTGGGGTACTGCAGAGGTAACAAGAGTCCACTTCCGGTTTCGAGCCAGGACCCTTAAAACCGACGAGAATTTCTGAAACCATTATACCACTAAACTGTAGGCACATTTCGTGTGTAATGTACGCAAAATTTCAAATAACTCTCGGTGAATACTTGGACACGTGGATACTGCTAGATAAGAATGGACGAAATTTAATTAATGGTGAAGGGGTTTCTGTTGTTCCATGAAAATTGTATAATGTATGTGAAAATAAATGCTTTAATTGTTTACTTATCTACGTGCATTATCTCCTTGTTATTTATTTGCTGAAGTGGACACATATTTCAACTTTGATTTACAAATATGTATTCTAACTTTTTGTGCCGACTCATTGTAAACTCAGAATAAGACCCGTTTATGACATGCGAGTGTAAATTGCCTCTGACTTGTATGGCCATATTAAACATATTATTGATAATAGATTGTCGTCTAGTCTCCTCTACAATACGAACTTTTACACCAAATACATAAAACAATCAACATCTCATGCTAAAAACAGCAACAGTTGAAATATTCTAAGTTATATAGCAAAGGACACTTAATTGTCACACGTTTGGGTTCATATTGAACAAAATTTATAGTGGAAATTCCATCTGTAATGTAGGTTGTAGCTAAGGGTCAGTTTGTTTCGCACACCCGGATTGATGTGGTCCAAAATGGAGCTCCCTCTAAGTTTTCCATCAATACATTTGGACGACTTACGTACAAAGTGCATGTATAGTGTTGCCCGTTATGTCCGAACACAAATCCTCTACATATGTAACTGAAAAATAAAACATAAAATGCTGTCACACATTCGCTCGGAAACAACGCCGGTCTAACCCGAGAACCATCCACTCGGATTGCAAGCTTTGGTGCTGCATCTGTCTGTTGTCGTGAGTGGCATGTCAACGAATTGCTTATTTTTACGAAAAGAGTTCAATTGACAAGCAGCAGACCACGGTATATAACAAACTGGTGAATACACTTCGTACAATAAAACAACAAACACTGTCTGAATCACGATGTATGTGTTAATGATCTGTTTATTATATTTTAAGACTCTTTTTTCATATGAATAAAGTAGAGAAATATAGCGGACAAGTTGCGTAAACATGAACTACCATCGTGTGTAGATCTTTTCTATTTATCCCTGTGTTAAGTCCATGACATCTGAGAAGACTCCAACGTGCTTTTTACAATATACACAGTGTATAAACCATACGTTGTATTATTGCCTATTAGTTAACTGAAAACTTTACAGTAAAACTTCACTGAAAGACCACCCTGATATTAAGACCACATTGATAACAACACCATATTTTCATAAACTAGTTTGTTAAGTTCTCTTCCACTCGATACTCCGACCACCTCTCAACAAAGACCGTCTTTCTTCAGAACCGATGGTGGTCTTATAATTGATGATTAAAGGTACATGACATTACCTACCTTCTTGTCCTACATTTCGTCTGACAAGATTCGTAGCTGTTTGACTTCGACGTTGAACTCCAGCCCGCTCTGTTACTCAGTTTTTTACCTTGATTGCGTATAAATTTGTCGATACCGGCATGGCAATCTGAAATGGAATACGATCAAACAATACTGTATAGTTGATGTCAACCTCCGCACAGTCCCGCTACCGTCATTAACCACGTGACCCATGAAATGTCACATGACAAGAGTAAGATGGCGAAACAAATGTTCTGATAATGAAGTTGCAAGCTTGCAATTATGTCACTTCAAGACAGAATAAGTCTAAATAGCTTCAATTCAAATATAAAAAAACTTAAAATGTTTGCATCGTCACCGATCTGATTCAGCAAGGTAACAACTGACAAAATCGCACAAATAGTGTAACATCATCATTTTAAACTTGTGAACCTTCACGCATGCGCATGGTTGCAAATTAAACTCAGATATTGTAATATTTTTCTACTACTTTTTTTTATTTTAAAGTTCATCAAAACAATACAATCCGTCCAGATAAGGAAGTTTTTGTTGGTGGAGGTTGTGGTCACTTCATAGCGCCAAGGGAGGTAACTGTTGTAATGAGTTGTAAAGAAACAATTTTTTTCTCATTGGTAATAAAATCATGCGAATAAGACGTTTTGTTGTTGAATTTACTGCAGAAATAATGATAAACATACTCCGTGACATGAATACAGAATAGAACGAATACGAAATGTAGGAGGCCTATCGTGACATGAATACAGAACAGAACGAAGACGGAATGTAGGAGACCTATCGTGACATGAATACAGAACAGAACGAATGTGGAATGTAGGAGGCCTAACGTGACATGAATACAGAACAGAACGAATACTGAAAGTAGGAAACCTATCGTGACATGAATACAGAATAGAACAAATGTGGAATGTAGGAGGCCTAACATGACATGAATACAGAACAGAACGAATGTGGAATGTAGGAGAGCTATCGTGACATGAATACAGAACGAATACGGAATGTAGGAGACCTATCGTGACATGAATACAGACCAGAACGAATTTGGAATGTAGGAGACCTATCGTGACATGACTACAGAACGAATACGGAATGTAGGAGACCTATCGTGACATGAATACAGAACAGAACGAATACGGAATGTAGGAGACCTATCGTGACATGAATACAGAACAGAATGAATTTGGAATGTAGGAGACCTATCGTGACATGACTACAGAACGAATACGGAATGTAGGAGACCTATCGAGACATGAATACAGCACAGAACGAATGTGGAATGTAGGAGAGCTATCGTGAGATGACTACAGAACAGAACGAATACGGAATGTAGGAGACCTATCGTGACATGAATACAGAACAGAACGAATACGGAATGTAGGAGACCTATCTTGACATGACTACAGCATAGAATACGGAATGAAGGAGACCTATCGTGACATGAATACAGAATAGAACGTATACAGAATGTAGGAGACCTATCGTGACAAAGGCATCGCCATAGGGTGAACGCAGTAACTTCATAAACATTATCGGACTGATGGCAAAGTTGCATGAAGATGGCTTTTCAGTGTTGTAAACGCGGTGAAATTTTATACAAATACACAGAACGGTTTTGAAATCAACCTACAGCCCGAGGCAATTTCAACATGGGGTCTAACCACAGTCGGGTGGCTAAGTAAGTGGCTAACGATAATAATCAGGATACGTTAAATTAAGGCATATTTAATCAGTTATACGTAGCAAGCAGCCAATATTGGTTATTAATTATCAACCATTTTTTACAGGTATAATTTTCGCGTGGAAGGTAGATAATCCAATTTAGAGGAAATGGCTTTTACAAAACCGTCAATCAAGGGAGATAATTCTTGATATGAAGACGCCACGTTATTTTCAGACATCCGTTCGGACGGATGGACGGACTTTAAGCTACTTACAGGGTTTACATTCGGACGGATGGACGGACATTAAGCTACTTACAAGGTTTACATTCGGACGAATGGACGGACATTAAGCTACCTACAAGGTTTACATTCGGATGGATGGACGGACATTAAGCTACTTACAAGGTTAACATTCGGACGGATGGACGGATATTCAGCTACTTACAAGGTTTACATTCGGACGGATGGACGGACATTAAGCTACTTACAAGGTTTACATTCGGATGGATGGACGGACATTAAGCTACTTACAAGGTTTACATTCGGATGGATGGACGGACATTAAGCTACTTACAAGGTTTACATTCGGATGGATGGACGGACATTAAGCTATTTACAGGGTTTACATTCGGACGGATGGACGGACATTAAGCTACTTACAAAGTTTACAGTCGGACGGATGGACGGACATTAAGCTACTTACAAGGTTTACAGTCGGACGGATGGACGGACATTAAGCTACTTACAAGGTTTAAAGTCGGGCGGATGGACGGACATTAAGCTACTTACAAGGTTTACAGTCGGGCGGATGGACGGACATTAAGCTACTTACAAGGTTTACAGTCGGGCGGATGGACGGACATTAAGCTACTTACAAGGTTTACATTCGGACAGATGGACGGACATTAAGCTACTTACAAGGTTTACATTCGGACGGATGGACGGACATTAAGCTACTTACAAGGTTTACATTCGGATGGATGGACGGACATTAAGCTACTTACAAGGTTTACATTCGGACGGATGGACGGACATTAAGCTACTTACAATGTTTACATTCGGATGGATGAACGGACATTAAGCTACTTACAAGGTTTACATTCGGACGGATGGACGGACATTAAGCTACTTACAAATTTTACATTCGGACAGATGGACGGACATTAAGCTACTAACAAGGTTTACAGTCGGACGGATGGACGGACATTAAGCTACTTACAAGGTTTACATTCGGACAGATGGACGGACATTAAGCTACTTACAAGGTTAACATTCGGAGTGATGGACGGACATTAAGCTACTTACAAGGTTTACATTCGGATGGATGGACGGACATTAAGCTACTTACAAGGTTTACATTCGGACGGATTGACGGACATTAAACTACTTACAAGGTTTACATTCGGACGGATGGACGGACATTAAACTACTTACAAGGTTTACATTCGGGCGGATTGACGGACATTAAGCTACTTGCAAGGTTTACATTCGGACGGATGGACGGACATTTAACTACTTACAAGGTTAACAGTCGGACGGATGGACGGACATTAAACTACTTACAAGGTTTACAGTCGGACGGATGGACGGACATTAAACTACTTACAAGGTTTACATTCGGACGGATGGACGGACATTAAACTACTTACAAGGTTTACATTCGGGCGGATTGACGGACATTAAGCTACTTACAATGTTTACATTCGGACGGATGGACGGACATTAAACTACTTACAAGGTTTACATTCGGACGGATGGACGGACATTAAACTACTTACAAGGTTTACATTCGGGCGGATTGACGGACATTAAGCTACTTACAAGGTTTACATTCGGACGGATGGACGGACATTAAACTACTTACAAGGTTTACATTCGGACGGATGGACGGACATTAAACTGCTTACAAGGTTTACATTCGGACGGATGGACGGACATTAAACTGCTTACAAGGTTTACATTCGGACGAGTGGACGGACATTAAACTTATTACAAGGTTTACATTTGGACGGATGGACCGTCACTAAGCTTGTTACAAGGTTTACATTCGGACGGATGGACGGACATTAAGCTACTTACAATGTTTACATTCGGATGGATGGACGGACATTAAGCTACTTACAAGGTTTACGTTCGGACGGATGGACGGACATTAAGCTACTTACAAGGTTTACAGTCGGACGGATGGACGGACATTAAGCTACTTACAAGGTTTACATTCGGACGGATGGACGGACATTAAGCTACTTACAAGGTTTACATTCGGACGGATGGACGGACATTAAGCTACTAACAAGGTTTACAGTCGGACGGATGGACGGACATTAAGCTACTTACAAGGTTTACATTCGGACAGATGGACGGACATTAAGCTACTTACAAGGTTTACATTCGGACGGATGGACGGACATTAAGCTACTTACAAGGTTTACATTCGGATGGATGGACGGACATTAAGCTACTTACAATGTTTACATTCGGACGGATGGACGGACATTAAGCTACTTACAAGGTTTACATTCGGACGGATGGACGCACATTAAGCTTCTTAGAAGGTTCACATTCGGACGGATGGACGGACATTAAGCTACTTACAAGGTTTACAGTCGGACGGATGGACGGACATTAAGCTACTTACAAGGTTTACATTCGGACGGATGGACGGACATTAAGCTACTTACAAGGTTTACATTCGGACGGATGGACGGACATTTAACTAATTACAAGGTTTACATTCGGACGGATGGACGGACATTAAACTACTTACATGGTTTACATTCGGCTGTACTTGACCAGTTTCCATGTTTTGTGCATTCGAGTTTTCTATCTCCAACCAGCTCCATCCTGTTCTGACATCTCTTGATATGAACATAATCCCCGTATAAATAAATGTTCTTACTTGGCGTATACTCCGTACCTTTCACTGTTGGTGGTACACAATTCACTACAACAATACGAAGTATGAATGTAATATGATATACAAATACACCGATATTGTTTTTATATTAACCTAAATTTTACTTGTACTCATCTTAGTAATCCTAAGTGGGCTAATTAGGTCATCAATAGGTCATTAAATGTTGTATTGTGTGAGTACTCGTGTTAAAATCTTTATCTTTTATTAACATTCTTTAAACATATTTATAATAAAAATTGATGACTGCGTCAATAGGTGGAAATCTTCTGTATATGAGCAACAGTAATAATGTATGATATATGTTCTATATTATAATTATAATTATTGGATTACCTTTCTTAATTAAATATGAGTTGTAAAATAAATCAAAGTCTATGATTATTGTTGTTTGAAGTGAACGATGTATACTGATGATATTAAGGAACGAAGGAACGAAGGAACGAAAGAACGAAAGACCGAAAGAACGAAAGAACGAAAGAACGAAAGAACGAAAGAACGAAAGAACGAAAGAACGAAAGAACGAAAGAACGAAAGAACGAAAGAACGAAAGGACGAAAGGACGAAAGGACGAAAGGACGAAAGGACGAAAGGACGAAAGGACGAAAGGACGAAAGGACGGACGGACGGACGGACGGACGGACGGACGGACGGACGGACGGACGGACGGACGGACGGACGGACGGACGGACGGACGGACGGACGGACGGACGGACGGACGGACGGACGGACGGACGGACGGACGGACGGACGAACGATAGAACGATAGAACGATAGAACGATAGAACGATAGAACGATAGAACGATAGAACGATAGAACGATAGAACGATAGAACGATAGAACGATAGAACGATAGAACGATAGAACGATAGAACGATAGAACGATAGAACGATAGAACGATAGAACGATAGAACGATAGAACGATAGAACGATAGAACGATAGAACGATAGAACGATAGAACGATAGAACGATAGAACGATAGAACGATAGAACGATAGAACGATAGAACGATAGAACGATAGAACGATAGAACGATAGAACGATAGAACGAACGATAGAACGAACGATAGAACGAACGATAGAACGAACGATAGAACGAACGATAGAACGAACGATAGAACGAACGATAGAACGAACGATAGAACGAACGATAGAACGAACGATAGAACGAACGATAGAACGAACGATAGAACGAACGATAGAACGAACGATAGAACGAACGATAGAACGAACGATAGAACGAACGATAGAACGAACGATAGAACGAACGATAGAACGAACGATAGAACGAACGATAGAACGAACGATAGAACGAACGATAGAACGAACGATAGAACGAACGATAGAACGAACGATAGAACGAACGATAGAACGAACGATAGAACGAACGATAGAACGAACGATAGAACGAACGATAGAACGAACGATAGAACGAACGATAGAACGAACGATAGAACGAACGATAGAACGAACGATAGAACGAACGATAGAACGAACGATAGAACGAACGATAGAACGAACGATAGAACGAACGATAGAACGAACGATAGAACGAACGATAGAACGAACGATAGAACGAACGATAGAACGAACGATAGAACGAACGATAGAACGAACGATAGAACGAACGATAGAACGAACGATAGAACGAACGATAGAACGAACGATAGAACGAACGATAGAACGAACGATAGAACGAACGATAGAACGAACGATAGAACGAACGATAGAACGAACGATAGAACGAACGATAGAACGAACGATAGAACGATAGAACGATAGAACGATAGAACGATAGAACGATAGAACGATAGAACGATAGAACGATAGAACGATAGAACGATAGAACGAACGATAGAACGATAGAACGAACGATAGAACGAACGATAGAACGAACGATAGAACGAACGATAGAACGATAGAACGAACGATAGAACGAACGATAGAACGAACGATAGAACGAACGATAGAACGAACGATAGAACGAACGATAGAACGAACGATAGAACGAACGATAGAACGATAGAACGATAGAACGATAGAACGATAGAACGATAGAACGATAGAACGATAGAACGATAGAACGATAGAACGATAGAACGATAGAACGATAGAACGAACGTTAGAACGAACGAACGATAGAACGAACGCTAGAAGAACGCTAGAACGAACGAAAGAACGAACGAAAGAACGAACGAAAGAACAAACGAACGAACGAACGAACGATAGAACTATAGATAGAACGATAGAACTATAGATAGAACGATAGATAGATAGAACGATAGAGTTAACAACGATCGAACGAATGAAAAAATGATCGCTGCTGTGGGATTTACAACATCTTCTTCAAGTGACGTCATTTCCGGAAAACGTAACATGTGAAGTCACTATTTGCATGCAGGAAACAATATTTACTCTATATGGTCACTTCGTTTTCATATTGCCGGATAGGGCAAATATAGCTTCATGTCAGTTACATCATGACGTCATCTGTTTTCTGGAATGACGTCACTTTAAGAAAAGGTTTTAAATCATACAGCCGCACTCAAATAGTAAATAAAGCCCTATTTTGATATAATGTTGTGCAAGTCTACATTACATGCATCAACTGGTCTATAGATAGATCACGGTGGAATACGTGTGTAAACTCTCACCCTGAACACAACTCGGTAACTTTCCGCCAGGAGTATTATAAGTGCCATAGCTGCACGTGTAACTGTTCGTATCCGGGATGTAGCTAACTGGACAGGATAAAATGACGTCACTTCCGTGCAACACAACAGCTCCACTATCCAACAAGGCGCCGTTTACATCAGCAATGCTTCTTTTGCCATCAGTTTCTGGTACTGTACAATTAGCTAGAAGAAACATGACACTACATTAAAACAAGTATGATAATCTTCGTTCCGGGTGATGAGGATTTCTTTCGTGGCACACTATCGTACGGTGCGCACGTATTTTCCTTATTAAATTTTTACACAAAGCATATTGTTCTCGACGCATCGTTTTATTTTCTTGTAAAAGAGTATGAAAACACGTAGATATCTAATTTAATTGAGAAACTCTGGAACTAAACTAGATAGCAAGTGCTTTCTATGAGACCTGTCGTGACATGAACACAGAACAGAACGAATACATACGGAATGCAGGAGACATATCGTGACATGAAGAACAGAACGAATACGGAATGTAGGACACCTATCGTGACATGAATACCAAACAGAACGAATACGGAATGTAGGAGACCTATCGTGACATGAATGCAGAACTGAACGAATACAGAATGTAGGAGATCTATCGTGACATGAATACAGAACAGAACGAATACGGAACGTGGAGACATATCGTGACAGGAAAACAGAACAGAACGAATGCGGAATGTAGGAGACCTATCTTGACATGACTACAGCATAGAACGAATACGGAATGCAGAAAACCTATCGTGACATGAATACAGAACAAAACGAATGCGGAATGTAGGATACCTATCGTGATATGACTACAGAACAGAACGCATACGGAATGTAGGAGACCTAACGTGACATGCATACAGAACAGAACGAATACAGAATGTAGGAGACCTATCGTGACATGAATACAGAACAGAACGAATACGGAATGTAAGAGACCTATCGTGACATGCATACAGCACAGAACGAATACGGAATGTAGGAGACCTGTCGTGACATGACAACAGAACAGAACGAATACGGAATGTAGGAGACCTATCGTGACATGAATACAGAACAGAACGAATACAGAATGTAGGAGACCTATCGTGACAAAGGCATACTCATAGGGTACACAGAGCAACTTCATAAACATTCGTGAGATTGGACTGATGGCAAAGTTTCTGTGAAACTTTATACAAATACACAGAGCGGTTCTAAAATCAATCTACAACCAGAGGCAATTACAACATGGGGTCTAACCACACTCGGATGGCCAAGGAAGTCGCTAACGATAATAATCAGGATACGTTAAATTAGAGCATATTTAATCAGTTATACGTAGCAAGCAGCCAATTTCGGTTATTAATTATTAACCATTTTTTACAGGAATAATTTTCGCATGGAAGGTAGATAATCCAATGTAGAGGAAATGGCTTTAACAAAGCCGTCAATCGAGGGAGATATTTCTTGATATGAAGACGCCACGTTATATTCAGACATGCGTTCGAACGGATGGACGGACATTAAGCTACTTAAAGGGTTTACATTCGGACGGATGGAAGGACATTTAACTACTTACAAGGTTGACATTCGGACGGATGGACGGTCATTAAACTTCTTACAAGGTTTACATTCGGACGGACGGACGGACACTAAGCTACTTACAAGGTTTACATTCGGACGGATGGACGGACATTAAGCTACTTACAAGGTTTACATTCGGATGGATGGACGGACATTAAGCTACTTACAAGGTTTACATTCGGACGGATGGACGGACATTAAACTACTTAGAAGGTTTACAGTCGGACGGATGGACGGACATAAAACTACTTACAAGGTTTACATTCGGACGGATGGACGGACATTAAGCTACTTACAAGGTTTACATTCGGACGGATGGACGGACATTAAGCTACTTACAAGGTTTACAGTCGGACGGATGGACGGACATTAAGCTACTTACAAGGTTTACATTCGGACGGATGGACGGACATTAAACTACTTACAAGGTTTACATTCGGACGGATGGACGGACATTAGGCTACTTACAAGGTTGACATTCGGGTGTACTTGACCAGTTTCCATGTTTTGTGCATTCGAGTTTTCTATCTCCAACCAGCTGCTTCTTGTTCGTGCATCTCATGATACTAACATCATCTCCGTAGAAATAAATGTCCTTTCTTGGAATATAGCTCGCATCTATCACTGGTGGTGGTCCACACTTCACTACAACAATACGAAGTATGAGTATAATATGATATACAAATACACCGATATTGTTTTTATAACCTAAATTTTACATGTACTTATCTTAGTAATTATTAGGGGGTTAATTAGGTCATCAATAGGTCATTAAATGTTGTATTGTATGAGTACTCGTGCTAACATCTTTATCTTTCATTAACATTCTTTAAACATGTTTATTATAAAAATTGATGACTGCGTCAATAGGTTGAAATCTTCTGTATATGAGCAACAGTAATAATGTATGATATATGTTATATATTATAATTATAATTATTGGATTACCTTTCTTAATTAAATATGAGTTGTAACATACATCTAAATCTATGATTATTGTTGTTTGAAGGGAGCGATGTATACTGATAATACGGAGGAACGAAGGAACGAATGAACGAATGAACGAATGAACGAATGAACGAATGAACGAATGAACGAATGATAGAACGAACGATAGAACGAACGATAGAACGAACGAACGAAAGATAGAACGCTTGAACGATATAACGAACGAACGATAGAACGATATAACGAACGAACGATAGTACGAACGATCGAACGAACGAACGAAAGAATGAACGAACGATAGAACGATAGAACAAACGATCGATGGAACGAACGAACGTTAAAACGAACGAACGAAAGAACGATACAACGAACGGACGAACGAACGGACGGACGACAATTGGTAGAACAATCGCTAGAAGAACGCTAGAACGTTAGAACGAACGATAGAACGAACGAATGATAGAACGAACGATATAACGAACCAACGATAGAACGAACCAACGATAGAACGAACCAATGAACGATAGAGCGAACGATAGAACTAAACAACGATCGAACGAATGAAAAAATGATCGCTGCTGCGGGATTTACAACATCTTGTTTAAGTGACGTCATTTCCGGAAAACGTAACATGTGAAGTCACTATTTGCATGCAGGAAACAATATTTACTCCATATGGTCACTTCGTTTTCATATTGCCACATAGGGCAAATATAGCTTCATGTCAGTTACATCATGGCGTCATCTGTTTTCTGGAATGACGTCACTTTAAGAAAAGGTTTTAAATCATACAGCGGCACTCAAATAGTAAACAAGTAAAAAATTGCTGCCTGATGCAGCAAAGGTGGGTGCACGGCGTAAACAAAATGAAATAGAACAACTGCAATTTGAAGTAACAGTATGTGTTTATTATGCTTTAATGTGTAACTATATATTAATGTATAAAAAGTACATTTGTAGTTTTAGTAGTAGGAATTTATTAAGGAACAGACTAGTTTTTGTATGGACAGTTAAACAGAAATAGAAATTGATAGTGTGGAAAACTTTCATGATAATGAACATCATGCATGTAAATTAAGACAACATTATACATATCAAAATGCAAAACATTGATTGAAACATATTAACATAAATCAAAATCATTATCACGGTAGAAATAAATAATGAAATACCGACAAATTTACATAATTAGTATTTACTAAAAATTAAAAAGAAGAACAATAATCACTAAATGATATTGCATATCATGTCAAAATGTGAGAGCACTACAGTTTAATTAACAACATGTCAGTGGACAAACAGACATCCAGCATCACACACTGAATTAATCAAGCAATGTGTGAATGTAAAATGAGTTTAGACATTTTGAAAGTTAGAAAAATAGTGTAATTTAATGTAAATGATAGCTAAAAAGTGACACATGAGAGAACTATAAAATGCTTCCTAAATGAACAAGTGGTAGGAAGTGAAAGCAGGCCGTAGTATATGAATGACTATTATAATGAGGCAAAGAACATAGCTAAGAGAAATAAAACCGTATTTACTTATATCTCAAACATATTTACAGTGGAAAGAAATAATGCAAAAGTGACCAAAATGCAACACAATAACTCAATACAAAAACATTAATCACTAAATGATATAGCACCTTGTCAAAATATGATATCACTTCAGTATGTAACAACCGCATGCTAGAATCACACACTGGATAAGTTATCAAGCAGTGTGAATGTATAATGAGTATAAACTTTGTGGAGGACTGGATAATGGTGAAATTGTATATGTAAATGAAAACTGTAAATGATACCTGAATCTACAAAAGTGATAGGAGGTGTATACAGACGGATTTAGCAGACTTAGTATATGAATGACTAGAGAAGTAAACAAAATGAACATAGCAAAGAGAAATATAAACGTATTTACATATATCACATACATATTAACAGTAGAAAGAAATAATGCAATAATGACCAAAAAGCAAAAACGATTACTCAATACAATCAAAGCAAACAAATGGGGTGTGGGACAGTACCACTTGTCTATGTAGCCAAGCTGGCAACTCGTTGCATATAAGTTTCTGTTTTGTAACTATAGTCAAACCTGTGTTAAAGACCACCTGCGAACAAAGACCACTATTGCAAAACCTGTCTGCAAAGACCATCAATTTTATCTCCCATCAGACCATTTTAAATGATATTTAATATGTTAATAGAGACCACCTGTAAACAAAGACCACATTTTGCTGTTCCCATGGGTGGTCTTTACAGACAGGTTTGACTGTAAACAGTTTTATAATATCAAAGTTTGTGTAACTAGGTAAGAAGGTTTGCATGGAATATGGAATAAAACAAAAACATAAGACATAAATGTGAAAAAGAATAAAAAATTATTGAAGAAAGAATAAACATTTTTTCCAAGAGATTTTCAATCAGACTTGTATTAGAAATGCTAGATTTTCAATCCAAAATAAAGAAAAATGGTCAGTAATAATGGTAGAACCTTAAGACTGTAAAACAAGTGAAATGTTTGTCACGATTGTAAATAAATGAAATACAAAGATATTAGACCCTTTATGTAACGTTTGTGAATATTTAATTATGAAATGACATATTAAATTCTATCCTCGCTAAATTAGAGTAAAATCAGTATGGCCAGGCATAAAGTTATGATAACACTAGCTTGCCATAGGTTATGAGCTATCTTGTTGCAGTGGGGTATTTTCCAATTAATTTTCAAAGCACAACTTTGATGAAAATGTAACAGGTTTTTTTAGAGATGAACAGCAGACAAGGTTTTCAAGTTTCAGACACCTGTGACCTTGACTTTTAACATTATGACCCCAAATTACAATATGAACTACTAGACTTCATACTGATACTTCCCAGCAAGTTGATGAAAATCTATCACTGGATTTTGGAGATAAAGGGACAACAAGGCAGACTGGACAGACAAACATACAACATGTGGAGACATAATAAATACAAGATGATGAACACATATGTACAAGCAATAACAAAGTTTATATAATTATACATTGTAGTTAAATATTAGTACTAAACTGTTTACTTCATATGCAGCTTAATTGCAAAAACATCATCTTTTATATAGTTTATACATGAATCCAGGTCAAATCATCCAAGCTTTGTTTTAAAGGAAACTACTTTGAGCTTAGTCAGTAACAAAAAGTATGTTAGACCAGTTGTATCAAAAGTTGAAAGTAGACTGCAGACACAGCATAGGGCTATTCAAGGAACATTTTTACCCGGTTTGGTTTAAACTGCTCTAGCAGCTTTAGATATAATATCCAAAATGTGTCAGCGAATCAGATGTTGGATGTAATTTTGGTACAGTACAATCATGTGCCATGTTCATAGCTAATCAGCCAAAGGGTAAATAGATTTTTTTAGAAAAAATGTCTGGCAATCAGAAGCCCAATTGGCTATTTTGGAATTCGAGTGGCGCCGAGTGGGGCTGTGTGACACAATATTTGAGGACAATCATGCAATGAACAAATCTCGAATGAGTTAAATAATCAAAAAATATCAAAGTGAAACAAACAGCAATAAAACACCTGAAGACTGAGGCAAGACATGAATATTGCAAAAGCACATTAATGTAAGAACTGTTACAAGTATCAAAGACAAGCAAAGTCAACTATCAAAACACAGTACAATATATTCAAATAAGAGGCCCAAGCAAAAATTAAATCAAAATAAGGGAGGGCTTGGTTTTTTTTAAACTTTTGAGTGCTGACTGGGTTTTTTTACATGTGGTTTTTTGAAATACTTAACTTTTGCCATACAGTAAAAAGGTATGTATGTATAGTATTTATGAGGTCGACCGTCGCCGCGCCCATTTTATAATGCACATTATGGTAATTTGGTCGACCCGGTATGTCTGCAGCACACCATAAATATACTTTTTTGATGCCAGTAGAGGAGTATAGGTCAAACAGACAATTTTTGAAGCCAAATACGGTCACTGCATAGTGCCAATGAGACCCATCGTATAGTTACCATTTTCCTGGCATCTAACCAGTACTTTCCTGGAATCTACCCAGTACTTTCCTGGTTACATGCCAAGGCGTATGCACAAATATTATAAATATTGTCCCTGAAGTAAATTTCATTGCACTAACAAGCTGATTTTATACATTTAAGAATAAAGGGCCAGAAAATACTGCACTCCACAGGATGCAATATATTAACCCCATTACCTACAGAAATAAAGTTACTGCTAATGGTAAATTTCAATTTTTAAAAGCCACCAATGAAGAAAATAATAAAGTGGTGTGTAAGAGGTTGTTGAGGGGAGTTTTTTTTTCTCTCTGAAACAGTCGTAAATCAAGAATAAAATCCACATTTTTTGTTTCTAGGGTTCCCTCTGTCATTCGCCAATAACATCAAATGTGAAAAAGACAATAATTTGGCAACAGGTTTTCAATTTTGGCAACAAAAATATTCCAAAAGAAATTATACTTGTAAGCAATTGCATAATTTTTCATGCTTTATCAAAACTGGTGTGTACTTTGAATATGCCACAGAGAATCATGTCTTCAAATTAAAAAAAATTAGCACCTTCAATACCGGGATATGAATAAATACCGAATGATATCAGAAATGGAAGTATCTAGTTTTTCGCATAACTTTGATTGCAGTGTCAGTTGTTCCGAATAGATAAGGGATCACTGTCCTTGTAAGTGCAAGTGACACTTATTTAAGGTTTACACAAGGCAACAATATGAAGCTCTAATGTTCATCTTGCATATCTGGGAACATCTGCTTCACCATTCCTACAGGTACCACAACTACTTGGTCATCTATTGTTAAGAAGGAGAACTCATCTTCTTCCTGACAAACACTATCCACCTCATCAATTACGTCTTCTACTGGAAATTCTGTTTTCTGTTAAAATACAATAGTATAGGTATATTGTAAGGGTATTAATGAAACATATTTAAGAAATATCTGAACAATTTTTGCTATATTTAGGTGTTGAACCTTTCGCCTAGTGTTAAAGCTCTTTTTGATGGAGTGTGAGGATAAGTGACCCAATCATGTTTATGATAAAAAAAATGTATTACTTTGATCTTGCTGCTGCATATAATCTTTGACGGTTTGTTGTTCTTTAATTGTGTATTTCTTTACTTTTCTGCTTTAACAATGGATTTAGTTACATGTTTATTATAACCATGTCATATTAATGTCTCCATGTAAAATTTAATGGTATTAAAAAGTATTAGCCAATAACAATATATTTCAAAAGTATCCGTTGACAGCTGCTAAAATTATTAAACTAAAACTATCTGAATACTTTATGCCTTTTTGATGATATAACTACTGTACTAAAGTACATTCAGAATTTTTTTGCAATATCTTATTTTAGCTTAAGGTAACAGGCGACAGGATTGCAATAATTTGAACTTGCTATTTAAATTTGTATAGCAGAATATCAATGTATCATTTCCTATAATTGCAATAATTAACCTCACAATTTGTCTGTTGTTCAAGACACAACACAAATCAGATTTCCCACCCTTCCCAAAAAAAATTCAAGGACTCTTCAAAGGGTATTTTCACAAAATTCAAGGACCAAAACAGCATTTGTACTGCTATTTTATTCATTCAACATGTCTTTCAAATTAACTTTTTCCATGAACATTTAAGTATTAAACTTCAAATTATGAACTTATATACAAGGAAATGTTACACGCACTTCAATGCGAGTTTTCCAAGGCTTTCAAAGTCACTATTTTTTATCTGTTTAAAGTGAGTTTATTATACAGTAGGAGAACCATGTGACATACCGTGACTAAGGTCTGGGATGTTGTTGAAAGGGAAACTTCATTTCTGTAGGTATTTGTAACACTGTCTGTTATGACAAGTCTCCAGGTTGAAAGGTTTCATTCACACATTTGCACCATAAGGCCACCTAACATTTGTTTGTTGCATCTTCAAAATATATGTTCTTTATTTTGACATTCTCAGTACCTCACATACAGCTTCTTCGGAACTTCCTGCAATAAAAGGTAAATCAATAAAATACTGCATTAGACTTTCCAATGGATAATAATGCATTTTGCCTTTCATCTCAAATAATGTTTTAGAACAGCCATTCATTTGCTGATCGTGTATCTGAAGACATCAATTTGAAGATGTCATCAGACAATTATCTTAATTGAGATTCTCCATCTATCATTGGCAGTGTTTTCCGTGGACTTTTAAAATTGAAAGTCATTGCAGTTTCATATCCGAGGCCAGGGTCATTTCCAAGTATTGGAGGTCATACAGGAATATGCTAAATCGAGTCGACGCTTATGTACTTAGACACATTCAGTCTGCATGTAATAATGAAATTGAAAGTTGAAACTGAAAGTACATTTTCGGAAAATTGCTGTAAGGTTAGAACATGTGATCAGTGTATTTAATACAACCTGCGAGTTTAAACGTTTACATGTTAATTATCACGCATGTTTGAACGATACATGACTTATGAAAGAGGGAAAATACTGCAAAATATTAAACAGAGCACAGAGACGAATGCTGGCTGCATCATAACAATAACAAATAAAATGTAGGTCAACCACGCGATGGGTCAACCACAATGTTGAAACGATAAAATTCAATAATTATACAGTTGAAAATATTAGTTAATGACATCAATCATAATATACAACAAAATCACATACCTTAATTTAGCTTTTGTAGCCTACAAAATCAATAATGACGTTACAACGCACAATCGTTCGCTTCCCGACATATATTCCCGCCGGTCTGCGCAGGCGCACAATAGGCTCTGGGTGGGACTGAAACCCGTTATCCGGGATCCGTGATTCTCCGGGATCGATTTTTAAAAATTGTTCGAGTGGAACATATGTTAACTGAAGGGTGTGAACGAATGTTCCTCTATCCGGTATTGACCGTTGATACCTACGATATAGTCCAAAATATCGATCCCGGATTTTCCCACCAAAGTCCCGGATTTTAGTCCCACCCTAGGCTCTGTTCGATCTTTCCCCAAATTTTGTTCTTAACCGAGTCCATTGCAAAACGACGCTAACAGAACTCAATATGCACGGCGTTGACACGCCGTGCAATAAAGCCCTATTTTGATATAATGTTGTGCAAGTCTACATTACATGCATCAACTGGTCTATAGATAGATCACGGTGGAATACGTGTGTAAACTCTCACCCTGAACACAACTCGGTATCTTTCCGCCAGGAGTACTATAAGTGCCATAGCTGCACGTGTAACTGTTCGTATCCGGGATGTAGCTAACTGGACAGGTTAAAATAACATCACTTCCGTGCAACACAACAGCTCCACTATCCAACAAGGCGCCGTTTACATCAGCAATGCTTCCTTTGCCATCAGTTTCTGGTACTGTACAATTAGCTAAAAGAAACATGACACTACATTAAAACAAGTATGATAATCTTCGTTCCGGGTGATGAGGATTTCTTTCGTGGCACACTATCGTACGGTGCGCACGTATTTGCCTTATTTTTTTTTATACAAAGCATATTGTTCTCGTCACAGCGTTTTATTTTTATGTAAAAGAGTATGAAAACACGTAGATATCTAATTTAATTGAGAAGCTCTGGAACTAAACTAGATAGCAAGTGCTTTAGCTCGATCTGATTTGTATCATAGTCGAAACACAAATTGTGTGTGTTCAAACAGACGTTTCTCATCATCATGGGACATCACTGATGTATGCAAATAAACAGACATGACATACACCGTGATTGTGAAATTGAAACCCCTTAGAAGTTTAACCAATCAAATAAACGTAGCCATTATGCGCCGTGAATATGAACCCTAATGACGTTGAACCAATCCTGGTCAAGTATTGATATGAAATATCGCATTTGTCAACAGTGCGGTAATTAACACTGCGTGTATCTAGTTAATGTACTCTGTCTGTAGATAATTAAGTCCCTCCACTTAACTTTAAATTTAGCTCCACCTCTCCAGATGAAGCATTACAAATTTCAAAGTTAACTGCCGAACCTATGATGCAATTTATTTGTTAATGCATGTACAACTTGACTGAAATACGACACAGTTAATGATAAGCAATAGAGAGCTCTATACCAGAACCTGACGGCTGCGTTGAAACTTGGACGTTGCTTCCATCAGTGTTTGAGTTAAATGACTACAGAACAGAACGAATACGGAATGCAGGAGACCTATCGTGACATGAATACAGAAGAGAACGAATACGGAATGTATGAGATATATCGTGAAATGAATACAGAACCGAACGAATACGGAATGCAGGAGACCTATCGTGACATGACTACGAACTGAACGAATACGGAATGTAGGAGACCTATCGTGACAGGAATACAGAACAGAACGAATACAGATTGTAGGAAACCTATCGTGACACGCATACAGCACAGACCGAATACGAAATGTAGGAGACCAATCGTGACATGCATACAGAACAGAACGAATACGGAATGTAGGAGACCAATCGTGACATGCATACAGCACAGAACGAATACGGAATGTAGGAGACCAATCGTGACATGCATACAGAACAGAACGAATACGGAATGTAGGAGACCAATCGTGACATGCATACAGAACAGAACGAATACGGAATGTAGGAAACCTATCGTGACATGCATACAGAACAGAACGAATACGGAGTGTAGGAGACCTATCGTGAGATGAATACAGTTCAGAATAAATACGGAATGTAGGAGACCAATCGTGACATGCATACAGCACAGAACGAATACGGAATGTAGGAGACCAATCGTGACATGCATACAGAACATAACGAATACGGAATGTAGGAGACCAATCGTGACATCCATACAGAACAGAACGAATACGGAATGTAGGAGACCTATTGTGACATGCATACAGAACAGAACGAATACAGAATGTAGGAAACCTGTCGTGACATGCATACATCACAGAACGAATACAGAATGTAGGAGACCTATCGTGACATACCTACAGAACAGAACGAATACGGAATGTAGGAGACCAATCGTGACATGCATACAGCACAGAACGAATACGGAATGTAGGAGACCAATCGTGAAATGCATACAGAACAGAACGAATACGGAATGTAGGAGACCAATCGTGACATGCATACAGAACAGAACGAATACGGAATGTAGGAAACCTATCGTGACATGCATACAGAACAGAACGAATACGGAGTGTAGGAGACCTATCGTGAGATGAATACAGTTCAGAATAAATACGGAATGTAGGAGACCAATCGTGACATGCATACAGCACAGAACGAATACGGAATGTAGGAGACCAATCGTGACATGCATACAGAACATAACGAATACGGAATGTAGGAGACCAATCGTGACATGCATACAGAACAGAACGAATAAGGAATGTAGGAGACCTATCGTGAGATGAATACAGTTCAGAATAAATACGGAATGTAGGAGACCTGTCGTGACATGCATACATTACATAACGAATACGGAATGTAGGAGACCTATCGTGACATGACTACAGAACAGAACGAATACGGAATGTAGGAGACCTATCGTGACATGCATACAGAACAGAACGAATACAGAATGTAGGAAACCTGTCGTGACATGCATACATCACAGAACGAATACAGAATGTAGGAGACCTATCGTGACATACCTACAGAACAGAGCGAATACGGAATGTAGGAGACCTATCGTGACATACCTACAGGACAGAACGAATACAGAATGTAGGAGACCTATCGTGACATGCATACAGAACACAACGAATACGGAATGTAGGAGACCTATCGTGACATACCTACAGAACAGAACGAATACGGAATGTAGGAGACCTATCGTGACATGAATACAGAACAGAACGAATACGGAATGTAGGAGACCTATTGTGACATGCATACAGAACAGAACGAATACAGAATGTAGGAAACCTGTCGTGACATGCATACATCACAGAACGAATACAGAATGTAGGAGACCTATCGTGACATACCTACAGAACAGAACGAATACGGAATGTAGGAGACCAATCGTGACATGCATACAGCACAGAACGAATACGGAATGTAGGAGACCAATCGTGAAATGCATACAGAACAGAACGAATACGGAATGTAGGAGACCAATCGTGACATGCATACAGAACAGAACGAATACGGAATGTAGGAAACCTATCGTGACATGCATACCGAACAGAACGAATACGGAGTGTAGGAGACCTATCGTGAGATGAATACAGTTCAGAATAAATACGGAATGTAGGAGACCAATCGTGACATGCATACAGCACAGAACGAATACGGAATGTAGGAGACCAATCGTGACATGCATACAGAACATAACGAATACGGAATGTAGGAGACCAATCGTGACATGCATACAGAACAGAACGAATAAGGAATGTAGGAGACCTATCGTGAGATGAATACAGTTCAGAATAAATACGGAATGTAGGAGACCTGTCGTGACATGCATACATTACATAACGAATACGGAATGTAGGAGACCTATCGTGACATGACTACAGAACAGAACGAATACGGAATGTAGGAGACCTATCGTGACATGCATACAGAACAGAACGAATACAGAATGTAGGAAACCTGTCGTGACATGCATACATCACAGAACGAATACAGAATGTAGGAGACCTATCGTGACATACCTACAGAACAGAGCGAATACGGAATGTAGGAGACCTATCGTGACATACCTACAGGACAGAACGAATATGGAATGTAGGAGACCTATCGTGACATGCATACAGAACACAACGAATACGGAATGTAGGAGACCTATCGTGACATACCTACAGAACAGAACGAATACGGAATGTAGGAGACCTATCGTGACATGAATACAGAACAGAACGAATACGGAATGTAGGAGACCTATCGTGACATGAATACAGAACAGAACGAATACGGAATGTAGGAGACCTATCGTGACATGCATACAGAACAGAACGAATACAGAATGTAGGAGACCTATCGTGACATGAATACAGAACAGAACGAATACGGAATATATGAGACCTATTGTGACATGAATACAGAACAGAACGAATACGGAATGTAGGTGACCTATCGTGACATACCTACAGAACAGAACGAATATGGAATGTAGGAGAACTATTGTGACATGCATACAGAACAGAACGAATACGGAATGTAGGAGACCTATCGTGACATGAATACAGAACAGAACGAATACGGAATGTAGGAGACCTATCGTGACATGCATACAGAACAGAACGAATACGGAATGTAGGAGACCTATCGTGACATGAATACAGAACAGAACGAATACACAATGTAGGAGACCTATCGTGACATGCATACAGAACAGAACGAATACAGAATGTAGGAGACCTATCGTGACATGAATACAGAACAGAACGAATATGGAATGTAGGAGACCTATCGTGACATACCTACAGAACAGAACGAATACGGAATGTAGGAGACCTATCGTGACATGAATACAGAACAGAACGAATACGGAATATATGAGACCTATTGTGACATGAATACAGAACAGAACGAATACGGAATGTAGGAGACCTATCGTGACATACCTACAGAACAGAACGAATACGGAATGTAGGAGAACTATCGTGACATGCATACAGAACAGAACGAATACGGAATGTAGGAGACCTATCGTGACATGAATACAGAACAGAACGAATACACAATGTAGGAGACCTATCGTGACATGCATACAGAACAGAACGAATACAGAATGTAGGAGACCTATCGTGACATGAATACAGAACAGAACGAATATGGAATGTAGGAGACCTATCGTGACATACCTACAGAACAGAACGAATACGGAATGTAGGAGACCTATCGTGACATGAATACAGAACAGAACGAATACGGAATATATGAGACCTATTGTGACATGAATACAGAACAGAACGAATACGGAATGTAGGAGACCTATCGTGACATACCTACAGAACAGAACGAATACGGAATGTAGGAGAACTATCGTGACATGCATACAGAACAGAACGAATACAGAATGTAGGAGACCTATCGTGACAAAGGCATTCTCATTCGGTGCACACAGTAACTTCATACACATTCGTGAGATCGGACTGATGGCAAAGTTGCATGAAGATGGCTTTTCAGTGTTATAAACGCGGTGAAATTTTATACAAATACACAGAGCGGTTTTGAAATCAACCTACAGCCCGAGGCAATTTCAACATGGGGTCTAACCACACTCGGGTGGCCAAGTAAGTCGCTAACAATAATGATCAGGATACGTTAAATTAGAGCATATTTAATCAGTTATACGTAGCAAGCAGCCAATATCGGTTAGTAATTATTAGCCATTTTCTACAGGAATAATTTTCGCGTGGAAGGTTGATAATCCAATTTACAGGAAATGGCTTTAACAAAGCCGCCAATCAAGGGAGATAATTCGTGATATGAAGAGGCACGTTATTTTCAGACATCCGTACGGACGGATGGACGGACATTAAGCTACTTACAAGGTTTACATTCGGACGGATGGACGGACATTAAGCTACTTACAAGGTTTACATTCGGGCGGATGGACGGACATTAAGCTACTTACAAGGTTTACATTCGGACGTATTGACGGACATTAAGCTACCTACAAGGTTAACATTCGGATGGATGGACGGACATTAAGCTACTTACAAGGTTTACATTCGGACGGATGGACGGACATTAAGCTACTTACAAGGTTTACATTCGGACGGATGGACGGACATTAAGCTACTTACAAGGTTTACATTCGGACCGATGGACGGACATTAAACTTCTTACAAGGTTTACATTCGGACGGATGGACGGACATTAAGCTACTTACAAGGTTTACATTCGGACGGATGGACGGACATTAAGCTACTTACAAGGTTTACATTCGGACGGATGGACGGACATTAAGCTACTTACAAGGTTTACATTCGGACGGATGGACGGACATTAAGCTACTTACAAGGTTTACATTCGGACGGATGGACGGACATTAAGCTACTTACAAGGTTTACATTCGGACGGATGGACGGACATTAAGCTACTTGCAAGGTTTACATTCGGACGGATGGACCGACATTAAGCTACTTACAAGGTTTACATTCGGACGGATGGACGGTCACTAAGCTTCTTAGAAGGTTCACATTCGGACGGATGGACGGACATTAAACTTCTTACAAGGTTTACATTCGGACGGATGGACGGTCACTAAGCTTCTTAGAAGGTTTACATTCGGACGGATGGACGGTCACTAAGCTTCTTACAATGTTTACATTCGGACGGATGGACGGTCACTAAGCTTCTTACAAGGTTTACATTCGGACGGATGGACGGACATTAGGCTACTTACAAGGTTTACATTCAGCTGTACTTGACCAGTTTCCATGTTTTGTGCAATCGAGTGTTTTATCTCCAACCAGTTCCTTCTTGTTCTTGCATTTCATGATACTAACATCATCTCCGTAGAAATAAATGTCCTTTCTTGGAATATAGCTCGCATCTATCACTGGTGGTGGTCCACACTTCACTACAACAATACGAAGTATGAGTGTAATATGTATTATAATTATAATTATTGGATTACCTTTCTTAATTAAATATGAGTTGTAACGAACGAACGAACGAACGAACGAACGAACGAACGAACGAACGAACGAACGAACGAACGAACGAACGAACGAACGAACGAACGAACGAACGAACGAACGAACGAACGAACGAACGAACGAACGAACGAACGAACGAACGAACGAACGAACGAACGAACGAACGAACGAACGAACGAACGAACGAAAGAACGAAAGAACGAAAGAACGAAAGAACGAAAGAACGAAAGAACGAAAGAACGAAAGAACGAAAGAACGAAAGAACGAAAGAACGAAAGAACGAAAGAACGAAGAACGAAGAACGAAGAACGAAGAACGAAGAACGAAGAACGAAGAACGAAGAACGAAGAACGAAGAACGAACGAAGAACGAACGAACGAACGAACGAACGAACGAACGAACGAACGAACGAACGAACGAACGAACGAACGAACGAACGAACGAACGAACGAACGAACGAACGAACGAACGAACGAACGAACGAACGAACGAACGAAAGAAAGAACGATAGAACGATAGAACGAAAGAACGAAAGAACGAAAGAACGAACGAAGAACGAACGAACGAACGAACGAACGAACGAACGAACGAACGAACGAACGAACGAACGAACGAACGAACGAACGAACGAACGAACGAACGAACGAACGAACGAACGATCGATCGATCGATCGATCGAACGAACGAACGAACGAACGAACGAACGAATAATCGAGCGCTGCTGTGGGATTTACAACAATCTATAAAAGTGACGTCATGTCCGGAAAACGTAACATATGAAGTCACTATTTGCAAGCAGGAACCAATATTTACTCCATATGGTTAGTTCGTTTTCATATTGCCACATAATTATGTTTTCTGGAATGACGTCACTTTAAGAAAAGAATGGATATCGTACAGTGGCACTCAAATAGTAAATAAAGCCCAATTTTAATATAATTTTGGGCAAGTCTACATTACATGCATCAACTGGTCTATAGATAGATCACGGTGGAATACGTGTGTAAACTCTCACCCTGAACACAACTCGGTAACTTTCCGCCAGGAGTATTATAA
This sequence comes from Mactromeris polynyma, assembly GCA_032209605.1. Taxonomy (NCBI): domain Eukaryota; kingdom Metazoa; phylum Mollusca; class Bivalvia; order Venerida; family Mactridae; genus Mactromeris; species Mactromeris polynyma. The sequence goes on from JASFXZ010000058.1 coordinate 1,388,322, forward strand.
GTGCCATAGCTGCACGTGTAACTGTTCATATCCGGGATGTAGCTAACTGGACAGGTTAAAATAACGTCACTTCCGTGCAACACAACAGCTCCACTATCCAACAAGGCGCCGTTTACATCAGCAATGCTTCCTTTGCCATCAGTTTCTGGTACTGTACAATTAGCTAAAAGGAAAAACATGACACTACATTAAAACAAGTATGATAATCTTCGTTCCGGGTGATGAGGACTTCTTTCGTGGCACACTATCGTACGGTGCGCACGTATTTGCCTTATTTAATTTTTATACAAAGCATATTGTTCTCGTCACAGCGTTTTATTTTCATGTAAAAGAGTATGAAAACACGTAGATATCTAATTTAATTGAGAAGCTCTGGAACTAAACTAGATAGCAAGTGCTTTAGCTCGATCTGATTTGTATCATAGTCGAAACACAAATTGTGTGTGTTCAAACAGACGTTTCTCACCATCATGGGACATCACTGATGTATGCAAATAAACAGACATGACATACACCGTGATTGTGAAATTGAAACCCCTTAGATGTTTAACCATGACTACGAACTGAACGAATACGGAATGTAGGAGACCTATCGTGACATGAATACAGAACAGAACGAATACAGATTGTAGGAAACCTATCGTGACACGCATACAGCACAGACCGAATACGAAATGTAGGAGACCTATCGTGACATGCATACAGAACAGAACGAATACGGAATGTAGGAGACCAATCGTGACATGCATACAGCACAGAACGAATACGGAATGTAGGAGACCAATCGTGACATGCATACAGAACAGAACGAATACGGAATGTAGGAGACCAATCGTGACATGCATACAGAACAGAACGAATACGGAATGTATGAGACCTATCGTGACATGCATACAGAACAGAACGAATACGGAATGTAGGAGACCTATCGTGACATGACTACAGAACAGAACGAATACGGAATATAGTAGACCTATCATGACAAAGGCATTCTCATAGGGTACACACAGTTACTTCATAAACATTCGTGTGATCGTTATTTTCAGACATCCGTTCGGACGGATGGACGGACGGACATTAAGCTACTTACAAGGTTTACATTCGGACGGATGGACGGACACTAAGCTACTTACAAGGTTTACATTCGGACGGATGGACGGACATTAAGCTACTTACAAGGTTTACATTCGGACGGGTGGACGGACATTAAGCTACTTACAAGGTTAACATTCGGACGGATGGACGGACATTAAGCTACTTACAAGGTTTTCATTCGGACGGATGGACGGACATTAAGCTACTTACAAGGTTTACATTCGGACGGATGGACGGACATTTAACTAATTACAAGATTTACATTCGGACGGATGGACGGACATTAAGCTACTTACAAGGTTTACATTCGGACGGATGGACGGACATTTAACTAATTACAAGGTTTACATTCGGACGGATGGACGGACATTAAGCTACTTACAAGGTTTACATTCGGACGGATGGACGGACATTTAACTAATTACAAGGTTCACATTCGGACGGATGGACGGACATTAAGCTACTTACAAGGTTTACATTCGGACGGATGGACGGACATTTAACTACTTACAAGGTTTACATTCGGACGGATGGACGGACATTAAGCTACTTACAAGGTTTACATTCGGACGGATGGACGGACATTAAACTACTTACAAGGTTAACATTCGGACGGATTGACGGACATTAAACTACTTACAAGGTTAACATTCGGACGGATGGACGGACATTTAACTACTTACAAGGTTTACATTCGGACGGATGGACGGACATTTAACTACTTACAAGGTTTACATTCGGACGGATGGACGGACATTAAACTACTTACAAGGTTAACATTCGGACGGATGGACGGACATTAAACTTCTTAGAAGGTTCACATTCGGACGGATGGACGGACATTAAGCTACTTACAAGGTTTACATTCGGGCGGATGGACGGACATTAAGCTACTTACAAGGTTTACAGTCGGACGGATGGACGGACATTAAGCTACTTACAAGGTTTACATTCGGACGGATGGACGGACACTAAGCTACTTACAAGGTTTACATTCGGACGGATGGACGGACATTAAGCTACTTACAAGGTTTACATTCGGACGGATGGACGGACATTAAGCTACTTAGAAGGTTTACATTCGGACGGGTGGACGGACATTAAGCTACTTACAAGGTTAACATTCGGACGGATGGACGGACATTAAGCTACTTACAAGGTTTTCATTCGGACGGATGGACGGACATTAAGCTACTTACAAGGTTTTCATTCGGACGGATGGACGGACATTAAGGTACTTACAAGGTTAACATTCGGACGGATGGACGGACATTAAGCTACTTACAAGGTTTTCATTCGGACGGATGGACGGACATTAAGCTACTTACAAGGTTTTCATTCGGACGGATGGACGGACATTAAGCTACTTACAAGGTTTACATTCGGACGGATGGACGGACATTTAACTAATTACAAGGTTTACATTCGGACGGATGGACGGACATTAAGCTACTTACAAGGTTTACATTCGGACGGATGGACGGACATTTAACTAATTACAAGGTTTACATTCGGACGGATGGACGGACATTAAGCTACTTACAAGGTTTACATTCGGACGGATTGACGGACATTTAACTAATTACAAGGTTTACATTCGGACGGATGGACGGACATTAAGCTACTTACAAGGTTTACATTCGGACGGATGGACGGATATTTAACTACTTACAAGGTTTACATTCGGACGGATGGACCGACATTAAGCTACTTACAAGGTTTACATTCGGACGGATGGACGGACATTAAACTACTTACATGGTTTACATTCGGCTGTACTTGACCATTTTCCATGTTTTGTGCATTCGAGTTTTCTATCTCCAACCAGCTTCATCCTGTTCTTACATCTCCTGATACGAACAAAATCCCCGTATAAATAAATGTTCTGTCGTGGTTTATACTTCGTACCTTTCACTGTTGGTGGTCCACACGTCACTACAACAATACGAAGTCAATAGGTGGAAATCTTCTGTTTATGAGCAACAGTAATAATGTATGATAAATGTTCTATATTATAATTATAATTATTGGATTACCTTTCTTAATTAAATATGAGTTGTAACATACATCTAAGTCTATGATTATTGTTGTTTGAATGGAGCGATGTATACTGATAATACGAAGGAACGAATGAACGAATGAACGAATGAACGATTGAACGAACGATAGAACGAACGATAGAACGAACGATAGAACGATCGATAGAACGAACGATAGAACGAACGATAGAACGAACGATTGAACGAACGATAGAACGAACGAACGATAGAACGAAAGATAGAACGCTGGAACGATATAACGAACGAACGATAGAACGATAGACCGATATAACGAACGAACGATAGTACGAACGATCGAATGAACGAACGAACGAACGAACGAATGATAGAACGATAGAACAAACGAACGATAGAACGAACGAACGTTAAAACGAACGAACGAAAGAACGATACAACGAACGGACGAACGAACGGACGAACGGACGGACGAACGATTGGTAGAACAATCGCTAGAAGAACGCTAGAACGTTAGAACGAACGTTAGAACGATAGAACGAACGAACGAATGATAGAACGAACGATAGAACGAACGATATAACGGACCAACGATAGAACGAACCAACGAACGATAGAGCGAACGATAAAACTAAACAACGATCGAACGAATGAAAAAATGATCGCTGCTGTGGGATTTACAACATCTTGTTTAAGTGACGTCCTTTCTGGAAAACGTAACATGTGAAGTCACTATTTGCATGCAGGAAACAATATTTACTCCATATGGTCACTTCGTTTTCATATTGCCACATAGGGCAAATATAGCTTCATGTCAGTAACATCATGACGTCATCTGTTTTCTGGAATGACGTCACTTTAAGAAAAGCTTGGAAATCATACAGCCGCACTCAAATAGTAAATAAAGCCCTATTTTGATATAATGTTGTGCAAGTCTACATTACATGCATCAACTGGTCTATAGATAGATCACGGTGAAATACGTGTGTAAACTCTCACCCTGAACACAACTCGGTAACTTTCCGCCAGGAGTATTATAAGTGCCATAGCTGCACGTGTAACTGTTCATATCCGGGATGTAGCTAACTGGACAGGTTAAAATGACGTCACTTCTGTGCAACACAACAGCTCCACTATTCAACAAGGCGCCGTTTACATCAGCAATGCTTCCTTTGCCATCAGTTTCTGGTACTGTACAATTACCTAGAAGAAACATGACACTACATTAAAACAAGTATGATAATCTTCGTTCCGGGTGATGAGGACTTCTTTCGTGGCACACTATCGTACAGTGCGCACGTATTTGCCTTATTTAATTTTGACACAAAGCATATTGTTCTCGACACATCGTTTTTTTTCATGTAAAAGAGTATGAAAACACGTAGATATCTAATTTAATTGAGAAGCTCTGGAACTAAACTAGACAGCAAGTGCTGTAGCGATCTGATTTGTATCATAGTCGAACACAAATTGTTTGTGTTCAAACAGACGTTTCTCTTCATCATGCGACATCACTGATGTATGCAAATAAACAGACATGACATACACCGTGATTGTGAAATTGAAACCCCCTAGAAGTTTAACCAATCAAATAAACGTAGCGATTATGCACCGTGAATATGAACCCTAATGACGTTGAACCAATCCTGGTCAAGTATTGATATGAAATATCGCATTTGTCAACAGTGCGGTAACTAACACTGCGTGTTTCTAGTTAATGTACTCTGTCTTTAGATAATTAAGTCCCTCCCCTCCACTTAACTTTAAATTTAGCTCCACCTCTCCAGATGAAGCACTACAAATTTCAAAGTTAACTGCCGAACCTATGATGCAATTTATTTGTTAATGCATGTACAACTTGACTGAAATACAACTATATATAATCCCGCCAATGATAAGCAATGGAGTGCTCTATACCAGAACCTGACGGCTGCGTTGGAACTTGGACGTTGTTTCCATCAGTGTTTGTGTTAAATATGACGGTTAAATAACTAAAACTGTATTTCTTGAAAGTACTAACCCGTTCTTCTACAAGCAACGGACTGATGATTTAACTCCATGAATCAAAGAGTTGGATGAAACAAACGGGTGGAGGAGAAATGGCATTGGTCGTATTATATCCAGTCCGTTGTCAAGGAGATCAGTCCGTTGTCAAGGAGATCAGTCTGTTGTCAAGGAGATCAGTCTTTTGTCAAGGAGATCATACGCCTTACCTGTTCGAACCTACAACCTACAAATTCAGTCGAAAGCACAACCGACTGAGGTGACCAGGTTGGCTGAGAATTTACTTTCATGTGAAACTAGTACACTTTGCCAATAACTATTACCATACATACTTAAATGATACAGTAAAAACTCAATAATGCGACCACCCTTGAAACCCTTCATTATTATTATTATTATTGAGGTGGTCTTAATATTGAGGCTGATCAAAAAACAAACTAGTGAAAATGGACTTATTGGAGTTATGTTCCTAATCTTAAGGTGATCTTATTCTTTAGGTGGTCTTAAAGTGAGGTCTGGCTGTAATTGGTCACTTACAGAATCACTGAAGCTATTCTGATTGAGATACGAACAGAATTTCTATCAAGTACTTACTGGGCTCACACATTGGAGAAAACGGTTCCCATACTCCATGTGTTTTACACGAGAATCTATCCGGAACTAGTCCATCTGCTACAATGGAATGTCCATCAATACACCTTATCTCGAATCCGTCTTCAAAAGAACCAGTCATTGTTGCGTTTGTCACCATCTGACAAAATGATTGAGCTGAAATTTCGAGAATCAGACACCTTAGAGCATAAAGTCCAGTTTGTAAATATGTTTTGAAACAAATGACAATCAAAGTACTGAACTTCCTCCCTGTCTCGAGGTATGAATAAGCACGAATGCCGTAACACACGCGTACGGAAAGAAATTTCCATTTTGCCAGAATCATACGCAATGTATAATCCTCCGTATCCTTCTTCGCTCGGTAGTTCGTATTCAAAATCACACTGAGCTTTCTTGAACTCTAACCCAAATCGTCCATTAAATGAATGATAAACGAATCATCATCGACTCTAAAGAGAAACCAATCACATCCACACCAGTAGATGAATGTGTATGGCAATAACATGTCTAGTTCTTGTGGTAGAGTGAAAATGAGATTTTCCTTCTGACGAGTAGACAACTATTGCCACCTACTGGTCATCGGTGTAACGTTTCTGGAGATTATAACATTTTAAACAATCTGAGTGGTAATACAACATTAGCCATCGAGCTATTCTCCCCTTTCAATTACACACTTCACAACCAAACGCTGTTCCCGTGGTAACGCACATGAATAGAAATCCAGGGGTCAAAGGTTCGATCCCCCGCTCAACCACAAACCTAACTAATGGTCTTTCGGATGAGATCTAAACCTAAGTCCCATGTATCGGTGCTATACTTCGGGCATGTAAAAGAACCAGGGGTGTCTCTGGAACTGGGATACTTTCTGTATCGTGCACATTCCTCCGAAACCTAAAATTACTTTTCTGGTTAAGCTGGTACTAATGCTAAAACTCTACATACACTTACACATCAAACGATGCGTAATAGGGCGACTGAGATGACTGATACTGATGTGCTTTAAGTCTGATTGCAGATATAGAACAACAAGAGCCGCTATCTGGACAGCGTGTGTCGTTGTATAAACACATTAACATTAATTATATTTCCAATCCTTTACGTATATCAACTTACTTTTACATAGGAGCTGTTTTTCTATGTTAAATTCCCATTTTCCGCCATCACAATACACCGACTGCACATCGATACCCGGTGTCTCCAGTTTGCATGTCACATTGATCTGAGAATGAAAAACAAACGAATTCAATAATCCGTAAATGCGATCATCATAGTATTAAAAGTCTATTATTATATTACAGAAGAATTTTGTTTAGAGATAACTGGTCGTAATCTGATAAACTCGACTTGTGCGGTATGTGGTTTGCTGTTACATTGTATTATATGAAATATATATTAGAGGTCGAAAGTCCAAGCCACGGGTGTTCTACACGACAATTTAACTGACGATAATGTAAACCCAAAGCGCTTTGTCCCCCACACGTCAGGTTCAATTGGAGAATTAGCAGGTTAAAAGTGGCCGGTAGCCGAGGAACACAGGCAAGATCAACTAACCTCCGCACATAGCTGGTAGTCTGAAGAAAAGCGGCGTTAACAGCCATTCCTATCAGTAAAGGACAGTCGAATGACCACGTTGATCAACGAAGATTCATTAATAGAAGTATTAATGTACAGTGTCGATACAATGGGAAAAAAGGCTGGAAATGTCACATACGATGAGCACATTCATCCCCTGAACACAAGGACAATTGGAAATATATCCAATCTTCATACATGTAAACAGTTAAGAAGACACTAGGGACATAAGAAACACAGGGCGATAGCATACGTATACCCGACAATAAACATAAAGAGAAACTGTAAGCATAATTATAGGTATTGACAATCAGGATATACATTACCGCTTCATTATCTGGTACGCTAGCTCCATTTTCTGACACTCCTCCGTTGTAAGTGACCAAGTATTTCTCAGCGTCATACTGGACTCTACAAGCTTTTGCAAATACCATACGAAAAATGAATGAAAGTAAAAGACATCTAGAATAATTATTTCAAGTAGAATGAAACAATATGAGTCCGGCCTTAGACAATCTCTTAAAAATAATATCCAAAACACACACACATGATACAACATTTTACGCTCTGTGTGTGCATCGAAGTATCGATAATGTAACTGAACTGATTTTAATATGACTGATTTCGAGGATTCTGAAATACAGAAAATAAAACTCCGGAATTAATTAGTCCAGAATCACAAGGAGACATCGCAAATAGGCCACTGAGCTGCAGTCAATTTGTTATTTTGGTGCACGAGAACGTTAATGGTAACATTGAGACTTCTGTGATAGGGTATGGGATATAAAAAGCATAATAACAAGTAACCCACGAAACAAGTGATTCGTACGGAGCCCCTAAAATGACATTCCATATTCTTTTTTTATTTCGTTTAAACGTAATATTATTTCATTTTATTATTTCGTTTAAACGTAATATTATTTCGTTTAAACGTAATATTATTTCGTTTAAACGTAATATTATTTCGTTTAAACGTAATATTATTTCGTAAATACGAATTATTATTTCGTTTAAACGTAATATTATTTCGTTTAAACGTAATATTATTTCGTTTAAACGTAATATTATTTCGTTTAAACGTAATATTATTTCGTAAATACGAATTATTATTTCGTTTAAACGTAATATTATTTCGTTTAAACGTAATATTATTTCGTAAATACGAATTATTATTTCGTTTAAACGTAATATTATTTCGTTTAAACGTAATATTATTTCGTTTAAACGTAATAAAATCAATATAACGTTTAAACGTTATATTATTTGGTATTTACGAAATAATATTACGTTTAAACGAAATAATAATTCGTATTTACGAAATTATATTACGTTTAAACGAAATAATTTTACGTTTAAACGAAATGATATTACGTTTAAACGAAATAATATTACGTTTATACGAAATAAAAAAAGAATATGGAATGTCATTTTAGGGGCTCCGTAGATTCGCCAGGTGCGTACATGTTCATTATTTAGCATTGCATCAGCACATAACAAAAACAAATAGCTGGTGACTGGTATATTCAATTACGATCTTACTGGGATTATTCTTTGACATTGTGAAACTTAGAATCAGTCGAACAAAATGTTTGTATATGATTTTGAGATACATTTACTTAACTCTTACTAAACAGTGGAACAACAATGTCAAACAACTTAAGCATGAGTATGGACAGGCATACAATAATGACAAGTTACAATAATGATGGTGAACAAAATCGTGACTTGCACAACAGGTAGTACCTTTCCGTTGTACTTGCCTACCCTTGTCACAAGGTGGTAGGTTACCCTCCCAGTTTCCATCATTGCATGTGTAGTTGGTTTCAATGAAGCTACATTTTTCATTCCGGCGAAACACTAGAAACAGTGTTCGATGTGGAAACGTCTGGCCGTTTTCAAACTGCTCTATCTCCATGTCATTTTTGTCGAAGACAGAATACATCGCATGATCGATGTTCGGTACTTCACAGGCAGCTGTAAGACATTACAAACTTACATATTTTAGAGTGTGTGTTAAATTAATATGAATGCTAAGAATTACAACAAATATCTTAGCTGTGCATTTACCTCTTAACTGCATTGTCTCCCTTCCACATTTAACTCATTAACTTATTTCTTGTAACCGTTTGACAGTGATGCTTGTATTAACCGCGAACGCATGGATATATTACCTGGGCCAATACATTTCAATACACAATGTAGGTGTATTGAAATGTTCGTGTTTGTCCGTAAAGTTGACAGAGAAAAAGCCGCGGTTTTGTTTCGATAGAAAAGTAAACCAAACAGTTAGATAGATAGATAGATACTTTTATTACCTCCATATCTGGAGAGCACAACAATATGTACATCAACATTTAAATACACTGTGGTACAAAGTACATTGTATATACATGTAAACACATAAAAACAAACTGGCATCAAAAAAGCATCAAACATCTGCCCGTATTTGCTACCTTATCGAAACGAAAATTAAGGTAATCATTGAACAGCGCTTAACAAAGTCAGTTATGTCTCACTTATAAGTGCAGCTTACGATAAACGGTTAGTGAGACTATACAGAGTTACAGCAACGGTGAAGTTAGTGAATGTAACACCGTTATTTTCAACATCGAGCCCCAAGATCCTTTCACACTGGTTAAATGGGCTCAGACATATTAAATCACCAAAGCGAGCGTATCCAATCAGAGCGTCCCATAGTTTTGTTTGGTCATTGGCACTACAAAAACATAAAAGATGTACAATCACATTGTCCGTATGTTGTTGACATAGTACACATTTCTTGATGTAATGTTTAGACATCCACACAGCACATGTGCGCATGATGGTTCTGCAGACGCGTGAGTGAGATGGGGTTTCGCGACAAAGATTCCACAAATTTGAGCTTTGGTTGTAGTCAATGACATATGGATGTGCCCATTCATGTCCAGAACGAATGATATCTTCAATCATACGGGATGTGTTGTTAGCAGTAACATGTTGTCTGAGGATCTTATTCCACACGTTCTTCGACGGGAATATCGCTTCACGAACATAGACATTCAAAAAGTCTGTCAACATGTATTTGTCTAGTATCCGATAAACATCGGGGATAAAACCAGTACTTGGTCCCCTATCGTTGACAAATCTAATAAGCATGTACACAAACAGTGATTTGGCAAGATGAACACTTGGAAGTCTACATAATTGACCAAGAAGTTGTAATTTTTTAAATTCTACGATGGTTTCCATCGACTCCATGCTTAAACATGAAAATGAAAAGTCTGTGTGTGTCCTTCTTGTGAACTGCTGCATGTGTTTAATGCAGAAGCGATGCGTTTTCTCCAAGTTATACATGTCTCTTTTGGAGTAAATATTCCATAGTTCACACCCGTATAAGGCTCTTGGAAGTACGGCAGATGTATAAATTGTTCTGATGGTAATGGGGTTAACAGTAGACACATCTACGCCACTGCTGATCACACCTAAATATGTCCCCCTCAATTTCATACATGCCTCTTGTATGTTTGATTTCGCCGACATCGTCATTGAGCATGAAATACCAAGGTGAGGGCAACTCTCCACTTCTTCTATATGTTCTGGGCCTAGTCGAAAATTTCGTCCACTGTCCTTTGATGGAATTTCATTAAATACGATGACTTTGCACTTGGACGCGTAATAGAAGTATCTCCATTTACGTGCATATTCCCAGCATATGTTCAGCATCTTGTCTAGACCAGCCTTCGAGAAGGACATTAACATCATATCATCTGCCACAGTAGGTGAGGCCACTGGGTTGCCTTGTACGCAGAACCCATAACCACTTGCCTCTAGTTCGTCTATGAGACCATTAATATAGACAAGGTAAATAAGTGGTGAACTCTTGCCACCTTGTCTGGTACCCTGTAACACCTGGAAATCGTCGGACAGCAGTCCCTGACATCTGACACGGCTACGTGAATTGGTGTATAATGCTCGAAGCGAAATAAGGGTAGTGTCATCCACATTAAAATCCATCAGCTTGTAGAAGAGGCCGATATCCAGCACATAGACAACGTAACTGAGATAGGAGGCCGATATCCAGCACATATACAACGTAACTGAGATAGCAGGCCGATATCCAGCACATACACAACGTAACTGAGATAGCAGGCCGATATCCAGCACATAGACAACGTAACTTAGATAGGAGGCCGATATCCAGCACATAGACAACGTAACTTAGATAGCAGGCCGATATCCAGCACATAGACAACGTAACTTAGATAGGAGGCCGATATTCAGCACATATACAACGTAACTGAGATAGCAGGCCGATATCCAGCACATACACAACGTAACTGAGATAGCAGGCCGATATCCAGCACATAGACAACGTAACTTAGATAGGAGGCCGATATCCAGCACATAGACAACGTAACTGAGATAGGAGGCCGATATCCATCACATAGACAACGTAACTGAGATAGGAGGCCGATATCCATCACATAGACAACGTAACTGAGATAGGAGGCCGATATCCAGCACATATACAACGTAACTGAGATAGCAGGCCGATATCCAGCACATAGACAACGTAACTTAGATAGGAGGCCGATATCCATCACATAGACAACGTAACTGAGATAGGAAGCCGATATCCATCACATATACAACGTAACTGAGGTAGGAGGACGATATCCAGCACATAGAAAACGTAACTAGATAGGAGGCCGATATCCAGCACAAAGACAACGTAACTTAGATAGGAGGCCGATATCCAGCACATATACAACATAACTGAAGCGCCTTTCATTATAGTCAACGCTCAATTATCTATACTGCCGAACAATTAAACATAATACATGTTTGTGTATGCTTATATCGAAGTTGAATGTGTTGGTTATTAGTAAATGATATATGTTGACAAGTTGTATTCTGCGACAAATGAGTTTGCACAAGTACGCTCCATAAACTGCCAACATATTCCCACCAATCGCCATGCTGGGCACATATCTGTTGATATAGTGACATGTGTACATGTGTGTTGTTGCAAAGTAAACGTCATATTCCATTTACATAATTAGGACTGTTCATTGCACTTACAAAACTCGTCTATCTCCATCACAAGACAGAGCTGTAACCCAGTTTTAAAACTAGATGTACGTAAAGTGAGGTTACTCTACTGACGTTGTTTACCACAAAATCGCAACAGATGGTCGTCTTGTTGCATCTAGTAGCTCTAGATCTCAATTGGAGGTTACTCTACTGAACTTGTGTAGCCTACAATATGAAAGAGGGATTACTCTACTGACCTTTGTTACACATAATTTCAAAGGGAGGTTACTCTAATAACTTTTTGTTGCTAGAAGTCTCAAAGGGAGGTTACTATACTGACCTTTTGTGCCACACAGTCTCACATCAAATGGATCGTTATATTGACAGAAACATTCACAATTACTTCCACCAACAAATCCATCCTCGCATTCATCCACTGGACAACCATCTGGAAGAATACTATATCAAAAGTTTACATTGTGGTAATGACGACGCTTGGAATACAGAATGCATAAACTATCAAACACAATAGCGTTTTACACAGGGACTGGTATCAATCTATACAAGTAAGTCAAAACTTGTATGCAGTATAATCACATACAGTATGAAATATGTTACCAACTACATGTACTGTGATTTCAACTAAGACGTGCAGCAGATTTTTAAAAACCATATTTTAAGACCGTATTTTAATTTTCCTTCCTTGCTTTAACTCGATATTCAGACCACATCGCATCACAGAACCAAAGGTGGTGTTTCTATTGAAGTTAAATGTTGACACAGCAGTCAGAAAGCTAGTAAATTATACATGTGAAATGAGTCTATTTATGTAAGTAATCAAAGAACATAGCCACGGAATTCTTAAAGAAAAATTAAATTGAAAACATTGAACAATTAGTAAGACTTTAATGTCAACAATGGTATACTTATAGATCAGAGACGGCAATATTTATCAATGCTTGCCCTAAAACAGAATTTCATTTTTTTCAAGACAGTGCAACCTCCACATAGCAACCTCCACATAGCAACCTTCTCATAGCAACCTCCACATAGCAACCTTCTCATAGCAACATCCACATAGCAACCTCCACATAGCAACCTTCTCATAGCAACCTCCACATAGCAACCTCCACATAGCAACCTCCACATAGCAACCTCCACATAGCAACCTCCACATAGCAACCTTCTCATAGCAACCTCCACATAGCAACCTTCTCATAGCAACCTTCTCATAGCAACCTCCACATAGCAACCTTCTCATAGCAACATCCACATAGCAACCTCCACATAGCAACCTTCACATAGCAACCTCCACATAACAACCTCCACATAGCAACCTCCACATAGCAACATCTTATGGAAGACGCAAACTTTGGTTGTTGTTAAGATGTTGCTGCTATGGTGAGGATTTGTAGAGGATGAATCGAATATGTAGAAAAACTCGCAATTACAAAATAGCGCCAATCCTTTGTTAACTGAATGACATTGTATTGTATAGTACGTATATTTAATTTTGTAGCTCCCTAGCTCAAAATTGGTAACAAAATCCCTAACTATAAGTACTCCTTAATGAAGTTACCTACATACCTGAACACTTGTACAAGTCATTGGCAATTTTCATGTCGTAGTAGCTGAGACTAGGACTTGTACCAATAATGTCTAAGAATGTCGCATTTCTAGGTTCGATGGTTACAAGTTCAGCCGTTGCATTAATTGAAAAAAACTGAAATGATCAAAAAAAAGAATCACATTTTCGATAAGAATATTCTGCATGCGCTACTGTTGCACTGGAAGGGTCACGAAGGGTCAGGGATATATGATGAAGGTATGTGAAGAATGATACGGAAGTGAAATTATTGCATTACCATGGATACAACTACATGTCCTCGTCTTTGATGACGACACATCTAATTCCTGTGTATCATTATATACAGCAGGAATGTGATGAAAGTAAGACAGAGAATGGCGGTGTATCAATCAGGGTCTTTCAGTTAACAACCCTAGGTTGCAAAATGAATTTTAAATTTAGTTTAAACCCATTTATTTATATCAAGTTCGTGATCAAATCCCACTCAACGCAGGGCTCGAACTCACGACCTGTATAGCAATAAAAACCAGAGAAATGTAGCAACATTACGGGTTCACCGTATAGAAAAGGTCAATTCAAATACTGGAGGATTAAACTCGTTTCTCTATTTCCTTGCTAAGTACTGATATTCATTTTCTGCACATGAGCTTGTTAAATGTACACATTTTATACTTACCATTTTACCATAGTGCATAACACTATAGTAATCGTATGGTTTGTTGTAATCGTTGTAGTCATTAGCAACCAGAGGATCAAACTGGAACTTCGTGCTGGCGTTGATATGCTTATAGTTAATTTTAACAAACTGGTCACGATCCGCCCTCATATGTTCATGGTAAAACCCGAGGGCGTGGCCAATCTCGTGCACAAGAATCTCTTTCTGAAAAAAAACAACATTGGAAAATTATAGAGACAAACGTCATACGTAATGAGATTCAGGTTTCAGATCCATGACCATTGTTTAGTCAAGAACGCTCGATCCGAATCTCTGTGAAGCTGTATTAGCTAGCCATCTCTCATGTAAACTACATATATTCAAATGGTGTGTATTGTATGTATAATAAAGTGTTTGATATATAAGACTTCACATTGATAGCTGTAGATCAATTTAGACTCCACATTGTTTACATTCACGATATTTTACTTATAACTGGTACGCATAATTCAATCAAGCTCGCAGTCAATACAATTGTATCATGAGCGTGTGTATTCCAATCACTGTAACAGCCGACCGGTGTACGGAAACGTCATTTATCCTACTGAAGACAGCAGACTTTGTCGGCATTGGAAGATTACTTTTATATTGCTTTGCTGTTTTTAATGAAATATCGAGCAGTCTACGCGGTCCAGTTAGGTTTACCCGTGGTCAGCGTCCGTGTACAACAGAGGGCTTTCTTTCCGATAAGATAGCTTGTGCTGGCATAGTGGACGAGGGGTACAACATCTGACACCTGATCGACATGTCATGGGTATGAATACTGCCGTGAACGGGGTAAACCGTTATAAAGGTTACAATCCATGCATCAGTTGCGAGTACTGGTTGGTAAAAGAGGAAGCAATCACCGAACATGAATAAAATAAGTTGTTAACTTGTTTCAAAATCGTTGTAAGATAAATTTATTTGATAAACTAAATGTTAGTTACACGTCAATTAAGCTTAGTTCTGTCACCCGGGATGTCCGGGTTCAATTAGCGGGTGGGACACGTCATGTCCTTCCGAGCCATCTAGCAACGGTACATTGTATTGTTCTCTACCTCTGATTCATGTGGGGATTTTGTATGTTGCTTGCTGGTTAATAATTAATTCCAGGAGCACTGGTTTACTCAACAGACCGCCGTTAAACCCAACAAAACAAAACTAAATGAGTGCCACTGTACGATTTCCAACCTATTCTTTCAGTGACGTCATTTCCAGAAAACGTCACATGTGACGTCATCATGTACTTACAGTTAGCAATATTTGCCCCATTAGGCAATATGAAAACAAAGTGACCAGAGTAAATAGTGCTACTGCTTGCACATAGTTACATCACATGTTACGTTTTCTTAAAATGACGTCACTTACAGAAGAGGTTGGAAATCACACAGTAGCGCTCAATTGGTATTTACAATGATACTAGAAAACGGAGATACGTACATACATACATCCCTTACTCAGATTGATGGGTTGTCTCCCTTCCATACGTCCAACGAGGGATTCGCATATTCTGTTCAGATAGAGAAACATGTGATCATAACAAACATACCACAATTATTCCATAAACCAATCAATACGTCAGTAAGTACCACCATGAAATTTATACATTATTTTACGATATAACTTACAATATCTCCAGACGGTTATTTTCATGCTAACATAATTTATTCACTACTCAACATTTATAATCGGTCCTTTAGAAGTTGTAACATAAAATAATAAATTAATGATCATTATCAATGTTTCAAAAGTTCACAGTATGACCGTCACCTTGAACCTGACGACATGGCCGAAAGTTCACAGTATGACATTCACCTTTAACCTGCCGACATGGCCGAAAGTTCGCAGTATGACCTTCACATTGAACTTGCCGACATGGCCGAAAGTTCACAGTATGACATTCACATTGAACCTGCCGACATGGCCGATAGTTCACAGTATGACCTTCACCTTGAACTTGCCGACATGACCGAAAGTTCACAGTATGACCTTCACCTTGAACCTGCTGACATAAGTTGTAGACATAGTCTTACAGAGATCATCAATTTACCTAGGCAAACACAATTACTTGCCTCCGTAAAATGTATTCAGGTTCCGAAACTAGAGCCAGAAATAGCAATATCATATTGCATGGCGAAAATGATCACAAATCCCCTATCACTTATATAATGTAGTTCTCACAAACATACCCCTTATCAGAGTGGCGAAAATCAATAACATCAAGATCTGTGGGTTTGGCTTCAACAAACTTTAAGCATGTATATTCCTCCCAGTGATTCATGGCTTGCAACAGGAGAAGTTTATCTTGCACGCCTGTAATTATTACAAGCAAATTTATTCAAACAAAATTAAATCCTAGTTTTGAACAGTTATTATACTAAATACAGTAAAACCCCACCTAACAACCACCTCAATAATAAGACCACCTCGGTATTAAGAACACAATTTTCAAGTCATGTGTCATTGTTTTGCTTTTTATTCAACCTCAGTATTCAGACCTCAAACAGAAGGCCAGTTTTCAAGGATCCCAATGGTGGTCATATTATTGAGGTTTTACAGTACGTTTCTTTCGAAATTTAGTGATAATGTGCCTTCAAAAACGTGAGCATAAAATGATCAGGCAATGTTTAGTGTTGAACCTTCACCATCATCACCAATAACACCACAACCATCTAGATAACAAATATTATCATTATTATAATCATCATTCCCATCACTAGCAACAATATTATCATCATCATCAATAGTAGCACACCCGACACCACCAGTACCATTATCATCATCAGCAGCAGCTTACATAGTAACATCATCATCATAATCAGAATTATCATTTTCATCATTATTATGCCTTACTAAATTCTTCCGATATAGTGTAGCTAATTCTTCGTGTCCAGAGTTTTTCTTTTTCTAAAACAGCATTTCTTTTACTTCTTCTGTCCTGTGGCAACTCTTCTGTTCTGTAAATGGGAGGTTATAAATGTACTTCAAACCAAAATTAGTCATGTCCTTGAGGAGGATTGAAAACTCGATTGTCAAACATTACTCATTTCTATAGTACATGCTCCCACTTACTGGTATCCATATACGAACATTCCTCCCCATACACTCATATACACTTAAGAAAAGTTATAAGATTGCACTTTTCTAATGCGAATAATGTTTTTATTGATAAACATATTTACACGAAATTGTGTATATTTGATATTGGCTACGTGTAGATCATGATTCACGGGTCAAATGTATCGGTTTAAATAACATGATGAGTCGAGTCCGGGTAGGCACACACGCTATTAGACTCTTTCCTATCAACCAGATCATCTTTAAGTGGGAGCTGTAGTACTGATCTTTTTTACATCATCACATTTATTGATTTTATTTGTCCAATCTGTGGATTTATTACATGAAATAAATACAATATTATTCCAGGTTTCTACGCTATATTTGTTGAAAATTTCAGCAAGATAAGATTTATATTGACAGCGTTAGTGTCATATACAATACATATTGTATACAAGGGGTCCGCACTACATACAGCATACTTACACATAGTTGTCTTTAATGGATCCATTATTGAACATATCATTACAAAATTGAAATGTATTACACTATTAGTAATAGCAGCAGAAGTAGTGTTAGTTAAATATTGGTTATGTTTTCTGTTCTCGTAACCGTCTCGGGGCCACTTGATATTTACACAGACAAGAATAATAACATACAGACTGGAATGCATGTGTGTATCTGTCATTGTTTATATGCATGGTTTACTGAATCTCATAGTCATCTGACATGTAGCAGAGACATGACTTAAGAAGGCAATCTATGCATGTATGTATCTGTCATTGTTTATATGCATGGTTTACTGAATCTCATAGTCATCTGACATGTAGCAGAGACATGACTTAAGAAGGCACTCTATGCATGTATGTATCTGTCATTGTTTATATGCATGGTTTACTGAATCTCATAGTCATCTGACATGTAGCAGAGACATGACTTAAGAAGGCACTATATGCATGTATGTATCTGTCATTGTTTATATCCATGGTTTTCTGAATCTAATAGTCATCTGACATGTAGCAGAGACATGACTTAAGAAGGCACTATATGCATGTGTGTATCTGTCATTGTTTATATGCATGGTTTTCTGAACCTCATAGTCATCTGACATGTAGCAGAGACATGACTTAAGAAGGCACTCTATGCATGTGTGTATCTGTCATTGTTTATATGCATGGTTTTCTGAATCTCATAGTCATCTGACATGTAGCAGAGACATGACTTAAGAAGGCACTATATGCATGTATGTATCTGTCATTGTTTATATGCATGGTTTTCTGAACCTCATAGTCATCTGACATGTAGCAGAGACATGACTTAAGAAGGCACTATATGCATGTATGTATCTGTCATTGTTTATATGCATGGTTTACTGAATCTCATAGTCATCTGACATGTAGCAGAGACATGACTTAAGAAGGCACTCTATGCATGTATGTATCTGACATTGTTTATATCCATGGTTTACTGAATCTCATAGTCATCTGACATGTAGCAGAGACATGACTTAAGAAGGCACTATATGCATGTGTGTATCTGTCATTGTTTATATGCATGGTTTTCTGAATCTAATAGTCATCTGACATGTAGCAGAGACATGACTTAAGAAGGCACTATATGCATGTGTGTATCTGTCATTGTTTATATGCATGGTTTTCTGAATCTCATAGTCATCTGACATGTAGCAGAGACATGACTTAAGAAGGCACTATATGCATGTGTGTATCTGTCATTGTTTATATGCATGGTTTTCTGAATCTCATAGTCATCTGACATGTAGCAGAGACATGACTTAAGAAGGCACTCTATGCATGTGTGTATCTGTCATTGTTTATATGCATGGTTTTCTGAATCTAATAGTCATCTGACATGTAGCAGAGACATGACTTAAGAAGGCACTATATGCATGTTTGTATCTGTCATTGTTTATATGCATGGTTTTCTGAATCTCATAGTCATCTGACATGTAGCAGAGACATGACTTAAGAAGGCACTATATGCATGTATGTATCTGTCATTGTTTATATGCATGGTTTACTGAATCTCATAGTCATCTGACATGTAGCAGAGACATGACTTAAGAAGGCACTATATGCATGTGTGTATCTGTCATTGTTTATATGCATGGTTTTCTGAATCTCATAGTCATCTGACATGTAGCAGAGACATGACTTAAGAAGGCACTATATGCATGTATGTATCTGTCATTGTTTATATTCATGGCTTTCTGAATCTCATAGTCATCTGACATGTAGCAGAGACATGACTTAAGAAGGCACTATATGCATGTGTGTATCTGTCATTGTTTATATGCATGGTTTACTGAATCTCATAGTCATCTGACATGTAGCAGAGACATGACTTAAGAAGGCACTATATGCATGTATGTATCTGTCATTGTTTATATGCATGGTTTTCTGAATCTAATAGTCATCTGACATGTAGCAGAGACATGACTTAAGAAGGCACTATATGCATGTATGTATCTGTCATTGTTTATATGCATGGTTTACTGAATCTCATAGTCATCTGACATGTAGCAGAGACATGACTTAAGAAGGCACTATATGCATGTTGAATATACATGTAATGTGCTTACTATAGTAAATTCGAGTATTCCTTTTTACTTACGTATTAATGACATCACGCCAAGTTTCCTCTGTGATAATCATATCATACTGTAGCTTGACCAGTTTCTCAGAGCGGTTCACCAGGGAGTACTCGTACCAGTCTGAAACAATATACATTAAACATATATAATCATATATTTGGCGACCATCTTGGCGGCCATCTTGGCAGCCATGTTGCATTTCTCTAAGTGTCAACACATCTTTACTGGGCCCCGTCAAAAGACGCCTAAACCACTGTTCTGATATTACATAATGATCTTACAATTCGAGTGCAACAATAATTTTATGAGAAACTAAACAGCTGTGTAAAAAACATACTATCATATATTTATACAGCACACGTCACAAAGGGCAGAGACCGCTGACACAAATTCCAAAATTAGTTCGGCAACAGTTTATATGAAACTAAAGGGAGAGAATAAGTTGCTACAGGGAACGACACATAAGAGAAGTGCAATCCCTGATGGATGAAATGATAACAGCATTCAATGCAAGTGTGGGGCGACTTACATGAGAAAATTCGTCGATGTATTCACAAGGTCAAAAGTGAAACTGTTTGTTTATGGAACAGGCCAAAAGGCTCAACAATAATAGCAAACATTTCAGTATTGACTCACAGTTCCATGTACTTATACTCTCATTACTGTGATCTTCAAACTTGGAAGTAAACGGAGAAAAAATGTATAAAATGAATTTCGTGCTTTCATAATGACGGGCCCAAACGTCCGCTCTGAAAATTATACAAAAATCACCACAAGTTTTATTTGCTACCTTACTTGTGTGTTCTTACTTAAATATGTTCGATGGTTCAGAAGTTAACAAAATCAAGTAAGAATTACCTGGTAAAGAAATACGCGCTTGTAGTCCGCTTTCTTGATCCTCTGTAATACAACAAAACAACAATATAAGACACAATTCAACAAACCAGCGTTTTTTCTGTTAGGGTTACATCCGTGCTAGCTGTGCACAATGTATGTGGAACTATTTGAGAATTTCATGTTCAAGAATAATGACATAGTCTCTAATTAACAAGGCAGCAGTAGTGTTTTCTAGTTTTAATCATATATGTGTCATATATTCCCAATGGCAATTGGTATCTGCTCCCCAAATTTTGATGCTATGCATAATCATAACACAAATGCGTGTATTATACTCAATATCAGTATTAATAGAACCACATCTGACATTTGACCATATTTTAACTTCTGTACAACGGTTTCCAATGGATACAGAAACATAACATGTGCCCTTTAGATTCATTGTTTCAAAGTGGCAAGAAGAGGACGATGCATGTTGTGTTGTAAAACAACACAGGGACACATTGGCAAACCTGCGCAGTCTGACCTACGTTAAAAGGAACACCATTTATCCCCTCATATACCTCACGCGGAGCATGATATGTTGCGGTGATCATGACCTTTACACCCGCCATAATAATTAATTTGCTTTCATTGGTCAAACGGTCAGCCCTGGGTCAAGTATTATCATTTCGTCAATAGCTGCCCCTAATGTATAATCATTTGAATGCAGTTACACATTTACACTTTTCCTTAAACGTTTTACAATCTGACCTCGGTGTTTTATCAAAATAAAAACAACAACTTACTTTTGAAATCATCTTCAACTTTAGCAAACAGTTGGTCAATACTTCTAGAAAATACACCTTGTATCAATACAACCTGTATGATATGTAATAAATAAACATTCATAATTATAACTTCTTCCAAATAATTATGAAATACATTAAAACACAACGACTGTTGTTACGCTATGTGAAAGGTGTGTGTTTTTGTGGCAATATATACGAGGAGTGTTAAAAAAATACGCAGAAAAGTGATGCCATACTTTTATAAATGTCTCGGATATGATGAAACTTTATCTATATATATATATAAGTCATGTCGTATATACAATGCACATTGACAAAACCGCGGATGTTGGTATCATACAATGCATAGGAAATAGAAAATGCATGTATGCAAGTTAGTCTGGCTACCGGACTAGATAACAGTTTTATCAACTAGATCAAATGTGTATTTTTTATATATACCTTATTTGTCTCAGATTATCTATGTTCGAGGCGCAAAGGGGTAATACATTATAAAATGAAGTAACTACATGAGTTGTCTCCTATAAAACACAGTAAAACATAGAGTGTGTATACTTTTCGCATGATAAAATCACCCGCCTGGTTTATGCTCTTTTTAATTAATGTGTTTTACCTTTAAATCGGTTCTAAGCACACAAGATTGTCACGAGTTAACTCCCTAAATTCAAAATATCACACAACGACATTAGTTTGAAACAAAACTTGTCTCATTATATAGCATACAGATGGAACCCGTTCTCACAATCCTATGTTAAATTTATATACACTTTATCATAGAACAACGAATACATTATTTTACAAGAGAAGAAAGCCTTCACATTGTTAAAACACTCAGCAATACATTTAAGACATGTATTTTGTTAATTTCTTACAATTTGAATTTAGTGGAATGGTGTATGGTAGTTTTCACATCGACTCTTCGAACTGCGCAACAAATCACCGTAACATTACTTCGAATGTCATAATTGACACCAGTTTCCAGGAAAATGACTCCAATTTAATACAAAAAACAAGATGCTTTAAAGAAATGATATGATGATAATTACGGACGTTAGTCAAATGTATACACGAAAATCTTAAGTCACCGTGTACCCGTAAGATTTATGCTTAGACTGGTACGCTATGTTTTATAATAAATGGGTGGTTGTAAACTTTGTGTATGTATATTGTTTGAATTATCGTATGCTAGTAGTAATATCACATAAAGGAAGTCGTAATTACATAAATTACTCATTATCTGTTCATGAGTACTAACTTCTTCTTCGTACGATATGAAGTGGGATGTTCTCGATCCACCGGAACCTAGTGATGACGAAATTAAGAACCCTTAACAAGTTTGGGTTTGCCTGTTGACACACGAGTACTAATCGTCAGAACATGTTAATGTATACTTGAACGGATGACTGACACTTCCTGCGTTTTACCGTGAATCGGATTCGTGACCTCGGATATTAAAAGAAATAGACATCAGAAGTGGGGAAAAGTAGTTCTAGACTGACTTCCGAAGTGAATGTATGTAGTCTTTGTGGAAAGTATGACAGAAATCTTTCAAATTTAGGAATACCTGGTAGACAAACTATTAATATAACATTAAATTGTGTTTCCCTGAATCAGATGTCTTATATATATAGAATAAACCGCATCGCATGCCGAGATTTTAGGTATACATGTATTCATACACGTACTTTCGAGATCTATTTTCGAACTGTACTGTCAGTAGTTTAGCCCCAGAATTTCCATCAGAAATAATCTGAGCCATTATCACCGTGAATTAGGGAACAGTATGGCTAGATTCCCAGCATGCAACCAATTCATTTCTGATCACCATCTGATAAGCCCAACATGTAAACAACTGACGAGGTTTCTCAGTGTAGTTGTGGTATGTAGGTATATTTCAAGGCAGAACGTTTGGGATTGTCTTTTTATGTCCCCATTCTTTCAGGGGATTGGCTCTTGTTTGTTGGTAGATACTCGATTTTGTGTTACCCCGTGTAGTTTGTGTTACCCCGTGTAGTTTGTGTTACCCCGTGTAGTTTGTGTTACCCCGTGTAGTTTGTGTTACCCCGTGTAGTTTGTGTTACCCCGTGTAGTTTGTGTTACCCCGTGTAGTTTGTGTTACCCCGTGTAGTTTGTGTTACCCCGTGTAGTTTGTGTTACCCCGTGTAGTTTGTGTTACCCCGTGTAGTTTGTGTTACCCCGTGTAGTTTGTGTTACCCCGTGTAGTTTGTGTTACCCCGTGTAGTTTGTGTTACCCCGTGTAGTTTGTGTTACCCCGTGTAGTTTGTGTTACCCCGTGTAGTTTGTGTTACCCCGTGTAGTTTGTGTTACCCCGTGTAGTTTGGATTACCTCCTCACTGATCGAGCTTATTGCATAATTTTCAATTATTTGAAACATGGTCAGTTATTTGAATACAAATGATGAAATATACAAAATTGAAAGCTAAACTCAAACTACAACAATCAATAAAACGTTAATAACACTGCAGTTAGGGTTGTTGGTGTTGCTGCTGCCGTGCATGCTGCTGATGTTGTTTTCTTGTTGTTTTGATGCTTATCATTATTATTTATATCATTTGCTGTTTTCTTTCAATGTATGCTTGGAAAATGTATAGAGATAAGCCTAAATAAAGGATTGAGGTAATTTGAAATTGATTCCATCCTACCCCCCCTGAGTAATATGAAAGCGAGTTTAAGTTACCAAGGGGTAACTTGAAACCGGGGTAGTTTGAAATCACTACACCATTATGTACATGTATATAGTATATGTATGATGTTTGATAAAGAAAGCATACATTATATTGTAGAGTAATAAAATAACTGCGGCCATTTGTATATAACTTGGATAAGTTGTCCACGTGTTATAATCTTTCACATCTAAATCAATGCATTCATTAATAGTAGTTATTTGATAAATATTAGCCAGTCTTTAACCATTTTGACAAAATTTAACCAAACAAAAGATTTAACGAGCCTTATAAAATTGGCTATAAAACATATACCGTCGACTCTCGTTAGGACGAATTGTTCGGGACCGTCGAAAATAGTTCGTCTTAACGAAAATTCGACGTAAACGTGGCGATAAGCATTTTTCTATAGTGAATCTTTAGATTCTTAATTACACCCTGATCCATTGGTTGTGTAACACTCGTTGTATTTGGGGGAAGAAAAACGAGCTTGATAGCCTTCAGACTTTTCATATCTGGGTGTGCTGGACAGTTGTCCACTATCAGCGCTATCTTACGATGTTTTCTTGACATTTGTTCGTCAAGATGTCTCACCTATTCTGTAAATAACGCTGATGTCATCCAGGTGTTTTTGTTTGCCTTGTATTCAGTGGGAAGAACTTGGACATTTAGGTTTCAAGGACTTGCCAATTACGAGGAGTGGTAGTTTTTGAGTAGCACTCATATTGGCACAAACCATAACTGTCAGTCGTTCCTTACTGGCCTTCCCACCATGACATTTTACAGCTTTAAATTCAAGCGTCTTATCAGGCATAGTCCGATAAAATAATGCCGTCTCGTCGGCATCGAAAATGTCGTCAGGTTGGTAATCTGATACAATCAAAGAGAGTCTTGTCTGCCAGTTGAGAAATTATTTTTGTCAACGGCGTTAGCCTCTCCGCTTATTTTCTTACACGTAATTCCGTGTCGAGATTTGAGTCTCTCCAACCAACCTGAAGAGCACTCAAATTCAGATGTAGGAATACCAATTTCAGTCGCGAATTCTCTTGCTTTATTATACGCAAAATCTCTCCATCAACCGAAATATTATTTGTCTTAACCGACAGAAATTTATATAGACAAAGAAAGATAAAATCGGGACTTTTGAAAAACTTCGACGTAACGGAAAATTCGTCTTAAGCGAGTTCGTCCTAACGAGAGTCGACTGTATGACGATTATATGAATATTATAATATTTTTGTATCAAGAATATTGACAATATATTTTTCTCCAAATAAACGTTAGCCTGCATGATGACACTTAGACTTTTAAGAAAATCATATGTTAAATGATTGTTATTATTCACAATTAGAATTTAATTATAAAATAAAATGACAGAACTAGTTGAATATACTATATGTACACTGTCTTTATCTAGATTTATTGACTTCTAACAACTAGCCATCATTATTGTTTCTAATCTGATAAAAGAGATCAGTTATATACCCTGAAGAAATAAGGGCTATGTAGGGTCACACCAGGGTTAGAATAACAAACTCATGCAGAGCAATTAATAAGATAAACATGTCGCTTATTTCATGGATTTATTGGCAAATGTGGGGCTAAACTACAGACGGAAATTACCGAGATGTTGCGATTGTGCCTTTCAACCACTTTCATCTATTACCTGTTTCTAAAATTAGATGTTCCAATTCTAAAATTGAGCTCACAAAATCTCATAATACCATCATTTGTACTAATACTATGTGGTTCATACTATATCGACTTTACGGCTATCTCACCAACCAATCCATGAACCGAGCGAGCTTGATACCCAACAATAATTTAAAAGACAACCTAGAAACAACAACAACAACAAATACAAGCACAATAACAACACCGGCAACATCAAGAGTATCTATACAAATAATAAACAATTTCAAATTTAACAGAAACAACAACACAGTCAACATGCAAGTTATAACTCACTTGGCATAAAATCGTAATCACCAAACGCAAGTCCATGTTCACATCTACAATCAAATAGTGGTGTATTTTATCTATTCATCTAACAGCTAGATCCGGGGGGAATTTCTGAGAAAAACCATGCTGGTGCAGTTCAAGGAAACAGAACGCAGACGTTATACCAAGAAAGCAAAAACGTATTTTTCTAATTTGCTTATCGTAATTCAATCAGTTGAAGCTATCATTCAAACACTGGTTCTAAAGAGAGAGAGAGAGAGAGAGAGAGAGAGAGAGAGAGAGAGAGAGAGAGAGAGAGAGAGAGAGAGAGAGAGAGAGAGAGAGAGAGAGAGAGAGAGAGAGAGAGAGGGATGATGAAACCCGTGAAGTGGGGACATTTGTTGTCTATTTCACCCACCTTATGAGGACATAGTCTGTAATGTGAGGACAAATCACTGTCCTCACTTCAACGGTAGTTTTTCTGAATAAGCTATGATCGTTTGACGTTTTGCAAAAATAAAATCTTTGCAGGGACACGTGTCCCAACAAGTCCGTATCACACTCTCATCACCATAGAATTATTCCGTGATTGGCTAGCAAGTCATTTCAATGAAAATTGTCGAGGTATTCCGATTCAAGCGGGTACCTTGTTCTCAGTCATTTATACGCTTATAACAACCGGTAGTTAAACCAAGCGTCTGTGTCAGAGGAAGAGGAAGAGGGAAATTAGCGGGACAAGATGGCATCGGGTAAGTCTGATAATCATGCACGTGTTGTAGCTTTTAAATAACAGTAACTTCTCAGGGCAGACGCATTTAAAGGCATACAGCGCTGTCAATTGTTGTTGTTTGTAGTACTTTAGTAGGAGAATATTACCAATTTTGTATGTGAAGTATCTGAGGAGAAAAGTGTATCTCACGAGGCACGACTCACGCCGTCACGGCCATTGTAAGCCCAGATGATGCAGATCTCTAGCTCACGGGCACTGTATACGACAGTTTTTGTAATTGTATGGGTACACTCCCCAAAAGCCTAGATTCGATAGCATTCGAATAAGCACGGACATCGACAAGTTTAACTTTTTGCCCCCTCCCCCGAAATCGGCCAGAATGTTTGACATTGCAATTGATATACTGCATTGCAAATGTGTTTTCGTTTTCTAAATTGATTGGTCCATCAGAGTTAACAAATGTACCGTCGGCTACTTGTCTAAAATTACGTATCTATTATTAATAATTATTACGATGGCAAAACAGGAAGAAATGATTAAGGTTCATGTAATTTGTTAAGCGGATTTTGCATATTACAATTCACTGATTTTTTAAGTAAAATAACAATGCAATATGGATTATTATATATCTAAATGTTCGTCTGAATGAGCAGATACAGATAGATTATTTGTTATTGACAAATAATATAATTTAAAAACAAAAATACTTAAAATGTTCAGACTTTTTAGAAAATAAGTAAAACAATAACAACATTTTAAATAATTTCAACTGTTACTTTTTTGATCAATAAAACACTATTCTAGGTGATACAGATGAAAGAAAGTCTAAAACACTTGGATTAACTCTTAAATGTCAACAAACAAAAATTTAGGCGCCCAGTGACATCATTTGAACAAGTTTGACATCAAATATCTACTTTGTTGACAAAATCTAGAATAAATAAGTTCTAGTACCATCTTACTATGATAATGGATAATAATGTTGGTATGATATTAAACTGAAAATTATTTCGGATAACAAGTTGGATATATTTTTAGTGAAGGACCCTTTTTTACCTGAAATGTCACTTAATTTTGGTCTATACAGCTATGGTAGTGCACTAAGGCATATATTAAACACCCAATTTATTCTTGTTACTCTTTTAATTTATATTATGCAACTGATTTGAGTTAAAATGTATTGAATTCCCAGAATTTTTTAATGCATTACTTGTAGCAATTGCAATGCCAATCCGCTTGACATGAACCTTAACAGGCATAAGAATGCATCGTCAAATTCGTTTTTATTACGATCGACGTACTCGCTACTATATAATGCTCTTACGGATCGCCGATACAGTATGTTTGAAAAAAACTACATCCGCTTTGGATTTACACAGATGTACACCACAGACTCGAGGATATCTATTAAATTGGTGTTGCAGGTTTTATAGAAATTATCCAAATTCACTCGCAACATGTTCTCGATTTATCCGTATACACATAAACGCCAGTTCATATGCTTTGTATACTAGTACGTGCCTTCTGCCTTTAAAATTAGATAATAATTTATTCAATATTTGACATGCGGGTTGTCACTGGATGCCTCAATACTGTCTCACCAAACGAGAAGTGGGGCGCTGCGCAAACAAAAAGTGATTTATATGTTAACTGTTATTTTCTTATGTCTTGTCATCATTCCTGGTATTGTTGTGAAACATGCTTTTGTAAAAGAATGAGTTATATCATGTCTTCAGTGGGAATTTAATTGTTTGAGTCAATTGTTCCAATCAATCTGATCAAAGTCTTCTATTTCTGTAGTCAACAACTATGATTGTAAAAAGAGTTATCTAGCTATTACATTGTTAATATCTCCAGCATCTTACCTCTTATAATGTCAACTTTGTAATGATGTTTAAATAATATGTGGTTAATATAGTAAGTTATCTACACATGACATTACAAAAAAGCACATGTATTGTTTCACATTTCATTTTCAACCTCTAGTTAGATCCTGGCAAAGCATTTGCATATATTAAATGAAATAAAACATCATAAATCACTACTGAGCCATCTCCATGGCCTGGGGTGGGACTGAAATCCGTTATCCGGGATCCTCCGGGATCGCTTTTTAAAAATTGTTCGAGTGGAACATATGTTAATTAAAGGGGGTGTGAACGATAAACAATTTAAGTTTGTCAAATAAATATAATTTGGATGCTTTTTATATTGTTAATGGGATATTATATTAAGATTGTAACATATGTTAATTGAAAGGCTGTGAACGATGAACAATTTTACGTTTGCGAAATGAATATTTTTAGTTCTTTTTGTGTGTGCATTGTTTTAGCAATAAAGCTTTTAACTGGTTTATATATATAAATATTGATAAAAGCTTATGCTTTAGTTTAAGTTATGCATACTCTGTTTAGTACTTAAATTGCATCAGGGCTAGTACATCTAGTATCTTATAAGAAATCCGTAATCCGGGATTCTAAATTAAATATTTATGCTAATAATTTGGCTGCACGGTAGTCTTATAATATTCCTTTATAACATACTTAGTATAATACAACCCGGGTCCCGGCTATCGGTTATTGACCGTTGATTACTACTACGATGTAGTTCAATTTATCGATCCCGGATTTTCCCACCAAAGTCCGGGATTTTCTTACATCCCGGCTATCGGTTAAGGACTGTTGATATATAACTCCTACGATGTAGTTCAATTTATCGATCCCGGATTTTCCCACCAAAGTCCCGGATTTTCTTACAACCCGGGTCCTGGCTATCTGTTATGGACCGTTGATTACTACTACGATGTAGTTGAATTTATCGATCCCGGATTTTCCCACCAAAGTCCCGGATTTTCTTACAACCCGGGTCCCGGCTATCGGTTATGGATCGTTGATTACTACTACGATGTAGTTGAATTTATCGATCCCGGATTTTCACACCAAAGTCCCGGATTTTCCTTAAAGTCCCGGATTTTAAATATAATAAGTAACAAATACTAACACACATTTACAAATCAAGTCAATAAATTTTATTAAGACACAGTTTGCATATATATATTACAGAACAAAACAGAACTGAACTTTAATTTCACACAGGTATAGGAAATATAAAATACACAATTACACATACTTCCTTCACACAGGTATAGGAAATATAAAATACACATACATCATTAACAACAGGAGCCATATCCATAAAGCATCTTAGTAAAAATATTTCTTAGCTAAGTAACTTAAAGCTTTTGACCGAAGTTGAAAAAATTACTTCCAAGTTAATTTTTTTACTAAAATGCTTTTTGGATATGGCCCCAGATACACAAATATTTTGGTTCTGGTTTACGAAATAATAAATTACAATTTCGTTTTATTTGTAAACAAATACAAAATAGGGGAGATGTTTGAAGTGGGGAGACACTCAATGCTCATTATATGATATTAAAGAATACATAACAGTTGTACATGTTGAGTAAAGGATATACCAGGGCTAATTTATATGGTTGCAGTAAATACATTGCCATTTCCATTGCTTAATAGTTCGATGTTCAGTTGTTCTACCAACACATTTTTGGTGGAACCAACTTTTACAATTCCTATTTCGACATGATATCATATTGTCTACAAAATTGGGCATATAAATTAATTAATTAAACTACAAACATTGGGATTCCTCTAAATGCTGTATACCGACTTCGAATAATATTTTCCACAGGAAATGATGTCATTTTTCCATTTTATAAACACATCACTAAATGTTCCCTCATATCATTCATTATGAAATGACTATTGAAATTGATATTCAAAGGATTTTTTGCAAAATTCGACAGCACGCGCAATAGCAAACATACCACAATCGAAGAAATCTCAGATCAAACGAAAGAACCGTATGCAAATATAAGCATGCATTATTAATAAATGATTGATAAATCGATGCAATTAAAAAGTAACATTCTATTTCTTATAATTAAAGTGTGCAAGCTATGAAAATAAAATCGCACTTACAATTAATTTATTTTTTTCAAATAATTGTATACTATAGCCTTTTCTTTTGATGTCCTAAGTTTGACTAGAGCACAGTTTCGTGTTTCTTATTCATTTATTTCATCATACATACATTTATTGGCATTTGGCAATTAATAGCCTTTGGCAATTTACAATATACAGTATAATGCATACCGGGTCCCGGCTAACGGTTATGGACCGTTGATTACTACAATGTAGTTCAATTCATCGATCCCGGATTTTCTCACCAAAGTCCCGGATTTTCTTAAAGTCCCGGATTTTAGTCCCACCCCATGGCCTGTTAAGGCTTTGCTTGTTGAACTTGTTGTGTTGATTTTATGTCAGAAGTACTCGTAACACAATAAGACAGCGGCGTAAACAGTTTTCTGTTGACAGAAGTAACACAGAAATTACAACGCTTTCCTAGTTTCAAATCGTCACAATTTTAACAAAACAAACCAACTGAATGTCTACTTACGTGCCAGTAGATCTACAGTAGATAAATTCCAGCAATAAAACAGCAATAGAGAATAATCCTAGTCCGAAAAACACTTGCTGTAGTTCAGAAAAAAATAATCATGTTTAGTGTCACTTTCACAGCGAAACAGTTACAGAATCTATAACTTTAAAAAATAAAACAGGTATGACCTAGTCAAAACAATTCGATGTTTAGATTGTTTTATATTTTTGGCCGGCAATTTAAACGTCAAAACTTCGAAAGACCAAAATAATGAAGGATAAATCACAGTACACCGTCATGTATATCGCTTGCATATATTAGCGTGTAGACGCGGTAAACGTAAATCGTGTACTGTAACATACATAGGTTTAAATCACTAGAAAACTCGTATTTTTAGGAATTATTTGATAATTTTTACATAAATCAATGAGGAATTGAATCCCCTTTTGATACATGTAAGTATAAACCGTCCCAGAAAAATAAAATACGGATGAAATACGAAAATCTAAGACATAACATAACTACATTCGACTTAAATCTATGAGAAAAAGCTGCTACATTAATCCCATGAACACCACCATGCAAGTAGGAAAGAAGCACTAAAATTAGGTCGGCTTTCGGCCATTTGTGAAAAAAGCCGTTCGTATCAAGTCAACTTTCCAATGCGTAAATCCACCTAAACCGAAACATCGGGAAAAAATAATGTCGTGTTATGATAAGGGAATGCATATATATTGTATTAAGGATCTCTTTGTTGGTCAAATTGATTGGTAAAATATCGAGATATACGTAGATATAAAGTTTCAATATTTTCTTTCTTTTTCCAAAATTGCGGGTACCCGGATGTTTGTCATGTGATCCGAGGCAAGTTATTTATCGTATTACGCTCGTTTCCAGACCATACTATTTGAAAGACCTTGATATACAGAACAATCATGCTCTTACATGTATATATTCCACAATTTTCACTTGTCTGTAATAATCACTTTCACCAATGTAGAGCTACTTACACCTTTATATGGGAGAAAAAACATTTAAGTTTCATTACATCATAAGTGCCTTTTTTATCAATATTCTGATTGGTCCTGACCACCTGCTGCTGATTAAGGCCATAAATAACATTGTTGTATGTACACTATTGGTTAGGATCCCTTTTGAATTAGGGATTCCAATAAACAAAGCTTCTTTACTTCAAAGGGAACTAACAATTTGTAGGGATAGATTAAAAGTGAAAGAATGTTTTATTAAAGGTATTCAACTTTTATACACAATAGATTTAGTCTACTGTCCGGCCTTCGTCCTTCTGTCCATCGACATTTGCAACATCTCCTTGACCACTTGACCAATTTTAATGAAACTTCACTGGGTGTGAACTATTCAAAATTGTTCAAAGAATTCTATTCCATGCAGAACTCTGGTTGCTATAGCAACTGAAAGAAAAATCTGAAACATCTTCTTTTACTAAACCGCAAGGCCTAGAGCTTAGATATTTGGTGTGTAGCATCGTCTAGTAGACCTCTACAAAGATTGTTCAAATCAAGCCCCTGTGGTCAGAAATGACCCTGCCCGGGGGTCAATTGTTTTACATACAGTTATATAGGGGAATCTTTAAAAATCTTCTTGTCTGAAACCATAAGGCCCAGACCTTAGATATTTGTTATGTAGCATTGCCTAATAGTCCTCTTATAAGTTTGTTGAATCGTGCCCCTGTGGCCAAAATTGATCCCACCCGGAGGGTCACTTGTTTTGCATAGAGTTATATAAGGAAATTTATAAAAATCTCAGTGTAACCCTAAGTCTCAGAACTTAGATATTTGATGTGTAATATTGTCTAGTAAACCTTTACCAAGATTGTTCTTATGCACCTGGGGTCAAAATTGACCCCGTCTGGGGAGTCACTTGTTTTGCATTGATTTATATCAGGAAGCATTGAAAAATCTTCTTCTCTGTAACCCAAAGGCCCAGAGTCTAAGTATTTGTTGTGTAGCATTGTCTAGTAGACCTTTGCCAAGATTGCTCAAAGTATGCCCCTGGGGTCACAAATTTTTCCGATATTAAAAATGTAACCTTGTCAGTGGTGATCAGCAGTGTTTCAGTACACTTCAATTTCTCATTGTAATAATTAAGTTTATAGGCGCTTAAGGTGTCAAAATGAAATCCTGTGCGTCCGATTAATTTTTGGGTGTATACAATATGTATACGCAGCTTACATGGAATACTGATAAAAGAAGAGTAAGACAATACAGGGTCCGTAATTATATGTAATATACGGACCCTGGACAATACTAAAGTTTCGTAAAGACCAATCATGAGCTTCTGCCACCCGCAAGTCATTTTTGTTTCAGTAATCCCCTTATATGCTACTTTTTCTTGTCCAAAGTATATCTCCAGGCCTTGATATCAGGGAAGTGAAGTGGCGGTATTCATCACTATTAGTGATAGCTCTAGTTTTAAAAAGAAAATAACTTAG